>CM033427.1:122715393-125115393 GCA_019425775.1 Rafetus swinhoei | reverse complement strand
CCAGCAAGGAGGTGTCCGCCAGGCAGCGGCGGCTGCCCCGGGCCAGCGCCACGGCCTCGCGCACCAGGGGAGGGAGGGGGGGGGGGGAGGGAAGGAAGAAGGGTGGGGATGCAGGGAAGGGAAAGGGGGGTGGGGATGCAGGAGGCAGAAGGTAGGAGGGGAGGGATGAAGGGAAAAGGGGTGGGGATGCAGGAGGGCAGAAGGGGGGGAGGGGAGGGATGAAGGGAAAAGGGGTGGGGATGCAGGAGGCAAAAGGGTGGGGGATGCAGGGGAGGGCAAAAGGGTAGGAGGAGGGATGAAGAAAAGGGGTGGGGAGGATGCAGGAGGGCAAAGGTAGGGAGGAGGGAGAAGGAAGAGGTGGGGGATGCAGGAAGGCAAAAGGGGTGGGGGATGCAGGAGGGCAGAAGGGGTAAGGAGGGGAGGGATGAAGGGAAAAGGGGTGGGGGGATGCAGGAGGGCAAAAGGGTAAGGAGGGGAGGGATGAAGGGACAGGGAGGGGAGGGATGAAGGAAAAGGGGTGGGGGATGCAGGAGGGCAAAGGGTGGGGATGCAGGGAGGGCAAAAGGGGTAGGGAGGGGAAGAAGGACAGGAGGAGGGGAGGGATGAAGGGAAAAGGGGTGGGGGATGCAGGAAGGCAAAAGGGGTGGGGAGGATGCAGGAGGGCAGAAGAGGCAGGGAGGGAAGAAGGGGACAGGGAGGGGAGGGATGAAGGAAACTGGGTGGGGATGCAGGGAAGGCAAAAGGGGGGGGATGCAGGAGGGCAGAAGAGGCAGGGAGGGGAGGGATGAAGGGAAAAGGGGTGGGGATGCAGGGGAGGGCAGAAGGCGGGTAAGGGAAAAAGGGGACAGGGAGGGGGAGGGATGTAAGAAAGTGAGGGAGGGAGAGAGATCCCAATGATACATGTACATTGATGGTGTCTAAATTTGCTGTTACCACTCAAGAGGGAGATCTGGGAGTCCCTATGGATAGTTCTCTGAAAACATCCCCTCAGTGCGCAGTCACAGTAAAAACAAACAAACAAGTTTGGGTTTCAATAAGAAAGGGGGCAGATAAGGTGGAAAATACCATATTGCCTCTTTATAAATCCATGGTACAGCCCTGTCTTGAGTACTGTGTGCAGATGTGGTCACCTCATCTCAAAAAATGATATATTGGGGAAGATTCAGAAAAGGGCAACAAAAATGATTAGGGTATGGAACTGCTGCCATATGAGGAAGATGACTGGGACTTTTCAGCTTGGAAAAGAGAGGAGAAAAGGGGGTATGGTTGAGGTCTATAAAATCATAACGGGTGTAGAGACAGGAGATAAGGAAGTGCTATTTACACAAGAAGTAGGAGTCACCACATGAAATTAATGGACAGCAGGTTTAAAACAAACAAAAGGAAGTTTTTCTTCACACAACACACTGTCAGCATGTGGAACTCCTTGCCAGACGATACTGTGATGTTGAAAACTATAACAGCGTTCCAAAGAGAACTAGATACATTCATGGAGGACAGGTCCATCAATGGCTATTTGCTGGAATGGGCAGGGATGGTGTCCCTAGCTTCTGTTTGCCAGAGGTTAGAAATGAGTGACAGGCGATAGATCACCTGTTCATTTTGTGTATGTAGAAAATAGGTGATGATGAGTGCCCATAAACATTTGGATTTGTAATAATAATATAAATACTGTGATATAGTCCGATTCCTTTGCTTTCCATGATTCTGCAATCATAGAAATGGCACTGGAATTTACTTTTGTCTTCAGAATTCTTTCCCCTGCAGATCATCACAAAAATTGTAGAAAGGGCAGTGGAACAAACACATAAAAGTGATTCTATTCACAACTATAGAGTGTTTCTCCCCTACTTCTCTGGAATTTGGCATTCTACAGTGCTTAATATGGGCAGATGTTTGATTACAATAGAAATTTTGCAGACCCTATAAAAAAGTCTGCCTTCACAGAATCTTCTCATCATTTGTACAGAAAATTAAACAGAAGTGTGGCAGTATTTTGGAGTTTTGTATTCGTTCTTCTCCAGGAAACAATTTTGCTACTTTTATAATGCCAGATAGTTACAATACTGTTGTAAAAATATTGATGATTGGCACCAGCAGTCCTAGAAAAGAAAATGGGTGAGTTTTCAGAAGAGAGTAGATAAGTCTCGTTAACTTTTAATGGGACTGGCATGTTTAAGTCATGCAGATTTTAGTATCTCATCCAGCATGGAAAATAGAGCTTGACCTTTGTATGATTTAGGTGACTTCTGGTAATATTTTAGTATTTCCCAAAAAGCAATTATCAAATGGTAAATTAGAGCATACTATAGCATAGCTAGTGCTGAATTATGAAATACATAGTTTCAAAACTTGCAGCATTTTATGCAGTATGTAGCTATTTGTTTGTTCTAACATCCACACTCTTTTTTTGGCAGACTATTCTCAAACCTTGTAACCTTGTATGACTCTTGCATAAACAAAGTTGTAACTTCTTGAAGAGTTGTTCTGCTCTTTGTGTTACAGAGGAAAATCTTGTTTTCAGATGTGGATTCTTGAAATGAGGAGGGTTTGTCAATCCCATAAATCATGTTCTTTCAAGGCTGGGTCAGATATTCAAACAAGGTTATGAACCTCCTTTATTTGTACAGTCATAATTCCAAAACAGGTCGATCAAGAGGCGATACGTCCCTGCCCTGTATAATTTATAAACATGAAGCTGAGTAATCTTTGATGACTAAATTAAATTCTAAAATGACAATAAAAAGCTTAGCTTTATTTTAGCAAACTGGTATTACAAGTTTCATGATAGAAATGTTAATTATTAATATCTGTGGTGCTAGAAAATGGATTTTTCTTTGCACACAGTCCATTTCTTGGCAGAGGATGTGTTGGGAACTATCAGTATAAAAAGGATTAATGTGGAGACAAGAAGAATAATAAAGTATTAAGGATGTCATCTAAATATTTCACATCGAGAGGTACATGTCTACTTAGAATACTAGCTCCAGGATCAGTGGCCTCTGTTGTTTACCGACTCTGATTCTTTAGTTAGTTTCTTATGAAAACTTATTTATGTTCCATGGCTCAGGGTTCTTTCTCTACCTGTCATGTTAGATTTTTTCATCCGTGTTTTAAAAGAATTTACAGAAACCCTTCCCTCCCCCCCCGCATAATGTAGTCTGCAAGGAAAAGTTCATGAGATTAAATACGCTCAGTGTGGGTTTTTCCCATGTGGAGCAGTGAAATGATCATATTTGTTTTTTAAATCATATTTCTGTATCCATTCATTTAATTTTTATTTCTAAACCATTCCATAAATTCCCATATTTAAATATAATTTGAAATTCAGAGTCACTCCAAGCAAAATTTAGAATCAAACCTTTATTAGAAGTACAGCATCAAGAACGCTTCCTCTCCCTTTGATGAAGTCTGTGGCAAAACTCTGTGGATTTCAGGAGCAGCAGGACTGGGCCCAGAAATAGAGCAGTTTGAAATAAAAATAGATTCTCTGACCCATTTTAAATTTGCTGCAAAATAAATCTCCCCGCCCCACCAAGGTTGAATTTTTAAGCAATGTGTCCACACTACCAAGCCCCTTATTCCGGAATAAGGGGCTGCAGAATTCGAACTCTGTCCTCCTGCTTTTCATGAGGAATAACGCTATTCCTGAACTTGTAAGTCTGAAATAACGATAGAGTGGATGCTCCAGTGCTGCTAATTCAAATCAATTGTCCTCTGGGAGGCCTTTCTGCAGATCCCCAGTGTGCTTCCTGGGGCTCTGAGTCTAAGGTAGCGCATATTAGGATCACATTCGATGTTTCCCTGTAGTGAGGACACACAAGTTCGAATTTGTAAAATCAGATGCCCAGAATTCAAACTTAGTTCAAAATAATCTCTAGTGTAGATAAGGTCTAAGAGTTCAAGTTTCAAAAGGACTCATTGCTGGCCTAAAGCTGCCATTGACATCAATTTTGAAAATGCCATCCCTAAAGACTAAGGGTGGATTTTCCATGAATTAAAACAAATTTTAAAAGTTTTTTTTAAAAAAGAATGTCAGCCTGCAGTGTTTGCAACCTAATGAGAACTTGAAACAAAGTTGGCTAGAAACACAATGATTTCATTGTCTAATGCAAAAGAGAAACACAAAAAATTAAACAAGTAGCATAATTAGTCACAGGTAAGCTGAATGTTTTCAGTTCTTCTGCTTCTAATAATCCAAGTTACTAGTCATTACTGAAGGAAATAAATTGTTGGAGGACCCAGTCTTGCTCTGATTGAATCAATGGACTGCTTCCCATTGACTTCTGTGGTGCAGAATCGAGCCCAGAAGGAGGCAGCTGGAGGAGAGGACATGGCTGGCCTAGGTTTACACAAGGACAAGTGGCTTTTGGGATCATACACCCTACAGAGCCAGCATGAAATGAGCTATACAGAAGCAAAGGCAGAGGGAGAGATTTAAGAACACATGGAAATGCTGGGACCCAAGCTCATTGTCTCCTGAATACCTTACACGGGATCATTACATGTTGAAGTGGAGGAGAGGATAGCTAGAGTTACAGGTTGCATATGGGGAAATCTGGGTTTGGATTTGTCTATTGGGTTTTATGGTTACTGTGTATTTTGTTCCTGTTCTCTTTATAAAGTGCTGCTGAATTTGTATAGTGTCCCTTCTTTATTTGATTCTAGGGATTTATGATATTGCCGAGTAGCTACTATATATTTGAGAGAGTTTGTCTGTCTGTTTGTTTGTCTGTTTATCTGAGAACTCCTAAACAGTAAGAGCTAGGACCTCCAAATTTGGTATGCAGCTTATCATAACTCAAAGCCAGGTCAGGGTTTGGTTGTGCCAGGACAATGGGTTGTGCCTGGAATGGGATTGCTTCTCATAACACCATACAGAAATAGGATTGCCAGGTGTCTGGAATTGACTCAGACAGTCCGGTATTTTCACCTCCTGTCCGGTAAAAGAATTCAGAAAATACTGGACACCTAAAATGTCTAGTATTTTCTGATTTTTTTTCCCAGCCAGGAGGCGAAAATACTGGGTGTTTACTTGGTTCTGCAGGGGAACTGTCTGGCCCGGTGCAGGAAGACAAGAGGGCAGACAGCCGCTGGCAGCCTGTTAGGACCAAAAAGCCTCAAAGGCATTTCATAAAGGGGCCATGCTGGTTTTTTTTATTTTTTTAATTTTTTTGGCTCAACAACTTTGGTCTCCCCTTTCCTCAACAGAATTTTTTCCCCGATGGATTTTTTTTGGGGGGGGGGGGAGGGTGTTCGGTATTTTTGGTTAAACCATCTGGCAACCCTATCCAGAAAAGAGACAGACTCACCAGGCAGGTGAAAAAGGATGGCTGGGGGCATGCCTCTCTGAATCTGGGACTGGTCTAGCCCCAGACTACTCCCACCCTTAAGACACCCTTTAAGGAGGTGGGGTAGGAGAGTGTGTGTGTGGGGGAAGGGGTGAAGCTCCCCTCTGTTCAGATTTGAATGAAGATGTTGCTGGCTGTTCCCCTTTGTCATTGTTAGGGAGTGAGGGGAAAGTGCAAAAACTTAATTGAGTGAAGGACCCAAGCAATGCCGGGTAAATGTGCTAGTGAAATATAATTAAAGGGCCACATTTTCAAAGGATCCTCCTCTATTCATTCATGTTGAAGTTTTCATGCCAATGGAAGCATGTGCATGTTTCAGGCACTAGCAGATGGATGCACAGGGGGTAGATTCAGAATTACAGCTACGGGCATGCATTTGTTAGTGCTCACAAAGGATACGTCTACACTGCATGGGTATTTTGGGATTCCAGAGGTATCTTGAAATAGCTACCCCATGTCTTAACAAGCTGCCTGTTATTTCAAAATATTTTTAAAATAATGGGCACGTGATTTCAGCATCCTGGTAACCCTCGTTCCATGAGGGTTAAGCGATGTCTCAAAATAGCATGTTATTTCAAAATTTGGCGCTGTGTAGATGCGCCAAAATTTGAAATAGCCTATTTCGATTCAATCGAAATAAGCTATGCAATTTGCATAGTGCAAATTGCGTATCTTATTTCAAGTGTAGGATGCTGTGTAGATGCACCCAGATCTTTGCACGTGTTTAAATTAAAGCATGCCAGAGTCTAAGTCAGGTCATCTTAAAACAAGGTTACGCTGAAATTGGCCATAATCTGGATCTGGGAGCTCTACTTAGTCCTGAGCTGTTTCAACTGAAGAGTGTTTGGTCATTTTAATAATTGCAAACCCCTCTAGAGAGCCCCTTGTAATGGCAGGAGTCTTGTAGGTGATGTATGTGATGCTGAGGATGCCAGAAAAATTCCAAGATATCATATGTAATTGAGCAATTCAGGGTTCATGGAATTGTACCGCAGATCACAGATCCAGCCAATTACTGTTCTTAAAGGGGCACCTACAACTTACAAACCAGAACACACTGCATCTCCTATTGTTAACAGTTAGCCACGACGGTTGCTGTCGCAGAAAGGGATTAAAAGAAACAAAAATAATATGTTTGTCCCTTGTTTTGATATCTTTGCACAGTGCATTTGACAGGTCTTTGTGTGAGGATGCCTGTCCTTCCCTCTGCCCCCGAAAAACGTGCCAAACAGTTTGCTGATAGCAGAACTGCAACTGAAAAGGTGGCAGGCAGGAGTAGGCACAAATAGAAAAGGGATGTGGAGCTGCTCTTTGTACCTCGCAATGTCTGTGGTCACAGGCCCTTCCTAATTTTGGGGGAAGGGAGGAACAGAAGAGGTAATCTGTTGAAAATGGAACCGGTGTTGTCTGATTGGGAGGGCTGGACTCTTGGCACTGATTTTTCCTAATGATTGAGAGTTATTTACAGCCGCCTCACTGGCCGTGGTGGGCTGACAAATCACAACCAGAAGCCCTTTGATTTTTGGGGAAGGCCCCAGATCACTTTGCAGCGGGAGTGGGCAGCAGCACTCGGGCTCTCGAAGATGCACTAGGACCGCCACAGGTCCCTCTGCTGAGCATCCAGCCTGACGTCTGAGCACAAAAAGAGGCAGAGGAATAGGCGAGGCAATGGGGTATGTGGTGGACTCAGGGAGGAGAACGATGGACCATCTGTATAATTTTTGATGTTCCTGGAACAGGCCCAAGTGGATCTATCCCTAGGATGGATCAGGGCAGCCAACTGGGGCTCCATGCTTTTGGGGCAACGGGTTCCAGTGTGGGCTGGGGGGCTAGCAGGGGGCCTGGTGCCAGCAGTAGCGAGCAACCCAGTTCCAGCCTGCCCTGGTTTCCCACCCTGCTGGCTCCCAGTGTCACTGGGGGGAGGGTTGGAAGCTAGAAAGAGGTGGGGGTATTTGGGGGAAAGCTTGGAATGAGGGCAGGGCAGGGGTAGGAAAAGTTGGGGTGGGGGCTTGAGGGAAGGGGTGGCATGTGAGTAGGGCAGGGGCAGAGCAAGGATGGGGAGAGGCAGGACAGGACGGAGCAAGGGCGGAAAGAGGTGGGGTGGAAGTTTGGGGGAAGGGGAGGAATGAGGGCGGGGGGTGGGGCAGAGACTTGGGAGAAGTAGTGGAGTGGGGGGCTGGGCAGAGCTGAGCGGGGTGGACCAGCTGAGCCAGTCACTCACTACTTCCAACATTAGGCTGCCCACTGACCTCCCCATGCTGCCCTGGAGCCCCCCCCCCACAAATACAAGCCCCCCCCCCCAAGTTAATCTTAAATTCAGTGCAAATTATTGCTTTAAGTCCCCACACCCAACCTGGGCTGCGTCCCATTCACCAGCCAGGCCTGGCTGATCACACTTTTCCTACTCTGCCTGTTTGGCTCAGTCTTGACAGTTTTATTTTGTTCAATGCCAGGGATGTTTTCAAGTCACACAGTTTGTACTGATTAAATCATTTGAGAAAACAAACAAAGCAGCCAGCTAGCTGCCCCAGCACAGTGCAGTGCGTGAATTTACATGAAGAGAACAGAAAGAGGAAGCAATGAAGTTCTTTCCAGTTTTAAAACAGGAGCCCACTAAATTAAACCTGTGTGAATTAGGCAGAGGCATAAAAAATACTTAAGCCAACAGCCCTGCTCCTCTCAGCTACCCCTCCCCATCACTGTCCTCACCTTTCTCTTCATGAGCTTTTATGGATAAACGGATCTGATTGGCTGATTGACAATATGTTCTAAGTGAATCACGATGCTGTGGATCAATAACTGTGTGGGGAAACATTTGTTACTTAATTGCACCAGCATCCAGCAGAGAAAATTATTAGATATACACGCTGATCATTTGAAAAGAAACAAAGTTATGGTGCTAGAACATTGAGAGAGGATCAATGCCTTCTGCTTTGCAAATATATTTCATAATTCAACATTTTTTTCAGAAATGCTTCAGTAGCGGGAGACCATTATCCTAAGATAACATTCTCCAGCAGGGACATAATCTCCTAATTAGAGCAACCTGGAAATGACGTTGGGAGGCTTGACATAGATCCTGCATACTGATTCCTTGATATTATTGCTAAATGAATTTTGATATGATGGGGGGAAATCCTGGCCTAATCGACGTTTATGGGATTTTTGCCACCGACTATTATGGAGCCGATTTCTCCCAGGATGCCTAGTCAACAGGACACTCGAGAATGCAAATCCCGTTCACCAGAAATGCTCCTGGAAAAATCAGGTCTTACATATCTTAAATTTGCACCAAGAATCAGGCATACTTTTGACTGTAATTTCTGTTAAATAAATTCACCCTTACATGGGCATTGTGTCAATAAATTTATTAACGTGTGTGAAGCATTCTGATAATATGAGTGTCGTAGAAACACCCACGAGGAAATTAATAATTTTGTCTTCAGAGTGGGTTTGAAGAGCGTGTAGTAAATAAAACCCGGGGGTCACACATTGGGGAAAAAAAGACATTGGATAACTGCTGCTTCAGTGAACACTGTTCCTCATGTGCACCAAAAGAGGTAGGGGTTTTTGGAAACAATCGTGTGTGATCATGTAATTATAGATGGTAGCATGGTGCATGTGCACAGTGGGACCAAATTAAGGTGGCACGATGGTTTCATTTTTGCAATGCAACATTGACAAAGGATGAACTTCTGGGTACTTTCAACTATAGTTTTTAACCATAGGTTTTGACGTGTTAAACACATATAGTGGGTTTGTAGAGCTCTATATAGCTGATCTTTAAACCATGTATTAATCTGTTGCTATTTTTTTTTTGAAAATAGTCTTATATCAGTTACCTCACGCATCTTCGTAGCACATATCATTACAAGGACATACCCACTAAGACTTCACTCACATCAGTTAATAATTTCAGAAGCCAATCAGACTCCTATGAGCAAACAAAACACTCATTGTCAGCTGAATCTGTGACTTTATCCTTAGACTGAATCCAGATTGCCCAAGAATGCCTCCATAGATAAATTCTTCTGCATTCTGTGACAATCTATTGTGTTGCACAATGTGTCAACTTCTCAGGACGTCGCCACGTGTCACAAAATTGTCAGCTCTTGTATTTTGGTCAAGAAGTCGGTGTGAATGATTAAAGTTTTACTAGGACTGAAAAACTTCAAAGTGTATTTATCATCGGACAACAGCCCCGTCTTAACACCACAGCTTTGCGCCTGGGGTGTATTCAGCGTTGTATCTATGAGCTTCTTTGACAATAATAAGTTAGTATTACTTTTTATGTCTATTAACATTGCAGAGCCAACACTGCTATGGGAGAGAGAGGGTATTTTTTTCAATCCTCTGCATCATCTGCAGAATGGTTTAAATTCCTATCATGGAAACTTTACTGGTGATGCACAATCCAGAAAGAGTGCTAATCTGAAGTCTAGGAAACCTGTCCAAGACCTGGTTTTAAACCTAAGAATTAAGATGAGCTAGCCTTCACTGTAGACATAGGTATGCATACTGCTGTAGCACGTGTAGAGATATCCTTAGTCAGAGATTAAGGAGCTTAATGTATTAACAAAGAGGATGTTAAGAGGTGACTTGATCACAGTCTAAATCCCTACAAAAGGAAATTTCTGATAGTAGAGAAGTCTTTAATCTAGCAGACAAAGGGCTAATAACATCCAATGGCTGGAACCTAAAGCTAGGCACATTCTAGCTAGAAACAAGACATTTTGAACAGGGAGGTCATGAATCATTGGAACAATTGACTGCCGGGTGGGGTATCTTTAAAGCAAAATGGGGGTGGGGGTCTTTCTGAAAGAGCCGCTGTAGCTGAAAGAGAAGTTATGGGCTCACTGACCCGCTTGGTTCACATTTCTGGTCAGTTGTAGGCAGGAGGTTGGTTTGAATGTTCATAACATCCTTCTGGCCTTAAACTCTATGAATCTAAACTGCCAGGTTCAAGGCTGAGCCTGCAGGCAGAACTTGCTTTAAAGGACTCAAAAGATGGAGTTTGCAGCCAGAGCTGGGCAAAAAAAAAAAGTCTTTTTTGCTTTGTGCCCATTTCAAAAAGCCAAAACAACACCAAAAAAAGCTTCAGGCTGGACCAAAACCATTTTATTTCTGAAAATGTTGGCATATTGAAAAAAAGTCAAAAATGGTGGTTTCAAGTCGAATGAAACATTTTGTTTCAACATCACACACTAATGATTTTGAATTAAAAATATATTGAAAGGAAATTTCAAGATGAAATGTTGTTTCACATGGAAAAAATCAGTATGTTTTGCTTTGAAGTTATCCAAATGATCAGGTTTTGATTTTTTCAGTTTTATAAACAAAAAATTAGATGACATCACTAGGTATTTTGAAATATTTTGGTGCCATCCAATCCACATTTTTCACTGAAAAAAAAGGTGTATACAAAATTTCACCCAGTTCTATTCTGAGCACCGGAAGACTTTCAGAATCTAGTAAACGTTGCTGTAAATTAATTCCAATTTTTCTGTCATTCATTTCAAAGTCTCCTTCTTTCAGTTTCCCTTCAGTTCAGCAATAACACCTCATGAACCACCCTACCAAAATTCTTTCCCTCCTTGATATTTACACCCTTCATGCTATTAAAGTTTTTAAATCCTCCTTTCACTATTATTTAACGAATAAGGCTGCTCTATAGTCAGTCAGAGTCTGTCTCCAACATAGCAGATCATTTTGTACAGGTGGGCTTTTCAAAGTGCCTAAAGGAGTTAGGCACTCAACTCTTCCAAACGCTTTAAGGCACAAATATTCCACAAGGTTCAACGCATCTGAGCATGCTCACCCTGGCTTTTGTGAGCATGTACACAAGTATTCTGGGACGCTAGAGCTGCTGTCTCTCAGCAACATCATATGAAACTTTTGAAGGCCTCGTTCGGGTGATGCGTTTCCTTTGTCTTCCCCAATAGTTGAGCCCAGTTCCTTGGCACCATTGGAAACAAGTCTAAGGCAACCAGGCAGGAAGTTGCAGTAAAGGAGGTTCAGTGAACAATGAATGAAGGATTCTTTTGGGCAGCCCATCCCCCCGTTCAAAGAACAGGATGAGCTCTGGGGTTTCTGACTGAAAACAGTTACCAAGGCCAGACATGTGCCAGTATCAGAGCCCTGCTGAGGCAAAAGCACTGGAAACTTATAGTTTCAATGGTTTACAATGGTCAAAAAAGAAATTTAAATGCTTAGCATTGGCCGACAGAAATGTTTGCCAGTGTAGTCACGTCCATGAGGGGTGTGATTTTTTTTCACCATTTTCAAACTGGCAAAGCCCTAGTGTTGACGTAATTATACTGGGTTGGATGTTCTTTTAGGGAGATAGCTTATTTTGCTGGAGGAACCAGAAGAAGGGATTGATACTGGCATAGCTCATTGCTTAGACCAGTCATGCAGCCGACCTATCCTAATGGAGATACACTGGAATAAAAGTGTTTTTCCTGGTGTACTGGTATGGCAAAATATACCAGAAAACCTTTCCTGGTTTAGACCTCACTGAAGCAAGTTTTCTAGGATCCTGTGTGTCAGATGTACCAGAAGAACGGCCATTATGGGTCAGACCAATAGTCCATCTGCTCCAGTGGTACCTTCTGACCATGGTTTCAGTGGCCAGGTGTTTCAGATGGCATGAACAGAACAGAGCAATCATTGAATGACCCATCCCTTGCTGTCCCCTCCCAGCTTCTGCCAGTCAGAGGTTTAGGGACTCTCAGAGCATGGGGCTGTATTCCTGACCATCTTGGCTAATCACCATTAATGGATTTACCTGTGTGAGACAGAAGAAAATCGTTTGCTGAATAGACAAGTAGTTCTCTGATGGAGATGGTAGGAATGGCTTGCACAGTGAGCACAGGGACACTTTGGTAATGTGGGTATCTATACTGTAATAATATGATTAACCTTTAGCCGATTTACATGCAGCAGATGCAAGAGTGAAGTAAGTAAAGAGGTACGCTGTATCACAAGCATAAGCATTGGTATGAGCATCCAACCTCTTTCTGGGAAGCTTGGGGAAAAGAGACAGCTTTGCAGCGTAGCACATCAGCAGTCAAGTCCCCATGTTGACTTGTGACTCACGATCATCTCCAGGTCAATAGACAGATGGAGTAAGCCCAGCACTATGACTTCACTGCAACATCGAGCCGCATGTGAGAGGAGAATCTTACTCAGACCCCCATGCTCCGGCAATAGCTGAGGAAAGAGTGGAAAATGACTTCAGACAAGCTTTGTACGAGTGTTTTCTTTTGCCACCCCCATTTGTCCTTCTGTGGAAGTTCCCTCTGAACTTCATACCTCAAGGATCTCAGTGTGCAATCTTTTAATGGGGCTCAAAATGGCATCACTGGGACTTAGAATCTTAGAACCATAGAACATTAGAACTGGAAGGGACCTTGTGAGGTCATCAAGTCCAGTCCCCTGCCCTCACGGCAGGACCAAGCACCATCTAGACCATCCCTGATAGATGTCTATCTAACCTGGTCTTAAATATCTCCAGTGATGGAGATTCCACAGCCTCCCTAGGAAATTTATTCCAGCGTTTAACCACCCTGAAAGTGAGGCAGTTTTTCCTAATGTCCAACCTAAACCTCCCTTGCTGCTGTAAAGAGACACAACTCCATTTAAGTCAGCAGAGCTGCAGTGATTTGCCTTAGCTGAGGACTTGGCTCCTGGCTTGGCAATGGCTTCTATGACACTATTATTTTTCTGCCAGGGAAAAAAACCAGAGAGGAGAAAGAGAAGAGCGTTTTTTTCTCTCGTGTGTCCCTCTCCCTAGTTGCATTGGCTGTTGCTCCTCTCCATGGACCCCACTGTGAATCCTCCCTCTGTTTAAAATGTGTGTGAAACCATCAGATCATCATTTTTGTTTCCACAACTGCCTTGTCAGGGAAGTGACCCATTTAAAAGTGCTCATGTCTATATTGATGGGTAAGGCTGTTGCCTTTGCTTGCCCAGAGTAATATGGAAACAAAAGCATTGGTTCTGTTTAGGCCCCACATAATTATTTCTTAGCACTTATTGGTCACAAAGTGATGAGTGTTTAAAAAAAAAAAGGACTTTACTCCTTAATTTTCAAAGAATTCCATAAGAACGGCCATACTGGGTGAGACCAAAGGTCCATCTAGCCCAGTATCCTGTCTGCCCACAGTGGCCAATGCCAGGTGCCTCAGAGGGAGAGAACAGAACAGGGGATCATCAAGTGATCCCTCCCCTGTCACCCATTCCCAACCTCTGGCAAACAGGAACACCATGCCTACCCATTTTGATGGACCTATCCTCCATGAATGCCTACCCATTGCTATTGATGGACCTATCCTCCAGGAATGTATTTAGTTATTTTAGGAACCCTGTTAAGTTCCTGGTCTTCACAACATCCTCTGGCAAGGAGTTCCACAGGTTGACTGTGCGCCGCATAAAGAAAACGTCCTTTTGTTTGCTTTAAACTTGCTACACATTACTTTCATTTGGTGACCCCTAGTTGGTGACCCCATGGATTGTAATGCCTTAAATTCCATTTAAGTCTCAGGGCTAGATCCTTAACTGGTAGAAGGCACCATAGCTCCATTGACTCCAGTGTGGTTTTGGTGGCTAAATCTTCATATGACTGAAAATGGCTAAGCTGGCTTAGAGAGAGAGTGTGGTCTGGAAGATTGGGTATAGGGGTAGGCACCAGGAGGGCCTGAGTGTTAAACACAGCTCCACTGCTGACTCAGTGTGCTCAGCTATTAATACTTATCCATCTACCTCACAGGGGGGTTCTCACTGTAATTAGAAAGCACCATCATGCTCTGTCAATGTGAACTCTTACCAATGCAGGATCTACTCTGCTACAGTGTAAGTACAAGTAAGTGGAAGATACAATGCTTTGATATTACTCCAGAGTTCAGGCATGTGCAAATTTTGAATTTTGTGGCTCACTCATTAGAAAGAGAAGAGCAAACTTGAAATGTGTGGAGTTGGAGTCTCCCAAAGTAGAGGAGTATTTTGACCCGGGCTTTTTGCTCGCTTCTGGATCTAACTAAAACCTTTGAAAATCAAGTCACACATTTCAATTACCCAGAAGTGTCCTCTGATAATTACCATCTCTCTCTTGGAATTTCTTGTCCATGAGAGAGCAGCTGATGAAAACTCAGGACCTGTGCTTTTCAGTTCCCAGACTCCTGGTGCTGGTTATCTTAATGGTACGCACAGGAAAGGTTCAAGTCTCATGCCCAGTATCTCAGAGAGCACGATCACCTCTCTTGCTTTGGCTAGGATTTTCAAAGGAGCCCGAATCTTTTTCTATCTATCCACCATTTCCATGTTGCGCTCATCTCTTTGGTAACTAAGAATTTTATACATTTTAAAAAACATTGTTTAAGTTTCTTTTCTCCTCCCATCACATATTTTTACTTATAATGAGGATGAGGATGAAGATAGAATCATAGAATCATAGGGCGGGAAGAGACCTCAGGAGGTCATCAAGTCCAACCCACTGCCCAAAGCAGGACCAACCCCAACTAAATCATCCCAGCCAGGGCTTTGTCAAGCCGGACTTAAAACCTCTAGGGATTCCACCCCCTCCCTAGGGAACCCATCCCAGTGCTTCACCACTCTCCTAGGGAAATAGTTTTTCCTAATATCCAACCTAGACCTCCCCCACTGCAACTGGAGACCATTGCTTCTTGTTCTGCCATCTGTCACTACTGTGAACAGCCTCTCTCCATCCTCTTTGGAACCTCCCTTCAGGAAGTTGAAGGCCGCTATCAAATCCCCCCTCACTCTTCTCTTCTGCAGACTAAACAAACCCAAATCCCTCAGCCTCTCCTCATAGGTCATGCGCTCCAGCCCCCTAATTTTTTTGGTTGCTCTCCACTGGACCTTCTCCAATGCGTCCACGTCCTTTCTATAGTGGGGGCCCCAGAACTGGACGCCATACTCCAGATGTGGCCTCACCAGTGCTGAATAAAGGGGAATAATCACTTCTCTAGATCTGCTGGCAACGCTCCTCCTACTGCACCCTAAGATGGCGATGATGACTGGGAAGCTTTGTCAAATGCAAGAGGAAGGATGGGGTTGCAGACTTTAGACTGGGAGGCAGGAGATTTGGAGTCAGCTCTTGGCTCTGCTAACGATTTCCTATGTCACTCTGAGCAAGTCATTGAATTTCTCTGTATGTGGTTCCCCAGCTGTAAAATGAGGCTAATAATCCTTCCTATGCCTGTCTGGGTTATTATGAGTCATCTTGCATGGCTCACACATCTTGCATGGCTGCCCAGGGACTCTGGGGAATGAAAGTCACCCCTTGCTATGGGTAGTCTATCTTGAGCATAGATGTAGCTGTTCTTGGGGATGGAGAAGAGCACCTCTAAGGAGCTGCTACATCCCCCCCAGAATGCAAGGGGTTGGAAAATGTGCTTTGCTACTCTTCCAAGCTACGTCCCATTCAATACGTTTCAGCCATGTGATTCTCCACAATGAGTGATTGCTCACAGGAGATTGTCCAGATGTTTAAAATATAGTCATGTTGCCACTTGGCTCCACTGGACTCCCCCACTCTGGGGCTTGAATATGTCCCTGGGGGACTGGATCCTTCTTGTCTGGGGGGCGATACAAGTAGCGGCATCTCCCAAACGTTACCCCTTGTGGAATCAAGGGAGACATCTCTCACAATGACCTGTGCAGATTTATGACCCTCCTTCTCTTTCCTCTCCAAAGGCGTGGGATAGTTAACAAGGTGGCAGAAATCTAAAGAATCATCCGCTGGCCTCTGAGTTAATAAACCATTAGGGCAGTTCATCCCTCTCTCAAGGCTGGTCTACAGTACCCCGGGAGATCGATCTCACTTACGCAACTTCAGGTCCATGAATAATGTAGCTGAAGGCGACGTACTTAGATCTATTTACCGCATTGTCTTCACCACAGTGCATTGACATGAGACGCTCTCGCATCAACTCCCCTTGTGCGTCTCATTGAGGTGGAGTACTGGGGTCAATGAGGGAATGATCGGCAGTTGATGTATTGTGTCTATAGTAGACCCAATAAATTGACCCCCGCTGGATCGATTGCTGCCCTGTTGATCTGGCCCATAGTGAAGAGGAATTATTGTCCCAGGCTGTCGACAGCTTCATCTTTCCATTGGTTATGTTTGGTCCCCATTTTTGAGGTTTGCTTCCTAACCCAAACTCCGGTGGCTGTTCACCGAAGCTGAACGCCCAGTGTAGATGAGGTCTCAGCATTTTTTTTTTTTAATGTCAGAGCTAACCAGCATGCCAGAGCCAGCATGATAATTTGTGGGGCCTCGTTTTGAATGGGGCACTGTGGCCTGGGTTGCTGGCGGCTGCACATTGGGCCCGAGGCTCCAGCTCTGGCCACATGGGACTGTGGTGGCTGCACCCCCAGTGCTGTGAAGAGCTGGCAGCACAAGGGCCGGGCGACAACCATCACCCCTAGCACCCGAGGCAGCCTCCTCTTCTCCCTTGGGCTGGGGGCCCCACTGGACAGGAGGCCCACTGCTACCATGCACAGCCCACAGCTTTGGGATGCACCTCAGGAAGGGTGCACCACCCAGGCAAGCGGGGCCAATAATAAACCACAGGGGCTATATGGGGGAACCGAGTGCACATGCCTCACGCCGGCCCTGCAGCATGGAGTGAACGTGTTTTATTGCACAATCCTATTTACTGTCGATGGAAGTGGATTAAGGTTTGCTTCACACTATAAAAAACACAGGGTAGGATCATCAAACATGTCTAAGGGAGCGAGGGGCCCAAATACCATCAAAAATCAATGGGACGGAGCACGTAAGTACCTTCAGGACTTTTTGAAGAAAAAAATCCAAACAACCCAGCTATGCAATGCACTCTTCTGCTATCACTGCACACATCCAGCTAAAGTGGAGCATTTAGCAGTTTATCCAAAAACATTACTGCCTACAGTGTCTTTAAAGAAGTGAATCACCCTCTAAAAAGCCTAAAATAAATGGTTTGGCTTTGAGGAAAGATAAAATACCCAAATTATGCAGATAAGCAGCGTATTTGCAGAGTAGCAGAGGAATTATGAGAGCAAACAGGATTATGTGGAACTAGACCGAAAGAGAGTTAACTTCCTGGCCAAAGTTACGCAACTGGGGAAAAGAAAAAACCACCCGAACTAATGAAGCCTGGGGGACAAAATGTCCTAGAAGAAATTCTATGCAACACAAAAGAATGCAACATACGAACCAGGAAGAACAGCATAGATTCAACAGTTCTTGAATGCCTCCATGCAACAATTTTTCAATTAGTTGTAAGGCTCTACATGTGAAACAGACACCAGATTTCATGAGACTTGACTGGCTGCCTCACTAGCAATTATTCAAATCGCTTAGCAAGCATTTGTTTCAAAACACTCGAACATTCTACTTGAGGTAAACCAAACAAACTATGGGCCGAAACGGTCTTCTGGAGTGCTTAGATCTAGAGCCAAGCATCACGTCTGGCCTCTATTTTGCTATCGGGGGTGGGAAATCCTGAAACGGCACATCCTCGAACAATTGGGACAATTTAACTCTAGAGCTGGATCTGTATTTTGTGAGGCGGGCTCATCTCTAATTATGACAGAAACAGGCTTAAAATGAATGTAGCTACAGGAAAGTGAATAGGTTTATTGAGAGAAAAATGTCTGGAATTAAAAAAAACAAACAAATATTTCCACCTATAGATCATTGCATTCAGTAACGCAGCTCACAGTTAAAATTACATTTGCTGTACTTAATTACGTGTGTCTGTAAATTCAGTCTCACATTCAAGCACAAAGCATAAACTACTGTTGTCTGACAACATTATATCCCTCTCTAAAGAGAACGGTAAAGAAAAATTTGCCATCTCTTGGCATGATTGAGACAATTCTGTTGTCCACAGATCTATCCCTGTCCAGTGGTTTTTAGGACAATTAAACTATCCTATGTTTACTTCAAGAGTAATGCTGAAGCATCACAATATGACAACACCACAGCTTTGCTTTGTGATATTGTGTCGATGTGTGATGAGATTGCTTCATGACTTAATGACACAGTGTCATCATGCATAGTTGTGATGTTATAATGTGAAGTTCCTGACTATTGCTACTGGATTATTTTATACCTCTGAACAAACACCGGTTGGAAATCTACCTCTAAGGGCATATTTCGTCCTTGGACAGGGTACAAGAGACGCTATGCAACAAGTTTACTATAATTACGGAATATTTTTCCACTGCTCTTTTGAGAATGGTTTTTGATCTTTATGCTGGGAAATATTATTTGGTTGACTAAATACAGCACATCTCAACTGCTGGACTTTCTTCCTGTTAAGGCCCATATTGTGCAAAGGGGTGGGGTTAATTGAAGATAGTTGATTGGTCTAAGGCCTTTAAATGAGCCGGTGCCTTCTTATAACCTTATTGTAGATTCCTTAAACACCACCATGACTACTACTAATGATCCACTTTTACTGACTGCAGATGGAAAACAATTAACTAACTTCATATACCTAACTTGTCTGAAACCTTATTGTACCGACTTGTCTCTTTCTTGGAGCAAATATTAATAGAGAGGGACCTACAAGCCCCAACCAATATCAAGGCCCAACTGTGCATGGTGTTATACAAACACACAATTCCTGCCCTGAAGAGTAACAAACAGATGTGATAGATACAAAGTGGGAAGAGATTAGAGAAACACAAAGAAGTGAAATGACTTGCCCATGTGAAATCTAGGTCTTCCCAAATCCCAGAGCAATGCCCTGCCCATTAGTCCACAATGGGTCTTCCAGCTGCTCAAAAATGCCTCTGAACAACTGACTAGGCTCAGCGTTTGCTTCTGAAATGGAGGAAGAAGGGGAAGTTGAAACAGATTTGAGAATGATTCTGAAGAACACAATAGACACCAGCTGAGCAAAAGGCTAAATAATTTGCTCATCTTTAACTGCACGTACGTGTCAGGTCATGGTTGAATGGAATTCAAGAACAAATGTTAGAGAGGAAAGGATCAGCTTGTAGAAAGAAATAGCTCTTTAAAGAACCTTCCCCACCTGGGAAATTGGCATGGAGAGTCACAATGCTCAAGAACTCCAGGCTGTAGAATTAATTCACTCACTGCCCCAATTCTAGGCTACTGGGGGCGTGATGGATAGGAGAGTGCTGGCCAGCACCCAGAGGTATTCCAGAAAAGCAATGCCGTGTCCAAGGAATATGTTAGCCTTTTTTGGAAAAATTTTCGAAAAAGCGGACATGCTCTTTCACCATCTTCGTACACCTCGTTTTATGAGGAAGAAGGGATGTGTCGAAAGAGGATTGTTTTCCAAAATGTGGTGCTGTGTAGACATGCCAAATTTCGGAAAAACATCTTTTGACGGTAAAGTGGAAAATTGCGTATCTTTTTCTGATTTAACTCTGCAGTGTAGACCTAGCCAGAGTGGGGAACAGCCCTGACAGAGGGTAACTCTTATTTTTCTAGATTGCCAGTTCTAAAGAGGGGAGTTACCCACTGATGACACCGAACCTATAACCAGAGCTACCCAGAAGGACCTTTGTGCTCCCAGGAAGTCCCATGAATGGTGCTCCACCAGGGGAGAAAGAATTACAGGCTCAGGGCTGCTCTATCTATCATAGAGTTCCCACTGGTCAGGCCAGAAATGATGAGAAATAGACCATTTTGGGTGACATTCTTGAACTTTGCTGCTTAAAAATTGCTTTAAAAATGGCCAGAAAAGGGTAAAAATAAATGTTGGTTGAAAATAATAAAACACATTTTTTCCAAGGTTCCTCTACAAGCCTGTGAGTTTCTTGGATAAGGATTGACACATTTTTTTGACAAACCTACTGAAGCTTTTGATTTAAATCAAAGCTAAAGGTCTCCAGATGGATAGTAATTGTGAAAAAGAGCACGTTCCAAGAAATTAAGGGTTCTACTTGCAAATAAAAGATAAACATCAGTGGGTGTTTTAATGATTACAAAAGTGCACAAAAGGTTTGGTTACACAAACTTAAGCTTTTTTTCATACTGGAACACTTTAGTTCCGAATGATTGTATAACCTCCTTAGCTAATGTTTGCTCTTATGTTTGCGGGTGGCACAGAAAATTTCTACAACTCTCTCAACGGCCACAACGTTTTGTCCTAGATTTCTCATCAGGTTTGTTTTAAGCTATCTGCCAACGTATTTCTATCACCCTCTCCATGTCCCATCACCCACTATCTGAGGATCTCCTATATAGCATGGCTTTATCTTTACAACAGCCTGGTGAAAAAGGGAAGTATTATTTCCCCTTATTCTTTATAGAAGATGCACCAAGGCGATGAGAAATTACATGACCTGCCCTAGGTTACAGAAAAAAATCTGTGGCAAAGCCAGAAATGGAACCTATCATCTGAGTCCCTCTTCAGTATCATGACCACAAAGGTTGCCTACTTGTCTGTTTTCTTCCCTTACAGCTTGGTAGGTATTTCTCTCCCATATATTTTTCTCACCTACCACTGTTATTTCACCATTTCTGATTGTTGTCCTGTTAATCCTATTTCTCTTGATCATACCATGGCTGGCCCCTCAGAGGTGGGGAAGCTAACACTTCAGAGTCGAATTCAACCCTCGACTTGTTTGGATCCCACCCCTGGGGCTCAGGCCTCCCCCCCAGCATTGGGGATCCCGTGCTAGAGCTCCAGACCCACTGCCGCCCCCTGTGGGACTGAAGAATGCAAAATCTGCTAGCCCAGTCCCCCCCTAGGTTCTGGTGTGTGAGGGAAATACGGGGACTGTCTTTCTGCTTCTCAGTCAGGGGCCACGTCTGTGTGGATTTAGGTTTTTTTTCCTTCTCAGTCAGGGGCTTCTCACTTGTGTGCAGCCCCCGACTGATTTTCTGTGTGTCAGTGGCCCCCAACCCCAAAAAGGTTCCCCACCCCTGGATTAAAATAAGACCAGTGCCCCTGGGCCAAGTAGTGCTCCCAGTTAATTAATGGGGTGGGGCTGTACATTGGTTATAAAGGGCCCAATGTCATTTCTGTGAGGACAGAGTGGGTCTTCTGTAGCAATCTGTGAGGAAGGGCATTACAGATGGATAAGAAGATACAACTGAAAAGTGACGGGGCTTTCTGAGAGTGAGAAAGCGAGCCAGGCCTTGTAATGAGTCAAGCAGCAGTGAACGTTGTTCGCTCTTCTATCTCTCTTATTCTTTTTGCTTCTTTCCTCTTTTTTGTTGCTGTTTGAATTCTCTCTTCCACTGGTCAAGCCAGACTGCTTCCCCCAAAGGCAGATTCCTGCAAAGCCTTCCAATGTGGTCGCAGCAACAGGCTTTGGCCTCTTAATAAGAGGAGTTATTTCTGAAACTGCTTTTGGAGTCACTTTTTGGAAGCCAAACATCAATGTTTTGCGAATGTAAAGGAGTGCTTTTGCTGTAACGTTTTGTGGTTCAGATTCAGAAAATCAGTCAAGCACGCGTTGTCTACCCGTATTCAGAAAAGCCCTCGAGCAAGGGCTTAACATTAAGTATGTTTGTTAGTCCTACTGACTTCACTGGAAATTAAATATGTGCGTGGAAATCAGATTATTTTCCCCATCCCCATAGCAGAGCTTTGTGTAGCTCGAAAGCTGATGGTGAAAACTTGGTCCAGTAAAAGATATTACCTCACCCGCCTCGTCTCCTTAATCTTAAGTACGCACTTTATGGGTTTTGCTGAATAGGGACATGTTTCTGAGTCAGGGCCTGTACTTGTAAAAGGGCCCGTATGCCCTATATATAACAGATATTTCTTCACCAATTCAGTCATTGTTTGTAAGGCCAGATCTACACTAGACCTTGCAGCTCGTCTTAAGGTATGCAACTCCAGCTACTTAGAATATGTATCTGGAGTCGGCTTATGTTGAATCAAACTTGGCAGCATCTCCACAGTAGGAAGACAATGGGAGCAAACACTCCAGTTGGCTTTCCTTACTCTTTGCAAAAGGAGGAGTACTGGCCACCAGCGGGGGCACCCTCCGAGTTTGATTTAGCGAGTTTTAACTAGACTCGCTACATCGAACTCCGAAAGATTGATCACAGCATTGGCGATCTTCCTTTTAGTGTAAACAAGGCCTAAGGGACTGTTATCAACATCTACTGTAAAATTTTGAATATAATGCGCACTGATGTATAATGTGCACCCTGACTTTTGAATTTTATCATAATGAAAAAATCTATATTCCTATATATAATATGCACCCCGACTATTAATTTACTTACTTTTTTGAAAGTCTATATGATTGCTAGTCTATAGGAATAAAATTCAACTTCACATCCGGTGTCCGTGTTTATAACTTATTTTAATAAATGTCAGCAATTAATTAACTATAAACTATTTCATACGACGAGTAAGACTTAAATTTCATATTATTTATTGTTTTAAAATCTTTTAAAGCATTCTAGGAATCTCTGCCATTTCAGTTGATGTTGATTTCATGTTTACTGCTGTCTTAGTGTGGCATCGGCATAGCGGAGGTTCGTCGTCTTCTGTCACGGAACGGCCACAATAAAACTTTAAACAATAACTCCTATATATAATGCGCAACCTGACTTTGATCCAAAAAAAACTCAGAAAAAAAGTGCGCATTATATTCGAGATTTTACAGTAGTCTGATCTCCTGCATTACACAGGTTATGAAATCTTAGTTTATCATTATTGGATTTGTAACCATTATTGGAGGGAAAACTAGCTTTATTATTGCTATTATTTTCTACAACAACCCCCACATCCTGATTTGTTAACTTTTTCAAATCTCAAACACAGACTTGGGCTGGAATTTAAAGAAATTCCAAGGGGGTTAGGTGCCATAGTGCGAGGTGCCCAACTCCGTTAGATGTATTTGAAGATCCTGGCCTAGGTTCTTATCTTGCTGATGCACGTTGCTCTATTTTCAACAATTATGATGCATGAAGAGTTCTTATGTGGCAATTAAGCCATCTCCAGCAGTCTCTCTGAAGAACAGTGACTGTTCCACACATCCTTATTTACAGGGGGCCTTATACAAAGTCCCCAGAAGTCAACAAAAATCTCCCCATTGCCTTCAACTGAAAGATTCCCATTGTCTTCAGTAGGCTTTTGGTCAGGCCCACAGGTTGAAATGGGACTACTGCCTCTGACATGACTCACATGAGCACGGGATCACAGAAGCAGGGCCCCCCCCGTTCTGAAAGGATGTACACGTTTTCTGCAGAACAGAGTGCATGGGCAGAAGAGAGGCTAGCCCATCCCCCTCCCTTGCTGCTGAAAACAAATAGCATGAGGACGGAGAGGGCTTGGACTCCTGACAGAAAGCCATGCCCAAAACTGGACTATTCTGCAACCGTTAGCTAACGTACAACCAGTCAATGCAAACCAGGCAAGAAAGGGAAGTGTTTTAGGCGTTTGTGCACAATGCAAAATGCACTAGATTGGGATGAGGCCTCGTCCGGCTGCACAGCAGAGGAAAGACTTTTACTCCCTCCACTCCAGATGGGTTATCTGCATCCAGAATATAGATCCTGCATGGAACAGGTCAAGTGACCACTGCTACTCCCACCCTGGGCAGGTTGGTGTGGCGGGTGGTGGTGGTGAGACTGGAATTAAGCAGATTCATGGCTCTGCCTCTCTAGGCACCAGAGTAGTCCGAGTTTGTGGGAGGATGTAAACGGCACTTTTTGCAGGCTGCTGTAAATAATTTCTCACCCCTGACATAGCACAAGAGGGTGTCACCACATGAAATGAAAAGGTAGCAGGTTTAAAACAAACAACAGGAAGTTTTTCTTCACGCAGCTCACAGTCAACCTGTGGAACTCCTTGCCAGAGGATGTTGTGAAGACCAGGACTTTAACAAGGGTTTAAAGAAGAGCTAGGTAAATTCATGGAGGTTAGGTCCATCAATTCTTATTAGCCAGGATGGGTAGGAATGATGTCCCTAGCCTCTGTTTGCCAGAGGTTGGGAATGGGTGACAGGAGAGGGATCACTTGATGATTCCGTTTGTCCACATCCTCTGGGGTACCTGTCATTGGCCACTGTTGGCAGACAGGATACTGGGCTAGATGGACCTTTGGTCTGACCTAGTGTGGCCATTCTTATGTGTCTGGCTGTCCACAAGCACAAAGTAGCCTTTTGATTTTTTTATTTTGCTGACTATGCCAGGAATATATTCTAGGAAAACACCTAGATCCTCAGCTGGTTAAAATAGCTGCAAGATGTTCAGTACAGACTCTGGCTCCTATTGATCTGTATATTAGTGCTACAAGTCTTTTCATTGTGGGTAAGGATTTCTTTGTAGGTTTTCCAAGGGTGTAGGGACTCTGGAGCTGTGAGAAAACAAACAGATTTTTCATTTGATCCCGTGCCAATTTTTCGCTGCTGTCTCGTGTTTAGAAAACCTCTGACCACCTCGTTTTGCAAGTGCGGTAAGCCAACCGAGTGTGTGTACTTGTCCTTCCCGCTCCTTTGCAGAGCGCTTGCTACTGACAGAGGCTTTGCTGCCTGCATTTTCGACTCTTGGCTGTGAACCGCTCACTCAACAATGGCCGAGTGCTTGGCAAGAGAGTCTGTGCGTGTTCCAGAAGCCACTGACACAGTCTTTGGTACGCTGGTTAAAACGTGGTGGTAAGAATGGGCGTGTCAGGGTGATGGATGAGCAAACTTCAAAATATTTGGTGGTTTGGAGGCTCAGTTGAACCCTTTGGGCCTAAACAGCGTTTTGGGCAAAGAACAACTTACAAAGCAAGATGTGATGATAACAAAGCCACAAGCTCTATGTCTGTAGCACAGGAGAAAAAGGGACTGTAATGTGTCTGTAACATCCGGAGGCTTCAGCAGAACACAGTTCCATAGCAGGAGACAGTCCCTGCCCTGAAGAACTAAGAATCTGAATAGACAACTTTTGCATTTGGATTTGCAAATGACTGAAAAAGCCTCTTAGCTGGTTACCACACTACAAAGGCAATGTTCCCTCTCTTGATAGTCACATCTCCACACCAAATGCTGTGAAGGAGCCACTTCAACCCTGACTTGATTAGCCTCCTTTCATAATATATATACCCTGTCGAGGGGCGCGACCCCCCTCAGCTTTGGGGCCGCCTGTCCGGGCTATATGACCTGCCTCTAGGGCATGCACAGGCCTTGCGGCCCAACCCAAACCCACCTTTTTCCCGTGTTAAGCTATATACATCCATTAAGGCCTGCCTCAAAGTGCATGTCCCCCTATCCAGGAATATATGGTCCTTGTGGCCTCGTCACAAAGTTCAGGTCCCTCCATCAGGGTCTATACGGCCCTTGCAGCCTCGTCACAAGAAAAGTCCCTCCTGGCCAGGGTGGGGAAAAGGGTGGTAGGGGGACCCGGGCCCTCCCTCTCCACTGGGTCCCAGCAGGGCCCTTTAGGCAGAGACTATTGCTCCTGCCCGCTTGGCGGGGAATCTGGCTGCTACATGCTGAGCCGCTCTCCCAGCCCTGTGCCCTGGGCTGCTTCCTACCATGCCCTGGTATCCTGTAGTCTGCTGGCCTCCCGGACCAGTCCTTGTCGGGCTGGCTCTGGGCTTGCGGGTGCTCCTGTCTCTCAGGCGGTGTGGCGGCTGGTCCTGTTCCGGGGTCGGCTGCCGGCAGCGGCTCGGCTATCAGCTGCTGCAGAAACATGGGTGGGAATGCAGCCTGACCTCCGCCTTCCCCTGTCTGCCCCCTGCACTGCCGGGCTCTCTCTGCTTTTATACTCAGGCTCTGGCTGAGAAGGCCCCGCCCATCCAGCCCTGCTCTGCTGGGAGCATGCCCAGCAGGGCTGGATGGGCGGGGCCTTTTCAGCCAGCTGGGCCTGGGCTACTTCCCGCCCTTCAGTGCAGGGCCTGTCTGTCCCGTCATATACCCCCTGCCTCTGTACTTCCATTCCAATGCATCTGATGAAGTGGGTTTTACCCACGAAAGTTTATGTCTGAATAAGTCTGTTGGTCTGTAAGGTGACACAGGACTCCTAATTTTTTTTTTTTTTTACAGCTGCCTCTCTGAAACTTTTACAGTAAGCTTGTTAAAGTAATGTTGGTGTCTGAAACAACGTTGTTTGGACAGGAAGGTCAGCTAAAATCTGTAGGTTCCTAGAGTCTGTCTGGGTATCCACACACATGTGCATGCTCTTTCTTGATTTCTCTCTGTCACATGCACACATTCCATCGCAAACTTGCGATGCCGTCCTTCAGTGTGGAGGCTTGCCAAACCTGTCAGCTCCATTTCCCTGAAGAAGGGTGGGATACGCCTGTGAGAAGCAGTCGGGGATGGTGCTTCTCCTCCCTCGGGCTGGGGTGTCTGATGCCATGTCTGGTCAAATGCGTCAGATGGTGAGAGAGAGTCAGACAGAGAAATCTGGGTGGGGGAAGTGGAAAATGCAAGGCTTGGCCCCGGGAGCACAGAGGGGGTTGGTTTAAATTAAAACAAATTGAAAAAGAGCATTTAGTTGTCTACAAGTCCCGTGGCAATGGCCGTGTGAAGTGAATTTTAAGGTGGCTTGGCAGCATCCCCCGGTGTACTGTGGAAACCTTAGGATCAGAAGCAACCTGGGAACCTTTACTATCTGGCTGGAGTAGATCTCTGTGTGTTATGAGGACAAATACAAGCAGGATCCACTTAGGCTCAGAATCTGCAAGCCCCCTAATTTAAGGAGCAATCACAGAGGCATAGAAATGTAGGGCTGGAAAGAACGGTGTCTTCCTGATGGGTTCTCACTCCCTCAACCAGAGGATGAACACCACTCTCTCTCTTTCGATCTATTCCAGCTCCTTGGACTAGAATGGAGGAGTCCTGACACTGACACTGACACTGACCTACTCTGTAACCTTGGGCAAGTCACTCACCTGCTTTGTGCCTTCATTTCCTCTTCTAGTTTTTGGCTTGTCTGTTTAGCCTGCAAGCTCTCTGGCTCAGGGACTGTCTCTTACTCTGTATCTCTGCAGCATCTAGCACCATGGGCCCCTGTTTTCACCTGGGACCTCTGCATGCTAGCACCATAGAAGCATAAGAATAATAGAAGCTGCAAATCTTGTACAGCTGCTAATAGCTTTTTGCAGATAACCATGCATGCCATTTTACAACATTGACTGTAATTGCTACAAGAGCATGCCAAGAGGTTCTGTATGAGGACTTAAATCCTGTGTCAGAGGCAAAAGCCTTTCTTTATACCCTCAGCAGGGAGTTTTATTTAGGAATGAAGGCCTTGCAGAACACAACGACCCCAGTCTGCAAGTGGGACTTGCCTGGCTTTGAGAAGGCCATAAATTCATCCTTATACATCAGTGTTCCCCAACCTTTCGGGGCTGCCGGGTGCCCAGGGGTGGGGCTGCTCATGCGCCGGGCATCCGGGGGCAGAGCCGGCCCAGATCATTCGGGCGCATATAAATGCCCTGGCAGGTGCCATGGCACCCACGGGCACCACGTTGGGGACCACTGCATCATACACTGGATACATCATACCATCAGCTAGAGATTGGCCAGATTTCTGTGCACCTCTGCCTTCCCCCACTTCCTCCTGTGCTACAGCTGCGGGAGTGGATAGCCTGAAGGTTGTGTTAGTAAGTTTCTCTGCATTGGTGGAGACCTCAGACGTTCTTGTGGACCAGCTTTAAGATCAAATTTTGCTGCAAAATGACCTTACAGGAGATTGAAGACAAGGTCTCTGGACACTCCTAAGGGACAAGTCAATATCTTTCTGGACATCACATTTCAGGAAAGATGTGGAGAAATTGGAGAGGGTCCAGAGAAGAGCAACACAAATGATTAAAGGTCTAGAAAACCTGACCTGTGAGGGAAGACTGAAAGAATTAGGTTTGCCTAATTTGGAAAAGAGAAGACTGAGAGGGGACATAATAGCAGCTTTCAAGTATCTAAAAGGAGGTTACAAGGAGGAGGGAGAAAAATTGTTCTCCTTAACCTCTGAGGATAGGACAAGAAGCAATGGGCTTACATTTCAGCAAGGGAGGTTTAGGTTAGACATTAGGAAAAACTTCCTGTCAGGGTGGTTAAACACTGGAATAAATTGCCTAGGGAGATTGTAGAATCTCCATCTCTGGAAATATTTAAGCACAGGTTAGATAGACACCTATCAGGATGATCTAAATGGTGCTTGGTTCTGCCGTGAGGGCAGGGGACTGGTCTTGATCTCTCGAGGTCCCTTCCAGTTCTAGTGTTCTACGATTCTGTGAAAATTATCGACCCTAGTTCAGCCAACCAACATTTTCTTTCATGGCTCAACAGTGCACTGCTGTTGCGCAATACCCGTAACCATGTAGACGGCCCCTTTCCGTCAGACGCTACGGTGCCCAGGGTGTCAGAGATTGTTGGCTGCTGCAACAGGGAGGCTTTTGGGGACTAGAGAGCGTCATTTCTGATTAGTTCTCTGCTCAAAGCAAGTGCTAAATTGAGCCGATAAGCCACATGACAGCCGCTGAAAAAACAGTCCCACTTGAAAAAAATATCTTCAGCCCACGTGTGCTTGCCAAGGGGACAACAGATCAAGGGCCGGATCCAAAAGTCCACTGAAATCACTGGGAAACTTTCCATTGACTTCAATGACTTTTGGATCAAACCTCAGCTTGGGAAATAGTTAGATCCAACGACAGGGCATTAATGTTACAGTACTGAGTTCCTGATACACACCACGTGTAAAGGAGTCTACTAACATCTATCTGTCCTAGCCTCAAACTAGGACAAATCAGGGGGGCTCAGTTTTGTTTCATGGACTTGCCTTTAGCAGCGGGATTCTAATGGGTTGAGCCACCTCAGAATACAACAGAAAACGTTCATGTCTATAGTTTAGAAAAATTGCTCTTACAAGCGCTCTCTTCTTTGGAAGGTGAATCTGTAAAAAGGTGTATATTGGATCAGGGGAGTCTCCACAGGGCCCTGGGCAAGGTGGGGACGAGGCAGTTCCATACTCCCAGATGGGGCGGGGTCAAGCGCAGAAGGGGCGGGGCCGGTGGCAACCAGCCTTCCACGCCATCTGGAGCGTACCACGCTGGATCACAGGCAGCCTTCAGCGCTGCCCAGAGCACGGTGCACCCCTCCCCTCCAGCCCTTGGTGTGCTCCAGCAGTGATTTAAAGGGCCTTGGGCTTTAGCCATCACTGTTGCTACTGTGGCCACGGCTGGAGCACCAGGTCCCTTTGAATCACCTGGCCTTGGGCCAAATGCTCCCTTTTGGAGGGCCTGCAGTGGATCCAATGTGCTCAGCTTATACATATGTCTAGCTGCCAGCCCTGCAAATTCAGTTTAGTCCTGTTTTGACAAGGTCACCCACCAACACGGTCTCAGGGCTCTTGCCTTTTTGCCATGCTTTTATCAAAGTAACCAGGTTCCCGCATTGTTAGAGCCCAAAAAGCCATGAGAAGAAATCCGTAGGCATGTCCCTTAATGCTCTTGGTGTTCAGTGCTGTGCAAGTCCCGATCTACATTGGAACAGAACAGACACGAGAGCTGAATTCCCACGAATCTAGGTCTCTTTTTCTCTATCAAGCTTTATATCAGGGTTGTGGAAGGCTGAAGGAGACCTGATCTGGGGGCCTCCTTTGAAAACTTTTGTGATCATATTTGCCAGGATGTGCCTGCCTCTTCTCACTGCTTGCGTGAAGCCTGTGGAGCTCACCCCTGATTTTGGCTTTTCCTTTATTAATCAAAATGCATTGATGCCCTTGAAAGCATGATCTCAAACATTTACAAAATAGCAACCACGGTCCTTATAAAACTTCAAAAACAACTAATAGTTTTGTAGCACCTTAAAGACTAACAAAACAGGGAGATGGCAGCATGAGCTTTCGTGGGCACAACCCACTTCTTCAGATGGATGGAGTGTTAAAAGTCCAGTTCCAAAATAAATAGGGGATGGAGGGCAGGGAGAAGGAAGGGGAAAAAATAGTGAATTAGAGTGTTCACATTACATAAAGCGGATAGAGAAGGTGCAAATTGTTCTTAAGTTCCCATTGTTTGGTGGGTTAAGTCATTAGGCTGTGGAAGGTAGTGTGCTAGCCAGGTGATGTCTTTATTCATACCTTTGTGATGGGTCCCAAACTTGTAAATGAAGTGAAGTTCCAAAGCTTTATAGTTGGGGATTCATATGGCCATTCCAGCACTTGCTAACAGAGTTACTCCGAAGGCACTAAAAAGCTAGGCTGACCCAGCTATGTCACTCCAGCGGTGAAAAATCCACATCCATGAGTGGCATAGGTAAGCAACTAGAGCGATGGAAGAATTCTAGGCAGCGCTAGAGCAATGGAAGAATTCTTCCGTTGACCTAGCTACGACTTTTACCGTGGTGATGGGACAGACTCTTGCGTCGCTGGAGGGAACGGCTACACAAGCACTGCAGGAGTACAACGGCAGTGTTGCAATTGTGACAAAGCCTTATACAGTCACCAGAACTGAGTTACTGCAGACCGTTGCTGGACTGATTACAGAAAGGTAGGGCAGGTCTGACAGCTTCCTTACTCCTCTGGGACAGATCCAATCAGGCCCCTGGCACAGGGGGCAAAGAAGGCAACCGTCCTGGGTCCCCCTACCACCACCACCACAACTTTCAATCGCTGCCAGAGTCCCAGGTGGCGCATTCCACGTGGTGCTAAGGACTAGCAAGGGGGCAGTGTATGGATCTGAGAGCTGGCTGCCCCTAGCCCCACCCCTTCCACCCAAGGCCCCACCCCTTCAAGAGTGTAGCGCTGCCCCCTGCTTGTCTTGCCCAGGGCACAGCAATGCTATTCCCATCCCTGTTGACAAAGCTGAGGATCCTGGCCGCATGGGTGCGTGTGAAGTATTCCACAAACACTCCAACCTTCCAAAGAGGAAAAGCATGAAGATGCGGGTTCAACTTCCAGGCCAAGGTAGCCAGAACTATCATTGTTGTGCCACCTGCACGAAGTGTGTGCAAAGCAGCTGCTAAGCACTTGCACTCACTCTGCACAGGTGTGGCAGACAGTTTGCACCAGATACCAGGAAGGGGGCTATCTGAGGAGACTGACACTGAAAACTAGCGTGGTGGAAATCCAGCCCTACTTGGGTGCCACTGGTGGTGTCGGGGATGCTAAACATCACACTGCCACAGCCAGCAGCAGACGCGGAGCAGAAGTCCAAACTTGAAGCACTGTTATAGGTACAACCTGTACTTTTAAATACAAGAAAATAGGATCAAGCAAGAGCACAAGCCTGTGCTTGCGTCCCTTCCTCGCACAAACATCCGATTCGAGCCAACGGGAGTTTTGTGGTGGCGAAGTTGTCAGAATCATACTCTGGACATTTAAATTACTCCCTGGGAATTCACAATAAAAATGGCTTTAACAACGATGCAGGATCTAATTCCCATGTATTAAAACCAACATAGTCGATCTGAAATATTTCTTAAAAAAATTTCTCTATGGCAGTGATGATCTAGTTTGTTATTAGAAGGCCGCACATGGTTATGGGACAGCTGACCTAGATGGGAAATAAGGCAACAGATACATCCCTTTTTGAAACCTTCCTCTCTCCCTCTCCTGCCCAAAAAAACTTCCAATGAAACATGTTAGTCAAATTTTGGGTCTCAACTTCATTTCAAGGATTTTAACACACTCACCTTATTTTGAGACACATTTTATATTAACGGTACACTTAGGAATAGTTTATAACGGTCTAATAAATGAATAATATAGGTATGAAACAGATGTGAGTAGTATGTATTATTGATGGTTATAAAGTTATTAGGAGAAAGTGTTATAGTTGGCTATAATTGTAAGCCATAGTAATGAACATATTGACCTGTTGGACTTTAACAATATAGACGGATTAACTACTCAATAAAAATCAATCAGTAATTTTTATTATCTTCTAATAAATATAAAGTGTGACCAATGTATGCCAGAGTGTATTGGTAGTTCAGGAACTGTATGGCACATAGGACCATGCAATGTGCATAAATCTTTGCAATACTGTTCTATTTGCATCAAGAGAAAGAAGGGGAACCACTATGAAATGAGAGGGACCCAAAGCTACATTCCGATCTGGATTCCAATTTCAAATGTTCCAATGGTCAGGGGTAGTTGAGGGCCTCGGTCCATTATAAAGTTAGTAAACAATTTCAAAATGTGGGTTTTGAGTTTTATCTGCTCTCCAGGTTTGGGGGGAATTTGGATCTGGGGGTTTGTGTTAAATCCATCTTTCATAGGAATCCATCTGAGCGTTGGGCTTAGTTCCTAAGGACTCCTCTGTGGAAACAAGGGATATTCCCACTTTGACTGATCTCAACCAAATGAGTGACAATAGAGTGAATTCTCTTTTATACCAGCTAGATTTTCAGTGGAAGTTTGAGCACTGAACAGTCTGACAAGCCAACACTGTGAATCTTTATGAGAGTCCCAGATGAAAGGTTCACATGGGAATTGGAGTGTACCCAAAGGGAGCACGTGTGGACCTTTTGGTGTAACTGACATTTCAGACCATATTTTCATACAGTCCAGGGTCCTGACTGGTTGATGTAAAACATTGTAATTCTGTCAAAGTCTGTAAAAGTGAGCCATTTTATACCTCCAGGGCGCTGGGGCCAGAGTACATGAGTGCTCAGATAATTTGGGAATTGGAAAAAGGTACAGAGAAAGGTAACAAAAATTATGAGGGTACGGAATAGCTTCCATATGAGGAGAGATTAAAAAGACTAGGATTTTCCAACATGGTGGTGTCATTAAAGTAAATAAGGAAGTGCTATTTACTCCTTCACATCACACAAGAGTCAAGGGACACCCAATGAAATTATTATGCAGCTTGTTTAAAACAAACAAAAGGAAATACTTCTCCATGCAATGGAGGGTCAACCTGTGGAACTCCTTGCCAGGGGATATTGTAAAGGCCAAAACTACAAAGGGAAGGGATAAAAAAAGAACTAGTTAAGTTCATGGACAATGGGCTCATTAATGGCTATTAACCAGGATAGGCAGAGATGCGACCACATGCTCTTAGTGTCCCTACCCTCTATTACCAAAAGCTGGGGGTGGATGACAGGGGATGGATCACTCGGTAATTGCCCTGTTCTGTTCCTTCCCTCTGGGCATGGGCCACTGTTGGCAGTCAGGATACTACATCATTGGTCTGATGCGGTATGGCCATTTTTATGGGTCTGCATTTGTAGTCTAAAGCCACATATTTGTGCCTTCTACTCAATTGTGAGACCTCTGAGGTCCAGTTATGTGTACATTTGCAATTGCACACTGACACTGACTGCAAGTCTGACTTTGTGCGTGCCATCTTTTGATGCCACTGGCCAAAAAGAACCCTGAACTACAGTGTGAAAATGTGGCGCCTTGGAAATCAAAGGGAGTTTTGCCATTAACCTTGATGAAGCCAGAATTTCACCCCAGGGGTTTCTCTCTGGATTTTGCCTGTCAGAAGTAGATTCGTGGTTTCTCCATTTTGGGGGCATCACATCTGGGGCTTGCATCTGTGGAGCATGTATGGCAGGAGAAGGCTGATTGCTTATATCCATGGTTGTCCTAGATTTAGATCAATCCTGAGCTTTAGAGAGCAGATGGGAGGAGAAATTCACATTAAACTGCCCTGATCTTGGGTCCGTGCAAACTCCGCTTGCCAGGTAAGAATACAGTCCAGACCCAGTTCAAAAATCCCTTTGACTTCAGTCTAATTTAGGGGTGGGAAACCTCAGGCCTGAGGGCTTGATGTGGTCGCTGGCTTGCCTAGTTCTGGCCCCCCAAGGCTCAGGGGTCCCTTCGCATTGGGGGGCACATGCTTGCACTCCAGCACCCCTGCTACCCACCCACAGGGCTGGAGCACACAAAATCTACTAGCCTGGGCCCCCCTAGGCCCGGGTGCATGAGGGGAATGTGCGGCGTGTCTTTTTCTCTCTCAGTCAGGGGCTTCTCACTTTGCTTCTCACTTGTGTGCGGCCCCCGACTGATTTTTCTGTGGGTCAGCGGCCCCCAATTCAAAAAAGCTTCCCTCCCCTAAATTGCAAAGTGTTCAGGTGGTTCAGGATTGGGCCACAAGGACTTGTCTGTATTGGGAAAATTGCAGCAGTTTAATTAAAATGATTTAAAATGGATGCAGGTACAAACCTGTAATACGGAGACTCTGGTATCAGTCCAATCCAGAATTTAGCTAGTTTGATAATTTACCGGCACAAGATAAGACATTAAACAAGGGTTAAAGTGGTCTAAGTGCATCTACATGGGGGGTGGGGTTACCCAGGTTTAATTATATTGATTCCATTTAAACTGGTGTAACTTTTCTAATAACTAAATCCTTTGCAATCCACAATGATGACCTTTCATGGGTAATTTAACTTGGCTCAATGTTTTAAACCTCTGTAGGTAACCACATACTGTTCATAATCTATATGACAGACTAAAGACCTACTACAATGATGGTTTAAACAATGATGTTCTTTTTAATTTTAATTACAGGATTGGAATAAAGCATCCAAAACTACAAAAAACATTTCTCTTTCTCCCTCTAAAATAAATGACCAGACAAAAACATCCTTAAGGTTACTGAAGATATTGACTGAGCTCACCTATATTTTGTTAGGGCGTCTTGGTTGCATTAGCGGAGTAATGGAAAGGAACAGCTTAGATTCTACATCATGATGGGTCCGTGGGCCACTGATCCCCAGTTCTCACTTTTTGGGGAGAAGTCTGAATTCAAGTCTGGGGAGACGGTTGTTCCTAGACTGTAAAGGCTCTGACCTCACCCATCGTGTCATAAACTAATAAAACCTGGGAGCAAAATGTCTGTGTAAATAACACACACTAGCGCCTGCCTGAAAAGATTCAGGTAGGACAATATCACGCTGGAAATGCTAACAAAGATGGATTCCAATCCTCAGAGCTGGAAGGAAGCTCAGGGGGTCGGATTCACCAGCTTGGAGAGCTTTGCAGAGTTCCTCAGTGGCAGAAAGGCTGTCAGAGAAAGAGATAACAGTGTGGAAGGAGAAGTTCATAGAAGTGCTGAGGCAGGCCTAAAAATGACCCAGGGCAGTGTGGCCAGGAAACGGGTGTAGCCAGGATTGTAGGGGAGTGTGCTGGTTTAACACAGCCTCATCAGAAGTGTCCACTGCCTTCGCTTCTACAGAGCCCAGGCCATTTTCAAAGGTAAACATGGACAGAAATCAATACTAAAGCAATTAACACACATAATCTATTCACTTCAGTGCTGCAAGTCTCAAGTAGATTATGGCTTAGTTAGCAGCATTATATCTTCCAGTACCACACATCAACCTGTGGAACTCCTTGCCAGAGGAAATTGTGAAGACTAGGACTTTAAGAGCATTAAAAAAGAACTAGATAAATTCATGGAGGTTAGGTCCATCAATACTTATTAGTCAGAATGAGTAGGAAAGGTGTCCCTTGACTCTGTTTGTCAGAGGCTGGAAATGGACAACAGGAGAGGGATCACTTGGTTACCTGTTCTGTTCACTCCTTCTGGGGCACCTGGCATTGGCCACTGTCGGAAGACAGGATACTGGGCTAGATGGTCCTTTGGTCTGACCCAGTTTGGCCGTTCTGATGAGTCCCTGGATCAGTGGAGGCTCTAATGAATCCCTAACACAGCTTTCTAATGTCCAGCACTCTGGGTCCAACTATCGAACAAACCAGCTCCCCCCAGCATTTTATGAACTGAGAATATCCCAGGCCATGGCTCCATTTTGGTAGTTTAGCATCAATGTAGTCCCAAAGCTTTCGCAAATCAGAGTGAAGACATGTTTTTCACCCCTACTCCCATGCTTACATGCTGAACCATGCTGGCCTGCCATAAAGGGAAGTCGCTGTTCATTTCCCTAGACAAGAAATGAAAACCAGAACTGACAATCTTGGCTGTTATTGTTGTTAGGGACAAGAGGATACATTTCCCTGGGCAATTTGCATGAAAGCACCGTGCCAAGCTCTGAACAGCCATAAACCCCATACGTCACTGTGAGCTGGTACATTTCAAATCAGGATACGCTGGCAGGTCCACTTAGTAGCTTGAAGGCTCTTGCCAAGAGTTGTTAAACTTTGCCCTCTTCTCAACAGCCATGGTATCAGCTAGTCCATACTGGCCTAATTGCTTCTGGTTGCAATAAACTGTTACGAGGACCTAAACTTAGGCAACATGGGCTGGATTCTTCCCTACCTTGTGCCTCATTTAGACCAGAGGGAAAGCAAAAGCGAACTGGGTGTAAAACACGATTGTCCTGGTCTACTAGGGCTTTACACCCTTTCTACACTGGGGTAAACGCCAGCTCAAGGTGAAAGATAATGGAGAAGCACCTATGTGTAAGGTGTTTTATAACATCCAGCACACAACTCGCTGGAAATTAGAACTGGATCAGTTCCCACCTTACTAAATGTATAGGGGTTGGTTCCATTCTTAGTTTCCCCTCTAGCCCCCTTCACGATGGGGCCCTTTCAGTTCTCATCCTGGGACCCGTAATACGAGACGCTCTTCAGAGAGGATTCAGTTCAACAGCTCCAACTTTACAAGTGTGTATCCCTCATATGGCAGTGCCTGGGGGCCCCATCCGGGGCTCAGGAATCCCAGACATCGGGTATGTCTAGACTACATGCCTCTGCCGACAGAGGCATGTAAATTAGACATACCAACATAGTCAATGAAGCAGGGATTTAAATATCCCCCGCTTCATTAAAATAAAAATGGCCACTGCACTGTGCCGGCTCAGCTGATTGTCTGCACAGCACGCAAGTCAAGACGCGGATCGGTCGACAAGGGAAGCCTTTGTCGACCGCTCCCTTATGCCTCGTGAAACAAGGTTTACAGGAGCGGTCGACAAAGGCGTTCCCTGTCGACCGATCCGCGTCTTGACTGCCGCGCTGTGCCGACGATCAGCTGAGCCGGCACAGCGTGGCGCCATTTTTATTTTAATGAAGCAGGGGATATTTAAATCCCCGCTTCATTGACTATGTCGGGTAGTCTAATTTACATGCCTCTGTCGGTAGAGGTATGTAGTCTAGACATACCCATCCTGAAGAGCTGTCTATACCACTATCTAAAAAAATGTGGTCCTTGCCTCCAAAGAGCTACAAAATGGAAGACAACAAGTGGGTATGACAGACAGCGGAGGCACTACACCAGTGACGGTCTTGGCTTACTTGTCTGGCAGCTTTGCCACAGCACATCAGCTTCTCGCAGTAAGTGGCCTGGAAGCTATTGTGTGAAATACAGCTCACCTTCCACAGGAATCAGGCCACGGAGGTCAATAGGATCACACAGGGTGTGAGTTGACACAGAACTTGGCCCTGTCTAACTCCCGTTGTTTTTTATTGCAGGCTAAGGGTTGGATTGCAGCAGGATGTTCTGTGAGTGCACAGGAAGTGATGTGTGAAAGGAAGCATTTGTTGCGCCTTCTTCTGGATGGCCGTAGGAGCTAGTATATCTTTCTGAATACCAGGGACAATACGAAAGTTTGCTCCTCCAATACAGGCCAGTGGCCTAGAGGCACTATTCAGCTCTAAAGCAACTAGACTTACTCACGGAACATTTTTCAAGGCCAGATGATTCAGTGTTGGCCAACGTGCAGCCCTATGCTGCATGAAACCCACTGGGAACCTGTGGAACTCCTTGCCGGAGGATGTTGTGAAGAAAAGGACTTTAACAGGGTTCAAAAAAGAACTAGATACATTCATGGAGGTTAGGTCCATGAATGGCAATTAGCCAGGATGGGTAGGATTGGTGTCCCTCGCCTCTGTTTGTCAGAGGCTGGCAATGGATGAGGGAACACTTGATGCTTTCCTGTTCTGTTCACTCCCTCTGGGGCACCTGGTATTGGCCACTGTCAGAAGACAGGACACTGGGCTAGATGGACTTTTGGTGTGACCCAGTCTGGCCGTGCTTATGTTCTGTGTGTGGCCCATGAGACATTTTCTTTACATTACCCGTGCACAGGCTGGCCAGATTCCACTGGTTTCCATCTGCGTAGTTTTTTCCCTACCACTATTCCTAAAGTGACATGCATTTAAAGCAAGGGCAGGTGCAGCGAGGTGCACACTGATTGCACACAACAGTGACTGTCAGAGCCATGCGCTCTCTCTGCAGCCAATCAAAGCGCTGCTACGATTCCATCGGCACCCCCCGCGACTTCTCGGCTCACAAGCACAGTTAGCACAACGACCCTGTCTATGGAAATCCTCTTGGAGACAACAGTCTTGCATCCCACTGAGATGAGGGACGGCCACTCGTGAGGCCTACTCACTAGCCTAGGTTGCCTGTTGCTGCTCTGATTCACATTCCTACACCGTTAGCCGTATGAGTAGTCCCAGACACATAATGGGGACAATTTTTGAGAGTAACTGCTCCCCTATGTGAGTAAGATGTCCATAATCCGGCCCCATCTTAGCTCCTATGTCGTTATCGAGTAAATGCACCAGCGCTAAGCTGCTGTGGGTTTTTGTATCAATTCCCACTCACTGGTATGGAGAATTTTACACCCACTTCAAAGTCCTTTTACGGTGTTAGAGTTGGCCTTGCCATGAATCACGGAATCATAGAACACTAAAACTGGAAGGGACCTTGAGAGAGCATCGAGTCCAGTCCCCCTGCCCTCACAGCAGCACTAAGCACCATCTCGATCATCCTTGGCAGGTGTCTATCCAACCTGCTCTTAAATATCTCTAGAGATGGAGATTCCACAACCTCCCTAGGCAACTTATTCCAGTGTTTCACCACCCTGAAACGTAGAGTTTTTCCTAATGTCCAATCTAAATCTCCCTTGCTGCAATTTAAGCTTCTTGTTCTGTTATCAGAGGCCAAGGAGAACAATTTTTCTTCCTCCTCCTTGTAACACTTTTTTAGGTACTTGAAAACTGCTCTCATGTCCCCTCTCAGTCTTCTCTTGTCTAAACTAAACAAGCCCAATTCTTTCAGTCTTTCCTCATAGCTCATGTTTTCTAGACCTTTCGTCATTTTTGTTGCTCTTCTCTGGACCCTCTCCAATTTCTCCACATCTTTCTTGAAATGTGGTGCCCAGAACTGGACACACTACTCCCAACTGAGGCCTAATCAGCACAGAGTAGAGCGGAAGAATGACTTTCTCCTGTCTTGCTCACAACAGTCCTGTTAATGTCTCCTAGAATCATGTTTGCTTTTTTTTGCAGTAGTGTCACACTGACTCATATGTAGCTTGTGGTCCTCTAGATTCCTTTCTGCAGTGCTCCTTCCTAGACAGTCGCTTCCCATGAATGAGGAGCAAGCCCTCTGCCTTGTAAAGAGCCACACCCGCTGGCAGAAGGGCCAGGCCTGATTCAAGAGAGAAAGCGGAGCTGAGTTTTGGACAGATGAAAGCTGGGATTCAACCACTTTTGTTATACCAAAAGACTCCAGTGTATCTTCCCTACCAGTATGGTTCCTGCTCTGTGAGAACAGAACAAACTTTCTGAGCACTGCCAGATAAAGCACTTAGTTAGTTTATGAATTAAAATTAAGTTAAAAACAGATCCTGCAGGGAAGTGGGGACTCCGTTTCAGATCTTTTTTTGAGAGGAACACAAACTCTTTAAACTTTTCATGCAGTTCAGAGCCATTGACATTTTATGTCTGGGCTACATTTGAAGAAATTCGTTAATAAGTTACCTGTATTACAAATCATCATCATGTTAAATTGTTATTAGATAGACTGAAGACAGGGTCAGGTCAACAACTCAGCTATCATCCAGCTATGCAAAAACTAGCAGAGATTTGAATCTTGAGTAGATCTGGTGCAACATGTCGTTTTTGAAAAGAAATACAAATAATACTGACAGGCAAGAGTACACGTTTTTATATATCTCTGAACTAAAATTATAGTTATTGGCATGTAGTCAATCTTTTTACAGTACTGAATGACCCAAGGAATGCCCCTTTCCCCCTCATAACAAAGTTAGCAATTGAAATTAGTCATTTAAAAGTCTGTTCTGAATTCCTTTTTACACTTCATTTAGTTTAGTTCAGCTTAAGTATTTTCCCTTTTGGGTAATACTCAAGCAAATGGTTTAGTGGCACTTCCCGGTGCTGTTTGAACACTGTGTTCTTTTACAATAGGTTACACTGTCGTAAGTCTAAAAACTTTAATTAAAATGTTTGAGCAAAGCAGTTCTGAGAGAATGTGTGTTGTGTGAGTGACCTCACTTGGTTTTAAAAAATCTGCTTCCCAAATGTATCCTGCTCATGAGCCGAAACGATTTCAAGTGAGAGTGAATCTAAACCAAAAGTGCTTCAGATTTTACATTTTAAGAAAATTACTCATTTTGCTCTACCTGACGGAAGCACAAGGAACAGAATTTATCAACACGAAGAGATGATTCAGACTGACTAGCTAATGTAAATGTCATTAATTCCCTAGAATAGCTCTGCACATACCAAACTACAACTGCAACACCCATTAAAAATCCATCCACTTATATTATTTTTCCATTTTTAAATAGCACTACTCTCCTTAGGTGTGGGGCGTTTGTTGGGACAGTAGTAAGCTAGGGTTGTCAATTTTCTAACACCCCAGCCTCGCCCCTTTGCAAGGCTATGTCCCCTGCCTAGCCCCTACCCAAGGACCTCCCTCCCTGGTGGCTTGCTTTTCTCCACCCTCACTCTTTTTCACTGGGCTGGCACAGGGTGCTGGATGAGGTGAAGGTGCGGGATGGGGGGTGTGGGCTCTGGGGTGGGGTCAGAAATGAGGATTTCAGGGTACAGGAGGGGACTCCAGGTTAGGGCAGAGAGTTGGGGTACTGGGGGGGCTCTGTCTGGGGGTGTGGCTTATGGATGATGGGCTTAGATTCAGGAGGGGGGGAGCTCCGGATTTTTGAGGGCAGGGCTGGGGCAGAGGTTTGGGGCTCTGGGCTGGGGCTCTGGCTTACTTTGGGCAGTTACTTTGGCCAGCTCCCAGTCAGTCAGTGGCACAGAGGGGCTAAGGCAGGCTCTCTGCCCATCCTGGCTCCAGGCTGTGTCCCAGAAACAGCCAGAAGAGCAAGGCCTAATGGTTGGAGGAGGAGCCAGGAGCTCTGAAAGGAATCTGAGGGTCAGAACCGGAGTGGAGCACTCATTGAAAATTAGACCTCAGCGGTGGGTGCTGAGGTGGTGGGCACTTGAAATTCTGGCCCAGCTCTCTCTGGGAGGTCTCCCACACTGGCCAAACCGCACCGTTCAAGAGGAAGTGATGTGCACCAATGTGCACCTAAAGAAGAAGCAGCTTGTCGCATGTCCTAAAGGCAGATGACTCAGGCCTGATCTTTGCTGGAAGTGTACCCCACTTCTAGCCACTAGGTTTTGCCCTGGAGCGGCCACATTGCTCTCAGACTGTTCCAGGCACTCTGCATTCAGAGCGAGAGGCTTAGAATTGTTTCATCCGTCGAGCAAACAGCACCAAGTGCCCTATTCATTTGGACGAGGCTTCACTCACATTTGTACAGCCACAAAATATCCGGCCGCGTAATAAAACAGAGCACTGCTGTCTGTAAGAGCAAAGACACAGGGTATGTCTACACTAGCCCCCTAGTTCGAACTAGGGAGGCTAATGAGGGCGACCGAAATTGCAAATGAAGCGCGGGATTTAAATATCCCGCTTCGTTATGTTCGAGCGATCGCCATTTTGAAACTGACTAGCCGGAGTAACTGCCCGTCTACGCGCAGCAGTGAAGCGGGAGGTCGAAGTAAAGCCTAACTCGAATTAGCTGTTATTCCTCCTGGAATGAGGTTTACCACCTAATTCGAGTTAGGGCTTTACTTCGACCTCCCCTTTCACTGCCGCGTGTAGACGTGGGCAGTTATTCCGGGCTAGTCAATTTCCAAAATGGCGACCACCCGGGAACATGCTAATGAAGCGTAGGATATTTAAATCCCGCACTTCATTTGCAATTTCGGTCACCCTCATTAGCCACCCTAGTTTGAACTAGGGTGCTAGTGTAGACATACCCACAGTGAGAGGTTGGCCCCCCCGGAGAGGAAAACAATCAACAGGCTTCATCCCAGAGGCTGAATTTTCTGTAGGAACACAAATAGCTTGCCGATTATCACAAGGTGGATATCTCTTCAGGTATCTCTTCTGCCAGCCAAACTGGGGAGGAGTCTTGGCAGAGCTCCTGACTTGAAACGACCTCGTAAGCTAAGCCAGGACTATAAGGCTACGTCTACATTGCACATTCTTGCGCAAGAAGATATGCAAATGCAGCATGGAGATGAATATTACCGCATCTCATTTGCATACCTAATGAGCCACCATTTTTGCGCAAGGGGCTTTTGCACAAGAAGGAGCTGTCTACACTGCTCTTTCTTGTGCAAAACCCCCCTCTTGCACAAGAGTCGTTCTGCCACTTATTTTCAGGCAGTGTAGACTGCTTCTTCTTGCTCAAAAGCCCCTTGCGCAAAATGGTGGCTCATTAGGTATGCAAATGAGATGCAGCAATATTCATTGCTACGCCTCATTTGCATATCTTCTTGCGCAAGAATGTGCAATGTAGATGTAGCCTAAGACTCTCCAGTCGGTGACGGTTCCTGAGGTAAATCCATGAACCAGATTCTGAGAGACACAAAGAAGAAAAATGCCACCGAAAATCTTGTTGTTTCCTCTTCTTCGTCACATCGTTTGTTGTCCTTTTAGAGATGCTGTTTGGGCCAGAGTAGGTGAAGGAGAAACAGGGTTAACTTAATGCCAATAGGTAGAATTGAACCAGGTATCTCTGGAGCTTAGTGCAGAAGCCTCTACCGCATGAGCTAAAAACCAGCTGTCTCTCAGCTAAGGCTGTAGAGCAAACTTGTTTTCTTTTGTGCTCTGTAAGGGGGTGTCAGTGCCACTACATGGGACAGTGAATTGTGCCCCTAGCTGTGTGGGTTATATTAACAGCTCCACAGGCACTGGTATGACCTGTATTTTAGAGAGCTGAGAAGCTGGTCTCAGTCTCCCTTACTGGTGTTGAGGAAGCACCTCGTGGCAGACAGTGTGGCAACAGGGCACTGGCCAGATGCCCCAATTAGGGTTAATGTGCTCTGGGTGGTCTGGGCAGCACAAGGAGAGGAAGGATGGTGCAATGGTTAGTGCACTAGCCTCGTGGGTCAGTTCTCTGCCCAGAGGCAGTGTCATAAGCCAGCGGTGATTTTATGGAAGCCCGTGGATTCCCCCGGGTGTAAAGCTGTGATTAAAAGACAGGCGGACTGAGCTGGTGTGGACAGCAGAACTGCCTCCACGGTGGTGAGAGCGAGACACCAGCGACCACACGCCCGGCTGATGTTAATCCGGGTAATTCTACCAGATGCTTTGGTGCCATGGCGACCGCGAATGACTGATGGGTCCAATCCAGCTTGGATGGCTGTATGTTTGCAAACAGCCTCGTGGGGCTGGAGGCCAAAGACTTGTCCTTTCATCCTGTCTTCACAGCTGCTGGATGAATGACAGGAGGATAGCGGCAAAGGCAGCTCCCTGGGGCTCGTACAGAGGAGTAGGGACAGAGCAAGGGTTCGTAGTCTCAATCTCAAGGTTTGTGATCGCAGTCCTGGGGCTTACTAGTGCTGCCTCTTGCCACCACGTTGGGTGTGTTCCCAGCTGGCTCGTGGGACAGCGTATGTCTTGGCTCTGGAGGTTTCTTTAATTAGCATTAGAAGCTATTACCGCAAATGGCATTAACTTTTCCCTCTCTTGCCACTGCCTTTACATGACATCTGGGTTCATCACACACATAAAAAGGCAGTTTACGAAGTGAGGCAAGTAAATAAACTTGCCCTTGACAACTCTGCTAATGACAGCATTGATGTAATAGCAGCAATAGGATTACCCCGTGATCACTGTGTATAGAGGCAATTACAGGCTCTGATCCTGCAAAGAGCTCTGCATAGACAGGCCTATGTACCTGCACACAGCCCGGTAAAGCCAAGAGCCCAGATCCTCACCCGGTGTAAGTCTGCATCTCTGACGTCTCCACAGGCGGCCCCATATTTTGGCTCTCCATCGGGGTGAAGGCAGACAGAATGCATTGCAGGATGGGGCCCCCTGTGGATCAGGTTCATCTCCCCATTTTTCCTCCCTTTTGATCTGTTTGAAACGCACCTTCCTTGGGTTTATTTTTCCCCTCGCTTGCATGTCGAATTTCTGTTCAGCGCCAGGAAGAGAGGAGTGAAACAATCAGAGCAAGAGGGTGGAGGGGAGAAGACTTTCCCCCGTTGCTGGCAGCACTTTCTCTGCTGTCTGCAAAGCCTCCCAAAAAAATGAATATTCCTGACCCAAACTGGAAAAAAAAATCTATCTTGGGCCTTGATTTTTTTAAAAGCTGAATTGTATTTTCTTAACAACCTGTTGTTTCCTATCCCCATGTACATTCTTACGTTTCAAGGGAGCCTCACCCCTTCCTTTATGCTGCATATTTTCCATTTTAAGATTTCCTGTTTGAGCTAAAGGGCAAAGATCTTTTAAATATCAGCACGAAACTGGGATTACTCTCTGTGTGCGAAAGGTAGATTTCAGCTCTTGGTTCTGCCTGTGGCACCTCCCTTTATTGGGGGAGGACCTGAGTCTCAAGTTCATTGTCTTCACCCTCCAGCTGAGTTGTTAGGCTAAAGTCCTGACTTTCCGTGCAGCCAGGTAGGAGACAGCAAAATAATCTGCGTCTCTACTCTGTAGCCATTAGGTTATAACAGCTGGCAGCAAACTCACAGACTTCTGTCTCTTGGGAGTTTCCCCTCTTTGCTATCTTCTTGGGGTTTTTTTTCCGTCTACCTGACAGGTACAAATGCCCATGTCAGAGTATGAGCAATGGGAAGGGATGGAGCTGAAGAGTTGCATGTGTGGCTGATTTTGCGTGTGTGTTTATGTGTCTGTGTGTGCAGACCAGTTGCAACAATAAAATATTAATCCGTGCTTCAGCGATCACATAAGCCCCTTGCCAACAAAACTCTTAAGCACATGCTTAGCTTTAAGCACAGGAGTATTATTATTTAGCATTCAGTCAGACCCCTCCCTGTTGTGGTGGGCGCTGGAATACATAGCAAGTGACAGTCCCTGAGCTATTAATGGGACTACTCACATGCTTAGAGTTTTAAGCACTTTGCTAGATTAGGGCCATATACACTCTAGTGAGTTCAATGGCTTGGATTTCCCTGGAGTGACACCAGCCTAAAAGTGGAGTGTCTTAGAATATCAGTATTTCTACTTAGCTAATCACAAGATAAAATAGGACGGAAACTCATGCCACACACCTTGGGTCTGCCTACACAGCCAACATTTTTGTAGCACTTTAAAGACTAACAAGATGGTTTATTAGGTGATGAGCTTTCGTGGGCTAGACCCACTGGCCCACAAAAGCTCATCACCTAATAAACCATCTTGTTAGTCTTTAAAGTGCTGCATAGTCCTGTCTTTTGTTTCAGCTAGACCAGACTAACACAGCTGCATCTCTATCAACATTTTTGTAGAGTGCAAAGTGAGCTGGTAAAACTTATTACAGGATGCCAATACACTAAGTCATCCTTAGTGTATACCTGAGCTCCTAGTAGACTGAGAAGCCTGTAGTACCCAAGTTTCACACTAGATAGTGACACGCAGGTACCTAGTGGCAGGGCAAAAAGGAAAGATCTCGATAGTAGGACCTACTAATACAGTGACGTATGGAAGGTAGTGGGCTTAACTATTCTTTGCCGTAAGACCCCTTTATGCCATCCTGGCAATAGAGAAAGATTTTAGTGTGATTGAGAATAAGGCCCCACAAACCCAATCCAGGTGTTCTGGCTCTCCTTGGCGACGTCTAGACTGGCGCGCTTTTGCGCCAGAGCTATGCAAATGAGGCTCAGCGTTGGAATATCGCCGAGCCTCATTTGCATAGCTAATGAACCGCCATTTTTGTGGAAGAGGCTCTTGCGCAAGAGCAGGCTGTCTACACTGCCCCTTCTTGCGCCAAGAAAAAGAAAGCCGTTATGCCGATTATTTTCAGGCATAACGGCTTTGCGCAAAAGGGTTTTTCTTGAGCAAGAAGGGGCAGTGTAGACAGCCCTGTCTTGCGCAAGAGCCTCTTCCATGAAAATGGCGGCTCATTAGCTATGCAAATGAGGCTCGGTGATATTCCAACGCTGAGCCTCATTTGCATAGCTCTGGCGCAAAAGCGCGCCAGTCTAGACGTAGCCCTTGTGTCTACATGTTCGACTCTCCAAATCAAACTCAGGAAGATCAATCGCTGTCACGACGATCTTCCATTTAGTATAGACAAGGCCTAAAGGATACACTCTAGCTCAGCCAGGAGACATGATGCGCTGGATGCAGGAATCAGCAGTCAAAATTGACCGGTCTTATGGAAGAAGCCAGAGTAGGTCTTCATGATGGTCCCGTCCATCCCTGCAGTCCATGGGTGAGATTCCAGCCTCACAGGCATCAATGACAAATCTCCCAGTCTCTTCTCTGAGGCCAGGACTTCACTCTGGCTGTGTGCACATTCCAAGCGGCACACAGATGTGCGGCGGGACACGAGCTAATGGACCAGGCTGCGGAGCCCTGCCCCATGTGAGCAATCCCGTTGAAACCAGCAGGACTAGCTGGTGGGCTGGTTTTACTCCGGGAGTTGGACTTTATTCCACAAACAGTCCCACTGATGTCGGCGGGGCTGCTTGTGCAGCAAGGTGCTAGTCCATATGGAGACACCTGGCCCAGCTCAGTTCTGTGTAAGCACGCTCCAATGGGGGGCGACAGACTCCATCCTCTGGCTGGAAGAATTCTAGCTCTCCTGGGTATTCCTACAGATGGGCAAACACAGGCCTATGCAACATTTACAAGGACACTGACAGCTTAAGGCAGTTTGATATGGGCAAATGTCTGAAGCACTCATTTTCTGACATGTACTCCTTTGTCCTCTTTTTTTTGGGGGGGGGGAGAAGATCCTTTATGTTTTTAATAAAGGGGGTTTCCTGCTCCCCTATTGACAATTTATAGGTCAATTAGTAGGTTTCAGACTCTTTAGCTCAGGACAGATGAGAAACAGTGAAACTGACTAGCCCCAGAGTGCTCCCAGATACACAAAGCAAACAAGCCGACAGACAGAAAATAGAGACCATTCCCACTAATAACGTTTACCCCTTCTTCAGTGCTGTTAATCAGCAGACCTCAAACTGCTTCATGGTCTTTTACTGAGCCTCACAACACCCTGATGAGGCAGGGAAATGCCTGTTAGCCCAGTTTTCCCCAGGTGTGGAACTGAAGCACAGGGCTAAGTAACCTGCCAAGGGTCACACAAGAAGCGGGTGGCAAAACCAGAGAATGGAAGTCAAGTCTCCTAAGGGCTAAACCAGTGTCCTAACCACTAGCCCATCCTTCCTCTCACTGAGAACCCTTCTCTCTCCCTCCCTTCAAGTGGTCCATGACTCTTCAAGGCAGCTTTGCACAGGCCCAGAATTCTGCCCATATTTTACCACTGCTTCACATTTCCAGAATGGTGTAAGCAGGAAAAGAGAATCAGGCTTGGCAGCAACAAACCAATGGCTCAGAAATAAGATTTTTCACATGGGTGGCATGTGGTCAAGCACCGTAACACCCTAGCTGCCATTTTAAAGCCAAGATAAATTGAGTGTTATGGCTTGAATTCCTATAATCTACGGCCGTAAAGGGCTTTAGAAGAGACAGCAGGGTCCCTTTATGCTGAGCATGCAAAAGGAAACAGATAGGACAGGGTGAAATAAACTCCTCTATAGACGCTAGGGAAGTGATAGGGCATGCCAATTGATAATTGATTTTCATTTATGGCCCAGGGCTATAGAGGCTTGCTGATAAGGTAATTGTTTTCCTCTGAGTCACTGTCATCGATCTGCGTTCACAAATTTACATGATTAAGTGGCAAGGGAATCTCGTGTTATCTTCATTTTGTTTATGGGCCTCTCTCCAGTGTGTTTACTTCTGTTTTGTCTGTGCCCATAGCACAGTTGGCCTGGAAGGTCTGGGTAACGCATGGCAGACATGCGTCTCTTATCAGGGATGTGCTCGGCTTTGGCACCGATCTCATTTTTCCGGATGTGGCTCCAGACTTACTGAGACACACCAAGACTTCGGCTGCCATCTCACTAGGAGCTTTAAAGAGGTTTTAGAGGAAGCAGAACGACAGTCCGAGGAGGGAAAGGGCAACAAATTTCATTTGTCTGTCTCCTCCCACACCCCCACTGGGATTGTTCTTTGCGTGACAGTCATGGCTAGAGACTCAATCGGAGACAGGGGCCTCGTGTGCTAGGTGCTGTACATTCCCTGCCTGGAAAAAGATTACGGCCTAAATGGACAAGCAAGGGAGATGGGGAGCTTTACCATGGTGCCCTTGAGAGATTAAATGCCTTTCCCAAGAGCACACAGGAAAGTCTGTAGCAGAGCATGGAACTGAACTCACTTCTCCAAAGTCCTGGCCCACTGCTTCACAATAAAGCCATCCTTTTATTGTCATTACCAAAAATAGAGCACTCCCACTTTATATTAAGATTTGTAAATGGTTAATACATGGTTAATGGCTGTGACAAGCATATCATAGAGAGGAGAACATTGCACTGGAGATGGTTATGAGCCATAGTTATAAGCAATCTTTTGACCTATTGGACTCTAACAATTGAGAAACTATTTATTAGTGGGTTCTTAATATAAAATGAGACCAGTAAAAGTGTTCTGGCGTTGCTTCCATCCTCAGCCTTTTGGTGATGTGAACGTGTCATTTGCATGTCCCTGAGAACAACGCGGAATGTGACAGTCATTCAGATAAAGGGTCTGGTCTGGCAGATTAAATTTGCTCATACACCCACGGAATATCTTGCCTAGAGGTTTTTTTTTTATGCTGATGATTCCATTCATTTTGGTTGGAAGCTGTCCTTTAAATAAGCCTCAGCCTTCGTGTTGTAGCTGGTTGAGTTTGGAAGAGACCTTTGGGCCGGCTCGGCTCGGGAGCGCCCCTCTGGCAAGTGCCCAGTAAATACAACAGCTGGTATTCCAGCACGGCACAGCACATACTCCACCTAACGCCGTACACAAGAGAAAGGGAGTTTTCAATGATTGATATCCTGTGATAAGCTGGTTTTCTGCATAACACTCCCCCATGTAAAACTCCCCCATGTAAAACTCACCATTACTTATACAGCAAATTGCTCCTTGCTTTCCTATGGGCAGTTCCAACATTTGCTTCCCCTTCTGTGACCTCCAGGTACCAATCTGAAGGTGCCAGACTATGAAACAGACAGGAAGCCTGCCAATGGGAGAATCAGTGGGTCTGTCTGCCAGTACCAGGGGCTGGGGAAAGCAGGGAGGATATTGGCGGACTGGCCTAGATTCTGAGCATTCCTGTTGTCCTCCCACCCCATCAGTGTTTCCATTGGGCTACCATGCGCCATGAATGAAACGGCGCCATCTCACTCCCTTCAGAGGCTACAGTGTCCCAGGAGGCGCATCTTTCCCTCTGCGTATTTTGTTTTACATGGGAGGGGCGATGGCTTTGGCAGGTCCAATCAGCGAAAGTCCATTTCCTCGCTGGGCCTGGGTAGCGCCCTCTTGCCTCAGCCCGCTTTGAGGTGTCATTTGGCTGGGAGGCAAATGGCATATGTCCACCTTCAACTCGGTAAGAAATACAAACCCCTCTGAGGTAAATTTACTCTCAGAAATTGAATCCCTGGGAACAGGGGAGCTGTCAGAATTGCTGGGACCTTGGGCAAGGTGGGGGTGGGGCAGCTCCATGATTCTGGAAGGGGCGGAGCCTAGGGGGAAGGGGTGGGGTCATGCCACGATTCTGGAAGGGGCGGGGCCTAGGGTAGAAGGGGTGGGGCTGGAGGCGGCAAGCCCTTAGCAACGCCTGGACCGCACTGTGCCTGTCCTCTGCCCAGCCAGTCCACAGTGCCACCTGGTGCACACTTCCTGGGGCTCCAGCGGCAATTTAAAGGGCTTGGTTCTCCGGACACCTCTCCTGCTGCAGTAGCAGCAGCAGCAGTTGGGAACCTGGGGCCATTTTAAACCCCCAGGCTCTGGGGCAGTTTCTCCCTTTGCTCTCGCTCCCCTGTCGACAGACCTGCTTGGGAATCAGAGTCGGCCAAGGCCTTCTCTCCCTCTAGTATGTGGAGCCGAACTTCAACAATTTGCTTGGAACTTTTTTTTAACACAAATATTTGCACCCAGATCTGGCATTCCGTCTGATCTTATTCCACCTTTTCTGTTTACACAAGTCTCACGGTTTTATTATCTGAAAACACTAGATCATTTCTTCTTGGGACTCAACCTTCCTTTGGAAAAACCCTCCCTCGCCAGCTCCTAAAATTCCAGTTTCTTTTATATTCAGCTTTTGTATTTCTGGATTCTGCATCCAGGTAGATGTCTTTTCAACCTAACACAATCCTGAAGACAGGAAGGGATGTTTATAAAAGGTAAGTCATTCTGAAGCTGGATGAAAAAACCAAAATAGAAGACTAGAGAGAAGAATAGAAGCCTAGAGAGGTTGTGGAATCTCTGTCACTGGAGATATTTAAGAGTAGGTTGGATAGACATTTATCAGGGATGATGTAGATGGTGCTTTGTCCTGCCATGAGGGCAGGGGACTGGATCTGATGACCTCTCAAGGTCCCTTCCAGTTCTATGGTTCTTTGTCCATCACTCATCTATGGGCATTGTCAGGTGGATGGTGTCTAAAAAGCTTTCTTCTTCCCTGTGGCACACATGGGAACAGATTCTTACCTAGACCAATTTTACCAAGACAAAATCTTTCATTGCTAGAACTGGTCAAAAATATTTGATGAACCTTTTCCTCAGTGACAACTTCCATTTTGTTGACCCTAAGTGTTTTATGGGAACACTTTGATTTTGATGACATTTTCAGATCCAGGGTATATGTGTCAGAATCATACAATCATAGAATAATAGGACTAGAAGGGACCTCGAGAGGACATCGGGTCCAGTCCCCTGCCCTCATGGCAGGATCCAGTACTGTCTAGACCATCCCTGATAGACATTTATCTAACCTACTCTTAAATATCTCCAGAGATGGAGATTCTACAATTTCCCTAGGCAATTTATTCCAGTGTTTAACCACCCTGACAGTTAGGAAGTTTTTCCTAATGTCCAACCTAAACCTCCCTTGCTGCAGTTTAAGCCCATTGCATCTTGTTCTATCCTCAGAGGCCAGGAAGAACAAGTTTTCTCCCTCCTCCTTGTGACACCCTTTTAGATACCTGAAAACTGCTATCATGTCCCCCCTCAATCTTCTCTTTTCCAAGCTAAAAAACCCCAATTCTTTCAGTCTTCTTTCATAGGTCATGTTCTCTAGACCTTTAATCAGTCTTGTTGCTCAGTATACCAAGGCACTCATCCCAGCGAGGGAAGACACCGGAACAAGTCCTTGTTTCCCTTGCCACAAAATTTTCCATTCCTGGTCACTCTGAATCAGGCAGAAAAGGGACTGAAACCTGGATCTCCCAGATATAACAACCAGGTAATTCTGGGTGCTCTCGCTGTCCCTCCCTCAGGTTTGGTTTTCTCACTAGCTTTTGGAAAGGTCTCAGTTTCATCCTGACATGGAATGAAACCCAACTCTGAAGCATTTTTTTCCCATGAAACTGCCCTATTCATTACTCCCAGTTCACACCGGGAGAATCAGCCCCCCACACGTGTGCAGCGCATGTGAGGGCCCCTGTGATCAGAGAAATACAAGTTCTGAGGGCACATCGCACCACCCCAAACAGGACTATGGCAAAAGTTCCTCAAATTTGCCTCTCAAAGAAGACCTGATGCTAGACTTGGTGAACCAAGAGGTTCTCATCTGTGTAACCAGGGGTGTTGTTTGGTACCTAGTAGCTGCCAGATTCATCCTTTGTCCCTGTCACTAGTGGGTTCCTGAAATAATGCAGCAAAATAGATGTTGGTGTATTTACCTCAGTGGTCGTCTACAGTCAGAACTCATCATATCTTCACCAAGTGTCAGGCTTGGAAAGCTACATTTAGCTTAGTCTGTGTTGCACTTGCGGCAGGGGGAGAGAGGAGAAGAAGGAATTACTGTGCTCATGTGTGTCTCCTCAACCATCCTCTCCTTCCCGCCCCAACAGATCTCCACAACGACCACGTCTGTCAGAACAAGGCCGCTCCTCACGCCATGGTGACTCCATTGTTACAGCCATGAGCCCAAGCCTCCCATCCTGAGATCTTCAGGCCAGAAAGGGCTGCTTTGCCTGTCTAGTTCCCAGACCTGTCAACTGGAGTCAGGCGCCTAGGTCCCTTTGAGGACCCAGGTTCTAGTTTGATCTCCACAATTTCAGCCACTGATTCCTGAGGAAGCCCCTTTAGAAAGGACCTTTCTGAAAGGCTTGATTTAAAGCAGGGGGTGAGGGGGAACCTTTTCTTGTGTGGGGCCGCTGACCCACAGGAAAATCGATTGGGGGCCTCACAAAAGGGAGTGGCAAAAAAAAAATCACCTCACAGACATGGCCCCTGACTGAGAAGCAGAAAGACACTCCCCACATCCCCCTCACAAAGCAGAGCCCAGGCTAGTAGATTTTGTGTGGGGGAAAAACCTCCAGTCAGCACTTCACTGCACCAGCCGAGCAGAAGGGGAGTGGCAGCACATGGAGCCGCTTCCTCCCCGCACCAGGCAGAGCCCATGGATCGGATCTGGCTCTGCCTTGCCTGACTCCAGCCCGCGAGGTTCGGGGTTCTTCCAACCACAGTGGGAAGCTGGTGCTGGTGCTTCAGCCCTGCAGGGGAAGCTGTGGGCGGGGGCCATGGGACTGGGGTGCCAGCATGGGCTCCCCAATGCTGGGGGGAGCCCTGAGCCTCAGGGACTGGATCCAGGCAAGCCGGGGGCTGGATCCAGCCCCGAATCTTAGGTTCCCCACCCCTGATTTAAAGACTTAAAGAGACAGAGAGTCTGCCAATGAAACAGACTGAGATTCTTAAGCCCCCCTAAGGCAGGCTTTCTGAAACTCAGATCCCACACTAGGGTAAGAGAAAACCCATCAAGCAACACAAGACAGGGACTATCACGGTAGCTGCCTTGTCTCCCGCTTTGGTTCATGTCCCACTCTCTGTTTCAAAGCTTTCTCGCTTCTCTTTTCTGTGGCCTCACCCTCTGATTCATCCAGAGATAGATTCATTGGAAGGTCTGAAAGCTGCACTGTCCTTTCACTACTACTACACACACACACAAACACACACACACACACACACACACACACCCTGCCCCCAATCTCTCAGAACAACGATTGCCTCACGGGTATCCAAAATAAAGTTTACTCACATGGTGGAAAATTGTGAAACTCGGCTCTTTCGGTTTGAAAAGGCTCAGCAGCATGACTTTATAACAGGATTCTGCCATGCCTTGCAGCTGGCCACTTCCATCTGTAAAGGGGCTCAAGCACAGAGATTGTTAATATGGCCTCTCTTATTTTCCCCAATCCAAGTGCTGCAGAACCAGCTGAAATTCCCAGCTGCTGTTATAAGCACCACTAGGTAGATTTGAACCTGGCCCCTCTGAAGCAGAGTAGAGGAGTTTCTACCCTGTGAGCTAGAAGCCAGCTGGCTTCCAGCCCATGCTGTAGAGGTCTCTTGAGCTTAACTGTTGCTGTGGTCTAGGTACCACTTGCATTGCTCAGTAACCACACTAGGTGTGTGGGTTACATAGTGAAATAATGAGGATCTCCAATTTGATCCAAGATGCTCTGAAAATCTGAGCCGGGTGTTGCCTCTCTTAATTGGATGACAGAAAGGAAGCCATTTATGTCTACTGTTTGCCCCCCTCTCTCTCTGCTCTGATCTACACAAGGACTTTATTTTGAAATAAACCCCCTTAGGTCGAATTTATAAGCGATGTGTCCACACTACCAAGCCCGTTGTTTTGAAATAAGGGGCTGCCGAATTCGAAATCTGTACTCCTGCTCTTCAACAGGAGTCACGCTAATTCCAAAAGAGTTATTCTGAAATAGCATTAGTGTGGATGCTCCGGTGCTGCTATTTTGAAATAACTATTTCCCAGAGTAATTTGAACTAATTATTCCCCAGTGCTTTCTGGGATTCTAAGTCCAAGGTAGCACGTTCCCATTAACAGCGCCTGCCTCAGACTAATTTCGAGGCTTCCTCATAGGACATGTTAGTTCGATTTTGTTAGATCGGGAGTTATTAAGTCGAATTTACTAATTTCAAAATTGTTTCCTAGTGTAGATATGGTCTCTCTCTGTCTCTCTCTCACACACACATGCATGAGGGCTTTGGCATTTTATTTAGCTTATTTAAAATGTAAAGCATGCTCTGGTTTTGTCATTCTGCTCCTAATTGAACTGGGCATATGCTTATGTGGTATCTGGCGGAGCAGGAAGTTAGCATACAAGCATATTAAGTTAAACTCAGTGTAAATAAAACGAAAAGCCACCTAATTGAGGAGGATGGAGCGGCCCATTGAACACTGGCTTATCCAGCTACAGACCCTGCGAGCTGATTCATTCTCAGACCTCACTAGGTGTAAATTAATTCTATCTGGGCCTAACCGTTCCAGCTAAGAAACCATCGGGCCTCTCTCTCTTTGACCTACACTGGTGTGAAATTCGGAGTAGCTCTCCTCAAGTCAGTGGAGTTGAACGGTGGCAAAGTCAGTGGAAATGAGAATAACGCCCCTTATGTTATTATTTTCAGAATCATAGTAGAAGACTTACTGTGCTAAGTGCTGCACAGATCCATAGTAAGAGGCAGTCTAAATCAGCAATTGGCTTACAAACAAAATTAAACCCTGCAACTTCTCCAAACCCAGGAAAGAAAACAAAACCCCAAACCACCCCAGCCACAAATTCCAACCCGCGCTGTACCTCTCCTTCCCTAAAAGCTGAGGTGAAGAGATAGGTCCAGTGGAGTACAAGGAAGGTCACCAGAATGAGGAAACACCCTGCTCATATTTCCTTCTCTAGGAAGCTGACAATGCTTCAGCACCTCTTCTCTTGAGGGAGAAGAGCTCTCTCAAACAGACCGTGAGTGACGCTTTACCACTATGGCCCCCAGCCCTGCTGCGTCAACGCACCATGCAATCTTTAATATATTTATCCTCACAGTGCCCCCATTTTTTCAGACAGGGAACTGACAAACAGTGACTTGCCAGAAGTCACACAGGAAGTCTGTGGCTTAGGAGGGACTTGACCCTACATGTCCCAGGCTTGCACCCTAACCACTGGGCCATGCTTCCTCTGTCCTTAGACAACAGGAGGCTAGCTGCAAAGTGTTCAATAAAAGAGGCCCCTGCCTATCGCTGTTGTGCAGTGCAGGGATGTTTTCAGTGCTGGCACTGAACACCTTCATTAAGAGTAGAGCTGGTTTAAATGTCCTCTGTTTCCATTTTTTGACTAAAAAGCCACACCACCAGCTTAGGCATTTTCATGAGCTCACTCACCTCAGATGAGAGAGTATTGATTTCTTCCTCCCAAGCATTAGAAAATGCATAGCTAACTAGAAAACCAGCTGGCCCATCATTAGCGTACATTACAGTAAGATCCCCAGTCCAAATCTAACCGGGGGAATTTTTTCCGGCTAATGCTTTATGCACCTAAAAAGGCAGATTTGGGTCAAATGAAACATTTTGCAAACTCACGTCAATGTCTCCAAGTTGACAAAATCCAAACAGAAAATTCCCCCTCCCAAATGTCAAAATGTTTTGTTTCTACATTTCAAAATGACTTTTTTGTTTTCAGTCTGATGTCAATTTTGTTGAAAAAAAAAATGGTTAAAAGAGTTTGAAAAGGAATCTTTACCCCTTTTGGGTTAAACTAGGTGTGTGATTTCATAGAATCATAGAGCTGGAAGAGACCTCAGGAGGTCATCAAGTCCAGCCCCCTGCCCAAGGCAGGACCAATCCCAACTGATCCCAATTTTTTTCACTCCTATTTTTCATTATGACCACCCAGCTGAAAAATCAGTTGTGTGCACAGCAGTAATCAGAGCCTGTTGTACTAGAGCAGTGGTCCCCAACGTGGTGCCCGTGGGTGCCATGGTGCCTGCCAGGCCATTTCTGTGCGCTCGCCGAGTGATCGGGGCCGGCCCCACCCCCGGACACATGGGCGGTGCCGGCCCCTGGGTGCACAGCGTATGGGCGGCCCCGCCCCGGGTGCACGGTGCAAGGGCTGTGCTGGCCCTGGAAGCGCGGCGTATGGGTGGTGCTGGCCCCTGGGTGCACGGCACAGGCATGGCGCTGGCCCCGGGTGCGCGGCACAGGGGCGGCGCCGGCCCTGGGCACGTGACGGGGCGGCGCCGGCCCGGCGCCAACACAGGGGCGGCGCCGGCCCTGGGCACGTGACACGGGCGGCGCCGGCCCCGGGCGCACAACACAGGGGCGGCGCCGGCCCTGGGCACGTGACACGGGGCGGCGCTGGCCCCGGGCGCGCAACACAGGGGCGGCGCCGGCCCCGGGGGCATGGCACAGGGGTGGCCCCGGCCCCAGGTGTGCGGCGCATGGGCTGCGTCAGCCCTGGGCGCGCGGCGTATGGGTGTCCCCACCCCTGGGCACGTGGCACAGAAGTGGCACCAGCGCCAGGCGCGCGGTTCATGGGCGCTGCCGGCTCCTGGGCGCACGGCGTATGGGCATCTCTGCCCCTGGGCATGCGGCACAGGAGCGGCACTGGCCCCAGGCGCGCGGCGCATGGGCACTGCCGGCTCCTGGGCACATGGCACAGGAGCAGCGCCGGCCCTGGGCATGCAGCGCATGGGCTGTTCCAGCCCCAGGCACACGGCATACGGGCAGGGCGCGCGACACAGGAGTGGTGCCAGCCCCAGGCGCATGGTGTATGGGCAGCCCCATCCCCTGGGCATGCGGCACAGGAACGGCGCTGGCCCCGGGAGTGCGGCACATGGGTGGCGCCGGCACCAAGCACGCGGCGTATGGGTGGCCCCGCCCCCGGGCACGTGAGTGGCCATGCCCCCAGGCGCCCGGCAGCCCCAAAAGGTTGGGGACCACTGTACTAGAGGCTGCATATACACATTCTGAGAGACTGTTCCTATCCCCAAAGAAACGAGATAGACAAAATATAGAAAGAAGAACAGGAGTAGAGATTTGCCCAGGATTACTCAGTAAGTCAGGGTATGTCTAGACTACAGGCTTTTGTCGACAGAGGCTTTGTCTACAGATACTGTCAACAAAGCTTCTGTCGACAAAGAGCGTCTAGACTACATCCAGTTCTGTCAACAAAGCAAGCCGCTTTGTCGACATGAGAGTGTAGATGCAAAGGACAGTGTAGATGCAATAATGCCTTCTGTCCACAGAACTCTGTTGACAAAAGGCGTTATTCCTCGTAGAATGAGGTTTACCGCCGTAGATAAAACTGCCGAGTTCTGTCGACGTTATGTCGGCAGAACTCGGTGGTAGTGTAGACTCAGGTATAGTTTTGTCGACAAAAGTCCACTTTTGTCGACAAAACCCTGTAGTCTAGACACACCCTCAGAGGCAGGAATAGGAAAAGCAATTCCATCTCCTGACTCGTGGTCCAATGCAGTGTTCATTAGATCACGTAGCCTCTCAAATACAGAAAGTCTGTGTGAGGAAGAAACTTCTTCCCAAGTCATACTAAAGTTCAAAAACATAAAAAATTGCATCGGACAATCTGGATCAGAGAACTGGTGCTTTGTAGTTGGCTACCTGGGATGCACAGTTTTTGTCTATAATGGCTCAGTAAATGCTCCCACCAAACAGTTTACTTAATTTTTATTTATCCGATTCAGACAAGATGCATCTGCTCCACGGAGCGTTTTAGTCGCCTGGAGGGTTTTGATGGTTGATGGGTGAGGGCTGAAGCATTTGAGGAGTCTGGTTTTTGTGGCCAGCTGTTGGCCATTGTAAGTATTTAAAGTTTTAGTACATGTGCTCAGATGTGTTTCAGGGCACGGCATCAATCAGTCTATCAGTAAGTGCATGGTAATAAGGCAATCGAGGAAGATATTTCAGATCAATTACTGCAGTGGTCAGAGGGGGAAAGTTACCCATCCTTCAGCGTGGTGTCTTAGATCAGAAGTGCCTTATGACCGGCTAGAAACACACTGCTCATCGGGCCTCCTTGTTTCGTCATAGCAGCGTTACAGCCTAACAAACAGGATTGTCCGTGTTCCTTTATAAACAGAACCTTAATTAAAAGTGTGACCAAACTGGTGTCCAAAAATCTTTGTGGGATTGTGGGTGGGGATAAAGGGCTTTTGGTGGGGAAGCGGGGGACAGGGAGAAGGGGTTAATTCATAACTGTAGTGCATGAAAGTGAACAAAAAGGAAAAAAGAAACCCCATTGAAAGACCATAGAGATCAATGGAAACAGTTCTATTGACTTCAATAAGCTTTGGATCAGGTCTCTGGAAAATGTGTGTGGATGTGTTACAAATTGTATTGATTTAAAGAGTGGAATATAAGAAGCAGTAAGTCCACACTCCAGAGTCATAGGTTTTGAGACCAGAAGGGACCCTTATACCATCTCTGACCTCCTGCAGAACATGGCCCTTAGAACTTCATCCAGTTACACCTTCATTAAGCTCAGGCCTGTTCTACGCTAGGGGATAATTTCAAATTAAGATACACAACTCGATGACATAACTTAGTTCAAACTTTGGCACATTCCCACAGCGGGAGGTTGACAGGAGAAATGCTCCCATTGACTTCCCTTACTCCTCATGAGGAGTAGGAGTTCCGGCATCGACGGGGGCAACCTCGGTGTTTGATTTAGTGGGTCCTTACTAGACCTGCTAAATCGAACACCAGAAGATTGATCTCCAGAGCGTCGATCTGCAGGTAAGTGTAGATGTGGCCTTGATAATTTACCATGTCTTGTTTCTCCAAGTATTTTAAGCATAACAGCATAATACATAACAATAAGCATATTACATAATAATACATAACAATATATTGTTTGGAGGCCACTAAGCATATGCTGGGTCTAATTGCCAAAGGATTTTCAGCATGCTTTACTCAGAGTCCACATTTACACCGAGACCTTTTGAGCGAAAAAGACGTCATCTTTTAAAGAGCTGTTTACACTGTGGACTGTAATGATGCAGCCAGCAGAGCTTTTTTAGCTTGCCACATAAATACTGTCTACCTGTGAAGTGCACTCAAGGCACATGTGCATAGTAAACCCAAATGGCTCCACAACTGTCATGAAAATTTTGGAAATGACTTGGAAAAATGCTTGCCTAAAACACTGTGATAATTCCAGAGAATCTATGAAGAATCTATGACGCTTTTGCAAATCATGGCATTCTCAACCAATTATAATTACATTATAAATTGTCTTAGAAATCAGGAGATTAAAATACATTTGAAAAAGACACTCTGTGCTATTTTGATATGTCTTCTGCTTTCTCACCCTTTGGGGATCACGTATTCAAGCTTTTCTGTGCCGCAATGTTAGGCTAGACACGTCCTGTTGTAAGAACGGAAAGCAAAGAGCCTCATGCAGTGACATGACTCCAGGGGCAGGGGTCTGAAGAAACACAGCTACTGTCATTCGACTGGTGATAAAATCTGCGGCGTTGGCAGCACTTCTGATCTATGAAGAAAAAATCAAAACGAAATTGAAAGGAAAACAATGGGCGCACCGTCCCAGTCACACTGGGTAAGAGGTCTGCAGGGTAGACGTCAAAAGTAACAACTGACAAAAAAGACTCAAGGATGAAGCTCAGCCTTTTACTTTCTGATGCCCTGCTCTTAACTCCTCAGTTCATGGCCAGTTACAGTAGCACACACAATAATTACACTCTGGTCTTTGGGTCTTGTTACACCTCTGGGGCAGATTGCAGGTTCCCATCTGATGTAAATCACCACCAGTGAAGTTAATGGCGTTATGTCTATTTATATTAGCTACAGACCTAGGCCACTGGGTATTGATTTTCCTTGATTTTGTCATTTTTAAATTATAACTACAACCAGATAAATACCTCCAAAATATCCTGCAAAAATCTGCTCTCATACGAACAGACTTCAAATCTGTTTGTAGCACTTGTGTGTTCGCTCATGCCAGGTGCTCTAGTAAATAATCCTTATTAGTGGCTCTTCCAATTGTCAGGAAAATCAAAGAAAATCTGCCTGTTGACTGAAAGGGTCCTGGATCCAGCCCTGGAGAGGAATTTTCAGGAGAGGCAAATATGGACCCTGAATATAAACGATTTGTGCATTTTACAAATACTCTCTATTGTTCTTTCGTTACATAAATTAGCAAGTCCGAGGACAGAAACAACATCATGTGACTTCACATCATCATCTCCAGCATCCCACGCTGAGACTTGTGTGTGGCCAACACTTTGGCAGAGCCCCACTGACAAAGCTCAGCATGGGGCTGAACCCCAACATGGTAGAAACGTCTCTGTAACAAACTGCCCACAAACAAAAGCAAGACCTAATCTCTGAAGACACCAAAGACCATTTTGATCAGAAAAATACATTCTATTCTTATTGCAATAGCCTTGTGGATAGTTGCGTAAATGGGAAAAAGAGACTAAATTCCTCACATAAATTATTCAATAGCTGCTAATTACTCGTGCTGACATCTCAGAACAAAACAATCATGCAAGGAACCCCCTGTGGTTCTCGGTTTCTTGGATGTTCATTTTCTCTTTCTGCAAGCTCTGATTTCCCTCTTGGTTCCCTGGCTGTGACATCACCATTGGTAGTGGTGCATATTGTGATGTCACAATTTGAAAACAATGGACACAATTATCTTGCACTATGGTAAACAGATGGGAGGAGAAAGATACATAAAGATATGTTCTGGGATGCTGGTGTGAGAAATCAACTGAACTCTCGCTAAAAACAGTGAGTGGTCCTGTGGCCCCTTAGGGCATATCTATCCTAGGACATTATTTCAAAATAACTAAATTCAACATAATAACTCCTGAAATAACTATTTTGAAATTTATGTTATTCCCTGAGGAAAGCAAGAGTACAGATTTGAAATAACCAGCCCGTTATTTTGAAATAACAGGCTTGGTAGTGTGGATGCTCTGCTTATTATTTTGAAATAAGGGGAGTTATTTCAAAATAACTCACTAGTGTAGACCAGAGCTTAGAGACTAACCAAAATGTATAGAATCAGGAGCTTTCATGGGCAAAACCCACTTCATCAGATGAACTGGAGTGGAATTAACAGAAACCAAGATATAGAGATAGAGATATAAACAGCAGAAGACTTACCTGTCAATTGTAGGACCTGTGTTAATGAGGCTAATTAAGTGGGCTAGATGTAGAAATGCTTTCGATGTAGAAATGCAAATATTAATGTCAGGAGAAACTGGCTTTTTTGTTAGGAAGGGAAGAGCACAGTGGAAGGAGCATAGGAACATAGCCTAGATCCTGAAAGTTAACCAATGGAAATTAGGAGTCTAAATGCTTTTAAGGACCTGAGACATAGGGACTGCCATAGAAGATCAGGCCCACGCTCTATTCAATCTAATATCTTGCCTCCAAGCGTCGGCAGCTCTAGAAGAAGGCACAAGAACCCTGCAGTATGTAGACATGTGATAATCTGCCTCCAATGGAGGTCCCATCCTGACCTTTGATAGTTGGCTGAAACATGAAACATGAGCGACCAGTGTGGCCTTGGAACTATTCCACAGGAATCTCTGATTATCAGATCTCAGCAAATGTGACTAGTTTGCCAGGTGCCAGCTGGGTAATCTGATAGCTGTGCAGCCATTGCCTTGTGGGGGGAAACGTCACAGCGGCGTTTAAGGCTGCAACTGAAAGCCGTGAACATGGCCACCTAATTTATCGGAGGTCATTAGGGGAACAAACTACCTAGACCACCTGCTTCCAGGCACCATCCTCATCCTACTCAAATTCTGTTCCGACACAACTGTACGTTACTAGGTGTCGCAGGGTGGTCGATGACTTGGTGGACAGAGCAGAATGTTTCTCTTCCCTTCTGCATTCCTGCCCAGACCACCCAAGTACCTCGGTCAGTATTTACTCCCTGTTGTCCTGGTGAATTCAGCCCAGGATGTCAAACCAAGGAATGATCATAAAGGGAGATTTTGTGAGATGCTAACATCCTTAGCAATAAAGAGTTGAGCGAAGGGCGGGAGGATGGAATTGTGACAATACAAACAGAATTGTGTCTATACAGAATGTGGGTACAAACCTTCCAGGAGACATCAGCAATTTTATTATGTACATAAAAAAGGGGGTTGACTGTAATAGCATTTCTGAAGCACACAAGGAACAGCCAAAATATTGTAAACAGAGCTGTCTGTTACTGTCAAAGCTCTCCAAATATTGGCTGCCGAGGTTTAAACATCTAAGGACTAAGTATCCGATTTTCTTATATTGGCAACGATTTCTTTAAGCTTTTGAGGGTCAAATTCTGTCACCTTCGCACCCGCAGTGTATTGTTAGTTACACAGAGTGCTTGTTATGCATGTGGTCCCATTGGCTTCACAGGGCCCTTATCAAGTTACAGTTTAAATTTAAAACAATGTAGCTGGCTTATAGAAAAAATCTGAGTATCTCGGATGGAAATGTTTTCTTGCAGACAAGTTAGATGGGAGTTTGCTTTTGCTGGTCTAAGAATAAAGGCATGTGTACACTGCGATGGAAGGGGTAATAGCATCTTGGGTAGGTACTCCTGCAGCTAGCTTTCATCTAGCTAGCATGGCTAAAATTAGCAGTGAAGACACATGGGCTTCAGTGTGGGGACAATCAACTCAGCTACATACTCAGAGCTGGAAATGGGCTTGTGGAGCCTGTATTGAAGCCGGTTGTGACATCTTCCCTGTTCTTTTTTGCTGTGCTAGCTGGTTTTAAAGCGAGCCTGACTATGCAATCACACCCCTGGCTGTAGAGTAGGCATGCTCTGGGTCACAAAATTGCAGGTAAAGGTTGAACCTCTTTAGTCCTGGCACTGTTGGGACCTGGCTGGTGCCAAACCAGAGAATTTTCTGAACCACGGGAGGTCCATATTGTCTAGCCGCATTATCAACACTTCCCCTGCTTACTGGGCTCTTAGAAGACATGTAGGGGTAAGTTAGAGCTAAATAACAGCACAGAACACTGAGAGCCAGGACTGGTGGGCAAACAAACTTTGTGGGACCGCGGGAAACTTAGCGATACCCATGATAAGTGGACATCGGACTAACTAAAATCATGCCGGACCACGGATGTTGACGGACCAGAGAGTGCTGGGCTAGAGAGGTTCAACCTGTACATGTTCTTTCTGTGATGATGAGGGACATAGATACATGCAGCAATAAAACATGAGCATAAGGAAATATCCCCCTTTTTGGCTTATCAATAGCTCACTTCTACTATGCTTCATCTTTTCTCCCCTGAGAAGACTAATGCCCATGCTTAATTTTGCACAGCGATTAGTCCTGTAGACGTCAGTGCCATGACTTACAGGGTGCAATGGTTGACAGGGGATGACTTAGCTGTCAGGCACTGATCCTGTGCAAAGCAGCAGACGTGTTTAACTCGCAGTGTGGCGTCGCACTATCAAGGCAATGCTTTGAGTGGTGGAACTCAGCCCTTTATAGGCAAACTGGCACTAGTCCTTTACAGCTTTTATTTGATTGCTGTATTCTCCTTAATAATAGTACAAGAAGCAATGGGCTTAAATTGCAGCAAGGGAGGTTTAGGTTGGACATTAGGAAAAACTTCGTAACTGTGAGGGTGGTTAAACACTGGAATAAATTGCCTAGGGAGGTTGTGGAACCTCCAGCGCTGGAGATATTTAAGAGCAGGTTAGATAGGCATCTATCAGGGATGATCTAGATGGTCCCTGGTCCTATCATGAGGGCAGGGGACTGGACTCATGACCTCCCGAAGTCCCTTCCAGTTCTAGTGTTCTATGATTCTATGGCAATCCAGTTGCCCATGCTGACTTCAGTATGAATTTCACTTGATTAAGAAGCACAAGATCAGTGCCTTGTTCAGGACCCTTGTGTAGTTCTAAGCACTGACATGGGTCAACCTAGCTTCTGTCTCCTGCACATGGACTTTTTGGAGGAGTTAATTGTTGTCAGTGATGCCAGGAAGCGTTTGGGGAGAACAAGCAGGTTTTCAAAAAGCTCAATAAGGAAACTGATTTGAGATCATGTAGGTGCCAGTTCTGAAAAGATTTAAACACCCGCAATCCCTTTGGTCACATGGCTCCTTGATTCCAATGTGGCTACTCATGTGCATAAAGTTACAGGAGAGATTTTTAAAAGGGATCAGCCTGGTCCTAATTCTGCTGCCTGGGAAGTCAATGCTTGTCCAATTGAGAAATACTTTTGAAAATGCCAAGCTAAGTATTTGCAGAACTTGACCTAATTAATGCTTTGGAACCCCATCTGACTCACGAACCACCAGAACCGTTCTTTGGCTTGAGCAGAGAGTGAAAACGATGTTAGTGGTTCCAAAATCATGGGTCCCAGAACTATTGTCAGAGCTGTTCAATGCATGCACATTATTGTGCTTATCCGACTGGGGTGTGATTCTTTTTTATTGAAGCCAGTGGTTTCTTTGCAGCTGGTTTCAACACGAGAAGGATTAGTGCTTGAATCAACACTGATCTACAGCTACGGCTGATACAAGCAATGAAAACATTGGCTGAAATTTTTCAAATTCAAATTAGATGTACCATTCCCATTAATGTCAAAGAGTTGTGCATTCAAATCTCCTAGATAGCTTTAAAGCCTCCTTTATAGGCTCTGCCATGGTTTTCTTACTTCTTCAGGAGAGCAACTTTCAGGAAAACAATGTAATTTTTTTTTAAATGACACATTCAGTCCTGAGTCAATTGGGGTTCTACACTTCTGTCTCAAGTTCTGTATGTATTAAATGAGTCGGATGCATATTGAGTTTGTTTGGAAGCCTAAGCCGCGTTAAATTACGATGCACACACACACACACACAAACAATGCCAGTTCCTGTTCTCAGGATCCTTTGTTCTAATTTAGATGCTCCAGGAGGGCACAGGAGATCTGTCAGACAAGGCTGGGAACACAAACTCTCCCCCCACCCCCATGCCTTCTCTAATAACTGAGGGAGTGTGGGGCCAGCAGGAATCTCAGTGGGAACACATTGAAGACATTAACATGTGATCCGTTTTGTATTGTTCTGAAGCTAGACCGCAACTTACGAGGCTGTTTTAATAAACGTCTGGTCAGGGTCCAATCAAAAACTGCCAAAAAGGGAGTAGGAAAGCATGTTTCCCACACAACCTACTCCCTCCCAACGTTGCTGGAAATAAGGAGGCCTAGCCAATGTTTTTTACCCCCCTACTTACCTCCATCTATAGCGATCTATCACTACAGCAGTGATATTCCCAGACATTTGCCAACCCAAGCTATCCTTGGGGCCAACTAAAAACATCCTGTTGAATTGGGATGTTACACAGCAGGGTATATGTGGTGTAACTTGTCCTAGTTGCAGTGAATTCAGTGGAGCGGTGACAACAAATGCCACTCCATTGTCTGTAGATTTATTTTATTTATGGTAACTGTTGGAACTGCCCTTCAGGATCTAGGATGACCAGTGCCACACATTTCTCCTCTTTCTTGCCTCCGTTTTAACCTCTTCCCATTTTCTCCTCCATGAAGAGATCTTCAAGATCGATCAGACCAGCATCAGAGGAGCACTTGGGTTTGATTAGCTGCCACTAGCCATGAGAAGGAGTGACTGAAAACTTGGAAAAGGACAAACATGAAGAATATCGAAAATAACAAATAACAGAATGGGCAGGTCTGCCCAGATACTTGGCAGGAATGAAGAGATCCAAGAAAGATAGGGCAGTTACATTAGTTAGGGACAGAATTCTTCCAGGCTTGCCAGCCACTAATTATCTGTGGCTAGAAAGGATATTCCCCATTGCATAACTATACATTTCAGAGCTTCTTGCACCTTACTGTGAAGCATGTGGTTTTGTGCACTGGACCAGATGGACCACAGCTCTAGATAATTCATTATTATTTATTATTATTGATACTACAATAGCAGCCAGTGGTTCCAATGGAGACTATGAGCCTCCCATTGTAAAGGGCACACTGAAGGCATGTATAGCATGAGAAATTCGCCACCCCAAGGAGTCCACAGTCTAAAGAAATAAGACACAAAAATGGCAGGAAGAGGGAACAAAAAAGTGAAGTGATATGACCAAGGCCACATCAAAGATTAGTTGCAGAGCAAGGAGTAAAATACAGGTGTCCTGAGCCAGACCTATTTTATCAGTCCACACTTCTTCTCTAAAACAAATTGCTATGGCCCTAAATAGATGATAGAAATGGGCTTAAGTTGTGAACCTCAGATCTAGATAGGCGGCCCCGTTATTCCACCATATGCAAAGTTTGTTCTACTCTCTTGCTGGGGATTTGTGCATCTGGAACAAATCCAGTGTTTGGCGGGGTCGGGAAGAATACATATAGAGATTTTGTTTGTGCCTCTCTTTGGAAGCTAACAGGGATCGGAGAGAAATTAATGTGGTCATGCCAATTTCACAGAATCAATGTGGCTATGTCTACACTGCAGCGTTATTTTGGGTATTCCAAAACAGCTATTCCCTGTCTTTTGAGCATGCCCGTTATTTCGAAATATAATAGGCTCACTATTCCAATGTCCCTGTAAACCTCATTCCATGATGAGTAAGGGACGTTTCGGAATGGTGGTTTATTTCGAAATAAGTGCTGTGTAGACAGCGCCAAATTTCGAAATAAGCTATTTCGAAACAACATCGAAATAAGATACGCAATTTGTGTAGCTCAAATTGTGTATCTTATTTTGACCTACAGGCTTCGTGTATTAAAAAAGGTGCAATTGCAGAACCAAGAGGAAAAAGGATCAATTTGAAATGGTCAGTCGATGCAGCTTTCTTCAGGAATTATAAGTGGCCTCTAGCCTGAAAAACCTGGTGTGCATTAGTGTGGTGTGAAACTTCTGTTCTGAACCTCCAAACGTGCCCGGTTTTGTGTGGTAACCAGGCTTGGCATCCAGGGCACTGTTTAATTAAATCATTTCATTTCAAATGATTCCCTGTGTTCATATGAGCAAAGCTTGGCTATCCAAACCCTGCTCAGCTTGAGCTCACAGTTATCCAAACGCTGGATACATTCCCCCAACGTCTGACTCCAATGCACACGTCATTAGGAGCTTTATGCTGCTGTTTTCTGCTGAGTCAGCCAGCCTCGGGGAATCTAGGTAGCTCCTTGTGTTGAGGGGGCTTTGACGTGCACGCTAAGCTAGGAAAACCTGAATTCAGGCCACACGGCGCATTGGACATGGCACCCTGTTTATCCAGCCCCTCCGCCTAGCTCTGTGAAAGTTCCTGGAGCTTCTTGAACTTTCAAATAATGAGGGTTCCATTGTGTTATTTCATTAATACTGAAAGGGGAAAAAATGTGGAGTCCCGTTTGTCCTTCCCATCTTCTCCACTGCTCAGAGCAGTTAGGGAGGAACGGAAAGGATCAGTCCCAATCCTGCAGCTTTAGATTTAGGGCTTGTCGATGTGGCAAGTTAACGCACGGCCCTCTGGGATGGAAATCCCAGCCCTCCCGCCTGCTCTGCGCTAACTGTCCCTGTGTAGGCTGATGGTGCACCATAAAATTTCCCTATGTGCCCTGCTGCAGCAGGCCATTCGTACAGATGTCATGCCTGAGTATAGTGAAGCAGCAATGGATGGGGTGGGATGGCGGGGTCTAATAGCTAGAGCATTGGTTTGAGCGACAAGAGGACTGGATTGTGTTCCCCACTGTCCTAGAGCATTTCTTTGGGACATTAGTCAAGTCATTTAATCTTCCCTGTGCCCCAGTTTCCTATCTGTAAAGTAAGGCTATATCCCAATCTCATGGAGGTCTTGTGAGGATTAAAATCCATTTCATTAATGATTGTGAGGTGCTCAGATACTATGATAATTATGGCGCTGTAAGTACCCAGACAGAAGTTAAGTCTACACTAGACCTGGGAGCTTGGTTTAAAGTCACAACTCCAGCTACGTAGAATATGTAGGTAGAGTCAGCTTACCTAAAACCGAGCTTTGTGGTTTCCCCATAGCAGGAGGCCGATGGGAGCAAATGCGCTGGTCAGCTTCCTTAACTCCTCACAAAAGGAGGAATACTGGACACCAGCAAGGGTGCCATCTGAGTTTGATTTAGTGAGTCTTAACTAGACTTGCTAAATCAAACTCTGGAAGATTGATCATAGCAGCATCAATCTTCCTTTTAGTATAGACAAGGCCAGAGGTATTAGTCCTGTGTGTGCATACGTCCTTGCAGGATTGTCTCCTTAGTCATAGTCCAATATGATCAGTTTTTCTTGTTTCCTGTCACATGGTAACAGGAGAGAAATTAATTTTATAACTAAGTAGATAATGATTGTAAACAACAACAAATGGCCAAAACCAACCCACCCAAAAAACCACCCCAAAACCAGGTGTAGCACCTGCAACTACTTTCAAGTCTTTTTTTCCGCTTTTGTCCTTTTAAATAAATTCATGTAACTGGCTACACAATAAGAGAGTCTGCGTTTCTTCCACACATTTGGAGTGAACTCCTCTGCTCTCAATTTCAGTTTCATTGGGTTCAACTTCACTTGAGTCCAGAGATTCAGCTTCAGGGTGAATCAAAGGTGGTGTTTTAGGGAGAGATGGGTAATATTTAACAGAGCTCTGTAGAGGGGAAAAGTCTCACTTTCTCTCTTTTGTCCCAAATCTCTGTTGATTTTACTTTGCGGGTGGTGGTGGTGGGGTTTATACCAGGAGTCTCAATCTTTTCCTTTCTGAGCCCCCCCCCAGTCAATATGCTGTTAAAACTCCAAAACCCACCAGTGCCACAACTAATTTTCTGCATATACAAGCCAGGGCTGACATGAGAAGGCAGCAATCGGCAACTGCCTGGGGCCCCATGGCATAGGGGTCCCCACAAAGCTACGTTGATCAGGCTTTGGCTTCTGGGACCCGGGCTTCAGCCCCATGTGGTAGGGCTCTGGCTTTCTGCCAGGGACCCCAGCGAGACGGACATTGGTTCTGCTTGGCGGTCCCCCTGAAACCTCAGGGGCCCCAGAGTGCCAGTTGAGAACTGCTGGTTCATACAAAATATTGCTTGAGACTAGAGAAACATAGCATGTACAATTCACCAGTTCAGGAAGTGGCCTCTGAGCCTCTTGAATTTTACTGGGCAATTCCTGGCAATTGGCACCAAAGCTGGACCTTTCCGTGTTTCTGACCCGTCTGGAACAAGAAATCACCTCAGCATTTAAGAAATTGTGGCCGAGACTGTGAATCCCATTCTCCAACTTCTCACTGGGGCCACTTGAGCAAGTGGTTCAACCTTCCATCCTTGTTCCATTACTCATATCCAGCATTCAACCTTTTTCTAGATACACATGCAGTATGGCTCCGATTTTCAGAAGACCTCAGGACGGGGCTTTCGAGAACTCTGTACCCGCATGTAGAGCCAGATTTCAAACGCGCCCGCAACCTACTCAGCATGTTTGAAAATCCAGCCTTTTCGTTTTGAGGCTGAAGTGGGAGCTCTGTTGAAAACGTTGACCCTACGTGCCTCTTGGTTTTCGTTAGATCGGAAAGTTATATCTGAAAGCATGTAACGATGAATGGCCCTGAACCAAAATGGAGGAGCCAGACACTCCAGTGGACAGCAGATTCAGCTCTGGAAACATACTTTGCAGCTGGCCTCAGTGTCTGTCGGTAGGTAGAACAAAATTTGGACGTGATTTCAATACCCTACATTAATAGAAGAGTTACCCCAAGCATAAGGTGCTGGGGTTGCTGCTGCACCCCCCAGCTTGAAGTGGTTTGGTCCACAAACTGTGGTGTACAGCATAAAGGAAAATTTGGGGGGATGCAGCATGGCCTGGGCCATCCCCCTTGGTGGGGGGCCGGGAGTGGGAGGAGAGAGCTCTGTACCCAGTTCTGTTCTGGTTCCACCCCCAGCCATGGCTCCATTCCCAGCCCAAACCCCTTCCCCAGCCCCACCTCCTGCCTTGGCCCTAGCTTCACTCCCAGCCCCACCTCCAGTCTTGGCCCCACAGCCTTGGTCTCAGCCACAGATCCACCCTCAGTTGCGGGCCCCGCCTCAGCCCCCTTACCTCTTCCTCCACAACTGCGGGCCCCCCTCCTGGGCTGGGGCTGACAGGGGGAAGGGGGTTGGTGCGACCATGAAAAGTCTGGGGCCCACTGGTTGGCTCTTTGGTTTAATGGCACCCAGCAACCCCTACTATACCACCCCCCTGGCTCCAAATCCAAACGGTTCATTGTGGGCTTCTCGCTTGTAGCGAGCATTCTGGCTCTGAGGGGGACTGCCGGGGACGGGGCATGACCCAGCCCTTCGACAGCTTGTGGGGGCGTCTTGATGCAGATGCTTTCCTTCTTGCACTTACAGCCGTGCCTAGAGGGCCTAAATCAGGGGTGGGGGACCTAAGGTCCGGGGGCTGGATGCGGCCCCCGGTTTGACCAGATCGGGCTCCTGACACGTGGGGCTCCCTTTCAGCACTGGGGAGCCCATGCTGGCTCTCCAGTCCCCCTATAGTCCTGCCATGGGGCTGGGATACACAAAATCTACTAGCCTGGGCCTCCCGAGGCACTGATGGGCAAGGGGAATGGGGGAGTGTCTTTCTCCTTCTCAGTCGGGGGCCACATCTGTGAGGGAGTTTTTTTTTGCTCCTCCCTTGCGTGGGGCCCCTGACTGATTTTTCTGTGGGTCAGCAGCCCCCCGACCCAAAAAAGGTTCCCCAACCCGGGCCTAAATGAACCAGAGACACTGCTGAGTTCAGCCTCGTACAGCCACGTAAGAGCCAGTCCCTGCCCTCAAAGAGTTACAGTCTAAACAGGCAAGGCAGACAAGTAACAGGAAGGTGAACTGACTTGCCCACAATCCCATAGCAGGTCAAAGGAAGAGCAGGAAACAGAGCCTCGCCTCGTGCCCTCGCCACTAGATCATTCTCCTTCCTGCTCCACCCAGTATTTTTTTAAAACTAGTTGAACCCCTGTTCTGCTGCACAGGTCTGGCGGGAGCCGCAACAACCCCCCCGGTCTGGTAAAACGCTGCTTTGCAGAGCCCTCCCGAAGTGGATCGACTCAGAAGGAAAGCAAGTTAAAAAAGAGCCCCTGTTCAGTGACATGGCGCGCTCGCCTGCAGGACGGGAGTGTTGATTCCCACACAAGAAACACACTGTACTCTGCCGAGCTGCCGAAAAGGTGCTAACAGGAAACATCGCTGTGCCTTTCGCGCTGTGGAGAGCTCACGGCAATCCCTCCAGCGTCCGGCCCAGAAATATTTTTGGATCGGCTTCCGTGCTAACACAAAGCCTCCCAGAATCAAAGCTGTAGGGTATAGCTCCCTCTGGATCCTGTCCCGGACCCATCCCGCTGCCTGGAAAGAGCCGTAACATGCACCGAATAATCCCTGACCTCTTCAAAATTCCTTTCCCCCGTTTAGCTAGAATCAGTTAGAAAAAAAGCAAACTCTATTCCCCTGGTATTCTCGATTTTCTCTCCCTCCCCTCTCCCCCAGGGCCTAACTGTTTCACTGTTGCTGTCAGCCACATCTGAGACACTTCACAGTTGCATCATAGACAGCACATTAGTCTGGTGTGTGCGCCCAGCGCTGGACGGAGCCGAGGCTGTGCGAGGGACTGACCAGGCTCGATCTGCGTGTGCTGGGATTCCACAGCTGCCTTTAAATATGCTGGTTATTTTTATCCTCCTACGTAATGCTGTGATCCCACCAGTGGCAGAAGCAACAGCTACACAATGTTTCCCTTTAGTCGGGAAGGGAAATGGCAGGAGGCCAGGCTTCCTGATCACATGATGCTGAAGTCAATAAAAAAAAAAATTAGGGAAAAAACCCCTCCCTCCCTCTCCTTTTATTTTCTTTTGTAACAGCCCGGTCCAGCTTAACTCTCGGCACTAAGCATGGCTAAGGGAAAGCAGCCTGGTGGGATACGGGCCAGAAAGGCATCAGGGGAAAAGAAAAAAAAACAAAAACTCATAAGCATAAGATGGCTGCAGTAATTGGCATCTCTGGAAAAAAAAAAACACTAAGGAAATGTGAGGGTTGTACGAAACATCAGCAGACAAGAACCGGGGTGATGTCAGACAGCCTTCCAGGATTAGAAACCCTTAAAAGCTCCTGCGCTCGGAGCTGCCCGGCAAAAAAAGAAGCAAGATGCTTTCTCGGTGGAAGGAAGCAAGGAAGAGGCAGCCTGGGGCTTTGGATTTTAGAAAAGCAGGGCAGTGAATGCCAGCTCGAGGGGTGGGGGCGGGGTGGACAAACCCTTTCTAGACCTCAGATTATACTGTGGGAGAGTGAACCTGTTACTCATTGTGCTCTTCTAAAAATCTCTCTCGTTAAACAGTAACGTGTGTGTGTGTGTATGCCGAGGATATGTATGTAATGGATTTATATCAGCTCAAGACGGTCCAGATCAGGGGTTGGGAGCCTTTTTTGGGGTCGGGGGCTGCTGACCCACAGAAAAATCAGTCGGGGGCTGCAAATAAGTGAGAAGTAAAAAAAAAAACCCAACCAAAAAACCAAAACAAAGCCGCACTGACATGGCCCCGGACTGAGTAGGAGAAAGACACCCCCCACGTTCCCCTCACTCGCCAGAGCCTAGGGGAGCAGGGCCTACTAGATTTTGTGTGCTCCAGGCCCGTGGTGAGGTGGCAGGGCAGGAGTGGCTTGAGGAGGGCTGTGGCAGCTGGCGCCCCAGGTGGAACGCGTGATCGGTGCCCCCGCCTGCACGGCTGACAATGGGGTGACGTCACCATCGGGCGCCGTTGAAGGCGGCGCCCTAGGCGACGGCGAGTCGGCCTATAGTCACGGGCCGCCCCTGGGCGGGGAGGAAGAAGCTCCCTAATGCTGGGGGGAGTCGTGAGCCTCGGGGGCTGGATCCAGGCAAGCCAGGGGCCGGATGCGGCCTCCGGGCCTGAGGTTCCCACCCCTGGTCTAGATGGTGCTTGGTCTTGCCATGAGGACAGGGGACTGGACTTGATAACCTCTTGAGCATGGAGCATATGGCTTAGCTCCGCTTTACCACTCCTCGGCTTTTAAAGCCCCTTAACATAAGTTCCTGAAACAACTCGACGGCCCACTGAGGCCAACCCAGGAGTGCTGAAACAATCTGTAGAGCTGGGAGTCATTGAACCAAGCTGCAGACCCTGTATAGAATGGAAACTACTTCAAGCCAGCTGCAGCACCTTCCCCCTCTCCCTCATCTTCAGTTCCAGCACCTCTGGGGCAAGCAGGATTATTTCCACTCATTTCACAGCTGGAGAAAAGGAGGCTGAGAAGTTTAGGGCCAATTTCTCCCCCAGGCTAGTGTAAAAGTGACACCTCCGCTTTCTAGCACCAGCAGTGGCTGCACAGAGAGGTGCCCTTTACTGTCCACTTACATAGGAGCAGCATGTGTCTCTGGCTAGTGCTTAGGGCTGAGAGCGGTTCCCATGCTAGCCTCTGGGAGAGGCTGGACATATGGCTTCAGTTGCTGCCCATGTCTGCTTGGGCTGGTTGGAAAGCTGACCCCCTGTCCAATGTTCCCGCTAATCTTTGCCATCCACGTGTGGAATGAATTTTGTTATGTGCACCGAGGCATGTGTGAATGTGCACCATCAGGAGAAACACAAACCTAGCTGTGGGCGCTCTGCGAATCAGCTGGGCAGCATCTGAATCTCTCCTGAGCGGCCGCACAGGGAACACTGGGCCTTTTCCTTTGAGAATGATGGCGAAATTCCATCTTGCTGCTTGGGCAGACAGAAGAAGTCCCCGTGAGGGCAGCACAGGGGAGGATCTCACCGGAAACTGACTTGTCCAAGTCTGGAGTGAAACAGCATGAACGCAGGACTGGGACTCAGGGGCTGCAGCCTTCTGGTTCACTGCTCGGGGCTTAATTTCTGGATCCAAATCATCGATGCAGCAATAATGCTTGGCCCAAACTGCAAACAGGTTCAGCCGCTCAGACGTGTGATGGGGCCCCGTTGTGTGGGCGCACCATAAAGTCAGAGGAACCCCACACACTCCAGCACGGTCCCTTTGGCTTTACTCCACAGCAGAATGCCAGCCTGTCACGTCACACCAGTGAGGGAAATGGCCTCACTTCAGCAAACCAAAATCAGCCAAGATTGGGGTGGCAGGACTAAGATGGGGGTGGGCGGGAGAATGGGGAAGGACCCCACCCACCACCCACGTTCGGCTTCCAAGCTCCACCTACCACCCATATTTGGCTTCCAATCTCCACCTACCACCCCTATTCCACCCACCACGCATATCTGGATTCCAAGCTCCAGCTACCACCCATATTTGGCTTCCAATCTCCACCTACCACCCCTATTCCACCCACCACTCATATTTGGCTTCCAAGCTCCACCCACCACCCCTATTTGCTTCCAAGTTCTCAGCCCCAGAATTCCCTTTCATGAGGTCAAAACAGCCAGAGTGCTTCCTGCTCTTGCTCATGGTAGGAGCAGGCAGGCGTCAGTTTCCACACAAATTCCACATACATTGAATTTATTTATATTATGGTCACTATTACTGGGGGATTCGACGACATTCACATTTTGGACCAGACCCTGTGGTCCATTTAGGACCATCCTGAAGGAGGCTGGTGTTTCTAAAAGCTTTCTAAACAAACTTTGCTATTATACTGGGAATAAAGTTCATCATGACACAGCTAGCCAACAGCCATGCGCATTGTAACCAGACTACTAGAAAGGAAGAGTCATCCGGTTGATGATTTTTTAAATGCTATTGGCTGGTCATGATGATGGCATTGTGAGATTAATTAACAGAGGGTTTTATAGATGGGGTTTTTTTAAACTATTGTTTAAATGTAAGTAGTCCTTCAAATGTCAAAAACAGCAAATAAATTATTAAAAATGTTGCACTATAAATATCACCTACTATTTAAGGCACTGACAGCGCTTTGCGAGCATGAATGAATGCTTGTAATGTACTTGCTGCGGTTCTAATTTACATTAAACACGAAAGCAATTGCCACATGGAGACAAGATGCTTATCATAACAGGTCTGGCGAGGGACGTTTTCTTGGCATCGTTGTACAAACCCCGGGATCGAGACATAGTACTGGCGTAATGGTGTCATTAAAAAACATAGACAATGCTAATACCAGCTATTTATTTCCATGCGGTATTCCCCCGCTTCCCCGCCAAGGGTTGCGTTCATTTTCTTAGTCATAGGGACCCCCAAATTTTTTCCGAGTCACTTCGCTGCAAAATACAACCCCCTCCCATCCTGTCAGTATAATGCCAAAGAGGCGACATTGCCTTGCACTGAGATTTTCCAAGACGTGAATCGCTCTGCACAAAGACGGTACCAAGGAACCCCGCGATACAATTCCGTCACGTGTGAATTTCTGGAGCTGCAATGCAAGCAGCCAGTTTTGGCCCATGCCGTGGGCCCTCCTGAAAGCATGAAACTGCAGCATGCTGCATGGCACACCACTTAGGGCCTTATCCAAAGCCCATGGAAGTCAGCTGACTTCCAAGAATTTTTGGATCCAGGCCCATATGGTGCTGCACACACCCCACTGGCGTTTTCCATGAGGGAGAAGGATTCTTTCCTTGCTTTTTTGTCATGCGTTATCCAAGCGGCATCTCTGGAAATGACTTCAGCCTTCTGAAAAGCCATTCTCTCTGGCTTTCTAAACAATGTCTTGATTTTTGCCAAAGGGAAAGGGAAAGAGACTCTTTAAAGCAGCAGACTCCCCTTTTGTTACGTGCCATATAAATCTTGACTTAACCTAAGTCAGCCCTTCCGGACACACCGACAGCAATGTCCCCGACACTGATAAATGGAGCAGAGCTAATTGTCAACAGACGCTTCCTGGCTCACTTTTTAACTCATTTTCAAATTGAGACTCAATGCACCGAGTGGAGGGAACATGCTGGGCCGCAGTCCTGACAATGGCACATCAGCCGTGAATCCCCAGAACTGCTCCCTGGAGGTGGTAGCTGACCATTTGTAGGAGCCCTCTGCAGCACAGCCGGGACAAGGCACAACTAGACCCTGCCAAACACGGGGGAAATTCAGAGTCAATGTCATGCTGAGCTGAGTTTATTTATGCAGTGCACGGGACTGGCTCATATCTCAATCTTTCATCACCCTGCCAGGGAACAGTAATTCTTTAACAGCAAAACTATGGAAAAAATTAGGAGCCAGCTCAAAGAGAGGGAGGTCTTTTCTGATGCAGATTGAGTTCCCTGCATGATAATCATTGCTTATTTCTGTAGAAAGCCTCCGCACTCCCCGTTCTTATTTAAGAGTTCAGGCTCTTTTGTCACTCTGCAATTTGGACCCAGGGGTGCCAAATGCTGAGAGGCACATTAATGGTTTTACGCATGCTAAATATTCTATAAGTGTTCTTGCCTCTCTACCTGTTGGGTCATTACAACCTCTGAATGGAACATGGCCACTGGGTCTCCTGCCAAGGCTGGAGTAGATATGCCAGCTCCTTAGGAGCCTTCGGGACAAGGTGTGTTAGACACATCGCTGATTGCTGAGCCCGCATGAAAGGCGACTCCAGAAAACAATGTATTGGCCAAGGATAGAGTCATAGAATCATAGAACACTAGAACGGGAAGGGGCCTCATGAGGTCATCGAGTCAAGTCCCCTGTCCTCACGGCAGGACCCAGTACTGTCTAGATCATCCCTGACAAGTGTCTGTCCAACCTGCTCTTGAATATCTCCAGTGCTGGAGATTCCACAACCTCCCTAGACAACTTATTCCAGTGTTTAACCACACTGACAGGAAGTTTTTCCTAATGTCCAACCTAACCCTGCCTTGCTGCAATTTAAGCCCATTGCTTCTTGTCCTGTCATCATAAGAAGGGCCACACTGGGTCAGACCAAAGGTCCATCTAGCCCAGTATCCTGTCTGACGATAGTGGCCCATGCCAAGATGCTCCAGAGGGAGTGAACAAAACAGGTCATCATCATGACCCTCTCCTGTCATCCATTTCCATCACTCTCCTTCAGAGGTTAAGGGGAACCATTTTTCTCCCTTCTCCTTGTAACAAACTGTTATGTACTTGAAAACTGTTATGTACATGGGTGGTGAGAACTATGGGCCCATGGTACCCGAGTACCAGGAATATTCCTCTCCTGGGGCTTGGCTCCACCAAAGTTAAGGGCCACGTCTCTCCCCTGTCTCTGCCTGCAGCCCTGTGTGCTCTCCCCCATTGTGTCTTCCCAGCCTGCCTGCTGCCCCCAGGTGATTTAATATGGCCTGGAGGCCCCACTACTGGCAGCCAGTGGGACTAGAGCAGCTTCTGGCCACTCGCTCTGGGTGGCTGCCGGCATGTGCATCTCTGCAGTCCCGGGGAGTGTCTGTGTCTCTGTGCACTGCCCCCCTCTGAGATCCCCTGCAGCCAATGGGAGCTGGGGGTGGGGGCAGTGCCTGTGGGAAGAAGTGTGCAGAGACTCCCCTCACCTCCCCATGGCAAGGAGCTGCTGCCAGAGGGGGGTGTCCCAGGTAAATGCACCCCTCCTGCACTCCCCTTCTCCCACACTCCCTCCCACCCTCTGCCGCCCCCTCACAGATTCCAGCCCTCCCCTACCCTCACACTCCCTCCCAGAGCCTGCACCCCTCACCCTCTCCTGCACCCACCCCAGCCCAAAGCCTGCCCTCAGCACCCAAACTCCATCCCATAACCCATACCCCAGACCCCCTCCTACATCCACATAACCTGCTAGAGCCAAACTCCTCCCCCTCCTGCACCGACTCACTCTCAGAGCCTGCACTCACCCAAACACCCTCCCAGAGCCCACACTCCTCCCCCACCCAAATTCTCTCCCAGAGTCTTAGGCAGGTGGGAAAGGGGGAGTGATTTTGTGTGTGTGTGTGGGGGGGAGGGAGTGTGTGTGGAAGGTCCAGGCTCTGAGGATTTATGGGCATCACCAACTTCTTGCAAACCTTCTACCCCGATCATGTTCCATCTCAGACTTCTCTTTTCCAGACTAAACAAAGCCAGTTTTTTCAATCTTCCCTCAGAGGCCAGGTTTTCTAGCCCTTTAATCATTTTTGTCGCTCTTCTCTGGACTTCCTCCAGTTTGCCCACATCTGTCCTGAAATGTGGCACCCAGAACTGGACACAATACTCCAGTTGAGGCCTAATCAGTAGAGCGGAAGAACGACTTCTCGCGTCTTGCTCACAGTACTCCAGCTAATGCATCCCAGAACGATGTGCAATAGTGTTATGCTGTTGACTCATATTTAGCTTGAGATCCATTTTGACCCACAGATCCCCTTCTATAGTACTAGGCCGTTGTTTCTCATTTTGTATGTGGGAAAAGGATTGTTCCTGCCTCTGTGGAGGACTTTGCACTTGTGCTTATTGAAGTTGATCCCATTTTCTTCAGACCATTTGTCCGGTTTGCCCAGCTCGTTTTGATTTTTAATCCTGTCCTCCAAAGCACTTGCAACCCCTCCCAGCTTGGTGTCACCCGCAAACCTTATGAGTGTGCTCTGTATGCCATTATCGAAATCCCCGATGCACCTACTCCATCAGTTTTACATGTTTAAATCGTTACGTCTTCATGCCACACGGCAGTTCATTGCCAGCTGCTATAACTCAGTTTCATGTGGAACAAAGCCTATTTACACCAGATTTACACTGGGCCAAAGTCTGCTGTCAGAGAGGGGTTGCTTTGGCATAAGAGAGAGGACTGTCAGGGCATGAGTGTGGAGTGTGACGGTGTGTGTACAAAATGGCACCACAGTGGTCCCTCAGATGGAAATTTGACAGAATGTTGTTTGGGGACCAAACATGGAACATCCATAGAATCAAATGTTCCTTCAAAACAGCCTATTACCATATATTAAAAAGACAACTTGTTTACTCTTCCCAACTGAATACTTTAATAGCTAGTATCAGCTCCTGCAGGTTTAATCAAGCTTTACAAATGATCGGGGTCTGATCTGACCTTTCAGTAAGCTAGACTCTGTATGCTTCCCCAGACACACGAGCCAATCTTGGAGCAATGCCAGCCCCCCATGTTCCAAAATCACAAGTCATGAGATTGTCTTAAAAACAAGCTCTCATAAAATCAATACAGTTAGGGCTGTTTGGATTGGCCTTCTGGGTTTGGAGCTTTTGGGTGTGCTACAGTCTCCTTTTCGGGCTTTTCTCTGCAAGCGCGAGGGCTGGGGATTTACTAGAAAAGGGAGGGGAGTTAAAGGCAAAAAGAAAGCTGAGGTGCTCGCATAATTGCTTATCTGCAGGAGCTCGGACTTTAAATCAAATATCAACTACTCCTGGTAAGGTTACATCAGTGGATTGTTTTTATCATGATATTTACCCACTGCAAGAATGAGATTTTGCAATGCCCATGAAAGAAGAAACAACTCAAAGGCCAGATTCCGTAGGCATTACTCATGGGCAAATCCCTTTCGATTTCATTGAGAATTGCCTGCCTATGAAGCAGCAGGCTTTGGCCTGAGGAGACCACTGAAACTCTCTTTCAGACAAGTGTAAAGCATTTGAAGGTGAATGCAACAATAAAGAGTGAACCGTGTACGGGGGCAATGCACAGATGGGCCCGGATCCTCGCCTGCTGCAAATTGGCCCAGCCCTATGGATTTCGAGAGAGCTGAAGGTTGGGCCCTGAAAGTTTGAACATAATAGGTCAAACTTATATGCACACTACTTATATCGGTGTTTCTTAAACTTTTTAAGACAGAGGGAACACCAAACAATAATTTTTTTTTTAATGAGGAACACCAAGGATTTTTCATTGAGCAAAGGGTTGGGGGGAAAGTTATTGACCAAAAAAAAAAAAGGAAAAAAGGTTTCCTACCCCTTTAAGGGCAGCCATTTTGAACTCTGTTGTTCAAACACTAACTTATATGGTCCCCATTATGGCAGCATTACAATCTTGAATGTATCTATTCTTACAAGGCCCCTGGGAGGTAGGCAAATGGGAACTGACACTTAAGGATACATCTACACTGCAAGCTTATTTCAGAAGATATCTTCTAGAATAGCTTATTTTGAAATAGAGTGTCCACACTACAGGGAAGCCTAACAATTAGGCCGAGGCAGGCTCCCTTAATGTGAATGCGCTATCTTGATTTAGAGCCCCAGGAGACACTGGGGAGGAATAACTTAGAATGGCCCTGGTGAGGGGCTATTTCGACATAGCAGCAGTGGAGTGTCCACACACCCTCTCTTCCAAAAGGGCTTTTTCAGAAGAGGCGTTATTCCTCGTGGAATGAGGTTTACAACGTTGGAAAAAGCAGTCCGTTATTTCGATTTTCTTTCAAAATCACGCAATTGCTGTGTGGATGCTAGTATTGTTTTTCCGGAATAATGGTGCAGTGTAGAAGAGAGCAAGGGTTAGATACACAAAGACTTTAGGCACCTCAGGCCAAAATTTAGATCCTCAAAACCCCTGCAGGTGCCTAAATTCTGCAGGCACCTACATTTTCACTAGTCAGGATCCCAAAGTGCTACATTTCTGTCCGTGTGCACATGCAAAGCTGTCCAACTCTTGCTGCCTAACTCATGACTAAGCCCTCAGGAGCCTCATGCTAGGTGTTTTCCGGCCTATTTTGCCTCTGGGAACCCGATTCAGTGGGCATGTTCAGAGGCCGCTGACTGAGTTGTGTCGTGCGCAAAACACAATCACCCCCTGTAACACAACAGCCCCGTGGTTAGAGCGTGCATGCAGGTAAACCTTTGTGGGTCTAGCCTACAAGCATGGGGCAGAGCGGGAAATTGAACGCATGTCTCCTAAGTGCAAAGCTGGTGGGGTAACTGCTGAACCATCCTAGAGGACCATGCAAAGCATCGATTTCCCTGGAGTTACCTCAGTCTCGCAGCTGAATGAGGCGATGGTGATCAGGCTCACAGGAATACAGGGCCAGTGCAAAGACCACTGGTGTCAGGACTGGTTTCAGCAGGAGGAAGGGGGCATGCTGAAGGCAAGGAGCAGGTGTGAAGGAGCTGCCCCTCTATCATCGAATAGACCATGCTCCAGTAGCATAAGCAGCTAATGCCAAAGCCAGCATAGACTCACCCCAAGCATCCAGGGGTCGCAAGCAATTCTCTTCTGACCCTCCTCCTCCCTCTTCCCTGTGCTGAGCAGAGCTCAGATGCGGGGGGAGAATCTGTCCCAATTTCAGCAAATTAAAACCCTTCCCCTCCATCAGGAGAAGTCAGTGAGCAGCAGGCGCACCCCTAGAATAGCCCACTGAAGCCGTTGTGCGAGAGGGCCGTCGGGGAGAAGAAAGGGGCTAATTCCAGGCAATGGAAATGAAACCGGTGCCTTGGTTAGCTCTCAGCCCATCTGCAGGAACAGCTGCGCGGGTTACACAACCTGGTTCTGTTACCAGATAACTGACTCACCCACCACAGCTAGATGTGAGGGCAAACTTAGCCCTTGTGCCGGGAGCTAGATTTGTTCATTCTGAACTTCTTCCAGCCATTTTCCGGCGGGCTGCAGCCAGCCACAGTGGGGAGCTTAACAACGGGGCCCTGAGAAGAGCAGCTTGTAACAACGACCAGGGCTAGGTACGAGTCCCCCTCGCAAGCAGCAAGCAAACTCTCTTCCACGTGGCTATTCATGCACTGTTATTTCTCTCCATTGTAGTTAACCGATGATTCTGAGAACAAAGTTATAAATAGCCTCAGAGAATCATTTCCTCTTGGAGAAAGGCTTCCGGCAGGGTATGAAGAATTACTAGTTATTTTCTCCAGTTTTGAGTCTTTACTTGATTAATTAAATATATTTTAAAAATACTCTTTTCCCTCACCTCTGCCCATCTAACTGCATGTTCTAATCCCACTGCGGACCTCTTTAGTACAGGGGCTAGATCCTCAACTGGTGTAAATCAATGATGCCCTGTGACTACCCCGATCTGCACCAGCTGGGGAGATGGCCCTACATATTTGAAATGCAAAGGGACGGTTCTTGTCTCTGTAAGCTGCAGAATCTCTCTCCCAGCCCCCCCCGCCCGCCGCCTCAGCCCTGTTCCTGAACCCCAATCCCACATGAAATCAAGCCTCATCCATGCGTCTGAGGCTGCCGCTCTTGTGAATGGCTGACTCTGGAAGATAGTGTGGTGGCGGGGGCACCAGGCCTGACCCAAAGGCCAGGGAGCTAAAGGGGAAACTGTCTCTGGACTTCGGATCAGGCCGAGGCCGCGTGTGTAGAAATCAGGGCCCGGCAGGTTTATCATTGGCAAGCAGGGCCCGGCCGCTCCAGATGAAACCTGACCCCGGCAGGGTGACCAGAGACCTGGTGGAAGGGCTGGAGGTTTTCCAGGGCAGAGGGAGCTCTGTGTGTACAGCTCCGGCAGAGAGAAAGAGGCTGCTATGTCAATGCTTTGAATAGCGGCCCTGTGGCCCTTCCTCTCCTCTAGTGCCCCCAAATCCCTCCCAGCCATTGTTTTCCTTGGGCCTCTGTCATTCAAACAGTGCTCCCGTCCTGCTCGAGCAGCAAAGGGCAGCCACAAATAGTGGGTGAGCTGCCTGAGCGGCCCTCCTTCACCTCAGTGGGCCACAGCCACCCACAATCCACTAGGGTTCCACCCGCGGCCTGCACATCCTTTGGCTGCCCCCCATCTCCCACGGGCCTCTCGCGCACGGGGGCACCGGAGCCCCACACTTCCTACTCCTCCCCGTCCCTTCCAGGGCTGGAGCGCTGCGAATCTACTGTTCGTGGCCGTTCATGCTCTGGGAGAGCAGGGGATGTCATGTGAATCGGTAGATTCGTGGTGCTCCGAAAGTGCTGGGAGGGCAGGGAAGGAGTAGGCAGTGCGGGGCTCCAGTGCCCCAGTGCATGAGAGGCACGTGGGGGAGGGGGAAGAGCAGGTGGCTCAGGGGCCACAGGCGGAGCCCCAGTGGGCCGCATGTGGCCCGTGGGTCGCCCCCCACTCTCTACAGAATCCCCTTCACTGTGAGGTGAATAGTCTGGGCCAAGAACTCTGGGGCCTGGGTGGAACCACTGCCTTCCCGATGACCTTCCCCTCAGCCACGGAGACCCGCAGTGCGCCAGGTCTGGTTGTCAACCCCCCCAGCTCTTCTGTGCTCTGACTGGGCAGCAGGAGCGTCGTGCCCATCAGAGCTCCAGGCCGGGCTGGTGAGCGCTGCTGTGGCATAACCCTCCTCTCTTGTTGGGCGCGGAACACGCAGCTGGGGTCCCTGTGGGTCTGCCTGGGGCAGTATTTACACGCGGCAGCACATGGTGGAGCTGCCACAGTGGACTCCTTCTGAGCCAGGCCTGCACCACCGCCACGCCTGGGGCAAAGGGGGCACTGGGCGGCCATTCCCATAGATCTAGAGTTAGCTTTCCCCACAAGGAAAACAGAGGTTGTGTTATAGTCACATGACTGCAGGAACCGGAGACGGGCATGAAGCACCAGTGCCAATGCCACTTGCATTGGCAGCTAGCAAGATGCCTCCGGCACTGCGAAAGAGTAGGTATGCTCAACCTAGCATCCTAGTTAAACTCTATGGCTGCATCTAGACTGGCAAGATTTTGTGCAAAAGCAGCGCTTTGCGCAAAAAACACCAGCTATCTAGCGCTTGAATTTGCGCAAGAGCACTGACTTTATATTATGCAAATCGGGCTGCTTGCTATAATACTCAAGCTCACTGCTCAGGCACCATATCTTGCGCAGAATACTTACAAGAGGGCCAGTGCTCGACGAGGAAGAAAGAACTATTTCGCGCCAAAGCCCGATGGCTAAAAAGCGGCGTGGGGCTTTCTTTATTCTGGCGCGTCTAAACTGTACGGATGCGCTGCGCCAGCGCTTTTTGCGCATAAAAGCATCTGCTACCAATCTGAAACAGCTTTCTGAAAATACTGCTTGAGGAAAAACTTTCCGTTAAAAGTATTTCCATAAAAATCATGCCGATCTAGCGCCAGCCCTACGGGTATGTCATACACCTAGTTCGAACTAGGGTGGCTAATGTAATCATTCGAACTTGCAAATGAAGCCCGGGATTAAAATATCGGGCTTTATTTACACATTCCTAGCGCTGCCATTTTTTTAAATGCCCGGTAGTTCAAACTCCCTGCCCGCGGCTACGGGCTACGAGGGCTAGGTAGTTGAATTAAAGCTCCTAGTGGAACTGCTGTTACTCCTCCTCCTCCTGGTCGAACTAAATTTGGCTAGTATGAACACCTATCTCAGGTCATCAGTGTTCCCGGTAAGCTGTGTGCTTGTATGGTCATACTGGAGAAATTCAAATGGCACCCAGATAATTAGCAGATGGGTTTAGCCCAGTTGTGTTTCTAGTGGTGGTGCACATTCGCACGTGTATTAGTACGTATACAATTTATTCCATGCATGGATGGAAAAGATTGGCACATAGATGGAAAAGTTTAGAGGGAACATTGCAGGAAATTATGTTGTCTCTATTCAAATGTCTCTTGTGATTTCAGGATATGTCTGCACTGCAGCTGGGAGTCTGCACCCAAACAGAGACTCGGAGGGTCAGGTGACCTACACTTGGGCAGCTAACGCAGGCTGTAACAACTACACTGCTATTTTTAGGGCAAATGGTTTTAGCTCAGTGCTGGCATAAGGCTGCGTACCTGAGCAGGGAGGAACATTCCCAGTTGCAGTAGAGACCTACCGTGGAAGTGGATGCAAAGCACTATTTCCTTTGTTTTGAAGTGTTGTCTGCATTTCATGATAGAAACACTCATTGTACTTTGTCCCAGAGGTGACTGTTTTTTCATAATGAATAATGCAGTGTGGTCCCTGTAGACTGTTTGGGGTCACCTCGTGGGATCTCCCATTCATTGCGTGCGCAGGGGGAAAGACTATGGAGATTTGAACCCAGATCTCTACTTACTAAGGCAGTGGCAATGGCATTCTCTTGGGGAAATACAGTCAGAGACTCCTCCTTCCTTGATATCAAACTAATCTTGGACAAAGCAGCTGGGGTTCAAACCTAATCACATTAAAATCCCCTTTCCTACCTTCCAAGATCCATGGGTTCTGAAGAAGAGCCCCAAAGCGAGGGATGTGTTACCGAGATTAGCTAGGAAGATTCAGTTCTCTCTGTGGCAATGAGAAAGAGCAGTTGCTTCCTAAAAGAAAGCAGATATTGAAAGGTGAAGTAAGCACTGGCAATGTTATTTAGAGGAAGCATGCATGAGAAGGAAGATAAACTGTAATTAGGATGGTAGGAACTATTTTCCAAGGTCTCTGTCCTGCACCTAGTGAAGTGAATAGGAGCACTGTTAGCTGCAAGATTGGCCTTAAAGTCCTGATTGTACAAACACGAGGCATTTGTAATGGTATGTATGTGAACGGTTCCACTAACAAAGTTAAGCACATGCATGCGTGTTAGCATGACCAGGGTCGTAATGATTTGCCACACGAGAACTTTCATCTGCCTAGGTTATGACCAGAGCTGTTGGCATATTTTACATGCAGTCATTTATTGGATGAATTCTATCCTCTTCTTCTGTCCACCAATGGTTTGCATGCCGATTGTGAGATTCCATTCAAAACCAGCCGCAGCGTTCTTCACGCGGCCTGCCATTCATCTGGGAACAGTTCCTTGTGGGCATTTGTAATTCCTACTACGTGGCTTAATCATGCCAGTCACGGCATGGTTGATTGGGTGGTTTATGCAAACACCCAACGAAGGGCAAACTGTGAACTGGATATTGTGCAGTAGGAGAAATCACTCAAAACTCACTTTCAGCCACGTTGAAATTGGTGTTTCCCCAGTACGTCAACACAACGGAAATTTGGAGAAAACTGAATTTTTGTTTTAAGTTTTACAGCGCTTTATTATTTTTTACTTTTTACACCCAAAAATTTCATTGCCCGCCTGACTACGATTAAGTTGTTTAAACAAATGTGTTGCAATGGTAGAAAAAAATGTATGTGTCTGAAAACTGTAGGTACTGGGGGTTCTTATAATTTTTTTTTAAAAGGGGGTACTTTATAAAAAAAGGTTGAAAAACACTGTTACAGAGGGATAGAAGGACATCAGTAAGTGATATTACCCATAGTTGCAAATCATGGTTATAAGCAACTTCTTGGCTTGCTGGACTCTAACAATTGATGAACCATGCATTAAAACTTCTAGGATTCACCTTTTATAGGCAGTGCGACCGTTTGTACCATCATTGCTTGTGGCTTCAATTCAGGAAGATTATTAGGAGAGCCAAGACTTTGAAACTGCCTTTCGAATTCGAACGTATAGTCTTCTAGATTTTTCCCCTTCATTGGCTCAGTGTTGGTTATTACAACGGAAACCATAGTGGGTGAGTGTAACTATAATTATAGGAGCAGGGCCCTTTAAATCAACACCGTATTGCTGTGCTGTGTGCTCTGGGGGGACTGTGAGCGCTTCCTGGGGGGTGTGGGGCATGGTGTGCTCTGGGTAGCACTGAGGACTGGCTGCCTCCAGCCCCGCCCCTTCTTTCTGAGGCCCCGCCCTTTCTGGGAGCATGGAGTCTGCTCTGCACCTTACCCAGGGACCGGGCTACAGCTGGTGGAGGGAGCAATGCCTTCCCTGGGTCTTAGTGCTCAACCTTTCCCCTTCTTCTTATCCCTATTCTGACCATTCCTACAGGCTCTCACAGCTGGTGATCTTCCCCCGCAGGAGTGAATCTATTAACTTCAAAGTGAAAAGCCTTCCAGCTTGCCAGACCTCTTAGCATAACATTGAACCTAGGAAAGATCCATTAAGTGTCAATGAAGACATTTAACAGGTCTATACGGTCAGTTTCTGAATTTACCAACAAAAACAGTTGTGCCCTCTTGTCATATGTCCACAGGACCTTGGTGTAAAATTTGCTTGAAATGTTTCATTAGTTTGTTGCTAAGGATTATAAAATCACATCTCTAATATCGCGACATACTCCTCGCATAGATTTTTAGAGGCACCTTCTGAGTTTTCAGTTTTAGCCCTAAATGCTTGGATCTTCAGACGTACCGGTTTTTAAATAAATTCTTCAAAACACCTCCTGACCTAAAAAACACATTTTAATTTTAAGCGCTATGGTACAAAAACTTGCTTCCTAAGTCTTCCTGTCCTTCCCGACTCTCTTTTCATTTCCCCATTGGGAAGAGCTAGGATCACCAAATTAGATAGGTGACTTACTCTTATCATAAGACACATCAAGGTAAGGATTTAGTTGTGCCAAGACAATAGGATGGGCTTAAAGGACCAACATCCCTTTTCTTCCAGATAGCTGGACAAATCAGTTTCCCTTCTTGTTTTACTTCTGACTATTTGATTAACTGGTTTTAAGAGAACCCTCCACCAAAATCAGTATCTTAATAAGATATACAATCTTTTGTTACGCCTAAACTCTTTGGAAACATATTTTTAACAAAAACATATGGTGAAATTTCATAAACATGCCTATTGTTATGGAGATCACAAAAATAAATTAGTGTTCCCTTTTTCTAAAAGCAATGGGCTTGGTTATGAACACATAAACTATTCTGACTGATTAATTTTAAATAATGCCTTTGTTTCAGCATGTTAAATATGTGGTGTTCTGGAATGATTACTTTATGAAGGCTTATGAGTATAAAATATAAAAATCAGCTTAGAAATACTGATTAAGAAAATGTAAAACAGAGAAGAGCTGCATCATGAATTCCATAATATTTAATGTATTCAGCAGGACAGCTGACTTACCCTTACCACAAAGTTTTTGCAAATAAATCTCCTGCAAACTTCAGGGGATATCAAAAAAACGATAACTGCCATTTTTTATTCCCAAATGTATTAGGTATCTCCTTGCATATCCAGTCTTCCTGGCATGCAGTGGAAAACATGCTCCATTTTCTTTAGAAAGAAATTTTAGAAGAGTGTTCTTTTTCAAATGTCATTTGTTACCTTTGGATTCAGGAATTTGGTTAGAATGACAGAGTAGAGAGGGGGAGGAAAGAGAAGAGAGGAACAGCAAGGAGGGGCGGAGCTTGAACAGAGTGGGAGCCGGAGTGGGCGGAGCAGGGGGAGTATGGGCAGGGCTACAGGCCGGGGAGCTTGCCTCTCCAAGCAGAAGCTTCACCCACCACCTTGGGGAAGAGAATGCGAGTCTCTAGGCCTGATTTGGGTACCTGTGAGTATTTGGAGTATCCCTTCTTGAGAAGCTGTAGTGGTGTTACCCAAGACAGCAGAGTGACTGTGAGCCGACAGCATTTAACTGAGATCAGAATCTGTCCCTCTGGGTTGAAATCAGTGGGAAGACAGTTGATTTTGGCATTGCCTTGCCTTGCGTAGGGGTAAGTCTCAGAGTAGGGAGCAGTGCAAACCCAGAAGTCACAAGGACAGACATTGCTCCTGGCCAAGAATAGGCAAGGGGTGTGAAGAGGTCAAAATGAAAACCAGCTTCTAACTTAGCAAACTGTTTGCAGGCAGGGCTGTACTCGAGCCAGCCGCCTCTGGTAGCGATTTGTCATCTCATCTACATAGCTCCTCTCAATCTGGTAATCTGACACCTGCTCTTAAAAAGAGGAACCATTATTTGATCTCTCCATGGTACATGTTGAACCTCTCCAGTCTGGCACTCTCTGGTCCCGCAACATCCGTGGTCCGGCATGATTTCAGTTCTCTGGATGTCCACTTATCAGGGGTGTTTCCTGCAGGCCAATAAAGTGTGTTTACAGCCCCCAGTCCCGGCTCTCAGTGGTCTGTGCTGTTCTTTGGCTCTAATTTACCCCTCCATGTCTTCTAACTGCCCAGCAAGTGGTGGAAGTGCTGGTAATATTGCTAGACGATATTGACCTCCCATGGTTTGGCAAATTCTCTAGTTTGGCTCCGCTCAGGTCCTGAGGGTGCTGGACTAGAGAGGTTCAACCTGTACTTACATATCTATGGATCCCCCTATCATCACTGTATCCAAGGGCCATGCAATCTTGAATGTATTTATCCTCATAACTTCCCTGGGGGGGGGGAGGGGTTGTGCTAATACCCCCATCTTACCAGCCATGGTTACCACTGACTGATTCAGGAAAGCTAACATGTGTTGTATTGCTTTCCAGAACAGGAAGACATTCTGACTGAAAGCCAAAGGCTAAGAACTTGCTTTTGACCTCTAAGAAGATGAAACCTCGAAGTTGAAACAGTAGGTCTCCCATTTTTGATGAAACCTGAGATCAGGGATCCAACCCCTTTAGGAGCTATACAAACACGTAGCAAAAGACAGCTGCTGCCCCAGTGGATCCACAGGCTAAAGAGCTACAACAGGGAATTGCCCACGGTAGCAGAACAGGTCTGTAGCAGAACGGAGACTACTCCGGTCTCCTAAGAGCGAAGCTTGCAGCTTAGTTCTTTAACCATTCTGCCCTCAAAACCACGTCTGACGTTCTCAGATGCAGCTTTTCCTTGGCTTCTGTTCCTGGGCATCTCCTCCTCCTCCTCTCTGCATAAAATCAAACAAGATACAATGCTACTGAAGGTAAAGAGCATGTTGCATAACATAAATAGCAGACAACGTGCTTTTCTTGGCATTTGCATCACAGGCACATATTACAAAACATGCAAATACTTTGGGGGGGGATGAATTCCATATGAATGGATGGAAACAAATGAGGAAGATGAGCAGGGACGAGTCAAATGGATTGGCTGACTGAGGCTCTGACTTGGGAAGCCTTTGGTAAGGTATTTCAATGGCAAAAGAACAAAACTACAATGGAAACTATGGCTGTTCTGGAAAAGAGAGGGGTCTGGATTGGAGGGGAGGAGCAGTGTTTATCTGGTGGCTACAAGGGGCTAGTTTCTTTCTCAGTTTTCTGGGGCTCTCCAAAACCTCATAAAAGGAATTAAGGATGTTTCCCCCAGGCCGTAGGCCTGGCCCAGACTTGTTCCCCTCCCCCCACCAGCACATACATGTACACCCACGGATTTCATATATATGTAAATCCATTTTGATCTGCAGGATTAGGCTCAACCCTGGAATTCAGTCGGCCCAAGTATGGAATCCCAGAGGAGTCAGTGGGATGAGGCACAGGCCTTTTTGCTAGCAGATCACATTGCAGGGCCCGCATTTAAGACTGACGACCTTTGTGAGATTATTTACGTGTCAGGTCCGGTCTAATTCTGGCCTTTGTAACCCCTTTCCCACACGATTTCATTGTCTTCAGAGGCAGAGGGGAGCAAAATCCTGCTCCTTGTTAGAAGATTTTCTCTCCTGTAATTTCTGTGAATTTCCCTTCTGACCTGACTAGAACAGGAAGTGAAAAAAATAATAATGGGAGGTAGGCAGTGGTGGGGTTGCCTTTGTTTTTCACACCTCCAAAATAGGGTGGTTTTGGGATTTGCTTCTGGAGAGGGATAAGGTTCCAGAGCATTTTATTTCATGCAGTCCAATTTGCCTCTCCCTACTTGGACTTCCCTTGCATATTTGGCAGCTAGCATAGCAATTCATTGAGTTAAGAAGAGGAATCCCATTGTCCTGGGTTAGAAGAATTTGGACCCTGATTGCTTCTCGTCTCATGTCAAACAGGGCCACAAGATGGGGCAGTGACTAGAACAGAGGGCTGCAAATAGGCCACCCTCAGTGCTTTGGATGTGACTCATTATGAAACTTTGGGCAGTTCAGCTAAGCCGTATTTTCCATTCACTTTAATGAACTTTGGCTATGAATCTTGTAGCTAGACCCGGCCAAACTTTTTCACGAGTTGACATTCAGAGGAAATTTTTCAAAGTTTTGAATTTTAACCAAAAAGAGGAACGCGATTGCATGACTTTTTAAAAAATTTGTGAATGCTTCCCTCAATGTGCCGACCTGCTCCGTCTGTTTGTATGGCTCACAGTTACCCCATCTGGGAGAGGAACGTCACCTATCTCCTAACGTGGTCGTTGCGAAGCAAAGGGCAGTGCATCAAAAAGGCTTTGAGACCCTCCGAGGGAAACTGTTGCAAAAGTGTAAGTTTTTTACAATTATCCCCCTGTTATAGATGCAAAAACTCGGGCATGGGGAGCGTAAATCACAGGAGCAGAATTCCTGTGAAGGAATGAAGGACAGAACCCAACCCAAATTCCTTACCTCTGTCTCTGACATTACTGCTTCCCAGTTGTTCCTCCTCTTGTACAGAGCGGAGCAATGTTTTGATTCAAGATTTGTTTTTAGGGCTAGTGAGGGAGAGATACAGAGGATGCAACTTTTACTGCTTGGGGCTAAAATATAGGTCAGTAAGACTGTGGGGGGGGGGCGGGGCCAACGCTGACAGCCAATGGAGGGCTGATAGAATGTTGTGCACACCTGTAGCTCCAAGTGGCTAGTTATGCCAGCACAAGGCACTGGTCTAAGAAGGGGACTGGAGTAGCATGGTCATCCCTAGTGCACTCATGGGCCCGGGGAAGGAGGTCCCCTCCCTACACCCCTCTCCCGCACCAGTACCAGCTCTAATTTGTCCCCTACTGCCTGGTGCTTTTTCTCCCAGCTGTCATCTCTCTATTTCTGAACAACTTCCCCTCACTGTCCAATGCTTCCTGCCAGCAAGCATGCTGGGCCATTGCATCCCGGCTGTGTTCAGTGCCCGCACTACAGAGTTGTAACCTTCTTTCGCCATGGGCGCCGTGCTACGCAGCGTCACAAAAAGCAAATGACCCGGCGCTGAGCTGAGTGCACGGCCGATGGCTGCTTGTTATCGTCATGTGCTGCTTCTAGGATGTGCTCGGTTCCTGTCTCATTTCACGCTGAATCATGCAGCCCTGCAGCCACAGTCCTGCCTTTTAGCCAGCGGGAGGAGCAGCCCCCAGTTCTGCATGACTGGCGATTTGCAGCTAGACCAACTCGTCCCCGCAGGCCCCAAGCCCCACGTCGTGGCTACAAACCAAGACGAAACGTTCGCAAGCTGGGCAGTGATTTATTGCAGGGGTTGAGGGAAGGAAGTAGCCATGTGAGCATGAAGGGGGGTTTGGCAGAGCCTGTCAGTCATAACTTGCAGCAGGGCTCATAAGCACAGCTGCAAATCAGTGATTTAATCCAGCTTGATCATGGTCTTTCCCGTCTCCATGCATTTGACAAGCAGTTTGTTACTGCAGCATGGATCCAAGACTAGTATCTGTGTGTAGCCCATTGCTATCTTAGGCACTTACACGACCCCCTCTTCTATACTGCCCATACAGCTGCTTCTTTAGTGCATTTATCCTCCCCGTCCCTGGGAGGTAGGGCGGTGCTACTATCTCCATTGCATACATGGGGAAACTGAGGCACAGAGTGACAAAGTGACTTGCCCAATGTCATATAAGAAGCTTCTGTCTGGGTAGGAAACCAAACTAAGCTCCCGTCAAGGCCTAGGCTAAAATGCAGCCCAGCTCCCTGCTAGCTTTTGCTTTACCATTATTAAAGAAATCATGCACACAGCTGTATTCTACATCAGTGTTTCTCAACCTTTTTTTATAAAGTACCCCCTTTAAAAAAATTATAAGTACCCCCAGTACCTACAGTTTTCAGACACACAACATTTTTTTCTACCGTTGCAACACATTTGTTTAAACAACTTAATCATAGCCGGGCGGGCGATGAAATTTTTGGGTGTAAAAAGTACAAAAATAATAAAGCTCTGTAAAACTTAAAACAAAAATTCAGTTTTCTCCAAATTTCAGTTGTGTTGACGTACCCCCCTGACTTCTCTCGAGTACCCCTAAGGGTACTCGTACCTCTGGTTGAAAAACACTGTTCTACATAATGATCCAACACATTAGGGGTTTGCTATTTTAATCTAGACTAGTGGGGGGTCTCAAATGTTTTCATAATGTGGACCACAGCTTAATGGACAGTCCAGTTAATTGAAGGAAATGGGTTTTGCCCACGAAAGCTCCTGATTCTATATATTTTAGTTAGCCTCCAAGGGCATGTCTACACTAGGAAATTATTTCGAAATAACTTATTTCGAAATAATAACTCCAGAAATAACTATTTTGAAATTAGCTTCTTCCCCAAGGAATGCAGGAATTATTATTTTGAAATAACCAGCTCCTTATTTCAAAATAACACGCTTGGTAGTGTGGACACACTGCTTGTTATTTCAAAATAAGGGGAGTTATTTCAAAATAACTCCCCTGCGTAGACATGCCCACAGGTGCCACAGGACCACTCCTTGCTTTTAAATTTAAAGACTAACCTGGCTCCCCATCATGGACCATTTAGCACTATTTGTAAGTGCATGGGCCATTTCTGCACATCAGCGGGTGGCTACTTCACCTCCCAGACTGGTAAGTGGAGAGTGGACCGGCACGGGAAGGGAAGGAGCAGAACTGGACTCCATTCTATGTTGCTGCAGCCAGCACAGCCATGCTGGGATGGACAGAGAGGGCAAGGCTGGCATAGATGATTTCCCCCGCAGAGCGAGTGACTTTCAATCAGTTTTGCTAAGGAGACGTTGCTGTTTCCAGCAAAGCCACCATACAGCTCATTCGTGAGCAAGTAGTTAGTCGTTCCTTTAGCACGACTTACTGGTTAAAAACTAGAAAGAGAGCCAGCACAATGTAATGGGCCATTTCTCTACAAATAACCGGGGGTCTACGGAAAACACAGCTTGGGGGCTGCTGCTTTGAAATCTTTGGGGCCATTCTTGAAGGACTCTTAGGGTATGTCTAGACTACATGCCTCTGTCTCCAGAGGCATGTAAATTAGACATACTGACATAGTCGATGAAGCGGGGATTTAAATATCCCCCGCTTCATTAGAATAAAAATGGCCGCCACGCTGTGCCGGCTCAGCTGTTTGTCGGTACGAACCGACAGTCAAGATGGGGATCGGTCAACAAGAAAGCCTTTGCCGACCGATCCCTTATGCCTCATGCAACAAGGTTTACAGGATCGGTCGGCAAAGGCTTTCCTTGCCGACCGATCCCCGTCTAGACATACCCTTAGAGTCATAGACTCAGAAACATAGGGCTGGAAGAGCCTTCAGGAGGTCATCGAGTCTAGCCCCTGCCCAAAGCAGGACCAACCCCAACTCAATCATCCCAGCTAGGGCTTTTGAAAGCCAGGACTTAAACACCTCTAGGGATGGAGATTCCACCACCTCCCTAGGGAACCCATTCCAGTGCTTCACCACCGTCACAGGGCAATAGTTTTTCCTACTATCCAACCTAAGGGTACGGCTACCCTGCCGCTTTTTTTTTTTTTTTTTTTTTTTAAAGCTAGGCAAAATGCTCTCCACATTTTGTGTAGCTTTTTTCGATCCTTTTCTCGGAAGAGGCTTTTCTGACATTTGGCCCATCTAGACTGGGCCAAATGTTGGAAAAAACCCCTCTTTCCGAAGCCCTCTTATTCCTTGTGGAATGAGGAATAAGGGGGCTTCCGAAAGAGCACATTTGCGCTTCCGGAAAAAAAAGTGGAAGAGCAAACACATCCCTGGACACGGAAGAGTTTTTCCAGGATACCTCCAGAAAAACTCTTGTAGTCTAGCTGTAACTTAAACCTCCCCCACTGCAACGTGAGACCATTGCTCCTTAGTCTGTCATCTGTCACTATGGAGAACAGCCTTTCTCCATCCTCTTTGGTAGTTGAAAGCTGCTATCAAATCCCCCCTCACTCTTCTCTTCTGAAGACTAAATAAACCCAAATTCCTCAGCCTCTCCTTGTAGGTCATGTGCTCCAGCCCCCTAATCATTTTGGTTGCCCTCTGCTGGACCCTCTCCAATGCATCCACATCCTTTCTGTAATGGGGGCCCCAGAATTGGATGCAATACTCCAGATGTGGCCTTATCAGTGCCGAGTAAAGGGGAATAATCACTTCTCTAGATCTGCTAGCAATGTTCCTCCTAATGCACCCTAATATGCCATTAGCCTTCTTGGCTACAAGGGCACTCTTGTAGCATGCTTGTGTCATTCAGTTGGATATTTCCACCGTGAACTCCAGACAGAGTGACCACATCTAGTCTTTGGGAAATTTTTATTCAGACCGTATGCAGGTGAAACTTCTGCTCAACTCAGTGGGCGTTTAGCCCGAGGCAGAACTCAGAAATGACAACTGATTTTGGCCCATCACCAGGCCATGCGTTCTAATTCTGCCCTCACAAACGGGTTTGACGCAGGAGTGACGGATGAAGTCAATTACCGGTGGATTAAGTCAATTATCCTGTTCGCTTGTATCTGCAAAAACAACGAGGAGTCCCGTCACAGATTGATTAAGGCATACGTTTTCGTGGGCAAAGAGCCACGTGGTCACACGCGTACAGTGTGTGTACACAATGCATGCATCTGAGAAAGTGGGTCTTTGCCCACAAAAGCTGATGCCCAAATCAATCTGTGAGTCTTTAAGGTGACCCAGGTGTTGATGATGTTAATGGAACGACGCTGCTACAGACGCAAGTCCGCGGAGAAGTCCTGATCCTGAGGAGATTGCAATCCAAGGGCAGGATTCTTCCCTTACTGTAGTCCCTTAGGGTTGCGAGCAATCCCATTGAGGTCAAAGTCACTACTCCCAAAGCAAGATGAGTAAGGGCGGCAGACTCTCTCCTTACGTGCGACAAGGCAGGATGACGGGGAAGAGCTGGTGGGCGTGTGGATTACTGATGATGAGAAATAGGTAGGAGGGACGGTTTGAGGAGGCGGATTGCTGCTGCATGTGCAAGGTGCAGCCTGACTCTTCAGAAAAGGAAACGCACCTGCTCAGTCCCTTCCCATCAGCCAGGGAAAGGCTCAACCTCCCTGAAAGTGAGACTGGGGGATTTGGGGAAGTAATTCAGCTGATGTCAAACAGCCTTTGCCATGCAATGGAGCAGCAGTATCCAACCCAGGATCACGGATCACGTGTCATGTAAAAAGCTCATGGAGAGTGGGAGTCCCCTTTCTCCTTTGTTCTAGACGTTGGCATTTATACTTGCGGCAGGCTCTCCAGGTAGGCATTTGATCAACACAAATGCAGTTAGCAAAATTAATGTAGTTGCCTTTAAAGATAACCCTTAAAAGGAATAAAATTAACAGTATGGAACAGAAGAACGGCCATACTGGGTCAGACCAAAGGTCCATCTAGCCCAGTGCCCTGTCTTCAAACAGTGGCCAATGCCAGGTGCCCCAAAGGGAGTAAACAGAACAGGGAATCGTGACGCAATCCCTCTCCTGTCATCCATTTCCAGCCTCTGACCAACAGAAAGTAGGGTCACCATCCCTGCCCATCCTGACTAATAACCACTGATGGACCTAACCTCCATGAATTTATCTAGTTCTTTTTTGAACCCTGTTAAAGTTCTAGTCTTCACCACATCCTCTAGCAAGGAGTTCCACAGGTTGTGCCCTGTGTGAAGAAAAACTTCCTTTTGTTTGTTTAAAACCTGCTACCTATTCATTTCATTTGGGCCCGTGTCTAAACTACATCCCTTTTTCAGTAAAGGGATGTAAATTAGGCACGTTGATATTGCAAATGAAGCCAGGATTTAAATATCCCACTCTTCATTTGCATAATGGTGGCTGCCGCTTTTTTTCGAAACGGGGCTTTTTAGAAAAAACCCGGCAGTTTAGACGGGGCATTTTTGACAGAAATGCCCCGTTTTGAAAGATCCTGTACTCCTCATTTTTTGAGGAGTACAGGATCTTTCAAAAATGAGGAGTGCAGGATCTTTCGAAACGGGGCATTTCTGTCGAAAATGCCCCGTCTAAACTGCCAGGTTTTTTTCGAAAAAGCCCCTTTCAATAAAAAGCAGCAGCTGCCATTATGCAAATGAAGCGCGGGATATTTAAACCCCGGCTTCATTTGCAATATCGATGTGCCTAATTTACATCCCTTTACCGAAAAAAGGATGTCGTCTAGGCATACCCTTGGTGACCCCTAGTTCTTATGTGATGGGAACAAGCAAATAACTTTTTGTTATGCACTTTCTCCACACCAATCATGATTTTATAATAAAAATCCCTCTGTCTTTTGGACTTGTCATCGGGAAGGATTAAAACAGGCTTGCTGTGTGATTTTGCTCTCAAGTCATGCGCCTGCTGTAAAACAGGCCCAAATCTATTGACCTCACCTGCAGATGACATGGCTCTGTTCCCGAGTGCTGGCTGTTGAAAAGCAGGATGTTTTTGTGGGTAAGATCAGCAGAGTCGACAGCCTCCATGGGCCCCTGGGCAATGTGTGTGTGGGGGTCAGCTCTGCAATCCTGGATGGGGTGGGGCCAAGGGTGGCTGGCCCGCAGCACTGCCTGGAGCGTGGTGCTCCCCCCCATCCCCCAAGTCCTTAGCTGCTCCGAGCACACAGCCCAGCACTTCGCTCCATCAGGGATTTAGAGGGCCCAGTCTCTGGCCCCTTTGAACTGCTGGGCCCTGGTGCAATAGCCCCCTTTCCCCCACATCAGCAGGCCTGGGTAAGACTCTGGATGAGGAATCAGGAGAGCTGGATCTTGCGCCCACTTTGGACAAGTCACTGTGGGGAGGGGCCAATTTTCTGAGCACTCAATGCCCCCACCAAACTCAACTCCCCGGTAGGCACCTCTGGAAGATTTTCAGAGATGCTCAGCTCCTCTTGTGGTATTTACGGCCGGATTTCCCAAGGAGCTTCTCCTCCAATATGGTGGTCTCTTTTGGAAATCTGACCACTAATGTGAGTGCCTCCGCGGGAGCCGAGATCTTTAACTGATTGGGCCCTGACGGTGAGCGCTGAGCGTGTTTGAAAGTTTGGCCATTACGCTCATTTCCTACAATTTTCTGAGGGGCTAAAGTGACAGACAACAGGCCCTTTGCGCCTTTCAATGGGGAGATGCCCCTTAAAAAAATCACATAAAGGTCTTTGGAAAACAATGATTACTTTCAGTATCTCATATCCCCAGCTGTGAAATGGAGATAATAGTGGCTCCCTCTTCCCCCTTTTATCTGTCATGTTTATGGAATTTGTAAACTCTTCAGGGCAGGTACCATGAGTGGTGGGCAAGCCCCCAGCCCCACCCCTTCTGCCAAGGCCCCGCCCCTCATGGGAGCCAAGCCACCTCCTTCCTCTCCCCCACCACAGGGAGGCAGGGTAGCATGCCATGTCCCTGCTCCAAGCAAGGAGCAGGCAGGAGGGTGGCCGGGCATGCAGCCCCAGCCTCCTTGGGCCGGAGCATGGGGAGGGTGGGCACTCCATAGCAGCAACACTCCGCCCCTAGTATGCCTTCAGTAGGCGTTCTGGGGGCAGAGTGTAGGTGGGGCCAGGCTGGCGGTTTGGGAAGGCAGTGCCTTCCCCTGCCTAGCATACCGGCCGTCCATGGCAGGTACTGACTTGCATGATGTGTTTGTAAAGCCCCTAGCACAGAGAGATCCAATGCATCAAGATTAGGGTCCCAAGGCAACATTGTAATAATAAAGTGATTATTAACACTCGGTCGGCAACTTCTTGAACATCCATTGAAGGCAATTTAATAGAGACTGTCATGGCTCCTTCCCCACTCTGGTACGATAAATGAAGAAGTGGGGGACAGCAATTACCCCAAAACCTTATCTACCAGGCTTTGGTATAAAACTTCCCCCCAAAATCTTAAAAACCTAGATTTTGGGAATAAAACTTCCGCTGCCACCACCCAAATTAATAAAGAAACCAGGGGAGAGACCATTTGGGGAAATCTCACCCCTAAAGTAAAAACCCCAGGACACAAGTAACCAGTACCAGGTTAATAAGAAGAAAAGAGAAAACTTTTATTATCACCACAATCTTCCTGTTGCAAGCATGATGGCTAGATGGAAAAGTAACCAATAATATACTCATGGGGCTGCGTCTAGACTGGTAAGTTTTTGTGCAAAAGCGCCTGCTTTTGTGCAAAAACTTGCCAGCTGTCGACACTGGACACTTGAATTTGCTCAAGAGCACTGACTTTGTAATGTACAAAATCAGTGCTTCTTGTGTAAATACTTTGACGCTCCCGCTCGGGCAAAAGCCCTCTTGCGCAAATGCTTTTGCGCAAGAGGGCCAGTGTAGACAACCCAGAACCGTTTTGCGCAAAAAAACCCCGATGGCTAAAATGGCGATCGGGGCTTTCTTGCGCAAAACCGCGTCTAGATTGGCACGGATGCTTTTGCGCAAAAGCGCGTTTGCGCAAAAGCATCCGTGCCAATCTAGACGCGCTTTTCCACAAATGCTTTTAACAGAAAAACTTTTCCGTTAAAAGCATTTGCGGAAAATCATGCCAGTCTAGACGTAGCCATGGAGAAACTCCATGGGCCTAGCACTTAGTTACAAAGGAAAGCCGAAACAGCTTTTAAAAAGTGCACAGACAGCAGATCCCATACCCAAACCCTAAAACAATGAAACCTAACAGATTTATCTAACTTTACCCTACTTACAGAAAGTGAAGAAAGAGTCTTTTCTTGGAGGGAGACATAGTGTCTGTCCCCCTCAATAGCTGGAGAAAACTGCCCAGGAAAAAGGAGAGGGAAAAACCAAAATTTCCTTTGTCCCAGTTTGAAATTCCTACCTGCATTCCTATTGGCCACTCCCGCTGGCTAGGTAAGGGACATAGTTAACCCCTTAGTCCCCAGGCTGCTGGCTAACCCTCATGATCATGACAGAGACATAAATAGAGTTTGCTTTCAATGGGATGAGGAGAAGATCACGTGGCGGAATTAAACGGTACAGCGATGCCACTCCAAGAGGGAAAACACCCATCAGATGTAGTGTGTTTCTTGCTTCTCACTCCACTTTGGAAACATTTCAGAACTCCTTAGAAAATAAGTAGGCATTTGATGGCAATGCAGGTGGATTTCATAGCCGCACAGAGACGGGGCTATGACACACCCCCACACCCTTGGCAAGACCAGCATAAGTATTGAAATAATTCCTTCATCTAAACAATCCTTTGTCATGCAGCCATTCATTTTGGCTCTCCCCCTTGCTGAAAGGAGAAGCGTTATAAACTCAAGCCCTGCTGCTTCTGATAAAGCTGGCCAGGGTTAAAGATGGCCTCTCCTAAGGGCTGATAAAACATGCATTATGACTGCACACCAGATGTGTTGGTTGTGGCCTTTACATCAGAGCATTTTTAAAAATGCAGATAGCATCATTAACAATGGCAACGTGCATGCTGACTTAAGAACTACAAACACGTTCTCACATAAAGCCTGGGTTCACATTTTGGCTTTCGCACTGACCGTGGGCAGGCGTGGGCCAATTGTATTGATGCATTGCCCAGGGCCAGATGGTGAACTCAGCACCCAAAACCGGGGCCAGATTTTCAAGGCAGGTCAGTCCCGAGTGAGGCGATGGGCAGGTTTGTAGATGCGCTCAGAACCTAGCATGGGGCATGGCATAGGGCTGCCCCCACCGGGAAGTACACTTCATACAAGAATGACAGGAACAAGGGTGGACCATGTCTCAGCAGTGCCATGAAATCCTGAATCCAGAATTAACGGGTTTAATGTGAGACTTGCAAGTGATACGTTACAGCACGTTGGCTCTTCTGACAAATACTGACGGACTTACCCGGCCTTGCCTGTGTCTTTCAGGACAGGGCCTTGGAGAAGTGGGGGTGTATGTGCAGGAGGCTGGGGATGGGGAGTGTGAGAGTAAGTGTTGGGGGGGGGTGAGGAGGGGCTGAGGAAGGGGTACCCCCAAACCTGCCAGGGGCCTGTTCCCTTCCCCCGAGCCCTCTAAGGGCTCTCCCCTCAACCCCCTCTCAGTCCACCAGGGGCCTGTTATCTCCCCAGGTCTCCCTCAGCTGCCAGGGGCCTGTTATTTTCCCTCAAGACTCCTACAGCCACCAGCAGCATTTTTTCTCCCCCCTCTGGTGCTGCGGCCAACTGCCAAGAGGGAGGGAAAGAGCTTGGGGCAGAGGCGCTACTTACCAGTGTGCTGGCAGGCACGATGGCGGAGCCCCAACCCTTCTGACCACTCCCTTGGTGGTGCAGATGCCCTCAATGGTCACTCTGCAAGATAGCTCTCCCTTGCGGGCTCGCTGCCCCCTGTGGCCCCTCTCACCTCATGTCCCTCCAAACAGCAGCCCCTCCCTTTGCATGTTATGGAACATGGTCCCTTTCCCAAGGCTTCCTGTTGTCCTGGCACAAGCAAACTCTGGCCTTGTTTTAAGTTAGGAGAAGAGGAAGCTGCCTACCAAATGTGGTGGCCCTAGCTCTTCCTGCTTAGGAGGAGTTCTTGAACAAACTAATAGACAAACATAGAGAGAGGCAGACACATTCTAATATATCTATATCGAGCTCCATATCAATATATAGATCTATCTATCTATCTATCTATTGACAAGAAACTACATTTATCACTGGTGTATGTCTAGTATTTAATTATTTAGCTGCGCATAGTCGTCTAGTCAAGCGATGGCATCTTTAGTGACGTGCTGCAGTTCTTCTAGACCACAGCTGGACCTAGTCAGTGGGCATTCATTGCCAACGTGTGTCATTTGTATTGTGCCACAGCTGCACAAAGGACTGTCACAAAGGCCTCAGCAATGTTGGAAGGCTGCACAGAAACTTTGCTCGACCCAGAGCCTGTTCAAGAGGGACCACTGATGGTGGGACAGGTCTAAACCAGGCAGACAGCTTGTGGGGTTGGTGGCAAGGGACTGGCTGGGAACTGTAGCAGATATTCATTGCTCTCACCAGAGTGTTTCTGTCCTAATTTAAGAACAATCATATCAGAAGGTATGGCCCTTTTGTCTTCTTGTGTTACAACTAGGCTACGTCTAGACTGCATCCTCTGTCGACAGAGGGATACAAATCAAGCACATCAAAATTGCTAATGAAGCAGGGATTTAAATATCCCGTGCTTCATTAGCATAAACATGACCGCCGCTTTTTTTCAAAATGGAGTTTTTTCAGAAAAAATGGCAGCCTAGACGTGGATCTGTCAAAAATAAACCCTTTTTCGACAGATCCTGTATTCTTCAAAAAATGAGGTTTACAGGATCTGTCAAAAAAGGGTTTATTTTCGACAGATCTGCGGCTAGACTGCCGGGTTTTTTTCGAAAAAACTCCGTTTAGAAAAAAGCGGTGGCCATGTTTATGCTAATGAAGCATGGGATATTTAAATCCCTGCTTCATTAGCAATTTCGATGTGCCTAATCTACATCTTTCTGTTGACAGAGAGGTGTAGTCTAGACACACCCCCAGAGGCTAGATAGTGGTGGTGTTTAAGTGTATTCATGTTGTGTGTTCTCACAATGTTGTGTGCAATTGGCACACATCTCCCTTCGTGTACTACATGTATGTCACTTTTGTAATACCAGCAGAAAAAAATGATGCAAACTGATGACTGCTTGAGGGGAGTTACAGATTTGCACAGAGTGAGTGTTAAATGCCACTACAGGTTGAACCTCTCTAGTCCGGCACTCTCTCTGGTCCAGCAATATCCATGATCTGGTATGGCTTTAGCTAGCCAGATGTCCACGTAACATGGGTTTGGCCAAGTTTTCTGTGGTCCCATAAAGTTTGTTTACAGCCACCAGTCCTGGCTTTCAGTGTTCTGTGCTGTTATTTAGCTCTAATTTACCCCTGAATGTCTTCTCAGAACCCAGTAAGCAGGGGAAGTGTGGGTAATGCTGCTAGACAATATTGACCTCTCATGGTTTGGCAAATTCTCTGGTTTGGCACTGGTTGGGTCCCGAGGGTGCTCGAGTAGAGAAGTGCAATCCATAGCTTTATAGCCACTTTGCAGAGATGTTAAGGGTTACACAAGGTGTAAGGAAGTGGTAAATCAGGCCTAATTGCTTGAGTGGAATGACACCCAAGGCCTGGTCAACATTTTAATGGAATTACCAAGTTACATCACTCTGGGTGGGGAAAAAAGTTGCCCACTGAACACGAGCAGTAGGTCATCCTAACCCCCACTATTAAAACAGTTAGATCTTCTGTCAACCCAGCTGCCTCTGCAAAAGGCAGTAGATTAGCTACATCAATGGAAAACCCCCTTGGTTCGCTGAAGGAAGCATTTACACTGCTACAGCAGCACAGCTGCAGCACTCTCTCTATGCTGCTCTGGATCAGCTAGCGTAGACATAGCCTGACATTCTGCATTGCCTTGCAAGGGGACAGGGGTTACGGTGCAGCTGTAACAGGAGTGAGGTATTTGCTGTCCACACCGTAGTGCATGGAAAACAGTGACTTGATCTCCTTCCTCAGCTCTTGCTGATACAGTCCAAGGGGTGATTTTGAAAGCTCTGTGTTACTAATGTAAGACAGGTAAAAAAAAACAACAAAACAAAACCCCCCCATTAACTTGAGTGAGACTTTTGCCTTAACTTAAAACTGTAGCACCAGAGCCGAGAATGTCTTTTGTGGACGCCCGTTCACAATCAGTGGGAAAATCATCTTTCCCTGCTCCCCCTGAAAAGATGCTACAAAAAATGAAAGCGTGCTCATTTTCATATACATTTTCAGTGGAAAATTTCAGTTTTTGGGACCCCCCCCAAAAAAGGTTCAGATTCCCGATGAACAAAAATGTAAATGCAACAGACACTATCCATGAAAATGCTGTTTTACTCAAACACAATTTTCCCTCGAAAAAAACATTTTGATGGAGAGCCGCAAGCCATTAACTCCCTCCCTTTTCTTTTTGGCAGGCAAGTGAGAGACGAACAAATGAAGCAGTTGAGAGCAAGTGCTATTTACCCATGCAAAGGAACAGGCACCTGAAACTTCCATTACAGTTTGTGAGCCTAATTTTTGCTTTCCTAGAAGTCAACCACAGAACTTTCATGGCCTTTCACGAGTGGGTTAAGTCAACGGGGACATGATAATACTGTACGAGGCGGTATAGGTCAAGGAAAAGGTCATGTAAGGAGACAGCCTGCACCCAAGAGGGAAACAAATTCATCCACACAGGTTTTTGTTGAGTGAGTGAAATAATGAGCCAGCCTGAGTGTGCCCTGCTCTATGCTTGGCAAATTGTATTGTGTAACTTTTTTTTTCTTTTGGACAGGCTATAAATCACGCAGTAGAAAAATGTCTTAAAACAACAAGAAAACAAGCCAATCTAGATTGAGACTTGCAATTAGATTGTTTGCATAATGAAGAAGTGGGTAAGAAATCATGCCAGGGGATTATAGTTTAGAAATTCCCAGAAACATGTATATACACATCTACAAAGCCCTCCACTGCCTTCATCAGAGCTCAGGCTGCCTCAGTGAGGGGGAACCTAGGCCAGTGAGTGGGCCGCATGAGTGGCCCTTTTTCACCTCAGTGGGCCACAAGATTGTTGTAACCAAGACGGTCTCCTGAGATAGGGCCGTTTTGTCCTTGTGTGCCTAGAATGTGTGGGCGGTGCCGATGGAACCGTAGCAGCGTTTTGATTGGATACAGAGGAAGCGCCCGGCTCTCTCAATGTTGTGTGAAGTCAGCACGTGCCTCACATCACGTGCCCTGGCTTTAAGTGCCTGTCTCGTTTGTAATCCCAGTGGAGGGGAAAAATACGCAGATGAAAACCAGCAGAACCTAGCAATACCGTGCGTTGGCAACGGTAAACAAAATGTCTCACGCAGGCCTGCCAACGGAGGGAGGCAAAGAGAACAACTGTCCTGGGGCCTGGTGTTTCAAAGGGGCCTGGAGCTCCTGGCCACCACCACAGCGCCTTGCTGGGTGCCCCGTGCAGCTTTGAAGGCTGGAGGGGAAGGCCCACGCCATGCTCTGGGCAGCATTAAGGGCTGACTGCCCGCGGCCCCGCCCCTTCCACCTGGGGCCCCGCCCCTTCCACCTGAGGCTCCCACCCCTTCCAGGAACACAGAGCCAGGCCCCCCCCGACCTTGCCCCCAGTCCCAAGGTGGCTGTCAATCCTTATGGGCCATATGTGGCCCTCACACTGTGCTGGATGGATTCTGCTTGCCCTACTTAATGGCCTTTAGGAATGGTCTAGTAGCTTTAAACTCAACATCTGCTCTGATTAATCTCAGTGTCCCAGGTTATCTTTTATCCTGGGCCTGCTCCCGCTCCCTGTAAAGTCCGTTGGGGTTTCGTATTGACTTTGGGCACGTCTACACAGCACCCTAAACTCAAAATAAGATACACAATTTGCGTCGTGCAAATTGCATAGCTTATTTCAAATCTATGTCGAAATAGCTTATTTTGAAGTTTGGCACATCTACACAACACCAAATTTCCAAAGAACATGCTATTTTGAGCCATCCCTTACCCTCGTGCAACGAGGTTTACCAGGATGGCGAAATAGTACGCCCGTTATTTCGAAAAATATTTTGAAATAACGGGTGGTTTGTATAGATGTAGGGTAGGTATTTCGGGATACCTCTGGTATCCCAAAACAGCAGTGCAATGTAGATGTACCCTTTAATGGCAGCAAGGTTAGACTCAAGGTCTTTCCCCACCATTCTGATATCTTAGGTAACGTTCTGCAAATGTCATAGACTTTAACCTCAAGAGTTTCACTAAGGGCTAGAAATTCTGGATGCCCATCTGAGGCACCTAAAAAAGGCCTGATTTTTAGAGGGCAGGTGCTTAGCACTTTCTGTACATTAGGTTCCCCATCTTCCCATTCAGGTGTCAAAACCGGCACAATGCAATAGCGAGGCACTCAAAAAAATCACTAGTCACTATAAATTTTAACGCAAAGGTAGCAATATGGCTAGTTAGTCTAACCAAACTGACAAAAAAACAAAAACAAAAACAAAACCTTCCCCCCAGAGATTCCCCCAGACACAGCCAATTTTTCCTGCTTTTGGACCACCTGTTATTACGATTAATAAAGTATTTATCATTTAAATTGAGGCAAGGGAGGTTTAGATTGGACATTAGGAAAAACTTCCTGCTTGCCAGGATGGTTAAACACTGGAATAAATTGCCTAGGGAGGTTGTGGAATCTCCATCACTGGAGATATTGAAGAGCAGGTTAGATAGACATCTATCAGGGATGATCTAGATGGTGCTTGGTCCTGCCGTGAGGGCAGGGGACTGGACTCGATGACCTCTCGAGGTCCCTTCCTGTTCTAGTGTTCTATGATTCTATGATTGCTGAAGTCACGCACGCTGCTGGCTGTACCACAGCACACACACCCCCTCTTCCTCCCGTAGCTCTGTATCATTTAACAGGAAACCAGGAAGCAGAAAGGACAAATAGAAACTAGTACATGCGTGCCTGGGTGTGTGAGTAGGGGTGAGATGCCTGCTTCACAGATGAACTGCCAAACTATGGGGCTGTTACATTTTTTTCGTCATGAAAATCTCATGAAATGTCTTTTGTCAGAACATAAGAACATAAGAACGGCCGTACTGGGTCAGACCAAAGGTTCATCTAGCCCAGTAGCCTGTTTGCCGACAGTGGCCAGAGCCAAGTGCCCCGGAGGGGGTGGACCGAAGACAATGATCAAGCGATTTGTCTCGTGCCATCCTTCTCCAGCCTCTGACAAACAGAGGCCAGGGACACCATTCCTACCCCCTGGCTAATAGCCTTTGATGGACCTAACCTCCATGAATTTATCTAGCTTCTCTTTAAACTCTGTTATAGTTCTAGCCTTCACAGCCTCCTCTGGCAAGGAGTTCCACAGGTTGACTATGCGCAGTGTGAAGAAGAACTTTCGCTTCTTAGTTTTAAACCTGCTACCCATTAATTTCGTTTGGTGTCCTCTAGTCCTTATATTATGGGAACTAATGAATAACTTTTCTTTATTCATCCTCTCCACACCACTCATGATTTTATATACCTCTATCATATCCCCCCTCAGTCTCCTCTTTTCCAAACTGAAAAGTCCCAGTCGCTATAGCCTCTCTTCATATGAGACCTGTTCCAAACCCCTAATCATTTTAGTTGCCCTTTTCTGAACCTTTTCCAAGGCCAAAATATCTTTTTTGAGGTGAGGAGACCACATCTGTACACAGTACTCAAGATGTGGGCGTACATAGTTTTATACAGGGGCAGTAAGATAGTCTGTGTCTTATTTTCTATCCCTTTCTTAATAATTTCTAACATCCTATTTGCCTTTTTGACCGCCGCAGCAGACTGTGTGGACGTTTTCAGAGAACTATCCACGAGAACTCCAAGATCTCTTTCCTGATTTGTCGTAGCCAAATTAGCCCCCATCATACCATACGTATAGTTGGGGTTATTTTTTCCCCAACTATGCATATAGTATGAGATCTGAGAAATGTATTGCTCCTATATGCCTATGACCAGCAATCCAGAAACTATGTTATTCAGCAACCATCCTACAGTAGTACCTGAAGCAGGAAGGAAAAAAAATGTGTCTTGCGTTCATAAACACGGAAGTAAAGGCGATGTGTTTATAGAGTGCCATGGGTTTATTTGTCTGTTCAGGCACTCCCAATGTGTGGGTTACTATCTGACTGCGAGTTTTAACTAATAAATTACATTATCTTACATTCAAATAGCATCTCTCATCCTACTGTGTCCCTGAACCCACCCACCGCACAATTTGACAAACTGGTCAAAATCCCGTTCATTGAGTTCATAGGAAGAGCTCACACCACTCACCTGTGAAATCCAGCCATCTCTAAGATGCAACATGGCAGCTCTTAATATTTGACAGCCCCACTACAGAGCAGTTTGAGGCCAGAAGCGAAGATGATTAGTTACGGCCAGGGCTCGACAAATCCGTGAATCTACTTGCCCGTGGTGAGTAGATTTCAGCTGGTCGCCCCGTTCACCGGCAGGGCGCGCTTGCACAGTGCAGGTTTGGTGCATGCGTGGTGCGGGGCTGGCGAGTGGATTTCGCCGCGGTTTGTCGAGCCCTGGTTATGGCAACACCTGGGGGCATTCTAAAAGCATACATTAACAGATGGGGAACTACCCTGAGGAGCTTACAGCCTGAATGACCAAAGGCCAAAGGCAAAAGAAATGAGGTGACTTGGCCAGTGTCGAGCAAGCGACCAGCACAATAGGTGTATTGAGTTCCAATCCTGAACTCTAACCACTAGACCACACCACTTCCCCATAGTAAGTGAGGGTCCGTCAGACTACAAGCTTCTTTTGAAAGAATCTTTAGAAAAAGCTTCTTTCGAAAGAGAGCATCTAGACAGGCACAGCTTTTTTTGAAAAAGCGATCCGCTTTTTCGAAAGAGAGCACTCAGGCAATCTGGATGCTCTCTTTCAAAAAAGCCATGTTTGCGTTCAAGAACGCCTTTTTCCGAAAGAGCTCTTTCAAAAAAAAGGCATTCTTCCTCGTAAAATGAGGTTTACCGCTGTCGAAAAACCCTTTGCATTCTTTCGATTTAATTTCAAAAGAATGTGGCGGCAGTCTAGACGCAGGTGAAGTTTTTTTCGAAAAGAGGCCACTTTTTTCAAAAAAAACCCTGTAGTCTAGACATAGTCTGAGGGGTGTGTCTAGACTACAGGGTTTTGTCGACAAAAGTCCACTTTTGTCGACAAAACTATACCTGCGTCTACACTACCGCCGAGTTCTGTTGACATAATGTCGACAGAACTCGGCAGTTTTGTCGACGGCGGTAAACCTCATTCTACGAGGAATAACGCCTTTTGTCGACAGAGTTCTGTCGACAGAAGGCATTATTGCATCTACACTGTCCTTTGCGTCGACACTTTCATGTCGACAAAGCGTCTTGCTTTGTCAACAGAACTGGATGTAGTCTAGATGCTCTTTGTCGACAGAAGCTTTGTCAACAGTATCTATCGACAAAGCCTCTGTCGACAAAAGCCTGTAGTCTGGATGTACCCTGAGTGTGAAACTGTTAGTGAATTAAATAGACAAAGACGAACTCTGTTGAAATTTTTGTGCTTTACTTGTGGAAACTATGCAGAAGTTACTTGGATGTGTGGAGAACGTAGGGGCAGGCTCACTGATGGGGGGGGAAGGGCCTCCGCCGCTGGGCCCTGTGATTCAAAAGGCTCTGTGGTTCCCAGCTGCTGCCACTGCTAATGCAGTAACCATGGCGTCCAATGCCCTAAGCCCTTTAAATTGCTGCCGGAGCCCCTGGTGGCATGGTCCAGGCAGAGCTGAAGGGCTAGCCTCAGCTCCGCCCCTTCCACCTGAGGCCCCTCCCCTTCCACGAGCATGGAGCCAGGGCCTCCCACAGCTTGCTCAGGGGCCCAGCAATTCTGTTGTCCCCCTCCCCCTTCCACAGAGGGATGTACGTGCGTGTCAGCTTTTCCAGACGAGACACCTAAGTAGGAATCTAAACCCCACATTTCACTTGTCGATGCGAGCAGAGCTCTGACCCTAAACCGCTGTAAACGGCAGTAGCTCTGTGGAAGTCACACCAGATGAGTGCCTTGCCCTACCCCTGAAAATGCCCATTTTCGGTGTCCCACTCTTGCAGCATAAAAGCAGGGTGTCTCCTTAAGGTGACTCTGTCTGAACAGAGACTTCAGGGACCCTGGTGATACAAAGAGACCCACTTTGGAGAGAAGGGTGAGTTGAATTAACAGGCTTTACTACCAAAGAGGTTCAAGACAGCGAGATGGAGAACCTAGTAGGATGCATTTCTGTTGTCAAACACCCCAATTCTCCCCTCCACTCTCCTTTCACAGGGCCAGCGGTTCAGCTGCATTGCAAAAGAAAATGAGAGTCTCCCAAAAAGGACGAGTGTGGATAGCCCAAATTTTTCCATCAATTTTTTTTGGGGGTGGTGGTGAAAGAAAATTGGGATTTTGACCATATGATTCACCACCTTCCCCTTGGAACTTGTCTGCTTTCCTTGAAAGCACTCCAATTTTTCATTGGAAGAACTGGAAGTGAGAAATTGAAAATCTGGAGCAAAGCAAAGGCGCTTAGCTTGGCTTGATGCTCTGGCCCTGACATGCATAATAGCCTTCACTCACATTTTCATCTGCCACACACATTATTTTGTGTCCCTTCTTGCCTTGCAGTGGGAGCTGGTGCTGCTGTCTGTTTCTTGCACAGCTAGACCTCAAGGGAATGAGGTTCTCCCTCTATAGCATATGAAAGCAGTCAAACCTTTTCTCATTGGTTCAGGTGCAGTACAGATAAAGGCACTCCTCCCCCATAATCTCCCGGGGCCTACTTTCTTATGCACGGGCTGTGCAGTAGGAGCCTGATCCAAAGCCATTTGAAGTCAATGGGTGGTAATCCATTGACCCCTGCAGCCTTAGAATCAATCCTGAGAGAGGAATTTGCTACAGTCCCCCCCTTTCAAGATCTGTGCATTTCTTCAGACTATCAATCGGCACTGCCCCATAATCTAGATTCAATGGGATTATTTTTACATAAAGAGGGAAAACCCATAGGCAACTGCATTCCACTTGGACCTGGGCTGTCAAGTCAGCTGTTTCACGGAGCAGTCGGCGGAAGAGACTTGTGTTAAGACGTCAATTGTTAAAACTCCACCGGTGTGCCATAAAAGCTTATTACATGCTGTCTGGAAAGGATAAATGTTACCTGGCTGCATAGACCTGAGAAAAATAATGATGGAGCTAGAAAAATCAATAGAAAAATGCTTGAAAGGCTGTTCTGTTCTTGTTCTGGGAAAATGGTAAAGAAAGTCTTTCTGGAAATGGCTTTCAATAGGTGGGAACCGTACAGAGAGACTCGGGGAGGGGGAAGACCCCACCCAAACACTTTTCTTCTCTTCAATCTATAAAGAAGGTGGAAAAAAGGAGTTGGAGGGATAATACCAGAGAGAGATGAAGAGACTTGTTGATGGCTACACAGGAGTTCAGTGCCTGGGAACAGAACTCAGAGCCAAATGTAGGGCCCTATATACTCCAGGCCTAATTTGGTCCCAATTTGCATCCTGTTCAGCTCTGTTCATGTCAGTGACAGCATATGGTCTTTTTATGCCTCTGCAGTTTGGATTGTATGGCGTAGCGCATGCACCAGGGTATTTTCCACCTTCTCTTTTTCAATCGTAAAGTTTATAGTCTCCAGAACACTCCCTGTGTTTATTGTTTATGAGCAAATCCTTGCGCCTCAGACTTGGAGAGGGGAGATAATTGAAACGGGCTGTTTCTTTGGTGTCAATAACGAGTGCCGCTTTATTTGACATTGTGCCGTTCCATGCAAGAGCACTTCAAAGGGCAGAGAAGAAGAGACGAGCAGAGCAGCACAAAGGAGAACCGGAGGCCACCTTGTGAGAACGGGTCACAGCGGGAAAGGAAGAGCATTCTCAGCACAAGCCTTGCAATCATAGGAGGGAACAACATGAATAGAGGACACAGAGCAGAGAGAGACATTACGTTTAAAGCAGAGCCGGCAAAGGAGGCTGTGCAGGTGTTTCCAAGGCAAAGAACAATGGCTCTCTCTCTTTAGGCTGTGAGCCAAGCAGATGGATCAGTCAGAAGTCATTCACAGGATGATGTTCTTACTCGCAAACAGAAGGCCTGAGCAAAGGGGTATCCACCTCCCTCATCAGAAGAAGCATATGGGCTCCCCTACCAATGCTCATCCAGTCCCTAGGCTGGAACGGAGGTGGGGTCCCTGTGTGCCTTCCATGCTTGTGGAACGACCTGTTCATGGAGTCAGTGGCAACACCGCCTGCCTTCCCTGGATCTATTGCTAGGTAGTCATGCTTACCTGCAGCCTCCCTGCACTGAGCTATGGGCCCATTCCCCTGATTTCGGCCGGCTTGGAGAGTTTTCCCATTGGTTTCTCTGGGCTGTAGGTCAGGCCATATCTAGAGGTACTTCTGAGGGACAAATCAGCTTGCTACCCTAGCGCCTTGCATGGAGATTGTGGTGTGCGTTCCTGCCCAGCCATCCTAACGCTGCATGCCTGTTGGACATTTCTGCTGTGCTAGGACCTTCAGGGTGTGGCTATGCTTGCTGGCCAGACCCAAGCAAGCTCTACTTGTGTTAGCATGCTAAAACAGCAGCGTGGACTTTGCTGGCCTATGCTACCACCCAAGTACCAACCGCCCAACACCCTGGACCCACACTTGGGTGGCCGACCCAGGCTGCAATGTTCACGCTGTGCTTTTTCAGCCAACACACTCACAGTCTCTGACTATCCTAGGTTAATTTCACGCTCAAGGAGTCACTGCATAGTGGCTCAGTTACCACAGACTAGCAAGCACCCAGATTATGAAAGCGTCAGTGAGAGAACATTATTAGTCTGAGTATTGATGGCAGGGGAGCCGACAGGATTGCTGGGCCCCTGGGCAATGTGGGGCATGAGCAGGAAGAGGTGGGTCCTCAGGTGGAAAGGGTGCGGTTAGGGGCCCCCCGCTCTCCACTGGCCCTAAGAGCTGGCTGGAATACGGAGATTCGAAAGGGTCCGGAGCTCTGGCAGTCAGGAGTCCTGGGCCATTTAGAATCAGCAGAGAAATTGCCCCCGTTCTGCCCCCGTCGGCGGGTCTGATTGGTGGAACCTCATGGGGCACATTCTTGGGTGCAGAATTAGAAGCTAGCTTGGAACCTGAGGTTCCTTTTCTGATGGCAAGTTCTTTATTTTTGTTGACGTGTGTGTGTGTGTGGGCGGTGCTCTTTTACTAAGAGCAGAAGTCAGTCCTACTGAAGGCCTTCTCCTAGTGCCTGTATTTAGTCAAGCACTAATATTAATGGAAGGTACAGGACAAGGTCTGGGAACAGGTAAATTTCCCACCTGCTCAGAATGTTCTTGGTACTATCTAAGTTCTCACGCTTTCCTAGGAAACTGGGCCCCATCCAAACCTTATTGAACTCAATGAAACACACTTCCCCTGACTTCAGTGAGCTTTAGATCAGGCCCCAAATGAACATGGCCATGGAAAGTCCAGTCCAAATCTGATCCCTAGACTTGGCTGTTCCCAGGCGACTTAGCTTAGAGCCGCTTAACTGATTCCCTGAGTTCTTTTTGCCTCGCACCCAAGACCCCTTGGCCAGACTGGGATCCTTCTTTCCCTCCTCCTGGAGGCCTCTCCTTCCAGGCTTACCATTGCTGATAAAGTCATCTTCAGCCAGTATCCCTGGGGAAGATCCATGAAACCCTTGGTGTCCAGTGTCAACCCTGGCCCAACACGAGGGATGGGCTAGCGCAGCAGTTTTCAAACTTTTTTTCTCGTGACCCAGTTGAAGAAAGTTGTTGATGCCGCCACTCAAGATCATGTGACCAGAGTGTGGGCTGCAGGATGGGACTGAGGATGAGAGCGTTGGGGTACAGGAGGAGGCTCTGGCTTTGCAGCAGGGGCAGGGCTGGGGCAGGAGGGGCTTCCCTTGAATGGCTTCCGGTCAGCGGTGCAGCGGGGGGGGCTAAGGCAGCTTCCTGCTTCTCCTGACACCACAGACCATGCTGCCCCCAGAAGCAGCCGGCAACAGGTTCCCAGCCAATGGGAGTGCGGAGCTAGTGCTCGGGGCAGGGGCAGTGCATGGAGCCCTCTCTCCCTAGGAACTGGGCCTGTTGCTGACTTCTTCTGGGGTGCAGCACAGTCTGCAGTGCCAGGACAGGTAGGGAGCTGCCTTAGCACCCCCACTGGTCACCTGATCCCCCTTCCGCAATGAGCTCCAGGGCCTGACATTCCACCCCCCCAGGTGCTGGGGTATGACCGGTTGTTTGAAAACCGCTGCTGTAGCACATCATATCTCCCTAAGAGGTCACCCCAAAACCTCCCATGGACATAATGAGCTTTGCAACAGGGCCCCCCCAAAAAGCAAGTTCACGGCTACTAGTGAAAAAAAATCAAGATTGGCACCAGTCATTATAATGCCAGGAGGATAATGAGATCTGGATTGAAATGTAGAGCAAAATGTCTCCGCATCCTTAAAGTGTGCTTGGGCTGAACCTTTTAAAATCCAGTCTTTTCCGGGATGTTTCTTATAACCCAGCCCTTCAGTGAAAGGTGGTTTGTAGCACATGTTTTCTGCCTGCCTGAGATTTATTCCAAATACACACAAGCTAGAGCCAAAATTGGTCTGCTCATACCAGTTATATCATGTTGTTATCCTAAGGGTTAACGATTGCCCGGTTCAGTGCTTCTTTCCCAGGTGAATTCATATTCCTCCCAGTGCCTGGCTGTGATAAAAAGGCAGGATCCCTTCATAACAGAACTCTCATCAATCAAAGCCATTTCTACCTGAGATCTTGGCAAATGTGGGTGTAAATTCATCTCTCAAATGAACAAATCTTGAGATTTACTGCTGAAACCCCGCTGGCCATGTTAATTGTTCAATGTTGTGAAATGCAGCCGCTGTAAGCAAGCGGGATCTGATCCAGAGCCCCTGTGAGTCAACAGGAATCTTCCCATCAGTGTAATGAAAAATATGGAGCGGGACCATATGCACAGAGTGTGAATCAGCAGTCAGGGTGGCTTGTGAGTATAGTTTCTTGGGCACTGATACTGCTAGCCCACTTGTTGCTGTGTGTGTTTCTAAAGCGTTACATCAGTAACAAAAGGTACAGGGGATGTACCATCATCGTCATTAAATTAAATTAAATTAAATTAAATTAAATTAATTTCTTTAGGAGTATTCATTTTTGACTCAGAAAATCCGGCGCAATGTTGTTTTGAACAAGTGTTTCCCAAAAGCATTTCCCAAGTGGATCATAAAAAACCAGCAAAGTCTACACTGTACTGACAAGACTAATCAGTCCCTGATGTTGAGCTATTGTGGTCCAAAGGCAAAGTTTATGCAAAGAACACGACCTAATTAAAAGAACTTTGTAATTTTAGGGCTAGATCCTGTCTGATGTAAACTGGCATCGTGCAAAGTAATGGAGCTATGCTGAGAATCTAACCCCTGCTCTGATCTCTAGTTAAAAGAAAACCATTCAGACCTAAAATTCTCTTTTAAATAAGCACATCGACTTTTCACTTGAGAAAATGATCAGGTTTTAAAGATTTTCTGTCCTTCATAAGCCTACGAATGTGCAGAAATGTTGCCAACCATCCGCTCTTCCTGGTGCAATATTTCTACCTTCTTCTAACTATAATTATTGATATTTTTTCATAATGAGTTTTGAGCCACAGTTGAAACACTGGCCAGATTTTCAGGTAAAATACTATGGCTTTCCTGAGGTGAATGGGAAAAGACCAGTTTGCATCAGCTGGTTGTTTTCTTACTATCATTATGGGACAGATTAGCTTGTATGCTTTAAGTCACCGCTTGTGTGGTGCATAGCCCCTGGAAACCTTGCTGTAGCAGTCAGTGACTTTGCATCGCCAGAGGGGTACAAAGGAACAAGTTCATACCCAAGTATCTAGCCCAGTGGTGGGCAACCTATAGCCAGAGGGTCACATGCAGCCCAGCAGGGTTCTATGTGTGGTCCACCAGGCATTTTCTTTACCATTGCTCACACACAGGGATGACAGATTCCATATGTTTCCGTCCATGTTGTTTTTTTTCTACCGGTATTACTAAAGTGGCAATCACGTAAAGCAAGAGCATATGACGTGACATGCATGCTGATTGCCCACAGCATTGACTGTAAGAGCCGGGTACTCCCTCTGCATCCAATTGCTATGTTTCAATCGGCACTCTGTGCAAATTCTAGGGATGCAAACACAGTTAGCAAAACAACCCTATCCCAGGAGATTCTCTTGGTTGCCAGATGCTTTCAACAAAAATCCCGAACATGGCAAAACTTGGTTGAGAAAAAAAAAAAAGGGAGACCAAAGTTGTTGAGAAAAAAAAAAAAAAAAGTCGCTGCACCTTTAAATGGCCCTGCTCTTCTCATTCCCCCAACCCCACCAGATGCAGCAGGGGAAAACTGTCCCCTCTGGGCTTCCGTTTGAGGGAAACAGGAAATACCAGACATTTGACATGTCTGGTATTTTCTGGGTTTTTTTACTGGATGGGGGACCCGAATACCAAACTGTCAGGGCGAAAACCGGACACCTGGCAACCCTAGTTGCGACTGTCTTGCGGCCCACTGAGATGAAGGAGGACCACTCGTGTGGCCCACTCACTTGCCTACGTGGCCCATCACTGGTCTAGCCTAAGGTCTTCTGATGTAAAAAACGTTGAGGAGAAGTTACTGAAATGCTTCATTTCACTAAGGTTGAAATATTCCATTTTGACGCCATCATTTTGAACACTACATTATTGAAGTCGAAATGGAATGCGTCAATCAGGTCAAAACAAAAATCAGAAAATAAAAAAACATCAGAGGTTTCTACTTTTTATCCTGATTTAGGCCAAAACAAGAAAAAAAAAAAATGCTGAAGTCTTGGCATTTCCCTCAGGATGGAAATTAATTTTTTGGACCAGCTCTAATTATAAGCAGGCAAACCTCACTCTTGATTGACATAAGAGATAAATACTGGCAGATCGCAGTGAGCTCTTTAGTTAGGGGTCAGTGCAAATTTGCTTGAGAAGGGAGTAAAGGGACTTGCTTTGCAGCCTTTGAATAATAAATTTTGATGTTCACCAAATCATGAAGTCAGTATGTCTTGCAACACATATATCAAGGACAGATTTTTTTTAAAGAGCGTAGGTCCAAATTCCTTGTGCACAAATACGCATGGAATTGTATGCCTACATTTTTATGGGTAGCCAGATACCTTTCTAGACTTTCGTGTGTCATCCAATTTTGGCCTCTAAATATGGTACTTTTATGTGCAAATACAGATAACATAGCTTATGTTGTATGTGTATTTCACATTTCTCTAACAACATCATCAACCACAACAGGACCTATCTTCAAATGCAGTAGATGGGAATCTTATGTCATGAATTTCACACCTGGATTCATTTTGCATTTTCTGAGAACACTTCAAAGGTGAGATGAAGGTAGGCATCCACAAAATAAAATCAAACATTCTAATTCACCTCTGATGAGTCACTTGGGAAGCAGAGATTTACATACATTAACTCAGAGGCCAGCAATATTGACTTGGAATATTAGCCCAGCCAATCAAGATGCAAACATTTGCTCAAGGGATATGATTGATTAACATTGCTCCACATCTCAGTATTGTTCATTTCCAAGAAAAGCTAATGGAAACTTGCTAAGCTCTTGCACGACTGTTTCCAGACATTCAGAAGCCGAGACGTTCTATCTGTATGTAACAGCAAAACACGGCCAAAAGAAGTCACGCTGTCTCTGTCTATCTTCTGATTACCTCCCCCATTTTCCCATGTCCCATGCTGTTTCAAGACAGCCTAATTTATTGCCTAATCCACATTCACTTCCAGATATAACTGACCTTCCTTCATGCCCATGCTGTCAGTATGACTGGTTTCCCCTTCCCCATCTTAGGCTATGTCTACACTACACCATTCTTTCAGTATGTAGCATGCCTACATGCATAGACTCCCTAGCATGGGTATAGACAGCAGAGCACACGGTGAGGCATAGCTTAGGCCCGTAGAGATGTCTGAAGGGATGTGGGTATGTATCTGTGTACAAATCGCGACATGCCTCTCAGCTTGCACAAGCTGTGCCTTCCCATCTACAGAGCTATTTTTAACAGTGTTGTGTCCTGCTGTGATAGCTCCCAGAGCCCCTCTCCCTTACCACTGGCTCTGGCAGTGGAGAAAGGCTCTGGAAGTGGAGAAGCAGTGAACTGCATCCACACTTCAATGAATGGCTATAGTCTTGTCTACACTATGTGCCACCATCGATCCACTTCAGCCACACAAATAGCGCAGCTAAAGTCAACACACCACGACATCTTGCATGGGATAAGGTCAGCAGAGGCTGCTCTCCCATCGACACCAGCTACTCTTCTCATCTTGGTGGCATCCTGGCATTGATGGGGGTGTGGCTGATTGAAACTCCATTGATTGATCGGAGATTGATTTATCGAGTCTACTGCAGACATGATAAATTGATGGTTGGTGGATTGATCGCTGTAGCTTTGATCCCCGGCATAGTGAAAACAAATCCCTGGCAGATAGGATGGAGAGAACTGCATCTCCTACTGCCCAAGGCCTCAAGTCTTCTGTGGTGAGAAGCTGAAGCCTTTGTCTGCTGCCTCCCCATCTGCCAGAGGCAGTCACTGACAGGTGGGTTCAGTGTGCTTTTCACTGCACCATGTAGGGTAGCCATAGCCTTGGAGAAGTAAGACCCTAGGGGGGAAGTAGGAGAGAAAACAGTGCAAATGTAAGTGAAAGAGCCAAATGCTGCCTTTGGATCTCTGTAGCAGCCACTGTTGTCCTCCATGGACATGTGAAGGAATCCCAAGACATGACTGGGTTCATTAGCATTGCAGTCACGATTAGGATTCACATGAATGGGTCTCAAATGTGTTGGGTCAGATCTGGTCAATTTGATCTGACCACCAAGGACCATCTACCAACAACCCTAGCTCCCGACCCAGGTTTGTGAACCATGCAGGGCGACTGCAGTGCACTCACAAAGCCCCACAGATTTTAGGGGGACTCTGTCTGGATGTGGGTGTCTGTCTGCACAGATCACAATGCAGGACTGGCACCACATTATGAGATCAGTGGAGCTATATACATGGTCATGTATTTCAACGGAGTTTCAATAACTGGTCTTCAGATTTTAGCAGGGCAACCTGTAGCAAGCAGCAAGTGGATGACTTGCTGTGAAGAATGTATTTGTGATTAACGTAGTTTCCCTTCCTCTTTCTGAATTACTTGCAAACAGACACAATTTAGCAAATTTCTTTGTTTACTGAAAGTGATTCTACAAATAGTCTATGAGAACACATTTCAGCCTGTAGCTTATTTGGGAGTAGAGCTGGTCACATTTTCAAAAGCCACCAATTTGGTTTAATTTTTCATTAAACTGTCAAATATAGATGAAAAATGCTCAACATTTTCAAAGAAATTTGAAAGACTTCTGGTGGAGCTATTCACGCACATTCTTCCTACAGCTGAAAAAAATTGCTCCTTCCAGTGTTTGTAGAAAGCAACAAAAGCACTTGCACATTTGCGAATACTTTCTTTGGCACTAATCACCCAGCTATACTGCTCATATGGAAAAGGCCTGTTGGGATAAAACAAATAATAAAAGGTTGGTCCATTTTCTTTAACCATCTTATAGAATTTCATAAAGAATTATATCCTTCCGACAGAATTCTCTTAACATCTGCAAATCCATACCTCCACCCTAACCAGTCCTGTTGGACTTTTCCACAAGAGGTCTCATCCCGAGGAGAAAAGCCATTCCTAGGATGTGCACTTGAAGTGTTGTTGCAGACATGTTGGCCTTAGGACAGGTCTGAGACAAGGTGGAAGAGATAATATTTTACTGGGCCAACATCTGTTGATGAAAGAGGTAAAGTCAGGAGCTTGTCCAAAGCTGAAGACCAACAGAAGTTCTAGAATGTCGTTTGTGGTCTAGGGCTCAGCGCAAGCAGAGCTGAGGTAGCTGTCGATATTAAAGTAATGCTTTCTGCATAGGGACAGGCGATAGATGCCAGAAAGACTTTTCCCCACAAAGGTGTTGAAATATCAGCACGCTTTGCTCCACTGCCTAATGGTTGTGTACTGGTGGGCAAACACAGGAAATAAAGAGTTTGGTTTACACAGCTTAACTCTGAAGTCAAGACCATCTCTGCCTAATGTTATTCCCCATTTCTATAGTGGGTTGGAATTAGCATTGCCTTTCCACCCCTCCTGTTTATAGCACATGTAGGTAGGAATAGCTGTTACCTTACTAGGACTCAGAATTATCTGCCAAATGAACTTCTGCAGCAGCAAAAAGATGAAGGAAAGGTTTTATTCATAGGGTTGTCAAAGGCAGGCCACCCTCTCCCTTGTCTGGTAATGTTTCTTGACAGAGCGCTACAGAACTGCTGTACTCTAAACATACGCACCACGGGGCATTCCAAATCTGTTTGCTATTTAATAAACTCGGAGTAGCAGCATCATAAAAGGCAAGGGACCGCTGCACATAGTTAATGAAATGTCAGACTTCATGCATGTCAACCATATAAATGCAGATTGATACCTAAAACCGCCCCGAACAAACTGTCATTTCCATGAATTATTGCTGCTTCGGAGGAGGCTGGAAAAGTGCTGCATAATCAGGAGAGAGGAACCTTCTCTGTGGAGAGACATAATAAAAAGACAGGGAGGCTTCCAGGAATCAAAGGTTGTACACACCAGCCGCCCCACCCTCCGTGCTGCATCTGATTCAGAGTGACGGAGAGGCAGGGAGGGGTGGGCATGGAGCACACCCGCTCCATGTGCTTCAGCTATATGGAAAAGGGTTGAAATTAGGGGAGGGGAGGAAAGGCAACTTTTAGAGCAGGGAGACAAAAAATTGGAGTCCATGGTGGTTCTCTCCCCGTGGTTGCCAAATGAAGATAGAGCTGGATTGCTCATGAATGATCTGTCTCACAACAGCATGCCGAGGACCCAGCTGAGATCGGGACCGTTGTGTTGGGTACTGCGTGCACACATGGTGAAAGAGTCCCTGCCCTGCAGAGCTTACAGTCTGAAATAGCACGTCATGGGATGGTGGGCAGGGCCGGCTCGAGCCATTCCTGCACCTCGGGCAGCGGGTGCACGACGCATGCGTGGCTCCACCCCCGGGCGCACGGTGCATGCGTGGCCCCACCCCCTGGCGCGCTGCGCACCTTACAGCTGCAATCGGGCGCGCGGATCCTGATTGCAGCTCTAAGGGGCGCCATGCGCCCGGCTGCGCGGCGCCCGTTACAGCTGCCATCAGGTGCCCCCTATAGATTGGTGCCCCAGGCAGCTGCCTGGCTAGCCCCCCCCTTAATCTGGCCTTCATGGTGGGATAAAGGAAGTACCATAATGCCAGCTTTATGTAAGGCCCATATCCACAAAGTGTCTGAGACTTGGGAGTCTAAATCCCAGTTTGGGCTCCACTATCATCCACAAGGCCAAATGCTGTAGGCACCTTAAAAATCACTTGGCACCTATATTTTCAGAGTCCCCAGGGTGACCATCTTTCTGCCTCCGAGCACGTCCACTGCTCCCTCCCTCTGGGTGTCCCAGGCACCTCTCTCCTACCTAACACTCAGAACGAGTCACACACCAGAGGGGGCAGGCATATGGCAGGGCAGGAGCCTGATTGGGAAGGCAGGCTCAGAAGCTGTTACTGCACCATGTCCCACTCATGATCCAGCTGGAGGAAGTGGTAGGGATGCTACCCCCTGTATAAATTGTAGTCCAGTGGTTGGCGTTCTCCCCTGGGATGTGGGAAATGGAGGTTCAATTCCCTCCTCTGCTACAAGGGGAGAAAGGATTCGAACAGGTTTCTCCCACCCCTCAGTGAAGTATTCTAACCCAGATGTCTCAAATTCCTGCCACCACCCTGTGCTCTCTTTGCCCCCTGTTGTCCCCTGAGAATGTGGCCTCAGCAGGCTACTGTAGGAGGCCAATAGCTGCTGCCATATGAGGTTTGGGGGGGATGGTGTTGTGGCAGCAGGAAGGGGTGGGGCTTGGGAGATGGTTCCAGCATTTCCCCTTCCTGGCCTGCCAGTACTAGCAGGCTGGATTGCACAATTGTTCAAGCTGTGGGGCTATAAAATATCAGTGCAGACATTAAGGCCAAGGCTGAGTTCTGAGATCCTCCTTCCCCGAACTGGGTTTCAGAGCCCACATTTCAGTTCAAGTCCAAGGCCTTGTCTTCACTAAACGGACGATCAATGCTGCCGCGATCGGAGTTCAGTTTAGCAGGTCTGGTTAAGACTTGCTAAATAGAACTCAGAGGGTGCCCCTGTTGGCTACTGGTACTCCTGCTCCTGGAGTTTTGCTTCCATCCACTGTGAGGACAGCAGGGAAACTTGAAAAGAGACACGTCGTGATTCCAGCTATGTAATTAACATAGCTGGAGTTGCGTATCTTGATTTGACCTTCCCTTTTAAGGTAAACCTGGCTTAAATGTCTGCCTTGAATTTTTAGCTCTGTAGCCCAAGCCTGAGTCAGTTGATCCCAGCTGAGACTTGCTGCCACAGGTGCTTTTATGTGGCATAGACGTAACCTATGTTTCTTGTCAAAATCATGTAAGAATTGTATGGGACAGCCTGCAACTGAACGCACATGTCTACATTTTCAGTCCAGTGCCTTACCCACACACCGACTCTTCTCAATCTGTGCTTTTAAGGTGGACTTGAAATGAGATGTGTATTAGATGTAACCTTCTGAATCATTCTAACAAGTTTCCCGTCATAATCCTGTGATGTTCTGAAATGCCCAAGCACAGCTGAAATCTTTTCCAGGTGCCTTTTTTTTAATATATTTTCAAAGCACAAGGCTTTTAAGGAAAAGATGGCAAAGGAAAAAAAAAAGTTCTGAGAAAAATTCTTGACGGGCTTTGAAAAAATAATTCGGATTGAAAAACACGATTTATCATTGATGACGTTTCCAGGGTTGGGAGTGGCTGGAATATGAGTAAGTGTTTTCAAAGATGTTTTGCCTCGTACCACTCACAGCTCCTACAAAGATTATGTATATGTGAGTTTTCAGTTCTGTGGAACTGCAGCTGGCTTTGCGTGGTTGCTGCTATGGATAAAGCGTCAAAGGAGGCCCACTGGGATGTTCACTGGGTGTAGTTGTGAGGCCTACGGCATATAGGTTCTGTTTGCTTTCAGAGACAAGAGGAGACGTTTTCTCCCTGGCTGTGAACACTGTCATAGATTAGGAAAATAACTGGCTGGTGGCCGATTGCCTTCACCGTGGGGAGAAAAGGAGGTAGCAAAAACCAATGCCTCCTCTGTGAGGAAAGTCAACACACTGTGCCTGACTTCAGAACTCTGGAGATCTTTGCCAGTCAATAAATCACAAAGCAGATCACCAGGTCTGCTTCTCTAGCTCCCAACTAGAGAGACCGGCTTACAAAGAAAGCGCTCACAATTTCCATTCCCCACTCTCCGTCTCTCTTTCTGTGTAAACACAATAGCCTGCTGACTGCAGAGCTCGCAGTCCCCCCAATAGGCGTGGGGCGACGTCACTATTCAAATAAGCTCGCTTATTTTGTTGGCTTTGCTGCCGTCCTCCGTTGCCAAGCTAATAAGCAAGGACTTTTTGCAGTGACATCAGAGAGCACAACCCCAGCGTGGGGAGGCCGTACAGAGCAGCCAGCAGCCCATGGTGTTGACGGAGGGATTTAAAAAAAAAATTGTTTAAAGTCACAGAGTTCAGCCCACAGCAGGAACGGACAGTCCCTGAGGGCATTTCTGAAGAGCAAGCGCTTTGTTTGGGTATCTGACTGTGGCCAAGTTTCTGCAAGGAGCAGGCGGTTACTTATGATTTCTGTGCAGGTGGAACATGCTAGCAGGTTCATGGGAGGGCTATCTTTTAGTGGGTTCAGACATGATAGTGATGTGGTCCCTCATGCAGATGCAGATATATCTGTATCAAAGTGTCTTTATTGGTATAACGTAGGCCATGTCTCCACTTGCTGCACCAGCGATTGATCTTCTGGAGTTTGATTTAGCGGGTCTAGTAAAGACCTGCTAAATCAAATGCTGAAGGTGGCTCGAGTTGGCAGTGACTGCAAGGGAAGCCTTCAGGAGCATTTGCATCAGTCAGAAGAAGGATTTGACCCACATCTCACACATATATGCCTTAACAACCAAGCTATTCTGGCATGGGGTGACTGTGTCTCCCTCTTGCTTTTTCACAACGTTTTTTGGAAAGGTCTTTTTTTCATCTGCCTGCAGAACGAAAACAAACCTCAGCCTTTTTTTATGAAACAGAATGTTTGTTTTCTGTCCAGCCATCCCATACAACTCTTCACTATCCCCCTTCCAGGATATAGACGTAAGGTGAAGGAAAACAAAAATGAAGAAAAACCTGGGGTCACCCATCCTGGTGAAAGGAATTCCTCTAAGAGCAAATACATTTTGTGTGTTGAGCAAATACATTTGCATGATTTCACAAATAAAGAACAGTAAGTGTCAAGCAAACTGTTTAGAAATGTGGATTTAAAAACAAACAAATATACATTCTTGGGAAGTTTTGTAGAAATCTTCCCAAGAAAGCCACTTACTCACTTTTGAACCTGAGGGAAAGCAAAGGAAGTGGCTCATCATTTTCTTGCCCATGCCCACATGATTGACAGCCCGCCAAGGATCAGAGCAGAGGGAGAGGACGCCCGGTGATCTCGGCTAAGATGTCTCCAGAGTCTACGAAAGAGTTTCCAAAAAGAGGACTATGATTCACTAGGGAAGTAATCAAGCTCCGGGGACGTTACTAGTCAATGCAGCCTGGCATGTACTTCTGTGCTGGATGCAAGCTAGCTCTGCAGAGGAGCAGGTTCCAGGGGGAAGAATGATTGTGACTAGAAGAATCTCAGCTGATCAAAGAGAAAATGAAATAGGAAAATAAACTGGGCTAAAGCCAAAACAAAAGAGAAGTGAGAGAAGGAGGAAAAATGAAAGGGGGTGTGAAAAGGGGGAGCAAGAGGAGTGAGAGAGGTGACAGTACAGAGCGGGGGTGAGTATCCTAATTTGAAATACTCCAAAGCATAGGGGTTTTAGGTCTTTTTTCAGACCTATCAGTGTCATTAGGGGGCTGTTTGCAGAGCTCAGAACAAATAAAGAAGCTGTATGCGCCAATGGCCTACAAGATAGGATAGGGAGTTTTGTTCTTGGCTCTGATACACGACCTTATGCAAGCCTTTGTAACTCAGTTTCCCCTTTGGTCAAATGGGAACAACAATACCGCCCTTCCTTTTCCAAAGAAGCACATCAAGACTGAAGGCTGAAAAGCATCAGAGCTGAGGACAAAAGCTTCAGATTGACATCTAGCATCTTATTGTGATCAGTTGTATCTGCATCTGGCTGTAAAACAGGGCACGATGTGGCTCTTGTTTACTTACTCGTGGCTTAAGAGCGTTATGATTGGGTGGCCTGCCACATGCCCTTCAAACTCGGTCTTCCCTGCTATCTGGACTCAAACTCCAGCAGAAACAAAAACAACCATTTGACCTGCTTTGCCAAACAGCCCTCTCTCCAAAAAGGAAAGTGATTCCCCATTCTCCTCCCGCAAAGTAAAGGTTACAACAATATTTAGTTTGAACTTATGTGAGAGCAACTCCCAGGCATTTATTTAGTAACTGTTACAGCATGTGAGCATGTGGAAAGTACCTTGTGTAGAAGCCATTTCATATTTAACTAGAAGCCATTCTGCATAACAAAAGCCATTTCAGTTTCTTGTGTCTGCACATATACTAGAGGGAGTGAACTGGCCTTCACCGAGGTGGGGAGAGGCCAGAAGGATGCGCTGTTGGAATGTGTTAATGAACTATTTTGAGCTGTAGCTCAAACTCCCTAAAACAACCTGTTTCTTTCTTTACTGATAATAATTCCTCTTTGAAGTTCGCTTTGATTTCTTGCCCTGACGTCAGACTTGTTTGGTTAAGGGTATAAAATACTAGGATTTCTTTTATTAGGCAGCCTTACTGGGCCCGACTTTGCTGGGTCCACGTTACTCACTTTGCTTTACTGTACAATAAAGCTATCAGTTGTTGGCCGCCTAAACAGAGAGGAGCGTGTTTTTGCTTCGACAATTTGGAGGTTCCACCGAGATTCCTAACGCACCACTTGCCCGTATGGACGGACCGGCACTCCACTTCCAAACCTCTCAGAGCGCTCAATAGAAGGTAAAGGGGATACCTGTTACGAAATCTCCTGGGTGAGGGCTTAGGATTTGGAGTGACGGCCGGCCGTTGGGGTAAGGGGGCTACGGAATTCAATTTTGTGGAGCGGCTAACATTTTTGTCTGTCTGTGTCTGTCTTTGTCTATTAGGCCTGTCTTATGTGTCACAGTTCCAAAAGGGCACACCGGTGTCTCTAGTGAGGCAGCCATGCGCTGGACCCTCTGTGTTCGGACGCTAAAAGCTGGTGTGGTGCCATTACTCTCTCTCGGCACACGGAACTGTGGGGAAACTTTGTCGTCTCTCTCTGTTATTTGTGAACGTAGTACTGACCTCTGAGGCTAACCCCAGGCCATAATATTTCCCCATTCCGCCAGGCTGTCTCCAGGCGCCAGGACGTGGCGTTCTGCCGGGCTGGGACGGGTGCCGGAAACCCCTGCGAGCCAGGTGGACTTTGAGTCCAGTGCCTCGCAACACAGGGGGGGGGGATCAGTGCGGGCAGGCGGATTTCTCTTAATTCGGTGACTGCAGAAAATAGTGTAAGCAGGCGGACTTTTGGTTCGGTGCCTTACAGAATCTTTTGCGCGCAGAAAATGGGGTAGGTCAGTCTACAGGAATTCCACTGCCTTTATGATAAGTGCCTTCTGGTATAGGATCCTAATGAAGTCTGATATTAAGTGCCGGGTGTCTTAGGGCAGCGCCACTTAATAGAAACCCATGGGAACTGGACAGTAAAGAAAGATGCATCTAAATGTGGAAACTGTAGGAAAATGTGAAAAGGAGAAAAAAATTGTGTGTGGAAAATGATCAGTATGAATGTAATGAGTGAAGTATGAATGCCGCTGTATAGGTCTGAAACTTGAGCTGATCCCAGCTGCACCAGGGCTCTCCCACGAGGGAGCTCTGAACGCAAAGGAGGGGGGGTCAGCTGAACCTCGAGACTCAGTGGATATGTGAGGAGTGACGACTCTTATTTCATGAGCTGTTAAGGTCTGACACTCTAGACCCGGCAGACTCTTTCTTTGGAGTGTGTAGTTAGTTTAGGTGGGGTTAGTCTAAACATCCCCACACTGCCGAAAGGCACCCTGTGTACTACATGTACGTGCATAATGGTCCAAAGACCTGTAAGCATTTAACAAATTGGAAAAGAGGAAAATTAAAGCCCTGAGGGATGAAAGTGAAGCTCAGAAAAGCAAAAAATCCGCCCTGCAGTAAAATAGGTAACTTACAAACTTGTTGCAGCATCTCTGTGCCAAAATAATGCACAAAAGAGAAAAAAAAAAAGATTTCTCAGTTGGCACACCGTATCAACCAAGCTTGGGGGAAATTCGGCACAATATCACCCTCTACCCTCTTTATAACACATACACAGATAGAGAGGAAACACGAAAAAATAACTGAAAGGGATTAGCTCTTCCCTTTGAAAACACGGGCTCCTGTAACAATCTTGCCTGATCCAAAGCAAAACACCAAGTTTAAAATAAGTTTAACAGTTTAAGGGAAGTGTTCCTCCAAATCCTAAGGAAGAAAAAATTAAGCAATATTGTAATGCGTAAGGAAAAAAGAAACTGCTTTAAAAATGACTCCTTGTTTCTTGCAGCCTCTTTTAATCATCTAAACAAAGAAACAATCAAGTTTAAACATTTGGCTACAGATACTTTGCTGAATCTATTAAAAGAAAAATAAGGAATTCTACTGAAACTTAATTGGTTAACTGCATAAAAGAATAGACTCTATACATTGTAAATTTGTAAAACCTGCACCCTAAGGGTTAAATGTGTCTTCCAAGGAAACTAATTATTGTTTTAAAATCCAAGTCCAGAAACTTCACGGTGTTTCTGTTCAAGGCTGAGTTGATAGCACTTTTGGCTTGCTTTCAGATCCAAGGTTGTGAGTGGGTGCAGACTGCCTGTCTGTTCTGAAGAGGTGTGAAACCCACTGTCCCTCATAAGTAAGCCCGTAACATTGTACATATGATTCTTTTTCAGGAACTGAAAACCTTTTTAATTGCTGGAATGGTAATTGGCAACACCTAGTAGTAAGGAGAATGTCTATAACAGTAAAGTCTCTCAGTTAACACCCGTGAATAGTTTGAAGCGTCACACATTAAACACTTGGTCTGCAGTACAAGAGGGAAACTGAGGCATGCCACTGTTGGGGAGGGCTAGCAACTCTGAGGTAATTCAAGGGAGTGGAAGGTCACGAGTACCGATGAAGCACCCTTGTTCTCGGAAAGTTGCAGCTCACTCGCCCATGGAACTAGCTGTAACCGGTTCCCTAGCAGATCTTAGGCAGTATTTTAAGTTAAAATGGACCACCCCAATGTGGGTAGAAATGTTTTCTTTGTCTTTCAGATCATCAAAAATATCAGCTGAAAATCAACTGAAAAAAAAAAACCAAAAACAAACAAACAAACAAAAAAACCCATGGTTCTGTGTCATGACATAATAAGTTTGTGTTCTGTGTTCTGTCCAGATTTGTCTTGTATGTCTTAATTGTGATATATGTATTTCAAACATTGTTGTGTGTACAATATTGTTGTTTTAATGAAAGACTAATTTAAGTACCTTGAATAATCTTAACTTTGTGCTTTACAATCGATGGTTCTTGCTTTTACAATTCTAGTGGAGTTTTAGTAGCAGGCTATGCAGTTTGCACTGTCTGGGATGTCATAGAATCTGCCCTCTACCTGCTGTTTCTTCTGCTCAGGTGGCAGAATTAATGGCTCTCACAAGGGCTTGTCATATTGCCGCAGGAGCATCTGCTACTATTTACACTGACTCCCGGTATGCTTTTGGCGTAGTTCATGATTTTGGTACGCTCTGGAAGCAGCGAGGTTTCCTTACTTCCACTGGTCACTCTATAAAGAATGGGCCTTATGTAGCTGCTTTACTTGATGCAGTACTTTTACCTTCGGCTCTTGCTATTGTTAAGTGTGTAGCTCATTCCTCTTCCTCTAATGAAGTTGCATTGGGAAATGACATGGCCGATCGGGCTGCTAAGGCAGCCGCCCTATGTCCTCCTCGGGCTGAAGCATTGTACACTTCTCTCCTACCACCGCCAGCTCCTATGCCATCTCTGTCAGAACTGGCCCTCCTGCAGGACCAAGCCCCAGAATCGAAAAGCAGGAGTGGAGACTGGCAGGGTGCACCTTGCACCCAGACCATTTGTGGCGCAGCCTGACGGCCGCATTGTTGCCCCAGTGGTCTTGTTACCTCACCTTGCCTCCGTGCTCCATGGATTGTCACACGTTGGCAAAGGGGGATGGTGGCTACCCTAAAGCAAAATTGGTTTGCTCCTAAATTCTCACAAGCAGCCAAAGATTACTGTCTGGCTTGCCCTGTCTGCCAAGCCCACAACGTGGGTAAACCTGTAAAGATAGTTCTGGCAACCAGACTCCGCCTTTGGGACCATTTCTAAATTTACAAATGGACTTTATTCAATTGCCTAAATGTCAATCCTTTGAATATGTACTGGTTATTGTTTGCTTGTTTTCGGATGGGTAGAAGCTTATCCCTGCAGGAAAGCAGATGCCATCACAGTAGCTAAGAAACTTCTAAATCATTACATCCCATCATGGGGAATACCCTTGGTGATCTCCAGTGATAGAGGTATCCACTTTACTGGACAAATTGTTCAAAACTGGCAAAGTATTACTCTATCAGACAAGCACTGCACTGCCCGCGACACCCGGAGAGCGCAGGAGCAGTAGAGAGAGACGGGATTTTAAAGAACAAACTTGCTAAAATATGTGAGGACTCTGGCTTAACATGGGTAGAAGCACTCGATTGCCCTAATGAGCATGAGAGCCACTCCAAATCGGAAAACTGGACTCAGTCTACATGAGATTGCATGTGGCCGACCTATGAAACTATTAAGCAGCCCAGACATTGACCTGGCTGATGCCACACTTGTTAAAGGAAGCATAGCTGGCATTGTCAGAACTTATGAGGTGTGTACAGTCTTATCATTCACAGGTTAAGGACACCTTCCAGGAAGCCCCAACTGAGCCGTGCCATAAACTACAGGCAGGAGACTGGGTTTGCGTGAAAGTTCACCAGTGGAAGACTGCCCTGGAACCCAGGTGGAAGGGTCCCTACCAAGTCCTTCTGACCACCCATACTGCTGTAAAGTGCAAGGGATTGCCCACCTGGATTCACGTGTCCCACTGCAAACCGGTTCCAGCCCCTACAGAGGTTGGCCCCAACAAGGAGCACCGCAGACCTGGTACCAGAGACCCAGGTCCAGAAGCAGGCAGGAATCACCGCAGACCTGGTACCAAAAACCCAGGTCCAGAAGTAGACGAGGATCAGCGCAGGCTTGGTACCGGCAATCCAGGCCCAGAAGCAGACGATCCTGAGGGCCGAGACCAAGGTACCAGCTGCGACCCAGAAGGACCTGCCAGCGATAGGTGAAGCAATCTATGAAGTCCTGAAGAACAGCCAGCATGAGGCTGGACAAACAATTCATGTTGAGCTTATGCTTAATCTTGTTTTTAATACCTAATAGTTATAACCTATATGGTTCAAATGTATTTATGCTTTTAATGAACCAAGTTTCCCAAGAATTTAATTCCACAGGTTGCTGGATATGTGCTCACAGTCCTGTACATTCAGAAGGAGGCATCCCAATGATTCCAGTCCCACTGAACAAAACTCAAATGAATGGCCCATTGTTTAGTGAGTTGAAGCCAAATGATACTTGGCAGGATAAAGGGTTTACTAGCCCAGGGTATATCCACCTAGCCCTGACCCCAATTGAGAGTATTGCTGAACATGTAATGGTTCAGGAGCCAGGGTGGGAAAAAGCCAAAACCAGATGGCCCTAGACTACGTCCTAGCTAGTAAGGGCGGGGTTTGTGCCTTAGTGGGAAAAGAATGCTGTGTGTATAACACTGTCACCAGCAAGGAAGTGGAGGAAGATGCCTCAGAGATTGAAAGAACTATGGAAAGCCTAAGGCAGGAGGAAGACTGGACCCTCTGGGGTTGGTTGGGAGGCTGGTTTGGACATGTGGGAACTTGGATTCTGCAAGGTGTAGTTTTAGAATTGGCTATATTCTTTTGTGTTTATTTTTGTTTCTTGTTAATCAAATGCTGCATTTCTTGTATTCTGAAAAACACAAGACAGACCCTTACTAAAGAGAATGTGGAAGTAATGATGTTAAAATATGATGAGCAAGAAAGGAACAAGAGATGTACATAAATGCTTTGATGGAAATGGAGGTGTAAAATGGCAAAAGTTAGCCTTTAAAAGGCTAAAAGGGGGGAGTTGTAGAAGCCATTTCATATTTAACTAGAAGCCATTCTGCATAACAAAAGCCATTTCAGTTTCTTGTGTCTGCACATATACTAGAGGGAGTGAACTGGCCTTCACCGAGGTGGGGAGAGGCCAGAAGGATGCGCTGTTGGAATGTGTTAATGAACTATTTTGAGCTGTAGCTCAAACTCCCTAAAACAACCTGTTTCTTTCTTTACTGATAATAATTCCTCTTTGAAGTTCGCTTTGATTTCTTGCCCTGACGTCAGACTTGTTTGGTTAAGGGTATAAAATACTAGGATTTCTTTTATTAGGCAGCCTTACTGGGCCCGACTTTGCTGGGTCCACGTTCGGCTCACTTTGCTTTACTGTACAATAAAGCTATCAGTTGTTGGCCGCCTAAACAGAGAGGAGCGTGTTTTTGCTTCGACACTTGGAATTAGTCTGCGTTAGTCCAAGTGATTCATTGGCCGCTCGCTGCTACTATGGGACCTTTGCTCAGTACTGCACTGCAAGACAGGTCTGGTTTTCCCCCCCTCCCTTCTGGCTCTGCAATCCACTGGAGCATCGCTTCTGCACCACCATGTGCGTTCCCTAGACATTTGTAGTAAGCTCCTCTCCAGTTTTCTCTGTGGGACGCCCAGCCACACCAGTGATATGTGCCATGCTTTCTTAGCCCAGAGGCTCAGGCCTTCCTCACTCCAGGCAGAAAGGGGACTTAGTGAGCAGCTGGGAAGTCCACTAGTGTAGGTGAAGGCTAGAGCCAAGTGGGTTCAGGACCTGGCCAGGGGTAGGGAAGAAACAGCTGCTGTATGTTTCCTGTGGGACCTTGGGCAAATCTGGTAAGCCTAGGGTATTTAGAGGCTCTGCAGCTATTTCCAAAAGCACCTAGGTGCCTAAATACCTTCACAAATCTGGTCCTTATAGACTCCAGGTGTCTCAGTTCCCCATCTGTTATATGTAAAGGTAATAGCCCTTCCCTACCACACAGGAATGCTGTGAGGATGCATATATTAAAGGTTGTGGGAAGCTCAAATATGATGAGAAGGGAGGCCACACAGATATGAGGCAGACTGGTGCCTTTAGCCCAATGTACCTCATATAAGTCATAAAGAAATGCCACAATGCACCAGGTGCCTCCTTCAAGAGGAAGGATGGTACAGTGGTTAGGGCACGAGCATAGGAGTTGGAAATCTGTGTTCAGTTCCTTGCTCTGCTCCTGGTTTCCTGTGAGAACTTAGGAAAGTTACATAAAAACAGCCATGCTAGGTCAGACCAAAGTTTCACTGAGGCTTCTAGCCCAGTGTCCTGTCTTCCATCCGTGGCTCGTGCCAGATGCTCTAGAGAGAATGAATAGAGCAAAGCGAATTATTGAGTGGTCCATCTCCTCTCATCTAATTCTAGCTTCTGGCAGTGGGAGTTTTAGGGACATCTGGAACACAAGGCTGCAGCCTGGCCCATCTTGATTAATGAACTTATTGAATTCCTTTAAGAATCCAGTTATACTTTTGGCTTTCACGGCATCCCCTAGCAACAAGTTCCATAGAGTGATGGCACGTTGTGTGAAGAAGTGCTCCTTTCTGTTTGTTTTAAGCCTGCGGCCTGCTATTGTCATTAGGCAGCCCTAGCTCTTGTGTTGCGTGAAGGGGTAAGTAGTACTTCCCTATTCATTTTCTCCATGCCCTTCAAGATTGTATAGACTTCCATTGTAACTCCCTTATGCATCTCTTTTCTAAGATAACTTCTCTGCTCACCTTTTGGGTGAAGGGGATAAAACTACTTCCCGACACCCCAGGGGTGTAGTGAGGATGGACACACTCAAGAGGGTGAGATGCTCAGTTACTATGGCAACAAAGATCCTTTAAGAATTTAAGAGAGAGGGTTACATGGGGAGAGGGGTGAGGTGGGAAACTCATATGACTGTTGGCTGCTCGAACTTTTCAAGTTCTATTTTGCCCCCTGAAAGTCTCCAGGATCAGAGGGGGTGAACGGCTCAGCTGTTTTCTTCCACCTCTTTGTGTGTGCACAGCAGTGTTGCATACGGGACTGAGGTATGGAATTCCTGATGATGTCAGTGGCAATTCTGTTGGTGTTATGAGTGCAAAATACTGCAAATTAAGGTAGTCACTTAAATTTAAAAAAATAAGAATGGACATGCTAGGTCAAACCAATGGTCCCTCTAATGCAGTCTCCTGTTTTCTGACAGTGTCCAATGCCAGATGCTTCAGAAGGAATGAACAGAACAGGATAACTTTTTAGTGATCCATTCCCTGTCATCCAATCTTAGCTTCTGGCAGACAGACAAATGAGCAATTCACAGAACAGACGAGGAAAGAAATTTACACATAAAGTCAAACCCATTCCAAAACACAAGTCTATCAAATAGTTTTAACAAAATACAACACTAATAATTTACAGCTTTTTCTTTTCATTTCATTATCAGCTTGAAAATGAGTCCATTTCCATGAAATCTTTTTCTTGGAATTTTTTTTTTTTTGGTAATGTGGGCCCAGTTTCCGTGCTTAGGCAAGAAAAGAATCATTTTCAGAGAGCAACGAACAGATCTCTGGACACAGGATGAAAAGGGCTTTCTTTGAACATGGCTTAAAAATTTGCATTTTTGGGGGGTGTAAAAACATTTTGTGAATAAAAAGGAATGACTGGAAAATGGAGGGAAGTTGGAAGGTTGGATCCTCTGGTCTGGTGGAGCTGTGATAGGTGCAAGAACAGAGTGTACTTGCATAAGTTGGCTTTACACCAATTTCTTGTTCCCTTGCTCCTCATCTAGACATTACTGAGATCAGCCATAAGGTTTCTCTACACTAATATCCATGACCCCAAATGCCAGCAGCTGGGAGCACAGTGGTCTGACCACTCTCCCTTTCTCACAGGAACCTTCCCTCTACTGGGGCTGGAACAGGAGTTATGTGAAGCCATATATTAGCTCTATGCCGACAGCGTAATTTGGTTAGGGGCTGGCAAAGGGGGCAGGCCGGGCACTGTTCCTGTCAGTAATGGTTAGTAATGCACCCACGTCTACTGTTATGTGCCAGGCCATGAGCTTGTACGTAGGGTGTGAGTGAGGCAACGCTGTGTGGAGGATGCAGTTTTGAACCCTGGCATCTCTTCTTTCCCAATTGAGCGCTGTCGATGTTGCCCGAGGATTACTTTAGGAAAGGGGTGGGGAACCTTTTTTGGGGTTGGGGGCCGCACAAAGGTGGGAAGCGAAATGATAAAAAACCCAACATTTCACTGAGGTGACCCTTGACTGAGAAGCAGAAAGACACTCCCCACATTCCCTTCACACACCAGTGCCTAAGGGCCTGGACTAGTAGATTTTGTGGGCCCCTCTAGGCTCTGGGGTGGGGCCAAAAATGAAGAGTTGGGAGTGTGGGAGGGGGCTGCCAGAAAGCAGGCTTGGGGCCGGGTTCTGGGCGGGAGGGAGGGGGCAGGAGCGGAGTGGAGGTGCGGGGTCTGGGCAGGAAGGTGGGTGCAGGAGCGGGCTGGGGATGAGGGTCCTGCCTGGGAGGTTGGGTGCAGGAGCAAAGTGGGTGGATGGGGGTCTGGGCGGGTTGCAGGGCTGGAGCGACAACACCGACTTCCTGATGCAGGAGGGACGGAAGCCCTGAGCCTCGGGGGCCACATCCAGGCAAGCCGGGGGCCACATGTGGCCCTCGGGCCTTAGGTTCCCCACCCTTACTCTAGTGCCCGCCCCCGGCAGCCCTCAGAGCTACCCGGAGTGTGCTGCATGGTGCTCCGGTGGTGATTTAACAGCTGCTGCCGCTCCTGTGATAGTGATGGTGGCAGCTGGGAGGCCTGGGTGCTTTTATATCACCAGGCCCCAGGGCAATTGCCCCCTATCCTCCCCCACATCGACAGGCTTGGCTGGAGGGAGGATGTGCTGCTGCATTCCCCTGGTTTGGAGTGGTCTCCATTCTATACAGGGTTCACAGTTGGGTTCAACGGCCCTCAGCACCCGCCCCCCCCACTGTTCAAATTATTTCCAGCACCCCTGCAATTGACCCAGTGTGTCGATTACGCTGGAAAATGTGGCTTCCGTTGTCCGTGTAACGCACACTGTAAGCGCTGTCTCCAGGGTCTCATCAAATCCCTTTCATTCCCTATGTCGTTACAAGCAAACCCTCGTCACAAAACAGCAGAGCATCCCAGCCTCTGGCTTTAGGGAGGCATCCCTTGAGCAGCCTGCCTGTCAGAGCCTCTCTGCGCGTTCTCCTCCGTCCTCCACACAGTCTAGCATTGGCGGGGCGTGTGGCTCTCCTCCCAGTGACGCCAGTGAGCATATGAACGGCAGCCAAGGCATTGCTGGACCTCGCTGCAGAAGGCTCAGGGGAGAGCAAGGGAAAGCCCTGCTGGATGGATGGAAAAAATAGCAGGGAGTAACCGGGAGTAACCTGGCGTTTATGAACGGCTTGGCGTGCGCTATACTATATCTAACAGCATCGGATACAGTGTCTGGCAGGAACACATGTCAGAACATAGGTTACTTTGCCCAGCACAGCTATGCTTTTCAGTTCACATCTGTACCCAAAAGAATAAGGATTTTGCACATGCTCAGCGCTTTTCAAACTTTTTTTTCCTCATGACCCAGTTGAAGAAAATTGTTGATACCTGTGACCCAGCATCATGTGACTAGTGTGAGCTCCGGAGTAGGGCTGAGGATGGGAGCTTTGGGGTGTAGGAGGAGCCCCTGGCTTTGAGGGGTATCAGGGATGGGACAGGAGGGACTTATCTCGAGCGGCTGCAGCAGTGCAGCAGGGGGGTGCTAAGGCAGCTTCCTGCCTCTCCTGGCCCCGCAGACCCTGCTGAGCCCCAGAAGCAGGTTCCCAGCCAATGGGAGGGTGGAGCTAGTGCTTGGGGCAAGGGCAGTGCGCTGAGTCCTGTGTGTTCCCCATCCCCACCTAGGAGCTGGACCTGTTTTTGGGGCGCAGTGCAGTCTGCAGTGCCAGGACAGGCCGGGAGCTGCCTTAGCACCCCCGCTGGTCACTTGATCCCTCTGAAGCAACGAGACCCAGCGCCCAACATCCCATGACCTGGTACTGGGTCACGACCCGTCATTTGAAAACCTGCTCTAGAGACAGTAAGATGCAAAAGGGAAAGTTCATCCCTGGGATAACTCCACTGAAGTCAATGAAGTTAGGCCAGGGATGGATTTGATCCACTTCCTTTAACCGGCTCACAATTCAAGAAGTGGCCTATCTGTGCTATGGGAAATGCAACACGGTAAGGCTGGATCCCTAGATGAGGTCAAGGAGTGTTCAGAGACAGGGTGCTAAGGGGGAGTTTTTTTTCTCCCCTGGATCTTGAGGATACTCAGTGCTGTGCACGCCCTCTGGTACAGGCTAGAGCAGTGTGCCATGGAGAACAACAGAATTCAAAATGGCCATCCTTAAACAGGCAGGCGACTTTTTTTTTTTTTGCTCAATAACTTTGCCCCGGGCCTTTTTTGTCTCAATAACTTGTTCCCCATAAAAAAAAAATATTGTTTGGTGTTTCTCGGTCTTAAAAAGTTTAAGAAACACTGGGCTAGAGAAATATGAAGGTGGGTGTCAGTTGCCAGTTGCCATGAGGCGTCGCTATGGCAGCTGAGCGCTGATGACACATTGGCAGCTCTGCCACCCAAACAATCCCCTACACAGCGTGCATGCTTCCACAGGGCTTTGTGCTGCTGGAGCTGCTCAAAGCAACTAGCGCATGGGGTGAGAACAGGTCTCTATATTGACATAGTGCCTTTAGTACGTGGGCCTGTAGAACATTTTGGAGACAGAATCATCCCTAAACACAAGTGAGAAGAAAGGTCACCAGGAGGGGAGGAAAAAGAAGATCCGCCTCTCCAATTCGGGGGCAGGAGGAGAATTGCAGAGAGGTGGCCCGGCTCAGGTGTGAAATGTGATCCCTTAAAGATGGCTCATTGCTGGATGAGACAAGAGAGGCAGCTAAGGTTGGAAGAGTGAACACAGGAAAACATCAACCTAACGTGTGCTGGAGTAAACTCTGGGGGTATGTCTACACTAGCCCCCTAGTTCGAACTAGGGAGGCTAATGTAGGCATTCGAACTTGCAAATGAAGCCCGGGATTTAAATATCCCGGGCTTTAGTTGCATGTTCCCGTGCGGGCGCCATTTTTAAATCCCCTTAGTCCGAACTAACTGCCCGCGGCTACACGCGGCAGTCAAACGTTAATTCGAACTAAGTCCTTAGTTTGAATTAACTGTTACTCCTCATGGAATGAGGTGTAACTAGGGGGCTAGTGTAGACATACCCTGGTGGATTTATGTGTACCAGGAAGGGTATTTTGAATTCAATTTGGTCATGAAGAGGAAAAATAGAGTGAACAACAACATCTAACTCCAGCCTTTGATACCCTATGGAATTAGGAGATTTAGGAATAAGGAATAAGATAAGGAATAAGCAGGCTTAGGAATAAGAGTTCACTTCTATTCTTGCCATTGCTTGCAATATCCTGGGAGAAAGAGCAGGTCTTAGACGGTGGAGGAGGTCAAAGGAGGAAGGACTTCAGGGCAGGCAGGATTAAGGCCAAATGTGGGATGACAAAGTAAATCTGTGGCAAGAATAACTCCAGATTGAAGCTGAAGGAAAACAGCAGGAATTTCTAATACCTTAGCCCTGGTCTACACTAGGGAATTATTTCGAAATAACCCCCCCTTATTTCGAAATAATAAGTGGAGTATCCACACTATCAAGCCCGTTATTTCAAAATAATGCGTTGATTATTTTGAAATCTGTACTTCTGCTTTTCCTCGGGAAATAACACTTATTTTGAAATAGTTATTTTGGGAGTTATTATTTCAAATTTAGTTATTTTGAAATAATTTCCTAGTGTAGACATGCCCTTAGAGAGGACAATAAATACAGACTAGAAACCGCAGTAGCCCACATTAAATCTGAACTGTTCTTCAGTGAGGAAGATGACTATGCAAATACATTCTCAAAAGGACTTTCAGAAAAGACTGTCACGGTTTTATAGGACCAGATGTCCTGATTTTATCAGGACTATCCCAATAATTAGTGGCTTTGTCTTCTATAGGACTCTTACCTTCTCCCCCTTTGTATGTCCCTGCCCACCCCCTTTGTATATCTGGTCACCCTACTGTGTTAGTACCTCCACTGAGGGTCATCTCAATGGGGCTGCTCTCACAGGATGCTTATACACATTGCAACAAAATACTCATGACACCGGATATCTGAGCGATGGGCGATGGCGCTAAAATTTGCAGTGGAGACATTTGGGCTCAGGCTAGCTCCTGGCTTCTGAGATCCCTCCCAGCACTGTAGGATCTCAGCCTGAGCCTGAACCAAGTCATCCAGAGACAGGCCCGCCAATGAGGGGGGAGGCAAAATGGGCCACTGACTCAGGGCCTGGTGATTTAAAGGGGCCCAGGGCTCTGGCTGTCACTGTTGCCAGGGTGACAGTGGTGGCAGACCGAGCCCCGGGCCCGTTAAAATGCTGCCAGAGTGCCATGCCATGTGCTTTGAGTGTGCTGCACTCCGGGCAGTGCTGAGGGCTGCCTGTGGGCTGGAGTGGTGCATTCCAGGTGGCGCTTAGGGCTGGCTGTCCTTGGCCCCACCCCTTCTGCTCTTGGCCCTGCCCTGCCCGCATTTGGCCCCGCCCCTTCTGTCCTCCGTCCTGCCCCTTCTGGAAGTGTGGAGCCAGCTCTCACTCTCCCTTTGCCCAGAGGCCTAGAGATGCTGTTGGTTCCCCGCTCCAGAACAAGGCAGGCATACCCTCAATAACCCAAGAGTACGTCTAGATTACATCCCTCTTTCGACAGAGGGATGTAACTTAGGCACTTTGAAATTGCAAATGAAGCTGGGATTTGAATTTCCTGCGCTTCATTTGCATAATCACATAATGGTGCTCTTTCGAAAAAGCGCTCTTTCGAAAGTAAAACTGCAGTCTAGACATGGTTCTTTCAAAAAGGGAAAGCTTTTTCGAAAGATCCTGTAAACCCTTTTCGAAAGAATTGCATCTAGACCGCGGTTTTACTTTCGAAAAAGCACTTTTTCGAAAGAGTGCCATTACATGATTATGCAAATGAAGCACGGGAAATTCAAATCCTGGCTTCATTTGCAATTTCAAAGTGCCTAATTTACATTCCTCTGTCGAAAGAGGGATGTAATCTAGACATACCCTTGGGTTATTGAGGGTATGCCTGCCTTGTTCTGGAGCGGGCAATATTTAAAAAACATGGCCAGATCCTTAGTGAGCGAGGATCTGCGTATTTCCCTTGACTTGGTTAGAGCAATATGGGCTGACACCAGCTGAGGAGAATTTATAGCAATTTTGAAATCCCGTGAAAGGACCCATATTTTCCTCACTCTTGCTGCTTTGGTCCTATTCTTTTTTATGCTATATTTTTAGACCAATAAGAGAAAGAGTTGTATTTTATAATTAGAGATAGTGGTTAGGATATTTTTATAGCCCTTTGCTGTTTTTCTTTAAGAGCTGAATTATAGGGCATAGACTGATTGCCTGTAGGGGTCCACAAGGAGTTTCCTTGCTGGGGAATGGATTTAGGTTGCCAATTTGTAGGCAGTTGTGGTTGGATATATCATTAGATCATCCCTATTAGGCCAACCAGGGAGGGACGACTTCCTACGGTGTATTTTCCAGTATTTGCACAGTCTGTTTTTAAATGAGAGAAGCAATGGGGCTCCTTCCACATCTCCCTGAGGGAGTATTCCACAAACTAACAGAGGTCACCGTAAGGAAAATGTCCCTAAGATGAAACTTCTGTTTTGTTCGTTATTATTTATTAGCGATATTACGACAGGGTCTGTAGCTCTGATCAGAGCCTTTTTATAACGACATATTAAAAAGAACATTGAAACATATTGGGCATTTGATGGTCTGGTTCCATAATATACAAATGGCCTCCCTGGGGCTATGAATGCAGAACAAACCATGTGCTAGCTCAGAGACAGAATTGCCCGGGAAATGTTTTTTTCTGTGGTGGGTAAAAAAATGACATTTTTCTGGTTATCACTGAAAAAAAAAGAAGCCCTTCATAATTTTTACCTCCTCCTCTTTAATTTTTGGCAACTGGACCTCTCCCCCCAAAAATGTTGGCTAGTCAGGCAAAAATGTCAGACTTCACTGAAAACTGTTTGATTTTCAGTTGTTTTTTTTACATGAAACCTGAAAAGCAATCTCATCATAAAGACATTTCCTACATACATTTCCATTCTGAGTTAAAAAAAACAACCCACATTTTTCAAGGTAAAAACATTTCAGACAAAGCATTTTGACTAGTTCTGCTCAAAAGGAGCACGTACAATATGATCTGGGTCTACAGCAGCAGCAAAATACAACAAACGTAGGGACAGTTTAACAGGCTCATAAGCATGACTGTGGCCCTTCCTAAACCCCATTGTTAAAGAAGAAGGTTCAAAGATAAAGCTGAAACTCCACTTCACGTTTCCTCTGTTTTGTTTGCTGATTACAGTGGTTTTCAAATAATAGCTTCTCTCATGGTATGTTCCAAACCTAGGTAAAATGGCATGAGAGAGGCCCGGTTCCTCCATTACAGTGACACTGATTTACCTCAGCTAAGGATCTGGCCAGGCATTCCTCTCTTAACTGAATTTCCTGCTTTCTGTGGGTTCCCTCAGAGCCTCGACATGCTCTGAACATAGATTTCTTCTCTGTGGTTTGACGGTAGCATAGGCTGGTAGCTGTGTGGTCTTCTCAGTCATTGCCACCACATGAGGCTGATGATACTTAGAGATGATTACAGACCCTTGGCTATTATTGTGGTTGCCAGCGACAGCGCCAATCTAGATTTTAAAAGCTATAATGCTATTGGAAGTGGAGGGGTTTCTCCCTCTCTTGCCTTGCAATGTGACATCCCTGCCGCTTCCCCCCAGTGCGATGTTCACCCTCGGACAGGACTCCTGCCAACCTGGCAAGAAACTGAAGACCTTTGTCAGTCAAAAAGCTTCCTAGACCTTTTGTGCAGGGGAGAGGGAGGCGGGGATCACATATAGTGTTTCTTGTTAATTAGTTCCAGTCGCCTGTCTCCAGCCCCGAGCTTGCGTGTGTTTATTACAAAAATAAACAGTCCCTGGCTAGCGCTGACAGGTCTGCACTTACCGCCGTTCCAACCCTCTTCTACTTGTGCCCCTTTCTCTCACCGGTGGTGCTGGAAACATTTGTATAGTGGGGGGTGCGGAAAGTCATTGAACACAACCGTACACCCTGTACACAATGGAAAATGCTTCAAACCAGAGGGTTTACCCAGTTTCAGCCTCCCTCTCCTTTTCTGCACTTCCTTCAGGACAGTATTTGGTCCTGCCATGAGGGCAGGGGACTGGACTCGATGACCTCTCGAGGTCCCTTCCAGTTCTAGTATTCTATGATTCTATGATTCTGGGCTCTGCTACCCTCGTTTGCTCCTGTCTCTCCTCCTCACTGGTGTCTTCTCCTTACACTTGATTTTTTGATCTTTTCTGTCAGGTCCCTCAGCCACCTTCCCTTCTTTAGATCTGTTGGTTAAGTCCGCTCACCCCCTTGCTTGCCTTCCTTAGGGTTCTGCACAGTTTGGCCCTTTCCTCTACACATGGGAAGTTTCTTCATGTTTTCTCTGATTCCCTCTGGACACATTTTGTATCTAAAAGCTGTAAATTTGCAGAGGCCCACTTTATATCCACAGGTCTCCGTATCCAAATAAGGACTTAGAATGGTTATCTCGCTATGAAGGCAATTTTCCCTCTCTTGGTATTTACATCTCCCCTTCCATGGCTGGGTGTGAGCTACATCTACCCTGACTGAATTGGCCTGAGTAACACTGGTCCGACACCTGATAAGCAACTCCTTCCCTTTGATATGCTAGTACATATGTATCCCCACCACTGTGATTTCCACCCCATGCATCTGACAATGTGGTTTTAACCCATGAAAGCTGATGTCCCAATAAATCTGTTAGGGTATGTCTACACTACAAAGTTAATTCGAACTAACAGTCGTTAGTTCGAATTAACTTTAATAGCGGCTACACATGCAAACTGCTAGTTCGAATTTAATTCGAACTAGCGGAGTGCTTAATTCGAACTAGGTAAACCTCATTCTACGAGGACTAACGCCTAGTTCGAATTAAATAGTTCGAATTAAGGGCTGTGTAGCCACTTAATTCGAACTAGTTGGAGGTTAGCCCTTCCCAGCTTGCCCTGGTGGCCACTCTGGGCCAAACCAGGGAAACTTTTCTGCCCCGCTCCTGGCCCCGGAGCCCTTAAAGGGCCACGGTCTGGCTACAGTGCTTGTGCCAGTTGCAAGCCTGCCAGAACCCAGCCAGCAGACCCTGCACCTGACACGGCATGAGCCAGCCACCCACTGCCACCCAGCCCTCCGCCTCTTCCCAGGACCAGGCTGGTGGCTCCCAGGAGCCTGCCCGGGGCCGCAAGAGGCGGGCGCCCGCCTGGTCTAGTGCGGAGATTGTGGACCTCATCGAGGTTTGGAGGGAGGCCTCCAACGTCCATGACCTCCGCACTAGGCACAGTAATGCGGCCTAGGGCAGGATAGCTGCCAGCCTGGCCACCAAAGGCCACATGCGAACACAGGAGCAGGTTTGCATGAAAATCAAGTTGGTCCAGTGAGACCCCTGACCCTGAGCCCTGAGCTTAGAACATAAGAACATAAGAATGGCCATACTGGGTCAGACCAAAGGTCCATCTAGCCCAGTAGCCTGTCTGCCGATAGCGGCCAGCACCAGGTACCCCGGAGTGGATGGACTGAAGACAATGACCAAGCAATTTGTCTTGTGCCATCCAGCTCCAGCCTTCCACAAACAGAGGCCAGGGACACCATTCCTACCCCCTAGCTAATAGCACTCGATGGACCCAATCTCCATGTATTTATCTAACTTCTCTTTAAACTCTGTTATAGTTCTAGCCTTCACAGCCTCCTGTGGCAAGGAGTTCCACAGGCTGACTATGTGCTGTGTGAAGAACAACTTTCGCTTATTAGTTTTAAACCTGCTGTCCATTCATTTCATTTGGTGTCCTCTAGTCCTTCTATTATGGGAACTAATGAAGAACTTTTCTTTATTCACCCTCTCCACAGCACTCATGATTTTATAGACCTCTATCATATCCCCCCTCAGTCTCCTCTTTTCTAAGCTGAAAAGTCCCAGTCTCTTTAGCCTCTCTTCATATGGGACCTGTTCCAAACCCCTAAACATTGTAGTTGCCCTTTTCTGAACCCTTTCCAAGGCCAAAATATCTTTTTTGAGGTGAGGAGACCACATCTGAACACAGTACTGAAGATATGGTGTACCATAGTTTTATACTTCCCCCTCCTCCTTCTTTCCCTGGCTTCCCCCTTCCAGCTCCCTCCTCCCAGGTTTCCCCCTCCCCTCTTTCATCCTCTCTCTTCCCCTCTCCCACCTCCTTTTCCCAGTCTCCCAGAGGTTAATCCCCAGTTTTGTTAAATAAAGAGAGTTTCTATTTTTGAACACACGTGTCCTTTATTTTTACATCAGGAAGGGGGCTAGGGAGGGGTAAGTGGAATGAGGTGAGGGAGGAATGGGGCACGAGCCCCCGATGGGGAGGACTGGGGTGGCCCTGTGGGCTCCTCGGGGTGGAAGCTCTCCTGCAGGGCCTTCTGGATCCTGACAGCCCCCCGATTGACCCCCCTGGATGGCAGCCTGCACCAAGTGCAGCCGGGCTGATGGCCGAGTGCTGTGATGTGCCGAGTGTGGGCACTCAGGGCACTCCAAGACAGGACTGCTTTGCTGTCCCTCATCGAGGTAGACAAGCAAGCGGGGAACCCTGAGAACTGTCTGTCCGGGGTGGGGGTCGGGTCCCTTTAAGCACAGCCCTCGGCTAGCCTGAGGCAGCAGCTCCACACTCTAAGTCCTAACCTGATGCCCTGCCGGCACTGGTTCCGGCCAGCCTTAACTTCGGTTCAGGGTCCACTCAATGCGGACATGCTATTTCGAATTAGCAAAACGCTAATTCGAATTAGTTTTTAGGTCTAGATGCACTAATTCGAATTAGCTAGATAACTAATTAAGTTAGTTCGAATTAGTGCTGTAGTGTAGACATACCCTTAGTCTTTAAGGTGCCACAAGACTCCTCGTTGTTTTTGCAGATACAGACTAACACTGCTGCCCCTCTGAGTCTAGTTAGTCAGTAAGATCTTTGGGGTAGGGACTGTCTCATTGAGTTTGTGCAGGGTCCTTTTGGGCCCTGATCTCAGCTGGGGACTCTATACACTCCTGCAAAACACATTGCCCTTGTCATAGTAACAACAAAGGAGAGATGATACAATGGCTACCAAATCTTGTACAGGTTCAAGCTTTCTAGTCTGGACCCTTGGCACCTGACTGGTTCCAAATCAGAGAATTTTCTGAACCAGGGGAGGTCAGTATGGTCTAGCAGCATTACCAACACTTCTACTGCTTACTTGGCTGTTAGAAGACATTTAGAGGTAAATTAGAGCTAAATAACAGCACAGAACACTGAGAGTCAGGACTGGGGGCTGTAAACAAATTTTATGGAACCATGGGAAACTTGGCTACACCCATGAAAAGTGGAAATCCAGATAACTACAATTATTCTGGACTGTCAACATTGTTGGACCAGAGAGTGCCAGACTAGAGAGATTCAACCTGTGCTACATGAGCACCGTGAGTTTTAAGCAGCTGCCTAGGGAATAATGATCATGTGCACTTTGAATGTCATAGGTTCTGTGCCAGGATGGGTAGGAATGGTGTCCCTAGCCTCTGTTTGTCAGGGGCTGGGAATAGATGACAGGAAAGGGATCATGTGACAGTTCCCTGTTCTGTTCACTCCCTTTCGGGCATTTGGCATTGGCCACTGTGGGCAGACAGGATACTGAGCTAGATGGACCTTTGGTCTGACCCAGTATGGCCGTTCTTATGTAATGTCTGGCACATTGGTTTGACTGATGCTCAGAGTTTTGTGCTGGAGGCGGGAAAAATGTGTCCACATAGTTTAAAACTTGTCTTTGCCAGTTAAATATCCAACACCTCTCTCAGAAAGCTGCTCCCCTCTTCCACGTCACACTCCCCAAGCCAGCCCTTTCAACACCAACTTTGTGCCACAAAGCAACACAGGTTTAAATACTCCTCCACCCTCCTCCCCCGCCTCCAGGCATTTTCTCCCATGGAGTTTTCAAAGACAACAGAGGGCTGTGCTTTCTTTTTCCTTGGACAAGTCGAAGTTCAAACCAGTTCCTAGCCCATCAGATACATCACTGCACAACGCTCCTCCAAGGCAAAAATAAATAAAATAAAAAGAAGTTAATTGATTTGTAGGAAGGGCAGAAAAAAATCCATTGTGTGCAAGAACAGGAAGGAAAAGCCTGTTAAATTAGGCTTTAAATCACAAGATAATTAGAAATGAATGTCTCACAGGGACTGGCAATGTCATGCTGTCCTCAAATAGAGTAGCAAGAAGTGGAACAGCAATAGGAAACAGAAAATAAATGCACTTAAGTTAGCATTTCCAAGGAGGTGGGTCTTTGTTTTCTAGTTCCAAGTTCTTCAGGTGGTTCAGAAGAAAATGGTTACTAACCGTAACTGTTGTTCTTTGAGATGTTTGCTCACATCTATTCCAATTAGGTGTGCATTTGCCACATGCACGGCAGCCGGAATAGTTTTCCCTTAAAAGTGTCTGCAAGATTGGCCTGGACGTCTGCTGGGGTTATGCCTTCAAGGTGCTTAATATAGGGCCTTGCAGATCTGTCACCCCTTCAGCTCTTCCTTGCAGGCTACTCCAACCAAGGGGTAGGACGAAGGGTATTGGAATGGACATAAGCAACTCATCGTGAAGAACAACAGCTACAAGAAGGTTAGTGGCTGGGGGTTTTTTTTTCTTCTTGAAGTGATTGCTCATGTCAATTCCAACCAGGTGATTCCCAAGACTAAGTTTGGAGGTGTGGTTGGAGCTTAAATGTTTGCTGGCTGAAGCATGGCTCTTCCAAAGGCAGTATCTTCTCTGGCCAATGTTTCTTGGGTGACATAGTTTATAACTATTATTTAGATTATTTATTTTCTGTAGTACAGGGGCACCAAGAGACCCACACCGAAATGTGGTCTTACAGTGCTAGGCACTGTACAAATACATAGTAAGAGTTAATTGTTATTGTGAGGCATTTACAATCAAGCCCTAGACAGGAATTTCCTGCAGTCTCCCTTTCAAGATCCATGCAATGCCTCAGAATGCCACTCAGGTTCTCTCTCCCAGCACAAGAGTTTTCCAACACTGGGTCCTGGCTTGTAAGGATGAGCCCTTAGCTGGCCACAAGATGCTTTGAGTGCTCACAGACATGGCCACTCGCAGCTCCCAGTGGCTGCATTACCCCTTTCCCGGCCAATGGGAGCTGCGGGAAACTTCCTGCAGCTCTCATTGGACAGGAATGGGGAACTACAGCCACTGGGAGCTGCGAGCGGCTGTACCTGCTGACTCTTAGGTTGACAAAGCATCTCGCGGCCAGCGAGTGGCTTACCCTTACGAGCCACGACTGGACATTTGAAAACCCCTGTGCTAGCAGATTCAGGATAGGGCCTGCTTCTTATAGGTATTCTTGAAGCTTTGCAGCCTTACACTTCAAGTCCTCATTTGGAGCTCATGACTCCAGCTTTGTTTTGCTTTTCTGCACGAGATTGATAATTCTCAATATCAAATCAGCGGGCTGCAGAGTCATTAGCAGCAGGGTTCCTCTAATCTTTGGGGTTTCTCACTTTTGTCAATGTCCATCTCTCCTACAGCTTCAGATTTTTAATCTGAGATCAAGTCTCCTATGTTTAACTTGGCTTAATCCGAAAGCCCCGTGAGCTATACATTTCATTATTGTTTGACATGCCTTGGGGGGATACGTGGAATGAAAGAACCAGGGAAGTGGACAGTGATTAATTAGCTAGTTGATTTCACAGGGTTTTTGTCTCCAGATTTTCTTTGCTTTACCCTAAGCCCGTTGTGAGATTTGCAGAGCAGCAGGTGCTGTGAATCAAACAGCACTTAGAAAAACACTGTGGAGTCTTTTCTTTTTTTGTGGGGGAGGTACTATTCAGTTTGATTTCTAGCATTTCCACTTCAGGTCAGCATTCTGTAACCATAGGATGAAGGAACTTTCTGATTAATTATAACAATTAATTGTGTCTTGTTAATTTAATGTATGTGCATTGGGCTAAAGGCACTGCTCCCTACCTAAATTAATTACATTATTCCCATTGCCTTAATATTTGAGTTCCTTGCAGTCTTTAATGTATTTCTCTTCCCAACACCTCTGAGAGGTAGGGAAACACCTGATGGTCTCAATTTAGAGACAAGTGTCTTCACTATGATTAGTAAGGGTTATTTTTAACAGCATAGTGTTGTGTATTAGATATTTCCCCAAACGGGAAGAAGATAGGATCTTAGGGCAGTTCTACACTTACCCAGAGATTGACGCTTCCGGGGTTTGATTTAGCAGGTCTAGTAAGGACCCACTAAATCAACCACTGATGATGCCCCTACCAACCCCGGTACTCCATGGGGTTGTGAGGAGTAAAGGACGTCAACAGGAGAGTTCTCCCATCAATCTCCCACAGTGAGCAAAAAATCGACTAAAAAAATCGACTCCCACTATGCTATTCTCATAGGTGGCGTTGCATATCTTAAGTTGACTTTCTCTGGTAGTGCAGGTCTGGCCTAGCATCTGAACACAGGCCAGGATTCATTCCTCTGTCACTCTGAGGGTTTCACTGATTCTTATTATGAATATGTCATTCCCTGACACCAGGATTCTTGTCCCAAGATAATTGATGGGCTCAGAAAATCGTTGTATTTTCACAAAGTATTATTATGTTCTGGGGTACCACTTAGGACCTCCAGTTATGGCTTAAGGCCCCATTCTGCAAGCTGCTGCACAAGCAAATAAGAAAAGAATGTCCATACCCCCCAAAAGTTTACAGTCTAGCAGTAGGACCCTATGTGGAAGAATCCATATAACTCCATTCTACTTGGCACTTTCGGCTGCACTTCTCAGGTGCTAAAGAGAATGTGGAACTGTCAAGGGCTAATAATATAAAGGGAAGTGGATTCTGAAAAGCCTGGCTGAAGGGCAGACACGTTATTGACATAACAGTAAGAGAAAAAACAATCTTGCCGATCATGAGTTTATTCAGGTTGAATTTTCCAGAATACGTGTAAGGCAACCTTGTGTTTTCTCACCCGCATGGAAGCTCATAAATCCTCGTAAATTACACAGGGGTCCTCACACCTGTATTTCAAAGCAAAGGGCAGTGTTCTCTATGATCGAAACCTGTCTATAATTCAGGTGTCCCAGATATTGCCAATGCCCTTGCACAGAGGGTAAACATTCAGCACGGCGCCTTGTGATGACTATGAATGATCCCTCCATCCACAATGTTTCCCTCTCCTTCGCCTTGTGTGATCTGATTGCCAAAATGAGACTTTATATCTACAATGGGGAGTTCTTGAACTGCAACATCCCAGCATGTTGCTATGAAGACAGTTGTTAGAGAGCACTGCAGTGTGCGTTAATATCACACGCCTTTCCGAAATAATGAGAAAAACATTGCAATGTACTTAGAAACGCAGGGACAATTATTTAAGCATTAACACTTCAGAAGCAGGGCACACAAATGATCAGGAATCCTGCATGTTATGCATTGGAACTGGCCTTTTGGAAGCTTTCTGGCAAAGCTGAAAAAAATCGTATGGTTTAAATTATTTTGTATGCTTGGAAAATGTTTATTCTCTTATAGTTAGCAAGAGGCACGAAAAACAAGCAAATCTTAGCCTGTATTTACATCTTTGAAAAAGGGAAGCAAACTATGATGTGAGTCTGTTGCACTACACAGGTTTCTTCATGAGTAAATGTATGCAGATTAGTGATTGTTTCTGGATACTATAGGCACGCACTGTAATTTACGATACAGTAGCATCAGATCAAGATCCTGTTTTGTGAGAGGCTGCACATACACACAATGAGAGACAGTTTCCACCCCAAAGACCTCACAACCTAAACAGACAAGATGGATAAAAGATAGAAAGGGAAACAGAGGAAGTAACTTGCCCAAGGTCACCCAGGAGGTCAGTGGCAAAATCAAGTAAAGAACCTAGATTCCCAATACAGTGGCCTACCTGCTGGATCCTCATGTCAGCTAGAAAATCTTGCTAAAAATGCCTGGGTATCCCCCAATCTGTGCATTGTCCAGATCCTGCTTTTCTTACATTCCCAAATCTCGCACCTTCTTCAGTGGAAGTATAAGCCATGGATAATCAAGCCATTCCATTAGCACTTTGCTCCGTGCTAATCCTTGCTTTTTATTGAGCTCTACAGAGGAAACCTCTGTAGAACTCAACGCTTGTTAAAAAGGAGGCCTGTACTTTTAATCCCCCGTTTGTAGATGTTGAAATGAATTGACTTGCCCAAGCTCACCCAGCAAGGCAGCAGCAGTAGTAACACGAACGCGATTAGTACACAAGACGCTAGATTCCAACGACCTATCCACTAGACCACACTGCCTCCCTGGCTATAGAAATTAACAATTAGTTGAATTTATCATCTCTCTCTCTCTCTCTTTCCCCCCACTCCCTTACCAAATGATGGAATATCACTAATACACCAAAATTGTGAGGTTTTTTTTACAATTTTCCCTGCAAGTTTTTGAAACATTAGGATGCTCTCAAGTCACATTTTTGAGCTTTTCTTCACAACCACAAGGGCTAAAATTTAGCTTACCCCCCCCCCCCGAAGCCGAAATTCTCCCGTAATCCCTTGACTCCAGGAGCTGGGACTTTACGTGAAAAAAAATCCCCAAATACATACGACTCATGATAATATTGCAAGAGCTGGCAGCATTGACATCTACATGCACGACAACTATAGAAGAAAGTCAAAAAAGTACCAGATTGTGCGTAACGTCTAACACCACGAAGTTTCAAACATAGAGCAGTGTTTCCGTATGTGCGGAGGGCGGAAATGTGCAACGCAATACTTCCTGTTTGCTTGCGGCTTCCAGCTGTTATAAACCGCACCAGCGCAGCGCAGATCACGTTGCTCCATTTTAACAAGCAGTGCACGATTTTTCTCTACCACATCTGTGGAGAAATGTTCGAAGCGCGTACGATACCAGCAACCTCTACCCCTAGGCGCTGCTCCTCTGCCTCGTGACAAGACCACACATTCTGATCCTATTTTTATTTCACCAAGTGGCAAAACTCCTGTTCACAGCAGGATGGGGCCCTTTACCTGTGGAGACTGGTGGCCAGGTTTTCCAAACAGCACAGGACCTACGTGTGAGGCAACCCTCCAGCCAGCCCTGGCTGCTCACTCCGCTACCATAACTCATCTCTCCAGCAGAGACTACAGTGTCTGAGTCCTCAGGCAGGCAGCAACTTCTGGGTCAGGTGACTTCCAGGCACAGGTACTTCTCTGAAGCCAGTGCTGTCTGTACAATAGCTCTCCTTGGGCAGGAGTCCCCCTGCTGCCTCAAGGCATTACAGGCTCCCCGGGCTTCTAGTCTAGCCTGGATCTGGGCCTTGTTCCCATCCTGGTGCCACCATATCCTATTCTGACCTTGCACTAACCCTGCATCTGCCTCCTGACTTTCAGGCCCTCAGCCTGACTCCAGCCTAACTTTGACCTTTGGACTACATCAGCATGGGCGGCAGATAACGTAGGCATGGGAAGACATTGCCTTCCCAAACTGCCTACACTGCCCAGCTGCTTCGGAGGACTGGGGCTGCAGCATGGCAGCCTGGCACTCTGGTTGGCGAAGAAGGATTGGGCTTCAGGGCTAGGGTTGGGTGGGGCTTAGCTTGGGGGGAGGAGCATATTGCTGAAGGATGGGGCCTCCAGTAGAAGGGGCAGGGCAAGGGCTTGCCTCCCTCATCTGGACAGCCATCACCCATGTGCATCGGGACCCCAGCTCGATTTGGCTTGTCTATGGGCTCTGACCCCAGTTGTGACCCACAACCTGTCTCTGGACCCTGGTTTCACTGCTGGTCTTGACTCTACAGCCAACTGCAATCTTTAGTATCTGTGCTTGATCACGGTGCCAACCCTCAGGCCTGACTGCTCAGACACCCAGTGCTTGGCACTGCGTTGCCACTCAGATAAGTGGTCCGATTCAGCATGATGTGCGGATGAATGAACAATCAGGTGTTGACAAGCCCAGGGGAGTTGACGTGGGTGTGGTAGACATGACAGCTAGTCACCTAATCTGTCCCCTGCGGTCCCAGCTCAGAGGAGGTTGTAGGATCTGTGAAGGGGGATGAGGTCGTCTTCCCTGCCCTCCAGGCAGTGTGACACATCCCCTAACCTCTCCCATTGACTGCTGGCGCTGGGGAGTGCTCAGACTCAACCCAGCTCTCTGCTCCCCAACTGATGACAAATGGAAGATGCTGGATGCTTTTAAAAAGGTGTCCACTTCAAGTTAGTTGATTTAATGGAAAGGGAATGCTGAAAAATCCAGCCATAAATACGTAATGGCTGGCCTCATAATCTTTCTATGAGCACAACAGTCCTTCAAGATGTTTTTACATTGCATGGTCTAAGCTGGGATCTACATTAGACATCCAAGTTTCTACCCTACATCAAAGCATCATCACCATCCAGTTATGAAGCCTGTAGTGGATAAACTGGAGAAGTCATAATACTGGACTTTTTTTTTTCTTGGCTTTGCCAGGTCTGGGTGACTATGGTCAAATGACTTCACCTTCTCATGTCTCCATCTCCTCAATGGTAAACAGTGGATAATGATCCCGAGAGCCTTTTCCATTGAAAAGGTGTTTTTCAACCAAAAACATATCAATGGTAAATAAAACATATGGGCCATAATTTGGAACGATTGCAATGTTATCTCTGGTTGTCTTTTTATTTAAAAAAAATCACAAATAATTTAATCAAAAAGCCTATCATATGAAGAAAAGTTTTCTAAAGAAGGCCAGTGTTCGATGAAAAACTTTGAACTTGAAATGTTTATATTGGCATGGCTATTTCCATTTACATGAATACTCAATCAAATACTAACCCACATGCAATATAGTGATGGATATGGGCAAACTAGATTTCTCTAGGATGAAGAATCAATAGCTGACAAATAAGTGTACATGTTATCTTATTACTGTTTGTTTAGGCATTGATTCAGTGAAGTGCTTAATAAAGCATGTGCCGAACTTTAAAAGCCCAACAAGTCTTATTGAAATCAGTAGTTTAGTCATGTGCTTAAAGTTTGGCTTATGCTGAAATAGTTTGCTTCACTGAGTCTTTAGTATGCTTTTTCTCTTCATTTTAGAAGATAAAATAGCCTCGCATTTCTAGAAGACTTTCTGCGCTGAAAGAATGTTAAAATTGAAGCAGAAATAAAGGTAAATTAAGATTAATTAAGTTTAAATTAATTAATTCAATTAAGGTGTAATTAATTACTATTAATATTAATATTAATACCTTCCTCTTATTTAGCACTTTTCATCAGTTGCTGTCAAAGTGCTCTATAAAGGAGACCAGTGTCATTAATGTCATTTTACAGGTGGGAAAACTGAAGCCAGAGAGAGAAAGTGACTTGCCCAAGGCATTGGGAGAGTCAAGAATAAAACCCAGGTATCCTGAGTTCCAGGCTAGTGCTCTATCTCCTAACACATTTCAAAGTACCTGTCATCTCAGTGAACAATCGTTAGCGAACTTGGAGGTCAAATCCAGGAGAGGCAAATTTTGCAATGACAAAATATATCAAGGTGCAATTTAATATTTTGAGAACTCAGACATAGTTTAACCATGCTTCCAAATATGTGTATGTGCTGGGGGAGGTACAAAAGAACTAAGGAAGGAACAGATCTTCATCTAGCATAAAGTAACATCACTCCATTGGTTTCAATGGGCCCATGGCAAATGACACCAGTTGGCATTCTGGCTTTATATATTTTAATCTGAATAAGTGCTCACCCTGCCAACAGCCATCTGTGCCAACCCAAATGTGTATCCCTGCACATCTCTGCTTTCCTATTTTAATTTGAAAATTCCCAATGAATAGATAATAGATAATACTCATAAGTACAGGCTGAACTTCTCTAGTCTGGCACTCTCTAGTCCGGCATGATGTCAGTTAGCCGGATGGCCACTTATTATTGGTGTGGCCAAATTTCCCATGGTCCCACAAAGTTTGTTCATAGCCACCAGTCCTGGCTCTCAGTGTTCTGTGCTGTTCTTTAGCTCTAATTTACCCCGAATGTCTTCTAACAGCCCAGGAAGCCGCGGAAATGTTGGTAATGCTGCTAGACAATATTGCCATAAGAAGATAAGAACGGCCATACTGGGTCAGACCAAAGGTCCATCTAGCCCAGTATCCTGTCTGCCGACAGTGGCCAGTACCAGGTCCAAAGACAATGATCAAGCAATTTGTCTCCTGCCATCCTTCTCCAGCCTTTGACAAACAGAGGCCAGGGGCACCATTCCTTACCCCCATTGTCCAGCACCGGTTAGGTCCCGAGGGTGCTGGACTAGACAGGTTCAACCTGTACCTTTGTTTTAGCTAGGATGGTTTTCTCTCAAATTACAGTCCAGCTTGTACCTCCCTGGTCCGGCACCCTTGGAACCTGACTTTGCCAGAATTGGGCACCGTGCTCCCCTCAGTGGCTGTGGGCTCTGCTGTCGTCCGGAGATCCACTCTCCCCCTGGAGACTCCTCTGCCGCCCTCCCCTTGGTGACAAGGAGCTCTGATCCCCCGACCCCGGAGACCAGGGACTCCACTTTGCTCCTCGAGGCTCTGCTGCCCCCAGGGCTCTGTCTTTGCCCCCTAGTTTAGCAACGCTCCTGGCCCCAGCCCACCAGCTTATCCCTGTAAGTGCTCTCACAGGGTCACCCTGATGATGCCGGACCAGGGGTGTTCCCCGACCAGAGAGGTCCGGATGACAGAGTTTCAACCTGTATGTGCATGTGCAGGACTGTACAGAAAATTGGTCACATTCCCGTTTCTCTAAAGAACCAGGATGGGCAGTGAAAGGAAGAGAAGAAAACGACACAGTCTTTCACAAGAAAAACACATGTAAATACTCTCTTCTCATGTGACCACCTATTCTGTGGAATCAGACAGTTGGAGGGCATCAGGGCAACCGAGGTTGCAAATGAATCGCAACTGGAATGGAAACATGCACCCTAAAATGAGGAACTTCCTTCTCGAGCCCAATGACTAGCATTAAAGGCATTGTAAAATAGGTGACGGATTTCTAAGTTCCCTTTGCTAGGGACAGGTGTGAGTTTTCTCTCCCTGTGTTTGTAGCCCCTTGGCACGCAAAACGTGTTACTTCTGCTTGTGGTGTCACCGTCTGTTGCCACGGAAACAGGGAAGGTGTTGTGGAGATCCTTTGCTCAAGCAGGCTACATGAGGAATTAAACTGAGATGTGTCGTGCCTGGGAAACATGTGAAAGTGATTAAGAGCTCAACAGACACAGAGATGCCATCTTCGCAGGAAACATTTTCTGCTAGTCTTTGCAAAGAACCCGGCAGCAGTAGATGCACATGGCTGTCATGTGTAGCTGCGGACTTCCATCTTTACAGCTCCTTTGCAAGTCGTCTTCCTTCCTCAAGAGTCAGTATGGGAAGGATTGGACTTCTTAACCCCTCTGCCTTGCATCTTCCAACCTCGTTCCTGGCTGGCCTTGTGCCCAATGTGTCCTTCTACCTCAGCTCTATAAACATGCTACAAACCTGCTTCTGTGACAGCCTGTTGGATTTTAACACGCCACTGCAATCACTTTTTTTCTCCACTGGCGTAAAGAGCTCACTGAGGGTATGTCTAAACTACAGGGTTTTTTTTCGAAAAAAGTGGCCTTTTTTCGAAAAAACTATACCTGTGTCTAGACTACAGCCGCATTCTGTCGACAGTAAATTGACAGAACGTGGTGGTTTTGTCGACGGCAGTAAACCTCCTCATTCTACGAGGAATAACACCTTTTTTTGAAAGTCATCTTTCGAGAAAAAAGGTGCTATTGCATGAAAACAGGGCTTTTTCAAAAGAGCGCATCTAGACTCTCTTTCAAAAATGCGAGACACTTTTTCGAAAAATCTTCTTGCTGTCTAGACACTCTTTTTCGACAGAGGCTTTTTTGAAAAGATACTGTCGAAAAATCCTCTGTCAAAAAAGGCATGCAGTCTAGACGTAGCCAGAGGTACTTTTGTCATAGAGATTTAAATACGCACTGCTCTGTCTTAAAACAATATCTGAGGTAACACATCCCCACGGGCCTGATTCTTGTTTACAGTAAGGGCCTATTGTACTGCTTTAACAATGCCAGAGTAGTTAAATAAAAGGGTCCCTCCCATATAAATGCAAAAATACTGATATAAAAATGCTTATACCAGTCCTAGCATTAAAATAAGTTATATCAATATATGGTGACTTTTACACTAGTATAACTAATACACTAGAACTTTTACAGGTATAATTGGATGGGGAAAATCCCCCCTCCTCACTGCCATAGTTATCTGGGAAAACTTTAAAGTGCAGCTCCGCCCTTGGGCCCGTTTACATTTGCTATCATTTAATGCTGCTTGACACTGCCAGAGTCATGTGAAAGGGGCTTTCATGTAAATGAAAACCAGTGCCTGATCTCCAGAAAGACTCAAATCAATGTAAACACAATTTTATCAGCCTGTCTCCCCGCAGTATGGTTTCCAAGCTTAGTACACCAGAAAATGCAATCCAGTTCTCAGCAGGCCTTTTATAATACCAGAGCTGTTATCAAGCTGCAAAGAAATATAGGCCCATTTAAACAGACAATGAAGCAAGGAGATGAGTTCACCCTTCAGGAAGGATGAGCAAAAATAAACAACAAATTAACATCAAGTCACACAAGTAAACAAACAAAAGAGCAGATGCAGTGAGCAGAGCGCTAGCGGCTGACATTGGGTGGTGGAATGTTATAATTTTATAAAATCTCACATAAAACTCAGTTCTTGGCACATATTTTTGCTGGAGAGAAAACAAACCAAACTGCTTAGCAAAACTTGAAGCAGCAAAATGGGTTCTTAAGATGCTTGGTATGCGTGTGAAATAAAAATGAAAGACGTTGCTCCTTTCACAGTTATGAAAAAAAGCGCGTAAAAATTATAGATGTTGTTTTTATATTTAGCCCTCATTGGGGCCCACAAATTTAGAAACAAAGTATGAAACCATGGCACAACTTCCAACCGGTATAAATTGTGAATTACAGGCTCTCGCTTGGTGCACTTTGAACATTTGCTATATTTATGTGCGGACTTTGACTTTCTGCCGAAAACTGCCAAGGAAAAAAGCCTGCAATGTCAAATCAAACTTTAAATAAAAGTTGAGGCATCTATGTTTTACTTTAGATATTGTCATTTTTGGTCCTTGTTGTCGCTGTCTGTGGAATAAACTTATCAAAACAAGAGACCATTTATGGAAAGAAGAGATCTATGGTGCAATTTTGTCAAGTCACAGTCAGGACATGGTGAACAATTTCAATTGGCTGTCAAAAAGAAAAAGGTCTTGGGTGAAATTTTTAAAAGCACCAAACTCATTTGTGACTCTGATTATCAGCGCTTACTGCTATCATGAGATATTTTCAGTGGGAAAATCAATGTAATACCCTGGAAATACATTGTGTTTTACCAGCCTATTTGATTTCCTTCTGTCCCCCATTGTAATTATTAATATAGTAATATTATTCCCTGAAATAAATACAATGGTCCTTATTCTCTTTTTCATTAGGCGCATTTTTCATCACTGGAGTGCAAGGGTCTCATTTTTAGTGAAAAGTGTTTTATTAATATAACACCAAAACTATTTAAGGAAACACTGATGCCTTCTGTATTTTAGAGTACTGTTGTATTTTTCTGACATGGCATGCTTCCTGTTTGCCATTCATTCAAATACCGATTGCATTGAAGAACTAAACATGTCTGAGAGCAGAATGACTCAGAAAAAAAATGTTGTATTTTTATGTTTTATTATTTAGCATGTTCCTTTCATGGGTATTTTACATTTGACTAGAAAGAAAAATCACCCAAACCTTGGTATATTTTTATAGTCTAGATCTCAGCTAGCCAAAATACTACTTAAGGAAATTAAGAACTAGATTTTCCAAAGAACTCAGCAGCCAGAATCTCTGATTAAGAGCCGCTGATGCTCTGTGCTCTGGAAATTTTCCCTTTTCAATTAGATGCCTAAAGAAGAACCCAACCCCAGATTGGGGGGGCGGGAGGGAGACGCGAGGTTCTGAGCTCTTTTAAAAACCTGCCTTTACATTAGCACATGCATGGAAACAAAGACATAAATCTCTCATCCCCTTTGATGAAATGAGGCTAGACAAAGCATAGTCACAGGAGAACCACAAATACCTCTCAGCAACCAGAAACAGGCCAAATGCGGCTCATGGGAGTCATGTAACTAGCCCTTTGCTGGCCCCTGTGATCCCTGCATTATATCTGTTTGCAGAGGAGCTTTTGAGGTTCTGCTGTGATTATTCCTCGTCTAATCTTATTACCTTGAATTCAGGAGGGTTATTTGCTGGTATACGGCAAGCTATATTTCAGTGTATGGATGCAATTTCAGTGTCACTGAATGACATATTCTAGCAGTGGGGTTAATGCATCTGCAGCCACACTTCCCAGCATTGCTAATATGGGTCTGCGGACAGTAAAGATACTGGACTGGTATTTTCTGGGTGTTTATTTGCTCACAAAGAGGTTTGCCTGCTTTGGGTTTGATGCACATTGGGTAAAATACTATGGCCTGGAGATCAGACCTGAAGATCCTGTTGTTATTACTACAGGCTTGTCCCTGCTATGCTGGGGAGCGAGGCTGAAGCAATCCATCACATACTGTCGATTTATCATGTCTGCTTAGACACGATAAATTGATCTCCGAGCACTCTCTCATCGATGCTGGTACTTCACCAGGACAAGAAGAGCAGCTGGTGACAATGGGAAAGCAGCCCCCATAGACCTTACCACACAAGACACTGTGGTAAGTACGTTGATTGCAGCTATGGTATTTGCATAGCTGAAGTCATGTAGATTACATCAATGGTGGGGGTTAGTGTAGACAAGGCCTCAGAAAGAAACCCTAACACTGTTTTAAGCCCCACTGCTCCAAGCTGTAGATAGAGCCCTGATCCACAGCAAGTTAATCTCCCACTCACATTGAAGCAAATGAATTTCCACACAGATACAAGTGTCTGCCCATGCAGCATGATCAGGGTCTGTTTGTCCAGCAGCTGGAACAATTGGTCCCCAATCTGTTTGTGCCCTCTAAGTACCACAGCAATACAAATAATAAATAATAACAATAATAGATTGTGTATTTTCTGGATTTGCCTTTTCAGTGAAGTTAATGACTTGCGGACAGAATGCATCAAAATCCATTGTCTGCATCTGTAATATTTTTGCATTCTAAAAATATGTCGTATTCCCCACCCCCCCCCCCCCTTCTGTACAGTTCTCAGCTCTTCGCTCTCTATTTCTGCTTCAAGTTTGGAGAGCCGGGGTTTTCTTTTGGGTTTTATCAAATTACACATTGAAGAAAGGCATACTTTTGAGAAACAGATGGATTTAATGTGCATGAAAATACATGCCTTTTAAAGAAACTAAATTAGTAGTTCCACTTCTGCCCCCTTTTATTGAAGACAGAGCTCCCGGAGAGACCTCCGCTATAAAGCAAAACTTTACAGACATCAGCAAAATGAGATTTATTTGCATGGAAATTTGACAGAACATCAGAGGAGCCCTTTGCAACACCAAATTTGCCCGCGTCAGATATGGAGGAAGCTGGCTTCTAAATCAGAACTGGGATAATGATAAAAGTGAGGCCTTACAACCCTTTAATTCTTTGACATATGAAGACTCTTATTTATGGTATGAGTAGAGCGTATCTGCTAATCAACAGCTGAGAATCTCCTTCATACCATGCAGCGAGATTGATTAATTACTAGATAGTTTGTTCTAGAGACAGGGTAATGCTTGCTCCTTCCATGGTCCATGTAGACTCTCTTTATATACGGAGAAATGAAAAATAAGGACCTGATTTTCACAAGTGCTCAGAATCCAACAATTTCCACACAATTGTTCTACAAAAAGCTGAACCAGTGTAGTTGCTGCCTTCACTGTCTCCTCTCCCTCAGCTGCATCTGGTTGGGTACATCTACGCAGCGAGTCTCAGGGCTTGGTTGACAGAGTGGAGCTGACAGGATTCATGCGATGGGCTAAATGCATAGGCCTGGTGGCTTTGGCTCTGTAGCCCATCGTCCTCCCTAGGCTGCAGGAGCCCGAATTGCAGCACCTATGCTGCTGTTTTTAGCACCGTAGTGTGAACCTCACGAGCCCAAGTCTGTCAGGCAGGGCTCTGAGACTCGGTGCCGTGAGCTGCGCTCACTGTTTAGATGTACCCTTTGAGTACTACAGCCTTGCACACACGCCAGAGCACTCAGCCCGGTCTTTACAATGAAGAAAAGCTCTGTAGTCTCATGTTTGCAGCAGCAAATTAAGAAACGGACCGTAAAAGGGGTGTGGCTCTGGGATGGAACAAAAGGAATTGTGGGCATTTGAGCCCCAAGTCTCAGAGTTCCATGGGAGAAGTGTGAGTATCCCATAATGCATAGGGGCACAAGGCAGGGAGGCTAGAATGTGACACAGAGGATTCTGGGATTCACGCCACAGTGTAGGACTCATTCCAGCAATCTACCTTGATGCTATGTGGACACAGTGCATTGGCCCCCATGCTGAAATGGTGCTGTGTCGGTAGAACTATTGCCAGTAATTTGAGAATTTGCCAGATTCTCAAAAGATCACAGCTCCCACTGAGACACCTAATCGAGGTGTAGATTCAGCAAACTGCTTAAGCACATACTGAAGTATAGGCACGTGATTAAGTCCATCCCTGTTCCATGTGCCTAAATCCTTTATTGAATAGGATGAGTTACAGCACACACTTACAGTTGACCAGGTGCATAAGGACTTTGGTGAATCTGCCAAAATTGCCCAATTTTCAAGCAATATTCAACATCTAGGCCACGTCTTCAGGTGCCACGCCAGAGATCAATCTTCTGGTGTTCGATTTAGAGGGTCTAGTTAAGAACCGCTAAATCAAATGCTGAGGGCAGCTCCTGACAGTCGTGAGGAGTAAGGGAAGCCCCATCGGCCTCCCCCTGAGAAGATGGTACCAAGATCAGATTAAGGTAAACTGACTCCAGCTAGGTATTTTACATTGCTGGAGTTGCATACCTTAACCTGACCTTCCAAGTCTAATAGGGTATGTCTACACTTGCACCCTCGTTCGAACTAGGGATGCAAATTTAGGCATTCGAAATAGTAAATGAAGCCGGGATTTGAATATCCCGCGCTTCATTAGCATAATCTCAGCCGCGTGCTGTTTCGAAAACCAGCTGTTTTGAAAGTGAAAGTGCGCTCCGGGCCGCGTTAGTTTGAATCAAACCCCTTGGTTCAAACTAACGTTACTCCTTATTTTTTGAACGAACGTGGCCCGGAGTGCACTTTCACTTTCGAAACAGCTGGGTTTTGAAACAGCATGTGGCCGAGATTATGCTAATGAAGCGCGGGATATTTAAATCCCGGCTTCATTGAGTATTTCAAATGCCTACATTTGCACCCTAGTTCGAGCTAGGGTGCAAGCGTAGACATGTATCGACCTGACCTTAGTAACTCCCAGTTGTTCGCATACGCCCTGACTCAGCTATTCAGGCAAGCACTTCAGGATATCCTTAAGTCCTTAGAAAAGGACATAAGCAGATGGAACTTGATCCAGGGCCCACTGAATTCAGTGAGAGTCTTCAGGCTGAATTCAATGGGCCATTAATCAGGTTCATGCCAGTGTGCTTTCTTGAATGAGGGGCACTGTTTTCAATGGGGGCTGCTGGGCACATTTGAAAATCTGGCTGTAAATCAAAACATGATACTCAAGTAACTCTTCAGTCTATTTAAAAGTAAATAGTTTCTTTTATAAGTAGCTGGATCTTTATTAGCAATGGATGAACATCAAACATTTCAGAGCTTAGTTCTAATAAGCAGTGGAAAAGTCAGATACTTATCTAAATCTCAAGTGTGTTATCTGAAGCTCCTGACCCAGCAAAATTGCATTATCACACAAGACCAAGCTGTCTTCTGACATTTCTGCCACTTCCAGTATTGGTCTGGGCCAAAACTCAGCATACGGCAACATGTAAAAGAAGGAGGAAAAAAAAAGGAAATGAAAAATTACTAAAATGAATTTAGAACTTTAGGAAAGGTTTTGGGTAGAGTTTGTTCTAAGAATGGCCAAAGCTCAAAATATTTTTTCTGAACTGGGTCATCCATCCCTAATTTTTATGTCCTCCCTTTTCAAAGGCTGGCTCACTTTTGGAATTGATTGCATGTTGTACTTCTCTCTGCCATCTGTTGGATTGAACCAGGGTCACCTAATGAAATTAATAGGCAGCAGGTTTAAAACAAACAAAAGGAAGTACTTCTTCATACAACGCACAGTCAACCTGTGGAACTCCTTGCTGGGGGATGTTTTGAAGGCCAAAAGTATAAATGAGTTCAAAAAAGATATGTTTATGGATGATGGGGTCTATCAATGGCTATTAACTGAGATGTTCAGGGATGCAACCCCATGCTCTGAGGTGACTCTAAACCTCTGACTGCTAGAAACTGGGCCTGGATGACTCAATTCATTTCCCTGTTTTGTTCATTTCCGCTGAAGCATCTTGGACCAGCCACTGTGAGAAGACAGGATACTGAACTACCATTGGTCTAACTCAGGATGGCCATTCTTACGTTCTTATTGGACAAATGGATGGATGGCTTAAATGATTGATAGATGGGTTAAATAGAATGGTCAGATAGCTAATCCAGTGAATCCACCTGATCTCTGTACCCATTCTCCATGCACATTGTAATAGTATCATAGTCTGAAGAACCATCCGTGATTTCATCCTTAACTTTGATGGACTATATCAAGTGGAGCAAATGAAGGATCAAGACTCACACTCAGGTCCCAAAAGGTATTTAGTCACTTGACTTCCAATGAAACAGTAAGAGTTAGTCGCCTAAATACTTTTGAAGATTTGGGCCCCAGTCCTTTGCCTGGGGGTTATAACTTTCTCCCAGCAGCTCCTGTTCTGCTCTGGAGTTTTGGCATGGATTTTAGTGGGCGTGAAGACCAAGTCCTAAAAAATGTGGAAGATGTGTTGCTAAATGTGCTGGGTCAGGTATGTCCCCAAACGTATCCAATTCTTTTTTGAACTCATTTATGCCCATGCCAATTTCAGCCCCAATGACTTCAGAGGGTGGTGTGTATGGAACTTGAGACAGAATATGGATTCCAGGTTAAATCTCTTCAGGCCCTGACTGGAACTGAACCAGAGAATTTACTGAACAATGGGAGGTCAATATTGTCTAGCAGAGTTACCAACACTTACACTGCTTACTGGGCTCTGAGAAGACACTTAGGGGTAAATTAGAGCTAAATAGCAGCACAGAACACTGAAAGCCAGGACTGGTGGCTGTGAACACACTTTATGGAACCGTGGGAAACTTGGCCACACCCACAATAAGTGGACATCTGGCTAACTCAAATCATGCCAGACTCCAGATGTTGCCAGACTAGAGAGTGCTGGATTAGAGAGGTTCAACCTATATTTTGTTTTTCAGTGTTTAAACTGTGTCCCTCCTTCAGCATCACCCATACCATTCTTGGCAAGAGGCCTTGAAAAAGCAGCTGCTGCTGTAGAGCCAGCATAATAGCAAAGTATTGGCTCTTTCAGCCCACACCTTCTGGCTGTGGAGCATATGAAGGTAGCAAGTTAAGTGGGGGGAAGGGAACGCTATACAAATTTACTAGCGGAAATGCAAACAAAGAAGGTAAGAGATGTACATGGGTGATAATGAGGTAAATATTAGCAAAGGTAGCCTTTATAATACTAATATAACCAGATATCAGTAAGGAACAAATATTCAAATGTTTAGGGCTGGATAGATTATTTCCAGTTCTAGCGTGGCTGACGAAACACCAGCCTGCCATGATAGCAAATGAGAGCGGATGTGGGACTTTCTTTTTTAGCTTTGGGATGATAATTGGGAGCATTCTCTGGTAGGAGCCCAAATCTTCAGAGATCACTCCACTTAAAAGTTTGTGATGCTCCTAGCTCCCCCCTTCGTTGTAAGGTTGTCCTAAGTTGTAAGGGCTTCATATCGCTAAGCGGAAGTCCATACGGGGACTCTGATGAGCAATTTGCCGGGAGGCTAATTGATTCATGTTATTATTGGGTTGTCTGATTTGATCTCGGGGTAGCACATGGGTCCATGTGTGCGCACTTCTAAAAGATGGTCGAGTGCACATAGGGCAGTGGATGGGCACGCTTGTAATGCAGAATAGTCACAGTCCTACCACATTCACACAGAACATCGTGACTCAGTTTCCCCTGAGAACGATTCTCACTGACTTCAGCGGGCATTGGATGGGGCCCCACGGAGCAGGGACATTTCTGTGGCTGTTTTCATTCACAAATTGGCATTCCTCAGAGCTCTTCTCCCCCGCCTGCTCTTCTGACTCTCTCTTCTTTGGCTCCTTTTCCTACCTCCCACATGGTGGAAAAAATATTCCCCTGCAATCCAAGTACTGTGTGATGTCAAATAAATTACAGAAGACAGAGGTGCAGGGCTTTTCTGTTTGTGTGTGTGTGTATGTGTGTGAGCGTGCGTATTATTATTATTATTTATTTTTTAAGAATTCCTTTGACGACTCATTGTAATTCTCCACATTAAGGACCATTATTACCTTGAATCTATGTCATTCACTAGGCAAGCCTATAATACTGCATTTGAGGATAAAAGTTTACTTCTTTTCAACAATTAAAGGAGGAAGCCCTTCAGATGCAGTAGTTTTCTTTGTGTTTGGTCAATGGTCGTCAAGTATCTGTTGACAACCATTATAGTTATTAATTATGTGTATTACGCTAGCAGCTAGAGACCTCAACTAAGTGAGTGTGTGGCTGTGGGGGAGGATTGCTATACAAACACCTAGAGAGAAATGGTGAGAGTTTGCAATATAAATAGACAAAGAACTGAGGGGAAAATGGAGGCACAGAGAGATGAAGTGACCTGCTCAGAGTTCCCTCTAAGCTGTGCACTTGGGCAACCACCCAGGAGAGATTCAAATGCTGCCCAGCTGATTAGCAAAGCGCCCATAAGTGCCCATAGCCAGAAGCATGTGTTTGTACTGGTGGTTCACATCTGAATAGGCAGTGGTGCATATAACAAAATTTATTCCACACATGGATGGAAAAAAAATTAGAGGACTATTGCTTGCCAGAACATAAGAACATAAGAATGACCATACTGGGTCAGACCAAAGGTCCATCCAGCCCAGTATTCCATCTGCCAACAGTGGCCAATGCCAGGTGTCCCAGAGGGAGTGAACCGAGCAGGTAATGATCAAGCGATCTCTCTCCTGCCATCCATCTCCACCCTCTGACAAACAGAAGCTAAGGATACCATTCCTTACCCAGACTGGCTAATAGCCATTAATGGACTTAACCTCCATGAATTATCTAGTTCTCTTTTAAACCCTGTTATAGTCCTAGCCTTCACAACCTCCTCAGGCAAGGAGTTCCACAGATTGACGATGTGCTGTTTCAAGAAGAACTTCCTTTTATTTGTTTTAAACCTGTTGCCCATTAATTTGATTTGGTGGCCCCTAGTTCTTATATTATGGGAACAAGTAAATAACTTTTCCTTATTCACTTTCTCTACACCACTCATGATTTTATAGACTTCTATCATATCCCCCTTAGTCTCCTCTTTTCCAAGCTGAAAAGTCCTCTTTTCCACATAGCTGGTCAGTACCAGAGTCAGGAACTGACCCCAGGGGTGAAATCTTGGATCCATCGAAGTCAATTGCATAACTTTTATTGAGTTCAACAGAGTTAAGATTTCATCCCATAGCTCAAGTCCTGACTCAGTGCCTCATCCTTTAGGCCGCATTGCTTCCCTAGAGCCATTATTGTTGACCCATCATTAACGTTTAATTAAGACACAAGCAGAACATTTCAAGAAGGGCTTACACACTGTATGCAGAGAGAAAAGCCGAGCGAAGAAATGCACCCTGTGTAATATTTACTGAAAAGGCCATACATTGCTGCAGCAGGAAAGCTGTCTCTTTTATAGCCTGCTCCAGTTTGGCGTGTGACGTGACAAATTAGTTTAGAAGGACATTGTTTCCAATAAAATTATCTTTTCAAAAACAGTTTTTGTTATTTAATGTCAAACAAACCGCTGTGTTTATTATTGAATGTTACATAGCTCCATGAGAACAGTCTCTAAGATGATGGCTTCTCAGGGAAGTTTAATGTCCGATTCCAAAAAGGAAAAAAAAAAAGTTCCACTCCTTTGGATGTTGTGTTGGCAAAAGGCAACAGAAAGTGTCTTGTGAGGAAAGCCATTAGAATGTTTTCAGCGAAGACTGTAAACAATGGGGATCAAATAGCTGCACTTGTGTTTCGTCCTAAAGATTTACTTGCTTACAATATCTTTTACTGTCTTAAGGACAGTCCGCCCCCACTGTTTTGCTAACAAAACCAAATAGGAAACATACAGTAAATATGCTGATGTCTGTCCATGTCCTCAGTGAGATGGAAACATGAACAATGTTTTGTTTTGCAATCTGGGGGATGGCAGATGTTAGCAAGATTTAACATGTGTGTTTCTATGTGGTTTGCTTAAGAAAGCCGGTGGAGAGGATACTAACAAAACCCTCATCCTGCAAACACCGATTACTATTTATTTATTATTTAGATTATGGCCTAGTTTACACCTGAGGTTGACCTAGCTACATTGCTGAAGATGTGAAAAATTTCGCGCCTCATGCAACTTAATTCATGTGGCACACAGTTAACTTGTGGAACTCATTGCCAGAGGATGTTGTGAAGACCAGGACTTTAACAGGGTTCAAAAAAGAACAAGATACATACATGGAGGTTAGGTCCCTCAATACTTATTAGCCACGACGGATCTAACCTCTGTTTGTCAGAGGCTAGAAATGGGTGACCCTCCACGTTTAGGTGCAACACAGTCAATGGAAGAATTCTCCTGTAGACCTACCTAATAGCTCTTGGACAGGTGGCTTAATGACGTAGATGGCAACACCCATTTGATGTAGGATGCAACTACGCCACAGCACTTTAGCAGCACTGCCGTACGTCCATAGCTGCGGAGCTGAGTCAGCTCTTGCCCTTAGACATACACATAGACATACTCAGTGTTAGTTACTAGAATCCCTAACTGAGAGGGTCCCATTGTGCTAGGTGTTCTGCAGACACATCGTGAGAGACAGTCCCTGTCCCAAAGAGCTTATGATCTAAATAGACCAAGATTAGGAGTCAAAACAGACAGAGACTTGCCCAAAGTCACTGAGCAGGTTAATGGCCGGGTGGTATGGATTCCGGGTCTTCTGATTCCTAGCCCAGTGCCCTATCCACTAGCCTGCATTGACTCTACTTATGCACATGCCACATGACAGGCATGCTGGTAAGGTCCTTGAAACAGAGAATAAGACAGAGAATATCTTATTGCCTCTGTATAAATCCATGGTATGTTCACATCTTGAATACTGCGTACAGATGTGGTCGCCTCATCTCAAAAAAGATATCTTGGCATTGGAAAAGGTTCAGAAAAGGGCAACAAAATGATTAGGGGTTCATATGCCATATGAAGAGAGATAAAAAAGATTGTGACTTTTCAGCTTAGACAAGAGGAGACTAAAGGGGTTGTGATAGAGGTCTACACAATCATGACAATATGGAGAAATGAATAAGGAAAAGTTATTTACTTGTTCCCATCACATAAGAACTAGGGGTCACCAGATGAACTTAATACGTAGCAGGTTTAAAACAAACAAAAGGAAGTATTTCTTCATGCAGCGCACGGTCAATCTGTGGAACTCCTTGCCAGAGGAGACTGTGAAGATCAGGATTTAACAGTGTTAAAAAAATAATTAGATAAATTCATGGAAGTTAAGTCCATCAATACTTACTAGCCAGGATAAGTAGGAATGGTGTCCCTAGCCTCTGTTTGTCAGAGGCTGGAAATGAGTGACAGGGGTGGAATCATTTAATGATTCCCTGTTCTGTTCACTCCCTCTAGGCATCTGGTTTAAAATCTGCTACCTATTAATTTCATTTTGTGACCCCTAGTTTTTATGCACATCGAGTGGATATTTTCAGAGAACTATCCACAATGACTCCAAGATCTCTCTCTTGCGTAGTTATAGCTAAATTAGTCCCCATCATATTGTATGTATAGTTGGGATTATTTTTTCAACATTAAATTTCATTTGCCATTTTGTTGTCACTTAGGTTTTGTGAGATCTTTTTGCCACTCTTCACAGTCAGCTTTGGACTTAGCTATCCTGAGCAGTTTAGTATCATCTGCAAATTTTGCCACCTCACTGTTTACCCCTTTCTCCAGATCATTTATAAATACGTTAAATAGGATTGGTCCCAGTATGGCCCCTTGGGGGACACTACTTGTTACCTCTCTCCATTCTGAAAACTTAGCATTTATTCCTACCCTTTGTTTCCTGTCTTTTAACCTGTTACAAGTCCATGAGAGGACCTGCCCTCTTATCTTCTGATTTCTTACTTTACTTAAGAGCCTTTGGTGAGGGATCTTGTCAAAGGCTTTCTGGAAATCTAAGTACACTATATCCACTTGCTCCCCCTTGTCCACATATTTGTTGACCCCCCCTCAGAGAACTCTAGCAGATTAGTAAGGCGTGATTTCCCTTTACAGAAACCATGTTGACTTTCCCTCAACAAGTTATGTTCATCTATGTGTGGGACAATTTTATTCTTTACTATAGTTTCAATTTGCCTGGTACCGATGTTAGACTTATCGGTCTGTAATTGCCAGGATCACCTCTAGAGCCCTTTTTAAATATTGGCATCACGTTAGCTATCTTCCATTCATTAGGCACAGAAGCTGATTTAAAGGATAGGTTACAAATCACAGTTAATAATTCCGCAATTTCATAGTTGAGTTCTTTCAAAACTCTTGGGTGAATGCTAGCTGGTCCCAACCAGGGATAGACCAAAACTGCAATCTTAAATCCAAACTCCTAACTCCTTTCCCAGGTCCACATTCCCGTTTCTGAACACGGACTCAAAGACTTTCAGGTCAGAGGCGACCATCTTCCTTGGCACGCTTGGCTACAGAACCTCACCCAATCCTGAGATGGACCCCCGATCCTCTTTCTGACTTACTGAAGCCCACAAATCATGGTTTAAAGATATCCAGTTACAGAGAATTCATCATTCAGCATAGCCTGAGGCCTTTTATTTAAGTTGGATGCAAAGCTGGAAGGGCACTAAAATTGAACAGCGATAGACAACCGAGGCTAGTGAGTGGGCCGCATGTGTGGTCCTCCTTCCTCTCAGTGGGCCACAAGATCATCATAACCAAGACAGTTTTCTGGGACAGGGTAATTTTTCTAACTGCGCTTGCGTGCCTGGAATTCGCGGGGAGGTGCCGATTGAACCGTAGCAGGGCTTTGATTGGATGCAGAGAGAGCGCATGACTCTCACAGTCAATGTTGTGTGTAATCGGCGCACACCTCACTTCCCGTGCCTTTGTTTTAAATGCGTGTCACTTTAGTAATGGTGATAGGAAAAAAATTATGCGGATGGAAACCAGCGGAATCTGGCCACCCTGTGAACAGGCAGCACAGGCAACAAATTGTTTCGCAGGCCACACGCAGAATCCTGATGGGCCGCATGCAGCCCATGGACCACAGGTTGCCCACCACTGAAACTGATGGTCTCATGGAACTTGTATGGAGCAGAACCTCAACTGATCTAAGATAGCATATATTGAACTGCAATGATTTATTCCAGCTCAGAATCTAGCTGTATGACCCTCTTCTTGAAATAGGTTCTGCGCGCTGTGTGGGAGAGAGGCACAATCGGGCCCATGGGAAATACCCTCTGCCCGATCTACAATATATTTTAGAGGGTTTGTGTGTCTGTCTGTCTGTTCAAGAACTCCTCCTAAACAGTAAGAGGTAGAACCACCAAATTCGGTACACAGCTTCCTCTTATCACAACTTAAAGTAAGGTCAGGGCTTGGTTGTGCCAGGAAAATGGGATGTGCTTGGAATGGATTTGCTTCTCTTAAAATCATGCAGAAAAAGAGACAGAACCATCAAATCTAGTACAATCCTCAAAATTGACATAACGGAGTTAAAGTTGAAAGAGAGAGAACCAAGATGAGCTAGAACAATAGGATGACCCTGGAAGAGGATTGCTTCTCAACAAACCTTCTAGAAAAGAGAAAAAAAAGGAGAAATTTGGGGTAGTGCTCTGTTTTGGCACAGCTTAATCAATGTTTAAGGTTTGAAAACTAGAAGAAAATGTTGTTAGAAACCAAATTGATGATAGCCCTTTTTGGTTAAAACATAGTGAAAGATAAGAGTTTATAGGGATGAAGAAAAAAAATATGCCTGATGGAAACTCATTTTTAAAAACACACTAATAAAAATTTGACAGAAACATTTTAATAATCCCTTTTTAAGAAAATTGGAAATAAAAATCAACTTCATAAAATAACACTGTATTTTTGCAAAATACAGGCATTTTAACAAAGCATCTATATTTTCCTTTTATTTTCCCACTTCCCTTCCCCACCCTTAATTGACTTACAGACCCAAGTGACACCAGGTAAATCTGCCAGTTCCTAATATTTAAACACTGGTTTCCAAGTCACTCACGAGACTGTCATTTCCACCGAGTTGTAAAAACAAGAGTATTGCAATCGAATTTTAAAAGCTCTAATTTGTTTGTTCTTCGAGTGCCAAACAAGTGAACTCTGATGAAACCATCTTTTCCTCATCAGCATTCAGCTTATAAATTTTATAGCAGGACATCCTTACTCCAACCATTTTTTTTTAAGTGGCTTTAAACATCATTAATTTCCCTGTGATTTTAGTGAGGAAAAATGTTCTTTAAAAAATGAAAAACATTCCCATTCCTGGCAGGGAATATTAATTGGCACGTCATGTCAACTTATACAGTTACACATTAAGGCCCCATATGTCATTGGCGCACAGTAACTGCTAAGGAAGCCATTGAAATAATTGTCTAAAGCGAATGCCATTATACAGCACTCAATGGGTACGTCTACACAGCAGCGTTATTTTGGAATAATGGCTGTTAGTCCGAAATAACTATGTGAGCGTCTACACTGAAATAATTTCAAAATAACGGGTGGCTTATTTTGGCATTTGTAAAGCTCATTCCATGAGGAATAACGCCTCTTCTGAAATAGCTATTTTGGAATAGCGGTAGTGTGGACACTCCACTGCTTCTATTTCAAAATAGCTCCTCTCCCGCGCCATTCAAAGTAGTTACTCCTCAGTGCTTCCTGGGGCTCGAAATCGAGATAGCGCATCCACATTAGAGGAGCCTGCTTTGGACTAATTTCCAGGTTTCCCTGTAGTGTAAACACGCTATTTTGAAATAAGCTATTTCGGAGTATTTCTTCCGGAATAGCTTATTTCAAAATAATCGTGCAGTATAGACGTAGCCAAAATGTGTGATGTGCTATTCCTCCTCCTGCCTGACTTTTCTGATGGAAAAATGTTTCTCTGTTGGAAAGAGAATAGGATGATGTGAGGATCCTGGAATAGCTCATCTTAAAAATAGATTTGTATTATCTATATGTGGTAATAATTTGGAATGATATTTCAACATGTGGTTATTTTTGTGGTGTTTGTATTTTTATGTGTGTTAATAGTTATAGAAATTATGTCATGAGAAAAATGGGGCCTACCTCTTTAAGAATAGAGGCGGGGCATTTGAAGAGAACTCTGGGCAGTGTGAGCATGACTATGTGAGGAAGTAGGCGGAAAAAAAAAAAAGCACTCAGCCTATAAAAAGCTCCCAAGAAATGTGTTAGAATTCCAAGAATAAATAGAATTCTGCTTCAAAACTGAGCTGCTTTGTTGAAGGTGAAGTGACATCTGACTAAGTATATTTGAATGCCTCACAGCAATCCAGACATTACTAAGCTAGTCTTGCAACAAATCACGGAGTGAAATATTCTCCCCAGAGTTGTGCAAAGAACCAATTTTTAAGTACTGTGGCCAAACCAAAAAAAAATCAGAGAAAAAAATTTGGTTGGGTCAGCCCAAAATTGAAAAACAGTTTGATTTTATTTTCCTGATAGAACAAAAAAAAAAAATTGAAAAAAAAATTCATTTGGTTTCATTTTTGAGAGTTTTTAATCTTTTAGCAATTTTTAAGACCAAACCGAGTAAAAAGAAAATGTCTTTCTGAAATGAAAAGTCGGAATGTTTCACTTCAGAAATGCTAAGACAAACCATTTTCACATTACCAATTTTTTTTTTTCCAACTGAGAATGTTTGAGCAAGGGTGGGATTTTCAAAAGCCTTCTGTGATAGCCTAACATTGATTCCATTGAAATCAGTAGTAAAACTCAAATTGACTTCAGTGAAAATTACAACTAGTTGAAATTTGGAGTTGAAATGCCGACATTTCAAAACTTCCTTTTATCCCAGCTTGGAATGAAAAGTCAAATGTCTGAAACTTTCCACAAACTGAAAATTAGAACTGGGGGTAAGTTTTTGGATGAAGAATTTATTTGATGAATAGTGCAGTTTCGGTCAATCTGAAACTATTCACAATCTTTGCTCTGAAACAGATCCAAAATGGACTTCTTTGAATCACTGAACATTCTGAAAACACGCCCCTCTTCAAACTAAACATTTCCCCCCAACTTTTTTGGAACAGACACAAATCTAAGACTCAATTCTTCACATAGCACTCATTGAAATGTTTCAACTAGATAAGGTTGAAGTGCTTCATTTTGACTTTACCATTTGATTATGACGTTACATTCCCTGGGTTTATATCACAAAACCCTACTTCATTTATTATAGAAGGATGGTCTTGCAGTAAAAACTCTGGCTTAGTATATAGGTGATGTGGGGTGTGATTCTCAGGTCTGTCACAGGATGCCTGAGTGATTTTGAGAATACCACTATAAATCTCCCTGAACTTTCATTTCCCCAACCTACTAATTCTGGGAGGAAGTCAGAGTACAGTAATAATAATGTACAGAACTGGGCTGAGGAGCTTGTGTCTGAATCCAGATTAAGGTCAGGGCAGAGTTTAAAGTCAAGTTAAAACTCAAGAATCAGTTTCAAGGCTAAATGGGCTCTAGCACCATCTGGATCAGATGGCACCAAAATATCACTCAATCTTTTTGTGCTATTCTGCCCCCAAAGAATGAAAATACTAGGAGAACAGCAGTTTGTAGTAGATTTTGGCTTATTTCTAACCGTACTCACAACATAGGAATGAAGGATTGGGCCCTATATAGCTAATACACATTTCATAATACTGTGGCATACAATATCCAGGAAATCTTATCTACTATTTCTGTTGTGTTCTGAATTCTCTCCCTAAGCAGTTCAGATAGAACTGAGCTGCTATTCAGAGAATAAAGTACAGATTGAACCTCTCTAGCTGGCACCTTTGGGATCTGACCAGTGCTGAACCAGAGAATTTACTGAACAATGGGAGGTCAATATTGTCCAGCAGCATTACCAACACTCCCACTGTTTACGGGGCTGTTAGAAGACATGTAGGAGTAAATTAAAGCTAAACAACAGCACAGAACACTGAGGCTAGACTGCAGAGCTTTTCCAGGATACCAGAGGAATGCTGCGTCCAAGGAACGCATCTGCTTTTTCGGAAAAAAAATTAGGAAAAACAGACCCGTTCTTTCACCATCCCTGTAAACCTTGTTTTACGAGGCATAAGGGATGTGCCAAAAGAGGAGGTTTTCCCAAAATTTGGCCCATGTAGACAGGCCAAATTTTGGAAAAGCCTCTTCCAAAAGAAAAGTGGAAAAAGATACGCAAACTGCAGTTCTCGATTTGCATATCTTTTTCCGACTTTTCTTTGCAGTCTAGACATAGCCTAAGAGCCAGGATGGATGGCTGCAAACAAACTTGATGGGACCTCAGAAAACTTGGCTTTTTTTTTGGATTTTATTGTCTGTCTTTTGGATTTTATTGTCTATTAGCCAGGGGATAGAAATGGTGTCCCTGGCCTCTGTTTGTCAGAGGCTGGAGAAGGATGGCAGGAGACAAATCGCTTGATCATTGTCTTGGTCCACCCTCTCTGGGGTACCTGGTGCTGGCCACTGTCGGCAGACAGGCTACTGGGCTAGATGGACCTTTGGTCTGACCCAGTACGGTCGTTCTTATGTTCTTATGTTCTTATGTCTTTAACCAAAAAAAAATTTAAAAAAATCAAAATTTCAGTTTGCAACTTTACCACCACTTTTCAACCATCTGCAATGGAGTCTCTACTGCAAAGGGCATTGTGTGTGGTGTTCTTTCTGGTAAAGGTGGCAGGCTTAACAAAACATTTTGTGAAGCGATAGGAGATTAAAGAATCCTGGATTACTGACTTTTCCATACGTCAGGCAGGGACATACTGTGATGTTGCCTAGCGGCATGTCTAACTCTTTTTCTGACAGTCTTATCTGATTTTGTTCAATGCCTCCTGTTTCAAAACACTCTGCGCCAGAGGTTACTTTGGCTTGCAAATTAATGTGTGTGCTACTGTGGCTTGCATTAGTGTTGATGTCAGGTTGCTGGCTTGCTCTTTCTTTGCTCTTTTGATCATTAAAATCTACCAAGCAACGTTTTCACTGGATGCCTGGTGTTTTATCACGTAGAGGATGCCTCTTCTGCAACGGTGCTGTGCTTCCACAAATACTGCTTTTATAAGCACCGTGTCAATACAGGCATGCAATCTGTTCATTATGCATAGTTTTGACCCGCGTCTTTAGATACAAAATAGCTCAAAGGTGTCATAGAAGGCACTCTTCCACCTCTTTGACGTCCTGGTGATAGCTTGGCCTTTCTTTCCCAGAAATAAGACAAAGTTAAAATCGCTGCACAATAGCACACTTCAGACGCTGAGTGAAAGCAAGCCAACTGACTTTGCTCCTGGAAGGGGCGGGGCCTCGGGCATAAGGGGCGGGGCCAGGACAGATGAGCCTCAGCACCTTCTGGACTGTGCCATTCCCCCCAGCATCATCTGAAGTGCACCACGTGGGGTTCTGCACAGGTCTCCAGCTGCGATTTAAAGGGCTCAGGTCTCCAGCCACCATTGCTACTGCAGTAAGGGGCCAGGAGCCCCGGGCTCCTTAGTGTCACTTGGCCCTGGGGCAGTTGCCCCCTTGGTCGCCCCCTGTCAGCCGACCTGGCTGCGGGTCTGATTTCCTGCTCAAGGAGACATACTTGGGCTAGTTCTCATTGAAAAGTGTGCCAACAATTGTAGTGTCGGCAGTTGCATGGACTGACCACCTAGGGAGTCCAGCAAAGTTTGTTCTCAGGGTGGCTAGACCCTCCCGCTACTCCCAACTTGTTCCTGTGCCTAAGATGCTATTTTTAGCATGCTAGCTCCATGGTGTGTAGAGGGCAGGTTGCCCTGTAGAACAGAGAGAAGCCATTTCTGAGTTAAGAAGTCTCCCTATTGTCTTTCCCTCTTCTAACCTGCCAAAGCAGCTGGTCTGTCAGCATCTTCCAACCAAGAGCCCCTGCACTGCTCTAACTGAGGGCTTTGTTTGTGATGTTGGATGAAAGAGCAAGACAAAAAGAGTTAGAGAGGAGATTTTGAATAACTCCTGAAAATCCAGTGCCAATAAGTCCCAGAAAGGCCTCTGAGAAACCAAACCCAAGCTGCACGGCCCCACACTGGAAGATGTCTGCTTCCCCTTATTGGTACCAGCAAATACCAGTGCAGGACTGACACTGGTCCAAAAATGGGCTTTTGGAAATGAGAGAAACTTTTCTTTGTGTGTGTTTCATTTTCTTTATGAGCTTAAATGATTTCACTTTCCTGTCCCATGAGCAATCCCGCGTTCCTGAAAGCTTGGACTTTGCCAGCACACAGAGCGGACTGTAACAACTTCATTTTTCTTCTGTGCAGGAGCTTGTTTATTACCTTTCTGAGGTTTTCAAGCAGTCACCGATTTTAAGGCCAGGTGGCACCTTTATGATCGTATAAGCCAGACCATGGAATTTCAGCCAATCATCCCCTTATCACCGTATCAATAACTGGTGGTTAAACTTGAGTATAGCTCCTAGAAAGGCTTGCCAAATTGCTTTAAAACCCCGAATGCTGGACAATTTATTACCCCACAGGATGCAGTCCAAGGCCACTGAGAGCGCCTCTAGAGTACAGGATTTTTTCGGAAAAACGGAAAACTTCACCTACGTCCACACTGCAATCGCGTTCTTCCGAAAGAAAATCGAAAGAACGCAGGGGTTTTTCCGACATTGGTAAACCTCATTCTACAAGGAAGAACGTCTTTTCCGAAAGAGCTCTTTCGGGAAAAGGCATGTGTGGATGCAGAAGAGGGAGTTTTTTCGAAAGAAGAGACCTCCAGGAAAAAGCACAGGTGGCCATTCTGCCCATAGTAATCACAGCTCACATGCGAGAGAGCATCCAATGAGTGTGGACGCTATCTTTCAAAAAAGCAGATCGCTTTTTCGATGTGCTTTTGAAGTGTGGACGCTCTCTTTCGGAAGAAGTTTTTTCGGAAGATCTCTTCCGAAAACGTTTCTTTCAAAAGAAACTTGCAGTCTAGATATACCCTGAGTGTCACAATCATATCCAAAAAGGATATTCCGTATTTTCAATTAGTGTTACACTTGCGGTCTAAATCAGGGGTGGCAAACTGCAGGCCAGGAGGGCTGGATGTGGCCCTCAGCTTCCTTGGATCTGGCCCGCACTAAATCTACTAGCCTGGACCTCCTAGGCTTTGGTGTGAGATGGGAATGTGGGGAGTGTCTTTCTCCTCAGTCAGGGGCCATGTCAGTGAAGGTTTTTGTTTGTTTGTTTTGTTTTGCTTCTCACTTATGTGAGGCCCCCAACCGATTTTTCTGTGGGTCAGTGGCGCACGGTCCAAAAAAGGTTCCTCACCCCTGGAAAATGATCCTCTCCCCATGACTATACTGCCTTCTGCCTTATGAGTCGTTCATGGCCAGATGGGCTTGCCAGGTGGTATCCATCGATTAGTGGTCTTGCTACACCTCTGGGGAACACACGCCAAGTCGTTTTGGTTTGGAACCTTCCAGAACCCGCTCACAACAATGTCCCCTCAGAGAGGTTCTATCTGGAGTAACGCTTGAGGGCTAGCAGTACAAGGTCATTATTCTCCTGACTGGTGAGATATCAAGGCAAAGAAGCGCCCAAAGCAAAACCCTGGGTCCCAGCAAGCCAGGAACCAGGTGGCTGTTTGGAACTGCACTGCATCACTCAGCCATCTCTGGTAATGAGGTGATGGGAACCAGCTAGCTCACTGAAACTGGCATTCCAAAACTCAGCAAAAAAATATCATTCTTTGCCCGAGGCAAGGAATGTTTTGCTTTTTTGGATCGGAGACACGGAGAGAAAATAGAGTAGCACTTTCAGCCCTGCATCAGTTTTTCCTGGAATTAAGATGCTCGTGTCATCCTGTTTTGTCCCCCCCCCCCCTTTTTCTTTTTAAAGCCCTGAGAGCTGCAATTAGATCTCAGCAATACAAAGCAGAGAACACCTTTAAGGAAAGCGGGCTTCACAGGAGAGCTGAGGCATAAAACAAACAGCCCTTTGAATCATAGAGAGATGACTCAAGCTAACACAACAACATGAGGAGTAAGAGAAAACAAACAAAAAAAAAGAATGAGCAATCTTGAGGCTGCTTCATCTTCATTTTTTCCAAATCCTTCCCTAATAACAAGTCAGCCGGTTTATTTGAAACAAGTGAATTTCTACACACTCAACCTTACTCGTGGGTCCCCAGGGGCCTCCTCTCTCCAGCAGCACATGGAGAAGAACCTGACGCAGGTTCCTAGGGGATTAACAAAAGCAAATACATGCATGGGACCAGTGAATGCATTAGAGGACTTGGCTGGAAGAGGGAAACCCAAGAAAGATCTAGAATTACTGAAATGGAGGAAAGGTCTGTGTATAGTTTGGCTTGATTTCCTCTATGGGATGAATGATTATGAGTAACAGGCAGGGTTACAAGCATGCACATTAGATCCTCAGCTGATGGAAATCGCCTTCACTCCATTGAAATCAAAGGAGCCACGTCCGTTTGCATCATTTGAGCATCTGGCCTCTTGTAATGTACATATGAGACTGAGGCTGGATACGCTGTGTTTGAAAGAGGCGGTGAGTGTGTGCTGTAAATGTGAGAGCATGCTTCATAGGCATGAGAGGGTATTTTAACACATATGGGTGGTGCTTAATTGGCAGTAGAAATGTTGTGTACACAATGCGATGCTTAAGTTCATGTGTAGTTATGCGCTGCATTCAGAAAATAATTGCTTAAGTATGGATTCAAAAACCAAAATCCTTTCCCCCCTCTTCACAGAGGAATCATTAATTAGAAGATTTTCAGCATATTGATACACTCAGATCAAGCAAAGTCATTTTACAATGTGGCTACGGCTACACTATGAGTTTTGCCACAAGAGGCAATGCAAATGAAGAGCGGATTAGCATTTTCTCGCGCTTCAGTTGCATACTCTCTTTCGTTTCGTTTTTGCGCTAGGGGTTTTTGCGCAAAAACAGGCAGTGTGGCCGTGGGTGTTTTGCGTAAAAACCCCTTGCGTAAAAAGAATCGGCACAAAATATGCTAATGACATCGCAGCTCATGCTAATGAGTCCCTCATTAGCATATTTTCTGCTGCAAAAACTTGCAGTGTAGGCATAGCCTCAGTGTATAGTCAATGTATGTTCTTAGACAGTAACACATCTTCTTTAAACTGTTTTGACTAGAGAGCTCTGCAAAACCCTATAAAACTTACCTGCTTGTAATTCATGCCAGATTCAGCATGCATACGAGGAGCTTTTCAAAAAAGTTGGCGAATCTTTTGAGCAACCACGGGCTCAGTGTTAAGTAAAAGCTCTACGTGGTCTGGCCTCAAAATGACTCAAAACATGCACATTTGCATGACTTTGGCACATGATTCTCCCCCCCCCCCCGCCTTTCACAAAGAAGGCGATTGATTCAGATGAGGCTTAATGGAGGCATCCCAGGTGTCATATAGGGCTGTTCTGGAGAGGGGCCAAAAAAATAAATAAAAAGAATCCTGGATCCAAACAAACCCGGATTCTTTTGGAACGTGGATTAGCTTCCACTCTGAATCCTGATCTGGAAAGGAAAGAGACACACGTTTCCAGTTTAAAATAATCGAATAATTGTAGTGGGGCTGTCCACCGCTGAGGAATGATCACCATCCAATTCCTCCAAGCCTCTGATTTGATTTAATTAGGGATGGAATCTTGACAGCATTCCTGCTGTTCTGAAATCCACAGGCATGGAATACTATTTAATTCTTGATGGCACATGACTTCCTATATGAATTAAGCAGGCAACGGTAGGACCGCGTCACAAAATTTAGCCTGTCCAATATTCAGTGAGCTGAAAGCAGGTTTTTCCAGTCCCTAGCGTGTAGTTTGGGACACAGTCTTCCTTCTTACATAGCAGCCTGGCTTGTTATTGGCTAGCGGGAAGAGCTTTGCTATTGAGCGTTACTGGAGCACTTAAAGGCCTTCCAAGCATCCCCAGGAGAAGCTGGAATGTTTTCCATCTGAGCTTGTGTTTTATGGACCGTGAGACAGAGACTCAGGAGGGGAGGTGCGAGGAAGGAAGAACTAAACCTTCATCTCGATGATCATGTTTCCCATGGAGACTTTTGCCTCTTCGATCATTCTCTTCCCAATTTCCCAGAGGTTGGTAATGTTGTGAAACCAATGACTGTAAACATCAGTGTAACTGGAAACTCTTCTTCCGCTGCTTGGCCTAAGTGAAATGAAAGCAGCAACTTCTCATCTCAGCTGGGAAAAGTATCCCCAGGAACAGTGAAGGTCAGCTGTGGCAATCCACGGGGGGAGGGATAGCTCAGTGGTTTGAGCATTGGCCTGCTAAACCCAGGACTATAAGCTCAATCCTTGAAGGGGCCATTTAGGGATCTGGGGCAATTCTGTCAGGGATAGTACTTGGTCCTGCTGTGAGGGCAGGGGACTGGACTCGACCTCTCAAGGTCCCTTCCAGCTCTATGAGATAGGTATATCTCCATATTCGGGCAAATGCACCACCCCAAATTAGGACTTCACAGGGAAGTGCTGTTTAGGTAAACAAAAACATCCTATACCTGTAGACTGAGACATTTGGGGTGTGTCTAGACTACAGGGTTTTGTCAACAAAAGTGGACTTTTGTCAACAAAACTATACCTGCATCTACACTACCTCCGAGTTCTGTCGATATAATATCAGTTTTGTCGACGGCGGTAAACTTCATTCTACGAGGAATAATGCCTTTTGTCGACAGAGTTCTGTCAACAGAAGGCTTATTGCATCTACCCTGTCCTTTGTGTCTACACTCTCATGTCGACAAAGTGGCTTGCTTTGTCGACAGAACTGGATGTAGTCTAGATGCTCTTTGTCGACAGAAGCTTTGTCGACAGTATCTGTCAACAAAAGCCTGTAGTCTAGACGTACCCTAGGTGGGGAGCCTATCAAAGACAACTGGATTTCCTTCACAAGGCACTAATTAGTAATATTACTCCAGCTGAGAGGAGGGGTTCTCACTGCCCGAACTAAGGAAAAACCAAACCAAACCAATCATTTGCTTACATGGGTTGAGAAAGGAAGGATGGTCGGGAAGTGAAGGCACTGGATAGGGGTTTAGAAGGGCTGGGTTTGAGTCTTAGCTCTGTTATATACTTTCTGCATGATGCTGGGGAAATTGAGTAATCTCTCTGTGCTTCAGTTCTCTGTCAATATATATGGATAATGAATCATCCCTTGTCCAGTCTAGTAGCTTTCAAACTTTTTTTTCCTCATGACCCAATTGAAGAAAATTGTCAATGCCCATGACCCAACATAATTATATCTTTTGACTAGAGCTCGGGCTCTGGGGTAGGGCTGGGGATGAGGAGTGCAAAGAGAGCTCCGGACTTGGGCGTGGGCTTACTTCTGGTGGATCTCATGCAGTGGAGGTGCTAATGCAGGTTTCCTGCCTGTCCTGGCACTGTGCCCTGGAAGCAGCCAGCAGCAAGTCCATCTTCGAGGTGGAGGGATGCACACTGCTCTTGCCCTTAGGCACTGATCTCCTCCCCAGGCTCTCATTGGCTCCCAAACTCTGCTGCTTACTGCTTCCGGGCCATGGTCCACAGTGCTGGGACAGGCAGGAAGCTGCTTTAGCACCCCTGCTGGTCACTTGATCACCTTACAGTAAGGCGACCTGGTGCCTGGCATTCCACGACCCAGTATTGGGTCACGACCCATAGTTTGACAACCACTGGTCTTTTCGAACTGTAAAACTCTTCAAGGCAGGGACTGTCTCTCCCTACTGTTTGATGCATTAGTCTTGGTCGGAGTTCCAGGCAGTACGGTAATGGAAATAATAATATTGATGAAAACAAATCAACTATGTAAAAGCAGCAAACTATTTTTAGTACAAATGGAGGCATTCAAACAACACATCACGGGTCAGATTCCACATCTACTGGGATAAATAATGGATGCTTTGCTATTGATTTCAATGGGACTATGATCCGGCCCTTTACTTTTTCAGTGTTTCCCCCCTTCCCCTAGTTTCTTTTTGCTCTGTTTCATAGACTGGTGCAGCTTTAGCTCTAGTGCAGGGGTGGCCAACCCGTTCCAGACAAAGAGCCAAAGTAGCAGTGGATATAGCATGAAGAGCCGGGGCAAAGTTGTTGAGAAAAAAAAAAAAAAGGACTGCCCCTTTAAGAAATGTGTTTAAAGGCTTTTTGGCCCATCAGGCTCCCACTGACCCCTGCCATCTTGAAGACGCCATTTTGAATGGCCGCACCAGACAGTTCCCCGTCCCAGTGGGATGTTTTCAGGGGCGTGGGGGAAGCTTCACGAGATGTGGGGGCAGCTTTGTGAGCTGCACTTTCGGGGAGGGGGGGAAGAGCCGCATGTGGCTCACGAGTCGTGAGTTGGCCACTCCTGCTCTAGTGCCTGCCGTCACGATAGCTATGCAGTTTGAGGATATACCCCCAAAGTGGCAACGTTGGTTGAAACACACGGACATCATATTTATTTCCTGTTTGTATTTCATGGGTCATTACAATGCCCACTGTAAAGCTGCTCAGTCTGCCAGGCCCAGAAACTTTGACTCCTTGTCTGCTGAGACTGAGCACGATTTGAATAAAAGGCCATTCTAGAATTAAATGCTACAAGGGGACTGGACTCGATGACCTCTCGAGGTCCCTTCCAGTTCTAGTGTTCTATGATTCTCTGATTCTAAGATACCTTGAGCTTCCTTCATGCAGAATTCAGAAAATGATTATTTGATCCAACTAGACACACAACTCAAACCAGACCTGATTTCTCCTCTCATGTCATTTTTAAACCATTGTAACTCCATTGACTTTGGCGGAGTCACTCCTGATCTGCATCAGTTCATCTGAGAAAAGAAATCTGTCCCAAAGTTTTTAAAAAGAGAATGCCATCTTATCCACTGGATACACAGCTCCCATTTTATAGCCATAGTTGGGATTTTCAGTGGCACCTAGAAGCATGTAAATAGTACTTTCACTGGGCGCATTGTAACTCCATTGACTTTGGCGGCGTCACTCCTGATCTGCATCAGTTCATCTGAGAAAAGAAATCTGTCCCAAAGTTTTTAAAAAGAGAATGCCATCTTATCCACTGGATACACAGCTCCCATTTTATAGCCATAGTTGGGATTTTCAGTGGCACCTAGAAGCATGTAAATAGTACTTTCATATTACTCCGAGCAGGGCCTAACTTTTGTACAGCACCTAACGCAATGGGGCACCAATCCCTGACGTCCAACTGTAATAAAATAATAATTAATCATGTAAATCAAGTAGTTACTTTTGCCAGCATAACTAAATAAATGTTAAAAATATACTTGTTCCATCAGCATCGTGCAGGGAGAAGCCGAGATCGCTCATTTAAATCCTGCTCTGCTCTTCTCTCCTGGGCTGTAAAAGCTGTTCCACAGAGTGGAGTCATCTCGTGGAGGACAGGTCAAAATTGTTTCTCAGTGGAACTAGCCACATTTTTCCCAGTTTAATTGAAATCAATGGGAGCTAGTCACTTAACCTGCTTAGGAGCTGTGGGAAAATTCTGCTAGGTCCCTGTGAGCATTGTTAGTGCCTGAGTATTGGTGAGAATAATCCAGCCCGTATGGAGCGGATACTGGTAGGTCCCTGGAAGACTCTCTGTCCAGAATACATGGCCATCCTTGGGAGGGTTGCACTGGCATCCCAGTGAAGCCAGTGGCAGCTTATTTGCTCTGCCCACGGATGCGACCTTTAGGCGGGTAGGAGCGTCCTTATTTTTTCTGACTGAAAGTGCTGGACTGGCTGTCTTTCATACTCCCTGAGCGGCTGTGGAGAGCCGGCCGCAAGGGATCGGATTTCAGTCTCAGGAGGCTCCCATTCTTCTGCGGCATGGCCCTTCCTTACACGGCCACCAAAGTGAAAGTGTCGTCTGGGACCAGGAGCCGAGGTGAGCTGAGGACAGCCTGGCAGCGTTGGCCTGGAATGCTTTCCTTTTGCCTGGGGAGGCCAGGGATGTTGTGCATCCCCCCCCAACCCCGACATGCTGCTAATCTGAGGCCAAAGCCACTGCAGTTAACGGTGTGAATTGGGTGGGGGCAAGAGGGGAGAGTGTTGAGGTAAGAACTATAACGAGCCACAGACCAAATTGCACTTGCGTTCTCTGTCACACAGTCTGTCACGCAGGCGCTGACTTTCCAGTGTGCCGGGGGGTGCTTCACCCCACGTCCCATCCCTACTCCATCCCTTTCCCAGCACCCTGTCCCCACCCCACCCAGCCCTCTTCCTCAAGGGTGCTGCATCTGCGGCCTTGTTTCGCCCTCCTCTCTCCCTCCCCACTGAGCCTTCTGCATGCCACAAAATGGCGCATCACGGTGGTCAGGAGGCACAGGGAGGGGACAAGAAGGCACAGACAAGCACCTACCATTTTTTCCTTCAGAGCACACACGGAGTCGGCTCTATCGTCTGATGCATACAGTGCTGTTTTTTTTAAAAATCATGCTATGCCGTGGAATTTAAAAACCAAACAGAAAACCAAAACTAAGCCCCAACCTCCCCACCTTCCATTTTTCATTTTCCCATTTTGAACAGGAAATCTTCCCACTTTTCATTTCAAAACATTTGGCTGTGAAATATAGCTAGATTGAATTAAAGAAAAAAAAAAAGGCTTCACCCTCCCCAATTAAATGAAATGGTTCAAGCGGCACAAAGTTTTGGTTTGTTGTTGTGGTGAGAATAATCGGGACACTTCCATTCAGGTTGACTCGCAGCGAGTTTTTTCCTCCTTGGTTTTGTGGCTCAGCCACCATATGTGTTATGGGTTCTTGGTGTAGCTCTGCCCTCTGGTACCACCTTGGGCCGGCCCCTGAACATAGAGGCAATGTATAGGGGAGATTCCTTGCCCTCTCTTATTCTTCACACCAGCCTGAACAGGGCTGGCAGAAATCTCCCCATTCAGGCCACATTTACCAGAGAACAAGGCCTGGTCTACCCGACTGAGTTTTATCGACTGAAGTGATGTCAACACTCAAAAAGCATTACCATTAAAAATCGGAATTGCATGTTCACACTTTGTTGGCAGAGCACATTTGCACTTATAAGGGTAAATCTAGTTTACGTTCTTTTTTTTTACTCTAAATTTGCATATCTTCTTCCGATCACTTTTTCGAAAGCGGTTTTTTTCGAAAGTGAAAGCAGTTTAGACGGGGTTTTTTTTGGAAAGAACCCTCTTTTTTCAAAAGAACCCTGTACACCTCATTTTTTAAGGAAGAAGGGTCCTCTCATAGACAGTGTGAGCAATGCACTATGGGTACCTATCCCACAGTCCAGCTCAACACCTCGATCTCGTGGGAAGGTGGAGCAGATCACGGTGCATCTTGGGACCAGGCTCAATATTCCATGAGGCACTGTTTTCTGTCCCAGCATTCTATGGGCTTCCGGCTTTCTTTCGTGGCATTTTTCAACAGCCCTTGTTTGGCTGTTCACCTCACATCTCTGTGTGGAGGGATGGATCCTGCACTGCTCTCCTAAGCTCGGATTCCTCTCATGAATACATTGTTGATGGCCATGCAGTTAATGGCAAAGTTCCTAATTGAAGATGACTCCCAGTTGCCTGACATGCTGCGTGATATGGATAGGCCCAACTTTAGCTGGCTTTGGTGTTTCACAAACATCTTCAGATGGAGGACCATTGCTTCTGGCCTCAGGAAACTAGCACTGAATTCTAGGGGAGTTGGAAAAATACTTATACTCACTTTACAGTGCTGCCTTGCCCCTTCCGTCAGCATTTTTGCTTGTGCAGAGGGGGTGTAAACCAGAATGGTAGCAGCTTTCACATGAGTTGCAGCCCCTCTGCACAAGTCAGTGCCATGGGGAAGCCAGGCCTTTTGATTAAAATAGAGCCATAGAGAATGATTTGCGATGCAAGTATTTTGTACTGGCCTGCTTTTAACACAAGTGGCAATTATATAGTTAAAACCCTGGGTCAGCAAAGAGTGAGCTAGAAAAGGCTTCCATTTGGAAAAAGGATCTGCAGTTTTTAGATGCTAAACAAAACCGCGGAGCTGCGAAACTGGACTGAAATTATCCACGTTGAATTCCAATCGGAAAACAGAAAGGGCAGAGGCTCACGGAACTGAACAGCACTGAGGGTGCAGGTGGGGGAAAGCCATCCACATTTTTAAAAAAAAGTTTGGGACAGGTTGACTTCGTATTTTGGCTAAAGATTTGGGTCTGTTCCTAGTCCCCCCTTGACAATTCACTCTCGCTTTTATTTACTTTATTTATTTATTTATTTGGGCATTTAATATCGCTTCAGTGCAGTACATTCCAAATACCTCTTCAGTGAGTCACCAAAGACCAAGCTCCACCCAAGCGCAGCTTGGATCCCCACTGGTTCAGATCAGACTTTTTGAAAGTCCTTTAGCCTGTGTCATCCTGTAATGTTAAAAATGAAAAAAAGAAGAAGAAGAAGATCGCAAGGAATTTTCACAACACCTATCCCTAGAGAATGGTTCTGGATGTACGGACAGAAATGCATTTCAACAACGTACCAGAGCCAAAATATCTGTGGATTATTAAGTGAGCTGGCTGCTTTTAGGAGGAGGGAAGGGAACGTAAATTGAAAAATATCTTTTCAGAAGGTTTTCAGTAGTGATTTGACTGATCATACATCTACTAGGTACATGGCTAATCATAACATCGGAATACAAGGACTTAAATTTAGAGGGTCCCTAAATTATTTCTTAATAAAGACACTTTGCATTTACATACCAAGTTTCATTCAGAGATTTCAGAGCCTATTACAAACATTCATTCATTCTCAGCTTTTGCAAAGTCTATCAGTAATATTAGACTTATTTTACGAATAGCCCACTTTCTGTGCCTCAGTTTCTCTATTGCCCCAGATTACCCCGGAAGCAGGAAAGGAAGTGGTAGAGCTAGGAAAGCAATCCAAGACTTCTAGGTGACTACGTATAGTTTTAACAACTAGAGAACACATTCTAACACTCTTCCTTCAACCTGGAGAACTTTTAGAAAAAAATGTTGTCTCATATCTTTCGGTGGTAGGAATTAGTCCTGCTATAGGGGCATGTCTCTTGATGCTCATGGAGGGTCTGGGTCATTTTATTTTAGTATTGTGTTTAGAATTGTAAGGGGGATAGCTCTAGAGACACGCAGCACCCCATAGCCGGTTACTGATGTCATCCAAGACCAAATGAACAATCACAGTATTCCTTTGGGAAGCAAAGACAAAGAAACGGCCCCACAGATTCTAGCTGACATATCTGTGTATTAAAAGAAAATGCTGGAAAATCACCCATCAAGTATATCTGCGAATGAATCATTCCAAAGGTAATCATGACTATCACACCAGGTATAAACGGAAGTTACCTAAATATTCTGGTATTTATTTTATACTATAGTTTCAAATTAAAGAGGCCTTTTATAAGCAATCATAGAACACTAGAACTGGAAGGGACCTCAAGAAATCATCAAGTCCAGCCCCCTTCCTCACAGCAAGACCAGGCACTATCTCGATCATCCCTGATAAACGTCTATCCAACCTGCTATTAAATATCTCCAGTGATGGAGATTCCACAACGTCCCCAAGCAATGTATTGCAGTGTTTAACCACCCTGAGAGTTAGAAAGTTTTTCCTGATGTCCAGCCTAAACCTCACTTGCTGCAATTTAAGCCCATTGCTTCTTGTCCGATCATCAGAGGCCAAGGAGAATCATTTTTCTCTTTCCTCCTGCTAACACCCTTTTTGGTACTTGAAAATGAACGGAGGACTCAATAGCTGAATGTTTGGAATATAACCGAACCAGATCTTTAGCTGGTATGAATTAGCGTCACCCCATTGATTTCAGTGGCGCTGCGCCAGTTTACACCTGGTGAGATCTGTCTCCAAAACACTTCATCTCTGCGGAAAGGTCCTGATCTAAGGGTCTTGCCTTTAATGTCAAGGGGATTTTGGTAGTGAGATTTTTCTCACACCACAAATAGGATTTTATCCAAGACACGTGAAAGGGAAAGAGTTGATATATGAAGTATTCGGGGACAGTGCCTGACTTTTGTTTCGGAACGTCAGCGAATTGCAAGTCTCCCTTGCCCTGCTTGCAGCAAGAGTTTCTTGGCAGGACATCTGATGCATCCATCATAAGTGACAAGACCAAGTGTTTGGAGCATCAACGCACCTGCTCTCCGCCGTGCTGCTCAGTGTGCAGATTGCAAATCATTTTGCTTTAACAAAGCGAGGTGAAGAAAAGACACCAATTCTCCCACCTATCGGCCGGTGCCTGAGAAACTAAAACAGATTTTAAAAAAAAATTCTTTAGCCAGCCAGAAAATAGTTCTAACGCAATCCAGTTGTAAAATATCCCAGAAACTGACCTAAAAGAAGGGGAATGTGACGAGCAATAAGAGTCACTTAGGTATGACTTCCCTCCCCTCTTCCGCCCCCACAGGCATTGCTGGCTGTTCAGGTCCTTGGAGAAACTCCAGAGTTTGGGCAGTTAGCTCCATCAAGCAAAGCTGGAGCAGATGGAAGAGACATTAAAATGGTGCTGTGTCATTTCCCTTTTATGGAAAGGCAAGGACATTTCCACCAATCACTGACCTAATATGGAGCATGCTTTGTACAAGTTGAACCTCTCTAGTCCGGCACCCTCAGCACCTGACAGGTTCTGAACCAGAGAATTTTCTGGATCACGGGAGGTCAATATTGTCTAGCAGCATTACCAACACTTCCACTGCTTACTGGGCTCTTAAGGGACATTTAGGGGTAAATCAGAGCTAAATCACAGCATAGAACACCGAGAGCCAGGACTGGTGGCTGTAAACAAACTTTATGGGACTGCAGGAAACTCGGCCACACCCATGATAAGCGGGCATCCAGCTAATTAAAATCATGCTGGACCATGGATGTTTCCAGACCACAGAGTGCCAGATTAGAGAGGTTCAACTGTACTTCTATAAGCCTTTTTCCAAACATTTGTGAATGAATCCATCGAACAGCTTTGTAAAGTGAGCCAAGTATCACCTCCAGTTTGCAGATGAGGAAGGAGGCTCTGGGAGAGCTGGGGACAAAACCCAGGTCTTCCAGCATCCAGAATGTAGGTCTCTCTATTTTCTGGGCGCCAAGAGCTAGGTTGTCATGGTCTTTCCTCCACTAGGCAGGAGAGTAACTAGGTATAAACCCTGCTTGGGTCTGCTCAGATGGTGATTCTGATTGTGAGGGGGAATATCAAGGGCTACCCACCTGCTCCATTGCCCTGCCAACACATGGTGGGAGTGGGACCAGGAGTGGGAAAGAGGCCTGGAAAGGGCATCCTACTTGCCAGCCAACTTAGCGGTCTGGAAGCACAGAGTGCTCAGTGCGATGCTCCTTCACCCCTCACAGAAAGAGCTGGCACTCAGAGACACAGCTGGCTCTTTGGGGGATCCCTTGAGCAGGGAAAGCGCTGCGGTGCCCATGGGTCAGAGCAGATGATCACAGTACAAATTAGCCCAGCACAGTCCTGTTACTCTGGCCGGGAGTCACCAAAACGCTACAGCTCTCTGACCACGCCTCTGCTTCATCCCTTATGCTGGGGCCAGAAGGGGGCATGTTGTAGGGTCCGATGGACCGTTCAGCCAGCTCTGTGTGACTTCGGGGGGGTTACCACCGATGTCCAGAGGCAGCTGGATTCCTTGCTGCTCTGCAATCTTAGGGCTATTTGAAGAAAGTGAGTGTGTGGGGGTGTAGGGAGGCGGGGGGAGGGGGAAATCAGAATCTGGCTCTGTAGCGCTAAAAAACACTTTAATAGTATTTATGAAAGAGTAAGCCCAGGGATTTGGGATGCTTCAAGTTTTGGGTGCCCAAGATGACTCACCTTAAGGAGACCTGGTTTTTTCAAATGATTATTGTTGTGGGGAAGGCAGAAGCCAAGGTTGCTTACATGGGAGACCTAGATAATAATGATCACTGGAAGACCCTGGTCCAAAGCCCATTGACGCCATTGGGAGTCTCTCTCTTCCTTCCATGGGCCTTTCGATGGGGGCTGTAATTCTGCACTTGCCGCTTGAACGGCAAAGCCTGCGGTGTTCTCCCAGGCCTGTGGATGTATCCATTTCCTCTGGAAACCAAAGATAAATGAGTGCATTTCCTGGAATACGCAGCGCTGGGTTTCTGACGGGGATCCAGTGCAAGTGGGAAGAGGTGGGGTGGGTTAGCCTTGTGTGGAGTGCTGTTGCAACACATTACATCCATTATTGGGTTTAATTGCTACCATCCATCAATTTGTTGAGAATAGAGAGGAGAGAGGTTGCCAGTATTTTCGGAATGGAAACTGCAGTGTTAAACAGCGCACTCTCTTGCACATGCTAATCAATGCCAATTTTTCTTTTTTAAGGCGGGCAAAAATGCTGCCTGTGCTGGTTGTTCACTTGTATTATTTTCAGCTGTTATTTTACACAAGCTTTCAGTGTCATCTACCGAGCCTCACTGACTTTTCATCCACTTTCCCTTGCCAGACTCTGTCCAGTGATGAGAGACAGCCAAGAATGATCAGGCCTGGTACAAGCACATTGAACGCGGTGGGAATCTATTTGTTGATTTCAATGAGCTCTGGATCAAGTACGGAACGGCCAAAATTCCATCCCCAGCACATGCTTGCAAGGCTGCAGCTGGAGTTGCAAAGGCGTCGCTGAGGCTGAAATCCAGCTCAAGGTCTGCCTGTTTCCTTGGGAAAGGCTTAGATGTTTATGTTGCGTACAAGTAACGGGAGAATCCAGCGTAGTTTTGCATTTTGTAAAGTCTTCGGAACTTCTTAACATTGTTCTTTTTTGCCCTCCTGGAACATTATTAGTTAGGTGAAGATAATCTCTCACCCACCATATTTTACCATCATTAAATAGAAGTCTTTGATAGGTAACAGAATGGTGCAGGTTGTGACTGGTATGCCTAGGGTTACAAAATAATGTAAAGTAAAAATCCCTGATCGTATTTGCTTGTAACTTTCTGAAATTTTCTCCTTTGAGATTTCATTTTCCACACTTGGTCTCTGAACAGAGACAATTTTTTAATCTGAACCAGGCTTTTTTCAGCTTGTTTTGAATTATAGGAGAGAATTCTGGTACTGATTTACATTGGGACTTTGGGCAAGCCGTGTTATCTCTCTCTGCCTCGGTTTTCCCTCTGATCCTCTGATTGCTTTGTCTAGTTACATCACAAGGTCAGTCTCTTACTCTGTGTGTGTGCGCACGCACAATGTCTAACACGAGACCCTGGTCTCAGTTATGGTCTCTAAGTACTAATGAAGCACATTGCCTGTTTGATCACTAATGATTTTAATGAAATGCATTTTAAAATGGCCAAACTTTGAAAGCTCACACTTCACATGGAAATCTAGCAAAATAAAAACTTTCAGCCAGAGTTAAGGCTGTGAACTAACTGAAGAAAACAAGAGAAGAAACCCAACCATGGCAGCAACTCTCAGGGTGTGTCTACACAGCAAAGTTATTTCAGAATAATGGCCGTTATTCCAAAATAACCATGCGAGCGTTTACACAGCCATTCCGTTATTTTGAAATAATTTCAAAATAACGGATGGCTTATTCCAACTTCTGTAAACCTTATTCTATGAAGAATAATGCCTATTCCGAAATAGCTATTTCAAAATAAGGCGTGTGTAGATGCTCCACTGCTGCTATTTCGAAATAGCCCCTCACCAGAGCCATTCTAAATTATTCCTCCTGGGGCTCTAAATTGAGATAGCACATCTACATTAGGGAAGCCTGCCTTGGACTAATTTTGAGGCTTCCCTGCAGTGTAGATGTGCTATTTTGAAATAAGCTATTTCAGAATAACTATTCTGGAATAGCTTATTCTGAAATAACTGTGCAGTGTAGACATAGCCTCAGAGAAACCTTCCTCCCTTCTTGGGTTTCAAACTATAGGCTGCAGCCTGAGCCCAAACATCTATGCGGCTCTTTTCAACCCAATAGGGAAAGCACCATGTGCCTGAAATAGTTGAGGGAGAAGGGGCTCTGAGGCCTTGAGGACTGGATTGACGCTGCAATGATCAATCCACTGGCTGTCGATTTATCATGTCTGCTATAGACATGATAAATCAATCTCCGAGCATGCTCCCATTGATGCTTTTCTCCACCAAGATGAGAAGAGTATCTGGAGCTGACAGGAGAGCAGCTCCTGCTGATCTTATTGCACACGAGACGCCGTGGTGAATATGTTGACTTCAGCTATGCTATTTGCATCATTAAACCATAATATAATGCTCAGTTAAATTTATTATAATATTTGGATTATTTTTCCTATAATTTCAAATATATTGATTATAATTAAAACATAATACAAAGTGTACTGTGCTCTATTTGTAATGTTATTTTTATTGCAAATATTTGCACTCTAAAAAGATAATTAAGGAAATAGTTTTCAATTCATCTCATACAATTATTGCAGTGCAATCTCTTTATCATGGAAGTGCCATTTCCATGATACCACTACCACTACAAAGGTAGTTTTTGTTGCTACATAACTGCACTCAAAACCAAAACAAAGTAAAACTTTAGGGCCTACAAGTCCACACAGTCTTTTTTCTTGGTCATCCAATTGCTAAGGCAAACACTTTTTTTTTTTTACATTTAAAGGGGATAATGCTGTTTAATTCTTATTTACAATGTTACCTGAAAGAGAACAGACATTCACGTGGCATGTTGTATCCATATTGCAAGGGGTTTTTTTTATGCCAAATATGCTAAATGCATTTATGACGCTTTATGCTTTGACCATCATCTGAGAGGACATGCTTCCATGCAGAATTTAAGTTGGTATGCCTCTATTGTTGAATAGTATGATTAAAAAGCAATTAATCACAACTCTTATTTCAATCTCAAATTAGTTACAATTATTTTTAGTCACGTCACAGCTCTAATTTTTATATATGTAAGGTTTCTGTTTAAATTCTAGATTTTAACGGTCCTTAATGGTAGCAGATCTACAGTGTTTAGAATACATAGCACGTGCTCTTTGCATGTCTCTATTTCTATTACACAGAACTATTCAAAACATGAAAAATACCTTTTAGTGAAAAAAATAATTGTTTTTGTTCCACAAGCTTCAAATTGGAATGATTGTTCATCTGTTTGAAATTATTCATGAAAATTGAGATGGGATTTTTTTGGAAGGGAGGGGCTGCTTTACACTTTTTTGGTGCTCTCCTTCCCCCCATTTCCTTTTTCTCCTCTCCCCCCAATTTTTTCTCATTTTGTCACCACAGAGGGGATCAAAATAGGAGAAAAAAGAGAAAAAAAGGGAGAAGTAATAATAATCAAACATACAGACAAAAAAAGCAAAATTCTCACTTTCTAATTTAATTGAAAATTTACAAAAAAAAAAATTCTCTAATTTTGTGGAAAAAGTTTCTGACTTTGCGAAGGCCATTTCTAATAGCCACAAAAATATTTCAGGCAAATTTTTGACCTGCTCCACTACTGAATTTTTTAAACTTATTATTTGTAGACCACAGCTGGGCTTTGGACTCCCTTGTGTGCTCTACTCACAAAGGACCTGATTCAAAGGCTGTGGAAGCCAGCTGAAGGAGTCTCACAGATTTCTAGATCATACTACTTATCATTTCTATACAAAGACCATGGCTACACTACGTGGAAGACCAACGTTGCCACAGTTGATCTGCTGGGGTTCAATTTAGTGGGTCTAGTGAAGATCCGTTAATTTGAACAGACAGGGTGGCCCCATCAGCACCGGTAGTCCTGCTCCTCACAAGGAGTAGGGGAATATGATTTGTTCCCGTCAACCTCCTGCTGTGTGGATGGTGCAAAAACGCGATTTAAGATGCGTTGACTCCAGCTACATAATTAACATTGCTGCAGCCAAGTATCTTAAGTCAACTTTTCCCTTTAGAGTAGGCCTAAATGGAAGAGTGACCTAGGCAGGAGCCTTTCTGGGGCCCAGCTCAAGACCATGGAGTCAACTCCCCTAGGAAACCATCTCAAACCTTACCACCTTGTGCTCCAAGGGCAAGACACACTTCTTGGACCTGCCTTCTCTATTACAAATACAGAGCAGCATGTATATAGTACCACAGAAACACGGGACTTGATAGGTCATCTCGTCTAGTCCCCTGCACTCAGGTAAGACTAACTATTACCTGGACTACAGGCTCGCTGATGAGGATGGGGGGGCAAAGGGGTCAATTGTCTCGGGTCCTGGTGATAAAAAAGGGCCCAGAGCTTCTGGCTGCTGCCCCCACTTCTGTGGTAGTGATGGCGGCTGGTGTGCCGGGCCCTTTAAAGCACAACTGGAGTGCTGCGGAATTACCTAGCCTTGGCCCTGCCCCTTCCAAGGTGAAAGTCTAACAGCTGGCTAGACCAGTGATCGTATAACCTGCTCTTAAAGGGTATGTCTAGACTACATGGCTCCGTCGACGGAGCCATGTAGATGAGTTTACTAGACATAGGAAAATGAAGTGGCAATTTAAATAATTGCCGCTTCATTTACATCAAACTGGCCGCTGTGCTGTGCTGATCAGTTGTTTGGCGGCACAGCGGGGCAGTGTGGACGCTCCGCGGTCGACAACAGAAGCCATTGTCGACCGCTCCGTTATGCCTCATGGAACGAGGTGTACCGGAGCGGTCGACAATGGCTTCCGTTGTCGACCGCGGAGCATCCAGACTGCCCCGCTGTGCCGCCAAACAGCTGATTGGCACAGCGCGGCGGCCATTTTGATGTAAATGAAGCGGCGATAATTTAAATCACTGCTTCATTTTCCTATGTCTAGTAAACTCATCTACATGGCTCCGTCGACAGAGCCATGTAGTCTAGACGTACTCAAAAACTTCTGATGACAGATTCCACAACCTCCCTAAGTAAGTTATTCCATTGCTTAACTACCCATACAGTTAAGGATTTTTTCCCCCCTAAAGTTTAACCTAAATATCCCTTGCTGCACATTAAGCCCATTACTTCCTGTCTGTCCTTACCGGTCAAGAAGAACAATTTATCACCCTCCTCTTCATAACAACCATTTATGTTCTTTAAGACTGTTATGTCCCCGCTCAGTCTTCTCTTCTCCAGACTAAACAAACCCATTTTTTTTCAATCTTTCCTCATAGCTCATGTTTACTAGACTTTTATGATTTTTGTTGCTCTCTTCTGGACTTTTCGCCAGTTTGCGCACATCTTTCCTAAAATGTGATGCCCAGAAGTGAACACAGTCCTCCAGTGGAAGCTTTACCAGCGCTGAATCGAGTGGAAGAATTGCTTTTCATGACTTGCTCACAACACTTCTACTAATACGTCTCAGAATGTTGGCTTTTTTTCCCCAGAAATACTGACTGATATTTAATTTGTGGCCTGCTATAACCAGATCCTTTTCTTCAGTACTCCTTCCTGGCTATTTTCCATTTTGTATTTGTGCTATTGATTATTCTTTACTAAGTGCTGCGCTTCTGCATTTTCCTTATTAAATTTCACTATATTTATTTATAATTCCCTGGGTTGTACTTATTTCCCTTTTTAAGAAATGGGCAATTAGAGTCGCCCTTTTTCAGGCCTCTGGAATCAGGGATGTCTTTTGGATTTGCTATTAAATTGGTGCCCCTGGCGTGGGGGAAATGATGATTTTTTAAGAGATGTGATTTTATAATCTTCAGCAACACACTAATGAAATATTTAAAGCAAATGTTAAACAAAGGTTCTGTCAACTGACACGGTAAATTCAGAAGCTGACATGATATCCCTGGGATGGGCAAATGCCTGTTAAATGGCTTCATTGCCACTTGAATGGCTTTTTCACCGGTTCAGTGTGCTGCTAATAGCTCTGGCAGGCTTTGTCACTTGTAAATTACTAGATCCTCTCTGGAGGAAACAGAGCCACAGAACAAGGATAGGAAGAGCAAGTCAGTGGACATTAAAACCCAGTGGGTGCCCCAAATTTTCTGGTGCCCTACGCAGCTGTGTATTCTGTGCAAAGGTAGGGATGGCTCTATATGGAATCTCTCACATTGTCCATGGGTGTGTCTAGACTACAGGGTTTTGTCAACAAAAGTGGACTTTTGTCGACAAAACTATACCTGCGTCTACACTACCGCCGAGTTCTGTCGACATAACGTCGACAGAACTCGGCAGTTTTGTCGACGATGATAAATCTCATTCTATGAGGAATAACGCCTTTTGGCGACAGAGTTCTGTTAACAGAAGGCATTATTGCATTTACACTGTCCTTTGCGTCTACACTCTCATGTTGACAAAGCGGCTTGCTTTGTCGACAGAACTGGATGCAGTCTAGATGCGCTTTGTCGACAGTATCTGTCGACAAAGCCTCTGTCAACAAAAGCCTGTAGTCTAGATGTACCCCATGAGTTCTCAAAGATTATGACTAATGGCTCAGAGACCTCCTCATCGGTCCCTTACATATTCTAGGATGTATTTCTTCAGACCCTTCTGACCTGAAGACATCTAACTTGTCCAAGTAATTCTTCACTTGTTCTTTAGCCTCAGATCCCAGTCAACTTTCACAATTCTCTTCTAGGCAAAGAAAGTATCAGGCATCTGCAACACTTTTGAACGATCGGTTTATCTTTTTTGAAAAACAGTTCTTCTGGATATTTTGCCACAGACAAGATGTCTTACAAGCCTGGCCACAGTATCCAATAACTGCAGTAGAGTAGGAGACTGAAGCACTCTGTGTTCTTCTGAGGCCATGAAGATTGACCAGGACAGGGCAAGTTCGCAAGCAATCCATCACCTGGTATCTAGTCCCAGTTTCTAGCTGAGGTTTAGGGACACTCCAGAGCATAGTGTTGTGTCCCTGATCATCTTAGCTAATAGCCATCTATCCATGAACCTAAGAATCTAAAAATAATGCAGTTTACTGCCCAAACTGGGGATTGAGCACTTTCCAAACTTTATCAGTACGGTACTGTTTTCCGTGCCATGGAAATACTCTGACCACTTACCAAGGCACTATAGAGAGTCCATATAGTCTCACCCAAATATAACCTTTTATTGTTTGAGATCACATCACCTCAGAATGGTAATATGAGTCTATGGAACTCATATGGCTGTGGGTTAAGCCATAACTGATTTCAGATCACCACCTAAACCTCCTGTTTTCAGTCACTGTATGAAAAAAAATGGAAAACCTTTTATTTGCACATGCAAATAGACATTTTGGATGTAAATTAGGCACATGCAGCCAAAGAAAAAGTGTTCTTCTTTTTGTATTTAAAAAAAGGAGGATTAGGCATGTCCAGCACATGTGAGGATTTTTGTAGACACAGCCCTTTCCCCTGTGGCTGAAAGTTGGGTGCTAAAGATGGCATACTTTCCATACAGCCAGATTAAATGATTTTTAGCAGTGTCACTACAGACAGGGAGGGCTTTGAATTGCAGTGAGATGAAATGATTGTAAGATTCCTAGGTGGAAAAAAACCTTCATAACTTGATAAAGTCACCAAAATGTAGCAGCATTTTCACGGAGGAAAATGACTTCTATCTGTCTGTCCAGATGACAATGGAAATCACGGTACAGCCGTGATTATTGGTTTTGTGCATACACAGATGCTTCTGGCGAGACGTCGAAACAGGTTTTGCACATATGGAGCCACAATGGTATAAATTGGCATCACTCTGATGAAACAATTGTTTAGACTGAGGTTCTGCAACTATAAACCTCATCCAATCAGATGATGAATAGAACTAGGATGATGAGAAATAAAGGACTGCAGGAATAGCAGACATTCCAATCACAGCTTGTGAGCCGTTGCAAAAATTTGGCCGAAATAAGAGACGCAGCATGTCCTTCTTACTGATCTAATGTGCGACTTTACTCACTGAATAAGGGATGTCCTTTCAAATAAAGGCCAGCTGGCAGTCTACAGCAAGGTTCTGACTCCTTGTGGCCACAAAAGCTCCAGCGATATGTTTCTCAGTAGTAGATGTGCTAAATCCAGTCTTTTGGCCAAATCCCAGTTTAGGTCATTTTCTTCTACCTAGATAAATTACTCACTGTAATTTTAATTGTATATAAGTATATTATTTGCTTTCCCTCTTCAGCTGCTCTGTAGTATTGGTGTGCACTGTTAATTTATATCCATTGAGTCTGGGATGAAATTAAGCTACGTTTGGAGTGCAAGTGAGTTCTCCACAAGGGTGGATCTTGTGGAACTTGAGTTCCGATGTTGGGTGGAACTTTGCCATTGATTTCACTGGGAAAAGGATCAGAATCATTACATTTAAAATGGAAACATTTACACACACACACACACACACACACACACACACACACACACACACACACACACACGTACTCATGTCTCTTCTATTCAGCTTCTTCTATCCCCACCCATCACTATGATGTCTGAGAACCTTCCAACTCCGCTTTAAGAGACATGACTGACCTCCATCATGGATAGCTCTTTCCTACTTTCTTCTTCCTTTTCATGAGTTTTACATGCTTGAAAAAGCCTGGCTTTTGTTTTTATAGCTAAAAGCAAGTCTGAGGAAATAACATTCATCAGTGATCTGGAGGGAGGGGTCATCAGTGAACGGGCAACATTTGCAAATGATGCAAAATTGCTCAAGATAGTCAAGTCCGCAGCTGACTGAAGAGCTACAAAAGGATCTCATGAAACTAGGTGACTAGGCAACAAAATGGCAGATGAAATTCATTGTTGATAAATGCAATGTAATACATATTGGAAAACAATCTCAACTGTACGTATAAAATGATGGGGTCTAAGCTGTTACCACTCAAGAGCAAGATCATGGAGACATTGTAGATAGTTCTCTGAAAACATCCACTCAATGTTCAGCAGCAGTCAAAAATACTAAGATAGAAAATATCTTGTCTCTTTATAAATCCATGGTACACCCACATCTTGAATTCTGTGTGCCGATGTGGTCACCTCATCTCAAAAAAAGTACATTGGAATTGGAAAAAGTTCAGAAAAGCACAACAAAATGATTAGGAGTATGAAACAGCTGCCATATGAGGTAATAAGACTGGGACTTTTCACCTTGGAAAAGAGGAGACTAAGGGGGAATATGATAGAGGTCTATAAAATCATGATTGGTGTGGAGAAAGTAAATAAGGAAAAGTAATTTACTCCTTCCCATAACACAAGGGGTCACAAAATGAAATTAATAGTCATCAGGTTAAATGCAACAAAAGGAAGTTTGTCTTCGTGCAGCACACAGTCGACCTGTGGAACTCCCTGCCAGAGGATTTTGTGAAGTCCAAGATTTTGACAGGGCTTAAAAAAGAACTAGATACATATATGGAGGAAAGGTCCATCAATGTCTAGTAGCCTGGATGGTGTCCCTAGCCTCTGTTTGTCAGGGCTGGTAATGGGCAACAAGGGTTGAATCACTCAATGATTACCTTTTCTGTTCACTCCCTCTGGGGCATAAGAAATTGGCCACTTTTGGCAGACAGGACACTGGGCTACATGTACCTTTGGTCTCATTCATTGTGGTCGTTCTTATGGCATGTGCAACCAATGGAGCAGAAGATGGTGAGCTTTGGGGATCAAGCATTTAATTCATTCCCCATTATCGTTCAGCTAATGCAATTGTATAGAAACCCCTATATGGTACATCCGTAGTGCAGGTGGGAACGTGTCTCCCAGATCAGGCAGATAGATGTGTGCTAGCTCTGATTAAACTAACACGCTTAAAATATCAGTGTGGACATTGTGACACAGGCTGGATCATACTCAGATATGCTGCCATCCATGCTGCCAGGTCTATACTATTTTTAGCATGCCAGCTTGAGCATAGGTAGTGCTTCCATCCACCCAAACTGGGACCCAACTGCAATACAGATGCACCCTTAGATATTGGCCTGTACAATTATATCATAGTGTAGCATGCATCACTGGCCGACAGTGTGGCACTCACGTATGCTGGTGATGGATGTGCTCTAAAGCCTATAGCGGCAGGCGTGACCATCTCTGAAGTTTGGATCAAAGCCTGGATCGGACATTCACAGCTGGCCCCCACCTCTGAAAAGTAGAGGCCAAACCCAAAGTCTAGTTCCACACCCCTGGATCCTTGCTGCTGCACAGGTTCATCTCAAAGAAAAAATTGGAAAAATTGCTTCCCCCCCTCCCCATGGCAGAAAATGAACTCATCCGATAGATTTCAAAGAGGGGATGGTTTGGCCAAAACAGCTGCTCTGAAGCTTTGGAGACGGGAGGGAATTTTCTGTGAATAAACAGCCGTGGCCCATCCAAATATTAATCAGCCATGCTGGCACCCCTTTGGGTTTGAGTAGGCCCATTTTCCTTTGTGGTGGTTTCTCCATCCACGCTTGTATTCTAAGATTATCTTTACCCTTGCGATGCCAAATGATATTTTCCCATGTTTCTGGCAGGTGGTGTGCACATAATTAGTTCTCCCCTTCTTATTCAGGATGCTTGTGGAACACGGTCAGACTGCCAAGCCTTTTTGTTGGAAAATTTCAACCAAATATAGAAGGTCTGGACAAGCGCTGGCCACTTTTTTTTTTTCCTGCTGCTGTCTGTGTTTGAATTTGTCTGCAGCTGCTGGAGTTACACCGAGCCTGAGCGAGTGACCACTTTTATTTTTTGACTGGGTTCTGAGCCAGTCTTACCACAGAGCTATTCTTTATGGTTTCTATAAAGGCCATGAGGGGAACCTTTGAAAAGCTACTTAGTCATCCAGTTAGTGGCGGCTGACTTCCGGGACTTTTTCACTACTCTCTCTTTTTCTCCTCCCTCTCCCTGTGTAATAAAGATTTATACCCCACTTCCTACAACTGCAAATCCTTGACAATTATGGAGTGTCTTTGAGAAGCATTTCCCAGTTGCTTCCAACCACTCACTTGCCCCAAACAGTTTTTCCTCTATTTTTATATTGAAATCAATCACAAGGGTCGGTAACTTGCAAATTGATTGCAAAACAGGCAGACATCACACACACACACACACACACACACACAGAGGTCCTACAAAATAGAACATTTTGTGGGATCAGCACAGCTAGTGCATTTAGGGGCAATGAAAAAGGAAAAAGATCTTGGCTGTGTTTTGGTTTTGGACTGCATTTAAGGCACTAGCTGAAGTCTCAGGGGATCTGGGCATAATTCCAAGCCACAGACTTTCTGTGTGACACCGGGTAAGTTTTGCAGGCCCCTATTAAGGATGGCACGTTGATGCTGGTTGAACTGTAAGCATGTGCTCAAGTCTGGTTGATTTTACCTTTGTGAAATCAGGGCTTTAAGCTCTCTGTGCCTCAGTTTCCCAGCTGCACATTGGGGATAATTTTCCCTTTCTCTCACCCTTCATCTCTCTTGTTAAGACTGAAAGTTCTTTGAGGCAGCTACTGTCTCTTACTCTAAACTAGTTCAAAACCCCACTGAATTCTCCTCTGCTCCACATAATCTCCTATCTGTTCTTATCACTGCAGTAGTATTGCATTAACCAATGTAACTGATATCTGTCTGTCACACATGCTACATTCTCTCTATTCTCTCCCCAGAGGATGAATTGTAGGTGCAATGCTGGGTTTTATTTTGGAAGGGTTTTGTTTTGGCTTTTGTTCTTGGCATGTGCTGGAGACAATGTGATTTCTGCAGGAGGTAGCGAAAACAACAAGAGGAGAGACTGCTCTAGCATGGGCGGTGGATGAAGGTAGGGCTGGGAAAGGCAAGACCCCAGCCCGCCCTCAGCCCTGCCTCTTCTCCCCATGCCACACCACCCATCATGAAGAGGTGAGGTGGTGTATGACCCGAGCCTTCCTGGCCCTGGAGCATGGGGAGGGAGGAGGGCATACGGCCCCAGCCTCCCTGGCCCTGGACAGTGGAAGGGTGTGTGATGGGAGCAGCAACACTCTGCCCCCAGTACACCTACAATAGGCATTTTGGGGGTGGCATGTGGGCGGGGCCAGGCTGGTGGTTTGGGAAGGCAATGCCTTCCCCTGACTAGCATACCAGCCGCCCATGTGTTCTAGGTATGATTCTTGACAAATAGGGAGGGATTGGCTGAGAATTTGAAGGTGAAAGTGAACATGAATTGATAATCTTTGTGATTATAATGAATGGTCGGAGGCAAAACACCAGAGTGAAGACAGTGGACTTCAAGAAGGCAGCCATTAGCCAACTCAGAGAATTAGTAGATTGTGTGAGAAGCAAGTGTCAGGGGGAAAAAGAGGCAGGAGAGTTGTCAAGTTATCCCAGTTCATAGGAAGGATCGGGTGTATAGTAAGAGGCGGTACTAGGAGACCTTCAGTGACCTGAAACTCAAAACCAGAGCCATACACAAAAGTGGAATCTAGGTCAAATTAAAATGGATAAATACATATAAAAACCTATAAGTGTTTGGGGCAGCATTCCCCCTAGTGTTTTTCCATCCATGTGTGGGATAAATTTTGTTATACGCACCGAGGCATGTGCAGATGTGCACCACCAATGGAAACACATGCTGCTGGCTGAGGGCACTCTGCGAATCAGCTAAGTGGCACCTGAATCTCTCCTGGTTGGCTGCCCAAGCGCTCAGCTTACAGGGAACACTGATGTAGGGACAAAATTAGAAAAGCCAAGGCACAAGACAAGATGACATGAACTAAGGACATGAAGGGTAACGAGAAAACATTTTACAAATGCATGAAAAGCAACAGGAAGACCAATGATAGCATGGGGTCGTTACTCAATGAGAAAGGAAAGGCACTAACAGAAAACTGTTATGGCTAAATGGTGAAAATTGACTGATATATCCAATCCTTTGATAAATCTATCCTACTTTCAATTTCTCCTCTAAGATTATATCTTCATTGCACAAAAGTTTTTACATTAAGATACCTAACTTTAGACAGCTGTCTGTATGTAAAATCACACTAGAGGATCGTCTAGTCCCCATGTCCATTGAAGGTAGGACAAGAAGTAATAGGAATATTCTTCAACGAGGGGGCTTGAGGCTAGATATTAGCTACTCGTTCAGATAAAAAATATCTAAGTCCTGAAATTCACATAATTAGAAAGGACCTACCAGGGCTGCACTAGGGTTTCTTGGTCTTGACACAGCACGAGGGCTGGACGTGATGACTTCTCGAGGTCCCTTCCCGCCCTACATTTTATGATTGTATGATCTTGGCCCAATTGTGCCAGGTGCTCTCCATGTACATAAATGTAAGAGCATCCAGACTGGGTCAGACCAAAGGTCCATCTAGCCCAATATCCTGTCTTCCACAGTGGTCAATACCGGGTCCTTCATAGAATGGAACAGTCTGTCATTGTTGTCCTTGCTGATCTGCTGGCAAGCAGAAGCTGCGGGCACTGACAAGATGGTGGTGCATCCCTGACATATAAATAGCTAGCTGGAGTTACCCGGCGTTGCTCGGGACAGTTGATATAACTGAGGTGGGGAGCCTGAGGGGAGGGAGTGGGAAGGGAGCGGCGCACCTGCTGCCGGCGCCCGAGCCCGCCCTCCGCTTCCTTGTCCCTCCTCCGGCCTTAGTGAGCGACTGTCCCCCGGGAAGCTGCTTCTCCCCGCACTGCCAAGCTCCATGCAGCCCCGGGGAGAGGCGTCGGTCTCTCATCTCGTCCCTCCCACAGTACCTTAAAACCTCCTGGACGAAAGGTTCTCCCATGCAAAGTTTGGTTGTGGTAGCTCTTATAGTGTCCAAGTTATTAGCGCACAAACATACAAACATTCTTCTTTATATATTAGATGAGACAATTTTTGCCCAAGAGAGCTTACAGTCTAGAAGCACAGACATACAAAGGGTAGGAGAAAGAGCTATTCCAGGGCTGATGGGAAAGTGGATTTTTCCATCCGATGGAAAAAAAATGGACATTTCAAAGTGTTTCGCGGAACAAAAATTCTGAAAAAATTTCAATTTGGAAACAGCAAAACGTCAGCCATACACTCAGGGAAAGGGGGTGGGGGTGGGGAGAAAGGCACTACCAGGAAAGAGGAAGGCTACTGAGATAAAAATGCAAGGAGCGAGCCGCAGTCTCTTACTTCAACAGCTTTTTCTCTAGGTTGCTGCGTTCTGGATCCTTTGCATTTCTGTTTGAACTCGCCTCCTTACCACTTCTGAAGGTGGGTGGGTGGCCTGACATGCCCGTAGTGGGCACGCTCATGGTCAGAGGAAACTGAGCTATAATCATCTGCCACATTTTCTAACACAGCCTTGTCTTACATGTCGGGGACAGGACAACTGTCTGCTCCCGTAAGGATCGGCACACAAATATTTGCAATTCCAGCAAGCCCATGGGCTTTACATTTACAAAGGTTCTTTAAAGCTTTAAGGAGGGGAAAAAACCTCAAGAAACATGTGGTACTAGAAATGCTGATCTCACTTCTCCAACAGAAAGTTTCAGCAGAGAAGGTATTGGATAGGGGACACAGGAAATCTGGTTCTGCCATGCGCTTGCTGTATGACTCCCCCTCCTGACACTTTTCTTTCCCCTTTCACCTTGTGCCTGTCTTGTCTACTTCTGCCTGGCTTTGTAGGGTGCTTTCCCCCTCCCCTATTCAGCACCACAGAGGCTGCCGTTACTTGTTTTAAGATACAAGACTGTAAGCTCTTTGTAGTAGGATGTGTCTTCTTTTATGTTTGCACAGCGTCTACCATGTTGTAGGTGTTACTATGGCGATAAAAATGCTTACTACACACCTAGGAGCATCTGCCTATCTGTGGTGGTTCCACGCTCCCCATCCCCTCTAACATGCTTTCCCAAAGTCATAGAATACTAGGGCTGGAAGAGACCTCAGGAGTCATTGTGTCCAGCCCCCCTGCCCAGAGCAGGACCAACCCAACTCAATCATCCCAGCCAGGGCTTTAAGTCCCAAGCTGGGACTTAAAAACCTCTATGGATGGAGATTCCACCCCCTCCTTAGGGAACCCATCCCAGGGTTTCACCATAATCCCAAGGAAATAGTTTTTCCTAATATCCAACCTACACCTCTACCACTGCAACTTGAGACCATTGCTCCTTGTTCTGCCATCCCTCACTACTGAGAACAGCCTCTCTCCATCCTCTTTGGAACCGCCCTTCAGGAAGTTGAAGGCTGCCATCAAATCCCCCCTCACTCTTCTCTTTTGCAGATTCAATAAGCCCAAATCCCTCAGTCTCTCCTCGTAGGTCATGCGCTCCAGCCCCCTAATCATTTTAATTGCCCTCCGCTGGACCCTCTCCAATGCATCTACATCCTTTCTGTAGTGGGGGGCCAGGACTGGATGCAATACTCCAGATGTGGTGTCACCAATACCGAATATAGGGGAATAATCACATCTCTGGATCTGCTGGCAATGCTCCTCCTACTGCACCCTAATATGCCATTAGCCTTCATGGCTACAAGGGCACCCTGTTGACTCATATCCAGCTTCTCATCCGCTGTAATCCCCAGGTCCTTTTCTGCCGAACTGCTACCTGGCCAGTTGGTCCCCAGCCTGTAACAATGCTTGGGATTCTTCCATGCCAAGGGCAGGAGTCCATATTAGTCCTGGAGGAATTGAGTGCCAGAGTGGACGGGGAGAAAACACTTGATGCCTTAGTGAAAGTAACTTCCCCTTTGTCTCAAAAAGTGACTCCATTTCTCCAGTGACTCCATTTCTCCATTGACCTGTCTTCTGTAGGAATGTCCTGGTATCTTTATAAGATTTCCCCTTGTCTCTTAAAACAAGCAACTGCAACATCTGTGGGCTGAGTAGGGGGACAAATCATCTCAGAAAACTCAGACAAAACCGAGTTTACTACAAAGAGTTTTGTCATGAGAGGATGGTTGGGCGTCTCCCACGGGGCTGACAGCCAGTGCGAGCCCCAGGACAAGGTGCAGGAAGGGCCTGGCTCCACGCCCCTGGAAGAGGCGGGGTCCAGAGTGGAAGAGGTGGGGCTGAGGGCAATCAGCCCATAGCGCTGCCCAAACTGCAGTGTGACCACCCCTCAGCCCTCAGTGCTACGCGGAGCAGCACTCCAGACCTTCCGTGGCAATTCAAAAAGGGCCCAGGACTCTGGCTGCTGCTGCCTCTGCAGCCCCCACTTTGAATCACAGAATCCTAGAGCTGGAAGAGACCTCAGGAGGTCATCAAGTCCAGCCCCCTGCTCAAGGCAGGACCAATCCCAACTAAATCAACCCAGACAGGGCTGTGTCAAGCAGAGACTTAAACACCTCTAGGGATGGAGATTCCACCACCTCCCTAGGTAACCCATTCCAGTGCTTCACCCCCTCCTAGTGAAATAGTTTTTCCTAATATCCAACCTAGACCTCCCCCACTGCAACTTGAGACCATTGCTCCTTGTTCTGCCATCTGCCACCACAGAGAACAGCCTCTCTCCATCCTCTTTGGAACCTCCCTTCAGGAAATTGAAGGCTGCTATCAAATCCCCCCTCACTCTTCTCTTCTGCAGACTAAACAAACCCAAATCCCGCAGTCTCTCCTCATGGGTCATGCGCTCCAGCCCCCTAATAATTTTGGTCACCCTCCGCTGGACCCTCTCCAATGCGCCCACATCCTTTCTATAGTGGGGGGCCCAGAACTGGACACAGTACTCCAGATATGGCCTCACCAGAGCCGAATAAAGGGGAATAACCGAATAAAGGGGAATACGCCGAATAAAGGCTTGGGGACAATCTCTGGGCTTGGGGGCAGTTGCTCCCTTTATCCCCCCCTTCGCTCATCAGCAGGCCTGGGTGTTTCTGAGGGGTTGTCTACACAGCAAAGAACCCCACCCTGGCTTGCAGGGCTTAGACTGCGGGGGAGGGGAGGTTCATTGCTGTGTAAGCTTCTGGGCTCTAGGACGCTGCAAAATAGTAGAGCCCCACAGGTTTTTATTTGCTGTGTAGACATACCCATGTATATTTGAAAGAGATAGAGGACACACTACCCAAAGACATCAGCAGCTGCACTTATGCCTGGTTTGGGTTCTGGTCTATGGTTAGGCCTATACAAGCCGGAAGGTCAGCTTAAGGTACACAAGTCCAGCTACATAAATAACATTGCTGGAGTTGACATATCTTAAGCCGAAATTGGCACCGACTTCACAGCAGGAGGTTGATGGGAGCAAAGGCTCCCATTGGCTTCCCTTATTCCTCACAAATCAAGGAGTATTAGCACCGACTGGGGCACCCTTAGTGTTTGATTTAGCAGGTCTTTACTAGGCCTGCTAAATCGAACACCAGAAGATTAGCTTCTGGTGCAGCAAGTGGAGACGCAGCCTAACTCTTTAGACTGGAAGATGTGTGGGTTTTTTTTTATCAGGAGAAACCTGATGTCGACAGAGCTATACCAGGCTAAAGATGATTTATGCTAGTGGAGCTTGTTCTCTGTCCCACACAGGAATAGCAATACCTGTACGAAAGCCCTTTATACTGATAGAACCACTCCAGCATTAAGTGGTTTTACTGCTTTAACTCTATCAGTGTTGTAAAAATAGGATGGCATTCTAGTATAGACAAGACCTGAAGAAGGGTCCCTGAAATCACCCTGTCTATCAAGGAGACATACTGAACCAGAACAGTCCAGCTCATTCCAGTGCTACATACAATGCACGGTCAACCTGTGGAACTCCTTGCCAGAGGAAGTTATGAGGGCCAGGATTTTAACAGGGTTCAAAAAAGAGTTAGATAATTTATGGAGGTTAGGTCCATCAATGGCTATTAGCCAGGATGGGCAGGGATGGTGTCCTCAGCCTTTGTTTGTCAAGACTAGGAATCAGGAACAGGGGATGGATCATGTGATGATTCCCTGTTCTTTTCATTCCCTCTGGGGCATCTAGCATTGGCCATTGTCAGAAGAGAGGACACTGGGCTAGGCTGACCTGTGGTCTGATCAGTAAGGCTGTTCTTATGTTCTTATGTCCAATGCACAATTTAAATCACTAACACCAGGGCTTTAGTGGTGAATCAACCTTACATCTAGGAATGAAGTCCCCCCACAAAGTCTGCTAGCTGAGTTGCTCAGATCCTTTAATCCAGATGACTACAGGCAAAAGAGGAGGAGGAAATGTATGTTCTGTCTCCTTTTACGAATGGTGTTCTTGGCACACCGGCCAAATATTTAATTTTAGTGGAATATCAAAAGCGCCATTGACACAAATGTTCCTGGAGATCATTTTAATACATGCAAAGAATAAACGCTGCAGTTTGTGGTCAGATGTCATTAGAATACTGGACGCGCTGATCTCATAGGAGGTTTTTAAAGTGTCTCTCTTTGGCTTATGAAGGCCAGCTGGGAGGATTTCAAGAACTAAACATCTTACTTAGGAAAAGGTTCTGTGTGGGGAGCTACCTCTCGTTTATAAATATCAGAAGGAATCCCACAAAGGGCTGGGCAGGATTTCAGGCTTTTTGCGCCACAAAGGTAAACCCCAAGAGCATGAAGGCAGATTAAAGAATGAGTTGATTCATCCAGACAGTCATTAACATGCAATAGGCAAAATATTGTGGGTCATATGCTTGTCTAGCATGAAGCCACTTCAAGTCTTAGATGCAAAGGTAGCACGTTCCGATGGAAGGGTGGCATGACTGAGATGCTGCAGTAGGTTTCAGAAGATGTAAGTTCAATTCACAGCTCTACTAGGTTTCATGAAGGACATTGGACAAGGGAATTAATCAGTCTGTCTATTCCTGGCCTGCGCAATAGAGATGACAATTTTTCCATGCTTGATTGGGAAGGGGTAAGCATACAATTACTAACTTTTTTGGCTATACGAACATGATAGGGGCTAGGTAAGGGTCATGCGGGCAGGCCGGTTGCCAGCTGTTATCAAGGCTGTAGGCATTAGATAAGAACGGACAGACTTGCAGCTGGGGACCAGATCAGCTCACGTATGTATTAGTGTTGCTCAAAACGGGTATTGGTCAGATAAGAACATACGGAGGCTATGTCTACACTACAGGGTTTTTGTGCAAAAACCCATGGAGCATCCATACCTCAAACGTGTTTTTGCGCAAGAAAATTTACAGTAAAACGGCAGAACAGAGGGCTTTTGGTGGCAGAGTTATTCCAGGAGGAATAACTCCTTTTTGCGCTACAGTTCTTGTGCAAAAAGGTGCGTGTGGACGCTCAACAGAGGTTTCTTGCGCAAAAAGAGCCTATCAGAAAAAGCTCTGATGGCCATTCTGTGATTGGCAATCAGAACTTTCTTGTGCAAGAGTGTCCATGCAGTGTGGATGCTCTCTTGCGCAAAAGCACATCGCTTTTACGATGTGCTTTTGAGGTGTGGACGTGCTTTTACGCAAGATGCCTGCAGTGTAGACATAGCCTGAGTGTTTAGACTCTACAGAATGTTTATAAGTTGCATCAGGCATCAATTAATTTCTAATGTCTGTATTCCTTGTGGTAAGGAGGTACGTACATTTTGCTTTATAACTTTAAAAAGGTTTGCTCTAAACTTCTCAGAGGGGTCATCGTGTTAGTCTGTAACTTTACAAACAACGCGTAGTCCTGTGGCACCTTAGCAACTAACACGAGCTTTCATGGGCCTTGTCTGAAGAAGTGGTTATATATATTTATTTTGTTAGTCTCTAACTTCGGGACTACTCATTGCTCAAAACTTGTGAGCTCCAAGACACGGCATGTCCCCTTCTCCCCCCACTCAGAAGAACTATTAAAATCCCACTGGTCATCAAGGAATATCACAATACAAAGACCCAATCGCCCCCTGAAAATGCAATATGCAAGGAAATTCCTCCAGTGAATTTGGAGGCTGAGTGAAGGAAATAAAACAAGGACAAGGAAAATTGTCCATTTCTTTGCTGCTTGAACTCTCAGACGCTAAACTGGAGTCAGAGCTTCCTAGGGGTTGCCCTTCCCTCTACCCTGAAGGACATTTCACACTCACCAATCACTACAACGTTGTCAGTCTTAGGATTTAGATTGCTGCTCAGCTGTGCGTATATGGTTGCTTACTTTAACCTCTAAGCAACCCTGTCTCTTTTTTCCTAGTGAATAAACTTTTAGATCATTTATTATGGGGTTGGTTACGGGTGTTGCCTCTGAGATCCAGCATTCTAATTAATCTGGAGTAAGTGACCAGTCTCTTGGGACAGGAGGTAACCTGAATTTGTTGCGATCTGTGGTGAAAGTGACTCTTTCCTACAAAGTGGAGCTTACCTGGGTAGCAAAATGACCCGATTAAGGGGACTGTCTGTTAGAGTGATCCAGGAGTTCACATTTGTCACTGGCTTGGTAAAATCTAATGATAGAGCTTCCCCTCCCCAGTTTGGGCGGAGGGGCTCTGTCCAGTTTTTGACAGCCTGCCCTGACGTATGCACTCCTGACAGCATTGAAAAGAAGTACCTGCATAGGGCATTACCATCCTGCGATTCCCCACTGTGGATAGAGAGCCTCCAAACAGGCCTGATTAGTCTGTACTAATGTTGACTCACAATCTCCTGATCCCAGTGAACAGAAAATCACAGTGGCCCATAGCACCTCCTTTGCCGCTGCGATTCACAGGCGTTGGAGGTTCCTCTGACTGACTGATCAACTCTGAATTCAAGCAAGACATGTTCCCGATTGCTAATTTAAGCAGTAACAAAGGTCCAGGGAGAAGTGGCTTGTGATGCCAGCGTGTGAATTGGATGGTTGGAAACAGGGCCGGCCCGAGCCATTTTGGCGCCCTGGGCCAGGGTGCGTGGGCCTGCCCCCGGGGCGCACAGCTCATGCGCTGCCCAGCCCGGCCCGGCCACTGCTGCTGGCTCGCAGCCCGGGGCCGGCCGCGCCTGGCTGTGCAGTGCCCCGCGGCCGTGGGGGGAAGGGTGCTGCTGGCCGGTGCCGCGGGAGACAGGCACACGGCGCCTGATGGCAGCTATAAGGGGCGCTGCGCGCCCCTTACGGCTGCCATCAGGCGCCCCATCGGTTGGGGCCCCGGGCAGCTGCCCGGCTCGCCCACCCCTTAGTCCGGCCCTAGTTGGAAATGCCTCCCAGAGAGAGGTAGGTCAGAGTCTGAGCACTAGGCTTTGCTCACATCCACAGAGTAGGAAGCAAGAATTCTGTGGGGAGGCGAGACAGTAGGCTGCCCAGGAGTGAGACAGGAGAGGAACCTCCCTTGTGTTGCTCTCCGGTGACGGTGGCTTGCATGCCCTTATTTTGAAGCATGAGCAACCCCCTTGAAATCAATGAGCCACATCGCATAAATACAGTTAAGAACGTGTTGGCAGCTCACAACCTAGGAGAGTCCCTGTGATGGGTGTGGGGAGAAGGCTTCCGGCCCCCTTCATGACAACAGTGGTCATCCTAGCACCCCTTCTTCACAGAGTAAAGGTCATCACGCCGAGGGCTTTTTCAGGGATGGCCGGGTGGAAGGAGTGGGAAAATCTAGCAGAAAATCCCTGGAATTAGAATCATAGGACACTAGAACTGGAAGGAACCTTGAGAGGCTGTCGAGTCCAGTCCCCTGCACCATCTAGATCATCCCTGACAGGTATCTATCCAACCTGCTCTTGAATATCTCCAGGGATGGAGATTCCACAACCTCTCTCAGCCATTTATTCCAGTGTTTAACCAATGAATGCCATCATCATCATAATCAACAACCATGGGCTCAATGCCCATTGGTGTCCCATGCCTCCCTCACTATTTCCTTCCATCTTTCCCTGTCCAGTGCGGAGTAGCTTAGTTTCTGTAGACTAGCTCCACACCAATCTAATATATCATCTACCCATTCTCTGTGAGGTCTGCCTCTCCTATTCGGACCATTCATTATGCCGAATATCAGGGTCTTAACTTTTCGATCGTCGTTCATTCTGCAGATATGTCCGAATAGCTGTAACGTCCATTGTATAACCTTCTGCAGTAGGTTCTCTTTCGGCTGTATCTTCTTATATAATTCCTCATTGGTGACCTTCTGCATCCATCCTTTTCTCGGGATCTTTCTATAACAACTCCTCTCGAACGCCAATATCCTTTTCTTTGAATCTTTCGTTATCACCCATGTCTCACATCCGTACAACATGCTGCTCAATACACACGTTTTCAAGACGCTCAGCTTCGTAGGAATCTAGTATTTATTGAACTTCCCACTGGGTGAGAAAAGTCACTTAAGGCCCACTTCACCGAGAAACTTCTCCTGGGAGGGGGACAAATCATCTAGTGCTGGAAACCAGCTAGGGGGAGACACTTTCATTTTAATTTGATTTCCCATCCCAGGAGGTAACCAGCTTAATTTCTGAATGACATGGACTCAGATCTGGCATGCTCTGACATAGCTCCAGTCCTGCTCACAGCCTCAGGGAACTGCCTGTGTGTAACTAGAGACATGCACAAAGGTTTCTCTGCTAAAGCGATGCCAGGGCTGGTTGGCGTTAAGGATCTTAAGTATCGTGTAATTGACTAATCGAATAGTCGATGCATTTTTGCATCGACTATTCGATTAGTCACTAGCCCTACTCTTGCAAGATACACCTGTAGCTTAGTGCAAAAGCATTTGGTTGCTCTTTGGGCGCATCATTCCAAGCATAGACTCGTTCTTTGTTTCCCCTACCAAAAAAAAGTTTCTAGATTGTTGGACGCATATGGTATAAATCTTTCACGAGTGTATCAACAATCTGTGCTGAGCTTCTTTAGTCACCAGGTATCATTGTACACATCGTCATGCACATCAATGGAGATGCCTTTAAAAATGAGATGAATCCAGGTGCAACTGAGCAATTATTACATAGAATGTTATGCATCTGACATAAGATGCCTTTGATTCATGGAAATTAATAGAATTTCATTCATTTATACTACCTTGGGATCTGGCCATAATATTTTTGCCATTAACTTTAAAAGGTATTTTTTTGAAACATTTGATCTGTTTATGAAGTGTTCATACGCATGCTGCCTTCTGATTTAGGGACAAATCCATTAGCAAAGCCGGTGGCTTGGTCAACTGTTTATGTGGGCAATTTCTGTTTACATCATAATTAGGCCTAAATGCTGCCCTCAGTTATATCCATATGAAACCCTGTGCTCCTGCTGAAATCAGAGGAGCTGAAGGGCAATATCTGAGCGTTAGCTGTCATGTTTCATCCTCCAAACAGAACCTAGTTCTGCTCTAGCTACCCGTTCTGTAATCATAGCTTGGATTACAGTATAGATATACCTTATGGCAGGGCTACTCAACTTTGGAAGCCCCGGGGGCCACAATAATACTCACAGCACATGCCGAGGGCTGCAACTTAAGTGTGGTTGCATATCATTGCAAATATATATGCAAATATATGCAATAGCTTCTTTCACAGTGATGGGCATGAATACAAAGATTAAGGCAAGACTACACAACATGCAGGCCCCATTGACGTCAATTCTGCTGATATTAACAATACGCAATATTTACCCGATTTCCACCTAGGTGACAGCACTTTTAATGAGCAATGACAGTCCAGGAATTTAGCTACTAAAACACACATCAACAGAAGACCATTATATTGACTACTTTTTTGTTTTGGCTCCCATCCACGGGCGGTGTGTTGAGCCCAGCATAAACCCAAACTGCACCACAGGCTGCAAACACGGGCTGTGTGATGAGTAGCTCTACCTTATGGATTCAACATACATCAAACCTATTCACAAATCTGGGGAAGTTTTGATCTACTCTTGACTTACTTTTATTCTTGTTTCATTCTGGGGTAATTTCCATGAAGGTCAGGACCGTACTTACTGTCTGCGTCGCATGAAAGAAATGCAATAAAAAAAGACGCGTGACATTTCCTTTTGCATAGCCCTTTCTGGAACATTTCACACACACATTCTAGCAGCAAGACACTGGCTATGCAAACACAATGTAGCCAACTCTTCTGATTTCAGTCAGAAATCTTTTGCTATTTGGTGTTTTTTTTGGGGGGGAACCCTACTTCTGGAATTGCATAGGAAGCTCAGCTTTCACAGAAGAAGAAGAAGAAGAAGGAAAGGAGGGAGTTTTATAGCCCTCCAGATTGCAGCAAAAAGCTTGCAGATGTGAAGTGAACTGAACCTGGAACCTCTGGAGCTTAGTGCATGAGCCTCTACATCTTGAGTTATAAAGCCAGTTGCCTCTTGACTTTGGCTGTATAGATCACTCATTCTTATCTCTCACTGTAAGTGGTCTAAGTGCCATTCTGTGGGACAGTGAACCACAGCCCATAAGTGCGTGGGTTACAAGTGCACCCTAATGCCTTGAAAATCAGAAAGCAAGTGAAAACGTCAATTTCATTTTAAAAAAACCCTCATTTTTAGGCCATTTTTTGGTGGGGGAGAAGAGGTTGGCTGATGATTTTTGATGTGTGGGCTTGATAACACCGCAAACCCTGGGAAAGAACGCTTATTGGTTTGTTTTAAATCCATTTCCCTGAGGTCAATGGGAGCCGTTGGGTGCTGAATGCTTCCAAAAAATCCGACAAGGGCTGAAGTGTGACTCTCAGAGCCTAACTTTTCAGCTCCTGTTTTTGAAAATCTCAGCTATTGATTTTGATGAGAGCTGGATCAGGGGTGGGGAACCTTTTTTGGGTCAGGGACCGCTGACCCACAGAAAAATCAGATGGTGGAACCGCACTCAAGTGAGAACCAACCCCCCAGAAAACAAAACAAACAAACAACCAACCCTCACCGATGTGACCCCCAACTGAGAAGGAGAAAGACACTCCCCATATTCTCCTCACACACCAGAGCCTGGGGGGGGGGGAGGGAGGAGGAGGCAGGCTAGTAGATTTTGTGTGCTCCAGCCCTGTGGGGGATGGTAGGCAGGGGTGGGCTACCAATGCTGGGGAGAGGCCCTAACCCTCTGGGGCCGGATCCAGGCAAGCCCCTGCAAACAATAACGACCAAGTACTTTGCTTACTACCACCATGCACTCTCACTCCAATGGAAAAGGGGCAGGGTCCCTGAGGCAAACTGGCAGCAAGTTCCTCAGCTAAGGAAGCCTGCGGGATCCTGGGCAATTGTAAAAGTTTCACAAGTCTATTGTGAAAACAACCACCCTTCTTATTTTTATTAAATTACATGATTTTTTTTTTATATTTCCCTTCTTTGGGAAGGTTTGCCCCACAGTTCTGAAGCAGACGCACGAACAAAGATTTCCTGCCTCAGATTTGGTGGCTTTGCTTTGCGAAGGAGCTTCTTACTCGTTTGTAAACGAGCCCTCTTGTTGGTAAGACAGAAGGGAGCCTTATGCTACGATGTCTGTGGCGGGGGATAAACTTGAATCAAGGCTCGGCGGAGGTCCCTCATTCCCCTGCACTTTTTCTGCTCATGCCCTGTCAGGTCTGATTATCTTCATTATCTCAGTGCTGTCACACTCTATTAATACATGCCTAAATAAACTAAACAGCATTAACTTCGCTCTTCTATTTCTGTCAAAGAGCGAAGCACAAGGAAGGGTTTCATTAGGGCGCCGCAAAACATTTTACACATGAAAATGAAACTAGCCACGGGCCAGATTCTGTAATCCTGGCTCAGTTTGGGTAGTTTCTTACTCTGCCAGCAGTTCCCCTGATTTGAAAAGGATGACCAGTAGAATATGTTATTATTCAACGTGCGTAAGGACAGCAGAATCTCAATGTGTGTGAGAGAGGGAAGGAGATGAGGCTCCTTGTAGCTCCTTTTCAAGGGCCCAAAATAAAAGTTGGTGGAAAGAGTCTCAATAACTTCATGGGCTTGAGCTCTGGTCTCCTGTAGACTACACCGACTTAGCCTCTCAGCTATGTTATTACACAGGCAAAAGTAGTTCTAAAAGACGGCAAATATTAAGAGAGTTGCGTTTACATAACCTAATAGTTTGCTCTCATTCAAGAGTGTTTGAGAAGAAACAGGCGACCCAGGAGTGGATGGGGTAAACGGAACTGCTTTATTGCCTACGCACGTTTACCTCAGACATTCAACACAATGTTCGAGTGGCCTTGGGCTCCCACCTCAGTGGGCCGGCCCCAAGACCTCTAATCATTCACTTTACCAGATAAAACTGTGGAGACAGATGAGCGCCAGCTATCCTGAGAGAAACTTAGGAGGGAACCAGCTACTAGATGGTTTGATTAGTCTTTTGCCCCTATACCCAGGTCGGACAACTGATTTGCACATCAGGACCACTATGGACCTCCACCAGAGTTTCCTCTGGCTTTGCCCTGCCCAGGCATAGTTCACCATCTTTTGGGTCCTAGCACGTACGCTCATGCTCCACCTTCCCGATGGGGCGGGCGAGATGTTGTGTTGAATGTCTGAGGTAAATGTGCATAGGCAATAAAGCAGTTCTGTTTACCCCATCTGCTCCTTGGTCACCTGTTTCTTCTCTAACAAAGAGCTTCTTGGCTACCAAGATGTGGAAAAAAACAGCAGAAGACACATCTCTGATGTATGAGAGGGAAAAATATGGGTGCATCCAAACCAGCGAGTAGGAAAAAATTGCAGAAGCATGTGAGTGAAGCCAGGAATACACTAAAGAGCTAGATAGATTCATGGAGGTTAGGTCCATCAATGGCTATTCACTAGGATGGGTAGGAATGGGTTTGTCTGGAAATGGATGACAGGAGAGGGATCACATGAGGATTACCTGTTGTGTTCCCTCCCTGTGGGGCTCCTGGCATTGGCCACTGTCAGAAGACAGGATACTGGACTGGATGGACCTTTGGTCTGACCCACTATGGCCATTCTTATGTTCAGATGTTCTTATGGAAAGTCAACTTCAGATACACAACTCCAGCTATGTTAATTACGTAGCCGGAGTCTAAGAATCTTACATCGTGTTTTGGCGCTGTCCACACAGCGGGGCACACACTCCTGTTGACTGCCCTTTACTCCTTGCAAGGAGCAGGACTACCCGCACTGACAGGAATGCCCTCTCAGTTCGAATTAGCAGGTCTTCACTAGACCCGCTCATTCGAACCCCGAAAGATCGATTGGGGCAGCATAGATCTTCCGCGTCATGCAGACAAGCCCTGAGTGATCATCAATGGGACTCAGACTCTTACTGACTTAGGCATGTTTGCAAACTATACCCAATATCGTTTGGGCCACATTTTCCAAAATTATCTCTAATTCTGAGGGCTTCTATTTCCAAGTGCCCAAGCCAAGAGGTTCCTGTTATTTTTAGAGGTTTTCACTGACTTCAGATGACTTCAGCACTTTCTGAAAATCAGGAACAGCGGATTTCAATGTGAGCAGCCAAAGCCTGCCAGTGACTAAAGAAAGAAATCTCTTGGAACCGTTGACTTCAGCATTCAGTCTGGGGGTGGGCGAGTTAATGCATAAGAGCGCTTTAAATTAGATAACACATTACCTAATACAGAAGGAAACTAGAGAGATGGGAGTTACAAGAACAATTTAAAACACCTGTTTGTAGCTCCGGGCGTGATTTACCTTTCGGTTCTGCTCACTCAGTTGTTGACTGAGTGACTTGCAACTGCCTGACAGAAAAGTTTGCCTCTGAAGGGAAGGGCCGGTATTCTCTCTAATGTGCTATCTCATGCCGTTTTCTCCAAGTTGCTTCCTCTTTCCCTACTTTTTCTTATGGGAAATATTTCTTGAGAATCAAGAATCAGATCGTCCACAGGTACAAAGTGGAAGCGCACTCGTGACTTCATTGATTTACACCCGCTAAGGACTGGGCCCCGGAGCTGTCCATCAGGACACGTCAGAGGTGCTTTACGGAGGTGGGCACGTCACAGTCACTCAGGCACAAAGAGGTGAAGCAAAGAAGTGAAGGAATTCGAGGTCTTATTTCCATTCCCATCCTCTGGATTATGCTGCCCCCCACAGAGCCCATTAGCAATAGGTAGAGGAAGTGCAGCTTCTTCGCCAATACCTGCAGGAGACTGAGGTGCAAAACCAGCAGCAGTCCCCAAAGTCGCATTCCCATCCCCTGCCAGATCGGTTTTGCCTCGCCCAGTGCAGCAGCCCTTTGACAACCGATGCGCTAATCAGGGAGGAGGGGGGAGGGGCGGGTTCGGGGGTTCATTGTTCCTGACAGATCCCCGTTGTGCCGAGTTCCTCAGAAGGGGCATGGCCACAGGAGCGTGACAAGTGAAAACACGTCGAGCGGAGCTCGGAGCCTGAAACAAGTGGAGTCTTGGCTCTTCTCCAGGCCTGTGGCTCGGAGGAGCTCAGTGTATTTTTAGAGCAGGAGCCACAGCTCCACCACAGAAATGTTTCCCTTCGCGGCCTGTTGGCTTTTTTGCATTATTTCATCCAGGGAGCAAAAACAAACAGCCTGCCATAGGGGCTGAGCAGTGTCAGGCCGGGGCATTGTTCATCAGCTTCTCCTCCAGGCTTCTTTCTTTTCTGAAACATACTGAGAGGAGGTGCTGACTTGGACCTAAGAACATAAGAATGGCCATATTGGGTCAGACCAGAGATCCATCTAGCCCAGTGTCCTGTCTGCCAACAGCGGCCAATGCCAGGTGCTCCAGAGGGAGTGAACATAATGGAATCATCATTTGATCCCTCCCCTGTCACCCAAACCTGCCTGACAAGCAGTCACTAAGGACACCATCCCTCCCCATCCTGGCTAATAGCCATTGATGGACCTAACCTCCGTGAATTCATCTAGCTCTTATTTGGACCCTGTTAAAGTCCTGGTCTTCAAAACATCTTCTGACTTTGATGCCCCAAGAGGTTACAGGAACTAGGTGCAAAGGTCAGCACAGTTAAAAGTTTTGAACTCACTAGCTGTGGCCAAGCCTCACAAAATGCGAAGGGTTGCAGAATATTTTTTCTCCCTCCTCCTTATAACAACCTTTTTGATACTTGAAAGCTATGTCATGTCCCCTCTCGGGTCTTCTCTTTCCCAGACTGAACAAACCCAATTCTTTCAATCTTCCCTCGTGGGTCATGTGTTCTGGGCCTTTAATCATTTTTGTTGCTCTTCTCCGGACTTTTCCCCCCCATTTGTCCACATCTTTTCAAAAGCTTCAGGTATCTAAGCCTGATTTGCAAAAGTGACGGTCACTTAAGAGCCTTATCGCATTAAAAGCCACTGTGACGTGGCCTCCCAAGGTCCAGTTTTGCAGAGGTATTTGGTTGTTTCTCCACTCAACATTGCAAGGCCTAAATCCTGTCATTCATGCTTAAATTTGACACTTTACGAATGGGCCTCAACAAAGATGCTAATTATCTTACCCATTACAAAGATACCTTCCCCAATTATCACCCCTAATATCATTATCTTATAGACACTAACCTCCCCCCCCCCCCGTTCTAAAATCTGATTTGTCAATTTTATATGTGTTCACTTTTTTTGATTGTATCCCTTTGGTATATATGGTCATGCGAATTTTCTTCCACAATTTGATCTGAGGAAGTGGGTCTGGCCCACGAAGAAAGCTCATCACCTAATAAACCATCTTGTTAGTCTTTAAAGTGCTGCATAGTCCTGTCTTTTAAATCCTCAACGGTCTTTAGGCATCCAACTTCCACTGCAGTTAAGCCAAAGTGATTGAGATAGTAAAGTCCCACTTCCAAAACTGACATATACATTTACGAGTCTATGTCCCACTGGCTTGATGAGGTGCACAAGTACCTAAGTCACTTTTGAAAACTGGCCCTAGGCTATTAAGTCAGTTACGTGGTTTTGAGATTTTTACCTCAGATCTTGAGGGTTAGCTCCATGATCAGCTCAAGCACGTCCCTAGAAATTTAGAACCCACATCCTGAATGCCTTGATGAGTTTTTACTCAGCCTCTCCCAGGCAACACTCTTGCTAACATCTTTGGGAGTTTTATCTGTGGTGTGAGACGCGTGGTAGTAGGGAAGGAGCCACGGAAATAAAGAATTGGTCCTTGATAATAATCCATATGTCTGGATGCTAGTTTGAGCCTCTTCCTCCTGGAATCGGCCAGGAGATCAAACCCACAAGATCTGTGGTACTTCCTGATTTCATTTAGGTGGAAAATGTCATGCCAACAGCATAGCCTAACTAGATGACTCATCTCTAGGATAAAAGCCCCTTTGCTCCCTGTCGTCTGGTTCTTCATCGCAAGGGCTATCACATTTCAAAGGATCTCTCCTTTGCCATGGAAAGCCTATTTTCCTACAGCAGAAAAGTGCAGATTCTTGGTTGTAGATGTGACTCTAAGATATACCTTGAGTGCTGCCTCGGTCAGTTTTGTGGGAGGAGATTGTGGGACTATTATTTTTCTACCATATTTCTATATCGCTGCAGCAGCTTTTAAGTCTGCTACAGTACAGAGATTGTTTTGATGGCATCTTTAGGACATTGAAAACTGCCAAACCAATGCACTTGTGTTTTTCATACTATCCCTCTTCTGGTATTCTTTTGGAGCACTAGTACATTTCTGGGGACTGCAACTTAATACATTGGCTCACCAGCCAAAAGCTATTATCCAGAAGGCTGGATGTGAACAAATATCTCATTGTGCTCTCAATCTTAATGTTAATGGGAGGAAACATGCATGTATAAAAGAGAATGTCACAAAGGAGAAGAGAAAAGACACAAGAGAAAATGACAGCTGCCAGGGACTTTCCCCAATCTTAGATCTTAGGAGTAACCTTTCTGTTTGTTTATAGACTAGACAGCTGGGTTAGTGATGACAATTTAGTTCTGCGGGATATTAGATGTTACTAAATGGGTAAAGGCAAAAACAAGGATGACCTAGTGAGGCTTGTAAGCTGCTTTTTATCTCTGTCCCTTTCGTCCCTCCATCCCTTTTATCTGGGATCATTCTGAACCAAAGGCTCCCAAACAAGGACACAGCTCAGTGCAGAAACTGAACCAATGGCAGGAGAGCTCCCTGATCACTGTCATTTTTGGAAACCAGAAATGACTTGGTAGCATATCTGCCATTAGGGACAGCTTGTAATTTGTGTTTGCTGTAGTCAGCGCGGAGGTATTTTGGGACAAACGGCTGCTCTTATGCTACATATAGCTTGGAATTTTGCGGCTTTTCTATAACTCTCCATTCCATGGTTTAGAGGGGATTAGAAGGGAACGAGAAAGACAGGGACACAGCGCCCACACTGAAACGTCTACACAAGACTGTAGGACAATATAAATGTAGGACTCATTGGTGTCTGGTTTCCAAGTCAGTGTCGTTTTATTAATCTTTTAATCAGAGGAAAGTAATGGCTATTGCTAATCTTTAGATTTGCTGCCTTTTAGAGGTTTCTCCAAATATATTTAAAAATTATATAAACAAGAGAGAATGACCAAAGGAGAACTTCAAATCTGAACTCACTTGAATGTTGGGGTGATTTAGATTCAAATCTCCAGGTCCTCCACAGGTTCTCTGTCATCTTCTGATATCAGTTTAAGGCGTGACCCCCAATTTTCAAACAGCTCATGGATCAAGCTCTTGCTATGTCAAATTCTGAATTTCAGTCTATCAACCAGCAGCCGTGTTCTTCCAGGATATTGCAGATCACATCCCAAAAGAAGCAGCATGTGTCAAAGCTGGGGGCAAAGCGTTCTCGGTCCAGGAGATCCAGCTACGGAGCAACCTTCCAGAGAAGATCAGGCAAATTCAGAGTTCACCGTGACACTGACAATATGAACACCCCTTTTATTATCAAAGCCTCTACAACAATCCCCCACTCCTACCCACCCCCCAAAAAAATCCCCCCCCCCAAAAACAAACAAAACCCAACCAAACAAAAAAACCCACCACTACCACCAGCAGAGTTCTAGCCCCTAAAAGAAGATGTGCTGGAGACCCAGCAAAGCCATTGAAGGGACTTCATAATTGCTGTGAAGGGTCAATTACTGTGTTGATGTGCAGCCATATAAAACTTAAAAATAGATAGACAGACTGCAAAGGGACCATCTTCCAATTTAGGTTTCCATGTGGGTGACATTTTGAAAGAGGGGACTAAAAGATTTTGGATTACACCTTGTGGACATCTCCTGAGCACATTCAAACTTGCAAGACATTTGCTATTACTGGCCCAAATCTTGCAAAACTAACCCGAGACACGCTGGGCATGTCGAAACTACATCCCTCTTTAGAAAGAGGAATGTAAATTAGGCAGATCGAAACTGCAAATGAAGCCGGGATTTGAATTTCCCGCACTTCATTTCCATAATGGTGGCCGCACGTTCTTTCGAAAACCGGTATTTTGAAAGTGAAACCGTTGTCTAGATGTGGTTCTTTCGGAAAAAAAATCCCTTTTTCGAAAGAACCGTAATGCCTGAAAAAAATGAGGTTTACCGGTTGTTTTGAAAAGGTTTTTTTTTTTTTTTCGAAAGAACTGCGTCTACATGGAGGTTTTACTTTTGAAATACCCTTTTTCGAAAGAATGCGTGGCCGACATTATGCAAATGAAGCACGGGAAATTCAAATCCCAGCTTCATTTGCAATTTCAATCTGCCTAATTTACATCCGTCTTTCAAAAGAGGGATGTAGTCTAGAAACCAGATGCATGCTTCAGCACAGATAGATGCTGAAACATAGCCTTAGAAATTTAGAAGCCACATTTTTGGCATTCTAGTTTGAAAAATTTGGCCTAAGTAACTTGTGGAAGTTCACACACAAAACCATTGAAAAACCACTCAAAATACTCAACACAGACCTACGCAAAACTTGATTCTCATTTGCTTTCCCCTATCATAAGACATTAGGGCCTCGGGAACCTTCATGCTTACTATGTCTGTTCCTGAAACTCTGCACATATTTAAGATACAATATTTAGCAAATAGTAATCCCACAAAGAGTTGAATACAATTCAGAGACTGTATTCTATTTGCTATTAATAGCAATTCAGAGACTGTATTCTGTATTCTACAATGGCAGAGAGAAAGGAGGGTCAGGGCAAAACTGGGAGGCAAGGTCAAATCAGGATCTTAGATGCCTATATACAAATGTGAGAAGTATGGGAAATAAGCAGGAAGAACTGGAAGTGCTAATAAATAAGTACAATTATGACATTGTTGGCATCACAGAAACTTGGTGGGATAATACACGATTGGAATGTTTGTATGGAAGGGTACAACTTTCTCAGGAAGGATAGACAGCGGAAAAAGGGAGGAGGTGTTGCCTTATATATTAAAAATGAACACACTTGGAGTGTGGTGGAGCTGGACATAGGAGACGGAAGTGTTGAGAGTCTCTGGGTTAGGCTAAAAGGGATTAAAAACAAAGGTGATGTCATGCTAGGAGTCTACTACAGGCCACCTACCCAGGTGGAAGAAGTGGATGAGGCTTTTTCAAACAACTAACAAAATCATCCAAAGCCCAAGATTTGGTGGTGATGGGGACTTCAACTATCCAGATATATGTTGGGAAAATAACACTGCAGGCACAGACTATCCAATAAGTTCTTGGACTGCATTGGAGACAACTTTTTATTTCAGAAGGTTGAAAAAGCTACCGGGGGGAAGCTGTTCTAGATTTGATCCTAACAAATAGGGAGGAACTGGTTGAGAATTTGAAAGTGGAAGGCAGCTTGGGTGAAAGTGATCATGAAATCATAGAGTTCACAATTCTAAGGAAGGGTAGAAGGGAGAACAGCAAAATAGAGACAATGGATTTCAGGAAGGCGGATTTTGGTAAGCTCAGAGAGCTGATAGGTAAGGTCCCATGGGAATCGAGACTGGGGAAAAACAACCGAGGAGAGTTGGCAGTTTTTCAAAGGGACATTGTTAAGGGCCCAAAAGCAAGCTATTCCGATGTGTCGGAAAGATAGAAAATACGGCAAAAGACCGCCTTGGCTTAACCACGAGATCTTGCGTGATCTAAAAATAAAAGGAGTCATATAAAAAATGGAAAGTAGGACAAATTACAAAGGATGAATATAGGCAAACAGCACAGGAATGCAGGGGCAAGATTAGAAAGGCAAAGGCACAGAATGAGCTCAAACTAGCTACGGGAATAAAGGAAACAAGAAGACTTTTATAAATACATTAGAAGCAAGAGGAAGACCAAGGAGAGGGTAGGCCCACTGGTCAGTGAGGAGGAGAAACAGTAACAGGAAACTTGGAAATGGCAGAGATGCTCAATGACTTCTTTGTTTGGTCTTCACCGAGAAGTCTGTAGGAATGCCTAACATAGTAAATGCTAGTGGGAAGGGGTAGTTTTAGAAGGTAAAATAAAAAAAGTCAGAAATCACCTAGAAAAGTTAGATGCCTGCAAGTCACCAGGGCCTGATGAAATGCATCCTAGAATACTCAAGGAGCTGATAGAGGAGGTATCTGAGCCTCTAGCTATCATCTTTGGAAAATCGTGGGAGACAGGAGAGATTCCAGAAGACTGGAAAAGGGCAAATATAGTACCCATTTATAAAAAGGGAAATAAGAACAACCCAGGAAACTACAGACCAGTTAGTTTAACTTCTGTGCCAGGGAAGATAATGGAGCAAGTAATTAAGGAAATCATCTGTAAACACTTGGAATGTGGCAAGGTGATAGGGAACAGCCAGCATGGATTTGTAAAGAACAAATCGTGTCAAACCAATCTGATAGCTTTCTTTAATAGGATAACGAGTCTTGTGGATAAGGAGAAGCGGTGGATGTGGTATACCTAGACTTTAGTAAGGCGTTTGATATGGTCTCGCATGATATTCTTATCAATAAACTAGGTAAATACAACTTAGATGGGGCTACTATAAGGTGGGTGCATAACTGGCTGGATAACCGTACTCAGAGCGTAGTTATTAATGGTTCACAATCCTGCTGGAAAGGCATAACAAGTGGGGTTCCGCAGGGGTCTGTTTTGGGATCGGCTCTGTTCAATATCTTCATCAACGATTTAGATATTGGTGTAGAAAATGCGCTTATTAAGTTTGCAGATGATACCAAGCTGGGAGGGGTTGCGACTAATCTGGAGGATAGGGTAATAATTCAAAATGACCTGGACAAATTGGAGAAATGGTCTGAGGTAAATAGGATGAAGTTTAATAAAGACAAATGCAAAGTGCTCCACTTAGGAAGGAACAATCAGTTTCATACATACAGAATGGGAAGCGACTGTCTAGGAAGGAGTACGGCAGAAAGGGATCTAGGGGTTATAGTGGACCACAAGTTGAATATGAGTCAGCAGTGTGATGCTGTTGCAAAGAAAGCAAACATGATTCTGGGATGCATTAACAGGTGTGTTGTGAGCAAGACACGAGAAGTCATTCTTCCGCTCTACTCTCTGTGCTGGTTAGGCCTCAGTTGGAGTATTGTGTCCAGTTCTGGGTACCGCATTTCAAGAAAGATGTGGAGAAATTGGAGAGGGTCCAGAGAAGAGCAACAAGAATGATTAAAGGTCTAGAGAACATGACCTATGAGGGAAGGCTGAAGGAATTGAGTTTGTTTAGTTTAGAAAAGAGAAGATTGAGGGGGACATGATAGCCGTTTTTAGATATCTAAAGGGTGTCATAAGGAGGAGGAGAAAACTTGTTCATCTTGGCCTCTGAGGATAGAACAAGAAGCAATGGGCTTAAACTGCAGCAAGGGAGGTTTAGGTTGGACATTAGGAAACAGTTCCTAACTGTCAGGGTAGTCAGACACTGGAATAAATTGCCCAGGGAGGTTGTGGAATCTCCATCTCTGGAGATATTTAAGAGTAGGTTAGATAAATGTCTATCAGGGATGGTCTAGACAGTATTTGGTCCTGCCATGAGGGCAAGGGACTGGACTCGATGACCTCTTGAAGTCCCTTCCAGTCCTAGTATTCTATGATTCTATGATTCTATGAATTGTTTAAGAATCTTCACTCCAGGTAAATGTATGCTGAGATATTGCCAAGTTTTGGAGGATGCCAAATCCCTGCTAAACCTTGATTAAGTACAAGCATGGCTGTTGAGTTCTGCATTAAATGGATGGATCAGGCAAAGAGAGACATCCACGATTTTCTCCTGGATTACATTGCTGATAAAAGGGAAAAAAAAGAAGCATGAGTGCCAAAGCACATGTGACTTCGAACACAGATGCTTTTCAGACTCACATAGGGTCTTCCTACATTTTTGGCTTCAATACAAAATTCATTGCCAACCGTTTGAAAACAGAGCAACAAAAAGGTAAAGTTCCTAGATTTCAGCTTGCTGAGATCTTCTTACAACTCCCATGGGTGAATCGGGTCAAGGTTTGGAGGGGAGAACCTGTTGAAAATAAAGGAAATGGGGGTGCTTGTTCATTAAGTGATCCTCATCCCTCTGCATCAGCTATGGCCCAGGACTGGGGCCCTGTTCAGATTTTCTTTGCGGAAGCTCCCACGACACTTTCTATTAACGCCAATGCCCGGGGGAAATCCCAATGCAGGCAAAAACCGGAACAAGCTGGACGTTTTCTCTTTTTGCATTGGTGAAAAGAAAACAAGCTTGTTTCTAAATCTCTCTTTTCCGACGCTAGCCATTATCTCTAGAGGAGGACTGTTGAGAAGCGGGGCATTTAGTTATTTTGGGGAAAATACTAATATTGACTGCTCTACCTGATCTATATGCTCATCTCCACTTAGGGAGGAGTAAGCAGCGTCACACAAAGGCTATGTCTAGACTAAGTAGAATTTTCAAAAGAGGATATCTTCTTCCGATCTCACTTTCGAAAGAGGATCTTTTGAAACTGAAAGTAGTCTGGATGTGGGTTTTGGAAAACCCTTTTCTCCTTAAAAAGGAGGTTCACACTTTTTTTCGAAAAAGGTGTTTTTTCCTGATAAAAAATGCATCCAGACTACTTTCACTTGCGAAAGATCCTCTTTCAAAAGTGAGATCGGAAGAAGATATGCAAATTCCCACGGAATTTGCATATCCTCTTTCGCAAAAAAAGTTTTGACGTGCCCAAAATGGGTGACTGTCTAGAGGAAGAGCAGGTTGGACAGACATCTATCAGGGATGATCTATATCAGGGCTAGTCAACACATGCCCTGTGGGCCACATGCAGCCCGTGGGGCAGTTTGGGTTTACGCGGGGCTCAACACATGGCCCCCAGTGGGGGGGGGGAATAATTTAAACATGGCCTCCACTGGGAACACGCTCCACAACGGCGAGGCATCTCCCAGGTGGGGTGAGCATTGAAAGACGCACACGGATGGACTGGCTGGAACTGACGGGTACAGGGTATTGGCATTTCTAGCCCCCAAGGAGCAGGTGCTGGGCGTGCTGGGGCATTGTGGGAAGTTCTGGCTGCTTATCCTTGTGGGCAGAGCCTGAGAGGTGCCGATTGGCTCACACTGGCCACATTTGGGTCTGGTGCCGTGGCTTAAGGCTTAATCTTTGTATTCATGCCCGTCAGTGTGAAAGAAGCTATTTGCATATATTTGCATATACATTTGAATGTATATGCAACCATACCTAAGTTGCGGCCCGCATCATGTGCTGTAAATATCACTGTGGCTCCTGGGGCTTCCAAAGTTGAGTAGCCCTGATCTAGATGGTGCTTGATCCTGCCGTGAGAGCAGGGGACTGGACTTGACCTCTCGAGCTCCCTTCTAGTTCTAGTATTCTGTGATTCTGAGGAGTACTGCAGAGAGAGAGATCTAGGAGTCAGAGTGGACAACAAGGTAAATATGAGTCAAGGGTGTGACACTGTTGCAAAGAAAGCAAACATTCTGGGCTGCATTAACAAGACTGTTGTAAGCAAGGCACAAGAAGTAATTCTTCCCCTCTTCTCTGTGCTGATTAGGCCTCAATGGCAGTGTTATGTCCAGTTCTGGGCACCACACTTGAGGAAAGATGCAGAGAAATTAGAGAACATCCAGAGAAGAGCAACAAAAATGATGAAAGGTCTAGAAAACATGAGCTACGATGGAAGACTGAAATAACTGGGTTTGTTTAGTTTGGAAAAGAGAAGAATGAGAGGGGACATGATAGCGGTTTTCAAGTAACCTACAAGGATGTTACAAGGAGGAGAGAGAAAAATTATTCTCTTTAATATCTGATAATAGGACAAGAACCAATGGGTTTAATTGCAGCAATGGAGGTTTAGGTTGGACATTAGGAAAAACTGTCCGGGTGGTTAAACACTGGAATAAGTTGCCTAGGGAGGTTGTGGAATCTCCATCACTGGAGATGTTTAAGAGCAGGTTGGATAGACACCTGCCAGGAATGATGTAGATCAGTATTTCTTGAAGTGGTCCATGGATCCACTCTGAGAAAGCTGCTACTGGGCTACTCTGGTTTGTTTATTTGACTCGGGCCACTGCTTCTCGCGGCCCCCCGTTGCTGCAAATGACGAATCCGTGGTTATGGAGCCGGTAAGTAAACAAACTGGAGCAGCCTGGCTCCCGTTGATGTTAATGGCCAAACACACAGTCTGTAGTAGTGCGCATCTCTGCAACATGTCAGTCACGCACAGGAGGAAATGACGACACAAAGTGTGAGGCAGTGGGGAATCCGGCCCCATTTTGGCAAATGATTTGTGAGGGAGAGATTTTCAAAGGCACAGATACTAATTAGGTGCCCAAATCCACTGAAAGTCAATGAGAGGTAGGCTTTTAGGACCAGGCTCTTCATTTCCATTGTCTTCAATCTACTAATTGCGTCATTGAAAACCTTCTCCCATTACATATTATTCCACTCCATTCTCTTAGTCCCCAAAACACAAGACACCTAGAACCAAGGGAGCTCATTAGCATCAGTGCTTGTCAACTCCTGTGCAATGATGGGCAAGGTTTTGCGACCCCTCATGTTCAGGAGAATCGTTGCCCACTGGGATGCACTGGGACTATTAGAGGAGAAAGGTTCTACTCAGTAATTAGAACCTAGCCCGAGGAAGCACAACAAAGGAAACATGGCTTTTCTTTTTTCCCTAGTTCCTTCCCCTTTGCCAGATCAGATTCTGTGGCCATGCTCTGGTTACAATGGAATCAGAGAATCAGAGAATCCTAGGACTGGAAGAGACCTCAGGAGGTCATTGAGTCCAGGCCTCTGCCCAAAACAGGACCAACCCCAACTAAATCATCGAAGCCGGGGCTTTGTCAAGCTGGGACTTAAAAACCTCTAGGGATGGAGATTCCACCCTCTCCCTAGGGAACCCATCCCAGTGTTTCCCCACCCTCCTAGGGAAATAGTTTTTCCTAATATCCAACCTAGACCTCCCCCTCTGCAACTTGAGACCATTGCTCCTCGTTCTGCCATCTGTCACTACTGAGAACAGCCTCTCTCCATCCTCCATCCTCCCTTCAGGAAGTTGAAGGCTGCTATCAAATCCCCCCTCACTCTTCTCATCTGCAGGCTAAAATGGAAAGGCCTTCTGGATGGAATTGAATGGACTGTGTTAGGGAGATTAACTGTGGTGTTGGCAAACTCTGCCACACAGATTTGACAGAGATGGCTAGCAGAGATGTTGGTGTGATGGTGTGTTGTGGTTAATTGCCAGGGCTCGACAATCTATGTAATCTACTCGCCCGGGGTGAGTAGATTACATCCCGGAAGAGCCGGGTTCGGGTGATCTGCACATGCGCAGAATGATCTGCGCATGCGCAGAACGCTGGACAGCGCGGCTGGCGAGCGGGGCTCAGCGAGCCATGTTAATTGCAGTAGGAAAAAATCTCACCAATAACCCAGAGAAGATCAGGCTTGGGAGAAGATCAGACGAGGGTGGGGCAAACCCTGTTCAGAACTGAGTGTGAGATTTTACAAATGGCTCAAAAGGACTCAAGTGCCCAAATCCTACTGAAAAGACTCTGGCGTTGCACACCTACCTCCTTTGAAAAGCCCAGCCTGAACGTGTTAATACAGTTGGAGTGGGGAAGTGTCTCTGCTCATCTCACTGAAGGAGTTTGTTTCTGAAGTGAGCCAATGTGAAGGGTCCAAGCGCTACGGAAAACAACCTCTTTTATGTACAGTCACATGCCATACATTGAGCCCATGGAATTTGCCTTCATGACCTAACCACGCTCCAGCTCAGAGCACTAGCTAATCAGGGCATCCCTATCAAGTGGAGATAAAATCCAGATCCTCACCGCAGTTATTACTCTGCCAGCTCCAATATAGACTGATGGATGTAGTACATACAAGATTTGGCACCCCTTATATACAGTCTATCACTTGTAAGACCCGGCTATGCACAGTGTGCTACTTTTATAAGCCATTAAGAAGCACATTTGGAATAATATTTGCAGGCTACAACCAGCTGTCAAGCTTCTAAAGAATCCCTAAACATCTGAGTTTAGGTTTAAGTAGGGAAAAAATGCTGTTAATACATAGTCTTGCTGCACATGGTACAGCACATAAAGAATCTTAGCAAATGTACTAATCCTCCTTAACATTAAAAAAAAACCATAATGTGTTCCATATGCTCCATTGTCCTAGTGCATTTGAAAGCACAACACTTAGCAACCTTCATATTGATGCTAAACACATTACATCAGCCCCAGCATTGATATGTTTTATACTAATACAATTCAACTTCGTTCAGCACAATCCCGGTCGGATAAACACCACTGCTGTTGCGATAAACACTGCTGCTATGTCTCTAGAAAAACAATATTATCAATAGTAATATAAAACACTGCCCAGAAGACTGCGCCAAACAAGACTGTGGCATCGTCCTGCTGACAAATATTTTGCGGTGGCCTACCCAGTGTGGCTACACATGGAAAAGCTGTGGCAAATAATAAACAGCCGTTGGCACCCTGAAAAAGGATGATAAAACAGCCAGAATCCTCAATCAAAGCCTTTTGTTCTGGTTCCTTTTTAGATGTGTATGAAAGAAGGGGTAGATTCTGACATGCAAATACTGAAGTTCCCATCATCCCCCCGGGCTGCTTGCTTCAAGTCTTGGCTGAGGGGGGAGTACAACTAACATCCCTATTCTGATATCAGAGAGGGAAAGTGCTAAGGTAGACATCACCCTGGAGGGTTCCAATAAACAGACCCGCTTTGCAGTTTGCTAAGACATCACTTTGCCTGTCCCACACTAGGATCCATCCCTACAGCCAGTTGCATTGCCTGATGCGTGTCACAACCTGGTCCCTTAAAGGCACAAATCAATTACAAAGCGCCCCCGCCCCACACACACTTCTCTAAGCTTCACGACTGATGGTCCCACCTCTGGTGAGTGAAGGGACAGAAAGGGGTGGGGAACGGAAGGAGCAATGATTCAACCCATCTTTAGGCACCTGCCGGCTGATCTGCTGTGACCCTGACAACACATCAACGCCGACTGACAGAGGGCCCCCTATTCCTTAAATTCCCATCAGGCTTCACAAACTCACTACACCTAACAAGTCACTGTCATAGTATGTCATAGCATTAACCTGGAAAGAGTGCCATGAAATGAAAGCTGGTCCGGTCACTGATATCATCGTGCGTTGTATATGCAGGTCGTGTGTAAAGAGTGATGCGTGTATGCTGGAGAAATGTTCCTAATTTGGGGGCCTAACTCAATAAACAGATTTGCCCTTAACAAAGGAACATTGTTTTGCCTGCTTGCCTGTGCCAGAGACAATGGGCCTCCCATTTGCCTCTGAAGTAAACAACAGTGACCAGGAGGTTGAGGAACCCACAGGGTGCCAGCACACTGAAGGACACATCTGAATTTGAACCTCAGGGGCTAATCCTGACTCTGGAGACAATGCCACCGAACTCTGGGGAATGGGAATATAAGGAGATGCAAAAGGGCATCTTCTGGTGATGCCGAAAAGTAACTGTGGGTGAGAAAAGTCCATCAGACAAAGCTTGGAGGATACTAAGGTTGCATGTCGACTGTTAGAAGCATGTTAGAACAGAAGAACAGCCAAACTGGGTCAGACCAAAGGTCCATCTAGTCCAGTGTCTTGTCTTCCAACAGTGGCCAACGCCAGGTGCCCCAGAGGGAGTGAACAGAACAGGGAATTATCAAGTGACCCCTCTCCTGTCATCCATTTCAGCCTCTGACAGAGGCTAGGGACACCATTCCTACCCATCCTGGCTAATAAGTATTGATGGACCTATCAATTTATCTAGCACTTTTTTGAACCCTGTTAAAGTCCTGGTCTTCACAACATCCTCTGGCAATGAGTTCCTCAGGTTATTCTTTTGTTTTAGTCCTACCCATTTTCTGTTTCTATTCTCTCTGCGTGGCATCATTTAAATCTCTGATCTTCTTTATGAATACATTTATGCCTGTGTGGTGATAAACTCCTCTTGGTGCTGTTATACTAAAGAGAGGTGCATCTCCTGCACTGAGCCAACAGGTTGGGGTGTGCTCTCTCTTTGGAGACAGCAGAGTTGGTATTTCTTTGGGCACCCAGTGACAGAGATGGATCACATACCCCCAAGTGCTGCCTTCTATTGAAGAAGATCCTAGGGTATGTCTACACTGCCACCCTAGTTCGAACTAGGGTGGCTAATGTAGTCATTCAAACTTGCAAATGAAGCCCGGGATTAAAATATCCCGGGCTTTATTTACATGTTCGGCGCTGCCATTTTTAAAGGCCGTAGTTGAACTCCTGCTCAGCGGCTATACGCGCACGGGCTAGGTAATTCAATTAAAGCTCCTAATTCAAACTACCATTACTCCTACAATGAGTCCTACAATGAGGAGTAACGGTAGTTCGAATTAGGAGCTTTAATTCGAACTACCTAACCCGTGCCGTGTAGCCACGGGCAGGAGTTCAACTACTGGGCATTTAAAAATGGCGGCGCCCGTGAACATGCAAATAAAGCCCGGGATATTTTAATCCTGGGCTTCATTTGCAAGTTCGAATGACTACATTAGCCACCCTAGTTCGAACTAGGGTGGCAGTGTAGACATACCCCCACTGAATACAGTTTCAGTTTACCCATTTGTAAAGCCAGAATAACACCACTTGCTGCACAGTCCCCACAGAATAGCCAGCCCAGATGTACGTCGTCCTACCACCCAACAAGAAACCATTCCAAATCCACATAGCTGGCTACCCTCCAGAATTGCTCTTGTTTGTATTGCAATAGTGCCAAGAGGCCCAGTTATGCTACGTTGTGCAGATACACAGAGTAAGAGACAGTCCCTGTCTGGAAGAGCTTTCTGAAAAAGATAAACAAAAGAGAAAGGAAGAGAGGCACAAAGAAGCAAAGTAATGTACCCAAGGCCACAGATAAACTCGGTAGTAGAGCTGGGAATAGCGCCTGTATCTTTTGAGTCCCAAACTAATGCCTTAATTGATTGGGGCCCGTAGGCTTTATGAAAGGCAATCAGAAAGTCTGCAAGGTGCTGAAAAATTTATTACTGTCTAGCGCAAATAAAATCCCTCTCCCATTCCCTGCACACTCTGTTTTCTTTGTCCACCTCTCAACATACATACAAACGAACTAGGCTCAGCCTTGGTAGCACCGATACACTTTTTATTCTTACTTTTAAAGCGAATTTAAGTAAAAAATTGTTGACTTTAAGAACCGGATCACAAGCCTGCAAAGGCTGTGAAACGCGGTTTTAAAGCAGGCTGCTCTGTAGGACTAGTGCTTAGATAGGACTGGTGACTGCATCTCCTCACCTTCATGCTCTGATGCAACTTATTGCATGATCATTGTCACCTGTAGAGCAAAAGCAGAGCAAGAACTGGTACTGATGGCCTGCCCCAGAATCTAATGAAACCTGTGGGTTTGCAAAGAGTTCTGGGAGAAAATGGCTTGATATGGTTTGTGATGTTTCATAGAAATAGTGTAATAATATGATTTTGGAAGAACTAAGAGGTTTTTTAGGTAAGATGGGTCATGTAAGATATCATTGGAAAGGTTAGAGCATCATAGGACTGGAAGGAACCTTGAGAGGTCATCATGTCCAGTCTCTTGCATTCATGGCAGGACCAAGCACCATCTAGAACACTCCTGACAGGTGTTTGTCTAACCTGCTTTTAAAAAACTCCAATGATGCAGATTTCACAACCTCTCTAGGCAACTTATTCCAGTGCTTAACCACCCTGACAATTAGGAAGCTTTTCCTAATGCCCAACCTAAACCTCCCTTGCTGCAATTTATTCAACTAAGATGTACTGAATATAATTATCCTCTTTGTATGTGTCATTTTGGTATCTGAAGTTAGAAATAGTGAGACTGTAACATTTACAACTGTGCTTGTACTGAGGGAACGCTCACCTGACAGAACACAATTAACGTGGATGGGCCATTAGGGAGAACTTTGAAGCTGCTAATATCCCCCTTCCTGAGAAGTTTCCTGGGATACTGCTTTGACACTGCGGAGTCAGGTGATCATGTCAGCTGATTCTGAACTCCATCATGAAGTGCAGGCTTTTTTTCGCTGCGGGGGGAGGGGGAATCAAACTGGAAAACAAAAGATTCCCACTTTATGTAAACCCTGTTTAAGGCTGTGGAGTGAAATAATCAAGGTTGTTTCTTCAAGGGATCCTTGCCCAAAATGTCTGCTGGAAACATCTAAGACTGGACAGGGGAGTTCTTTTCCTATTCTCTGAAAAGTGCTGGCTATAAATCAGTATGAAAGTGTGTGTTTGTGGATGGAGCAGCATTAAGCGTGTTCATGTGCTTGTGTGTGTGAACATAAGAACATAAGAATGGCCATACTGGGTCAGACCAAAGGTCCATCCAGCCCAGTACCCTGTCGGCTGACAGTGGCCAATGCCAGGTGCCCCAGAGGGAGTAAATCGAACAGGTAACGACCAAGCGATCTCTCTCTTGCCATCCATCTCCACCCTCTGACAAACAGAGACTAAGGACACCATTCTGGCTAATAGCCATTTATGGACTTAACCTCCATGAATTTATCTAGTTCTCTTTTAAACCCTGTTATAGTCCTAGCCTTCACAACCTCCTCAGGCAAGGAGTTCCACAGATTGACTATGCGCTGTGTGAAGAAGAACTTCCTATTATTTGTTTTAAACCTGCTGCCCATTAATTTCATTTGGTGGCCCCTCGTTCTTATATTACGGGAACAAGTAAATAACTTTTCCTTATTCACTTTCTCCCCACCACTCATGATTTTATAGACCTCTATCATATCCCCCATCTGTGCTCATGCAAGTGTACATATATGCAAACAATGTGAAAAAGTGTGTGCACATATGTGCAAACAGTTAAGTGCGTGCTCCTGTATAGTTTGTATGGGTGTGCATGGTATTTGCATGCGTGTGATCAATGAATCATAGAATCCTAGAACACTAGAACTGGAAGGGACCTTGAGAGGTCAACTCCAGTCCCCTGCCCTCACAGCAGGACCAAGCACCATCTACATCATCCCTGACAGGTGTTAAATATCTCCAGTGATGGAGATTCCACAACCTCCCTACGCAATTTATTCCAGTGTTTAACCATCCTGACAGGTAGGAAGTTTTTCCTCATGTCTAACCTAAACCTCCCTTGCTGTAATTTCAGCCCATTGCTTCTTGTTCTATATGTATAATTGTGTGTATGTGCACACATGCCTCACTGATCGAGATCCCTTCACAAAATTATTTCTGGCTCCAAGAGTATTCTCTTTTACTAGATGAAGACAGCGGGAATGGCTGCCAAGCAACATGAGCCAGTCTGGCACTGTTCACCCGCCCCATTATTTACACATAGATTTCATTCATCGCAGCAGCAAGTTCTTGCCACAACAACATGGCCCTGCTCTCTAGGCAACCCAGCGATTCTGAGGGAATTAAGATTTGAATGGGCACCAGATTTGTATGAACATTATGTTCCTTTGCCTCGCTTTTGATTTGGAGGTATTTTGCAACTTTCATCCTCCTGTGGCTCAATCCTTGCATCAATCCAGCCATGTACACAAGCCCCTTTGTGGTTAGAAATGTGTGTTTTCACATGCTTATTTATATTCGTGGTGGAAATCAGTGTGCTGGACCCCCATCACAATGATTACATTGCTCAGCTCTGTTCCACGGATTTGGAGTCGACATCCTCTCAAATGGTTGCATTGTATGTAGTTTCCTCAGTATATATTCACGCTCACATACTGAGTGGATGTTAAACATTTTAAGTGATCACTTCTATTTCAGTACTATCTGTAGGCCTGAGCCCAGATCAGGTCCCTCAGGCTACATCTACATTGCACAGTTATTTCAGAATAAGCTATTCCAGAATAATTATCCTATCTCGATTTAGAACTCCAGGAGGAATAACTTAGAATGGCCCTGGTGAGGGGCTACTTCGAAATTGCAGAAGTGGAGCGTCTACACACGCCTTATTTCGAAATGGCTATTTCGGAAGAGGCGTTATTCTTTGTAGAATGAGGTTTACAGAAGTCGGAATAAGCTGTCCGTTATTGTGAAATTATTTCAAAATAATGGAATGGCTGTGTAGACGCTCGCATCGTTATTTCGGAATAACGGCCGTTATTCTGAAATAACTTTGCTGTGTAGACACACTCTCACTGTGCATACACATGCTAAGAGACAATTCCTGTCCTAAACAGCTTACAGTCTGTACAAGACAAACTGGTTATACCCACTGTACAGATGGGGACACTGAGGAACAAAAAGCCACCTACAGGCCACAGGAAGTTCATGTCAGAGCTGGGAATTGAAATCAGAGCTCCTAGACCCAGGTCAGTACCTGAAAGACAAAATCAGCTCTCCTTCCAAAATTAATGAGCGTATCTTTGCTGCATTAATTAAATCAAATCAATGAACTAAATATATTTTGACCATATATCAGGACTCAACCCTGCCAAATTTTACTCAGGCCAATAGTCCTTAGTCATACACTCATCTGTACAAGACTATTTGCTTAAGCGGGGGTTGCTAATATTAACGAAGTTGGCAAGAGGCAGTGAAGGTTAGTCCAGTCAACACACAAAACTACATACACTTCTCCACCCAAAAGGACAATCCCCTGCCAGATTTCAGCTCCTTGCTTCAAAGCACGGACCTGTGACGGCTTTCCGGAGGAAAGGCCACCAGAAACTTTTTAATGTTGAAGAACAACTTCTCTAGCCTCTCTCTCAGAAACAGCGAAACTCTCTTGGCTTACATTTTCCAAAACAATTCAACCTGAAGCAGACACCCATCATGAAAAACTTCAGCCAACAGTGGAACCTGTTAAAGTTTGGCAAAGCTACATAAAACAGAGCCTTTTAATAGGAAGTGTCAGACAGCTTTAATAAGGGGAAGTGCTACCCACCCCACCCCCTGTAATGAATGAAAAGCCTAGAATCCCAGTTCTTCAGGGGGAAAAGGTAGGTGTTTCTTGCCCTGATGGCTTACAAGATGTGACACTTTCATACTATTTCCATTCCTTTGTCTGGGACTCTAGCAGTTCACATATATTGGGACGGGGGACCATAGGAATTGCCAGATTAGATCAGAACCAATATCTATCAAGTCCAGAATCCTGTCTCTGATGTGGGCCAGCACCAGATGCTTCTGAGGAAAATGTAAGAACTCGGCAGTAGACAGATATAGGATAATCCACATAGGCTGCGTTTGGTCCAGGCCCACTGATGGGGAAAAGGGAACAACTGCCCCGGGGCCCAGTGATTCAAAAGGGTCCGGCCACCATCATTGGTACTGAGGCAGTGGCCGGAGCCTTAGGCCTTTTAAATTGCCACCAGAGCCCCAAGCGGCATGCTCTGGGCAGCATTAAGGACTGGCAGGGGAGGCACACGGTGCCAAAGGCTGACTGGGTCCAGCCCCGCCCCTTCCAATAGCATGCTTAGCAGCCCAGCAATTCTGTTGGCCTTCCTGGTTTAGTCTCTTCAGGTGCATCTACACAGTCCCCTAAACTCGAAATAAGACACGCAATTTGTGCTATGCCAATTGCGTATCTTATTTTGCTTGTATTTCGAAATAGCTTTTTTTTCAAAATTTGCTGTATCGACACAGCGCCAAATTTTGAAATAACACGCTATTTCGAGACATCCTTCAACCCTCATGGAATGAGGGTCACTGGGGTGCCGAAATAGTGTGCCCGCTATTTTGAAAAATATTTAGAAATAACAGGTGCGTTTAAAAGACGTAGGGTAGCTATTTCCGGATACCGGAGCTAACCCAAAATAACCCGATTGTCTAGATATACCCTTAGTGTAGAGATGGCAATAAGACACCCATGACTGGTTGACTCAGGTTAAAGGGGCCATTGAATTCTGGAGAAGACATTCAGTCTTGGACTGCAGCCCAGACTCTAGGATCCTGCAAGGCGAGACGGTCCTATAACATGGGCTTCGAATGTGCACTGCAATTAAACAGCCCCATGGTCAGAGTCAGCTGGTGAGGGAAGGCTGCAGGTGTCTAACTGCTGTCTAGACATACCATAGATCTGCTCAGCCAAAAAAGACCCTCAGCAGTGAGTCTCAGATCCTGGGCCAACTGACTCTGGCTCATGGGGCTCATGTTTGGGGTCTAAAAATAGGGCTTGGGTGGGAGCCTGCCTCCTCCCCCCGGTTGTCCACCTAACCCTGAACATCTACACTAGTCCCGCGAGCCAGAGATATTGAACCAGGCTCTGAGACTTGCAGCTGTGGCGTTGGTTTTTGCTGCGGGGAGGTACCGTAATAGTTCTATATGGATTTAACCCTCAACACACTAATCCCCTGTACTCTAACGGCAGCCGTGCTTTGACTCAAGTTTCTGCCGCAATACTGGGATGAACAAGGGTGTCTGCTCCTGGTAGAGTGTTTCCTTTTTTGAAAACGACAGCTGTTTGAAAGCTGCCCAAAGGTTCCTAGCATGAAAAATAGTTTTCAGAGGGCTTAGTGGGCAGAGTGCAGGTGAAAAGGCAAAGGTGCATATAATGGGGCTCATGGCCACACCCCCTTCTTTGAGGCCCAGTTCTCCTCCTACATAAGACCAGGGGGACTTCAGCTCCATGCAACACCTGTGTCCTTGATTCTTTAAGTGTTTTCCCACCACCCCGTCCAACATCTTTAAAAGTTTCTTGCCTACCACAGGCTGGGTCAGTGACCCTCTCTGAGGGTGCGTCTACACTGCGCCTTTACCTCAAAATAGCTGATTTTGAAATTTGGCGCTGTCTACACAGAGCCAAATTTCAAAATAAAGCACTATTCTGACAAGTCCCTTAACCCGTATGGAAAAAGAGTTACAAGGATGCCGAAATAGCACGCCCATTATTGTGAAATATATTTCAAAATAACGGGCATGTTTAAAGACGCGGAATTGCTATTTTGGGATACTTCAGGTTCCGAAATAGTCCCGCTGTGTAGACATAGCCTGACTGACGTCTCTCTCTCTGGTGCCCCCTGCAGGCTCCTTCCCAGCCTTTGTAGCTCCTGGGTCATCAGGCTGGCAGGTGTAGCCAATATATCTGTCTTGACTGCGGCTGGCGTGGCAGGGGCTGATTAGGTGTGTTTGTAGCAGCCCCCTTCCACGGTGCAAATAAAGCCATGAGTGGGATCTTTTGGCATGTCAGGATCCATGTATATTTAAGATAGGATTATTTGTTAGAACTATGTATGCTAAATATACCGACTGCTACTTCCGCTAAAAAAATAAATCTTCAGAAAACAAAAGTGTACGTCTGGTGGCACATTGCAACAATACGCATCCTTTGGTCGGGGGGTGGGAGGGGAAACACGATAAGCCAAGTTTTCTGCCCCTGTAACTGTTTGAACTAGTGGTCTCTGAGCCAACAGCCTTTACGCAAAATCCCCATTGCTTACAATCTGCACTGGCTCAGCTCCATTAATGTCAGTGGGCGTTCTGCTTGCAGGATCACAGTTATTATTGTGTGTGTCTGTGGGAAAAAGAAGGCTCATCTTGAGTGCATAGCCATTGTGTGTGTTCTGAAAACACAGCTAGAATTCAATAGATGCAGGTGGTCTGGATTCAGCATTAAGGGCTCAGCCCTGTTCTCCCAATGTGGGGGTTCTGCAGTAGATGCCATCTGGTCAAGAAGCCCCCTCCTCAGAGCCATGTTCCCAGGGAGGGGAGGGGCGGATGCCTCAGATAAGAAATTATTTTTCAAAGACACAGGAGAGATCCGTGAGGTTTGGAATTAGGAGTGTGTTTGTGAGTTTGTGTGTGTGTGTGTGTGTGTGTGTGTGTGTGTGTGTGAGAGAGAGAGAGAGAGAGAGAGAGAGAGAGAGAGACTTTCCCTCCCAAACAGAATGATTGGAGAGAAATCTCAATAAAGGAGACATTCAAAAGACATTCAATTTTCCTCCTCCTGATGGTTTCTCACAGGAGATGGAGGGATCAGGTCCTCAGGCAGTTTACTACTGCGGTCCTTGCCAAATATAAAAAAAACAGAGAAGCGAATTGCTAGAGCTAAAGGTTTTTCCGTGGTAGATTTCCTACAGTAACGCCATAATCTTACCTTAATCACACTCACAATAGGCTATGCCCGATGTGAACCTATGGAGTGCGGAACGGAGCAACCTTGAGCAGAAAGGCAAACATACAAAGGAGTGGTATATATTTAACATAGGGGTCTTGTTTACAACCTGTCCACCCCAATATGTAAATAATGATGTGCTAGAAAGCTGGGTATATACAAGGGGGAAAAGAGTGAATAAAGCTAATAAAATAAGACATGCTTATGGCCACGTTTGGGAATGAAAAACACCAGTCACGGCCATAGATTAAATAGAGACAGGACCTATGCTGTGCTATCTGAAAGCAAACGCACTGGAGACTTGCACAAGCAGTCCAAGCACAAACCACTGTTTCCCAGCAGCCCCGTTACTGCTCAACCAGTCTCCCCCTCTTTTATCCACCATGTTATCCCTGTTGCAGCTCTGTGGCAGCCACTCTGAGGTCTCTGATGCATCCCAGAATCCTTTGCTCCTGGGGCTGGTGCCCCTCCTTGGAAGGGTGACTGCTGAGGGTGGTGGATAGCTTTTGAGAGGCAGTTGGGAATGGAAAGCACCCAGGAGAGATGAGTGACAAGGGAAGGGACTGGGTGGGCTCATCAGAGGAGTGGAGAAGGGGGCAATCCAGCACAAGATTCAAACCCTACCATAGGCAAGAGCACCAATGTGTCATCAACATTTCCCCTGCTTCCTGGGCTCTTAGAAGACTTTTAGGGTACATTAGAGCTAAGCAACAACACAGAACACTGAGCGCCAGACCTGGTGGTTGTAAACCAACTTTATGGGACTGAGGGTAACTTGGCCACACCCATGATAAGTGGACATCCGACTAACTAAAATCATGCCGGATCACAGATGTTGCCGGACCAGAGCGTGCTGGATTAGAGAGGTTCAACAATAATAAATAATAATGCAATTGGGAGGCTCTGCCCCAAACAGCTTACAGTGTAATAATGTAGCAGCAAAGGGTACATTTTGGTTTGGATGATGTACGTGAAATCCTCTGGGTTGCAAATCTTAAGAGATCTGGCTCTTTCCTGAAAGTTCCCTCGTTTTTGTCAGCCTAGAAATAATCAAAGAAATAATCAAATTCTTGTGGCATCTCAGTCTGACTGTTTCCATCTCTGTGCCAAACCAGGAAGTGCAGAGGCGTGTCAAAACAAAACCATTAAAAAGACAGTTAACCAGCCTCCGTGCTTCAGACCAGGATGTGTGCAGTGTTACGTAGGACTGGCTGGAGGGGCCTCTCCGCTGGATCATCCTGGATTATAAGCTTGAGCTAACTGGACAGAAAAGCTAGTTCCTGACTTGTGAGGCACTGAACAAAGTGATTCACAGCTTGAGCCTGTAAATGGATCTTCGAAAGGAAAGTTGGGGTAGCCAGTTCCTATGAACATAACCAGCATGCACCTTAATTCAGCCCTCACACGGAACCTACACCAAATCTGTCTGACAGTTCAAAAATAGTTCGATATTGTGGGGCTAGGTTCTGATTTATGGTTTTTCCCCAGCTGTATGTAATATATATTTACAGCTGCAGAGAATACATATGTACACACATCTATGGAGCTCCCTCATTCGCATTTACATTAAGGACACTTTTCACCTCTCGGGCACTGCAATGGAGCCTTAATGTGCACATAAATGTCATTTACCCACAGACACATGCGTCCCCAACGCAGTGCCTTCAATGCAGGGCTGGTGACAGATGTCACAAGGTAAAATGGTGTTTGGCTCTGGGCCCCTCAGAAGGGGCAGGACCTCAGGTAGAAGGGGCAGGGCTTGGAGCTACCCTCCCCCACACATCCCTCAGCATCACCTGGAGCTCTGGCACAGATTTAAAGGGTAGCAACCCTGAGCTCTGCCCCCTTTTAAATCACCCTTTGAGCAGGACAAATCTGAACAACTTCCAGGGTTTCTGTTAACTATTTGTGATGCTGAAACTCATCCAAAGCTGCAGAGTACTACATGGAGTGCGTGTAGTCTCTCTGCCTCCTCTTGCTAGCCCAGCCCCCCCCAACCCCGCTTTCATGAGTGGCCCACGCTTTCACATTTCGCTTTACCGCCTCAACATTTCCTCGCTGTCCCTCTTGGATCTCCTGCTTGCTTTTTTGGGATGGGAGTCAGGAAGAGCCAAACAGAACCTGTGATTCCAAGTCTGTCTCAGAAATAAATCGAGGGAGGGTGTGTTTGTGGGATATTTTATAGTATGTGTTGCATACCAGAAAGCTTGAAGGACCGGATGATGGTGAAGTTTCCTAGCCTTTTTTCTTGGTGTGACACATTAGGGTTCAGTAGCTAGGCTGAGAGATGAGGAGTCTGGGAACTTGGATTCTATTCTCCACTACTGAACAATCTTGGCCAAGTCATATCACTTCTTTATGCCTCTTCTTCCCATTTCAGTCTTCATCTCTTCAGAGGGGATGGCAAATTTTCCAGGGCAGGTGATTCTCTTCATATGTTTGTACAGTGCCTAGTACAATGGGGCCCTCATTTTGTTTGGGGACTTTAAGGGGACCTCCACCCAACACATGGCAGTGAGCCTCCCAGCCCAGGTCAACAGACTCACTCTACAGCGCTAAAGATACCTGTATAGACAGTGCTTTGAAGTTGCAGATTAGGTGGGTGCTGAAACTCAAGCCCTGAGTTCCAAACCAGGATGTCTGTACAGCTATTTTTAGTGTGGCGGCCAAAGCCCTGTACACCTGAATCTTTCAAACCAGGCAAGGAGAAGACGCACCCACAGGGTGTGTCTAGACTACAGGGTTTTGTTGACAAAAGTGGACTTTTGTTGACAAAACTATACCTGAGTCTACACTGCAGCTGAGTTCTGTCGACATAACATCGACAGAACTCAGCGGTTTTGTTGACGGCGGTAAACCTCATTTTACGAGGAATAACACCTTTTGTCGACAGAGTTCTGTCTACAGAAGGCGTTATTGCATCTACACTGTCCTTTGCGTCTACACTGTCATGTCGACAAAGCGGCTTGCTTTGTCGACAGAATTGGCTGTAGTCTAGACGCTCTTTGTCGACAGAAGCTTTGTCGACAGTATCTGTCGACAAAACTTCTGTCGACAAAAGCCTGTAGTCTAGACGTACCCTCAGTGTTACTGCACTGCAAGTCCTTAATAGTGTGTGTGGTGGGGGGGCGAGGGTGTCTGTAGAAAATAGAAGTTTGACGGTATAACACAGAGCACAGTGCTGTGGGTTTAATCATTTCTCTGTTATGGGCAGTGACAACCTCCTATGTTAAATGAAAGTGGTGGGTGAAGTGTTAATCTCATTCATATCCCTCTAGTTTTGTTCTCTTTACAATGATGCCAACTATGAACTGGACTGTGATTCATGTGTTCCTCGCACAGAATATTGGTATACACTGCCAAGTTTGGAAAGATAGGGTCTGGTGACACAAAGAAGAAAATGATTGTGGAAGTATCTGTCCTTTGTGATCAAGATCGAGGCCTCTAATCTTCTTTGTCTATTTCTGGCTTTCCCATTGTCATAGTAACTAGGGCTATGTCTACACCGCAGAGTTTTTGTGCAAAAACTCGCAGAGCATCCACACCTAAAGCGTGGTTTTGTGCAAGAAAATTTACAGTGAATCAACAGAACAGAGGGAGTTTTGCAGTATAGGTATGCCTCTTTCTATGAGGAATGACTCCTTTTTGCGCAAGAGCTCTTGCGCAAAAAGGTGTGTCTGGACGGGAAACAGGGTTTTTTTTGTGTGCAAAAGAAGCCTATCGAAAGAAGCACAGGTGCCCTGGTGGCCATTCTGTTAATGGCAATCAGAGCTTTCTTGCGAGAGCGCGTCCATGCAGTCTGGACGCTCTCTTGCGCTAAAGCGCATCGCTTTTCCAATGCGCTTTTGCAGTGTGGACACGCTCTTGCGCAAGAAGTTTTGGCGGAAGATCTCCTCCGCAAAAAGCTTCTTGCGCAAGAAGCCTGCAGTGTAGATGTAGCCTAGGTGCCAAGTGCAAGAGTCATTATGATTATGTATTATTTATTTGGCGGTAGCGTAACCCACCCAGGGAGTGGCACTTAGACCCCTTTCAGAGAGAGAGAACAAGTTTGCTCTCCAGCCTCACCTAAGAGGAAGCTGGCTTTTAGCTCAAGCTGTAGAGGCTCATGAACTAAGTTCCTGAGGTCGCAGGTTGGAATGACAGTCGCATCTAGGAGCCACAGTCATGAACCGGGGCCCAATGTGCTAGGAGCTGTACAAACACAGAACAAAAAGATTGCACCAGGGAGCTTACAAGTATCACTGCTGCCCACTCCTGGACCACAATCTCTGCTCCTCATTATGGACCTTTTCTTTTACATCCACTTTAAGGCACCAAGGTATCTACAGTGTGTGGAGGGGGGGCTGATTAGGTGTATTTATATCAGCCCCCTGTCACGGTGTGAGAAGGGAGAGGGGGCAGTCAATCGGTCTATGGCACAGAGGGGTGGGAAATTTTTCAGTCCTAGCAATGTGTCTACGTTGACATAAGTTTTAGGCCTCTGTCAACACCATATGTACTAATGCAGCACAATTGCTATGTGGTAGCTACTCGGCTGGATGCTTGCATTGATGGAAGGGTTTTTTTGTCAGTGTAGGTAAACCCATCTCTTGGAGAGGCAGTAGCTAAGTTGATGGGTGAATTCATCAGTTGTCCCTGTAAGCTGTGAGTTTGTGCGGCCACTCAAGAGAGATTCAGATGCTGCTCAACTGATCAGCAGAGCACCAACAGCTCGGTTTTTTGTTTCTCCTGGTGGTGCACATTCTCACATGCTTTGGTGCACATAAAATTATTCTGCACATGGATGGAAACAAATCTCTACACAGACGGAAGAGATGAGAGGGAACATTGGCCCTGAACATCAGAGTCAGGTTGATGTAATTTATAAGTGTAGAGCAGGCCTCAGAATCCACCATCGTTGCCATGGTGCTGGAGCAGTGCAAAGCAGGCCAAGCAAGGCCGACAGCTTTCCTAATTGACATAAGGCAGTTTCGGCCTTTTCTGGAGGAAGATGAAGGCCTGAGACTGCAAACCCAAAGGAGGGGATTAACCTAGCAGCGAAGAGTTATAGCACTAACGGAGCAAAGGAAGGAAACCATGGGAAGCATTTGTTTCGGCCGTACGCAGCTGAGATGTAGCAACAGCTGTCCGGCACAGCACTTTCCTTTCAGAGACTGCTTCAGGCTCAGAAGTCTCCAGGCCTGATTTCAAAGCCCATTGAAGAAAGTGGGAACTTCTAACTGGCTTTCGGTCAGGCCTTTTGCAGTAACCGTGCAACTGCATTTTGCAGGACGAGTTTAATGAGGAAGTTAATCGATTCACTCTACTTCTGAGTGCCTCAGGGCCTCACAATCTTTAGTGTATTGAAACACGCAACCATCTTCAATATATTTAGCTTCTACCACCCCCTCAGGCACATTTGCAGATAGGGAACTAACTCCTGAGTTCTGTGAAAGTTGGAAACCTAAAGAACTTAGTGGATCTGGGCCCAAAGACTAAGTGACTTGCCTACAATCACCCCAGAAGCGGAACAAAGAATTGAGTTTGGGGTTACTGAGTCTTAGGTTACAGCCCTAATCTCTGGACCAGTCTTCCATAGCTGAGGGAGGAGGCATCAGCCAGAACAAGGGACATCTGCAGAAAGGAATCATGCCAGAAAAAGACGACTGGCACATTTAATCTTGACTTTTCTTTTGAAATGTTTCTTATTAGCACTCAGGGGAGGGAGAAAGCATTGGAGATGGATGGCGTGGGAGGTTAACAAGGGCACAAGAGACGTAGAACACGATCAGTCGCCACACGACATATATGCTAGCACTACGGAATTTACCATTGTCGACAGATCCGTGGTGGGAGCAGAGGATGATATATGTAGGGGACCCTCGTGGAGTGAGCATGGGGGTTCACTAGTATAGATGGAAGACTTATGGGGCAAGAAAGGGATAGGTTGTTGGTTTGTGCAGAAGGGGGCCCTCATAAAAGAATTATAACTTATATCTGTGCAGCAACAGCTGTGCAGCTCTCATGAGCTCACTCAGAGCAGCTATCTTGGCTGAAGTCCTGCGAGGCTTTGTGTAGTGAAGTGGAGATAAGATCCAATTTAATCTCGCTTATTTTATTTTATTTGTTTAATTTGAGATCTGCACATTATCCCAGTGTTTATTTCATTTTTAAAAAGTCGTTTTAGCTGATTTCTTTCCTTTTTAAAGATATGTAGGGGAGGGGAAGGAAATCCCCCTAATTCCCTGTGCTTCAAGAAATTTTAAAATGTATTTTTAATTTCCTGAACCATCCTCTGCACAGGTAGTTTGTGACGAGCGCAGCAGCGTGGCAGAGGTCCCAGAGGAAATTAAGAGCAATAGTTTTTGTTCAGTATTTCAGATGCTCTTATGAACCTACTGGTACCAAATAGAACACACATAACATAGAATCATAGAATCATAGAATACTAGGACTGGAAGGGACCTCGAGAGGTCATCGAGTCCAGTCCCCTGCCCTCATGGCAGGACCAAATACTGTCTAGACCATCTCTGATAGACATTTATCTAACCTACTCTTAAATATCTCCAGAGATGGGGATTCCACAACCTCCCTGGGCAATTTATTCCAGCGTTTGACTACCCTGACAGTTAGGAACTTTTTCCTGATGTCCAACCTAAACCTCCCTTGCTGCAGTTTAAGCCCATTGCTTCTTGTTCTATCCTCAGAGGCCAAGATGAACAAGTTTTCTCCCTCCTCCTTCTGACACCCTTTTAGATACCTGAAAACGGCTATCATGTCCCCCCTCAATCTTCTCTTTTCTAAACTAAACAAACCCAATTCTTTCAGCCTTCCTTCATAGGTCATCTTCTCTAGTCCTTTAATCATTCTTGTTGCTCTTCTCTGGACCCTCTCCAATTTCTCCACATCTTTCTTGAAATGTGGTGCCCAGAGCTGGACACAATACTCCAAGGCTGTGTCTAGACTGGCAAGTTTTTCCGCAAAAGCGGAAAAACTTGCCAGCTGTCTACACTGGCCGCTTGAATTTGCGCAAGAGCACTGACTTTGTAATGTACAAAATCAGTGCTTCTTGCGCAAATACTCACGCTCCGCTTGGGAAAAAGCCCTCTTGCAAGAATACTTGCGCAAGAGGGCCAGTGTAGACAGTGAAGAACTGTTTTGCAAAAAAGCCCCGATGTCTAAAATGGCGATCGGGGCTTTCTTCTTATAAAATCGCGTCTAGACTAGCCACGGATGCTTTAACGCAAAAGCACTTTTTGCAAAAGCATCTGTGCCAATCTAGACGCGCTTTTGCACAAATACTTTTAACGGAAAAACTTTTCCATTAAAAGTATTTCTGCAAAATCATGCCAGTCTAGACGCAGCCCAACTGAGGCCTAACCAGTGCAGAGTAGAGCGGAAGAATGACTTCTCGTGTCTTGCTCACAACACACCTGTTAATGCATCCCAGAATCATGTTTGCTTTTTTTGCAACAGCATCACACTGCTGACTCATATTCAGCTTGTGGTCCACTATAACCCCTAAATCCCTTTCTGCCGTACTCCTTCCTAGACAGTCGCTTCCCATTCTGTATGTGTGAAACTGATTGTTCCTTCCTAAGTGGAGCACTTTACATTTGTCTTTACCACTGATTTTTTTTTTTGGTGAACCTTATAGCATCAATGATTAGTTTCCTGTTAGCAAGACACAAGAAGCAATTCTTCCACTCTGTTCTGCGCTGATTAGGCCTCAACTGGGCTATTGTGCCCAGTTTTGGGCACAACATTACAAGAAAGATGTGGAGAAATTGGAGAAGGTCCAAAATGATGAAAGGTCTAGAAAACATGACCTATGAGGGAAGACTGAAAGAATTGGGTTCGTTTAGTTTAGAAAAGAAGACTGAGAGGGGACATGCTAGCTGTTTTCAAGTTCCTAAAGGGTGCTACAAGGAGGATGGAGAAAAATTGTTCTCCTTGACCTCCAGGGATAGATCAAGAAGCAATGGGCTTAAACTGCAGCAAAGGAGGTTTAGGTTGGACATTAGGAAAATTCCTGTCAGGGTGGTTAAACGCTGGAATAAATTGCCTAGGGAGGCTGTGGAATCTCCCTCACTGGAGATATTTAAGAGCAGGTTAGACAGACATCTATCAGAGATGATCTAGATGGTGCTTGGTCCTGTTGTGAGGGCAGGGGACTGGACTTGATGACCTCTCAAGGTCCCTTCCAGTTCTAGGATTCTATGACCATGCGTGTCAAGAAACAGCATATAAGCTGGCAGTGTTGGACATTCAATGGACCAGTGACCAGTGCAGAAAGTGCAGAGCCAGAAAGGAGAACTGTACTCAGCGAGCTCCCCGTCATCCTGCCACACGTATGGGGACTTTGACTGGATGCAGCATTCGTGGAGTGCCCTGTGGTTCAGAGCTGGCAGGTGTCTTCTGACCCTTGAATCAAATACAGCACTGGAGGGGAGCCAGCGGATCAAGCTCCTGAAGGGACTCTGGTGCTCACATTGGCCACCGAGAAGGCTTTGTGGTTGAAGCATCTGCAGCCCTTTCTCCAGCCATACTCGACAGAGCTGTTGGATGGCTCCTCTGGAACAAGCAGCCTGTCACGGAAGAGGCAGACGTAGCCCTAAAGCCTGGTAAGTTATTAATGTAGGAACAGCAGGGATTTGCAGTTTATGACCCAATGCAAGTTTTATTACATGCTACGGGTGCAGCATTTGTTTGCTAATGTCGGCCCGCATGCCAGAGCTTTGGCATCATTTCCACAAACCAACACCATGGGGAAGTCACAATGGTGACTGAGAAGTACAAACAGCCATTAAACAAAATTAAACATTGCATTGTTACTAGACAGACTTTCTCACAGACATGGTGGGGGTGCTAAAAATAAGAACCGTATAGTACAGAGATGAGTAACCTAGGCTAGTGAGGGGGCTGCATGCTTGGCTCTCCATCTCAGGGGGCTGCAAGCTTCACAGAATCATAGAACACTAGAGCTGGAAGGGACCTTGAGAGGTCATTGACTCCAGTCCCCTGCCCTCATGGCAGGACCCAGAACCATCTAGATCATCCCTGATAAATGTCTATCTAATCTGCTCTTAAATATCTCCAGTAATGGAGATTCCACACCCTCCCTAGGCAACTTATTCCAGTGTTTAACCACTCTGACAGTTAGGAAGTTTTTCCTAATGTCCAACCTGAACCTCCCTTGCTGCAGTTTAAGCCCATTGCTTTTTGTTCTATCCTCAGAGGCCAGGAAGAACAATTTTTCTCCCTCCTCCTTGTAACACCTTTTTAGATACCTGAAAACCGCTATCATGTCCCCTCTCAGTCTTCTCCTTTCCAAACTATATAAGCCCAATTCTTTCAGTCTTCCTTCATAGGCCATATTCTCTAGACCTTTAAACATTCTTGTTGCTCTTCTCTGGACCTTCTCCAATTTCTCCACATCTTTCTTGACATGTGGTGCTAAACCAGGGGAAAGCACTCACACAGTCCCCCACTACCATAGATTGTGCAGTCCAGTGTCTCCTTTCGGAGAAATTGCAGGGGTCAGTGCACCCACAGTGCAAGGGATGTGTCTCACCCTGGGAAACCCACTTTCCTGAATGTGGTATTTCCTCTGCCAGGTAGGATTGTCATAACAAAGATTATCTCCCAAGACAGGGTAGTTTCGCAACGGTGCTTGTGCACTGAGAATTTGCGGAGTGCGCCAACTGAACCGTAGCAGCACTTTGATTGGCTGCAGAGGGAGCACGTGGCTCTCATGGTGCAGTTCGCACGTACCTCACTTCTCATGCCCTCGCTTTACGTGTGCATCACTTTAGTAACACCGCGAGGAAGAAAAAACTACATGGATGGAAACCAGCAGAACCTGGTAACCCTGCGTATGGGCAAGGGTAAACGATGAGCCTTGCGGGCTTTGCATAGAACTGCAATGGGCCATAGGTTATCCACTACTTGTATTTTACCTTTCCTTTTTATACATTGCGCTGGAGGAATCTGTCACCCCACAATATAATGGGACACCTTCAAACTGCATGGTGCGCACAGGCGATGAAATCCCTGTTTGAAATATGACAGAGGGGAGTTGTGTGCAGTCCAGAAACATGCTGGGGAAGAGCTGGCTGTGCAGTTCCTTGAGAGTCCTGATGGTCATGTGCGTTTCCATGTCATCCATAGGTGGATGTAATCAGAGCAGACGGTGTGGTCAGCTGTAGCTGCCCCCCGGTAACTTCAGGAAAGCAGAGTTTTCTTACAGGGAGGCAGTAATCCCTGTGGAGGTCTGTTTCCCACCTCTGCAGCCCAGCCCCAGTCTAGCATGTCAGGGCCTTCCACTTTGACAGTCCAATTCCAGTCCAGTCAGGGATTTTATACTGTCCTGGAATGATCAAAGAGGAAGTCTGGCCATGACCAGGTGATGGTGGATATCCCGGAGAGGGACCACATATAGGCCCAATACCAAAGAGAAGAGGATTCATGGCCAGTAGGAAGGCACAGCCAAGTTGGAGAGCCTGAGGAGAGAATTGCAGCGTGCAAGGAGAGTCATGCAGTGCAATTTCTGGAGCAGGCACTTAGCTTGAGGGAGGCAGATGGAGGGCAGCAGAAAGATTTGTTGGAGAGGTGGCTTGTGCTAATGGCCACGGGCGTTCAAGCTCCTGCTCAAACCTCACCATCTTGTGAGTCATCTCCATGGTATCATGTTCTGTAGAGCAGGAGCATACTGGACAAATACCATGGCTGGGTAGCCCATGCAACCAGGACTGAACACTAGTTATGCAGGGCAAATGCTCATCTTGCCGCCCTCCACAGCAAGGCCGAATGCATGTTAAACACGAGGGAGAAGAAAGGCAGACCAGGAGGCCAGGGATACTCAGAGATAGGAGACTCTAGTTGTTTGCACTCTTCGTTGTGTTGTGCACTTCATTTTATTACTGGTTTGGGTGTTTTAATGGCAACTGGCCTGCCGGGACAGTTTTTTAATGGTGTTTTTCTGTACTGCGGCCATGTTAACAAAGACAAGCTTTTATTTAATTAGGAAAGTTTATGACCAACCCTCCATCAGGTCATAGAATATGTGTGGTTTCCAGACTACCGATAAAGCTGTGATAAGGCACAACCAGGAAGCTGTACCCACACACTAGCTCTCAGTAAGTCCTTTTGGCCCAATCCAGAGCCAACGCCCAAAAGTCAAGTCACACGACTGAGTGTCCCCCTCGGCCTCACGGAGTTCTCTCATCCCTCACTGAAAATTAATGACGGTCACCCACATCCGTAGCATTCAGCGCTTGGGCTTAATTTACAGTGAATAGTGTTATACAAAGACAGCCATAAAGGTAGTGCTCTCCCTCTTTCGTTGGTCCAGGGAAGTCCATAATGTGCTGCAACAGGGCTCCTCTTTCCTGTCACGCTGCAGATTGCTCAGAGATTTGCTTGTGATCAAACATGGACTGACAGAGTTCTACCTACCTCCCCTGTACAAACAGGTGTAGCACTGAGTTTACAATAGCACCCACTTAGATCACTCATTATAAAACCTGCTTTCCTTATATTCAACACCCGACTGACATAAAAAGCTAAGTATGGGACATCTCCAGCCAGCTCAGTTAGTCTCATTAGCACCGACCCTACAATTGACAGGTACTTTTTCCTCCTCTCCCTTCTTTTTCTGTTATCAATTCTGCGGGTTTCCCCCTTTTCCCTCCACTCTGCTCATCTGAGGAAGTGGGTTTTGCCCACAGAAGCTCATACTATATACATATTTTTCTTAGCCTCTAAGGTGCCACAGGGCGACTTGTTTTTAAAGTTACTGACTCACACAGCTACCTCTCGGAGATGTTAACTCAGCCAAGCAGCAATGAGATGGAAAGTGTTTTTCACCAGGGAGCTCTTTCAAGGCTCGGACTCTCAACGCTTGCGAAGTCTCTCTCTCTCCACCCTTCCCCCCACCCCACTTCCTTCCTCCACCACTTGTACTTTCTGGGCGAAGGGATTCATTAGTCCATCCCTAATCTATTAATCAGGCACAGTTTTGTCCCTCAGGTTTGTTCCAAGACAAATTAATTGGCAATCAATATTGGCCCAGCTGCTCTTGCCCCACACTTTGTCATGTGGGCGTACAAAGGATCCCTAATTTCTGTTGCAAGTCTGCCTCTTGCTGCAGCAGTGTTTATGAGCTAGGTGTACTAGTTCAGCAATCTACTGCCATCAAGGGTCAACTGGGGCAATTGGCTCACCTTTGGATTCAAAAGTTTAGGAAGAGCACAGCAAGCCTCAATAACAGACAGCACTGGTGACACTGGAAGCCAAATGGTTCTGTAAACAGCACCTGTTGGGTTTCAATTGGCAAATCCACATTCAGTCACCATTATATCGCTACTGACGCTACATCTACACGGCCTCATTTTTGCGAAAGAGACAATGCAAATGAAGCGCTCATTAGCAACTTCTCATGCTTCATTTGCATATTCTCTTGTGATGCTTTTTGCGGAAGAGGTTTTTGCGCAAAAAAAAGCAGTGTAGATAGGTCTATTTTGCGCAAAACCCCCCTTTTGCGCAAGAACCATTATTCCTCAAAATATGAGGTTTACAGGTTCTTGCACAAAAGGGTTTTTTTGCACAAAACGGACCTGTCTACACTGCTTTTTTTTACGCAAAAACCTCTTCCGCAAATAGCACTGGAAGAGAATATGCAAATGAAGCTCTAGAAGTTGCTAATGAGCGCTTCATTTGCATTGCCTCTTCCGCAAAGAAGAGGCAGTGTAGACATAGTCTGAGAGTGTGATTAAACCCTCTTTGCCCACGGTCTTGAGAGAAATTTCATAAGTCGCACAGCTGCACCGGGGGGGCTGCTGGCGTGGCTGTACCCATAAAAGCATGACTGGTGTGGAGAAAGTGAACAAGTAAAAGTTATTTACTTGTTCCCAGAACTAGGGGTCACCATATGAAATGAATAGGTAGCAGGTTTAAAACACGCAAAAGGAAGTATTTCTTCATGCAGCACACAGTCAACTTTTGTGGAACTCCTTGCCAGAGGAGGTTGTAAAGACCAGGACTTTAACAGGGTTAAAAAAAAAGCTAGATAAACATATGGAGGTTAGGTCCATCCATATTTATTTGCCAGCATGGGCAGTGATGGTGTCCCTGGCCTCTATTTGTCAGAAGCTGGGAATGGGCAACAGGAGATGGATCACTTGATGATTCCCTGTTCTGTTCTTTCCCTCTGGGGCACCTGGCATTGGCCACTGTCAGCAGACAGGACACTGGGCTAGATGGACCTTTGATCTGACCCAATATGGCTGTTCCTATGTACATAAGTTCTTATGGCATGGGGCTGCTGGGCCATGCCATATAAATATCTTGCTGGGAAGGCATTCTGGACTGGACCACCCAGCTGCATTGCTGTTAATAGCAGACTTGTATCAGTCTGTATTAGGCCACTTCTGGAGGGTTATAGCAACCCACTCCTGGGCTGGCATGGCTGCCACAAGGCATGCGTCCGGATACCGGAGGCGGTGGGGGGGTGCAAGCATCTCTCAAAGCTCTAGAATTGCAGCTTTCTACACAAGAAAGTTCTGGATCCACTGGTGGTCACTGCAGGTCCTGAAAACTATGCAGGCCCACCAGTCTGTGCTTGAGGCTCCACATAGGGGGCACCAGAAGCATACTGAGAGTTACGAGCAGCCAGTTCCGGTCTTCCATGTCTGAACCCTCCTCTTCCTCCAACAGGTGCCTCTGGTGGGTCAGAGAACGCTGCTGATACGTCCCACGGCTGCTCTACTCATTCCCTGCCACAAGAGTGAAAGCTCACGCAGGACACGTTTTTCAAAACAGTGACTTTCTGTGTCGCTGGCTCTGGTGGCCGGGAGCACGTAGCTCCAGAAGATGGCGTGGCAGGAAGTGATTGCAAACTGCAGCCACTTCCTGGACACTGCCACAGGAAGGGGAGTCATGTTTGCCCACAGTGCTCCACAACGAAAGGGCTGGAGAAGTTGCAGCTGAGGAGAGCACCTAGGAAGCTGGTTTGACTCGGGTCTGGGTAGTGCCATTTGGATGCATGAGGCTCGGTGCTAGAAATTCTAAAGTTAGGACCAATATTCGGGGGGAGTGGATCCTCAAGAGAAGGCTTAAAAGCACTGAGCTCAAGTCCCACTGACCCAGGCTTACATTGCAGTGTAGACATAGTCTTGGTCCATCTGAGGTCCCAATTTGTAAAATAGGCTCCATCCTCACAGGCATGCCTCTGACGATAGATGCATTAAAGTCTGGTGGGCTACCAAAGTGGCTGAGATAGGCAGAAAAGTGAACATAACATAAGAACATAAGAACGGCCGTAGCGGGTCAGACCAAAGGTCCATCTAGCCCAGTATCCTGTCTGCCGACAGTGGCCAGCACCAGGTGCCCCAGAGGGAGTGGACCGAAGACAATGATCAAGCGATTTGTCTCCTGCCATCCCTCTCCAGCCTCTGTCAAACAGAGGCCAAGGACACCATTTTATCCCCTGGCTAATAGCCTTTTATGGACCTAACCTCCATGAAATTATCTAGCTTCTCTTTAAACTCTGTTATATTCCTAGCCTTCACAGCCTCCTCTGGCAAGGAGTTCCACATGCTGACTACACGCTGTGTGAAGAAGAACTTTCTTTTATTAGTTTTAAACCTGCTACCCATTAATTTCATTTGGTGTCCTCTAGTTCTTCTATTTAGGAACTAATAAATAACTTTTCTTTATCGGCCCTCTCCACACCACTCATGATTTTATACACCTCTATCATATCCCCCCTCAGTCTCCTCTTTTCTAAACTGAAAAGTCCCAGTCGCTTTAACCTCTCCTCATATGGGACCCGTTCCAAACCCCTAATCATTTTAGTTGCCCTTTTCTGAACCCTTTCCAAGGCCAAAATATCTTTTTTGAGGTGAGGAGACCACATCTGTACACAGTATTCAAGATGTGGGTGTACCATAGTTTTATACAGGGGCAGTAAGATATTCTGGGTCTTATTTTCTATCCCTTTCTTAATAATACCTAGCATCCTATTTGCCTTTTTGACCGCCGCTGCACACTGTGTGGAAGTTTTCAGAGAGCTGTCCACGATAACTCCAAGATCTCTTTCCTGATTTGTCGTAGCCAAATTAGCCCCCATCATACTGTACGTATAGTTGGGGTTATTTTTCCCGATGTGCATTACTTTATATTTATCCACATTAAATTTCATTTGCCATTTTGTTGCCCAATCACTCAGTTTGGTGAGATCTTCTTGGAGTCTATGAAGAAACATATCTGGGTTGTACCGATTAAGAAAAAAATCCACGCGGGAGAAAATGTTGCCGTTTGCAAAAGAAGCCTCATGCTTCAATAGCTCATTACGTTTGCACCATCTGGCAACCAAAGAACTGCCCATTTTTCATCTCGATTCCTGGGAGGGAAAATTCTCCTTGCACGTCCTCAGAGACACGGGTCAATTGTGTACCAAGCATTTTCAGACCAGCCACGTGCTCGTTCCATGCGACCTCTCTGGATGAGGATGATGCTGACGGTGAAGAAGAAGAAGAATGATGATAATGCCGTTAGCTGTGCCTGTAGCGGCATGAGAAGCAAAAGAAAGCCTTCCTCCCAGTGATCCATGAAGAATAAGACAGCACCAGACAAACTATCCTCAGTTTCCTGACACCTCTGTATCCATCCTCTCTTAAATTGAACACACAGCAGCTGAACTGTGTTGTGTGTTTGTTTACATTGGAACTTGGCTCCCTTGGGGCTGAGCTTTAGGCCGTCAGCTTCGTCCAAGTGCTTACTCATTCATTTTATTACAGCAATATAATAAAGAGAACTTCATTATTATTATTTAGGAACAAAAGATGATCTAGTCTGTGGTCCAGTTATTAGTTTCTGGGATCCATGCAGATTATGTTAATTGTTTCCCCACTTTTAACCATGCTCTAATGCTGTTAGAACCGGCACATAAACCGGCGTGGATTAGCTCCTAATTTATGACTAATGCAGGAGAGATTTTGCTCCCTCTCATCAAAACATGCCCAAAGAAAGCTTCTTAGAAAGCTGGTTGCAATTTTAATTTGAAATGTGCTTTAAATGTTTCATGACTGATGTCATTATAATCCTACGTTTTGATAGAAAAAAAAAAAGGTGAGATGAACAATTTTGAATTGGAAAGAGAAGCCCTCTTTCTTTCACTTTGTTATTCTGCCGGCATTTTGCCAGTGGGGAGAAGAAAAGTTTAAAAAATGAAAGAGTGCATTTTCTCCGTAAGGAAATTAAATCCAACTTGGAGCAAGACAAATACATTACAATACCTTCCTTCTTATGCTTTCCCTTTCCCTCCCAATGCTGGTTTCTAAGCCTGGCTTAATCACGTAGACATTTTTCTAACTATAGAGCAACTAGATTGTGCTCTGTGTTTAGACTGTATCGTATTAAGAACATAAGAATATAAGAATGGCCATACTGGGTCAGACCAAAGGTCCATCCAACCCAGTAACTTGTCTGCCGACAGTGGCCAATGCCAGGTGCCCCAGAGGGAGTGAATCGAACAGGTAATGACCAAGCGATCTCTCTCCTGCCATCCATCTCCAACCTCTGACAAACAGAGGCTAGGGACACCATTCCTTACCCATACTGGCTAATAGCCATTTATGGACTTAACCTCCATGAATTTATCTAGTTCTCTTTTAAACCCTGTTATAGTCTTAGCCTTCACAACCTCCTCAGGCAAGGAGTTCCACAGATTGACTATGTGACCAAAGACTATGTGATTATTAATTATTTACATATTTCTCTGTATGCCCTAATCTAGAAGCAGCACCTGGACCATATATTGTACAAAGAAGAAAGACAGTTCCTGCCTCAAACATTATACAGTCTAAATCATTATTTGCACTGTTCTGATGTCTAGAAGTTCCATTCAGGGATTTGGCCCATTACTGTGAATTAGGCACTGGGACGCCTCTCGAACAAAAAGACGGCCCTTTCCCCCAACAAATGTACAACAGACAGGGCCAGTTTTGCTCCCAGGGGACTCAATCAGAATGTCCCTAATGGGAGTAAGATCCAGCCCTAAGTAATTTTCCTCTATGTTTGGAAAGCACTCAGCAAACCATGTGCTCAGACACAATCTAAATCATCATCAAGCGAAAGCATCATAAACCAGCTGCATTTGAATGTGTGCACTACATTTTGGCTGTACAAAATGAATCTGGATGTAACTTGAGTATCAGGATGGAAGGAATATACGCTCTTATTTTACAAAGAGGAGTCCTGTGGTACCTTAAAGACTAACAGATTTATTTGGGCATACACTTTTGTGGGTAAAAAACACTGTGTCAGTCTTTAAGGAGCCACAGGACTCCTCGTTTTTGCAGATACAGACTAACAAGGCCATCCCTCTGAGTCCTATTGTAGTTTATTTTTAAAAATAATTATAGACGCATGCAGAATACAGTATACGTCTGGAATCCTTAAGACGTGACCAGTGTCGAACCAGAGAATTTTCTGAGCCAAGGGAGGTCAATATGGTGTAGCAGCATTACCAACACTTCCACTGCTTCCTGGGCTCTGAGAGGACATATAGGGTAAATTAGAGCTAAATAGTAGCACAGAACACTGAAAGCCAGGACTTGTGGCTGTAAACAAACTTTATGGGACCATAGGAAACTTGGCCACACTCATGATAAGTGGCTATCCGGCTAACTAAAATCATGCCGGATTATGGATGTTGCCAGACCGGAGAGTGCCGGACCAGAGAGATTCAACCTGTATAAGAAATGTGGAAATGCAATTTGAATGAAGATTTCCCAATATGTTCTTCTCATTTCCAATATCACTGGTTCCTTATATGTGCAGCTGCATTGAAACTGTACTGATTTTCATTAGCTGAGCATCTGGCCTAGTGATTTCAGACCTAGGGATCAGAAGAATAACTCTGAAATGGCAGAGGATGGAACAAATAACTTTAAAACTCTTTCTCTAGTTTTTATGAGACTGTGTGTACCACTTTCATGGTTTCAATTCACTGGAATAAAAATTCAAATCAAGATCTATTAGGTTGCCTGTTTTGGTGTGCAAGCCACACACACCCATGGTTTGGTTTAGTTTCCCTTGAAAACGTAACGTGTCCCAGTGTGGTTGTGTAACCTACACTCCTAGGGCTGCGTCTATACTACAAGCCTCTTCCTCAAAGAGGAAATGCAAATGGAGCGCTCATTTGCATAGGTCGCACTCTCATTTGCATTTCCTCTTCGGATTCCGTTTGTGCAAGAGGTTTTTGTGCAAAAAAGAGCTGTGTAGATGGCTCCTTTTTGCGCAAAACCCCCCTCTTGAGCAAGAGCCGTTCTGCCTCAGGAGGAAGAGTTTTTGCACAAAAAGGAGCCGTCTACACAGCTCTTTTTTGCACAAAAAACCTCTTGTGCAAAAGGGATCCAAAGAGGAAATGCAAATGAGAGCACGACCTATGCAAATGAGCGCTCCATTTGCATTTCTGCTTGCAGAAGAGGCTTGTAGTATAGACGCAGCCCTAGTGTGGCTCACTGTCCCATGTAGTGGCACTTAGACCACTTACAGCGAGCAATAAGAACAAGGGAGCTCTACAGGCTAAGCTGTGCGCCAGCTGGCTTTATAGCTCAAGCTAAAGAGACTCCTACACAAAGGTTCCAGGTTCAAATCCCCCTGGTTACAGTTGCAAACTAATCTTAAGATTGTGAACACTGGGTGAGAATTATGGAGGCTAATTTTTCCTACACCAAAATCAAGAGTCATATTTTGGTTAGTACAGAAATGGAAACAAATGGAGTGTTACCACGTTTCTGGTTTCATTAGAAAAGTTAAGCACAGCTCTGCATCTTCCTGCTATGGTAGTATGTCGTAGTACCATATCATTATAGTTGCAATGCTTCATTATATTGCAGTCTACTGTGTATAAAAGAAGGTGTTGTCATGTCTCCATTGTCTAGCCATTTAGCCACCTCACAACCCATACTGTCCTGTGATAATCAACAGGAAGGATTGTCCTCATCAGAGCCACAGCTCAGTAGCCTTTCAAGAAACATTTTCCTAATGATTGGTGTCAAGAGTGAAGTGACCTGGGGTTTATTCTAGGATCTGCTGGGTATGCACGGTATATTTGACACCATTTATGCCTGGGTAAATGGAAGGTAACATTTACTGACCTGACAGTAGGGTAACGAAGGCAAATTTAGTAATGAGATCTTCTGATGGAAGATGCAGAAGTCCAGTGTAACATGCTCAGATAAACTTCCTGCCCACAAACACAAGGTATTTGGTCTGATTCCTTCTGCCCCACTCCTTGAGTCCTTAGGTTGGTGTTTTTCATCTTCACAGTCCTGTAGAAATATGAGTTAATTCTTACAACTCCATTCTGATATAACTAAGAACCATTATTATCTTCATTTTGCACATGGTAAGCGGAGACAGAGTGGTTGAAGGACTTACTAAAGTAAACAGAGAAAGTCAGAATCAGAACTCAGGAGTACATGTTATTTGAGGGCATCTCCGACCATGGCCTGAGTCAACTGCTGGGTGTTTTCGGAGTTGGTTCATCGCTTTTCAACTCTGTCACTAGACTTTCAGGAGGACATAGTTCATCCTAACCCTCAAAGAAGCTCTCCAACGATGCTATTACTGCCATGCACTCCTATCCAAGACTTCAGGGGCATCTCAAGCTGGTGGGAGTTCCTTGCTGTAGCTACTCTGCCGAATATATTCGTACGCTTGTGAATACAAGTAACTTATTGCTGAGTCCTTTAAGAAAGCATGTTAGCTCAATCTGTAAAGACTCATGCTTTTTAGTTTCGGAAGTTCCTGGTTCAATCCCCCAGCACACTTGTATGTTAGACCTACCTATTATTCTGGGGCAAGGTAGTTTGGAGAGTCCAGAAATAATACGTTATGTGGTTTGTTTGCTTGTTCCAAAACTGAGGGCAGCTGAGAAAAGGCACAGAAATGAACAGATGTTTTAGTTTATACCAGAGCCTTAAGAGTTAACAGAACACCACTTGTCAACACCTTCAGCCCCCAGCTCAAATCTCTCCAGTGCATCATCGACAATCTGTCCTGGAAAACGATCCCTCATTCTCACAGGCCTTGGGAGACAGGCCAGTCCTCACCTATAGACAACCCCCTAACCTGAAGCAAATTCTTTCCAGCAGCCACACATCACACTTCAGACTCACCCAGGAATCTAACCCCCAAACAAATCCTGCTGCCAACTCTATCCACACCTCTATACACATAACACCATCACAAGACATATCCACCTAAGCCACAACACCAGGGGCTCATACAACTTCACACCTACTAATGTGATATACACCATCAGTGACAGCAGAACCCCTCTACCATGTGTATCGGCCAAACTGGACAGACTCTACGACAAAGGATAAAATAGACACCAGTCTGATATCAGAAGTGGTAACACACATAAACCTGTAGGGGAACATTTTAACCTGCCTGGGCACTCAGTCATGGATTTTAAAGTAGCCATTCTTCTACAAAGGAATTTCATAATCAACTACAGAGAGAGTGCAGAATTGACCTTCATATGCAAATTTGACACTGTTTCCCTTGGCCTGAACAAAGACATTAACTGGATGGCCTATTATAAAACAAGCCTTCCCAAGATTTAACACCTCATTGACATCAAAAGCTAAGTATAGGACACATCCAGACCACTCAGTTAGTTTCATTAGCACCGGGACTACAATTGACAGGGTTTTTTTTCTTCCCTTCCTTTTCTGTTATAATTTCTGGGTCTCCTTTTTTTCTCCACTCAAGCTCATCTCAAGAAGTAGGGTTTGTCCACAAAAAGCTCATGGTACCATACATATATTTTTGCTAATCTCTAAGGTGCCACAGGACTACTCGCTGTTCCTATAAACATCAAGAGTGTTTCTTTAAAATAGAATGAAGATATTTTCCAAAGGCCCAGGGAAGGGAGGGGTTCCAGTAGCATTTAAAAGCCAGTCTTGCAGCTGGGAACAGGCTGGGGCAGTGTACAGAAGGGAGGAGAGGAAGAGAAAGTGCAGAGATTAATTAGGTAATTATTTCAATAAGGCCAGTGTCATAATCTACACCAGATGTTTGGAATTCCAAGGGCGGTCTCTCAATCGGGGAGGTATGGGTGTGTGACTATGCGCATGTGTGTATGTTTACTTCTTCTCCACTGTGGGTATGTCTACATCGCAGCTGGGAATCTGACTCCACGTCAGATTTGTGTTAGCTGAGGTTGAGCGACCATGCTCAAAACAGGCACGTGAACATTGTGGTTGGGGCATCTCAGGCTCTGTAGCTGCCCCGATCCACTGGGGGTGAGCTGGGATGGCTAGCCTGAGTCACTGCCGGTGCCGTAATGTCCACACTGCTATTTGAATACGATCGCTTCAGTTGAACCAGCCCGAGTCCATTGACCACAGCTGGGAGGCTCATTCCCAGCTGCTGTGAAGACTTATCCTCTGTGACGGATCTCCACTTTCTCAAAAACACAGTGGTGGACTCATGAAAGGATGAAAGAGTGAGCAGACTCTTTTGGGATCACAGTAGAGCTGGTCGGGCATTTTCCAGTAGTACATTTTGCCATTTAGAAAATGCAGATGTGCCAAAAGCAAAAGGTTTTGTGGAAATGAGTCAATTTTGAAGAAATTTTGCTTATGGGGAGAAGAGGAAAAAAGCTTTTTCATAGAGTCAAAATGGGACATTTTGGAGTAGAATGCTTTGGAGGGGAATATGAAAAAATAATATAAAAAAAGTTTGTAATTTCAGGTTCTTGTGTGCCTTCACCACCGTAGTGTCTGAGCACTGTGTGGTCATTAACCTATTTATCCTGGGAGCATCCCTGTGAAGTAGGGGCATGCTGGTATTTCCTGGATACAGATGAAGAACTGAGGCATAGAGGGGTATGTCTACATTAAATTGGAAGGACGACTTAAGATACACAACTCAAGTTATGTTAATTACGTAGCCGACGTATCTTAAATCACCATCCACACAGTGGAAGATCAATGGGATCAAACGCCTCTGTCAGCTTCCCTAACTCCTCACAAGGAGCAGGAATACCGGTGCTGATGGGGGGGTGCCCTCTGAGTTTGAATTAGTCGGTCTTCTTTAGACCTTCTAAATCAAACCCTGAAGATCGACCGCAGCAGCTTCCGTCTTCCACATAGTGTAGACATGGCCAGAGAGTCTAAGCTAAGTATTTCCCACAATCTATCCGTGACTTTTACTAAAAATAATTATAATAAACCCTTCAACTTACTTATAGCCCTGAATTAACCTTACCTTCTCTGAACTTAATTCTTTATTCTTTTTTTAAATGCAGCTATGCCTTTGACTTTCACAACTTCCCCTGGCAAGGAGTTCCACAGACTGACTGGGCCTTGGGCAAAGTCGTATTTCCTTGTGTTTATATTTAAACCTGCTGCCTATTTCTGGAAAGACCCAAAATCGAAGGGAAGAAATATCTGCAGACGTGTGCTAATCCATTCCATTTTATTTTATTTTTTAAAAAGACATTTACAGTTTAACATTCCAGCCCCGTAAGTGTGTTTTTCTCTCCCACTCACATATGTGGTGCTTTTCAGAACCCAGGTGGATGTCCAGAGTGTCTAAAAGCTTCCAATTTTTCCAAAAGCATAGAAAAGAACATGAATACTCAATAAAAAATTAAAAAAAGAGGAAGGAACTTCTTTACCATCTATTATACAGAATGCAATATATCAGATCTACGTGAGCACTGCATGAACCTGTTCCCTAACAAACACACACACCCCCTTTATCCCATAAAGATAAAGGGTTTGTGTGGTTTTGCATAGAATAACTGAAGAGCTCTGTGAAACATCTCTCCTTCTCAAACTGTAAAGCTAACAGGCAGGCCCTGTAGCCTTGACAAACCTATCTTAGGCCCTGCTCCTATTATTTATTTTAGCGTCTAGGAGCACCAATCCAGAATCAGCCTTCCATTGTGCTGGCTTTCTACAGGCAAGTAACAAAGAAAGGTTACAGTCAAAGGACCAGTTCCCCAGCTGGTGTAAATCAACACAGCTCCCCGGAAGTCAGCTCTTCCTGAATTTAACCTGGTTCCATGGGAGCTTTAGGAGACAGTAGACATGCCCTGGATTCTCCAACCTCATTGTCACTGGCTCTGTGGCCCAAGATAAAGAGGAAACAAAAATGATTTGGGGGCTGGAGCACATGACTTGTAAGGAAATGCTGAGGGATTTGGGCTTGTTTAGTCTACAGAAGAGAAGAGTGAGGGGGGGTTTGATAGCAGCCTTCAACTTCCTGAAGGGAGGTTCCAAAGAGGATGGAGAGAGGCTGTTCTCAGTGGTGACAGATGGCAGAACGAGGAGCAATGGGCTCAAGTTACAGTGGGGGAGGTCTAGGTTGGATATTAGGAAAAAACGATTTCCCTAGGAGGGTGGGGAAGCACTGGGATGGGTTCCCTAGGGAGGGGGTGGAATCTCCATCCCTAGAGGTTTTTAAGTTTGACAAAGCCCTGGCTGGGATGATGTAGTTGCTGCTTTGGGCAGGGGGCTGGACTTGATGACTTCCTGAGGTCTCATCCAAGCCTAGGATTCAATGAAAAAGTTCCATGCCTCGTCCCACACCTTGCACAGGGGCAGGTCACATTGTGACCCAACCCAATATAGGTGAGTAGAAAGTGTCTGTGTGATGCACACTTACATCACTTAGTCCTGCCATCCTATCTTGGAAGGACGTTAGCTGTGAAAGCTGACACGGGTCTTCACGTAAGGGGGTGGGGAGCATTTTGCCGGGATTGCCTCTTATTTTATTATGAAAAAGTACGAACTAATGACCAGACTCTTATTGCTGCTTGCAGGCCGGGTCTATTTGTTTTGGTTTGCCACTGTGCCCAGGGAGCCAAAGAGTTTGACTAGCTGATGCCTCTGGAGCTGTTTTTGCCTTTGAAAGTGCACCCACTCGCGTAACATCCTCCAGTTCTTATGAAACAGCCTGATCAAAAATGGCCCTTATTAAACCATTGCCTAACAGGGAAATGGAAACCAAATTGCTCATCAGCTCGTGCTATCCAGGCCATCTGTTCAGGGTGTCTCTTGGGGTTTCATTACTCTGTGAGGAACTCGTGCCCAGCCCACAGAAATCAGAGGGAGTTTTGCCATTGACTTTAATGGACATTTGATCATGTCCTGAGAGCTGTCCAGTGGGCATAACTACACTACCAAAAAAAAAAAATCAACATTCCCCAAATCCCTGCAGCAATGTTTCCGAGAGCCCTATTCGGTTGACTTAGTGCTCACAATATAGGGCTACAAAAAACAGTGTAGATATGTTCTGGCCAAGATCTGGGCCAGAACCTTGACGCTGCTGTTTTCAGTCTGGTAGCATGAACCCAACTCTGTAGACCCAGCTCTGAGCCTCACTGTTGCAGGGTTATTTGCTTTGTCTTGCTGTGTAGACGTACACAAAATAAGCAACCTGGCATGAAGACACCAGATTTCTTCTCTGTATACATGGATTTTCTCTGTTGTGTGGTCAGACAAGAACGGATACCCTTATAGGGCCAGACTCTTCTGTCTCGCATGTAGTCATTTACCTCAGGATGTGGAAAATGCTACGGGAGCAGAATAATGTCCACACGGATGAATGTGACCACACTAGATGTCGTGCAGCTGAGACTCACACCCATGGAATGCAAATGAGAACAAGCAATTTGCTGCAAGAGGTAAGTGCATAGCTGTGTGTGAAAGCCACACTTCAACAAATTACCTCCGCAAGAGTAAACAAAGCCATTTATGGATTTAGATGTAGGGAAAGATTAACAGAAGCTATAGCTGGGCTAGCACAATCTACCACATTCACGCAACACTTGCAATGAGAATTCCATGGGCAGCTGGCGTTACATTGAAGAATTTACTTACTCCAGGCCTGCACTGAGGACCTTGCAAATGAACCCCTGCTCCCATGTGCAGCTCCAGGGAATGGGGCAACATGGAGTTTAGTGGGAAATAACCTGACCATCAAACAGGACTCTTTCAATATGGGATGAGAAAGGCTTTCAGTGGTTTATAACTTTGCCAAAATAGCCTTTTTACGAATGAAATGTTCTGTGGGGGGAGGGTTCCAAAGAGGATGGAGAGAGGCTGTTCTCAGTGGTGACAGATGGCAGAACGAGGAGCAATGGTCTCAAGTTGCAGTGGGGGAGGTCTAGGTTGGATATTAGGAAAAACTATTTCCCTAGGAGGGGGGTGAAGCACTGGAATGTGTTACCCAAGGAGGTGGTGGAATCTCCATCCCTAGAGGTTTTTTGACAAAGCCCTGGTTGGGATGATTTAGTTGGGATTGCTCCTACTTTTAGCAGGGGATTGGACTTGAAGACCTCCTGAGGTCCCTTCCTACCCTATGATTGTGTGTGTGTGTAATTGTAGTAAAACCAATTCAGCTTAGATCCGTTTCACTGAGAAGTTCTAGTGTCTTCAGGCTTTGGAGTAGGGACTGTTAGGAGGACAGCCAGGGATATGCCATTTGCCATCCTTATAAAAGTCACACAAATTGTCACTCCAGTGCTAAGCCTCTGCTGATCCAAATTTGCACATGCTCAATTCAGACATTTACCAGTTTGGAAGTGAAAGTTTCCAAGAAGGATTATAACTGCATGGAGCATGCTTCATCACAATGTTGAAAGGGCTGAGAAGGACTTTCCCTGCAATTGTTCCTCCTGGTTAGGGAGGACTGATGTCTCCTTACCTAACACCAAAACTGACACCAGGGATCTTCCAGTCTTCCAGGTTCCTCCTACTGGGGCCCAGGCTGTGTGGTGGAGAATGAGGGACAGCCTAACTGGAACGCAGAGGGATGAGGAGCAGGGCCAGGCTGGCTGGGGAGAGGGAGACTGGAACATGGAATCAGGGGCAGGAGGAAGACTGGGAGGAAGAGCTGGGGAGGGGCAAAGGTATTTTTGATGACAGATGAGGTGCCAGGGGTAGGTGGGGGACTGGGAAATGGGGCCAAAAGGAGACATGGCAGGTGGTAACGGGGACTGTGGAGGAAGACTTGAGAGGGGCTAAAGGACGACTAGGACTATACCAAAGACTGGCAGGAGGGATGAGAGGCAGAAGGTCTGAAACTTGGAGGAGACAGGTACAGAAGCAGCTGTGTTGACTAGAGCACGTTCCCTTCCAGAACCGTGAACCAAACCCACTAATTCTGCTGGCATCAAATATCTGTGAAACCCACCAGCAAAGTGTCATCCCCCAGCAATTTCATCTCCCACATAGTGGATGGCAACCGCTGGGAGTACTCCCTTATTTCCAGTAGCAGAGGTTTGTGTGGTGGAGCTAAAGGTTTTGACTCTCCTCATGACCCATACGGGGGTGCGTCTACACTGCAGGGCTTAACACGATATAAGCTATGCAAACTGAGCTACGTCAATTGCGTGGCTTTTTTCCAAATAGGGAGTGTCCACACAGCACTTATTTCAAAATAGAGCACTGTTCCTCTGACTTCCCTTACTCCTCGCACAATGAGGAGTTGGAGTAAGAAGTCCTCCAGCTTGATAGTATTTTGACACTATTTTGAAATAACTGCCTGCTGTGTAGACGCATTTTTGGAATAGCGCTAGTTATTTCGAAATAGTGTGCCATGTAGACATACCCTGGGTGTCAATATGGTGCCAAAGGATGGAATTTCAGTTATTTAGTCCTTTTGTTTTAAAAACCTAGGAAACGAGACACACAAACGACATGAAAATAACATTCAAAGATTGCCAGTGCAACCTTTAATCCAGTTCCCCTGAGTACATGATACATGACAGTATTTAATCATATCATCCGATACTAGTTTTTCCACGCAGTCGCTGGCTCTTTCAGTGCACAAAATGCATGAATGAGCAGGGATGCAATATTTTCTGTTAGCGTTCTTCAATATCTGGCCCAGTGTCAGATTCATGACACACTGGTCAAACCCTGCCCTAAACGCCGAATTATTTATTTCCCCCGGGGTTTTTTTTAGGGCACTCAGCACTGTCGCATGAGCACTTCATAAACATGAATGAATTTCTCTTAATGGCCTCCTGTGAGATGGTTATCATCCCCACTTTATAGTTGGGGAGGACAGAGACTTTCATGTCGAAACTGTCCACGATAGGGCTGGTGACAGGAAAGGGGTGGGGCCTCAGGCAGAAGGGGCGGGGCTAGAGGCAGCCAGCTCACAGTGCCGCCTGGGCTATGCTATCCCTCCAGATAGCCAGCCCTCAGCACTGCTAGGACTGTGACATGTGGGGCTCCAGCGCAATTTAAAGGGCCTGGCACTTCAGCAGCCACTGTTGCCTCTGTACTTTGTTCAAAGCACAGCTCCCATTGACTTCGGTTGCGATTAATAATTTTCAGCACTTATGCAAATCAGCTCCAGTTATCCCATGGCTCATCAAGAATGCTTTGTTTTATGTGATTTGCCCAGCATCACACAGACATCTACGCCAACTATGCAGAATGACATTCAATGCTTTAATGCTGAGACTATCCTTTCTCCTCCTGCGTTATCCACAGCCCTCTTCCCATCTTCTGCAATGAATGAGAGGTCCTATAGCCAACAGCTTCCTTACCTACACAACCCTCCTTCATTCTCTGAGCATTGGCCGGCCTATGCACTGAGTGAGGCATGGATCATGTGTGGAAAAAAAATTGTGATCCTGCAATTAAAGACATTCTCATAATGCATATGCAACCAAGGGGGAGAATTAGGGTTGCACGAGCAGCCTTAATTCTGGCATTTCCTAATTTTCAGTGCCTGACTTTGCAACCTTAATATTCCTTTAATCTCATTTTATTTGACATTATTTAGATTGTAGCCGCTCCTAAAGGACCACACTGAGATCAAATCTTATGGGGCCTAGACCTGTGCAAACCCACCGTAAGATAAACCCTCTCCCAAAGAGCTTAGGGCCGGTATGTCTACACAGCAAAGTCATTTTGAAATAACAGCCCTTATTTCGAAATAATTTTACTAGTGTCTACACATTTTGAAATAAATTCGAAATAGCAGAGCGCTTATTTCAAATTTGGTAAACTTCATTCTGCGAGGAATAACGCCAAATTCAAAATAGCTATTTCGAAATAAGTGCTGTGTAGACACTTATTTTGAAATAGGGGGCCTCCAGTCTTCCCAGGGTGCCCTGGTGGCCACTCCAGCCTCAACCAAGAACACTCGCCTCCCTCCCCCCCCTTCCTGGAGCCCTTAAAGGGGTTGACTCTGGCCACAGCGTCTGTGCCAGCTCCAAGCCTGCCAGCCCAGAGTGAGCAGTCACTGACCCTGACCCAGTGGCCCCAAAACATGAGCCAGCAAACCACTGGCAGCCAGCCCTCCACCTCTTCCCAGGAGCAGTCTGCCAGCTCCCAGGAGCCTGCCAGGGCCCAGAGAAGGTGGGAGCCTTCCTGGTCCAGGGTGGAGATCATGGACCTTATTCAGGTTTATGGGGGATGCCCCCAATGTCCATGATCTCCTCACTAGATGGAGGAACACGGCCGTCTATGGCAGGATAGCTGCCAGCCTGGCCACCAAAGGCCACATGCGCACCCAGGAGCAGGTTTGCATAAAAATCAAGTTGGTCCAGTGAGACCCCCACCCCTGAGCCCTGAGCTTCCCCTTCCCCGTCTTCCCCTTGCTTGCCCCTTCCAGCTCCCTCCTCCAAGGTTTCACCCTCCCCTCTCCCACCCTCTCTTCTTCCCTCTCCTGCCTCCTTTCCCCAGTCTCACCAGAGTTTCATTCCCAGTTTTGTTAAATAAAGAGAGTTTGTGTTCATGAAAATACATGTATTTTATTTGACATCAGGAAGGGGGGTTAAGGAGGGGTAAGTGGAAGGATGTGAGGGAGGAATGTGGCACAAGCCCCCAGTGGGGCACACCAGGGAGGCTCTCAGTGCTTCTCAGGGTGGAAGCTCTACCGCAGAGCCTCCTGGATACTGACAGTTCCCTGGTGAGCCTCCTGGATGGCAGTCTGCAGAAAGTGCAGCCAGGCTCGCAGCAACGCATCCAAGAGAAGCACCAGAGTGCCCAGGGGCAGCTCTGGCTCCATGTTGCAGAGTGTTGTGGTGTCCTGAGTGAGGGCAACCAGAGCACACAGAGACAAAATGCTTTGCTGTCCCTCCTCGAGGTAGACAAGCAAGCAGGGAAACCTGAGAACTGGCTGTCCGGGGGGGGGTTTCTTTAAGCACAGACCTCAGATAGCCTCAGGCAGCAGCCCCACACGGTAAGTCCTGACCTGGTGCCCTGTCGGACCGGGTTCCAGTCAGCCTTAAATGCGATTCAGAGTCCACTCAGTGTGGACGCACTATTTCGAAATAGCAAAATGCTATTTTGAAATGCATTTTGTGTGTAGACGCGTTATTTCAAAATAAGCTATTTTGAAATAACTATTTCAAAATAAGATATTTTGAAATAACACTGTAGTGTAGACATACCCTTACAGAGTTAATAGACAAGAAAAACAAAGGAGGGCGGAGAAAACAAGAATGAGTTGACCTATCCAAGAGCAGAGGCGAGGTGAGGGGTGGCGGAGGTCATGTGATGGAAGGTCATGTGTTCCTCCCCAGATTTGCTCGCCTGTAACATTGTTGAAGCCAACTGCTCTCACTCTTCCCCTCCCCCCGACTCCGTTATTGTCAGGCACAATAGCAAATTTAGGACTATATCACAGGCCAGCAGTGTCCTGACCACAGTACCTTACTACTTCCCTCAGGAAAGAGGCTTTTTTTTCAGAAGGGAGAAGATTTTTAATGATTAATGAAGCAAATTGGTCTCATCTTCAAGGACATGGCACACATTATTGTGTCTTCTCCCAATTGGCTGAGGGGCTTTGGATCAAGTTTCCCAGAAGAATAATCATAATTAATGTTATGCACAAATGTAGCATCTTCCATCCGAGGTTCTCAAAATGGCATAACAAATGCTAATTAATTAACACCTTCAGCTTTACCTAACCTAATTGGGCCCCCAGGTTTTATACTTTACCCATCAACAGATTTCTGAGCATGTTTTTTTTACAGATGGGGACACTGAGTTATAAAGTGGTCTTGACTTGACAGATGAGTCATGAAATCTTCATAGGTCTGTGACTGATACAAATGTATAAGTGTATCTTATTGCTACTCTAGCTACCTTCATGAAGTATTCCAACTATTCCCATCCCGATGTGTCTTTATTTTTGAAAAATCTTCCCTTGCAATACAAGGCTTTTGAGTGAGGAACAAGTCCTGCTTATGCATGTTTATCTTCTGCTATTATAGGAGGATCAAATTCACAAATGGCATTTTTTTTGTATTTGTACCTTAATAACAATGAAATTCCTGCAATTCCACAGAATCCTGGAGGATAGAGGACAGGACAAATCCCAGTGGTCTGGAAAAGGGTAAAGATAATATCTAGCTATAAAAAGTTGAATAAGGACAACCCAGGGAATTGTAGACCAGTCCGCTTAACTTTAGCATCCAGAAAGAAGATGGAGCAAATAATCAGTCATTTTGTAAACCCCTAGAAGATAATAAGATGAAAAGGAACAGGTAGCATGAATTTGTCAAGAGCAAATCATGTCAGAAAAACATGGTAGCCTTCTTGGACAGGGTAACAAGTCTTGTAGATAGGAAAGACGCAATAGATGTGATATACCTCAACTTTAGTATAGCTTTTGTTACTGTCTTATCTGAATCTCTTATAAACAAACTAGAGAAATATAGCCTAGATGAACCTATCAGAAGGTAGGTGCGCAAGTGGTTGGAAAAGCATACTCAGAAAGCGCTGATCAATGGTTCACAATCATGATGGAAGGGCAACATTTTGAGGGGGGTCCTTCAGGAATCTGTCTTGGGTTTGATTCTATTCAACACCTTCATAAATTATGTGGTTTATAAAATATGCAGATGATTCCAAGCAGGGAACCAAATGCCTTGGAGGACAATATTAGAACTCAAAATTACCTTGATAAACTGGAGAAGTGGTCTATAAGAAACAGGGTGAAATTCAATAAGGGCAAATACAAAGTACTTAGCTAAGGAAGGAATAATCAGATACACAAATACCAAATGGGAAATCACTTGGGGTGTGTGTACACAGCTGGGCTTAGCTCGAAATAAGCTACGCAAATTGAGCTACATCAATTGCATAGCTTGTTTCAAAATAGCTTATTTCTAAATTGGGAGTGTCTACACAGCACTTATTTTGAAATAGAACACTCCGACTTCCCTTATACCTCGTACAATGAGGGTTACAGGAGTAATGGGAAGAAATCCTCCAGCTTGACAGTATTTCAACATTATGTTGAAATAAATGCCTGCTGTGTAGATGCGGACTAAGTTATTTCGAACTAATGCAAGTTATTTCAACATAATGTTGCTGTGTAGCTGTACCCTTGCTTGGAAAGAGTATGGCTGAAAAGTATCTGTGGGCTAGAGTGGATCACAAACTAAATGAGTTGTCAATCTAATTCTGTTGCAAAAAAAAAAAAAAAAAAGTGAACAACATTCTGGGATGCATTAGCAGGAGTGTTACCAGCAAGATGTGAGAAATAATTCTTCCACTTTACTCATTACTGATAAGGTCTCAAGTGGCACAGTGTGTCCAGTTCTGGGGACCAGATTTTAGGAAAGATGCAGACAAATTGGAGAAGGTCCAGAGGAAAGCAACAAAACAAGTGAAGGTCTAGAAAATCTGACCTACAAGGAAAGATTGAAAGAATTGGGATTGTTTAGTCTGGTGAAGAGAAGACTGAGGAGGGACATAAAAGTCTTCAATTACATAAATGGTTGTTATAAAGAGAAGGATAATAAATAGTTCTCCTGAACCTCTGAGGACAGGACACAAAGTAATTCAGCGAGGGACATTTAGTTTAGGCATTAGGAGAGACATTCTATCGGGGTGGTTAAGCACTGGAACAAGTGAGGGGAGGTTGTAGAATCTCCCCTCATTGGAGGTTGTTAAGCTCAGGTTGGACCAGCGGTTCTCAAACTTTTTGGGCTCTGGAGCCCTTTACATGCGTAAAAATTTATGCGGAGCCCCAGTGGTCCACTGATTGTATGTGTTGTACCCAGGGGCGGCCCGTGACTATAGGCGGACTCAGCCGCTGCCTAGGGTGCCGCCTTCAACGGGGCGCCCGATGATGACATCACGGGGTGCCAGGGGTGCCCGATGATGACGTCAATCCATTGACGGCTCTGTAGGCGGGGGCGCCGATCACGCGTTCCGCCTGGGACGCCAGCTGCCTCAGCCGTCCTTGGACCGCTCCTGGTTATACCTATCAATGTTTCCAGTTTGTCAACCTCGTGGAGCCCTGGGGCTCCGTGGAGCACAATTTGAGAAACACTGGGTTAGACAGACACCTATCAGAGAGGGTCTAGATAGTCCTTAGCAGTGAGAAGTACACCATGTCCACCCTGCAGCATATAGCCACCTACGACAACGAAAGGCTCTGGTAATAGTGTAGGTGGGAGAGAAAGACTTCAGTAGCTTGGCCACATCGGTATCAGTTATCTCCAATATCTCGTAGGTGCCCAAAGGCCTTTCCCTGCTGCTGGAGTCTCTCTGTGGCAGAGAAGGGACCCTGCAGTGGGACACTACACTGCTAAAAGTAGCAGTGTAAATAGGGACGCCATGCTACACAAGGCTGCTCAGTAGTTGTGATGTTGTGTTCTCCGTGGATACTGACTAACAAGTGTTCTTCACAAGAATAAGAAAGGCGCATTGGCTCTCAGCCCACCTATTTCACCCAAAGGCCACAACAGCTGAATTTTTCCAGCTCCATTTGACCCATCTCTGTTTCTCCATCTGATACCTCCGATGAATCTCACAGTTCCTATAAAATTACTTGGAAAGGCTCTAATGAGCACGACACTCATCATGAGTCAGTATATTGAAAGGCCAGTGTCATTAATGGATTCTGTTTTCATTTAACTCAGAATTACAACACCGTCCACAAGCCTCTCTCATGCAACTCGTAACTCCAAGCTTAAAATAGGTTGTATTAGAAAAGGCATTTTCCAAATCATGTTCTGACCTAAATCTAATAGGCATAGATATTATTACAGGTTGGACCTCCCTGGTCTGGCCCCCTTGTGCTGGCTCCAGCGACCTGGCCAATTTGGGGGTCAAAGACAAGGCTCACTTACCACCCTTCTGTGGAAGAGGATGTTGGAGCTCAAGAGCAGCTCACCACCATGGTATTGACATTACTGGTTACCACATGTGGGTAAGCCCACTCAGAAGAGTCAGGAACCTCATTCTGCCCCCTTTGGGTTTGTCTACACTGCAAGCTTATTTCGGAATAAGTTATTCCGGAAGAAATACTCCAAAATAGCTTATTCTGAAATAGCACGTCTACACTACAGGGAAGCCACAAAATTAGTCCGAGGTATGCTACCCTAATGTGGATACGCTACCTCAATTTAGAGCCCCAGGAAGCACTGGGAGTAATTACTTAGAATAGCTCTGGTGAGGAGATATTTCAAAATAGCTATTTCAGAAGAGGAGTTATTCTTCATGGAATGAGGATTACAGAAGTTGGAATAAGCCATCCATTATTTTGAATTTATTCTGAAATAACAGAATGGCTGTGTAGATGCTCGCATTTTTATTTTGGAATAACGGCCGTTCCGAAATAACGCAGCTGTGTAGACACAACCTTTAGTGCCCCACACAGGCACACAGAAGGGCTGAAAGGGAAGCCTCTTAAAGTCACTATGTCCTCTCCCCCAAACCTCACACCTGTTTGTTTTTTCCATCTGCTAGGTCACGACTTCAAGCTTTTGGGGGCATGAACTCTGTTTTCCTGCATGTAAATAACACAACAGGGACCTCTAGGAACTACCATAATGCAAATAAATAATAATCACAATAATAAAATTCCACTTTTTTTTTATGGAAACCACTTGCTTTTCCTGGTCCAGATCCCCAGATCCTAGCTTAACACCAATGAAGTCAATGGGCCTATGCTATTTTACATCAGTTGGGAAGCTGGCCCAGAAACCAATCAAAAACATCTTCTGTTAAAGGAACCAGTTTCCTATGTGTACTGAAATAATGCTGAATAAATGTTTCCTTTTAGCGCTATAGTGTTTGAGAGGCGTATTTAAAGCTTTCTTCCAAAGGCAATCTTGCTGCCTAATACAAGTCTAGCCAAGGACATGCTGGACTGACTAACTTTAAAGTTTATATCCTTTAAGACTACCTATAGTAGTATAGGTTGAACCTCTCTAGTCCAGAACTTTCTGGTCTAGAAACATCCATGGTCTGGCACGATTTTAGTTAGCTGGATGTCCACTTTTCATGGGCGTAGCCAAGTTTCCTGTGGTTCTATAAAATTTGTTCACAGCCACCAGTGCTGGCTCTCATTGTTCTGTGCTGTTATTTAACTCTAATTTACCCCTAAATGTCTTCTAACTGCCCAGTAAGCAGTGGAAGTGTTGGTAATGCTGCTAGACAATACTGACCTCCCCTGGTCTGGAAAATTCTCTGGTTCAGAACCGGTCAGGTCTCAAGGGTGCCAGACTAGAGAGGTTCAACCTGTAGTAGCTTCAGCTCTCTAAGAAACTGCAACCATGGCATTCACTCAATAACAACAATGAATTTCTGTGTGTGCATTCGGTGTGGGGTGAGAATGAAATAACCACTTAAAACTTCATTAGACACAAGCAGGCCATGACGAGTTCTGGGACTTCAGACAGCACCCATTTCTGGAAGAAACCATTTCAACAAATGGCCATGAACAAGGGAGCTTGATATTGTGCTGCTGTACATAATTATTGATTTGTGTAGAACAGCGGTTTGTCCCATAATCTTGCAAAAGGACTCTCATGGCTCAAGAGATTGGTTCTACTTTATGGGCCTTTCATTGGTACAGGAAGGTCTGAAAGTTGTTGCTATCTGAGCCCTGGTCTACACTATGGAGTTATTTTGAAAGAACCCCCCGTCTGTTTTGAAAAAATAAGCAGAGCGTCCACGCTACCAAAATAACGGGCTGGTTATTTCAAAATCTGTACTCCTGCTTTCCTTGGGGAATAATGCTCATTTCAAAATAGTTATTTTGGGAGTTATTATTTCAAATATAGTAGAGGGGTATTTACACCTGCCTCTGGTATTTCCACTACATGCATCTGATGAAGTGGGTCTTTGCCCACGAAAGCTTATGCTCCAATAAGTCTGTTAGGCTACGTCTAGACTGGCATGATTTTCTGCAAATGCTTTTAACGGAAAAGTTTTTCCATTAAAAGCATTTGCAGAAAAGAGTGTCTAGATTGGCACGGACGCTTTTGCGCAAAAGCACTTTTTGCGGAAAAGCGTCCGTGCCAATCTAGACGTGGTTTTGTGCAAGAAAGCCCCAATCACCATTTTCGCCATTGGGGTTTTTTTGCGCAAAACAGTCCTGAGCTGTCTACACTGGCCCTCTTGCGCAAATACATTTATGCAAGAGGGCTTTTTCCCGAACGGGAGCAGCATAGTATTTGCACAAGAACACTGACAATCATACATTAGATCGTCAGTGTTCTTGCGCAAATTCAAGCAGCCAGTGTAGACAGCTGGCAAGTTTTTCATAAAGCAGCCGCTTTTGCGGAAAAACTTGCCAGTCTAGACGCAGCCTTAGTCTATAAGATGCCACAGGACTTCTCGTTGTTTATTTCAAATCTAGTTATTTCAAAATAATTTCCTAGTGTAGACATGCCCTTAAGGTGTCTATGGCAAAATAGTTTGTGAGGAAGTTCCTAGTGGGAAAGAATCCACCTCACAAAAACCATTACCACAACTACGCAGCAACCTTGGCATCAGCAAAAAGAAGGAGCAAGGTCACCCCCTAGAGAACTACGCAAGTGTCTGGCTGCTGTTTCTCTTGATGGATTTATAGTGGATTTCACTGTGTTTTTAAACTTGCTCCCTTTTAGGGCATCTCATTAATTCTTGTTCACTCCTCCCTACCCAGACTCCCAGTGACGGGAGTCCGGGGAGCTGCAGCTGCTGCTCTGTCGCAGGGCAGTGTGTGAAATAGCTGGGTGTGGGCACACCCATCATGCTGACATCTAGACAGGAAACTCTGGCACGATAAAAGCAAGACGGGGCGCATCATGTTTTCCAAAGAGCCCCGTCCTGTGGGCTGGAGGTGGCACCATTTTGCCTCACCCGCAGCCCTTCCTTCACAGAGGCCAGTCAGTTTGCCTCCCAGCCTGAGCGGAGTGGGAAACTGATGTCAGGCACCCAGGGCATGTGAATGTGGAAATGCTGAAGCTCATCCTGACAGCTGCGTGGGATGATTAACCGCTTCCTGATTTCTGAGCATGGAGGAGCTTGACTGGCTTCTTGATTGTAGCATCACTCTGGAGACAGGACCCAGGCACAGAGCCTGATTCCCAGATCGCTCACACCATCTGAATGAGGAATAACGCCGCTGAAGTTACTGGAATAGCGCTGTTTGGAGACGGGTGGGAGTGAGATTAAAATCACAAGGGTCTCGAAACAGCCTCTGTGAAGTTAAGTTGGAGCCATATAAAGCTAAACAGAGACAAGGTCTGTGATAGTGTGTAGGGATGTGAATGGCTAACCGGTTAACCAGTGGGGGCTGGTTCAGTTAACCGGTGGGGGCTGGAGCAACCCCATCTCCACTGTGGACAGGAAAAACGCGGGGCTCGCGGCAGGGGGAAAGGGGAGCACTCCAGCCTCGCCTGCAGAGCCGGCCCAAGCTACGGGCTGACCGGGCTACCACCCGGGGTACCCCATTGTAGGGGGCGCCATGTGGGGCTGCCAGACCGGGTGGGGGTGGGGCCGCGCATGCGCCGGGCGCCCGGGGGTAGGGCCACACATGCACTGGGAGCCTGGGGTCCGGGGGCGCTGCGTGCCCGGGGGCGGGGCCACGCATGCACCGCTCTCCCAGGGGTGGCGCCGTGCTCCCAGGGCCCGGGGCGCACAAATGCCTCGGGCCGGCCCTGCCCACCTGTCCCCGTTGAATCAGTTCAGCAGCTAAACATACAGTTTAACCAGTTAACTAACGAAACAGGATTTATATCCCTAATGGGGGAGTGGGTAGGCGGACGGGGGGCAGGCTGTCAGGCAGGACAAAGGCAGTGCAGGTTGTCAGTTGCAGTAGGGACCGGTTTGGAAACAGAATCCGAGTTCAGGATGACAACGGCATTTTCTGTTAGGAAAAAAAAAAATATCCTGTGGATGAATAAACCAGGATGAGACATTTCCTAATCATTTCTTCGTTAGCAGTAAAACCACACTGTCCCTGCCCGGGGTCTGGTGAATGTCCCTGCGTGCGAGCACATCGGATAACAGGAATGGCTTGCGTTAAGAGAGCTCTTGGATCCCAAAGTACCTTACGTGTTTTAGTAAGGGATTTTCTTGTCATCAACTACGGAGCTAATCCATGGTAACTTTCTGCACAGACAGCAAGATAATTTCACCAGTGCTTAAATGTAGGCACTTCTAGCATGAACCACTGATGTTACAGAGCACTGCATGCCTATTTAGGACAGGAAGTGAAGAATCCTACATCCCAGTGGTACAGAAGTCAGGTGTCATTTTCAGGTCACTGAATTATAGCACAGGGGCAGCAGAGTGACTCTTAATGAAAATGTGTATCCTGAGCTAAGCCCTGTAATGGAGCTATTAGAAATAGACTCAGTAGATGGGACCACCGCCCCCCAGCTGGCCTGCATCAGCTGACTTGAGCTTGTGGGCTGTTTAAATGACCCCCTTCGCAGAATCCACACTCCAGCCCGAGCCCAGCTATCCACACTGCAATTCAACAGCCCTGTAGCTGGAGAGCCTCACATGCCCAACTCAACGCGTGTGGGATGCTCGAGCTGCACGCCCGTTGTTACAAGGTGTTGTCTCCTCTACTGAAGTCCCAGGAGCAGCTCTGGTGTATGATGGGAGCACTTTAGACAGCCAATGTCCCTTCCTTTCTCTGGGACTGGCACTGCTCAGCATTACCCCCGCCAGCAGTCAGCTTCCTGGCAGGGGAAAGGAAGGGAAAGGGAGGAGAGAGTAGATCTGATTACTCCATTGCTGTTTTCCTGCATGAACTCCAGACAGCAAGACATAAGTCCACCTGGCCTGGCCTGCACTACGGGAAATAATTAAAAGGTCAAGCAGTCGCATGTAACTTTTCTGAAATAGTACATTTGGCTCTACGGATGGAAAACCTGGACACCATTACGGCATCCAATTGAAAATGACTGTAGGAAGCTTAAGAAGGGTGGGATGTAATGACTTACCTAACAATATATTTTTTAATCAGAAATCAAACATTTTTACTGAAAAATAAAATCAGTTTTCGGTTTCAAGTTTTGCACTGAGACACTGGAAAATTGTAACAAATCGAAATGTTCCTTGAAATCTTTCATTTCAGGGGACCAGCCCTTTTTTTTTCATTAGTTACATGGGATGAAGAGATTATGACCAGTTTTGGTGCAACCACGTCATGAAAAGCAGACACTGTCTGCCAGCACCCAATGCACAAGATGAAGGAAGGCAAGTAGAAGCTAGTGGTGACACAGAATTTCTGTTCCATAGGGAATTCTGACAAATTCTTTTTGTTCTAAATTGGAATGAACAGTCAAAATGTAGTGCCACACCAGCAAAATCTGGACTATTTCATTTCAAAAGCATCAAGATCACCTTCTCAGAGTATTTAACCCTGGTCTGCATTAGGGCTTTATTTCAAAATAATCCCCCTTAGGTCGAACTAATAAGCAGAGTGTCCACACAACCAAGCCTGTTATTTTGAAATAGTGGGCTGCTTATTTCGAAATTTGTACTCCTGCTTTCTTCAAGGAATAACACTCATTTTGAAATAGTTATTTCTAAATAGTGGTAGCGTGAATGCTCTGGTGCCGCTATTTCGAAATAATGACTCCCCAAAGTAATTCGAACTCATTACTCCCAGCATTTCCTGGGGCTCTAAGTTGAGGTAGCGTGTCCACATTACAAGAGTCTGCCTTGGACCAATTTTGAGGCTTCCTCGTAGTGAGGATACGCTATTTCGATTTTGTTATTTCAGGAGTTATTAAATCTATTTTAGTTATTTCAAAATAGTTTTCTAGTGTACACATGCCCTTAGTGTCTACAGCCATGGTGTCCAAGCAGTTCTGGCGCAGTAGCCAACTATTGCTATAGAGAACTAGCCACGTTATTCTGAAAATGTGAATAGTTTTGTGAGCTAATTAGCCGCACTCAACCGGCCAAATAACCGCATGTGGCTATTGGCTAGCGTGTTAGACACCAGGGGTCAAGAAGGTCAAAGCAATAGAGCTAAAGCTTGAAAATGTTAGCAAATGGATATCGTCCTGTGGAACATTTCGATTTTATCCTTTTTGTGATGGAAAACTGTTCCAAAAAACCCTTTTGATCAGCTCTAGTGGGAGGGGATAGAAGGCCATGAAGTGACTTGTACAGAGTCACACAATACGGAACGTTACAGAAAGAAGCCACGCACACAGACGTGCCAAAATGAATTGACTATAAAATTAATTCTTGCTGTGTTGCTCCCAGGATATGAGAGAGACAAGGTGGGGGGAGGTACAAGCTTTTATTAGACCAATGTCTGTGTGGGAAGGTACAAGTTTGTGAGTGACACAGAACACCGCTTTGAGTCGGGGGGTTGGGGAAGGAGGAAGCATAGTGACTGAGCCTTAGCAAATGCAGGTTAATATTCCTCTCCAGCTTTTCCTTACACCCTGTCCAGGAGTCTTAATTTTACACTGCTAGCGTGAGCAGTGACTTTTCCCTTACTGTGCATCATGTTACTTTGTGCAGTGCTTTTTTTAAAGCCAATAAAATGAGTTATTCAATGGAAAAATAATGCCATGTATATATTTTTCCTGGATGGGTCTTTCTCTTGAGCCATTTGCAATGCAATCTAGTCCCAAGATTTCCTCAAATAAATTGCAGAGCCCTTTAAAAAAATGCCAACTCCCATTTCTTTGGCACAAGCCCTGCATCTTTTTTTTGTGGGGGGAAGGGGTCAAGCACTGCGCTCAATACACATTGAGCGAGTGTGGGTATGGGAAACCTGCATATGCTACAAGGTTAGGACTGGCCTGTATGTAATAGCTGTAGAATCTACTATTAGAGTTCACAACAATATATTGTTCCTCCTATATGGTGTGTGTGTGTGGGGGGGGGGGGGGAGAAGCAATCATGAAGTCACACAATCCTCTTTGGTTTGGCAGTCCTTGCTGTTTGAGATTTGATATCGTTAATGTTTATCCAGCTAGCTTTCCAAATTGGGCAAGCAAAAAATAAATGTCCGTTTTATTTGGCAAAGCAGATATCACACCATGGTTATCTTGAAGTGGTGCTCACAAGGGCCCATATGTTGGTGCAAACCCTTCTGCATACAAGAAGTCTTTACTCTTTATCTCAATAGGATAACTTAGGTGAGCAAAAACAACTCAGCAGAAGGGTTTGCAGGGTCAGGTTCTAACATTGCGTGTGCTTGGTATCAGTTATTAAATAACCATCCATCACTTCTGGCATAGTGATTAGGAAAAAGGGATTGCTCCAGTGTAATTACTTATTCTCATTTCAAAATCAGAAGCCCAGCACTGCAAGTCCTTGTACACACAATCTTTGTTCATGCAAGCATTTCCCAGTGAAATCATGTAGATACACTGTTGGACTAGGTAAGGGTGTGTAGGATGATGGGCAGTAAGTTTGTCTACCAGATGTCTTCAGTCACTAAAACATATTGTTCTGAGGCCAGGTCTATATTAGACCTGAAAGGTCGGCTTAAGGTACGCAAGTCCAGCCACGTAAATGACATATGTAAATGACAGGTTGATAGGAGCAAATGTTCCCATCAGCTTCCCTTACTCCTAGTGACTGGGAGGAGTACTGGAGCCAACCAGGGGTGACTTCAGTGTTTGATTTAGTAGGTCTTAATAGGCCCACTAAATCAAATGCTGGAAGATCAATCTTTAGCATGGCAAGCGGAGATATGACCTACGATGAAGTTCCTCTGCCAGAGGTAAATGTTATTAGTTTAAGCATAGTAGTTACCATATTGCTTCATTGTGCCCTTCCTTATTCCTCAGGATCTGAGCACAAGAATTAACAGGCAGATGTTGAAACTAAGCACAGAGATGCCCATGGGCTCATTTGTTCCAGTTAAGTGACCAATTTTGTCCACAGTTACACCCAAAGCTTGTGGTGGAACTGAATATAGAACATAACTGTCCTACTTCTCCATCCTGGGCCTTAGACACAAGGCCATCTTCCTTCCCCTGCCTTACACATGCTGTCCAAGGATGATTTTACATTTGGACTTGCATTTATAGAATCCTAGAATACTAGAACTGGAGGGCACCTCGAAAGGTCATCAAATCCAGTCCCCTACCCTCACAGCAGGACTAAACTCCAGAGGTCCCAGGTTTGATTTCACCTGCCGGCATTACAATCAGAGTTTAAAGGGAATGATTTTTCTCCCTCCTCCTTTTAACAACCTTTTAGATACTCAAAAGCTGTTATGTCCCCTCTCGGTCTTCTCTTTTCTAGAAGAAACAAACCCAGTTCTTTCAATCTTCCCTCATAGAGCGTGTTTTCTAGCCCTTTAATCATTTTCATTGTTCTCATCTGGACCGTCTCCAAATTGTCCACATCTTTCCAGAAATGTGGTGCCCAGCCATAGACACAATACGCCAGGTGAGGCCTAATCAGTGCAGAGTAGAACAGAAAAATTACTTCTTGGCTGTGTCTACACTGGCACCCTTTTGCGGAAAAGGGATGCTAATGAGACACAGCGCAATTGCAAATCCGCGGGGGATTTAAATATCCCCCGCGGCATTTGCATGAACATGGCTGCCGCTTTTTTCCGGCTCGGGGTTTTGCCGGAGAAAAGCGCCAGTCTAGACACGATCTTGCGGAAAATAAACCCTTTTCCGCAAGATCTCTTATTCCTACTTTCAAGTCAGTCTGCGAGGATGCTTTTCTACAAAGGTCACCCTGTCTTGTGAGCGACTGCTCATGAGTGTTGGCAATCTGGCTGATGACCTAAAGCCATATCAAGGTCCTATTCTTCATGGAAGAGAAAGTAAATGAAGTTAGCAGACTACTGAGTCAAATCTCATTCCAATAAACTGAGATCAAATCCGGGCCAGGGGGTAAGGTCGATGACCGGGCAACAGCTGGCAACCTCCGGCTGCAGGTGCGTTCAGTTCCCTTTATTTGCCTGTCGACGCTGCTAATTCAGCAGCGTCCACATGGTTCTTCTCTACCAGGGGTATAGCACACTCCTGCCCCCCTACAAAACCAAACCCAGAGAAAGAGAGAAAAATACTCTCAAGTATATTTTCCTATATACAGCCACTTTCTTATACTTCTCCCCATATGCCACCTTCTCCATATGGCCGGACTTTGGCTTTCCACCTTTGAACATGACTGGTTATGAAGTGACCTCATCAGTCCAACATAAGACATTCATCTAAGCCGTGCACTCACCTGACCGAGGGATGATCTGTGCTCGGTTGCTATAGCCGGCACCACAAAGTAGAAGAACGATGCTAGGTTGGTCATCAGCATGGGAGTTAATGCTCCTTCTCTTGCCTCCCCTACCTGAATCATAGTAGTTCATCTAGCATGAAGGAATTTGTAAGACTCGTGCTTCTTACCACAGGATTTATGATGGGGCAGACCCCCGGATGGGGTTGGGGTGGGGGGATGGAGAAAGGCGCAGCTACCTCAAGGCCTGGTGATTTAAATGATTCCAGGGGTCCCAGCTACTGTTACAGTGGGGATGCAGAAGGGCTGACTTGGGGAGTCTAGCCTCCAGTCCTGTCCCTTCTGACCAAGTTCCCACCCCTTCTGAGGCCCAGAGCTGGCCTTTGCAGTTTGCCCAGGGCACAGTGAAGACTGTTGGCAGCTCTGTGGGGAAAACCCAATCACTGGCTTTTTTATTGAACATAAAAGGACTTTGTCCTCTTTCACCTCAGGTAACAGCCCCACAGTTGCTGGAAATACATGCTCCTCCGAGAAGGATTTTCACAAACAAGAAAATAACACCAGGTAGTCATTTGGGCACATGTTCCTACACTGACTGTAATGGGTTTCTCATCAGAAGCTGCCTCAAGGCACCATGCTGTTTTGGTTATTTGCATCATACGAAGGTTGCACAGTCTCAGTTTCACAACAGTCAGCAGGTGCATTGACGTACGGTGTGGTGCCACATCAGCAAGTTTTATTTAAATGCACAGCTAGTGGTGGAGGGGGAAAAAAAAGCAGGCTGAGGAGTTTCTGCAGGTGGTTTAACTTTCTGAGCCAAATCCAGGAGAGCATCCCTATTAAAGTCAATCTTCTTCTTTCGAATGTCGTGTTCAATGCTATATTTCTTTGTCAAAGTTGGACGTCCAAGCTCTCCAGCCAGTGAACAGCAATTAAAGTCAATGGACTTGATGCGGGGTGATCCTGCCCCTTGTGGAGACACCACACCAATGAGAAGAGGGTGTAAGACAATTCCAAACTGCAGTGATAGCTCCCACTTCTCTTACTCTGAAGATTTGTCTTCACTGGCCGGTGGTTGGGGAAGGGTGTTCTTGGTTTTCGAACTGAAACAGCAATGAAGACACAGCAACTTGACTGTAAAGAGCTTCAAAAAGATCTCACCAAACGAAGTGATTGGGCAACAAAATGGCAAATGAAATTTATGTTGATAAATGTAAAGTAATGCACATTGGAAAAAATAATCCCAATACATAATACAATTTGATGGGGACTAATTTAGCTATAGCTACTGAAGAGAGAGATCTTGGAGTCATTGTGGATAGTTCTCTGAAACCATCCCCTCAGTGTGCAGCGGCAATCAAAAAAGCAAACAAAACGATAGGAATCGTTAAAAAGGGGATAGAGAATAAGACAGAGAATATCTTATTGCCTCTGCATAAAACCATGGTACGCCCACATATTGAATACTGCATACAGATGTGGTTGCCTCATCTGAAAAAAGATATATTAGCATTGGAAAAGGTTCAGAGAAGGGCAACAAAAATGATTAGGAGTTTGGAACAGGTCCCATATGTAGAGAGATGAAAAAGACTTGGATTTTTCAGCTTAGAAAAGAGGAGACTAAAGAGGAATATGATAGAGGTCTATAAAATCATGACTGGTGTGGAAAAAGTGACTAAGGAAAAGTTATTTACTTATTCCCATAATATAAGAACTAGGGGTCACCAAATGAAATTAATAGGCAGCAGGTTTAAAACAAACAAAAGGAAGTTTTTCTTCACTCAGCACACAGTCAACCTGTGGAACTCATTGCCAGAGGATGTTGTGAAGGCCAGGACTTTTACAGGGTTCAAAAAAGAGCTAGATAAATTCATGGAGGTTAGATCCATCAATAGCTATTAGCCAGGATGGGTAGGGATGGTGTCCCTAGCCTCTGTTTGTCTGGAAATGGCTGACAGGAGAGGGATCATTCGAGGTTTACCTGTTGTGTTCACCCCCTCTGGGGCATCTGGCATTGGCCGCTGTCGGCAGACAGGATACTGGGCTAGATGGACCTTTGGTCTGACCCAGTACCGCCATTCTTATGTTAACTCCGGTGAGCAACTCAAGGTCTAGTCCAAGTTACTGAGAAGTTTTTAGCTGGAGCTGCTAACCTGACCCATTCTCTGGCAGTGTACAGAGGCCTTTAAAGGGGGCTAGGATTACATTTGCATCTAAGGGTCCTTCACCTCAGCAAAACACAGGCCCTTTGCACAAGTACGATTAATGATGCCTAGCACTGGGCGACATTGCAGTCACACAGAGTCGGGCTCAACAGGACAACTAGTGACTGAGGCGAACAGGATTGGACCCCGTCTCTTTAATGAGGAAAAAAAAGTGGTCAGCATTTTAGAACGAGGCATCCTGCCAGGGAGGCAGACAGCCTGTGCAGGAACCCTGTGCAGGTTCAGTGCTACATGAAGGGGCGGGGTCTCAGGCAGAAGGGGTGGGGCCTCAGGCTGAAGGGGCGGAGCCATGGCTGGCCAGCCAGCCCTCCATGCAGTACAGTGCACCATTGTTGATTTAAAAGGCCTGTTGCCCTTGATACCGCCACTGCTGCAGTAACAGTCATTGCAGCTGGGAGCCCTGGGCCCATTTTAATCACCAGCCCCCAGGGCAACTGTGCCCTTGTCCCCCGTCTGTGGGCCTGCATCCTCCCAGCTCTCTCAGGGAGTCTCCTATAGACCCCAGTGAAATCCACAGGGGCCAGCCTGGTACCAGGCCCTGCCTGAGCAGTGCTCGTGACCAGATGAGGAGTGTGGGGGTTCTGCTTTACACTGCATAGCTCCTTGCCTCTCTAGCACTTCATGGAGAGGGAGGTTAGTGAGTGATTTCCCCTCACACCAGGGGTCCTGCCTCTGGTTTTTGGAAGGGCTGGTCACCCCACCCTCTAATGGAAGCCTATGAGGGTAGAAGACACCTCTGAAAATCAGGGCCACTGAGTCTGGGCATTTCACAATGATTCCAAGGAAGCAGAATCGGCCCATGTTTTCCAAAGGGAATGTATGAAAAAAAGAGAGTAAACAGGTCAGCTCTGTCCCCTCTGATCTCTCTGTCCCAGCGTCCCTAAAGCTCTGACAGCCAGAAGCTGGACTGGCCAAAAGGGCATGGATCATGTGACAAGAGCCCAGTTCTCAAACTTCTGAAACTGGGCTGGAGGGACCATCGGACTAGCTTACTAGGGCTGGTCTTATCCTGGATCAGCGCACTATTGGCCTGCTTCTACCTCAAAAGCAGGCATGGAAGCGCGATTGTAAATGAGAATCAGGCAGTAGGTGTTGGCAGTCATTAAACTGTATTGTGTGGGATATCAGTGGGGATTATAATAGCTGGTAGCTTGGAGGGGTGGGAGGAGAGATGTAATCGGAGATTTCACAGGAGGATACAATCAGACCGCAACTTTGTGTGGGGGTGTAAAGAAAATCCAGAAATGATTCTTTTCTGCAGCACACCTTGGGAGGAAACACCATTTGACTCCCGTCTCTTACAGATCCGCCAAGCCCGCCCACTTTCACTGGAAGTGCTGTCCAAGGCTAGAAAGAGAAGGAAGAATCCTCTCTGTAGAAGGAGAGTGAGCTAAATTAATGTGTCTCAACCTTTTTTTATAAAGTTCCCCTTTAAAAAAATTATAAGTACCCCCAGTACCTACAGTTTTCAGACACACACAAAAATTTTCGATCATTGCAACACATCTGTTATACAATTTTATCATACTTCGGCAGGAGATACAATTTTTGGGTGTAAAAAGTACAAAACTAATAAAGCGCTGTAAAACTTAAAACAAAAATTCAGTTTTCTCCAAATTTCAGTTGTGTTGACGTACCCCGACCTCTCTCGAGTATCCCTAAGGGTACTCATACCACTGGTTGAAAAACACCGAGCTAAATGATTAGCTCGTCTTTGCCACTGCAGAAAGCCAAGGTCTGCAAGCTCCTGCTTTCCCATAAAATGCCAGCATATTAGACTCCAGAAACCTCCCAAGAACAACAAAAGTAAAACAAAGAAATAGAAAAGATCTGTTAGCATGAAGGAAACAGTTGGGTTTTTGTTTTTGTTTTTGGTTTTTTTTGGAAAGTGGGTCTTTAGAAACAAGCCACAATGTCCTAGTATAGCCTGTTGAACAATGTCAAATAAGGTGACAGCCTTCCCTTTGCTTCCCACACATTTGAAAGTTCTCCTTTGACCCAGAGACTCTCCCAAGGCCGCTCAGACTGACTGCCCTGGGGCTTCCGGTGTATGGACACAGTGTTGGAAGAGCACACAAGCATTCAGCAGTGAGTAAATAGCAGCGATGAATGTGTGTTATTCTTTATGGCTTGACTTTTACTGTTCTCGGGGATTTACTGTACACACTGGTTGAAAAGATACACAGCAGTCAAATGACTGCACATAACCTGTTTTACAGGGGTAAAGTCCAATTTGTGACTTTAGTCTTGCCCGGATGCTACAAAAAGTTTCCTTTTGCTGCTGTCTCTCTAGACCAGTGTTTCTTAAACTTTTTAAGACCGAGGAACACGAAACAATAATTTTTTTTATGAAGAACACCAAGGATTTCTTGTTGAACAACAACAAAAAAAGTGTGTGTGTGTGGAGGGGGAGGGCGGAGAAAAGTAAAAAAAAAAAAAAAGGGGGTTCGGGGGAAGTTATTGAGCAAAAAAAAAAAAAAAAGGTCACCTGTCCCTTTAAGGGTGGCCATTTTGAACTCTGTTGTTCTCTGCGGCACACCTCCAACTGCCTCGCGGCGCACCAGTTTAAGAAACACTGCTCTAGACAGCCCCTGTTCCTGTAAACTGGAATAGCCCAAGAGAGGCAATTTCTAGTCACCTTTATCTCTCTCCTTTTGTAACCTCTCTCTCACAGGACACCTCAGGGTTAATACCATTTGATTCCCTTTTCTTACAAGAAGGCCACATCCACCCACTTTAACTGGAAGCGCTGCCCAAAGGTAGAAAGATCAGCAACTGAATTGTGGGGTTGAGGGAATTTTCCCTTCCCTCCCTCCCCCCGGTTTGCTCCCCATTTGCAATTCAAATAAATTTGGGGGAAGTTTCCCACACACTGAAAGTTCTGAAATGGACAAGAATCATGTCAATTACATGCAGCCTCTGCCTGGACCTACAGGGCCTGCTAGTGGCTAGTCTTGAGCCAGCTGTCCTAGGGTGCCCTCCTTGGCAGAGGCCACATGGCATAATGTCCTGAACATGCAGACCTTAGAAACCCATCCCAAGAGCTCCACGCTCCCCCCTTTATGCAGCAGGGAGTCTGGAAGTCACATGCACCAACAAGGAAGTCTCCCTAGCAGGGAGCCTGCAAGCCCTTGAAGACCTGATTACAGAGGTTTTCCAGATTTCTGGAGCCATAGACACTGGAAAGGCAGGATCCTGACTGCAGGGTGGTCCCCATGGGTCAGGATATCTCTGGAGCTGGCTTATGGAGTCCCGTGCCCTGGGGTAGACGACTTCAAAGACTGATTTTGCTGCACTCAGCTACCCTATTTATTACAGCATATGTAAATAGTGGGCTGTAATTATCTGTTACCTAATGTGCTGATTTTATAATACCAGGATATTGGGCTCTACTATGAATCTTCCTTAAAAGGATTTAAAAGACTCTGCGGAAGAGACACAAAACAACCCTCCTCCACACACACCAGTTCTAGTCTTTCTCCCCGTGAAACTTGATCCTGCATGCGTGGCAGAAACTTCAGTGGGAATAGGAGCCAGCCCTTAATGGCTAAGTGCATCTCGCCTGGGTATTTATCATTCCTCCAGCCTGCAGGTCCAGTCCTGGATCCTGATCTAACGCCCAGGGAAGTAAGCCAAGGAAAAGCATCTCATTGATTTTGGTGGGCTTCAGATGAGACACCTGGAGTTCAGGGAGCCTCTGCCCTCACTCAGTAAATGCGCCCTTTGAATGCAATTTTTAAAATTTATTTTCATGCTGATCCACAGGGATGACAGAGAAGGGCTACTTATAACTTGATATAGAAAAGATATCTAGAATGTAATTAAGGCCTGAATCCTGCAATTCTGTCCATGTAGGCAGGTTCCTCGTGAAGACAAAGTCAGGCTTCAACTTGTCACAGGGTATCCATCCTCATGGAAAAAAAAATATTAAAGGGTCACATCATGGATCCTTTTCTGCTAGGCAAGTAACCACCTCTAACGAACCATCTCAGCAATCAGCAGCCAAATCCTAAGTGGAGACAATTAGCATAGTTCTAATGAAAGTAGTTACACTGATTACACCAGCTGGCCCAGAATTTGCTTTTGAAAATTTAGTATTCAACTCCACCTGTCACTGAGTTTTCAAGCACTCACTTTTAAAAAAAAGGGTTTTGGTTCTTTATTTCTTATTTCCTCCTCATCCCCTTTTTAAAAGAACTCAAACCTAAATTGTTTTATTTTATAATAAGTGCAGTGCTCAGAATCTCTAAGATGTACTGGTTGAGGATCAGGAAATCAATAAAAAGACTCTCATTCACTTCACTGGAATTTGGATGAGGCCATAGGTCCTGTGGAAAAAAATATTGAAATTTAGTAATGACTTTAATTACACTCCTGCTTTTGTTTACTTCCCCTTTGTCTTTGTTTCCTCACCACTACAGTGAGACTGTGCAGGGTGCAGTTTATGGCTGTTATTCATTTACTCACTGGTACATCGAGATCTGGAATGTCACTCCAGTCGTAATTATGATGACTGCCGTTCCCAGCCCAATCTGAAGTCAAACAAGTAAGGTAGGGTCTAAACACAGTTCCTGCAGCTTGTCAGATGGCCATGCTGATTTGCCTATGAAAAGCAGTTCTAATCAAAAGGAGTAATTAAAACGTTAAATGCCAGAGATGGTTTGCAAGCACCTGAGTTATAACAACATGTAGCTTTATTTAACCTCATTGAGCAAGGCGTGCAGTGTCATGAAAGCTGCCAATCTGCAGGAAAACAGCTCACGTTAAAAATTCCACAGAAGGAAAGTGAACAAATTAGTCACAGTGAATAATACCCAGATAATAACCAGTGATCAAAGTTACGGTGTCAAAGGGGTGCTGTGTCAATGAGGGTCAAGTTGGAATCAAATCAGAAACTCGGTAGCCTACATCCGAATACTAATCCTTTGCTTCTGTATTGTACTGTTCATCATGCAGGATCTCAAAACGCTTTAGACCTGTAAGTTCAGGAAGCATGTCACACAGCACTCGACGGCAGCTATTTCTGGAACAGAAGTGGTCACATATATGGGTTTCTAGCACAGAATGGAAACATTATCTGAACAAGGACGCTTCAGAAATTTCCATGGGCTCTTGAGTCTCCACACAGATGTTTTTCCACATGTCATTACAAGAGAGTCCAACACAGTAAACTTGCACTACTGAACTTCGGGACCAGATTCCAAGCTGGTGTAAATTGACATTGCTTCAAATAATTAATATAAATAGAGCTGTGTCGGTTTTAATATCAGCAGAGGATCTGAGCTTCAAAGTAACCTGGAAGCATCCATTGTATGAGGTGTGGTATGTATTTATTTGGAAACAAACCACTAATTACCTTTACTATCCCAGTTTATTACATCAGTAAGCCATTCCCTTCTGCTATTTATTCTAGCGGATGCACATGGAAATTTCTGATTTTAAAAGAATATACCTAGAATGCCTTGGGCTTCCATTCAGCAACACAATCAAGGGTATGAGCCATCTAATGAGACCGACCCAGAAGCTTAACGTTAAGCACACGCTTAAGTGCTTTGCTGAATCAGGACTTTCAGTGCATTTTCTCTTTGCAATACAAGCCCAATCTTCGACTCATCTGCGATAAAGCAACTAGTGTTGCAACAAGACCTGCACGGCACAATCAGTACATGAGCACTCACACACGCCTCTTTGCCCAGATTTGAAGTGCACGTGGTCCCAAGAACACTCACTCCCTGTGATCATTGGACCAAGGCAATATCACTCGTACCTGCGCACGCTAAACGTGAACACCATCCTCACCGTGCTGCGTATTCACACGGGATGGCGTGGGCTTTATCCGAGATGGGCCCCTGCTTGACATAGGAGAGAGGAATAGCTTCCTACAACTACTCAAAGCCCTGGTGCAGAGGCAGTTAGATGAGTCAGATTAGGATATGGCCACACCTTTCTCCACCAGGATCACACACGCGCAATTCATTTTTGTTTATGTGATGAAAGAAATAATAAAATTTTGACTCTGCATCCAGCTCATATAGCCTCAAGCTGACTCATTTTTCAAGGAATGATGGTTCAGGCAAAGGCCTGCGTGGCCTAGGAAGGAACAGGTTTAACATTTTCTACAGGTTTCTAACATTTCCTCCGAATCTTTCGGACAGGGAGTAGAAATTGAACACCTGAATGGTTTCTTCAAGACCTCTTCTTCACGAGCCGCATCCAAACGTTAGTGAAGTCAATAGGAGTCCATCCATTCAGCTCAGTAGACAACAATTGGGCTTGTCTGGGTCCAATCAGGGAACAGGAATAATCAGGGCTGGACCACAACATTTTGGCACCTGAGGCGGGGAGCTCAAATGATGCTCCCATGCCCCCTTTTCTCCCGCCTGCCTGTTATGTCTCTTGTGCCCGCCTTCCTCCAGCACAGCACTCCACCATTTCTGTGCATGTAGAGCAGAGAGAATACATATGCACCAGCAGCAGACACAATTTTCTACACTCTGGGTCCTAGTGGCGCCCCCCACAGTCTGGCGCCTGAGACAGCCGCCTCAGTTCGCCTCATGGTAAGGCCAGCCCTGGGAATAATACCACATGACTTACATGATCAATTATCAATCCCCATCAACTCAATTTTTCATCACGTATCAAATGCCCCTGCTGAACTGTCAGAGTAAAACAAAAAGAAATTCTCTTCCAAAAATCGCTCTGACAAAATGTGCTGGAAAGTCCTGATTTGGCAAATTCTCTTCTTCCAAAAAATTGCGCAAAACCAAAAATCACCATGAAGACAACAGGCTGCAGTCTCTCATCCAATTAGAGCTCATCCAACTAGAAGAGTGCCACACACAGAAAACAAAGACATCACAATTCAGTTCTGTACAGTCTTCTGTCTATTATTTTATAGGAGAGACATTTTGTGAGGTGATACCTTTTATTGGATTGACTTCTCCTGGCAACAGAGGCAAACTTTGGGTCCCCCTCCCCCTTTTTTTTCTACCACTCAAATTCATCTGAAGAAGTGGGTTTACCCACGAAAGCTAATGATACCATATCATATATATAGTAGCCCAGTGTCTGTGAGTCTGTAACGCTGAAATGCTGGCTGTTCCCTCTGGGCGGTGCTGTTGCCTGAAATGCTGGCTGTTCCCTCTGGGCGGTGCTGTTGCCTGAAATGCTGGCTGTTCCCTCTGGGGGGCGCTGTTGCCTGAAATGCTGGCTGTTCCCTCTGGGCGGTGCTGTTGTTGAAATGCTGGCTGTTCCCTCTGGGTGGCCCGTGCTGCATGGGGAGTGTGGCCCGCTTGCGCCGCTTGCTCCCCCGCGGTGGCCCGGCTGAACGGTGCAGAAGTCAGCCGAGCACCACGGCAGGAGGCGAAGGGGGGCGGGGCGGTGACGTGCGTCATGACAGAGGCTCCAGGCCCTGTCCCCTGGCCGTGAATGTCACTGCCCCGCCCCCCTTCGCCTCCCGCTGTGGCGCTCGGCTGACTTCTGCACTGCTCAGCCGGGCTTCCGCGTGGGAGCAAGTGGCGCAAGCAACCGTTTGGGCTCCACACCCCCCATGCAGCACAGGGAGTGCGGCGCCCAAATGGCCATTTGGGCTCCACAGTCCCCCGAGTGGAGAGGCAGGACGGGGAGGAGAAGAGAAAGAGAGAGACAGAGTGAGAGGCAGGAGGCAGAGGAGAGCTGAGCGAGAGAGGGGGAGGCAGTAGGAGGAGGAGGAGAGAGAGAGAGAGAGAGACGGAGCGAGAGACCGGAGGCTCAGGAAAGAAGACCGATGTGGAGGAGAGACCTGAAATCCAGTCTTATGACGGGCTAATTTGCTAGTATACATAATGTTAGTCTCTAAGGTGCCACAGAACCACTCATTGTTTTTAAAGCTCCACAAAATTCTTCCTCAAGCCAGTGGAGTTCAAAAGCTCCTCTGTTTCACTAACAAATGTTGGTCCAGTCAAAGGTAGTACCTCTCCCCACTTTGCCCCTCATGGCCTAGGATCAACACATCAAGTATTAATTTTATGGTCAGTTCATTTCTGCACATATGTGTGCGTGGCTGGTTTGTGTCAAGTGCCAACAGAAGGACAGACAGCATGAGAAATTAACCCCGCATTAACAAAGCACGAACTGCATTGCGCTAGATTATTTTATCATATCAGTCAAAGAAGAAATATCTAAGTTGACCTTTGGATTATGACTCATACCATGCCCAATGTATGCATCTATCTCAGTAGGATGTTTACTGTTCCCTGAATGACTTGGTAAGACAGATATGCCAGGAGCCAATATCTGCCATGCTTAGGTGCAGTCCTTCATGCATTTGTAAAGCTTTTATTAATCACTAGAAGGCTTACCCAGCATTGTCTGGGTCCTTCAGGGCAGGGGCGTGGGAGATGCAGGAGGTTGGAGGCCTGGGGTGGCTATCACCTCAGCCCACTTGGGACCTGTTCTTTCTTCTCCCACCACAGGCCACTCCCCCAAGGTGCCTTCAGCAGGTGGAAGGGCAGGCCTGCTGACAGGCGAGACTAATGGCGCAGTTGCTCTGAGTCCCAGCAATTCGAAAGGGCCCAGGACTTCTAGCCACCACCACTGCTACTGCAGTGGCGACTGGAGTCTTGGGCCCTTTAAATTGCTGGCGGAGCACCCGTGCTGTGTGCTCTGAGGGCTCAGGGTGAACCATGCTCCAGGCAGCATGGAGGCCTGGCTGCCCCTGGATTCACACCTTCCAGGAGTGGGGAGCTGCCCCCCCCCATCTTGCCCAGGAGCCCAGGGAGGCAGTTGGCCCCCTGAGCAAACTTTTTATTTTATAAGGAGAACAAGAAACAATGAATTATTGTAAAAGAAATGATGAGATGGGAGTAATCAGAATGGATGGGCAACCTAGCTCCAACACTGCGACAGTCAGTCTTTGACTTTCCACTTTTTTCCTTTCAAAAAGCTAATTCTGGAGCCAGCTAATTATCTTCACCTGAAAAATTTCCCCACCCCTCCCATCAGAAAATGTGATTTTTACCTAAATCAAAATTCTCAGTGGCAAAAGCATTGAATGTTGAGGTTATTTTTTGTTTTCAATTTTATTTTATGAGAAAGGCCAAAAATGCATTCTTTTGTTTTGAATCAACATTTTAAAATAAGAGGTTTCATTTTGAGCTAGCATTTCAAAACAAAATGAAAATTTGAGTTTTGATTCTACTTTGAAAGGCATTCCTTTTTTGGTTTTTAAAAACAGTGACATTTTCTTTTCCCTTTAAAAGAAAGTAAAAAGGGGGAAACTACCTGTAAACCAATCAAATTTAATTTGCCCTGTTGCTCACTACCCTCTTTTTTTTAACCCTACTAAAAGAATGAGAGAAATAAAAAAGTATGAGGAAAAGAGAGAGCGTTTTGGGTTTGTTTTCACATTTTCCAGCTGAAATAAGCTGGAGAAAGTTTAAAAAGTGAGAGGAAGTGGGAGCATAAAAATAATTTTCAATTAGATTCTAGCTGACATTACAAACAATGGTTTTTTTTCCTTTTCTTTTCAAATGTCCTGCAGAAACCAAAAGTTTCTCACTGGAAAATGTTGAAGAAGAATTTTTTCTGGGAAAATTTCTGGTTTCTTGAACAACTCAAGTTAACTTTTCTTCTCCCTCACCCATTATTTCAGCATCTCCACATCTTGATTTCAGATGGAATTAGAAGCAGAAGTAGTAAAACCCAGCAAGAGCTACTGATGAGATTCTTAACCACCAGTTCTGAAGGAGTAAATTTGTTCTCAATAGATCTGGTCACAATTTTTTTTTCAAATTTTAACATTTTGACCCCCCTTTAACATTCAAAATTTTGTAACTGCAAAAAGGAGGGGGGGGGGAATAAGTTTTGACCAAATATTTGTGAAGCTTTCCACTGTTGATTAACTCAAGCTTGAGATGACAAACTTTGACAAAGGGAGGAAAAATTTCAAGGAAAATTCCTCCTCTTTTTCTGCAAGCTAAACCACAAATCTGGATAAACTTTAGATCAAACAGCAAACTTATCGGAAGTTTGGTGGTTCAATATGTACTACTGTTTGCTCCTTACTAGGTTGTCAGATGGTAGGTGCAGGAAACACTCCTACACAACCAAGTTTCAACAAAGTCTAACATGCCCTACTTTAAAACTTTAAATTTCTGCTTCCATCCCAAACATCTAAGAAATTGCCTCCCTGTCTATTTAGTCTTCCAATACCAATGTTCTAAGTAGTAGGCACATTTAATTTTTAGGGTGAACTCTTCTTGGCTAGTGAGCTGAATGACTCAACCTATGGTGTGTATGAGTGTGCCTGCCCAATTGCCAACAAGGGGGGGAAGGGGCAAAGAAGGCAGTTGCCCTGGGGCCCAGCAATTCAAAGGGTCCCAAGGCTTCCAGCCACTGACATCCTTTATATCACTTCCAGAGCACCATGCCACGTGCTCTGAGTGGCTTTGAGGACTGGGGAAGGGGAGGGGCGTTGCGCTCCAGGCCGTGCTGAGGGATGACCCCGCCCCTTCCACCCAAGGTCCCGCCCCTTCCACCCAAAGACCCGCCCCTTCTGGGAGCACAGAGCCACCCTTCCCCCACCTTTTCCAGGGGCTCACAGAGGCTGTTGGCACCCGGTGTGTGTGTGTGTGTGTGTGCGTGCGCACAAAGAGTACATTTCAATATACACTCACACTGTACTACGTTTTTATTATTAATATTTAGCAATAAAGGAAGGGCTTTAGCTATTTCTAGAAGGTGGAGAAATCCCCTTCCAGCCAGGTGAAGCAGTTGAGCAAGTGTTCACATCTGCCGTCACCAACCCTCTTTCTCAAGCATTCCTTCACCCCCGTGAACTGTACTCGGTGATTTCAGAGAGGCGAGCGCGTCACTCCTCACGTGTTTTCACACCTTCCTCCACGCGTTGTTTTCTTAAAGCCAGCCCACATGACTCCTAGAAGCAGCAGGACAAGGAGCGGGCAGGACTGCATGGATGACACACTTAGTGCCTGGGATAGAAGTCAGTCGCATTGGCTTCTCTTTTCAAAGGGACAAGCAGTACCTCTCTCTACCTGCTGCTTTTAAGTGGGTCTCTTCTGGGTCTGGGGCGGTGGTGCCCAAACTTTTCGGCATCATGCCTCCTTTTTTATTTTTGAACCCCGCCCCGCAAAAATAGCAGCAAAACTTGTTGAGGAAAAAAAAAAGGAACTGACCGGGGCAGCAAAACTTGATGGTGGGGGAGGCTGGGTTGCCTCGCGCCCCCCCTGGAATTTCTTCACGCCCCCCCCAGGGGGGCATGCCCCTAGTTTGGGAACCCATGCTCTGGGAGGTAAGATCAAGCTCAGGTTTTTGGATTGAAAAAGTAGCTGGATTATAGGTTTCAATCACTGCAGCAGTGCTTGATGCCTGATGAGGACGAAGAAGAGTCGAGCCTCCCCTCAGATCTATGCTGAGTTAAGGCGCGCTGGCATAAAAAGCGAGCACTGCCGGCCCACAATAGGGAATGCATCCAGGACTGCTAAGTTGTCATTTTACATAGTCTCTGGCAGTTTCTCTACTGCAGCCCTCTGCAGAGCCCATCCACATTTTCCAATCAAAACATTTCCCTGCCAGAAATGGGAGTTTCCTGGAAAAGCATGCACGTTTTCCACGTGAAAATTTCACTCGGGATTGACGGTTTCTAGGGAGCTTCTGAAAGGCTTGTCTTGAGATCAAATTAACTTTTCCAAAGGTGAGGATGTTTAGAAAAGTCAAAGTGTGTGTGCGTGAAAGGGGGGAATTAGAGGGAAAAAATACCACGTAAGAACCCCCTAGATATTATTCATTTTATTGCACTCCCTAGCAACAAAAAATTAATTAGGAAACGTGGAATAGAAATTAAATTTAGAAATTCTGAAAATGTATTTTTTACCTAATTTCACAAAAAATTTTGAACCATCCTTCCCAACCCCCAAAAGTCCTTCCATTTCAAACCCTATGAAATGGAAATAACTGTAAAATGATCAGAAATCATTTTGGCCTTGGAAAGGGTTCAGAAAAGGGCAACTAAAATGATTAGGGGTTTGGAACGGGTCCCATATGAAGAGAGGTTAAAGCGACTGGGACTTTTCAGTTTAGAAAAGAGGAGACTGAGGGGGGATATGATAGAGGTGTATAAAATCATGAGTGGTGTGGAGAGGGCCGATAAAGAAAAGTTATTTATTAGTTCCCATAATAGAAGAACTAGAGGACACCAAATGAAATTAATGGGTAGCAGGTTTAAAACTAATAAAAGAAAGTTCTTCTTCACACAGCGTGTAGCCAACCTGTGGAACTCCTTGCCAGAGGAGGCTGTGAAGGCTAGGACTATAACAGAGTTTAAAGAGAAGCTAGATAATTTCATGGAGTTTAGGTCCATAAAAGGCTATTAGCCAGGGGATAGAAATGGTGTCCCTGGCCTCTGTTTGTCAGAGGCTGGAGAAGGATGGCAGGAGACAAGTTGCTTGATCATTGTCTTCGGTCCACCCTCTCTGGGGCACCTGGTGCTGGCCACTGTCGGCAGACAGGCTACTGGGCTAGATGGACTTTTGGTCTGACCCCGTACGGCCGTTCTTATGTTCTTATGTAAATGATCAGAAGTTTTTTTTGATCATCAGTGACTCCCACATTGCAGAGTGAAGCATCTTTCTTTGTGAGAGTTCCAGCAGAGTTTCTGTCCTGCTTTGGACAAGAGACCTCTTCTTGGCTCATAGATACAATTTGTTTTAGTTTTGCATTTTCTGTGGTGCTACCTTAGTGTGGGAGGAACAGGCAACGGCTTTGGGCGCCTTTATTTATTTGTGGCCATGCGGACTTAGTATGGTAGTGCTTAGACAGCAACTTAATGGCTCAGTCCCCTTGTGCTTGGTGCTATACAAACACAGTGTGATAGACAGTCCCTGCCCCAAACCGCTTACGGACCTAGGATACAATATAAACAGGACGGGGGGAGGGATGACAACACACATTAGTGCCACAACTTTTTGAAGGGGGTTGGTAGGAGGGGAAGGGCTAAAACAGGAAGGTGGAAATGGAAGAGGGAAGGTGAGGCAAGGAAGGGGGCAGTTATGGCAGTTAGGGGCAGTTATGGGTTAAAGTTGGACCTGTAACTGCTCTGTGCTGACCAGACCGGTTCAATCATTCACAAGAGAACTGCACCACATATTTATCAGTAGTAAATAATTGCAGAGGCCTATTCATTTGCATGGGCATTCTCTCTTCATTTGTACAGCTACCAGAAGGTTTACCCAGTGTTGTGTGGGTCCTTAACTCAATTACCTTTTGTTTTTCTTCATTTCAATCATTGCTCTGGGGTAGGGCTAGGGATGAGGAGTCCAGTACTCAGGCTGTCCTGGGGAGAGAGGACAACCCCAGCCCTCTCTCACCACAGCAGTTGGGCCAGGTGAGAAGTGCCTCTCCGTGGCTGCTGCAGCTCCAGCGGGCACAGCTGGGGGAGGGGTGCATGCCCCCCAGCTGGGGGAAGGGTGCATGCCCCCCAGCTGGGGGAAGGGTGCATGCCCCCCAGCTGGGGGAAGGGTGCATGCCCCCCAGCTGGGGCTGGTCCAGGTTTGTCTGCCTCCTGTGCCCCTCAAGCAGAGTGAGGAATGCAGCAAACTGTGCCCTTTCTCCTCACTCCCTGACAAAGGGGAAAGAGCCAGCAATGTTCCTGTATGAATTGGGGAAGGGAAGCTTTGGGCCCCTCACAAAGGGCACATGGCGGGTGGGGGGGGGGGGATATGAGCTGGGGCAGTCCTGGACCAGTGGGGATCCCCAGCCAGCCCTTTCCCCTGCCCGGTGATTCAGTCTGCTTTCTGTATGGTGTTCTGAGCAGCAATCCCATTCCAGGCACATCCCATTATCCTGGCACAAGCAAACCCTGACCTTGCTGTAAGCTAGGATAAGAGGAAGCTGCGTACTAATGTGGTGGTCCTCGCTCTTTCCATTCAGGAGGCGTTCTTGAACAGACAGATAGGCAAACTCCCTCAAACATATAACAGAGTTGCCTACGGAGTACGAGGAGCGCTAAGCAAGTTCTCATCTCTTTTACACTTCAGCATCCCATTCCCGCCTTTTCTCTCTGTTCTTTCCATACGTTCATTTCCTTACACCGTCTCCTTTGTTCTCTTTTGGCCTTTGCGCATCTGCTTCTTCACTCTAGCCTCCAGGCAGTTTCCCTCCACGATTGGGTTCTGTCATTCACCCCTTGGCAGTGTGGTTCCTCTCTTCCTCCACCTTCCTTGACCCTTCCCTCTACACTTGCCCAGCCTTTTACCTCTGGGTCCTCAGTCATCCTTTCCCCAGATGTTAGATTCCTCCACAGGATTATAATGAGAGCAGCGTCTGAAGTGCTTGGCCAGCCAGCCAGAGAGGGGCAACAGGGAAAGTTGATTGACTTTACAGAACCAAAGTGAGTCAGGCAGGGGGCTCAGCTGCGGGTCTCATATGAAGGGGAGAAGGTTCTGTCACTGGCTCCATTCACTGCAAGGGCTGCCTCATCCTGGAACCTCTTGGGATTAGCTCTTGCCAGGCACTGCCCTTTTCTGGTGGTGTCTCTGACTGTCATCTTTCACCCCGCTCCCTCCTGGAACTGCAGCTTGGCCCTCCCGCCAGGTCACGGAGGTCCTCCTCTTCCAGGGAAGTCAAAGTCCTTCCAGACCAGCTGTCTGGCTAGAGTCTCCAATGCCCTGCACCACTTCTCAGTGGCTAGTAGGGGTCCTCAGGCCCACCCTCTGTACTGTGTTCCAGCCCAGGAAACAACACACAGTCAGTGTCTGTACAGTCCTACCCCTTCCTGTGGTTTCCTTGGGTTACTCCCTACTTATCTGGCTTCCCCCTCATTTCAAACTCCCTCCTTCCAGAGAGTTACTATAGACTACTTCCTTACAGCTCCTTGCTGCTAATCACTACTGGGCCTTATATAGGCTTCTCTTGTTCCTGCCCAGCTGAGAGCCATTCCCTGTATCTTTCTTCAGGTGCAGCCTGGGCATTAATTGGCCTGCTAGTCACTTTCACCCTCCTGGGGCTTGTGTAGGATGGGTACCCCACCCCTGGATCCTAAAGTTCAAAGGCTGAATGAGTGTTCCAGGTTTCTAACCAGGATGCAGAGCCCTATAAAGACAACAGCACCTAATAAGTCTAATTGGCTTGCAGAGAGCTTTTCAGCCACCTCACCCAGTGCAGCAAATGTCTCTGCTTTCTAGGTGGGGTGCCAGAGGCCCAGAAAGGCAAAGCAACTTAAAGTCAATCACTGCAGGTCAGTAACACAGCCAGGACCGCAACCAAGATCACTTGGTACTAGCCCTGTCCCCCTGGACCGCTACAGTTGGAAGGATCTGTGCAAGATTAAAGGGCTGAGTCTCAAGTACACGAAGGCTTCTAGGCACCACTCACTGTGGCAGCATTCAGGGGGCTCAGAGAGAATGTAAAATGTAATTTAAAGGGCAAAAATGAACCTTAGTGTAAATCGGTGTCCAGTCCAAGAATTCTGGGGGATTTCACTTAGAATACTGAGGTCTCCCCCCATCAGTCTGAAGTTTTTTTGCTGCTTCCCATCGCCAGCTGAGTAACTTCCACGTGCTAGCGATGGGCAGCAGGGATCTCATCGGGGACTTTTTAAGAATATCTTGTTCTTCCCATCTAGGTTACTGATCGCTCCATTTGGGGGCAGGTTTCTTTCCAAGTTAATTAGGAGAAGGGATCAGCTACCGTGGAATGCCATCCTAACCAGAATGTATACATTAGGAAAGGAATACTTCTGCAGAAGAGTGTTATGCCTTCATTTCATTCTTTGGCTGCTTTGGCATCAGATATTTTTTCCATGCTTTTAAAGCCCTGACTAAGCCCATAGTTTTTTTTTCTTTTTAAGTTTGAAAAAAAAAAAAAAAAAAAAGATTTTATTGGCGTTTTTTCCCCCCAGAATACTGAACTTTGGTGGTTTAAAAAAAAAAAAAAAAACTTTTCAGTAAAATCCAGTCAGTTCTGCAGCTGATTGAAATCTTAAAAACAAAAACAAAAACAAAAAAACCCATTACAGCTGGTTTTTATGCCTCCTGATTTTTTAAAAACTAATTGAAATTCAGAAAAAAAAAAAAATACACCAGCTGCTTGGCTTAACTTTAAGCATGTTACTATGGAAATCAATAGAACACTAATAGATACTTGAAGTTCAGCACATGCTTTGCTGAATTGGAACTTTCGAACTCTGAGATTTGATCACAAATTATTAATTTGCATTTAAGAGATACATAGCATGGAAGAGCCTATTCATGGACCAGGGTCCCGTTGTGGTAGGCAGTGCACAAAACACAACAAAAATACAGCCTGAGTCCACAAGAGCTTACGGTCTAAGTATAGATCAAGAGACACCCAGGGATACAAAATCAGTCCTGTTATAGAAGCAGGCAAAAGACAGGAATATTTAGGGTTGCCCGAAGTAGCGTGCTCTTCTGAATTGTCTGAATTCGGGCTGGTCACTGCACTGAAGTTGGTCATGCATTTAACCTACTCCTAATATTCTAGTCACTGCTTTTGAGCCAGCGAGCTTGCACACGTGTATTGTACACACACAGCATGAAGCTGTCTTTTGCATGGCTGTTATGGCCTTGATCGGAACAAGCTGCCGTCCCTCTGGTAATCTCCGGGCCCCAGTCCAACACTGAGTGATGTCAATGCATTTTTTAAATGCATCTCTATTAGCACTCTTGCCAAACAGGTTTTAAAACATCTTAACACTGGATTATGATTTGTTGGGTGTCCCCCTCCTTTGCTATTGGATAGAGGGGCTGGATTCTTTTATTATTTAAACAAGCAAGCCATGTAAGTAATTGCAAGTGGTCCCTACTCCTTTCTGACCCATGCTAAGGTTTGCAGCTGCTGAGAAGGCCAAACAGCATGAAAATGCATCACTCTCAACATATTTACTTGGTTTTGCATGGCAGTCTCACTTTGCAGCCTAAAACTAAACTAACATTTTAACCAGCCTGAGCACTCATCCATGGGCTGTGTGGTCCCCGCTACCACCTCTCCTAGTAGATGTGCATTACACGTGTGAGGGATTTCCAGCTAGACCCGTCTTACATAACAGCAGGAGGCCTTTCCTACCTTTGTCCAAAAAAGTGCAAACTGTGATAATTCAAGTGCATGTTTTTATTGCACTTTGTAGGCTAAGTGTTCACAAGTGCTCAGTTCCCCACTCAGCCCCCTTTGGATAGTGGTGCCCAGCCCTTGTGAAAATCTGGCTGTACAGCCATTTGCAAATAGACAATAACTCACGAGTCCTCCCAGGCACCTGGGCAATTGGTGGGTGTGCATCATCCTCATATTGTAGAAGAGAAATGGGATCAGTCCACTGGGCTCCCGTAACTCCCTGTTCCTTCCACACTGCAACCCTTGGCCTCCAGATGCCACCCAGAATAAAACAATCAAACCCAGAAGTTAGGGCTACATTGCCATGTGAAATGTCCACCAGTTAAGGAATTGTAATTCCCTACCAATGACCTTGGGAAAAGTTATTTCGTAGATGGGGGAACAACAGAGAGCAGCTATCTCGCTAGACCACGTTTCTGCTAATCAGTGCAGCAAAAGCAAAAATCTCAGATTCAGGCCTCAGCTACCCACAAAAAAAGATGACTACATCAGACATACCAATATAGTTAAAGGGGAACAACCTCCCTTACTGGTACAAAGGTGCTTATATCTGTATAGCTTATAAGAAATGGGAATCAACAGCATTGATACAAAGCAGTTATGGCCACATCTCCACTTGCTGTGCCAGAGATCGATCTTCTGGTATTCAATTTAGCGGGTCTAGTTAAGACCCGCTAAACCGAACACTGAGAGTGGCTCCAATCGGCACCTGTATCCCTGGCAGTCATGAAAGTAGCTATGTACTTGATTTTTCCTTCCTAAGTGAGGTACTTTGCCCTCATTTTTGATTGAGTATCATCTAAATCAGTGATTCCCAAACTTTTTCCCATGGAGGAACCCCCTAAAATAATTTTTCATATCCCAAGGAACTCCTACCTATGAAAACGTTTGCTTGGCCAGAAAAAGTTGACAGCGGGGAGCGCAATTCAATTACTGCTAAATTATTGTCAAGAAAATGTATTTGTAAAGAGCTGTTATATATATATATATGTCAGCTTACATTGTAAGAAACATTTTTTATTTATTTATTCCACGATTTCTCGCGGGCGGAACCCCTGACAATGGTCTGTGGAACCCCAGGGTTCCGCAGAACCCTGATTGGGAAACACTGAATTCTAAATGTACATAAACCAATCCTCCAATTTATCAAGTTCTGCTCTTATCTTCCAAAGTGCTTGCAACCTTTCCCAGGTTGGTATCATCTGAAGATTGTATAAACACACTGTTCACTCCATTATTCAAGGGTTTAATGAAGATGTCATCTAGTACCAAACCCAGAACTCTCCCCTGCTGGATTCCTCTAGGTACACCCTCCCAGTCTAACGGTGACCTATTGATAACGGCCCTTTGAATATGGACTTTTACCCAGTTGTGAACCCACTTACAGCCATTTCACCTAGACCACAGTTCTCTAATTTGCTTATGAGAATGTGAGGGAGACTTGTGACAAGAGCCTTTTAAAAAATCAAGATGGATTGTATCTATTGTTTCCCAGTACCCACTGGGCCAATAACCCGATCAATGTTCATTCAGTGGGGGGAAAAAAAGGAGGGAGGTTGTTGTTGTTGTTTCCTTCCAGAAAGAAAGCTTGTGCTATGCAGAGGTAGAAAGTCTTCCACATCAGAAGAAAAACAAAAGCCTTGCCACCAGTTGGAGCCCTAAATGTAGTGTTTGTAATGGATGGGCAGATACCCACTGTCAGACCTACAAATCAAATTTCCGACAACCTGAAGTTCGGACACATTTTCCCTTATCCAAAATGCACATGGAAACACATTTCAGTTCTCCAGTATTTAGGGTATTTGGATGTTGTGAGACATTTGAATAATGTAACTTTATGACCCCATTTCAGCAACATATTTAAGCACCTGCCTAACTTTAAGCACCATGAACTCCTGGGGGATACTTAATCACATCCTTAAGAGTTTTGCTGGATCAGGTCCAATTTGTCTCTCTCACCTTCCCAGCCCTACATTTGTGATCGCGCCACTTAGGCAAGACTCAAACCCAATAATGTTTCAGTCCAAGGAAAGCTTGAAGCCAAGATGTGCTAATGGGTTTGCAATGAAAACAAACCAAACCTATGTATCTGTTGCACCGATAGGAACAGCTTTTGCACAGTGTGAGGCTGTTTGGAGAACTTGCTAGATCGCATAAATAGAACGGTAGACATGTTATCATTCCATCACTGTAATCTTTTAACTGAAAACCTTCAGGATATTTGCAGGGAAACTGAATTTCCCCTGTTTTGTGTCATGATTCTTTGAGTGAAACTTAGTCAAAAGTAATTGATGAAATACTGGCTGGGAGGGATTATTGTATGCCGATAAAGAAATATTCATAAAGCTTCCTGGCTAAGAACGATGAACATGAGTCGGCATCTGTATTTAATCCTTCTGTGGTAATAAATAATCAGAGATAGCACATGATTTGCTTACATTTAGCTCCCCATGCACCCTTTCCAGTCCCACAAGCTTTGTAGGTATACATTAACCATTGCAAAAAACAGACGTGGAGAGATTTAGTCATGTGCTTAACTGCTCATTGACTAGTCTCCTTGAAGTCATTGAAACGCCTCACAGCGCACAAAGGTAATCACGCGGAGAGGTGTTTGCAGGATCAGAGCTTAAGTGATTAGGTTCTAGTCCAGCTCCATTCTTTTCACTGGGATTTAATCAGACCTTTAGCCATCCATGCTGAAAGCTGCAGTCGGCAAACAGGTTGCTGCTGCGTGACACTTCAAGTTGCATGCTAGTTAGTCTGAAAGCATGGTAGTTGTGTCAGGAGTTATTTTTACACTCTCTAAGACAGGGCTGGGGAACTTAAGGCCCCTGGCTTGCCTGCAGTCAGCCCCTGAGGCTCAGGGCTCCTCCTCAGCATTGGGGAGCCTGTGCTGGTGATCCAGCCCCACTGCTGTCCCCCCATGGGGCTGGAGCACATCAAAATCTACTATTCTGGGCCTGAAGGGAATGCGGGGAGTGTCTTTTCTCAGTCTGGGGCCACGTCAGTGGGGTTTTTTTTTTCTTTCTCACTTGTATGCAGCCCTCAACTGATTTTTCATTGGTTCAGTGCCCCCCTACCCGACCCAAAAAAGGCTCCCCATCCCTGCTCTAAGGGAAGCAAAGGCTTGTTCCAAGGTACTCTGAAATCAAGATCCCACTTACTTCAAAGAGCTTAGGCGCTCCGTCCAACTCATTCTCATTAAGATTCCCCCATTCATAAAAGGCATTTTCACACATCCGAGTTGTATGAGCCATGTATAACCCACTTGGCAGGGCTGTTACATCCAAGGGCCAGATTATCCATTAGGCACAGCAGGCACAGTACCTAGGGGCTATGAACAATTTAGGGCCTAAAAACATTCATAATTGACTCAAAAATAAGAGAAGAAAACTGTTAAATCACACTTAATAATTTGCTATTTTTATTAGAATACATGTACAAATGTTGGAGATCAATTAAATGCAGGTGTATTAAATCTTTGGTCAAACAAACAACATACAGGTACAACACACAATTAAATATGTACTTTGTGACTCTTTTTGTTAGCAAAATCACAGATTACATCATGGAATGTCACTTTTCTCAAGAGCTCACTCCTAATTGAAAATAGTGCAAGGGAAGAGAGTCGTTTCTGTCCCACGATAGACTGAAGACAATTCTTTATACGTTTTAACTTTGAAAATGGGTATTTGCCTTCACAGTTTGTTCCCAAGATGGCAAGATACATTCTGAAAGCATTGTTGACTTTTGGAAAATTTGTCATCAACTTGTCTGCTATTTGTGATTACAGCAACTGGGTTTGGATGCAGTTTCATGTGAGAAACCCCGCACTCTCCAGCCTGCTGGGCTGGGAAGGGAAGAGAGGGGGGAGCAGCCTGCATGGGGTAGGTAGGTGGGGGAAAAAAGGGGTGGTTGGGTGCTGGCATCTGTGTGGTGAGGTAGGAGGAGTGTGTTGGGAGTCCTGACTCATTCCTGTCTGAACTGCAACTGCTGGTGCAAGGGAGAGACATAGGACTCTCTCCTGGGCTGGGGGAAGGGTGGGGAAGCAGGTTACATGGGGGTGTGCGTGTTATGCTGATATGCTAGTGTGTGGGGGCAGGTGGCTATATGAAAGACGGGGATGCTGCTGTGGACAGTTCACTGTCTCATTAATGCATCAGATGGAGCTTAGTCCAATTTATCTTCCCTCTTCTTGTTGAGGCTGTAGTGAGGAGTGGTTGGTATTAATTACCAACTGATTGGTGACATAATTTCAAGATCTTAAATATGCTAGGAAAATATGATGGGGGAAAGAATAATGTAGCACCCACTGTTAGACTTGTAGGGCAAACACAAAACAGTGACTCCTCAACAACTCTAGACCAAAATATTTTCCACCTAATATCACGAGGGGAAGATAAAGAGTTTGCTTTTGGTCATGTTGAGTTTGTTAACAGGAGGCAATCTGCCTGGAGATGTTAGCCTGAGCAAAACATTAGTTTGTATGGAGGGAAGACAGATCCAGAGCAGATAAATAAAGAAGGGGGGAGATTCTGCATTAGCAGATCTTAATGCAGGATCTGATTTCACGTGTATTGGTGTTTTTCTATTGTAAAGCAGTTAGGTTGCTTTTGTAGATAAGGATTATGTGGATAGGCCTAGCTTAGGACATATGCTTGATTACATTTCAAAGTTTACCTAGGTGTTAACAGTTTAAGGTATGGAAAGAAAATTATTCTTTTAGAGTTTTTGGGAGTGTTGTAGATCTCTGAAGACTCTGATCTTTTTTTTTTTTTTAAATAACCTGTGTTACTAATTAATGCATGGTAAATTGTTAAAACTGGAAGAACTTTGCCATGGAACATGTTTGTTTGGCCTTTCAATTAGAGTTGGATTCCAGACATGTCATTTTCATTACATTTTAGAATGTGTTTGGGGAGAGGCATTAAGGGCAGATCTTTTCTATGTGGTATAGTTCTGGCTCTTATGAGTCAATGGACATACTAAGTGTGATGCTAGGTATGCTGGAGGATCAATACTCTATTTGCAAACTCTTTAAAAAATGGCTTGATTTGCTTTCTATGTTGCTTTATTACTTGTTTTTATTGTTATATGTTTGAGCATTATTAATCAAATTAAGAGTTGACATCCCAGAGAAACTGTGTAAGCCTGAGTGCATGCCTTTTTCTCTCCTTTCCAGTGTAAGTACATATCGTATTAATATTTACAAGGTGAGCATAACTGTTTCCAGTTGACTCAGATTGCTTTAGCATCTTAAAGTGGAGCTGTGTGGATAATACACATTTTGGTGTGTTTACTAGCTTGAGTAGTTAGAAAGGATGATAAAATACATGTAGTCCCAGGGTAATGTTAATTTTCTTTTTTTTTTTATATTAAATAGACATCATAAGCATTGCTCCTTGTTCTTATTTTCAAGTGTTTGGCTTCCATACCTGTTTCAAATATATATTTATATCTAGGTTTTTGTTTCTACTGCTGGTGCACATAAGAAAATTCAACCTGCTGAAGGATGGAAAATGTTAGAGGGAACTCTGCTTATTACTACAGTGTTTGCATTTCCCAGTTGTGTTTCCGAAACCCTAGGCTTCTACTAAACACTGTCTCTGGCAGAAATGTATATAGCCAGCATCAGCCAACGTACTGCTATTTTGTAAATGATGCTGAACATGGCACTATGCATTGCTCTGTGGATTTTAGTTGTAGCAGTAGCAGCATCAACTTACTTTTCTCCTTATCTACCGATTAGCGATCAGGTGAATCCGAAGTGTACAACAAAATGTCTGCTATTTTAGAATGAAGTACCATGAATTTCTCACACTGTGCGCCTCTTTCAAGAGCGAAAATTAAAGTGGGTGATATTAGGTGAATAGGTGATAGTGCATTTCTCCCTTCTATATAATCTAATTTAAGGGCCTACAATTATGAGAGTGCCTAGGGCCTACGATGAGCTTAATGTGGCCCGATTACATCTGCTGCAGTGTCTGAGTCACAAGTGATTTGAGTTTATTGCAGCGCTCAATGGGAGAGGCTGATTCTTTAGCTCAAAAGGGTGGAGACTGTTGATTGTAGTTCTAGAGATGTATCCCAGTTCAATCCCAGAGTCAACCAAAATAGCTGCTACCAGATTGTGTTCATCTATCACTTGGTCTACACCAGATGGGCAACCTAGGCTAGTGGGGAGGGGCAGCACACGAATGGTCCTCCAATCTCAATAGGCCAAAGATAATTGTAATCAAGGCTATCTCCAGGGGTAGGGTAGTTGGTTGTCCACCACTGGTCTACACAAAACCACAGAGGCTATGTGGTCTAGCACTTGTATGCTGCTATTACTTTGGAGGGTTTTTTTAAACTTAAAATGTTTATTTCTTTTTCTTCCACAGCAACTGCAGTAAATAGGACAATGTTTATTCATTACAAATTACAGATGAAAAGCTTAGAGAGATCCTTCACATGATCTTAATTTGAAATGAGTACATTTTAAAAATATGGATTCAAAAACATTTTGTAAGAGGACAAAACACAGACACTGTCTTGATTCCCAGTGCTGTTCTCCCCAATGTTATGAGACTCTGCTAGGAGTCATAAAGGCACTGAGCTTCCAACTCTTCCTCCCACAAGTAGTCTGTGCTTATTCAAATGCCCTCTTGCCCTTGATGGACTGACTCACACAAGCAAGAGCTGTGGGACTGGTCCAAAACATTACATGATAAGAAAGGGCTTTGGTTAGCTCCATTCGCCTCTGAAGAAAATCTCAGAGTATTTAAAAATCACAAACTAGGGAAATGACAAAAGTTGCTGTGCCTGGAAGAGTGAGTCAGATTTAAAGGCCAGCCAAAGTTTCACTAATGCCTGTAACCCACCTCGTCCTCCTTCAAGGCCTGACTGAATTTTTCAAAAGCTGGCTTGTGGATTTAGCAGCTTTAATGGGATTTGTGTGGCTAAACCCAGTGCGTTCTGAGCCCCTCTTTACACAGGACGTTGGCTTCTCCCTGATGCAGCGTGGAAACAACATGAGCAGGCTTTTCCTCGTGCATGGGTGGAGCCCCACTGAAGTCAATGCAGGTGCAGGGGGCATCTTGTGTGGTTCTCTTTGCAGGACTGGGCTCGTTATCGGGAGCTGGTTCGCCATAGCTTCTAGGGTTACTTGAAAAAAAAAAAAAACCCCACACCATGTTTTCTGTCATCATTTTAACATGCATTTTGGGAATGCTCCAGTTCAGCTTCTAAACCATTATCTTATTCACTTGCGGACAGTAAATCTTTTCCAACCTCTTCTGAGCTTGGAAACTCCAGGAGAAATTCTCAACATTTTGCATCCATGCACCCTTCAGAGATCTGATCGGAGAGCATGGAAATCATCGGCAAGACTCCCATTGACTTGGGTGGACTTTACATCAGGCCACTAAGGGGACGTCTACACTGCAGAGGAGATTGAAGCTGATGCTGTTGATCTTCCAGGATCTGAATCAGCAGGTCTAGTTAAGACAGGTAATTTGAACTGACAGGTGTGCTCCGGTCGATGCCGTTAGTCCTGCTTCCATAAGGAGTAAGGGAAATCGAAGGGAGAGTGTTCTCCCTTCGACTTCCGTCAGTGTGGACAGCACCAAAAGTCGAGTTAAGGTATTTCAACTTCAGCTACTCAATTGACATAGCTGAAGTTGAGTATCTCTCTTTGACCTTGTTACTAGCAAAGGCGCACTAGCAAGCTAAATTTAATGGGCCTGATCTTAAATGATGTTAAATGCCTTTGTCCCAGAAGGTGGTCCGCCCTGGAAACTACCGTATCTAATCACTGACGGATTCCTCAGGTCCGAAATGAAGCACAGACATGAATGTCAAATTTAAGAATATATTGTAAAGTACAACAGGTAACAGGTAAGTTAAAATCATGGATTATAAACACTGAACAAATTAACCAACCCCTCACCCACTGATATAATAGAAGAGAGAATGAAACAGTCTATAATCAGTCTGTCAGAGGCTCTGGTGGTTTTGAAGCTCAGGACCTTCTACCCCGTAGCTGCTGTTAGCTTCAGGGGAGGAACACGGAGGCGTCCTGAACTCCAGTATGTTAGCGATGGTATGGCGGAGCAGTTCAGTTCTTTGCTTAGTCCCTGTTTTCACAACGGACTAGTATACTGTTCATGGATCACAAGCAGAGCAGTTCCCAGTGCTGTACAGGGCCTTCGCCACAGCAAGCAAAATGGAGAACAAGGCTCTGTGGTGTCACGACCCGATGATGCGGGGAGCAGGTAGCTGGGGTTCACAATGCTGAGCAATTGCCACAGCTGTGGACTGGAGAACCCTGTTGGCGGCAGTGGAGTTAGGTCTGGTCTGTCACTGGACTGGTCCCGGCCTTTGCCACAGTCTCCAGATGACGGAACGACTCCCCCTCTGGGGTGGACAAGAAAAACTGCCAACCCGATCTCCTCAGAATCTGGATTTTATAGAACTCAAGGCTGGAAAATACTGAAGGTCCTGAGTGCAAAAAGGCAAAGCGTAACCAACCAGTGCAAAACTTTGGGGCCTTGTGCAGATTCAGTGCTGTGTGCAGCTTGATGGTGCCGTGAGCATAGCCACGTGCTGTGTGCAAAGGTGGTGTTTTGGCGGCTAAGTCACTTGGGTTCCATTTTGAATTCTCTCTCAATCCACAGACTCCATTTTGATTTTCAATGTCCATACAGCTAACAACCTTGTCCTGTAGTGTAGACAGACCTGAGAAGTTTAAAGGAAATGCTAAGACTTCTCAGAAGGTGTCTATTTTGATAAGACCATTGTGCACTGTATTGTGTGCATAGGGGAATGCAAAGCCTCCACCCATGGTGTGTTACCTGAGAAAAGGAAGCAAAAACCAATGGTTAGAGCATTATCCCAGGATTCAGATACACGTGGTTCTAAAGTTGTAAAGGAGTAGTCGACTATTCTATCGACTACTCTCTCTTTCCGCCACCCCCCTTTGCATTTTTAAAGGGAAGCCGGCAGGAGAGGACTCTGGCTGAATCCCTGGTTCCAGGTCTCAGCGCAAACACCCCCCTCACCCCTGCCGCTTTGCATTTTTAAAGGGAAGCCAGTGTGAGGATGGAATGGGAATATGACTCTGGTTAGGTCACTCACCTGGAAAGAAGGAAAAGCAGGTTCAAGTCTCTTCTGAATCTGGAAAATCAGAGACTTGCACCTGGGCGTCCAACCTTCCATGGGAACACTTTACCACCACCCTACTGGCTATGTGGGGGGGATGACTAGTTCTGTTTTTGATCAGAAATTGCTACTGATAAGTAGTTCTTAAAAGAAAACACTGAAAAATTCTTGGAGCTGTAAAGGAACTAGTCACCTTACAGGCCTAGTTTATATTTTTAATTGTCTAAATTTTTACATTAGCAAAAGTTGGCCCAGTGGGAAGCACCAAGCAGTTTCAGCTGCCATTTCTACTGGGGTAGAATCAGCCCTAGCATTAACACCTGTTTTCTAAGAACCTTTAATGCACATTCATCCAGAGCGTGTGACATCAAATAGCCCATTGGGAAACTATTTCTCCATGGTGCTGATTGCACAAGCCTCATCCCTGCTTCCCACTGGCAATACTGGAAACGTGATGACTGGTTTCAGAGGGCATTGGATTAGTGGCATTGAGTTTTGCAATTGCTTCAGCTAGGAAGTTGCAGAGGAGCACTGATTGCAACCCAGGCAGACCATCCTGTTTTGCCTTGGGATTGTCCCTGCTCCAGTGCAGAGTCAAAAATCAGACCTGCCAGGGGTAGGCCTATATGATTTCCAGAAGTACTGGAATGCCCAAAGTTCTGGAGATACATCAATGTTCAAAGTTACACTATTTCCCCCCTCTTGATGCTGTTTTAGAATTGGCAGGTTGATTTGAAGGAGTGTAGATGTCTGCTCCCTGGGGACCTGTAATATGTGCTTACGGACATCAAAGGATTTGTTGGGACATTGCAACCAGCACCTCCCGCATATCAAGCAGAGCTAAAAAAAGCTTCCAACTTCCCCCTCCATCCTCCAATCAGATACAGCAACGCAACAACTTACACCCAAGATAAAGACCATCTGTTGACGGAAAAGCTGCCTACACTGAACTGTACACAAGATTAGATTCAGCCTGGAGTTCTGCTGGGTAGGCACAGGCCACTCAACGGTTGTAAGAGTCCACCTGAAGGGAGAGAACACTAGCACACAGGTCCAGATCCTCCGAAGGTACCCAGCTCGGATTGGTTTCAATGGGAGCTTGCCACATCTGAGAGTCTGAACCATAGTTCTTATCACTGCATGTGCCAAGCGAGGTCGCCCTCAGAGGTCAGCAGAGCTGTCATTTCCAATATATTCCCAGAGCATACGGTGTGCCGTGGGTCTTCACCTTGTGTCAAGATTTGCCCTAACAGAATTACTCCCAACGATGTGAATATAGGGATACGGCAAAGGTTCTGGTTCAGTTTAATGAAATTAGCATCAGGGCCCATATTTTGATTGAAGACCATGGCCCATTCTTTTTCAGATACAAATCCAATAGTATTTGCCACATTATATGAAAGGCAAAATGGGAGCGTACTGCTGTATTAGTACTGGCAAGGCTGCTGACAGGGAAGGAAACTGTTCTGGGGCCTGGTAAATGAAAGGGACCTGGGGTTGCCAGCCATCCCCTCTGCTACCAGGCAATGGCTAGAGCCCTGGGCCCTTTAAATGAGACATAGGCAACATGCTCTAGACAGTTCTGAGGGCGGGGCCAGGGGGCACCACACATTCTGGGCTGTGCTGAGGATTGGCTGCTCTGGCCCCACCTCTTCCACTCAAGGACCCGCCCCTTCCAAGAACACGGAGCTGCACCTCCACCTTGCCCAGGGGTCTGGCAAGTCTGTCAGCTCCTCTGAGTATTGGGGTTTTACTAGGAGCCAACCAAGGGGCTGACCCCTAACTTTAGTACCTGGCAAAAGAGTTGAAAGAATGGTAAAGAACAGAGTTATCATATGTGTGTCTGATTCTTTGGGGGAAGAATCAGCATGGCTTTTGTAAAGGGAAACCTTGCCTCACTAATCTAATTCTTTGAGTAGGTCAAGCAAACATGAGGACAAGGTTGATCTAGACAATAACCAGGTTGAACCTCTCTAGTCTGGCACTCTGGTTCAGTAACGCCCATGGTCTGGCATGATTTTATAGTTAGCTGGATGTCCACTTATTATGGGTGTGGACAAGTTTCCCACCACACTCAAGAATCTCAAAGTTTGTTTACAGCCACCGGTCCTGGCTCTCCGTGTTCAGTGGTGTTATTTAGCTGTAATTTGCCCCTAAAATGTCTTCTAAGAGCCAGTAGTGCCGGTAATGCTGCTAGACAATATTGACCTCCCATGCTTTGGCAAATTCTCTGATTCGGTATCAGTAAGGTCCTGAGGGTGCCAGACTAGAGAGGTTCACTATGTAGTGCATTACAGAAATCTTTTGACAAGATCCCTCACCAAAGGCTCTAAGCAAAATCAACAGCATGGGATGAGAGTAGGTCTTCTCATGGGTTGTTAACTGGTTAAAAGAGAAAGGGCAGGAATAAAGAGTCATTTTTTAAGCAGAGAGGTAAATAGAGTCAGCCATGGATCAGCATTGGGACCAGTGCTGTTCAACACACTCATAAAACATCTGGAAAGTGGGGTAAACACTGAAATAGCAAAGTTTGCAGATGATACAAACTTACTCAGGATAGTTAAGCCCAAAGCAGCTGTCAAGAGTTACAAAGGGATTTCATCCATCTGGATACTTGGGCAACAAAATGGCAGATGAAATTCCATGTTCAGAAGTGCAAAGTAAGGTACACTGGAAACCATAATCCCAACTACACATCCAAAATCAGTTGTTACCGTTGCTGCACTGGCATGGTTGCACCAAGCATTTGCATGAGGAAACAATGGTCAATACTAGCAAGGCTGACGAGCAGGCCAACTACCCAAAAAAGGGGGTGAACAACTAGGATAATGGCAGATAGAGGCTGAGGCTCGCAACTCAGGTCAAGGAGACGGCCAGAGGGGGTCACCGGGGAACTCCGCCACTTTGTAAGGAGGCAGACGAAGCCCCGTGCAGCTACCGGTGACCGGCGAGCTGGGAAAACCCAGCCGCCAACTGCAAGCGGGGGGCAGAGGAGAGGGGGCAAGGCATCCGGCCAAAGGGGGTCGCCGGGGAATGGCGCGGCGAGTGGAGAACCTCCGGAGGCAGGGTAAGCCCCGCGCAGCTGCCGGTGACTGGCCAGCTGGGGAAACCCAGCCGCCCGCTGCAAGCAGGGGGCGGAGGAGAAGGAGCGAAGCATCCAGCCAGAGGGGGTCGCCGGGGAACAGCACGGCGAGCGAAGAACCTCTGCCGCTTTGCAGGGGAAGCCTCGTGCAGCTGCCGGCCACCGGCCAGCCCTAAGGGAAATCGTGTTATTGCGGGGACGGGTCGTGTTTTTCGAAAAATGTTCCCCCCGCAAAAAAATCGTGATTCGCGAAAACGTGTTAAGCGGGCACGTGTTCAGCGAGGAATTACTGTATTCCAACATGACAAACCTCTGATCCAGCTTCTTAAAGAAACTCTTTTCCTCCTGATCACTAGAGATGATCAAAGAACACCCACCAAATACATGTCTGTGTGAGGGTTGCTGGGTGGGGCAGGTTAAAAAAAGCCACATTTATAAACACATTGGCTGTCTAGATGTCCATTACCTCTACAGGGGTCAAAAACTAGGGAGTAGTGGATGTTTCAGGAATTCCTGTCAAAGCAGGAAATTAATTCCCCTCTGCAGCCCTGATACAGGAGCATACCTGTGGGAAGTCAGAAGTTTGTCCAGTCCACGGAGACCCATTGGTGTAAAACTAGCATAAAAGGAGATACATGTTCTCCTATAGTGGCTAAACCCCTTCTTATGGAGGAGACGGGTGCTTGCTACAGCTTAGATTCTCCACGTTACCCAGTCTTCGCTTACAGACAGTCCCACACCCGGAGGCAAATACAGGCAGTCCCCGAGTTACATGGATCCGACTTACATCGGATCCCTACTTACAAACGGGGTGAGGCAACCCCGCACTAGCTGCTTCCCCCCAGCAGACCAGGGAGACGCGAAGCTAGCACCCCCGCAGCAGACCAGGGAGACGCGGAGCGCTTTTCTCAGCAGACACCTCAGCTTGAGAATAAAGGACTGACGGAACTGAGGTGTGGGAGAATAAAACTGAGCTCTGGAGAAATGTTTGGCTAGAGTTTCCCCTACAATATGTACCAGTTCCGACTTACATACAAATTCAACTTAAGAACAAACCTACAGTCCCTATCTTGTACGTAACCCGGGGACTGCCTGTACTCACCAACTTCACACTCCACAATGCTAATCCAGGAACCAATCCCTGCAACTAATCCGGTAGCCAGCTCTGTCCTCACATCTACCCTTTAGTGACACCATCACAGGACCTAACCGCATCTGCCCTACCATCAAAGGCTCATTCACATGCACAGCAACTAATGTGATGTATGCGGTCATGTGTCAATGCCCCTCTCCCATGTACATCGGACAAACCAGGCCGCTCTACACAGAAGAAGAAATGGACACAAATCGGACATTAAAAATAGCAACATCCAAAAGCCAGTGGGGGAGCACTTTAAATCCTGCCTGGGCACACAGTTTTGGTCTTGCAAGTTGCTACTCTCAGACAGAAAGACCTCAAACACAGGCTGCAATGGGAAACTGCGAAGCTGGAATTCATGTGAAAATTTGACACCCTGAACCAAGGTCTAAACACACACATGGAGTGGTTCTCCCACTATAATAGGAAGTTTCCCATTCAGTTACTCTCAACTTCTCACCACTGTTGTAGATGAGCCACATTCATTCTGATTTAATTAGCACTGATGTTACACTCCCATCTCTGTATTCCCCCCCCGGCTTTTCTGTCTTTCTTTCTCTTCAGCATCCGAGGAAGTAAGTTGTACCTAATGAAAGCTTATGCGCCAATACTCTAAAAATGAGTCTTTGAAGTGCTACTGGACTCCTTGTGATTTTGGCTGAAACAGACTAACACGGCTGCCCCTCTGAAAACTCACACCTAGATAATAACTCTTCTCTTGCAGAAAGGAAGTCAATTTGCAGAGCCTTTCACTCTGAAGCCGAAAATATTTCTAGGTATAGTTTCTGAAGAAGAGTCTGCAGTGGGAGATTGCCCCCCCCCCCCCCCCAAAAGGTCTATTACCAACTGGAATTAACAAGCGTGCCTAACATCTCAAATTGCCTTTGCCGATGGTTTCTAAAGGACGGCTGCAGCCAACTGCAGGCTAGAATTAATTGATCTGTGTGGATGCATCTTTTGATGTCTCTTTCCAACCCTCAAACACTAGGACTAAACTCTCAATGGTGCACACATTTCCAATGTACAGCTGGATTGGATTATCATACATCCTTGTGACTATTATTGCAGTGTTTACCTTTGGATTCATTCCGTTTAAAAGATCTTCCGAAAAATAGATTACATCCATCCCGGAACTCAATATCAGAGTACAGTCCAAAGTGGGTTGAAGTAGCATCTGTTAATAAGTTACTACTCACAGCCAAACCCACAACAGTTCATTTTTAAAAATGGACACATTCTCCCAAGACTAGTGAGCTGAAGAAAAGTATGGAAAGTTCCAATGTAGATTTCATAATGCTGGAATTAGCCCAATATGACAAATTGATGAACAAAGGTGTCTTTTAAAGTTAACATGTTATTCATAATTGTTTAGGGCTGCTATAGAAATTTCATGAGTGTTAGTGATTAAAACCACAAACAAATCAGCTCCTTTAAGTGGATTTTTTTTCTTCACAAAGTATTGAGCTATTAAAGAGCTCTTTGACTTAAAAATAAGTTGACCTATTGTTTTAAATCTGGTGGAAAGATTTTGTCCACAGTCCTAGCCTGACCTTAAAACAGAGCACACAAAATTTCCCAGCTCCAAAAGAAAATAAAGTATCTCCATTAGTCCTAAATTTCATCCAGAACCTTTAGCACAAGCTACAGAACGCTAGCATTTGAGTTAAAGATAATCCCATTAGCTGCCCAGTCACTCCGTCCAGCTGCCTCCTGTGGTTTATATATACAGAAGGAATACATAATCTGATATTTTGTTGTAAGCATTTCTACAGTAAGCCATAGTATCTCCAGAATTTTCACAGCTATAGTATTTCATTTTTTAATCCTGCCCTAAGCTATTATATAAATCAAGCTGATAAAACATTTGATTTTAAACCCCAAAACAGAACATTCAGAACTCTGTGCTTATTTCTACAAGCAGTATCCTGCCCAATAAACCAGAAATTGAGTCAAATGATACAATGGTTTGCCTTTCAGAATCCTTTTATTGTAGATCTCTCCCATATCCTCTCACTGCTTTATTGACCTACTAAGCCTCCAGATCCTTATAGGAAAGGGCACAACCAACTTTTGGAGCAGTTTGTTCTAAGTCAGCCCATCTGATATTACAGCAACATAAAGCAAGGCAAAAACAAAACAAAACAAAACAAAAAAACCACCACCAAACGAAAAACACTTGTGAAAAAAAGAAGTCTTGGGGGCATTTAAACTCAGATTCAGCATCAATGAAACATTTCATAAATTCATGCCAATTTGGCAAAATTACCAAATTCAGGATTGGCCGCTTAAGTACCTAGTTTAAGATACGTTTTAATTACATATTCTGTGGATTTAGGTGTATCATTTAGTAAAGAGTTTACACAGGATCAAATAAAAAAGGCATGAACAAGCCTAGAAAGCCAGCTTTGGCAGAAAAGAAAAAGTTAATCTGATGCATTGCGTCTTTTCCCTAGCTCCTCCTACTGCCTAGAAGGTGCAGACATTGTTAACATCTGAAACTAATATTGAGCAAAGTGGATCAGGAGAACACATTTAATCAAAAATGGGAATGTTAATTAGTAATTGGTTAAGAATGTTTTATTAGATGCCCCAAACCACCACGATTCTGCAGTTATGCAAGATGACTTTTCACTAAAGCCCATCGTGTTTAAGAACGGATGTGAAAGCAGCAATAAAATTAAGAGAACAACGTAACAAATGGAAAAATCCAAAGAGGCTGATAACAATAAGGACAAGTCATCCATTAGGAAATGCAGACAATTTATAAAGAAAAGCAAGAACAACTAGTCAAGACAGTCTCCATTAAGGAAAACAATTAACATAAAAATATATAAAACTTCCACAAGGCATGGGACTTAGTCCTACATGGCATTCTGATAAGATTTTTTTTTTGTATAAAAAGTCAGTCTAGTCTATATTACATGGATTAAACCTGCTAACGGATAGATCTCAAAAAGTTTACTTCATGAACAAAGTGAAATCTTAGCTATGGCATAGATCAATAATAGGCAAGGATAGTGAAATTGACTGTGATGCAGAAAAGGCAGAAATATTCAGTAAATTTGTTTTTTCATTTGGAAAGATATAGTCATCTTACAGTTATAATGAAGCTTTCTATATTTCAGGCTGTTAACTGCAACTGTTGTAATTCGATAGTTGCAAGTCTGCAGGACAGGATAACCTACATCCAAGAGTACTAAAAGAGTTGGCCATGGAGCTCTTTCAGACACCAGGACACTTCAAAGACTGGAGAAAAGCTAATGTCACATCAATATTTAAAGGGGCAAATGGGAAGACTTAAGCAATGATATGTGGCTTAGCCTAACATTGACCCAGGGCAGTTAAGGAGGCATTGCGGCCAGTGTAGAGCCAGCTAGGGCTACAAGACACTGCTCCTTGCTGCAGCCAGCCTATTGCAGGGAAGGAGTTCTGGGGCTTTCCCAGATGTGGCCACCCCTTCCTCCCTAAACGCAGGGAAGGGGCTGGGAGTGATTCTCTTCCTTCCCACTCCTGCAAGGTATTCCCCCCCCCCTTCCCTCCAGTCCTGCATGCCTCCTTAACTGGTAAGGCTCCAGTCTGCCAGAGGCTAGCCAGCCTATTCAGGGAATGGGGGAGGGGGGCCGGAAGGAGAAAGGAGAGAAGCTGACCCTGCTGTAGCTTCCCTTTAGTTCCAAAAGGTGCCCAATGCAGGGAAGGGGCTCAGGGGCTTCCCTTCCCTCCCACTCTGCGAATGGCTCCCCTCCCGTCTCCTCTCCTCTCCTCTCCTCTCCTCCTGCTCACGGCAAAAGGAGTTTTGCTGGCAGCCTCCTGAGCCTGGGAAGGAGCAGCAGCCTCTTTCCCTGCCGCCTGGCTGACATGCCACAGGGCTCCAGCACGTGGAGCTTCTCCCTCGGGCCAGATCTCCTGGGCGGCCTCTCCCACGTGCAGGAGAGGAACTGGAGGTATCTGGCCGTGTGGCAGGGGAGGCTGGGGGAAGTTTTTAAAGTGGCCCCAGGGACATCCTGCCCCCTCCCCTGCCAGACGCGGCAGGGGAAAAATGTCCCTGCCGGCCTTCCATCCGAGAAAAACAGAAAATAACGGACATTTTGCATGTCCGGTATTTTCTGTTTTTTTTAACGGACAGAAGATGCTGTTACCGGATTGTCCAGGTGAAAACTGGACACCTGGCAACCCTATTCTTTTCCTCTCATGTCAGGTGCCACAGAGTTGGTCTTTTCCTCAGTGCTTACCCCAGCGTCAACCAGGTTACTCTTAGCAGTAGGAATTCTTCCAAGCCACGTGCCAGCTAGACCAGCTGAGTTGTTGTGTGTCACCACTTCCATTTTGCACTCAACTCCTGCATTTGTGACCTTTCCCTGCCCCCAACCCTGTTAAATCACCACAGGTTTGCCTAACCCTAGGGCACCAGCCATTCTGCCCTGTTGTAGATTTTCTGGAACGGCACTGCCTTTTCGAGTGCGCTGCTATCCCACGAGCCAAACGTACTACCCCCTCCCTGTGGTGGCAATAGGAGGAAAGTCGCTTGTTCTTGTGCACCGATTTCCGGAGTATCTTTACCACCACTGCCCCATCTGGGAAAACTTTTCCTATATGTCCAGCTCCCCAACAGAAACACACCAGGAGCTGAACCTGAGGCCTTTTTGTGTCTACTTACCTCTTTCCGCCAGGGCCACTGACCTTCCTCTGTAGGCTCGCCAGCAAATATTGCTGCTGCTCTTCTGCCAGGCTCCTCTTCAGAGCCAGCTGCACCACCCGCTGTCTCAGTAGGTTTCCTACCAGTTGGAGGAGAAACTGGGTCTCCCTTTTTTCCTTCCTCCATCAGCCTGGGAAGTCAGACACCTCACCTCACAGTCTTGGCCCCATCTCAGTGAAGAAACTCAAAAGCTCACGGCCAGTTTCACATCCCCTTCTTCTCGAAGGTCTATCAGCATGCCCCCTGTTCTCTCACGTGAAACAGACTTCTCATCCCTGAGGTGCTCCACCTCACAAGCTCTGTAAAGTTCTTCCTTCATTCCTTACACAGAGCAGTGCCTCTCCGGCTCCCCACTTCCTCCCGTTTGCCTCCTGCCAGGCTAGTTCCTGAAATGCAGCTGTCTGGAGTTTGGCCTTTTTTAGGTGTCCTCTCAGGGCCTTCTCCCTTCAGAAACAGCCCCCAAAAGGATTCTCCTACTAACGCCCCCTCCCTCAGCTGTGCTCTCCTCTGGCTTTAAGTGAAATTCTCCAAATGCTCCCTGCAGCAGCCCCCTCCCATCTAATCCTCAGTTGATTCTGATAAGCCTAATAGGGTAGCTGATCCATGACAAGCCTGACTCAGGCCAACTTCCCTTAGAGGCCTAGCCTGCCTGTGACAGATAGTAGTGTTCAGTGCGGGAAAAGAGGCAAACAAACTTTGCTATTGTTTTGTTGATCAGATCACAAGTTTGGTTCATAAAGGGAACTGTGTTACCACAACATACATAAACATCTGCAAGGCATGTGACTTAGTCCCGCATGGCATCCTGATACAAAAATATTGTTCTACAAAATCAGTCTAGCCTATGTTAAAGGGATGAAACTCGGCTAACTGAGATCTCAAAAGTATTTCTAAATGGGGAAGGATTATCTGATGGGGGTCTCTTTAAGGGGATCCTGCAGGGATCTCTTGTTGGCCCGATGCTGTTTGATGTCTTTGTCGATGATTTGGTAGACAACCCGTAATAATTTTTTGGGTGAGGTTCTTGGGTCTGCTTATGCAGGAAGTCAGACTTGCTGGTCACACGGGTCCCTTCTGATCTGAAAAATCTGTGACTCTCTGAATGTATATACTTTTGTTATAATGTATTGATTGACAAGCATAATGTGGGGGCCTTTTTGGTCCCTCTTTTCAGGTTTCCTAATCCTGTACCATAACAAACCTCAAAGCACTTTACAAGCACCAAACAATCCAACGTCACCCCTCTGTGTGATAAGAACTCATTCTCACGTTACAAATAGACAATCTTGCCGAAGGTGATACAGCCGGACAGAGCTCAGAGTAGAACCTAGGATTCCTGTTTCCTTGTCACCCACCCAAACCATAGACAACAAGGAAGTGGTAGAGTTCCCTAGTCCTACAAGGGCTGAGTTAAGGGGATGTGGGTTTTCGTGCACGAAGAAGCAACGTCACTATGCATTCCTGTGTTTGGTAATCTTAAGTGGGTTTTTTTATGATGTTGACATTCTTTTCAGAGGTGTGTGGGGAGACCCTATCTAAATGTTTCATAGTTGTCTAATGTTTGGGAAGAATCTTCAAGTGATGTGTTCCCAAAGTGCATCAGAAGCAGAAAGTCTTGGCGTGGCAGTACCCATAACTCCATCTGACCAAAGTGTTTTCTATGTGTGTAGTAGCTACAACAGGAAAGGGGATGCCACTGCATCAGGTAAAGAATAAAATTAATAAGACGACCACCTAGCTTTTACAGAGTGCTTGTCCTCCATAGATCTCAAAGTGCTTTCTTACAGATGGGGAAACTGAGGTATAGGGGAAGGCAGTGACTTGTTCAAGGTGACCTAGCAGATGAGTAGCAGAGCCACAACTTCACTGCAGGTTTCCTGACTCCCCATCCACTAGGCCATACTGCCGTCTTAGAAGCAGCAGCAGAGTGTTGCTGCTTCAAGCCAGAAGAGGAGCAAATGCTCTCCTGCTTTTAGTGGAGAAGGGAGAGTTGCTTTTCCCCGTTCCTCATTACTTTAATCCCTGGCAGTGCTCACATTCTGAGCTTCTGCTGCCAGGCTCAGAGGGACACAAGAGAGCGGTGAGACCCACTGTGCAAGGAATGGCTGTTCCTCAAAGGTTCACTTGCAATTGTCAGCGTGGAAAACAAAAATCCAGTGTTTATTTGAAAACTGGGCTCCAGGCAACCAACGCTGGCTCAGCCACAAGCTTGTTGTTTTTGTTTTGTTTCTCGTCCCGTATAGCTGTGTTTCAGAGATGGGTTTGGACACGGCCGTTTTAAAGTTTACTAGTGTTGCCATGCTCTGGCTTTGACGTATTGAGGGGCATCAGGACCGACGCTGCAGCTCCACGTCAGCGTCAGGCGGTATGAAGGACCCTCTCTGGGCTTGTTGGAGACCCCGGAGGGAACTGCACTGGAACCAGGAGGCTGCAGAACGAGGGTGCGTCTGCTCTGAGGAGGGGAAACTACTGGCTCACGAGGAAGCAAGGAGGGAAAATAAAGCACTGGATTCGTTCTTTATTATTACATGAGGCCAAATTAAGCGGGGGCTTGCGAGGCCTGTCATTGTGCTTGGCCTCTGCCAAAAAATGCAGCCAATATGGACCAAACATTGATTAGAAAAAGGAGGGGGAGCAGACTCAAGGCTGCCAACTCCGCTGGTGCCGGGTCTCACATTTGTTTCCAAACACAGGCTGTGGAGATGCTTCATTTCCCCTCATTTGCAGCGTGAAGTGCTGGGAGAGTGGGAGCCAGTGGATAAGTGGATTCCCCCACAGAGCCTTCCCTGCTCTTCCCGCCGAGCTCAATGAAAAACATGCTGCCTCATGCTGTTTCACAGCAGCTAATGCCTGTGCCATAATTAGGCTCATGCTCTTTGCTAAATAACTCCCAGGCCCTGATGACTCATGATTGCTGGGTTCTTCCTTTTTTCCCCCCTCCCTTTTCCTTTTTTTTTTTTTTTTAAAGCTTTCTTAACCTAGGAGGTTTGGAAAATGCAGCCAACGAACGGGAGTAAGAAACTCAACTGCACTGCCAATTCTCCTCAGCCAGCAGGGCTTCTCGCTGTGCCACACGTGTGGGGCTTTGTCATAGAAAAGAGCCAGTCTCCACTCTTGCCCAGGTGCTAAGAAGATGGAGCTCAATTCTACTTGCTTATCGGAGACTCCCACTTCATGGCTATTTTTCACCAGTTCACTACAACGGGACCTGTTTGCCACCGCATACTGCCCTGCTCAGTACAGGTTGAACCTTTCAGCCTGGCACCCTCAGGACCTGACCAGTTCCGAACCAGAGAATTTTCCAGAACAAGGGAGGTCAATATTGTCTAGCAGCATTACTACTGCTTATTGGGCTGGTAGAGGACATTTAAGGGGTAAATTAGAGCTAAATAACAGCACAGAACACCGAAGGCTATAAACTAACTTTATGGGACCACAGGAAACTTGGCAACCCCCATGAAAAGTGGACATCATGCGGCCAACTAAAATCATGCTGGGCCACAGATGTTTCCAGACCAGAGAGTTCTGGACTAGAGAGGTTCAACCTGTAGTATCTTCCTGTCTGTGCAAACACTGTCACTCTTCAGCATGAGGACAGGAGGCTAAATGCTCTTCTAAATCATTTGACTTGTAATGACAACTGAAAGTCTTGGCTTTCCTTCTCCAGATGGCCCTTAATGCCAAGCATCACATGTGGCACCACTGGTAAAAAACCTCCACTAGCCAAGGTGCTCCACTCAGTTCTTCTCCTTGCACCTGTTCTCTCTCTTTTCATTACTCATACTCTTCCCTTCTTTACAGTAGCCCATAGATGCCCCAGTTGAGACCAGGGTCCCACTGTGCTTGGCACTGCACAGACATCAAGTAAAAGAGAACCCCCGTCCCAAGGCGCCTACAGGCTAATGTGCAGAGACAGACACATGGTGGGAGAAAAGAAGCATCCACTTCCTGCACTGCTCTGATTCAAAGACAGCTCTCCACACAGAAGCCCATCCCGTGGCGTGTCGATGTCAGCTATTGAATGAGGGGTGCCATCACTCCTGGAGCGGACAGACAGGATGCCATTGCTGCAAATGGCATCCAGTCCATCTGGCCAGGATTGTTGGCCACCCAATATTGGGCCAGAGTCTCAGGCCCAATTTGGATATGAGGATGCCAGTGTCCGGATCTGGGTCTCCCTTTCCTGCTGTCCAGAGAAGGCGAGCGGCAGGTCAAAAAGACACGACTTCTTTCCTACTACAAGATAGGGCAAATTGGTAGAGGACAATTCATCGAAAACACAGCCTTGATGATTCATCTTTTCCCCCATTGGGGGCCCATCCTGCGCCCCTTACTGGTGCCAAGATTTGGAAATCCATAAATAGACCATAACCTGCTGCTATGAAGTTCAGTTTCTCTTGCCTAATCAGACCTCCAGCCAGTGAAGAGGCAGGAGAAGGGGGAGCTCGAAGGAAACGGCGCTCCCCCACTTCCAGAGGAAGGGAGCACTGAGCTCTTTGTAATACCCTGAACCCTGGAAGGCAGCAGAAGCTGACCCCAAGTTATTTGATTCAGTGCCTTTTCCCTGGACAGCAGGCTGGGGTCTACAGGATCCAGTTACGCGCACAAAGGTGGTTCTGAGTGTGCAGCATTGGCTGAACACCAGACCCCTTACAGTTAAGTGTGAAACACCATGGATTTCAATGGAGGAGAGTTAGACCAATGCTGCGCTTTTTATTTCGTTTTGAAAACCCCTTCATGTTTTCCTTATTCCGGGTTGATGTAACAAACTAAGGGAGTCCTCTTTCAGTCTGACAGTTTTTACCAGGGACAACCATCACAGTCTATGACAAATCTCATCCTAGAATTTGTGTTCACTTCCACAGACATCAGCCTATGGCTCTTGCATCAAAAGATCAGAAGGCTCTGAGACTGATTGGCTTGATTTATTTATCCCCCAAGTCTACAGTAAACATGATCCCAAGTTGTACTTTTATTTTAAAACATTGCCAGCATGTTAGAGCATGATATCCTGTTTTAAGGCAATCCTGCAATAAATTCAGGGCTTACAATCCTGCTGAGATTATAGCTCTGCCAAGCCCTAGCTAAACTTTCTAAATGATATCCATTCCTAAACAAAGTTCGGAAGATGATCAAGTCAGACTGGACCAGTGAAAATTCTCCTCCTTCCTCTCTGGATCTTTGCCCAAAAACTTCCACCAAACCAACCTGTTTAGAGGTTTGGAAAAGTTCTCTGAAAGTTGGCACCAGAAGCAAAAGTGCTAGTGTGCTATATAAGTGATGCTGTTTTCAGAATTTTTCTGGCTCAGACAGAAGTCGGAATTAAAAACATTCTCGGAAGAGTCATGAGCATTCCACCTTTTTCAGACCCAGGAGGCAGCAATCAACTTGGATCATCATGTACGTTTTTAGGGTCTGATCCAGACTGAACTTCAATACCTTTTTGAGATCTGCTGGTCTGCAAAACACTACCCTAACTCCCTCTCCTTCCCCCCCAAAAAAACCGTAACTTCATAATATATATTTCTCACCGGCTTTGGAATATTTCTCCAGAAAAAAGCACAATTCAAATAATAATAATAATGTACTGGATGTTCTTCCACTCTCTCCCTATGATCTGGTCCCTTGATCTAATGTGCCACAGGAGAAGCCATGCCATTGTCCTTGTTGTCATCAAGTAAATGTCACAACAATCAGAAAGAACAAAGAAAGAGAAAGGTTGTTCCGTCAGTGACGTCTCTGAGTTTGCAAATTCCCAAATATTTTTTTAAAACACCGTCTGTTTCTAATTCTTTCAGAGCTTTTGACCGGTTTCACTCACTAGATTGAATGAATACAAATACCAACTTGGCACAGCCAACGTGATGTAAATCAAGAGAGACGACTTAAGCAATACAATTTAAACGAAAACACACTTTTTTTTCCTGATCAGATATTTGCTGTCTGTTTGGATGAAGAGCGTTTGACTTAAATGGGTCTTGTCAGAACTGGCAAACAGAAGGAATGACTCTTTCCAACTCCAGATGCCTACAGGCCTCATCCAAAATTTGTTGAAGGTGACAGTCGTTCCATTGCCGTCAATGGGCTTCAGATAGGATCTTTGCATTTAGGTTTCGGTTGTGGAACACATACCGTAGATACTGAACAGAGCTCGAAAGCCACTGTGATAAATATTTGCGAATGCCCATTTGAATAAAACCCATTAATTTGCTTTGCTGGTATTTTTGAGCAGAACTGGGCAAACATCAGGGCTTGGTGGGAGAGTTTCACACAAAAATTGTGATTTGTCAGCAGAAATGTGAAGACCAAAATATTTCAGCCTACAACAGCAGTATTTTGATTGAAAACCCAAAATATTTTGATTTGGAAATGCTGCCACAGTGCCTCTTTGGAGTCATAGCTCAGTCGCCTCACACTCCTCTGTGATAGGCCGGGCTCCGTGGTTGGAGCATCTGTCTCATGGTGCACCACAATTGTTTGTCTTGGGAAGGGTGTGAGGAGACAAGACCTGCAGGAGAACTAGCCTCCAGGCACCTCATCGGCACAGATGGTCTGCACCAGGCTCCCTGATGAGCCACACAACCTGACTGGCCACGAGAATAGCTCTTATCCCCATGGCAACAGCAGTAGCTCTTGTAATACCAAGATGTGGAACCAAACCGGGGACCTCTAGAGCTTAGTCCATGAGCCTCTGCAGCAGAGCTACTCAACTTTGGAAGCCCTGGAGGACACAAAGATACTCACAGCACATGCTGAGGGCCGCAACTTAAGTGTGGTTGCATGTACATGCAAATATATATGCAAATAGCTTCTTTCACACTGACGGGCATGAATACAAAGATTAAGGCAAGACTACACAACACGCAGGCCCCATTTAAGTCAGTTCTGCTGATATGAATAAAATGAATTATTTACCCACTTTCCACCCATATTACAGCACTTGTAATGAGCAATGATAGTCCAGGAATTAAACTACTAAAATGCGCATCAACAGAGGACCATTATATTGACTACTTTTTTGTTTTGGCTCCCACCCGCAGGCCACAAACAAATGGTCTGCAGGCCATGTGTTGAGTAGCCCTGCTCTACAGCCTGAGCTAAAAGTCAGCTGCCTCTCAGCTAAGGCTGTAGAGCAGACTCATTCTCTCTCTGTAAGTGGGACAGTGCACCATACCCTGTAGGTGTGTGGGTTACACTCTTGCTTGGCACCCAAGCTTCCCTCTTCCTTGTTCCTGCAGGCTATTCTGCTCTCTCCAGTCGCTGACCTCCAGTTTGACCTCTGGCTCTGGCTCCTGACTCCAACTCAACCCTTGGCTCTAGTACCCAGGTTTTACCCCTGGGTTTGGCTCCCAACAACTAACTATGGCTCTTCCCCCTCCAGCTATTAAGTTAGACCAGCTTTATCCCAGTCAGTTGACAAAAGGAGAGGTTCAGCATGGGAATCTCTAACCTTGTTGCCTCGTGGGAGTTGTTTTGTAGTCTAGCTAGCGTGTCTGGCTGGTAAAGACAAATGGGGACATGAAGCAATTGAATTTCAATCCCCTGAGACCCTAGGGCATTTCTAAATTGAAATAATTTGGCTTCTGTGCATTCAGTTTTTCAGTTTAAAAAGTCGAAATTGTCTGCAGAAAGCAGACATCTTTTGTGGGGAAAAATGTTTAATAAAAAATCTGTTGAAAAGCAGTTTTGATCAGCTCGATTGGTGAACTTTTCTACTGATTTTTCACAAGTATGTTATGTTCAGAGAAGCGGCGAATATGCACAGAGAAGTTAGAGAAAACATAAATACTCTTGGCGTAATGTTGCAGCATATCACTATTTTATTTTTTAGAATTCAGAATGATTACACACTCACACCCTAAAACAGAGAGACACAAAGCAGGCTGCTCCCGAAGGCAGACCTTTCTTGAAGCTGGTTCTTTCCAGCATGACTGCAGCTCTCAGGCATTCACTGCAGAGCAAAACTAGTAAAACTCCTTCGTTTATTCAAGTGATAACTTGCCATTTCAGTGACAGCTTCAATATACCACAGTTCATGGAAGGAATTGTTCATGGCCATTTTTTCATTGTACATGAATGTTCATGGAATGTGTGTTTCACACTGGTTATGGTCCCTATGTCATCTGGGAATATCTTTGATCTTTGCCAGTTAGAAAAGTTTCACTTATCTAGTCAAGGTCAGAAACAGCAATACCATGTGACCAATCACACAACATTAATAATGACTAACTCACTGGAAAAGTCACAGTAGAACTGAGTAGCCCATATTCATGATCTGAAATATAAAATACTCATCCAACAGTTTGGAATAACTAACACATCTGTTATAACTGTCACCTGTTTACACATATTTTGAACAGAGAAAAAAGGCTAAATGTATTGAATAAACTACTGGCTGAAAATATTTTCCCCATTTTCAATTGTTTAATTGTGCACAAATTTGATTTCAGATGAGTACAAAAATATGGGTTAGCATATTCTCCTTTTCCTCCTTTATCCAAGTGAATTAGATGTTACCAAGACTAAGTAGCCATTTTTCTCTCAGACATGAGGTTTTACCTAACATTTTGAATGTGCACCTTTTGCAGATGGGGTTTGAAATGTATTCTGCTGGCTATCCTTGAGGGGTACTGAATGAGAATTTGAAAGTTCATTCAACTCTACAGTGTTTCAAGTTCTATAGGAATGTACTCAAATTTTCCTTTTCCAAAGAGGTGGTAACCGGAAGGAAAGTGGTTTGGAATATCTGATAACTTGCTGAGAAGAGCCAAAAGGACTTGGTTTTGTTTTTACTGAAAAAATATTTTCAAAAAATTTTCACTTTCCAAAAAGGCCATAGTGCTAGGGAGTAATTGATTGAAAACATTCAATGAGCTTTCTTTCAGTTGTTCACAGAAACACATTTGTGTGTTCTAAATGGATAGTTAAACATTGAACAGTTCAATTTATTTGCATATTTGTTCTCCCTTTATCAGTGGTTCCCAAACTTTTCAGCATCACGCCCCCTTTTTGATTTTTGAGAAACCCTTACGCCCCCCTCCCCAAAAAAAGCAGTAAAACTTGGGGTGGGATTGACGGGGGGTAGGCTGGGTCACCTTGCGCCCCCCCCCAGAATTTCTTCACGCCCCCCCCAGGGGGGCACACCTCCCCCAGTTTGGGAACCCATGCTTTAAATCGTATTTATTGGCTGTTTCAATCCTTAATTCTCCAAAAGTAGAAGGAAAATTGAGGACATTTTAAAATGTTGATTCTATGTGAATGAATGCTAGCTACCACCATGACAAAGTCATTCTTATAGTTACTAGAGTGGTTTCAGGAATGAGTTTAAAGTAGCAGCAAATGTTTTTATTTTCCCCAGGAAACATTTTGCTGAAAACAAAAACTTATGATTTCACCAATATTTTTTCTTTAAAATGTTTTGTTTTGTTGAAAAACAGACTTCTCCCTAAACTTTCAGCATAAATAGACTTTTTCATGAAAATTTCCATTGTATGAAAAGCTATTTTTCATGGAAAACAATTCAACAGAGAAATTTAAACTAATATTAGCTGTAACAAAACACTTGATGGAGTAATGTAAAATACTTCATCTATACTCCCTAGGAAGGTGAGGGAAACTGGTATTCAGTCCCTGACCAATAACTTGCTCTAGATGTTCTCAATTATATTATTATTATTATTATGTATTTGCATTTCAGTGGCACCCAGGAGACCTGTCACAGTCTAGGAGCCCACTGTGAAATCACTGTACAGATACAGAACCATAAGACAGTCCCTGCCTCAAAGAACTTAGAATCTAACAAATCCTTTTGTCATGCTTAAACCCTTCATAAAGCCACACACAATGTTTTGTGTTTCTTTTATTTAGATTTGTTGTCAGAGTCCATGTAATTGTTTCATTTATTTTTGAGAACAAAAATAAGCGACAAGATTTTAGCATTCATGTGTGAGCCTACAGCAACAAACCAGTGTGTATATTTGTATGCATGAAAGAGAGAGAGAGAAAGAGAGAGAGAGAGTATAATGAGGAAACAGACTGTACTTTCCATTTTCAAAGTGGTTCATAAAAAAGAGATTTTTCTAAGTTCTGAAAAAACATTTTGTTTGTATCATATCAAAGTAAGGGAACTATGAGATCCAAGGGAACATATGTAAATGGTTCCACAACATGTATTTCAATTTTCATGCAATGAAATAACTCTTCCGTAATAGCATTCATACTTCATGCCAACATGCTACACTTCAAGGCAAAAGGATTTATAATCCCATCGGTATTCAGTTTTATGCAAAGCACATTGTATTGCATAATAACCGGAGTGAAACTTTGATAACTTTATTTTGAATATTGTTTGCCTAAATATTCCTCTTCAGCATTATGGGCTCAATCCTCAGGTGAGTTGAGCTCACACCCTTGATTTTGGAGCTGGCTGGGGGGACCAGCCCCTAACCCAAGTTATAATAGCCACAGGGCCGCTATTACTGATGTCAGCTGGAAAGGTTACCCATGGAGTCTTCCAGAAACCCAGGATTCCCAGAATGCAGTGGACACCTTCCTGGAGCAGCCCTTAGGCACAGGAGAGAGTAAAGCTGACTGGCTCATCAAGATGTCCCATAGCTGGGCAATCCACATGGGCCTGTTTAGGACAGCGTTAAATCCTCTTTCAATGGCTGAAAGGGCACAAAGGGCTTTTAGTCAGGGCCTAGGATCTGGTCCTATGTTTTCCATGTACAATAAAACAGATTTGGTGCTAGTATAAAATATCGTTGAGCATAACTGCTTGTAGGCCTTCAGGAAAATTATATTCCTCTTTTATATCACAGGATTTTAGTTTAATTTATTTTCACATATGCTACCTTGATAATAAGAATCATTAATAAGGATCAAGGTTTATACTACTTCTTGCCTCCTCAGAGAATATTAAAAATGAAGACCTGCTCCTTCAAGCACTATTTCCTTTTAAGTTCCATAAACCAGATAAAAAGCTGATCGGATTTCCCTTTTCCCCAGGAAAATTGTTGATTTTTCAGAGAAAATTACAACACCCAACATGTGTTTGATTTGGAAATATTGCCACGGTGCTTCATGGGAGTTTTTTGTTTGTGCGCCTCATCCTCCCATTCTCCGTTGTCGACCGGGCCCTCAGTTTTGTACAGCGCCCTACCTTATCAGCCAAAGCAGAACATTTTTTTTTCTGTTGTAAATAGCTTTCATGAAGGCAATGGAAATATGCCAATGTACAACAGCTAGGGCGCTGTCCCCAGGACTTACCCAGCTGTGAGAGGCAGGTTCATTTGAACAGAAACTTGAGGTCAGCTACAGTGAGCCAATAATTAATTAATACATTCATAGGCTGATCTGACAATAGCATAGCAATGAAATCGTATCACAGCAATTGAGATGCATGCCCTACTTTGCTCAGATGTCACCATTACTCAAGCACCCTTTTTTTTTTTTATAATCTAAACTCTGATACAAATCTCTAAAATCTCACTTTGGTAATGACCCGACTCTCAAAAATGGGCCAGAATAGCTTTTTTCATCATTTAATTACAGCACGGTTATTATGTCGTAAACTGTGAGTTCCCGAAAGCTGTTGGGACTTGCAAATGTCACCGCTGTTTACTTGTTTGCCAGTTTAATTACTGTGGCACTGGAAGATCATATGGCTCTAATTTTCCAAGGGCCCTTATTATTGCTAATGTATTATGGATAGGATCCTAATGCAAAGGAACTGTGGCCCTAGGACAGGACCCTTTTGTGCTAGGCGCTCCATAGAGAAAAAAAGATGATCCGTGCTCTTAGGAGCTGGAAATTTTAGTAGAAAACAAAAGGCAACAGCCATCTACAGCCCTACCAATGGGACTACAAAGAAATGACAAGACAATATAGGTCATAATGTTAGGTAGTGATCTGAGAACATCCCTGGCCTAATCCCTGTCAAGTTTTCTGTAGGCATCATGACAAAGAGGGGAGGGATTGAAAGAGAAAAATGAGGCAGAGTTGCAGATGCTTACAGGTTTGATGCTCAAACTCCAGTCAATTGCACCTAAAATCCCTCATTTTTTTTTTTTTGAGGCAGAGGGGGCAAATCCCAACCCATAATATCTGCAAGCTCCTCTCCATTCATCTTCATTGTAATGTCCCATTTTTTTCATGTGTGCGGATTCCTCCTGGCCGCACAGGCCAGCTTGGCTATTTTTACAAACAGCAGTTAGAAATGCATCTGGTTCCCATTACCACAAAATGTTACCTTCCTTTAAACCATTTGGCAAATGAGTAGACATAGGGAAGGGGGAGGAGAGGGAAGGAAGAGGAGGGAAATGATGTCAAACCTAAAGGGCGATTTGAAGAGCTCAAATTCTTTGGGTGGGTGGCACAGCTGGTCTCGGTGACTGTGCGTTAAAATAAGAGGGAGGCCGCACGAAGTGCTGACTTAAGTGACAGTACTTAGAATGGGAAGGGTGGTCCAGTGGGCAGGACAGTGCATGGATAGACTCAGGAGAACCAGGTCCAATTTCTGTCTCAGTCCCAAAGGCCCACATCCACTCATGCATTGGTTCTCTCGCTGCTGCCATGGCTAACCTCTGGGCAGCCTCCCATCCGGCACAGTCCTCAGTCCAGTGCTAGCCACCCAGACAATGCCTGGGGAGAACCAAGCACCTCAGGGAAGGATCTTCAGAAGCCTGTGAGATGGACAGGGATACTGGATGCATAAGAGGGATCTGAGGGGCCACATGCCCCCCCAAATGTTTTGGAGGGGGGTGAACAGAGGACCTGGTGCCTGCAGCAGGGGTCAGACCCCTCCCATTCACTGCCAGTGGCGGGGGGGAGAAGCGGAGCAACATGGCCCCACTCAGTGGCTGCCCTCAGGCCACATAGGTGGGGGAAGGGACTTGAGGGAAGAAGTGGGGTGGGGCTGAGCAGGGGCAGGGCCTAAGCCAGAGAGGGTGTTATCCTGGCCCTCCCGCAGGTGGCACAGGAGGAGTCACACGGGGGGGCAGTCACATAGCTGGTGCCCACTCTGTGTGCTTCTTAACCAATCACCCTTGGGCCAGGAGTCACCACATCAAGGCAGGAGTGAAGCACCAAGGAGAGGGGTGGGGAGAAGTCTTGCCTGGCTGACAGCTCCCTCCGCTTGGGCTCCAGTTAGTACCTCACCTAGGTCCGTTGCTAAAGTAGCACCTGCCCTAGCAACCAGTATCCCGTCTCTATTTCCTGCTCCTGCTCGATACCACTCTCATTCTCACCCTGCATTTCCCTGTGCCCCCCAGTGGCTCTGGTGTGGGTGCTTTGCTGCCTCCCCACCTATCGCCGGCTACCTCTGGACCTTCTTTCGCAAGGCCCGAGGGATAATAGATCTGCAATGTGCTCAGAGCACGCCTACCGCAGTGGGCGCTGCTGAGGAGTGAGGCATTCTCGCGCCTCATTTGACAAGTTTTGGGGGGCTCTGGAGTTTTGTCCTCAGCCAGGGCTCCGAGTGGCCTGTGAGCTGTGAGGCAACACCAGGGTTTGGGCTGTGAGGGGCAGGGCCGACTTATCCATTAGGCACAGTAGGCACAGTGCCTAGGACCCACGATACTTTTAGGCACCCACTAAAATGTTTTAATTTCTTTTAAAATCAGAAGAAAAAAAATGAACTTTTAGCGTCGAAGAAAATGTTTTAATTTTTTTCTCACATCAGAAAAAAATGAAACTTTTAGGGCCCACGAAAATCTATTAAATTTTGCCTAAAACAGAAAAAAAATAAAATGTTGAAGTATTTAAAGTTATATCAAAAATAATTTTTAATATTTTTTTTTTAATGGAGGAAGGGGCCCACGAAGGCAAGTCATAATGCGGCCCTGGTGAGGGGACTGTGGACTGACAAACACTTCAGCACCTTCACAGTTCGGCGACAACCGAGGAGGAGTTTTGAAAATGCCAGCGTTTGCTAAATGGCAGGCGGTGTGCTTCAAAAGCCAGAGAGGTGCCTAGATATCTCTGAGCATCCAGGTCATACTTAATTTGCAAGTCACTTCATCTACTCTGTACTGTATTAGAGCCAACGGCATTGTGTACCCGGGGCATGGTGAAAATGCAAAGCCATTAATGATTAGGTGCTGCCGCGAGGAAGGCCGTATGCATCCCTAGATAAGATCCCAATTCGATTCGCTTTCTCCTCAGCCCATTTGTGTGTTTGGAAAAAAGCGGCCGCTTTTACCGAACGAAGGCTGCTTTTAAAACGCAACTTTGCGTGCCTGTTTAATGCTGGCCTACGTCACTGGATCCCCTGCCCTCCGCACATGAATCATTTATGTGTGCACAGAACAGGTAAGTCCCAAAAGAAACTGCACAGCTGCACTACACCCGTCCATGGGATGTGCCGCTGCCTTTCAGGGAGCACCTGGAAGAGCAAAAAAGGCCTGACGTGAAAATGAATTGATTTCGGATGATAAAGGTGGCTTTCTTCCGATGGCTTCTTCAGGGCTTGAGTCTCTAAGCCTCATTCAGGCCGGGTTGGGCCTTACGCTGCAAAAAGCCCCCTAGAAATCAACAGGATTATTTGTAAATTAAGGTGCGCTGTGCCGTGAGACAGGCTGGCCCAGCTGTGCCACACAACTAGCCCTACCGGATGACATTCCCCACTGGGTTACATAAGTGTACACCAGGAACTCCGCTGACTACAGTGACACTGCTCGCAGGAGGAAGCGCGAGTCGGGGTGAGTCAGGGTTGTGGAATGAGGTGTGAAACCTGCTGAGTGGTGTGGCACGATGTGGTGGAAAGGACCACACCTCCTCGGCTGGCAGCAGAGGGAAGGGAATTCTTACTGCTGGGGCTACCACACTCAGTGCTTCATTTTGCCCCCACTCCCGGTATATTTTGACTCGGCCAATATATTGCTGATGTCAGTGATGAAGACGGGTGAAGCAAGGCAGTCGATAGTCAAGGCCTGATGTGCACTGCCGCTGGGTGAGGAGAAGCCAGGCCGTGGTTGGATTCAGCCCTGCGATGTGCATGCTTGAGCTATGACCCACCACTTTTGGAGAGGGTGCTTTGCCCTCCCTCTCCACAGCCGGGCAGCTAAGCTAGCGGGGGCAGAGAGGGGAAGCAGAGTGGGGGAAGGGCATCCCCACCCTTCCTTGCTCCCTTTCAGACAGTTAGTGCCTTGGGCTACCAAGGAGCCACATCCCACTGGGATTCCAAGAAGCCTTCCTGCAGAAGTACATTGAGTGAGTGGCTGGGAAAAGCATTACATCTGCCCTCCTACTCCTGCCCACCAGGAAGGGCCCACCATGATCTGTTCCTTCAATGGTTGTTTCTCTCTGGAAAGTAACAGTGATGCTAGGCTCGTGTGTGGGTGAAGGGCGGAGAGCATGGGAGAGACAGGCATTCAGAGTGGCTGCTGAGGCAGCGAACATAAGAAGGGCCATACTGAGTCAGACCAACAGTCCATCTAGCCCTGTCTGCTGTCAGTGGCCAATACCAGGTGCCCCAGAGGAAGTGAACACAACAGGTAACCCTCCCGTGATCCCTCTCCTGTCAGCCATTTCCAGAGAAACAGAGGCTAGGGACACCATTCCTACCCATCCTGGCTAACAGCCATTGATGGATCTAACCTCCATGAATTTATCTAGCTCTTTTTTGAACCCTGTTAAAGTCCTAGCCTTCACCACATCCTCTGGCAAGGAGTTCCACAGGTTGACTGTGCACTGAGTGAAGGAAAACTTTTGTTTGTTTTAAACCTACTGCCTATTAATTTCATTTGGTGACCCTAAGTTCTTATATTGTGGGAATAAGTAAATAACTTCCTTATTCACTTTTTCCACACCAGTCATGATTTATAGACCTCTGTCATATCCCCCCTTAGTCTCCACTGGCAGGGGGATCGTATGGATCAGGACTTGAGGGACTTTTAAGCAGACATTTTCATTACCACCACCCACGGGTTCAGGAATCTGTCTAGTAAATGATGCCAACAGAAACACATCTTCCTGTCTTGGTAGGCAGATGCTCTTGACATTGATGCAGTGCAAACACAGGAAGGTATGGTGCCATGCTGTATTTATGGTGCCAATGGGCGATGGCTATGTTTGAGATTAGGTTGTAAAATTCAGGTCTTGAGTTCAACAGCCCAACCTTTGAGATCCAAATTATTGGGGTTCAAACCTGCATCAAATCATAGAACACTAGAATTGGAAGGGACCTCGAGAGGTTATCGAGTCCAGCCCCCTGCCCTTACGGCAGGACCAAGACCCATCTAGAATGTGTGTCCTAGACAGGTGTCCATGTGGTCTGAGCTCTGTAATAAGGGACTGTCTTGCTGAACTGTGTCTTCTGTGTGATGTGGAGGAAAAAAAAAATACTAGGGCATCTGAAAACCAGTGGCAATACAGCTTTAAATGCTCACTCAGATTCTTCCACGTTGTGGAGTAATTACTCCATGGTCTCACAGGTATGACAGTGTGGGATGTGACAAACATACCTGCGGACAACATAATTACATCTTAGGGTGGTTAAATCAATGAGCAGGCTCTGGAAGAATGCAAAGGATTAGCAGCTGGACTGAATGGTTCCAAAAATACAAGCCTGGATTAGAGGAACAAGGTGGAGAGCAGATTTCACTCTGTGCATTTAATTGGTTTCCCAGAAGAAAGAGTTTCATTTTCAGGAGGCGGCGGCGAGGGGCTGGTGTGGACAATTAGCCGTGTCTGCGTTGCCTTGTGTTTCATAGCTGAGCACGGCAACTCTTCGAGTGGAAAGGAAGTCAACGTTATTTCCCTGTAATCCACTGTCAGAGCAAGTGAACTGAAAATACCTGATGTAAGAAGGCACAGCTAACATGGAGACTTACAGCATCTGTGTAAATTGGCCGCGGTGCCATCAATTCATTGGAGCGATGCTGATTGACAGCAAAGGGTGACCTCATCAAGTTCTCTCTCTTCAAGGGTGGGGAACCTCACACCTGGATGTGGCCCCCAGCTTGCCTGGATCTGGCCCCTGAGGTTCAACGCTCCCTGCCAGCACCGGGGAGCCCACTGGAGCTCCGGCCCCCCACAGTCACTCCCGTGGGGCTGGAGCACACAAAATCTGGGCCCCCCATGCTCCGGTGTGTGAGGGGAATGTGGGGAGCGTCTTTCTCCTTCTGAGTTGGTGGCCACATCAGTGAGGGTTTGGATGGGCTGTTTTTTGCTTCTTATTTGTGTGCAGCCCCTGACTGATTTTTCTGTGGGTCAGCAGCTCCCGACCCATAAAAGGTTCCCCGGCCCTGCTCTACATCCTGAATGGAGCGCTGAGTCCACAAGGAGGACGTGGCAATACCAAAGCAACGAGCTCCACAAGCCAAACACATGGGCAGCTGACAAGAGGTTCCGCCAGCCTCACCAATGAAACTCAGGGGCTCCTTACTCTTCATTTTATGGCATTTGCAAGTCCAGTGTGAGCACGGCCACAATGTGGATTCACATTGCATGTGAATACGCTTTGCCTTGCATGGCCTGTGACCTGCAGTCCAAATTACAGCCCCTCTGCTGTGTGGATCGAGTAGGCAGCACGTCGAGCCTCAAAAGTGGATACAAAGCAGCCAGGTCATTATTTTACCCCCTTCTGCACCAGCCCACAGAAGGCTTAGGAACACAGGGCCTTGGTTGTGCCTCATTGCACAATCAACCTTGTGACAGCAGGGGTTGTGACTTCCCTAAAGAACAGCTCTACTCGGAGAAGTGCCAACATGGGGGATCATGTTTGTTGTCTCCCAGTGCTTGCTATAGACAATGTGCTCAGGTGAGCAAGCCAAAAAAACCAAACCAAACAAACAAAAAATCATGAATTTCCACTGCTTAGGTTCTAGTCCAGGTTGAGCCTCTCTAGTCCGGCACTCTCTGGTCTGGCAACATCCGTGGTCCTGCATGATTTTACTTAGCTGGATGTCCACTTATTATGGGTGTGGCCAAGTTTCCCACAGTCCCATAAAGTTTGTTTTCTTCCATCAGTCCTGGCTCTCAGTGTTCTGTGCTGTTATTTAGCTCTAATTTACCTCTAAATGTCTTCTAAGAGCCCAGTAAGCAGTGGAAGTGTTGGTAATGCTGCTAGACAATATTGACCTCCTATGGTCCGGCAAACTCTCTTGTTTAGCATTAGTCAGGTCCCAAGGGTGCTGGACTAGAGAGGTTCAATCTCTGGTCAAGTGTAGGCATTTTTCATCTCACATGTCACATCGCCTGCAGCGATTACTATCTGGCAAGACAAACTTGCCCCTCAGTGACACCCGTGAATCCTCATTGTCGACAAATTGTGCCCTTCTCAACATTTGTGCAACTCCACCGACAAGACAAAGGCTATGTCTACACTGTAGCCTTCTTGCGGAAAAGCTTATGCAAATGAAGCATGATGTGGAATATCGCCGTGCTTCATTTGCATAATTACTGAGCAGCCATTTTTGCGCAAGAGGCTTTTGCGCAAAAAAGAGTAGTGTAGGTGGCTCCTTTTTGCGCAAAAATTCCCTGTATTGCCAAGAGGCAATGGTTCTTCCCTTAAGGGATTCGGAGGCAATAAGCACACAAATTGGGTGAAGGCTTAAAGATTTTACTAAGCAAATATTAGGGTAAAATATAATGCTTAATATTAGAGTAAAATACAATGAAGCAAATCCTAGAATAAGATACAATACTTATTAAGCGTAAGCAAACCTCAAAATAAAATGCAATACTTACTAAAACAATACAATGCTTATTAAGCCTAAGCAAACCTTAGAATAAAATGCAATGCTTATTAAGAAAGTACAATATTTATTAAGCCTAGGCAGATCTCAGAATAAAATGCAATGCCTATGTCCCTTCTGCTGCCGGGAACCCTCTGAAGGACAGTGGACAGACCCCAGTGACCAGTGCGTAGCACCTTCTGTGGCTTTGGTCTACGCCGAGGTTCTAATGTTAGGAATATTCCTGGCCTTTATATACTGTTGGATCTACAGCAATCACACCTGTTGTTTTGAGAACCTAACAAGATCATTGATACACTGCATATTTTCCCAGCTCTAATAATTAGCTTGTTGATACTTTGCATATTTTCCCAGGCCAAATAATTAGCATTATCAGGTGGGAAACATTCAGCACAGATAGCTATGTGATCTTCCCAAGCACTCCTATACTCCCATACCAGGTGCCTGGCTTTGGGACCTGTCCCAGGACTTGTTGAAAGTCAACAGTGCATTCCTACACTGTGCCATCTTGAGCAAACAGCTAACTCTTTGAGACTAACAAAAGAATAAGAAGAAGCAAAAAGCACAAATGGCTGTCTAGAGCATCCAGGCCTGACAGGAGATGCAGGCATAAAAAGAATGATTGTGGTACACCACCTAATTTCCTCGACCTCACAATTGTCTTCTGCATTTCCATTACACCCCCCCTCTTGCGCAAGAGGAGCCGTCTACACTACTCTTTTTTGCGCAAAAGCCTCTTGCGCAAAAATGGCCCCTAACTAATTATGCAAACGAAGCACGTCAATATTCCACGCTGAGCTTGATTTGCATAAGCTTTTCCACAAGAAGGCTACCGTGTAGATGTAGCTTATGTCTGCACAAGGGTAGCTGATTGGATTTTAGTAAATGACTCTGATAAAGGGCATGCGCTGGAATAAAATCTGCTCTCTCTGGGCTGTGTGGACTCTGAGGGCATGTCTACACTCGGAAATTATTTCAAAATAAGTGATTTTGAAATAACAACTCCCAAAATAACAAAATTGAATCAGCGTGTCCACACTACAGGGAAGCCTTGAAATTAGTCCGAGGCAGGCTCCATTATTTTGGACATGCTACCTTGACTTAGCGCTTCAGGAAGCACCAGTGAGCAATTAGTTTGAATGACTCTGGGGAGTAGTTATTTCAAAACAGCGGCACCGGAGCATCCATGCTACTGCTATTTCGAAGTAACTATTTTAAAATTAGTGTTATTCCTCACGGAAAGCAGGAGTTATTATTTTGAAATAACCAGCTTGTTATTTTGAAATAAAGGGCTTGGTAGTGCGGAGGCTCCACCTGTTATTTCGAAATAACTCCCTAGTGTAGACCAGGGCTGAGGGACTAACAGGAGAGTCACTTACTCAACAGATACAACTCTCTGGATACACAGGGAACAGATTGGTGGTGCAAGCAGGGTGCAGTTTGATACATGCGCTTTTCAGAGTAGTTCAGCACTGTCTGCATTCAGGTGCCCATCCTGTTACCAGTAAGCAGCAGCAAAATATGTCGTTTTACATGTGCATCTCCGCCAGTTATTGCAGATGGCTCTGATCCTGAGTATTTGTCATCTTCTGCAGAGGATTTACTTTCTGATTCGTTCCTAATTTGTGTTTATGTGCTGCAGTGCGCTTTAACTCAACTCACGAATGGGAACACTGTGAGATCTGCCTGGTTTGATCTTCTGATCCTGAAATTAGCTGCAGTGGACAATTCAGGGCACCTGCACCTGTATTCCCTTCTGTGGTCCACCAAGGGCACCCACTCTAGGGTTCAAGATTTTCTCCTTATGGATTGGAGTATGTCCAGGCTGCACAGTTCCCTCCTACACGGTTACGGTTTCAGCAAGTGAGGCTATGTCTAAACTACACTGAAGTTTCGAAAGAGGACATGCAAATTCTGCGGGAATTTGCATATCTTCTTCCAATCTCACTTTCGAAAGCGGAGCTTTCAAAAGTGAAAGTAGTTGGGAGTGGGTTTTTTTGGCAACAACCTCCTTTTCGAAAAGCCGCTCTTCCTCAAAAATGAGGTTTATGCACAGGGCCGGATTAAGACCTTTAGACGCCCTAAGCACTGAAAAGATTATGGTGCCCCCCCATATGTAATTCAAAATAAAAACAATACTATACCGTAAAATCTCTTTTTTTTTTTGGTGCCCCTGCTTTGCTGGTGCCCTAAGCACGTGCTTAGTCTGCCTATTGGGTAATCCAGCCCTGTTTACATGGCTTTTCGAAAAAGGGGGGGGGGGCTGGAAAAATTGCATCCTGATTACTTTCACTTTTGAAAGCTCCACTTTCGAAAGTGAGATCGGAAGAAGATATGCAAATTCCCGCTGGGAAAGTTTTTCTTTCGAAACTTCAGCGTAGTCTAGACGAGCCCTTAGACTGTCTAAGCAGGCCTGTTTTGCGTTCTCCTCAGAGGCTGGAGACAGCATAACTGCTCACCCAGCTTTTCCTACGCAAACACGTTTATTCTTAAAGAGAACGCATTACAGAGAAAACATATTAAAAACAACCTGAGAACTGGTAAGTGCAGGGACTTCCTTGGTCCTGGCCATGAGCCGGAGCAGAAAGCAGGCCCTGAGTTAATTTAAACCCAGGCTGTTTATCCCAAAGTCCTTTCTTTGGCCATGTCTTCACTAATGGAAGATCGACTCTGCTGCAATCGATCTTCCGGAGTTCAATTTAGTAGATCTAGTAAAGGAATGGAGGAGGCATATTGGGTCAAATGTCTTTTCCTCTTCTTAACATTTGCTTTTCAATTTTTTATTTTCCTTAATGAGCATGGAGCAAATTATATCATGTCTGGTTGTTTTACCTTTACACTTTGAAAATATTGAAACTATATTGATAGACCCTTATAAAGTGCACAGCAGGAAGGGGGAGGAAAAAGCCATCAAAGGAAAAAAAATATATACCCTCAAAAGTCTCTGGACCATTAGAGCTTCTCTTTTCATGGCATTGTTAGTGAGAAAATGGCAGCATATGAAAGCGGAGTACAAACCCACCGACAGACTAAATCTGACTGTTTCTTTCTCAGTTCTTCGCTTGGCTTGTGGCCAGTGGATTGTCAAATGACTTTCTGTGTTCTTTCACTTTTTTATTCCCGATGTCTAAAAATAAGAGAGACATTCGAAAAGATAATTGGCAGCCAGCTAAAGAAAAGGGTTACTTTTTCCTCAGCTTCTTTTAATCACTGGGGGATCAAGCTATTCCAACCAGATTTGGGAAATTAGATCAGAAATTTGATATAATTTTTGGAAAATTTTAATCTGTAATTTAAATTAATCGAAATCTCAATAAGTCCTCCCCTCAAAACATGGTTTCATAATATGCTAGAAAGTTATTGATTAACCATAGTTATTTGCATTTTTAATGGTGATGGGATGTCTGCTTTGAATAACTTGGACCATCATTCTGATTTTTGAGTGGCCAATTAGAGTAATTTCTGCTAGAAAGTTTCCTAGGGAGGAGGGCGGTTGTTCTGAGCTCTGATTTCCCTAGGGTTAGGGATTAAATCTATTGTATCAAAGTATCAGATTCTGTTATTATTAGTGTTTTATCAGTACTTAATCTGATCCCACATACACCAATCTTAGGGTATGTCTACACTGCATGCTTATTTTGAAATAAGCTATTCTGGAATGATTATTCCGGAGTAGCTTATTTCAAAATAGCATGTTTACACTACAGGTAAGCCTCAAAATTAGTATGAGGAAGGCTTCCCTAATGTAGACATGCTATCTCGATTTAGAGCCCCAGGAGGCACTGGGGAGGAATAACTAAGAATGACCCTGGTGAGGGGCCATTTCGAAATAGCAGCAGGAAAGTGTCTACACACGCCTTATTTCGAAATAGCTATTTCAGAATAGGCTTTATTCCTTGGGCAATGAGGTTTACAGATTTGGGAATAAGCCGTCTGTTATTTCAAAATTATTTCAAACTAATGGAATGGCTGTGTAGATGCTCGCATTGTTATTTCAAAATAACGCTTGTTATCTCGAAATAACGGTGCAGTGTAGACACACTCTTACACTGCTGAAATTTCATTGACTTAGTCAGTGGTGAAATCCTTGTTATATACTGGGGTAAAGGAGCTCAGAACTACACCCAGATTTTTAAAGAGTTGTTTATTCAAAGATGGGTACTCATTCCAGGTACAATGCAGTACTTGAAATAAAATGGCTCTTGGAGCAGGGCTGGAAATTCAAGGAGGCTGATTCCACATAGCCTTACATCTTGTGCAGTCCTGTGTAAAATGGGAGTAAACTGCCTTGATGTAAAGAAAAGTAGCATTAGACAGCCAGTTGCCCAGGTCTAAGCAATTATAAATTCTATTTTACAAAATATTTTGATTTTTTTTGAAGTTTGGCTTTGTTCCAACTTGAAATGGACCCCAAAAAATCACAAAAAGAACTCCCCCCACATTTGTTTTGCATTAATCAAAATCAGGTTTTGACAAAATCAGAGTGCCTGGCGTTTTTTTAGAAAAAGAATACAGTGCAAAATTTTAAAAAAAATGAAGTGAAAAGTAGCTTCAAAATGAAAAGTTGAAATGTTGTGTTCCAAAAGTGGGAGCTGTTTTTCATTTTTCTGCAAAACTGGCAATTTTGCAAAGCACTTTGATTTCAATGGAGCTGCATTCTCCTGTAGAAAATTGCTACATACACATTCTTCTAACCAGCTGTAATGATGACTCAAGATGGAAAGCAAAGGAGAATCAGACCCATTGAATGCACGGTGGGCCTGTCTCTGACCTCACTTGCACCGGTGTGATGCAGGAATAGTGTCACTGAAGCCGAATGGCAGTGAATCACAGTATAAACAACCTAGCTGAAGTTTTTCTTTCAAAGTTTTTCAAAGCTGGACACTTTTACAAAAAATCTTTTATTTTGATTTATTTATGGAAAGCATACATTTGGAAGAGTTGCCCCCCATTTATTTTTGTTTTTCATTTCCCACCTTCTCTCCACCTTCTCCTCCCATTCTCTCCACTCCCTCCCACCCCCTCCCCCACATTCTACTATAATGAAATAGAAGCAAAATGAAGCGAGGCATTTTTATTTTATTCTAGATTTTATTTCTGTTGCTCTGTCCAAATTTTAACCTTCCACCACGTTGGAAAATTCCAAAATGGTAAAGGGAAAAACAAAACCCTGCAAATGAAATCCTCACGCCACTGAAGTCAAAGACAAAATTCCCATTGACTCCAGTGGGGTTGGATTTCAACGGAACTTTTCCAAAGTGTGAGAACTAGGGGATATGTATGGGGAGTATGCTACAGCAACCCCCCCTATATAATGTGGGTCACTGCTGGTGCTCAGCACCAGGGTCATAGCTGCTGCCCCGTGCCTAGAATTGCACCTACCACTCTTGCCCAGAGTCCTGGCTGCTGTTCTGCTTCCAGGGCTCTGCTGGCAGCAATGTTCCCTCTAAGCTGGGAGTTTGCATAGCCACTCAGGAGAAATTCAAATGCCACCCAGCTGATTAGCAGAGCACCCAAAGTTAGGTTTTGTGTTTCTATTGGTGGTGCACATTTGCACAGGCCTTGGTGCATATAAAATTTATTCCGCACATGGATAAAAAATATCTGCACATGAATGGAAAAGATTAGAGGGAACATTGGCCCATGCCCAGACTCTCAACTGCTGCCCCACACCCAGGAGCCCAGCTGCTGCCCACACCCTAGTGGTGGAAAAAGTACCCCCAAAAAACTACTTGAGTAAAAGTACTGCTACTCTGAAAAAAAATGTAATTAAGTAAAAGTCAAAGTACCCTTCTGGAAAAGTACTTGAGTAAAAGTACAAAAGTATCACATTTTAATTGTAGTCAAGTATCCAGAAGTAAAAAGTAGGGGGGAGGGAGAGGAGAGGAGGCAGGGAGGACCAAGCTTCAGGGCTTCCCCCAAGCCAGATTAACTCTTTTGGAGTTAGCAGGTTTTGTGAGCTCCACCCAGGCTCTGGGGTGAGGCCAAAATGAGGGGTTCACTGTGTGTGTGTGTGGGGGGGGAAGGTGTCTGACCAAGAGGGAGGTGCAGGAGCGGGCTGAGGGTGCGGTGTCTAGAAGGGTGGGAGGGTGCAGGAACGGACTGGGAGAGCTGGGTGGGAAGGGAGTGCAGGAGAGGGATGGGGATGTGGGGGCTGGCCATAAGGGGAGAGGAGGGGCGCTTACCTAGCTTCACACTCCCTGCTGCTCCTCGCTGCTCCCCCAGCCCCCCTCCCAGATCCTTGCAATCCCTGCCTTTGGGATCTTGGACCTGTGGAAGTTCTGCGTCCAGTTTCCCTTTCTCACCCCATTTCTACACTAGTGTCACTCCACTGCCTTGAAGGGAGTTGCTCCAGTGTTACACTAATGTAAGGAGTGCTTGGAGAAAACACAGATCTCCCTCACCATACAGGAAGTGGTTAATTTACAGTTTGAGATTTAGGCCAGTTTTATTTCCAGCCCTCCCAGGGATGGCACTGCTGTACAGCTCATGGCCAATGCAGTATGCACTCAGTGTGTTCTCTAGTGCATACTGTCTCCAAGGGCGCGCGCTTTAGATAGCAAGTGTGGGCCAGCCTCAACCCTCTGCGTAGGTTATCGTGCCTCCTAACGAGCGCTGCCTTTGTTCCTTTGGACTGAATGGGGACCCAATGGCAGAATGAGCAACAATGCTCTTTCCAGCGATGCCACATGCTGGCGAGGTGCGGTTGCTGTTTATGCCAGGTCTGCCAGTGACAATAAGTGAAATCTGGTTCTGTTGACATCCCAAGGAAAAAAAACCAAGAAGTCTTTGTGTTTTTTAAATAATACCTCAGTATGGTGCAGGATGTCTCTCCTCATGTCTAGGCCTGAGGAAAGATGACTGGTAATCTTCAGAAACTATATGGGGATGTCTACACAGCAACATTATTTCGAAGTAACTTAGTCCGTGTCTACACAGCTGGCAGTTATTTCGAAATAATGTCGAAATTCCGTCAAGCTGGAGGACTTCTGACTCCAACTCCTGTAACCCTCATTATATGAGGAGTAAGAGAAGGCGGAGGAAGAGTGCTCTGTTTCGAAATAAGTGCTGTGTAGATGCTTCCCATTTCGGAAGAAGCTGTTTTGAAATAAGCTACGCAATTGACATAGCTCAATTCGTGCTGCTTATTTCGAGTTAAGCCCTGCTGTGTAGATGCACCCGATGCCAGCTTGATGAGATCAAGTGCACTTGTAGCTTCCCCGTTTGGCAAATATCTCCTATCCTCTTTTAAGGGTTAGCTTCGACTTCTACGTGTGGGTACAGAAGTGTCAACCAGCTAAATATTTGTGCCTCAGGTCTCTCTTCAGAGATGGTTACTCACAACAGCCTGTGGAAGGTAACTCCCTTACAAGAGACTAGGAAATGTTTGCCAAACGGGGATGTCTGACTGGATTGCAATGTTCTTCAGGTGCGTAAAAGCGTAGCAGCAACGCGACATGAGAGTCAAATGAAGACAATATGCCGTGTATGTGTGTCAGGGCCAGGCAGGCCACCGATGCTTGTTGTAGAATTGTCTTCTGTATTTAATTATGTGGCTTCCAAAGAATGGACCACAGCCTCCGCTTCTATAAATCAGCTGAAACCAATTTATATGGCTGAGGCTTTGGCCTAATGTTTCTTCATCTACCAAAGGAAAAGCACACATCACAAGACGGGAGGGAAAGGGTTAACCAGTTCACTGGTTACCCAGTAAGCATCAGCCTTACTGGCATACTTACCTGGTTACTGCTTAATCAGTGACCTGGCCCGGCCGGAGCAGCCCCTCACCACAGGCGAGGGTTAACAGGCTAAACATCGCATGTAATCAGTTAACTTTTTAACAAGAATTTACATCCCTAATCAAAAGACTCATCTGAAAGAAGTCACCTAAGATAAAGCCACTCGGTATGGCTGTCTTTTTTCCTTTACACTCTCTATTCATTCTATCTTCCAGACCTCACTTCAATCCATGCTGCAACTGTTCAGCTTGGTAGGAGGGTAGGTATTTGCCCGGTTTCCCTTCCATGATATTTGCTGGTTTCCCTTCCATGATATTTCCAGCACGTCAGTGGCCACAGTCCTTCTTAGAGCTGATTGAATTACTCACTGTGAATAATATTTGTTATGAAGTTAACTCCTATTTCTGTTCATAAATCCTGCACAATGTGATCTTTTCTATGAGTCTAGTACTTATTCCTTGACTAGTCATCTTGTGGGTTGTGTATGAATTGTTCATAATAATAATAATAATAATAATAACTCCTATATATCAATGTTCACCCGTAGATCTCAAAGCATTTTGCTTTGTTTGCCCCCACTTTACAGATGGGGAAACTGAGGTGCAGAGAGGTGAAATAACTTACTCAAAGTCACCCAATAGCAGAGGCAGGAAAGGGACCCACCACATCCAATTCCTAGGCCAGTACATGAGTCACTTAGCCATGCCGCCACCCACTATGCATTGGAACATAATTTGCCACCTAATCTGGATGGCATTATGTTTATTGTCTGGATGACAGCTGCAATTTTTTAAACTAAAGAATAACAAATGACTTGAAGCCATTTACAAAGAACAAATGAATAAACTTTCAGATGAATATTTATTTGGGAAACTTTTAAGTGTCACAGACATTGTCACAAATTCCAAGCAATGTTTCAACTGGTGGAACTTGTGGAGCAGTGGTCTAATTTTTTTTGTTAAGAATTATAAAAAATCCCCAATCCCTTAGAAATAAATAAAAAAAGATTTTTTTTTGTTTTGTTTTGAACAACTTCTCCTCCGCCACTGAAAAAAAGAAACAGTTGATTTTTTTTTCAAACACTGATGTATTGCAAAAGTCATGTTCTATCAAGAAGTGATTTAATGGAAGAAATTTGATCAGGTTGACAATGGAGTAATCAATAACAAATGTGAGAACAAATAATTTGACAGGACAAATAATGGCAAGCCATGCTGTGTTTTTTATTTAAGAAAATGTTGTGTTTTCAACCACTTTTAATCTTGACAGCTGAGGCCTCTTCCAAACCCGGTTCTCTGTATCCACCTAGCAATGACGCCAGCATGGGTCATGTTACTTTAAATGACCATATTAATCCAGCTCTTTGACAGCTATTATCTTTGTAGGAGATGCTTGTATCACATAAGTCACTACATTCTTCAGTTTTTCAAAAGTGGCTGCTGTGGTCCAAGCCCAAGTTTTTGGAAGTGATTTTGGGTTCCTGGGGTTCCCTGTTCATAAAGGGGCTTGATTTGCAGAAAATGCCATGCGCCCCCCCCCCCCAAAAATAAGACTCCTTTATGGAGTCTCAAGCTAGGCACTCCATCTCACTAGTGATTTCCAAAAACTTTGGCTTCAAAGTCCAGTCTGCAATGGGATATGTGTCAAACCTAGGATGAATTTTTTTGGAGCAAACTCTTGGTGGTTCCAAAGTTCTGGACAGGAGTCCAGGGGAGAAATTCCTAGGACAATACAGGGACGTCAATAATAAGTCACAGAGATGGCAACCACCTCAAACTATATTCAAGAGGCAAAGAAAAGTGCTTTTATTTTTCCACAGTGACCTGTTTAATCTGCTTTTACCCTAAAAATGGCTATGCTGGACCTGTCCAATAGACCATCTATCCCAGTATCCCATGTTGCGATAGTATCCATTGGTGGGCACTTCAAAGGGAATGAATAGAACATGTGATCCAGCACCTGTCGCCGGTCCACTCCCAGCTTCTGGCAGTGACAGGATAGGGATACACCGCACGCTTTATTTCGAAATAACAGAGTGCACATCTACACAGCAAGCCCGTTATTTCAAATTAATTTTGAAATAAAGGGGCTGCTTGCTCCGACTGCCATACCCCTCATTTCACATGGAGTAAGGGAAGTCAAAGGAAGAGTGTTCTTCCTTCGACTTCCTGCTGTGTTGACAACACCAAAAGTCAAGTTAAGCTACTTCGACTTCAGCTATGCCATTAATGTGGCTGAAATTGCATATCTTGATTCAACTTTGTCCCGTAGTGTAGACATACCCCCAGACCTTTGGCTTGTATCCCTGACTATCTTGGCTGATACCTGTTGATGGACCCATCCTCCATGAAATTACCTAGTTCATTTTTGACCCATGTTATGGTTCCGGCCTTCACAACATCCCTTGGTAACAAGTTCCATAGATTGACTGCGCATTTTGTGATTAAGTACTTCCTTCGTTTGTTTCAAACTGGCAGCTTATTAATTTCATTGGAGGACTGCTGGTTCTTGTGTTTTGGGAAGGAGTAAATAACACTTCCTTATTCACTTTCTCCACATCGGTTATGATTTTATAGAGGTCTATCATATCCCTCCTTTGTCTTCTCTTTTCAAAGCTGGAGAATCCAGTTTTTTTAAACTCGCCTCTTGTTCCATTTCCTTAATCATGTTTGCCCTTCTCTGGCTTCTTCTGAGAATGGGCAACCAGTATTCAAGCTGTGGTGTACCATAGATTTATAGAGTGGCATTACGATATTCACGGTCTCATTATCTATCACTTTCCTAATGGTTGCTAACATTCTGTTAGCTTTTGTGACTGATGCTGCATATTGTGGATAGTTCTTTGAAAATATCCTCTCAGTGTCATATCACACAATAGCAATTGTGTTCCCATCGAAGCAGGTGAAGAGCATCAGATAGTATCAGGTGCTTTAGTTTCCACTCGGCACTTAGCCTTTAAAGGCTGTTTGCTGCTTCATGTGTTCCTCTACTAGAACATTTTTCCTTTACTAGTGTCATCCTCTTGCTTTTTCTTACCCCCAGAGGGGGCTGGCAGAATTGCTGGGCCCCTAAGCAAGTGGGGGGCAGCTCTGTGCTTCCAGAAGGGGCGGAACTTTGGGAGAAAGGGGCAGGACTGGAGGTAGCCCTCAGTCAGCATCACCTGGACCATGCCACATTGTGCTCCTCCAGCCCTCGGAGGCACCCAGAATACATCGCCCAGGGTATCAGCAGTGGTAGTCAGGAGCCCTAGACCCTTTTGAATCAGTGGGGCTTGGGAAAATTACCTCCCCCTTGGTGGGCCTGCTTATACCTGCCTCTCCTTTTGCCCCCTTTCTATAATCCACAGGACGATGGTTGTTCTTTTGCTTTTGGTCCTAATGTGGGGTGTCATCAACGATGGTGCTAATACAAGTTTACAGCAGTGCTCAGAATCATTTCCTTTTCAAAACCAGAATTCCTTTTTCACCCCGCTACCATCTCTTGGCTACCATGTCCCTGATACCTCACCCCATGCCGTGTTGTCCTCTAGTCATTAGACTCTAGTCTCAAACACCTTGGTGTAAGGACCAGTGTTGTCTTCAAGTCAACATTGTCAAGTCCAAGTCAAGTGTCAAGTCACTACAGTTCAAGTCTCAAGTCGAGTCTCGAGTCCCTAAAGTCACTTTTGAGTCTAGTCCCAAGTCGAGTCTCAAGTCTTAATTTAAAAAATGTCAAGTCACTTTTGTACAAGCCATCAATATTGGCATTTTCGGACAATTTTTTCACCAAGTCGATTTAACAAAATTAGGAAGTCTCAAGTCAAGTCTCAAATCACAAACAGTGAACCCGAGTCGAGTCTCAAGTCGAGTCACCTAGGCGACTTGTCGGACTTGAGTTCAAGTCATGGGACTCGAGTCAACCACTCTGGTAAGGGCCATCTTTTAGTTCTGTGTTTATACACAACTTATCAAACTGGGGATCCTAGATGAGGACCGATAAGTGCTACAAGAATAGAAACAAACAACAACATTAGCTTTGCAAAGGATTTTCAGAAGTGTTCAGCACTGACCTATTGGTTCTGTCGACATAATCTGGGATTTCATTGGTGGGAGCCAATGGGAGGTCAGCATCAAATGCTTTTAAAAATCCCACCCTGAGTTTTATTTGGATACTTTAAAGCTCAATATTGCTAGACAAGCCAGCCACGTGCAAAAAGTTGAAATGAAAGCTGAATTTCCACATGTAATAATTCACACTTCTTGGTAGCTATTCTCAAACAGAACAGAGAAGAATGTACATTGTTGCTATTCATTATTATTAATAGCAAACCTATCACTCGAACAATCAAAACATAGATCTAATGTGATTATGGATGGATGTTCCTCAAATGCTTGGCAAGTCATTCTGAACAAAAGTTCAGATGTCTAACAGAATCTAATTCAAACCTCTTGGGTCTTGAAAACTAGTTTGCCAATCTCACAAGATTTCCAGCATGACAACTCCTTCATCTACTGATGTCTGTTACAAAATCTGCTGAAACAGCTTCTGATTCAGTTTTTTAGAGTTACAAAAACATGTTCTCAACAAAGCCCTAAACACAACAATTAAAAATTGACCTGATTTGGAGTTTTGTTAAAATCTTGCAACTCAGACCCGGTTTGTTGAGCAATTCACTTGGGTTCATGAATCCTTGAAGATGTTTTGGGCAAACCGTCGATACTTATGAGGGAACCCAAGATGAGTGGTGATTTTGCATCAGCTTCTTGATTTAAGTGACACTCAAGAGCAGCAACTGAAATTCATCTTCAGATTTCTTAATTTCTGCAAACCCATCTTTATCACTATGGAAAGTGTAATTCTGGGGGATGCAGACTCATGTGGCTTGAAACCAAATGAAACACACACACAACTCTCAGCAAATCAAAATCACTGAATTTCTTCCAGCTAGGTTTAGGCAGAATTTTGTATTTAGACTTTAGTTCCAACCCATCCCTTGTTTTGCAAGTCTGCTTTCAGAATCCTGGTCTATACTAGACCAGGCAGATCAGTTTAAAGGTAGGCAACTCCAGCTATGCAAAAGGCGTAGCTGGAGTTGGCTTTCCTTAAGCCAAGTTGTGGCAGTGTCCACACAGCAGGAAGCCAATGGGAGCAAACGCCTTGCAGAAGGAGAGGCCCAGACGCCGGCGGGAGTTGCTCTCAGTGTTCGATTTACAAGTCTGTACTAGACCTGCTAAATTGAATACCAGACGATCAACCCCCAGAGCGTCGATCTTCTCGTAAGCATAGGCATGCCCAGACAGAACAAAGAAGAGAAGAGACAAGGAAAGATGAAGCAAACAACTAAAAAAAGATTTTGGTTTGAATTTGGGAGAAAGTTTGAGTTTATTCCTATTTTTAGGCAAAGTGATCCACCCAGGAGTTGTCCAAGCCACCCGGTTGTACTCATTCAGTGCCAGTCCCTGTTACAGATGTAACAGTGTAGTTAATTAACTGATACGCAAAAGCGTATAGGTTAATGCTATAGACAACACACATTTCCCCCCATCTGCCCCCACCAGTAAATTTTTTAGCAGGCTGGCCAGCAGCCTGGCTCAGTCCTGGCTTGCATGGGGTCCAGGACCTACCTCCACTGCGGCGCTGCATTTAAAGCATTATTAGGATGTAGGTGGGCAGGCAGCCCGTCTCAGTTCTGGCTCATACCAGGTCCAGGAGCTCAGGCTGGTTTTTAAACTAGCTTCCCTCGCGGACCAGCTCCCGCCTGGCACCCCAGGCTGCTGCCTCTGATACAGAGGCAGTAGTGGGGAGTAGCAGGGGGCTCTTTGGGAGTGGGGCTGGAGCACACTGGCAGCTAGCCTCACCCCCGGGAACTATAGAATAGTCGAGTAACTGATAAGAATTCACGAGGTTACTCAGCTATTCCGTTAACTGATATTTAATATCCCTAGTCCCTGTCAATATTATAACTGAGACAGCTCACTGTTTAGGGCCAAGTCAAGTAAGTTACACCCAGCTCTGTGTAGGAGTGGTATGGAGTGTTGAGGAGCGACCTGGGACAAAACACATCAAGTAGTACAACCACTTCTGGGGCTGATTGTTGCTCTTGGAGTAGAACGGATCAATTCAACATGATAGTCGCTAGGGATCTGGCCCCAACACTGCTCTTCTGAGCCTCGTACCACACAGGGGGATGGAGGAAGAGGTTACTTGGATGGTGCACGCCCCCATTGGGGCAGATTAGAATTCTCCCTCCTCCATCATGCCAGGGGCAAAATAAGACAGAGTAAAAACAAACGCAGCAAGCTGAGAGCCTGCCTCCCAGCTTTCTTTTAAGACAGCCTGTGTCTGAACCGTCCCTGCTCTGTACGATCATCTGACTTTTTCATTCCCAATTAACTTGGAGATTGGAAACATCTTGGGGGGAGGAGGGAGTACATTCAGAGGATGTTCTTTATCATCCCCATGAAAAGAACCTCTCCATTTCAGTCATACATTGTTTGAGTTGGCAGCTGGCGGTACCCACATAAACCAATCCACAGGGGTATTTTAACATGTGCATGACATTGCTCACAGTGCAGGAGATAAAATCCCTCATGTGGAAGGCTTTGCCAGAGAGAAGATGATAAAAAACAGCTGGCCGTGTAAGTGTTCCTGCACGGAGCACACTTATGGCTGAAAAACAGTTTCTTTGACAGAGGGCCGTTGCACGGGAAGGGACGGGGGCGATATGTAAATGAGTAAGACTTCAAAATCAGATTAATAAGTGTGCCAAGTACCCATCAAGTCTCATTGACTACATTAGGACCTTTTGAGGCCTCAGCACCTCTGACACACTGGCCCATGGGTCTGCTCTATACTACACGGTAAGATGAAGTAAGACACCCAACTCCAGCTCCGTAAATTACGTTAACGTATTTTAAATTGCCAGATTCGACGCATCTTAAATCGCCGTCTGCACAGCATGAGGTCGACGGGAGCAAACACTTCTGTCAGCTTCCCTTACTCCTCACGAGGAGTAGGAATACCAGCACTGATGGAGGCACCCTTTGAGTTCGATCTAATGGGTCTATACACCCGCTAAATCGAACCCCGGATGATTGACCGTGGCAGCGTCAATATTCCATGTAGTGTAGACATGCCCTTGGTACTGGAGCAGGAGGTACACTGGAAAAACGTAACTACTTCTTGAGGTCCCTCTCTGGGAACAAAGCGCTTTTGAAAAAAAATGACCTGAAAGTTTGACTTTTGATTTTTTTACTACTTGTCTTTCAAATTCAGGTTACCCGAGTGCTCACCATGCCCAAATAATGCATTTCATAGCCCAATGTTTACTGGGGTTTCCTCCCAAATCTGACAACAACAAGATAAAACATCCTAAGTGGGGTCAACCAACACCCTCTTTCCTGTTTTTGGAAAGCACTGCCATTGTTTTCCGAGCGCATCGCTTGTCAGTAAGTGTATTGACATTTTATTCTTGGTTTCTAGGCCTACTTCTAAGCCCCTTGTAGTCAACGGGAAGATCCTGCCATGGATCAGTCCCTGTATATCCTGGTTTTATGTAACGCATCCTTATAGAGCAGGGGCAGGGAACCTTTTTTGGGTCGGGGGCCACTGACCCACAGAAAAAAAAATCAGTCGGGGGCCACACACAAGTGAGAAGCCCCTGACTGAGAGGGAAAAAGACACTCCCCACATTCCCCTCGCACACCAGAGCTTAGGAGGCTCAGGCTTGTAGCTTTTGTGTGCTCCAGCCCTGCAGGTGGGTGGTAGGGGGGCAGGAGCGCCAGCGCAGGCTCCCCAATGCTGAGCCTTGGGGGCTGGATCCAGGCAAGCTGGGGGCCATATCCAGCTCCCAGGCCTGAGGTTCCCCACCCCTGTTATAGAGCAAGGATACATTCCACGCCCAGCTATACTAGTTTTTAGCTCAAAACGTTTTCTTAGTGTTGATTTACCATTACAGTTGTCTAGCACGCTATTCCATTTCATGTGAGCATTCCTTATAAGAAAATAAAAGATCAATTTACAGTGAATATTCATAACCCAGGACACCGCGCTCGATTCTCCCCACATTTACAGCTGTGTAAATTGAGAGTCATTCTATTGAAGTCTGTGGCATTACACTAGGCAAACGTCAGATGAGAGACTCAGATAGTGCAGCTCTGTTTCTGCATCAGTCTGCCGCAGCACATTGCTGTTTTCCCCAGAAGAAAAGTGGGAGAAGCTGGAAAGATACTGGAGAACTCCACAGCTGAAAAATGGGTGATAAACTGTGAAGAAGCATCAGAGCTTGTGGCTTGTTAGCTCAACTGAATATATGAAGATTTTTTTGTGGTTAAGAACGACACCTATGTGCATAAATTGTTTGTCACGCACGGAATCTTACAGTGGGAACACTGAAATAATTCTAACACATAAATATACAGCATGGCCTGATTCTGTTTCATTTTTGGACAGTATTATCATGAATTATTTCTATTATAAAGCCTAGGAGCTCCAGACATTGACTATAATCCCCACTGTGTTGGGTACGGTACAGAGAACAAAAAGATGGTCCCTCTCCTACAGCACTTACAATCTAAGTAGAAGACAAGAGAAAACAGAGATACTGTACAGACCGACCAACAGAGGAGTACAAGGAAACAATACAGTCACCTGATACGCAGTGGTCTCAGCCTAGCAGGAGTCCAGTCAGCGTAAAGGTTTTTGCGGCTGGGTAACTTTGCTAGGAAGGGCCCATTGGTTGAGAAGCAGCAGTTTTGATTTTCTCCCCAGAAGAGGCCGATACAAGACTTTTGAGTTCTCACCCTCCACAGTCCGGGCCAGGTTTCTAGAAGAACTCAGCTTCCAAGAACGTGCACTCTGACATATGAGGCCAGACTTTCAAAGGAGCTCAGTACAGGCCAATTAAAAATCTTTCTACACAAGCTGACCCAATAAAAGATGCACTGGAACAAATGCAACATTGGAATTTGTATGAGTTTAAGCTGTCCCTGCAGAAGACAGACTCCCCAACCAGCATGCCCCTGTCTTGACTTGGCATAGCATAGCTGGGTCTTCTCTCTAGAATGGCTTTGGCCTGGCAGCGATGTGCTTCTTCTTGTCACTCGGTCCTCAGCCAGAACATTTATAGTCCTCCAGACACCTTCTGGAGGAAAAAAAAAGCCATAGTAACAAACAATTGAATGACCTGGCATCAGGCCTTTGTCTGTGTGGTCCTTACACCCATTCCCTCAAGGCTTCATGATTTCTCTATATTCTCATGGTCTCTTAAGGTGTGTCCTTCTTTTAAGGCTTACAAGACTCCATGCTGGTGTCCTCCAATGAATCCCCAATGCAAACAAACTTCTGCCTTCCTCAGGTGTGAACTTTTGTCCCTCAGAAGTTTCCCCTGCGTGCCATTTCCTCAGAGGAACATCCATCGCCATGGCTGCTTCACCTGAAGAGTTACCCCTGTTTCATGGCCCCCCATAGGCATTGCACTCCATGATTCTCCTTCCGTCTGACTTCTGCCAGACCCTACTGCAAGAGCAGGCCCCTCAACCCAGCCTCTTTGTATTTTTTTTTCTTTTTCCTTTTCTTTTTCTTTTTCTCTCTCTCTCTCTCTCTCTCTCTCTTTCTACTGAATTCTCAGTCTTTGTAGGCCTTCCTGGCTCTTTCCCAGTTGGGTCCAATCATTGCAATTAAGCCACACACAGTCAGAACCGGTAGGGAGACATTATTGCATCACAGGTGCAGCTGAACCTGTCATCTCTTAAAGGACCAAATGGGCCTATAACAGTCCCTCATATATAGAGACAGACAAGATCCTGAACGAGTGCTCCAAATAGCATCTTATAAAACCTAAGGAATGAACAACTGACATAATTATTCCCCTACCTGTGCTGCTCTTCATTGGGACTAATCACATAAAACAGTCTAGCGTGCTCTTAGCCGCACGTTGCCAAATAAGGGCCTTACTGCACAGAAACATGCCTAACCTGCCCTAACTTCAAGTTAACAATGGGCTGCTCTCATTTCCTATAGCACACAGCATGACAGGCAGTGCTATGAAATCTTGTGGAACTGCGAATCGGATTTCACTTGACAATTTGATTGTGAAAAAGAAATATTTGGTCTGGTTTGAAACTTTTTGGATTCCGCTACCTAGAAATATAAACATCCAGGTTCTACGTAGTGGCTATCAATTCAGTGTCTAATCACTGGACAGTTTTCATGAGAAGCAGCGTGGTCTAGTGGTTTGAGCCAGTGATTAGGACATCCAAAATTCTAATTCCAAGCCTTCCATTTAGCTATTGCAAATTACTTAAACACTCTGTATGAGATTTGCAGAAGCACCACGTGAGGCTAATTCTGATCTCAAGTCGCTCTGGTTTCAAAGAGTGTGGTACTAACTGATCCCAAACTTTTGTCTTCCATAGAAGCAGGGTTGTTCCAGCACTAAGCACAATTGAAATTTTTGCATATCCCAGTTTTCTCATCTGTAAAGTGGGGTTGATGATCTGTCTCCCCACCAGGAATATTCTGAGAATTATATATATATACATATATGAAACAATTTAAAAATCATGTGAAAATGCAATTTTCCCTATTAATGGTGAATATTATTCCTTATTCTTGCCATAGCTTTGTACTCATCCTGTATGGGGACTTGCCATAGCTTCATATCATCCTATATGGGGACTACTGGTTCAAACTATCTTTTCCCACCACCATTTCTCATCAACAACTTTGAACCAAAATGTCCACTTTCTTTCATCATTTGCAGTCTTTCATGCCATGGGCCTTTGGTATTCCACAATTTCATAGTAGAGGGATCCAGACTTTGCTACAGAGTTGTGTTGCCAGAAGCTAAGATTATTATTATTGTCAAAGAGTGCTAAGTTTACAGAAGTCAATCAGATGTAAAATGATGCTGTGTTGACTTTGACTCTGCAGGCAGCCACGAACAATAGCTCTAAGACGTGTGAACTGCCCCATTTATATTGTAGGTCTAAGCGTTAAAGGCAACAATGTGAGTTTCAATGTTGCTATTCCACTGCTGATCATTTTTGGCAGAATCGTGTGTTAATCCTGGAATGCCTCTGACACTTTTCCAGGATCCAAAATCAAATTAAAACTGCCAGCTTCCTCCTAGACACAGATTCTGCTTCCCCATTAATTCTTCAAGGTATTGCATCAGTGTAGTTGACAACATAATCGTCTTTCTGATTGCATTATGCCAACGGCGGATATAGGGCAGGGCGAGCGGGGCGGCTGCCCTGGGCCCTGCGCTTCAACAGGCCCCGCGCACGCGCTACTACCTGTCGGCTGTGGTCATGGCGCATGCGTGAAATTGTGCTGCCCTGGGGCCCCACGCTTCAATAGGCCCCACGCCCTGGGCCCCGCAAAAATCTCATCCGCCCCTGCATTATGCAACCGATTGTGGATGGCGGCCTGAGATGATTGAATTGGATAATGGCATCACCTTGTCTGTATTAGGTGAGGCCCATTTGCTAGTATTCTGAAATAGTGTGATTAATTATTTACCCCGTGTTACAAATCCAATTAAAAAAGTATTAATAATAGTGATTAATAGGTCAGAAAATTGGGTTTGGACTAAACAATTATTTCAATCTGCAATCTGCTGAAATTTTCGATTTTGTCAAAAAATGGAATGCCTGAAAATGGAAGACATTCTATTTTCCTTTTAGATGGGTGTGGAAATACATTTTTATTCTGAAAATGCTGCTGCTGCTGCCTCATGGGAGTTGCGGCTTGGCTGACTCATGTCTGCATTCTCCTCCCTAGGACGGAGTCTCCAAATGGATTTTGTGTCCCATGATGCACTGTGGCTTGCATGATGCATTGTCTCCCCGCACCAAGAGGGCGGAACTGTGGAGTGTTGTGGAAGATGGAGTCTGACAGATAGCTAGCGGGGCTTATTGTGGAGAATGAGAGCACGAGGCCCTTGAATTATTTTAGGGATGCTGTATGGTGCTGTTAGGCAGAGAATCAGACTGGATGATCCCACTGATACCTTCTGGTCCTGAACTTTATCTACAACTCCCATAAGACACCACTGCTGCATTCCAAGTGGAAATATTTTGGGGGTTTGATTCTTCATGGAAAAAAAAATCCAACGTTTCTGGGAAAAGAAACCAAACATTTTGTGACCAGCTCTAACAATAAAATATTCAGGCTTCCCCACACTTAGACACATGCTTCACTTTGAGCCTGTGTGCACTCAGGCTGAACTACACAGGACGTGTTTGAAGTTAAACAGCAGCATAAATGTTTGCAAACTTGGGACGTTAGACAATTATCATGATACATTATCATTGTAGAAAGCAGAAAGATTCTGGCACTTTCATGATCCACCCGTAGGATTGCAATGCATCTAAGATTCATGGCCAGTTTGTGTGTCACTACAGCAGTGAGAAGATACATCATTCAAAGTGGGGTCACTCTCTATACTGGAGGTGGGCAACACCGGTCCGCAGGCCAGATCCGGTCCACCAGGGTTAGCGGGCAGGTTTAGAGCAGGGGTGGGCAATAAAACAGCGGTGGTTCACCGGGGGTAGCCACTGGCAGGCCCCTACCACTATATTTATCTGCACAACTGCAGGTACTGGCAAGCGCAGCTCCTGTTGGCTAGGGAACACTGTTCCTGACCAATGAGAGCTGCAGGAAGTGCTGTCCCCATCCACACGGCTTCCCACCACTGGCCGGGAACAGTGATCTGTGGCCAAGAGGCACTGCACTTGCTGGTACCTGCAGACATGCAGGCAAATATAGTGGCAGCGGTCCACCAGGGACTAACCCAGGTGAACCACTGTCATTTTACTGCCCACCCCTGCTCTAAATCTTGTCAGAGTTCTTTAAAAATGGCTGAGTGTCTATCTTGAGTCTGTCAGGATAGTAAACACAGTACAAAAACAGGAATGGAATTCTTCATTCCATTCCTATGCAACACCCACTTAGTCCTTGCCAGCAAATGTGTTTTCTTTTTCATAAGCTTTGATTGCTTAGCCTTTCATTGGAAATCTCCTCTCTACATCATTTAGCATGGAGAGTTTGCCATCAATGGATATGTCCAAGAGCTGGCCAAGTTTGATGCGCTCTGGAAATGGCAGAACCAAATAGACCCTATTGAAGGGTCTGTCGTTCGCCCTGTGCCATGGAGAATGAAAACACAGGAGCTAGACACCTTCAGAGCGCTCTTGGAAGCAACACTGGTTCAATTATTTTGTTGCTCTTTCCCTTTATGAACTTCTATGTTTCCTGGTTCTGGTCAGAGCACTCAGCTGGGATGCCAGTTAGGAAGAATAAGGTGTGGAGTCGAATTCTCTGCATTCGAGGTTCTTGCAGTGGGGAGAGATAGCTCAGTGGCTTGAGCATTGGCCTGCTAAACCCAGGTCTTTGAGTTCAATCTTTGAGGGGGCCATTTAGGGATCTGGGATAAGTCTGTCAGGGATTATAGTTGGTCCTGCTATGAAGGCAGGGGACTGAACTCAATGACCACTCAAGCTCCCTTCCCACTCTATGGGTACATCTAGACTAAAGGCTTTCATCGACAGATACTGTTGACAAAGAGCGTCTAGACTACATCCAGTTCTGTCGACAAAGCAAGCCGACAGAACTCTGTCGACAAAAGGCGTTATTCCTTGTAGAATGAGGTTTACAGCTGTTGACAAAACTGCCGAGTTCTGTTGACGTTATGTCGACAGAACTCAGCGGCAGTGTAGTCTATACTGCTCCTTCTTGCACAAAACCCCCCTCTTGCACAAGAGCCATTCTGCCTGAAAATAGGTATAGTTTTGTCGATAAAACCCTGTAGTCTAGACACACCCATTGAGATCAGTATAGCTCCATATTTTATTATTTCCTCACTTAAAATTCTGTAATCTGTAGAGCCAGGGGACCATGGTCTGGCCACTTCTGTGCAGTGGTCCTGAACCAAATCAGTACAGCTGCTTCTGGAGCTGTCTAAAGCATTACTCTGGCTACATGGTTGCAACGCCACTGAAATTTGACCCGCCCATCCCTCCGTAGAGATGGAGCGGCAGTTGGACCAAACGGTGTTGTAATCCGAGGAAGTCCTGGATGGCGGAGTGCAGGAGAATCTAAGAACCTGACTCCTGTCATGCACTGTGTGGCTAAGAGAGAGGGGGGATTCCTAGGCTGAGAGAGACCCAGAGTCCCAAGAAATGTCTGAAATGACACTACTGGCAGAAAATAAGGAAGAATAGGGACAAAATTCTTCTTTCTTCCTTTCTCCCGGTCAGTGAAATCAGCAGGTGTTTCTTGCTGAAGAGGGAGCGTTAGGCCCAAAGAAGTGTCACAAGGAAGGTATTTCAGTTTGGTTCCTGATGAAAGGGCTCATAATTTCTCACAGAATAAAAAGTGAGGGTTTTTATCCTCCATTCCCACATAGGCTGCGTTTCACATGGCTTCTGATTATAAAAAGTAACCTATTTGTGACTGTTTTCATAATAAAGTCCCCAGTTTGGTTTGCAATTATCTGTGGCATCATGCTGTTTTTTTATGGCCAGCTGTTTGGACAATTATTGGGTGTTCCTGAACAGATCCAAAAATCCCAGCAGTTTCTCAAATTTTAGCACAATTCATTACAGGCCATTGGCATCAACTTTCCTCTCGTTTAAAAAGTTAAGTCATCCAGTCAGGGAGAAAACAACACTGCAAACTAACCAGCTGCAGAGCAGGAGTGAAAAAGAATGAATAGGCAAAGCCAGGCGGTTCACAAACTATTCCTAAACTGAAAGTTGTTCATCAAAATTCTCCAGTGAATGCTTGAGCATAACTAGTACATTAGTGCAGGGATTTTCACTCTTTATACAACTCTAGGTGCTACGTCTACACTGGCCAGTCTTGCGCAAGAACATATGCAAATGAGACACGGCGATGAATATCGCTGCACCTCATTTGCATACTTAATGAGCCACCATTTTTGAGCGAGGGGCTTTTGTGCAAGAAGGAGCTGTCTACACTACTCCTTCTTGCACAAACCCCCCCCTTGCGCAAGAGCCTTTCTGCCGGAAAATAAGCGGCAGAACGACTCTTGCGCAAGAAGGGGGTTTTGTGCTAGAAGGAGCAGTCCTTCTTGCGCAAAAGCCCCTTGTGCAAAAATGGCAGCTCGTTAAGTATGCAAATGAGGCACGGCGATATTCATTGCCGCGCCTCATTTGCATATGTTCTTGCGCAAGACTGGCCAGTGTAGACGTAGCCTAGATTTATCTGACATTGCTTGGGTCCTTAACCTAAATAAGGTTTGTTTTTCTTCATTTAAATCATTGCTCTGGGGTGGGGCTGGGGAGGAGGGGTTCAGTAGGCAGATTGCCCTGAGGAGAGAGGACAATCTCAGCCCTCTCACCACAGCAGCTTGAGGCTAGGTGAGAAGTGCCTCTCCATGGCCACCACAGCTGCAGCAGGCATAGCCCATGAAGGGGTGCATGTTCCCCAGGTGGAGGGCAGACAGACACACACACACACACAGACAAACTCTTTGAAAGATATCAGAGAGAGATGTTGTTTTCTCAACCCTTGCTGGCCCAATGGGGTTACAGTTGTCCTGGTCCCCATCTCTGGTCCCTTGCAGCCCTGCTATGGTCATTATACAATATAATTGCCCTGGCTAGCAGACCCCTCCCTTTCCATGTTATGAGAAACAATTGAATTCCAAGCACATCCCATTGTCCAGGCACAACCAAACCTGTACCTTGCTCTGGGTTAGGAGAAGAGGAAGCTGCATACCCAACCTCATGGTCCTAGCTCTTATTGTTTTGGAGGCGTTCTTGAACAAACGGATTCACATATGGATGGATGGACAGACACAGAGGCAGACAGATGCACAAACTCTCTCAGATATATAGTTAAATAACTATGTCTACTAAGTCTGTATAGTCGTAGGCGGCCTAGAAGTATCCATACTGCTGCTCTGGTAGGTTCTGGTGGCTTCTGCAGTAGATGGCAGAAGTCCACAAGAGGGTTCCCAACCTATTTAAAGGGATACTGTCAAGCTGTAGTGTTCAACCTGGGGGACAAGCCCTCCAGGGAGATCAATAATAGGGCAGGGGAGAAGAAATGAATAGCTATCTGCCCCCTTTCTTGATGAGAGAGGGATCCTCAGACCGGGTGTATTATTGCTTTTGTGAACTCTTCCAATTCTTCGTGTACATCTATTCAGAACATGGATTCCTTAGCTGTGAGGCTAAAGAGGTGGAATTCCCAAAGCCTTTTGATGTCTTCCTTTCCCCCCCCTTCATAACCCTGTATTTTGGGTCTGAGCCATAGGTCTAGTCAAGCCAAAGAAAGGAAATCCATCCCCTTGGGGACCATTCAGTACAGCTGTTCTGACAATCAGCTGATACAGCCAACTCATGATACAGATTTACATTTCTATCCACAGTGTTAAAGGGTTCCAAGGTTACTGTAGGTTTGTTTGTGCAGCATGACTGGTGGAACTGAATGAATCATAGCTTTTCAGAGGAATTTCACCTCCTTTTCTGTTTGTGAAATGCCCATTAACAAATCATGATTTTTTAACACTTTTGTTATGATTCAACAATACATTTTTTTCAGAATTTTTTAAAAATCAGTTGCGGTTCTTCATCATGTTTGGTCATATACACACGTGGCATCATTTCTTCTCCACAATAGAGCAAGCTTAACTCATGGGATCAGGTTGTTGGTGTGAGTGTACAAGGAAAGAAACTTCAAAATTTTCTGCATCAGATTTTCCATTGCCCTTCATCTTGTGCAGTCATGTACACCAATACAAAACAGGGGTAAACCATATTTAGACTGTGAGCGCATTAGGACAGGGTCTTTTGTTCTGTGTATGTATAATGCTTAACACAATAGGATTCTGGACATGACCAAGGCTTCTAGGCATTACGACAAAACAAAAGAATAATCCTCATCCTTCAGATTTAGTAGCATTTTACATGCCCTTTTCAGTCACTTTCCACGGGTGTTTTTAAGTATTGCAGAAAGCGACTAGAGATGTATGGGAAATGGCATTTCTATCTCACTGCAAAGTCCATGTTTTGTTTTCATCTGAAAATAGAACAAAAATTGAAATACAATATTTCATAGAATGAACTGGCCCTCACATTTTTTTTTTTTTTGAAAAAGTCAAAATGACAAAAGCCTCTCTGATCGGAACAAAGAGTTCTATTTGGGAATGTTGGCATCTTAAACATTTCCAAATACTGAAATATTAAATTTAAAGGTAAGTTGTTAAAATATGGGAAGCATTTACAACTGATTTTATTGTAACCACTGATCTATGAAGCTATGAACAAATTAAAACTTCCTTAGATTCAGAAGCACACTATGAAGTAATTCTGTTGGGGGTCTAAGTGGTCCCAGGATCAAACACTTAAAAAAAAAGTTGCACACTTTATAGGTGTTAGGGCAAAGTGACCATACTTAGACAATGAATAAATAGCCATAACAACAATATAATTCAAATATAATCTGAACAAACTAGAGAAATGGTCTGAGGTAAATAGGATGAAGTTTAATAAGGAGAAATGTAAAGTACTCCACTTAGGAAGAAACAGTTTCACACATACCGAATGGGAAGTGACTGTCTAGGAAGGAATACTGCAGAAAGGGATCTAGGGGTCATAATGGACCACAAGCTAAATATGAGTCAACAGTGTGACAATGTTGCAAAAAAAGCAAACATGATTCTGGGATGCATAACAGGAGTGTTGAGAGCAAGACACGAGAAGTCATTCTTCTGCTCTACTCTGCACTGATTAGGCTTCAGTTGCAATAGTGTGTCCAGTTCTGGGCACCACATTTCAAGAAAGATGTGGAGAAATTGGAGAAGGTCCAGAGAGAGCAACAAAAATGATGAAAGATCTAGAAAACATGAGCTATGAGGGAAGACTGAAAGAATTGGGCTTGTTTAGTTTAGAAAAGAGAAGATGGAGAGGGGACATGATAGCAGTTTTCAGATATCTAAAAAGGTGTCATAAGGAGGAGGAAGAAAACTTGTTCTCCTTAGCCTCTAATGATAGGACAAGAAGCAATGGGATGAAATTGCAACACGGGAGATTTAAGACGGACATTAGGAAAAACTTTCTACCTGTCAGGGTGGTTAAACACTGGACTAAATTGTCTAGGGAGGTTGTGGAATCTCAATCACTGGAGATATTTAAGAGCAGGTTGGATAGACATCTATCAGGGATGATCTAGACAGTGCTTGGTCCTGCCGTGAGGACAGGGGACTGGTCTTGATGATCTCTCAAGGTCCCTTCCAATTCTAGTGTTCTATGATTCTATAAAGGGAACAAACACAGCAATGTGGTAGTAAATTGTCTATTATTTTGGTGACAAGTACTGAACATATGAAGTTTTTACCCTTAGCACATTTGATGTAGTTTTTAATCTTGTCCTCTGGAAGAGATTTGCACATCTATTCCTTTATTTAAGCCAGGTCTACATGCATAGGGAACATCAAATCAAGATACACAACTCCAGCTATGTTAATTAAGTAGCTGGAGACAACATACTTCGTTTCATGTTTCCCCTCTGTCTCCACAGCAGGAGGCTGACTGGAGCGAATGTTTCCATCGGCTTCTCTCACTCTTCACAGAAGCAGGAGTACTGACAGAGATGCCCTCTGAGTTTGATTTAGAGAGTCTTAACTAGACTGGCTAAATCAAACTCCGGAAGATCTATCGCAGCAGCATCAATCCTCCATCTAGGGAAGATATGGCCTTAAGCTCTGGATCAGAGCATTAAACATTGCCTCCCTAAAAGCCTAAGGACTTGGAAAGACTACAGAATTTTTCCCCCACCAGTAGTTTCACCATGTCTGTACCCACATCCCCGAGGAACATCTGTTTTACTCAGATTTATTATGCCATGTATGAACCAACAAAATCCAAATAATATATGCATTCATGCGTGCAGTGTGCATGTGCCAAGCAACAGTAGGTCTTTACCCCAGCCATGTTATATGTCAAATGTGGGCTTGCCAGAAAATGCATCTGACAATTATGGCTAGAGAAACTCAAGAGTAGGCATCCCAGAAAAAAAAATCAAATGAGCAGTATTATCTCCAAAGAAATCAATTTACTGGACAATTGAAACAAATGTTATGTGTGGTCTCCCAGACGCTCCAGCAATCTTTCGGTGGGTTTTTTTTTAAATACCACTGAAACTATCATAAAAACAATGCTGAACGAGTCATATCATAACTGCTGCCTCAAAATAAGAACAAGATGATGTTGGAAAACCTGCCTCATTAATGTGGGGTCCAGCTAACTCCAATACTTTTTGAGTAACTTTGCTACACTAACACCACAATTGGTATGCAGACAAAACCAATGCTAACAAGTTGTCCTCATATAATTCGAGAACACTGGAAAAGAGGAAAGGCAGTGGTTTGTCATGTTCTATTTTTGCACATGTTTGGGATCCAAGAATATAATACTTTCATTTTCCCCATTGGCTACGTTAAAGGGTTTACCTGACCCTATTATCTTTAGGGCTTGTGTACACTACAGAAAAGATCAACACTGCCGCAGTCGATCTTCCAGGGCTTGAATAAGCGGGACTAGTGAAGACACACTCATTCAAGCCATGAGGACGTTCCCATTGGTACTGGTATTTCTGCACTTCACCAGGAGTAAGGGAAGTCGATGGGATTGTATGCTCCCATAGACCTCTTGGTGTGTGAACAACGCCAAAATGTGATTTAAGATACTTAAGCCGACTTTCCCCATTAGTGTAGGCCAGGGCCTAATGACTTGTTTCGCTACCCAAAACCCACAATAAGTAGGAAGATAAAACCAGTGTGGAAGGAGTGAACACATCCTAGAGTGAGGCTACTTAATGTACGAAGAGCCACAGGTTTGCCACAAAAAATGTATTTAGATTTTTATGCACATTGTAGGGTCCGACAGACCCCAAAACATGAGAAGGGTTATGTTGTGTGCCAGGCAACAGTTCTACAGAGGTTAAGTCTTACTCTCCAGATTTTACCACCTGTTCTGTGATTCTTACATTAGAGCTGCATGATGGAATTAGAAGAATAGGGACAACTATATGGATTCCCTTTGTAAAGTGTTTTGAGATCTCCTGAGTGTTATATAAAGAGCTCAGCATTGCTATTTGTGTAAAATAACTAACACAAAGCTCCCTCCCCCAAACGGAACCGTTTTTAGTCAACCCAGCTTTTTCTTGTTCTTTATTTAAATCTTCATTTCTCTCTGAACTTCTTGGGACAGAAGTAGAAACCAAAACACCAAGTACATGAATAGCACCACAAACAATGGTCATGATTAACTGAAAAGAGCCGTCAGCCAAAATACCACAGCGAAGTTATTTCTACAATATTCCTGATCCATCTGGAAGTTCTGGAAATACTCTTATTTGCCCAAGGCAGTTTAGGAAAGTTTTGACAGCTGGATGCTTTCAATATTTGTCCATCTTTAGCTACACTTTATCATTTCCTTGTTTTAATACTCCAAAGGAATCAGGAGATCATTAAGTTTCATAGCTTCCATTCCTGTAGTATGTTTGATGATAACATATTAATGTCTGATCTGCCAAGTCTCTCTGTGGTAGTGAACTATAATTATCCCCATTTTACAGACGGGGAGACTGAGGCACAGAGCTCAAGTGACACTACCAATGAGGCATTGGGGCAAGTAAGTCACAGCTGGGAACAGAGTACAGATTTCCTGAGTTCCATGGTCGCACCTTCACAGCTAGACCATTCTTCCCCTAATAAAAAAAAAAAAAATAGCATCTGGCAGCTGATGTGAAAACTTCACTACTTTTCCACTTTTGAACACTGGAGTTTTTGTCAGGGCTAGACATGAAAGGAGGCTGAATCTGTGAGTCAGAGTTTTGTTAAGTGCTTGATGTTCCTGTTCCTCTTCAAACCGCTCTTCCCTCAGAAGTTCATAGCTTGGCAGGGTCCCACAGTGAAACATGTGTAGCTCATGACTAAGAGGAAGATTTCAGAGTGCGGTGTGGGTATTCTTCACGTGTCGATGTAGGAGCCGTTTCAGAATCCATGAGTCATGCAGAAAGGGGGGACTTTCCAGAGAGGAATGAGAGTGCCAGTGTGCTGGTAATCTGAACCCATCCTGACTGCTACAATCAAAGAAAATGGGAGAGGGAAATTGACAATGACAACTAAAGCATGTATTGGGCTACTCAGGCAATGCGGCAGGCGGTCACAGCTGATTGATATTACATTGGCTGACAAAATCTTTTTAAATTTGACTGAAATTTACAAATAAAATTCCTTCTGATTAACAAGCCTGTGGCCTTTGATGTGGAATTCCTATCCCTCCACTCTCTCTGTTGTGAAAGTCCAGATAAACTAAGACTAGAGTAACCACATCTGATTTAGAATCCAATGTACAAATTACCCCTCCATCTCTTTATTGTTCCTGGACTAGCACCAAGCAAGATTCCCGACACTTCGAACATCATGTTTCAGGGTGCATTGAAGTGGGGATTCTATTCACTTTGTTCGGTTTATGTTACATGAAATTTCTACCATCCTTAAGTAACCCTGTGTGCCTCAGTTTCCCTTGGCACTGCACCTGTAGCAAGATGGTGGTGGGAATGTTGGTGTGACAGCCTTCCCCACGTACACAATGGCTGATGCGTTCTGCTACCTGGGTGGGGGGGGAAACCAGGTGACACCTTTTGCCTGGGAAGCCGAACATAAGTTGGAGGCGGGGCTGGCTGCAGGGGGAGATGGGTTGCTGGGTATGTGAGTGACTCCCAGCTCGGGGAACAGAGTTGAGGAGCGGGCTGGGCCATTGGCTCTGAGCCCCCTCTCCCCAAGGTGGATTGTGCTGACTGCTTCTGGTTCCTGTGCTAACAAGTCTGTTCTACGCTCTATCCCTATGGACTAATAAACCCTCTGTTCTACCTGCTGGCTGAGTGCCACATCTGACAACAGAGGGGGGCCCAGGGACTCCCCACACCTCAGTGACACAGGGAAAACCTGAACCTGGGGAAAAAAAACAATCCTGAAACACAAATAGTCTTCAATAGCCAGGAAGCACAGGGGCAAATTCCAACTTTTATGCTGGAGATCTGTGGGCAGAAGGTTGGGATTGTGGTGGGACCTAGAGGACTTACATGAAATTGGGGCTTTGTTGTGTTTGGTGCTGGTCAACACCGTCGGAGAAAGACCGGCCCTGTCCTGACGTGTTGGGGATAGATTGTAAAGAGACATGGCGAGTGGGAAGGAAGTCTGAAAAGAGAGAGGACTAGGCCAAGGTCACCCAGAAGCTTAGCAACAGTGTCCCAAATGGCACTCTGGACTTCTGAACCCTAGCCGACCCCTTGGACTGCACTGCCTCACTCATGCTCTGTGGCCATTTTGAACAAGCATCTGTCTTTGGACCTACCAATCCTTTCGATGGCTTTTTCTCAACGAGGGTACAAGAAACGCCAAGAACAAATGCATTTCCAATTGATACTCAGGGCACTGGGGTTCTCCCTAGGAAAGGGTGCCATCTTGCAGCCACTATCTATACCTCTGTCTATCTGTGGCAACCAGCAAGAAGCCCTAAACACAAATACACATACTACTGACAACCACTTACCCCAAGGGTCCTGCTCTCCATCACCTGGAGAACTCCCTCCCGAAACTCCCTATTAGCTGCTCCTGTTGGCTAGCATGGGGTGGGGGCCATGTGTGAGTACTGTGTCAAAGTCAGGCTGGAGGGCAGCAACAGAGTGGGAAACAGCAGCCCTGAAAGAGTGAAAGGCCCCTCCCCTGTTAAATACAAAGGGGTTAGATATTAGGAAAAACTGTTTCCCTAGGAGGGGGGTGAAGCACTGGGATGGGTTCCCTAGGGAGGTGGTGGAATCTCCATCCCTAGGGCTGTGACTACACTGGCGCGATCTCACGCAAAAGCGGCCGCTCTTGCGCAAAAACTTGCTGCCTGTCTACACTGGCCGCGTGTTCTCGCGCAAGTAAACTGACGTTCTAATGTATGAAATCAGGGCTTCTTGTGCCAGAACTCTGACGCTCCCGCTCAGGAATAAGTCCTTTTGCGCAACTGTTCTTGCGCAAGAGGCCAGTGTAGACAGGCAACATGAATTTCTTGCGCAAGAAAGCCCTATATTTAAAATGGCCATTGGAGCTTTCTTGCGCAAGAGAGCGTCTACACGGGCATGGATGCTCTTGGGCAAAAGCACATCTCTTGTGCAAAAGCACATGCCAGTGTAGACGCTCTCTTCTGGAAGAGTTTTTGCATGAGAACGCGCCAGTGTAGACATAGCTGAGAGGTTTTTAAGTCTTGACTTGACACAGCCCTGGCTGGGTTGATTTAGTTGGGATTGGTCCTGCCTTGGGCAAGGGGCTGGACTTGATGACCTTCTGAGGTCTCTTCCAGCTCTGATTCTATGATTCTATGTTAGGGCAGGTCAATCAGGATCAGCTGACGAGGGGTTGTCTCAGGCAGAGTAGGATCAGCTGAGACAGGGCCACCTTGGACCAATTAGGGGCAGCTCATTCCTCTTCAGGGTTGCCCCTAGACCTTTTTAAAGCCTCCCTTGTTAGAAAAGGGGCAGGTGGGTCCCATAGGTACCTACCTACCAAGCCAGAGACAGCAGGGGAGTGAGCAGCTTCAGGAGGACAGGCTGAGCTCCCTACCCCAGGGGAAGAGCACAAGACTAACCCTCAGCTGAGGGTGAGGCAGATAGGGGGTGCTTTGGCCGAGGCCCATCTTGCCAAGGGGAAGGAGTACAGAGGCTGGCAAGGGAGAGAAGGGCCCTTGTCACTGTATCTGGTATATGCCCCCTTAGTCTGCCATATGTAAGTGACTAGCTTGGGACACACATGCACACCAAGTACTTGCCAAATGGACCTGGGGAAAAAATGTATCCTTAGGTTGCTCAGAGGTGGAACCAGTGAGAGGGGAGTCTGTAGAATAGGATATGTTTTCATTGGATAACTTTGTCGGCAGCTTCTGCTTCTTTCTCCCTTTAGCTATTGAGGCGTGCAGTGAAAAAAAAATAATGGGGGAATGGAAGAGGGAAACATCCTCACTCTAACTAGCTGCGGGGGGAGGGGAACCCTACATGCTTGCTGTAGACAGGCATAGCAGCCTGTGGATACGTAGCTGGCGCATTTTGGCAGAGGGCATGTCTCTGTACTTACTAATATGGGCATTTTTTTGTCCACCCAAGGGCTGACGTGGGACATGATCCTGATATCAAATTTTTCTTGGCACAGGACTGAGGGGTTCCTCAGTCCCGCTTGGTAGCCTGGCTGTTATCATTCCCACACAGATCCGGCCAACTGACACTCAGTATAAATCCCATCCTTTTGTTTATTTTTAAAAAGTAGTGCCTTTGTCATAATGGCAAATATGTTTTGCTTTCTAGCTTGTTTGTGAGTTGGTTCTGGAATATGTTGGGCCTGTGACATGTGAGCTGTTTACACGGAAAGGGTAGATCACATGGTATATTTCTGCTTCCAGCTGAGATGAAGATGACTAAGGATCAGCTTTCCTGGGAGACTATGAAAAGATTAGAAACTGGAACTCAGCCTTCCATCAATATTTAGCGATATTGGTTTTGCACGGGTCACTGGGGGAAACGTTCCTGTCAGGAAAGAGTTTCAGTAAAATATTCAGAGAACCAATGCAAAAGGGGCATGAATAGTTTCAAAGGAAACTCCTTTAGAAGTTGTTGTGTTATTCTGTATCTGTAAAAACAAGGAGGAGCATTGTAGCACCTTAGAGACTAACAGATTACTTAGAGCATACGTTTATGTGGGTGAAACCCACACGAAAGCTTACGCCCTAATACATCTGTTAAGTTTCTAAGGTGCCACAGGACTCTTTGTCGTTTAAAAGTGTGCATGGAAGCTTATGTGAATTTATTCCCAGAACCAAGAATTTGAGGAGAGAGCCCTAACTTTGGAATGCCTTTGAGATTATACCAAGCCAATATTCTTTTGATACGGAGGGAAGGAACAGACATGAAAAGCACTTCAAACACACACCCATCTTTTTTTTAAATTCAGTGGTCAGAGTTTTAGAGGCGTTCCACATCTGACCATGTCTAATTCAAAATCTGTATTTATTTGGCATTTATCACAGCCGACAAGTCTGGAACGCTCTCCCGATGTGATAATTTCTCATTTTTCCTGTAGTAAATTGAAGGCTATTAATCTTCCTTCATAAAATAAATATTTCTGAAGGGTCCTGTTGAACTTTTAACAGAAACTCAATGTTTGAGGAACATTCCTTCCCTTGAACAGCTCCATCTGTTGTTTGTTTTCAGTTGTCCAGACTGGTAGGGCTTCCCTATGATCTTTTTGGGTCAAAGGATGAGAGCCTTTGCTGGCGCAATGGGTTAGCACAGATATACTTCAGTCTGAGGAAATCTGTGTGGAAGGAAATGTGGACAGAGTCTGGAAACACACACAGCCTATCTTCATGTATGAGTGTGCATTCACACACACACATACTAACAATGTGGTCAGAATAACACCCACTGAAATAAAATGTGGGGGATTTCCCCTACACGGAGAGCTGAGGGGAGCACACTTTTATACATCTGTTTCAGTTGCACAGTTGTGGTAATAGGCTTTCAGGGATGCCTGTTTGCCCCAAATGTAGAGTCATTGGGTGCGTCTAGACTGGCAAGATTTTGCGCAAAAGCAGTCGCTTTTGCGCAAAAACTTGCCAGCTGTCTACACTGGCTGCTTGAATTTGTGAGCACTGACTTTGTAATGTACAAAATCAGTGCTTCTTGCGCAAATACTCACGCTCCGCTCAGGAAAAAGCCCTCTTGCGCAAGAATACTTGCAAGAGGCCAGTGTAGACAGGGAAGAACTGTTTTGTGCAAAAAGCCCGATGGCGAAAATGGCGATCGGGGCTTTCTTGCGCAAAATCGCGTCTAGACTGGCCACGGATGCTTTTGCGCCAAAGCATCCGTGGCCAATCTAGACGCGCTTTTGAGGAAATACTTTTAATGGAACAACTTTTCTGTTAAAAGTATTTCCGCAAAATCATGCCAGTCTAGACGCAGCCAACGGTTGAGTGTTATTTTGGTTAAGGAGCAAAGACTAGGGTTACTACACTCCCCTTTAAGGGATCAGAGCTTTGCAGGAAAGAGCTGGTCAGGGACAAACAAAAGCATGGTTGATGCCCAATGTCCCCAAACCCTAGTTTCATTGACACCCTATCATTTTTTTTTCTCCCAGGTAGCCTGCTGATGGAAGTGGGAGGGGGGAAGGGACAATTATCACAGGGCTCAGAAATTCAAAAGGGCCCGGGGCTCCCAGCTGTTACTACAGCAGCAGCAGCGGTGGCCGGAGCCTTGGGCCCTTTAAATCTCCCCTGGATCTTCATGTGGTGTGCTCCGGGCAGCATGGAGGGCTGCCTGGATTAGGCACCACCCCTCAGCCCCTCCCATTCCACATGAAGCCTTGTCTCTTCCCCAGGTGTGGAGCCAGGCTCCCCTCCACCTTGTCCAGGGGCGAGTCTGTCAGCTCCACTGCTCCTGGGTTCCAATATCTAATTTAGAACACAGTCAGGTAGATGAGTACTTCAAAGGCTCAGCCTAGCCCTCTAAATACTGCACACACGGCCTGTCTGCTATAGGAGCAATTGTGATTTCTGCTGTGCTGGTATTTGCCAAGTTGATTCCCATTGCTGCTAACGCTCCACATATATCTAATTACTTTTCTTCCTTACTGCCGATTATGAATGTCAGTTGCTATCAGGAGTTGAAAATGAACAGATAAGATCTCAGATCTGCCTGCAATTAATAGTAGGGAAGTTTGGCATCTGTTCAGCTGCTATAATTTCCTGGGTAATAAATGCAGACTAGATGAGATGCATGGCAAAGGGGCAGAGTGAAACTGGTAAAACAGAATCAGGGAATATGGCTTCAGATCATGTTTGAACACAGCAGAGAAGTTCCAGGGGGAGAAAGAAATAACCCTTTGAGTGACTTTTAACACATAGTATGATGGACTTCCATACATGGGCAGGTCTGCTTGCATGGTTGGGATGGTGTCATCTCTGTTGTTATTTCAAAGGGATTCAGTTAAGCCCGAGCGAAAGGCTGTGTGGACACTTATTTCCTTTGAAACTAGGGTTGTTTTTCTGGTTGGGCTTAAATGGATTAGGAACAGGCGCAAGCTAAACAGAACTCAGCTACTCAAACTGAAATAAGCCCGCAGCCAGCCACTGTGAGGATCACCAGCCACAAGGCTAATTGTGCAGACATGCCCTTACCTCTTGCATCACAGTCTCCCGAATTTAGGGTTTAGCAGAAGAAAGGGGAAGCGAGTTCCACAAGTGAGAGCAGTCACCTGACACCACTAGAGAGATCTGTTACAGGAACCATCAACATGGGTACCCCAGCTGATACTGATGGGGAAGGCAGAATGGGGCCTCAGTTCTCAGTTATGTTCAAGGACCGAAAGGAACAGCTCAGGAAGGTGATGAGCACACATTACCTTGCGCCCCCTGTCCTAGGTAGGTTAGGCCTCAGGCAAGTCTCTGATACAGATGAAAGCAGTCTGAATGTGGCTCTAAACTGAGCTAGCTGACAAAAAACGCAGCTGTGGGGGGCAGCCAATCGACTGGGAGGCATTTGAAACTCTCCTGCATGGCTGCACTAGTGCACAGCTTACTGGGAATACTGGATACAACCTCCTTTTTCACAACAGTTGGACAACCCTCCACCCCAAACCACCAATCAGGATGTGTTGCAGATAATACCAAGCAGGGAGGAGTTGCAAGCACTTTGGTGGACAAGTGTTTCTGATAAAATGGAGAACTGGTGTGAAACAAACCTGATGAAGTTGTCCAAGTAAAAATGCAAATATTACACGTGGGAAGGAATAATTAATTGCAAAATTCAAAATAGGAAATGACTGCTTACAAAGGAATGGGAAGTATACTAAATAAGGGTACATCTAGACTACTCTCTTTCGAAAAAGCCCTGCTTGCATTCAAGAATGCCTTTTTTCGAAAGAGCTCTTTCGAAAAAAGGCGTTCTTCCTGGTAAAAGTAGGTTTACCAATATTAAAAAAACCCACTTTTTTCACAAAATCTCCGTAGTCTAGACACACCTTCAGAGTCAATAATGTAATAGTGTTGTGAAAAAACAAACAAATGAACAAACATCATTCTGGAATGATGGAAGAGGACTATGTATCGCAAGACATTCCTGGATATATTAGCAAGACACAAGGAATAATTTTTTCAGTCTACTCAGCATAATAAGCTCTCAACTATAATACTGTGTCCAGTTCTGGTCACTGCAGTTTGGGGAAAATGTGGACAAATTGGACAAATCCCAGAAAAGAGCAACACAAAGTATTAAAATTCTAGAAAACATGACCTGTCAGGAAAGCTTATTGAACTGGGAGAAAAAGAAACTGAAGAGCGACATGATAACAGGCTTCAAAAACTTCCCAACTAAGAGACATAAATATTGAATACGTCTAGATACTTATAGATAGACCATGACAGATGAAAACATATACCAATAATCTAAATGGGATTGTAATCTCTTTGGAACAAGGACAGTCTTTTATTCTGGACATTTCTTTCAAAGCTCCTTGGCTTTGTCTACACTGGCGGCTTCTTGCGCAAGAACATCTTGCGCAAGTGTTCTTGTGCAAGAAGTCTTGCTCAAGAACAAGTCCACACTGCCATGTGCGAGCTGTGCTTTTTGCGCAAGAGTGCCCATGGCACTGTGGATGCTCTCTTGTGCAAGAAAGCTCTGATGGCCATTTTAGCCATAGGGCTTTCTTGCGCAAGAAATCCCTTCCGAGCGTCCACACTGCTCTCTTGTGCAAGAGCTCCTGCTCAAGAGAGCTTACACCTGTTAGAAAAGAGCATAGCTCTTGCGCAAGATGCCCTCTCTTACCACGCCGTACTGTAAATTTACTTGTGCAAGAGCGGGCGGGCAGTGTGGATGCTCTGCAGATTCTTGCGCAAGAACGGCCATACTTGCACAAGAAGCTGCGAGTGTAGACATAGCCCTTGAGCTGTGGCTTCCCAATTAGGTGCTACTGTGACACAAATTGGACAGCATACTAAGAGCAGGCAAAAAACAAACACAAAAGGAAAGACAATGTAAAGACTACAGAATGGTTGGCTCTTTGTATTTAAAGAAAATAGGTGATACAGAATGCATATTTGCCTTAAAATCAGTTTTGCCAGAAAAAAATCAAAATTCAGATAAAAACCAGTATTTTTGTTAAAAGGTATAAACTAACTGATCCACAATGTAATTTATTCACAACTGTTTGATTTGTACATACTATAATGAACTATGGTGAGTATCAAAGAGAGTTTTTTATGAAGTCCTTTAGTTTAGTGGACAGATAGTACAAATCAGAGAAAACCCAGGTTTCTGTATGTTGCTAACCTTTCCATGAAGGACTGTATGAAAGAATGTGCAGCTCCAAATGACGGAGATGACTTACTTGGTAAATCTTGCAACATGTCTCCACTTAAGCTCATAAGAGGAAGTAGGTTTTGCCCACGAAAGCTCATGATAATATTATAAAATAGCGCTGCTGTGTAGACATGCCCTACGGTGCCACAGGACTATTCATTGTTTTTAAAGTTACAGACTAACACAGCGTGCCCTCTGAGATTTGTGAGATGTGTGACGGTGAGCATAAAAATGGCAGCAAATCGACCCTGACATGTACCCCATGCCTGTCTTCAACCGTCTGGTGTGGGATTGTCAAACTGAAGTGTAAATATTTGGGTGGAGGCTGAAATTTGAGGGGAGGGCCTCAAAACCTGGGCACCAGTTAGAGCCTAAACATCTACATCACAGTTTTATAGTCTCACAGCCTGAGCCCCATGAGCCTAAGTTGGCTGACCCAGGCCAGCCACAGGCCTTTAGTTGCAGTATAGCTATGCTATACCTTTAAGGCACGGTAACCTAGGATGAAAATCTAGAGTGCTTTAGCACGCTGCATCTTACCTGGGGGTCTGGAACCTGCTGATGTGCACTAGACATTCCCCAGCACTCTTCGGTCTTGTCTCCACTTACCGGGAGATCAACGCTGTCGAGATCAGTCTCCTGGGGGGTTTATTTACTGGGTCATACAGAAAAAGGGAAGTGGGAACAAAGGTTTCTCCATTGGCCTCTCACTGTGGGAACTCAAATAAATTTGAACTTATCTTGGCATTGGAAAAGGTTCAGAAAAGGGCAACAAAAATGCTGAGGGGTTTGGAATGGATCCCATATGAAGAGAGATTAAAAAGACTTGGACTTTTCAGCTTAGAAAAGAGGAGACTAAGGGGGATATGATAGAGGTCTATAAAATCATGACAGGTATGGAGAAAGTGAATAAGGAAAAGTTATTTACTTGTTCCCATCACATAAGAACTAGGGGTTACCACATGAAATTAATGGGTAGCGGGTTTAAAACAAATAAAGGGAAGTATTTCTTCACACAGTGCACAACCTGTGGAACTCCTTGCCAGAGGATGTTGTGAAGGCCAGGACTTTAACAGAGTTCAAAAAAGAACTAGATAAATTCATGGAGGTTAGGTCCATCAATACTTATTAGCCAGGATGGGCAGGGATGGTGTCCCTAACCTCTGTTTGTCAGAGGCTAGAAATGGGGAGGGATCACTTAATGATTACCTGTTCTGTTCACTCTCTCTGGGGCACCTGGCATTGGCTGCTTTCAGAAGACAGGACACTGGGCTAGATAGGCCTTTGGTCTGACCTAGTATGGCCATTCGTATGTTTCAAGGTATGTCGACTCCAGCTACACTAGTCTCATAGCTGGAGTCCTGTATCTTAATTAGATTTTATCCCCTGGTGTAGACCTGGCCTGAGTGTCTTAAGCAGCTGTTCTCATGTACAGGTAGCAGAGTTCACTACTCATCATGCCTGGGGAAAATTATTTGCATATTAACTTGCGAAAAGAGAGCCCCATCTCTCTCCTTGGAACAGGTTTCCAAAGGCTGTTGTGCAATTCCCATGACTGGAAGTTTTAAAGAACAGGTTGCACAAACTCCTGTCAGGGATGGTCTAGATGCAGTCTTATTTAATCCTGCTGCAGTGAGAAGGGATGGACTAGATGGCATCTTGAGGTCACGTCTAGTCTGATGTGTAGAAGTGACAGCAAACTACCCTTGTGAGTTACTGCAATAATTTAAGCAGCTAGAATGACCTTCAGTTCTATAGCACTCTGGGCTGTTCACAAGAAAGCTGTGTGTTACTTAAGGATTTCATTCTAGACAATTTTGCAATTTGGAAAATGAACAGTTGGGAATTTTTAAATTCCTTGTCAGCAACTGAATCATCTGGGAAGACTGTATTGATCATCTGTCTGCTCGTTTTGTTACGCTGGTGCAAAAGGTGGGGATGACTGGCATGGCTAAAGTCAATCCTGTCTGTTTTGTACCCGAGGACTCCATTTTTAATTATATGCTAGTAGATGGCTTCTCTGATGACTCTTTCCCTCCAATGGCAGGGCTGAATCTCAAGATATGGTGTAGCAGCTCAGTTGCTAAAAGTCGCAAATGCAGAATTCAAGGTGGGGACTTTTTGTTTGTACAGCTCCTAACACAACAGGGTCACAATCCATGACTGAGCCTCAAAGGCAGTACAATACTAAAAAATATAAATAATGTAAAAAGCTAAATTAAAGCCAGAATCCTTAGCCCCAATAGAGCCTCTCTGCACAGCTCCATTTGGTGGTAAAGTCCAGCAAAACTGGCAAGTTGAGGATTTCTGCTGTAAGGGGTGTGGTCAGAGGAAGAAAAGAGTGGATTTGATGAATGGGCCCCAGGCTTACCATGATGGCTGAGAGCTGGAACATGTGTGTAATATCTAGTGACATATTCTGCTAAAGATTTATTACACTCAGGCTCACCTGAGGCTTGGAAGCATCAAAAAGAGTTGAATCAGGAGAAAATGCTAATTATGGCTTTAGACTGTATGTGTAGATGCTAGTAAATCAGACATGCAGTTTAGTATTTTACTACAGAATTGATGGAGTGAGTTCTACTCAAATATGCCCTGTAGAATGTAATGAATGGACCAGATCTATATAAAGCAAGATTGTGAGGGAAAATCACAGATGCTTTGATTTAAGCCAGCTGGTTATGATCTCCAAAAATGGTCCAGATGAGTCCAGCTGTATTCCACTCATGAGAAACCCCTTCTGTGCCCAACACACCCTCTACCCCAAATTTCTCATATGCCAGTTATCCACGTGTTAAATAATCAGGGGTGAGAACCCAGCTTTCTCCCTAGTGAAGACAAGGTTTGAGAGTCTTCTCTCTTCCTGCGGGCATGCTAACTCCCGAGTGTTGCTTGAATAATACTAAAGACCCTGGTGGAGGGGAAAGCGGACTTGGGGAGCGGGGCTGTGCCTCTTTAAAAGTATGCCCTTGAAAAGAATGGGAACTGCTCTGTCCTTTTGAAGCTCAAGTCACTTATTTAGGAGCTTAAAGAACCAATCTTGCAAAGACGTCGGTGTCTAAATTGTCTCATCGATGTCGGTGAAACTACAGAAATGCATCAACCCAGGTGCATAGTGAAGTTTCTGCAAAAGCCAGCCAATAGAGGGGGCAAAGGGAACAGTTGTCTCAGGATCCAGCAATTTTACAGGGTTCCCGGCTGCTGGTTCTATTACATCAGCAATGGTGGGCAGAGCTCCGGGCCCTATAGAATTGCTGCTGGAATGCTGCCCCAGCCTCGCCCCTTCTACCTGAGGCCCCGCCCCTTTTAAGAGCACCATGCTGCCCCGTCACCCTCACATTGCCTGGGAGCTGGGTGATCCTGTCAGGTACTACCACTGTACTATCTAGTGGTGGAGGAATCCAACATTGGGTAGCGGTTTTAAAAACCTTGGCTGAAGTGAACTAGCGGTGGACAAAACAGTTCAGATAAAAGACAAAAACCAGCCCAAATCCTTCCCCCAAAGTGTAATCAAAGCACTCTTCCACCTAGGAGGGTGAGAAAAGTTTGGTTAACCTTTCGTTATTAGGCTGTGTGGCCTCATGGTCCAAGCATGAGACTGGGGTTTGAGAGGCCCAGCTTCTAGTCCTGGTTCTACCACTGTCATGGTGGGTGACTTTGGGCAAGTTACTTCCCCTCCTATGCCTCAGTTTCCCCATCTGTTAAAGGCTAGATGTTATTTCCATCTACCTCTGCTCCCATACCATGTACGTTCAGGCTGGACAGCAGCAGAAGCACTGCAGATGCAGAGTCTACACATCAAAGGCATCTAGCATAATGGATAGACACTCCTACCACTTGTTGCATACATCAACATTAAATATTCAGAGAGCATTTCCTCTCCAGATTGAATGGGGAAATCCCGCTGAGATCCTGAAGGAATGGACTGACTCTGCAACATTCCTGCCCTGACTCCTACTTGGAAAGGGCTGAGCTTAGGCAGAGCAGCTGAGCTTATGGAGGGCTGGTGTAAACAAACCTGTTGCGTTCATGGGGAGTGGCTCACTGCTGGTCTGGTCCTGCTTCCATCCCACACATAAGTGGATTACATGCCTCAGACAGTGGTTTGCCTAATTACCACAACTTCTTTATTGCTAACATAGGTGACCGCTCTCCGACTCAGAAGATGAGTTTCTGTAAGTTTGCCTGTAGCTAGCGTTGCTTCTGCATCATCTCCCCTGCATGAGACAAAGCCCTTGACAAAACTGGGTTGCAGAAGCTCCTTTGGTGCATGTCCCATGGGGCGGACGGGGCTCACCTCCCTGCTCCAGGAATGCAGCCTGTGGGATCCCCACACCACTCAGGTATAGCCCAGCCACAGAAGCAATGAGCGGGGGAGCAGGAGGGGACACATGGTTCATACCAGAACATCAGAGCTCTCTAGCAAGGGCTGCTGCCCTCGTTCCTTTGCTTTGCCCAGGAACTGCCTCTGACCCATGTCTTCATAGAGATCCTTCCCTCCGTGGCTGGAAGCAGCCCACTCCCTTCCTGCCTGTACTGCCCTGAAAAGCAGCCACCACCCCCAGGCTGCTGCTGGCCACCAACATAACCCAGACACCTCCTGTCCCCCAGCTGCAGCATGGGCAAGAAGGGGTTAAAGAGGCATTGTGTACGGAGGTCCTATATCAGGGTGTGACTCAGTGCCACAGCGCCTCCTGCTGGTCACTCTGGGAACTAGCTCAATTCAACTCTGCAGCACCCCTTTGCGTCCCGTGTCTCACCTACTGTGTCCTGTTAACATGTTTGTAGTTTTGCCACCTTACATCCTGCATCCCTCCCAGACCAGAGCACCATGCCCTCTGGGTACTTCCCTGCTGCAGTGCCCCATACTCTGGGGTCCTTCCCCTCAGGGAACCCCCATCTTGCCTCAGTGACTCTGTCAGTCTTCATCTAGCCCCAGGGGCAAATTGTAGTCTGAAATGGCCGCTGATCATTGGCAAAGAGTGTGAACCTACCGCCATCTAGCCCTCATACCCTCAGGCCTTGCTTCAGGCCCTGCCGCCTGTGACTGAGATCAGGACAGAGCTCCCCAGGCCTGCTCTATCTCAGAAAACCTCTTATTTCTCTAGCAGTCAGATCCCTCCTACTCCCTAGCTAGAGCAAGAGGGTGTGAGTCTTTCCTTCCCTGCCAAGAGCCCTCATTTATACAGACCTCAGCTGGGCCCTAATTGGCTGATGTGTGCCACAGCAGAGTGCTCTGCAGCCCCCAACCCTCTCCCAGGGCCGGATTTAACCCTTCTTAGGCCAGCGTGGGGCAGACACCCTGTCACAGGTCCCCAGGAACTTGCAGGGGTGGGTGGGATCTGGCAAAAAGGAGGAGCTGAATGAGGAGTCCATTGCAGCCTGGCTTCTTCCCTTCCCTCCTGGGCCAGAGGTGCTTCCTGACATTGCCTGCCCTGGGCCCAGACAGCAGCTGCCAGGTAAGACAACTCCCTGTATGGGTCCCTGAATGTGGGTGCTGAGGGGCACAGAAAGGATACAGGGGCTCAGCCTGCTCCAGGCAGGCCAAGCTACCTGCTGATGGTAGGAGAGGGATGAAGGAGATACCCCAAGGCTGCCCGACAGCTGGGAGGTCTCAGTACAGCAGGGATGATCTCCCAGAGTGGCTTATCTCCCTTGAGCAGTGATCAGCTTGCTCTGGTCCTGCAGTAATTCTTCGAAGGTCTCAAAGCTCCTTACCAGCCACTGGGAGCAGGGTGGGGATCCCCGGTTATAGAGAGGTGAGACTTTGCATTTAACCTCAGGCAGCTGTGAGGGCATGTGTGTGCAGGGGCTTCACCGGCAGCCTAAGAACTGGGCTCAGCTACCTTCTCCTCACTCACCGAGTCCATCACGGAGCCAGGAACAGGATGGGGGGGCATCGCCAAGGGCCAGGCAGGAGGGGGAGCCTCTAATCAAAGGTGGGGCTGGCCAAAGGCTGGGGAGCTGGCTTGGTGCTGGAAAACTGCTCTGGGTTGTGCTGAAGAAAGCACAGTGACTATGAAGCTGTGCTACAGCCCAGGCACACACACACACACACACACACACAGGGCTTAAATTCCAATGGAGTATTTCCCAGAACCCCTCTTGCTGTACTCCAAGATGCTATGAAAACTCCAGGTTGGCAGGAAATATTTAATGAGAGTGCTCTGGTTGAATATTTAACGGACAGCTCTGGTTGAATTTAAGGCCTGCCCTCGCCTCACCTGTCGCCCCTGCTGCCTGCATTCGTACCAGCGACTCTAAATTGTGTCTCCCCTCCACTACCATCAGTTATGTGATCGCCTCTGCCCAGTCGTCATGACAACAAGAGTCCTGGTAGGCCAAGATTGATTGAGTGGCACTGCATCCTCATGAACCTCCACTTGCAGAAATTCGGTCCAGTCATGGATACAGGGCCAAATTTGCCACTCCCAGGTCACTGAAACCACCCAACACCGCCACCCCCTGACTATTTACTGGGTCCTGACAGACCATAAATATTTACGAATGGGCCCTCACTCCAAAAAAGGTGAGAACCTCTGGCTTAGATGATGAAGAACCCTCCCTTTTTGCTGCATTGGCCATGACCTGAGACTCATGCTTTTCCCTTCCTTCCTGTTGGCTAGTCTACAGACTAGTTAGATGGGTCCCCACTACCCACCTCCTCTCTGTTTCAGGAAAGCCAGCCTGTCTACCTAAGCTCTGCAGAAAGGTGCCTCTTCCACACTGGCAGAGAAAGAGTTAACTGGAGCCAGAGCACAATTAGTGCACTGGGTTGCACCTGGAGGGTGGACCAGAGTCAATTTGGGAAGGGGGGAGAATTAACACTGAGCCTCAGCTGAGGAGAGTTTGGTGATCTAGAAAGAGAGAAAGTTCTGAGGCAAATTCTGTGTCAAAGGGCTAGTAGAGACATGGTGGGTGGTGAAGGAACAAAGTATTGTGATGAGCTCTGGTGAAAGAAGACAGATGAGTTGGATATTGGGAAGAAAGAGACTTAGACACATAAAAAGCCTCTGGAGAGGCAGAGGAAGAGGGGTGCCTTGGGGGAGAAATCCCTGTGAAGTACTGTTTAGTACAGGCACTGGGAAAAACCCTGGAGAAATAGGGAAGGAGCAAAGACTCTTCAGAGCCGTGAGGCAGCAAGGGAAGGGGGATAAGGGCCCAGAGACAGGCTGAGGTAGGAATGAATTCAGGGAGGCAATAGACCTGAACTGCTTGCTACAGGATTCCCTGGACTGGAAATCAGAGTACAGGAAGAACTGGGGTTCACTGGCTGGACGTTAAGGAAGATGATGTGAAAACTCTCTTGGTTTAAGTGATGCAAGGACTCGTGGGCCATCAAGTTCATGGAGGTGCTGTTTGGTGAGGCTGTCACCAGAAGAATCTGCCGACTGCAGGGCCGGAGTGACTGTTGGTAGGGTTTGGATCGTTGCCCAGCCGGAAGGTGTGCCAGCTGGTGAGTCACATTTTAAACCGTTTTTATACTGTACTCATTGCAGTCTTGAAAACATGCTGTAGTTATTCTGGCAGGTCTTGATGAGACACAAGTAATTTCACTCTCTATGGAGGGTGTAATTTGCTGTTGCTTGCGATGAGAAAATGCTTTTCAGTTAGTCATAAAGAGCAACAGGCTTCCAATGGTTCTGGCCACGCGGGGTACATCACACGTGTTCTAAACAGGCCGACCTGCTGTTTTCCTTGTGGCCGCATGGTGGTAAAGTGTGAGAGACCCGCACAAAAGGGTTAACCAGCTCTCAGATGCTGCTATGGAAGTGACCCGCTATCAGGATTACTGAGAAGCTAATAATCTTTGCCAGATGATATTGCTCTTCAGTCATGTGTTGTGTAAGAATTTTGGTGGGATGGAATTCTGAGAACACTGCCAGCACTGGCTCACTAAACTGCTTGCATTAGTTGAACAATTACTCTAACAAAACAGTTGCTTTATTCCAATTTATCTTCAGGGTTCTTAATAGTCATACACCCATCACACTAACATGACAAATAGCACCTTAGTTCCACACAGCTGCTTTTTTTTTTTTAAGTGCACATCCCTTTAAAAAGTTCTGCTACTAATCCCGTTGTTTCTTTTTTCCCCCTCCACTATTTTACTATGTTTCCCTTTTTTGTCAGATGCAAATGTAGAAAACCAACCTGGTTTTCTTGTGTTGGTGGATTTCTCTCTCTTCTCTCCTCCCCCCCACCCCCTTGTAAATAACTGTTGTTGGAAAAACTGAAAACCAAATGAAACAGTTTGGGGCCAAAACTGCTGCAAATGAAAGCTTCTCAGTTTGGGTTTTTTCCGTTTACTGATGGAAAAATATGTGTTTGTTTTTGCAAAAGCAACCAAAAAACCCCCTTTCTGTTAATTTTTCCCAAGATTTAATTTCCCTGGTGCAAATTGAGAGTAAATGCACTTGCATCTGTTGCTTTGGATTTAAACCAGTGTTTAAAAAGTAGGATTTTGTCCAATAGCTAGAAAATGTAGCCACCGATGCAGTATACCTTCCAAATAAGCAGTCACTTATCTATGGGAAAGGAGGTGGTAAATATTCTGTGCTTCTTCCTAAAAGGGCATTCAAGCAATGATTTGTTAAATCTTCTTTTGTCAAGAATATAAACACCGAAGGTATTAAGCTGGTAAGCAGAAAGTCAGGACAAATCCCCTTCTGATAATCAGAAGAAATGCCAATTATTGCCTTAAAATATTGTTGCACAGGTGTGCTTGTTGGCTTCATACTTTTTTTTTTTTTTTTTTTTTTTTTTTTTTTTTTTAAATCCCTTAGCTTCTTCTGTTATCTTGGAGTTCTGTTATCTTGGAGTTCTATGGGTGCAAAGCAAACAAGCAGTTTGCCATAGCAGATCTTTTACGAGCAGAAGTAGTGTAACCAGTTCTCCAGCTGATACTGTTCTCTAGCAGCCACACTTTTGGATTGGACCTCTACATTTTCTGGGCACTAGGGGCAGCTTTTGAAAAGCGCTCAGCTCCCGCTGAAAAAAGAGCTCATCCCTGCTGATTAACCACTGGGAACCATAGAAAGGGTTTGGTATTGTGGCCACTTCCGTGAAGCACCAAAATGGGAATGGAATTCTTGTGAGATTGGGTCACAGAGTGGGCTGAATTATTTAGCTGCAAATTATTACCATGTACGTAGAAGGTGGTGCTGTATACAGTATACCTATACATAGCTTAAAGGGCTGCTCATGTCTCATATATTGTACTATGAAGGATCCTGGGGAAAATGAGTAACTTATGGCTGGGATCCAAACAGCCTGAGTCAGATAGGCAGGGGAGTGACTGGAGCTTCCTAGCCTAGGTAAATGCCAGTGACAACTATTTTCCATACAATTTCGGGGGTTCTTTAATATGTTCTGCTTTCATTGGCCCCGATGGTCCTTGGGAACCAGAGAATAGCTATAGAGCAGTGTGCAGGCAAGCCAACAGCCTCGTCTGGCCCCTGGGCAAGGTGTGTGTGGGGAGGTGTGCGTTCCATGCTCCCTGAAGAGGCAGGGCCTCTGGCGGAAGGGGCGGGGCCAGGTAGCTGGTCCCTGATGTCTGAACTGCATCCTCCTCCCCCCCGCCGCCAGTGCCATCTGGAGCTCTGGCCACTGCCACAGGTGAATCACTGGACCCCAGGGCAGTTACCCTCTTTGCCCCTGCCCATGAAAGGGCCTGTCCTAGTCATGCCCCTGATGCTCCCTGTGAGGGGGCATACGTATTCCATGCGATGAGGCATGTGGTTAATGAGGGGTGTGGGCCCAAATAGCCCTGTCCTGCCGTACCTTGAGCAGATGTCTGGTTTGGAGCTTGGAGTTGGGAGGGGGGGGAAAAGGAGGAGGCCCAACTTGGTTTGGGACTAGCCAGGAAGAACAGAGTTTTGCTTCTCCCATGGTGAGGGAAGCCTGGTTTCAGCTGAGAGTCTCAGACCGCTGGCTGCTTGGATGAGCCTCTGGGTACATGGAATGACAAAGCCCAAGGGAACTAACCGAAGGAGGGGATGTATGTGGATAAGCCAAGGGCGGGAGGGTGGAGTCAGGCTGAAAACTCATTGGATGTCCCCGTTTGAGTTCATCCTTTTTTAAATATTTGGACTTCAATGAGCTGGAAGGGATAGGATTTCAGTGCTCCTTAGAGCTCCTGCACAGGCGCGAATGTCAGGCCTTTATTTCTGCCCACTTTAAGGCCCTGATATGTTACCGGAGTGGAATATAAGGGCCCTGCTATTACTAAAAATAAGGCCAATTATCTTTTTGATGAGGGAACTGAAGAGGGGTAGCAACCTTAGAACAGCACCGATGGGTTCTGGAGACACTTTCCTCTTTCTCTCTATGGATCAAAACTAATCTGGAAGCCCAATGGTCAATGGATAGTGTTTGTCAAGAGCTGGTTCATTATTCTAAAAACGGTCTGTTTTGCAGGGGTGGGGGATTGTGAGTGGTAGGAGTAACTGAATGCTTTCGTTTACATTGCGCAGTGTGCTGCTGGAGTGTTTAATTACGAAAGTTATAGGCCAAGGCAAGGCCAATAGAAACAAACTGAGGGCACTGAAAGTAACAGCCTGTGTTTCAGATGTAGAACGCAGTGCTTGCAGAAACCAGAAAGGGACACTATCTTGCTTTACTCTGGTAGTACGCCTGAGACACGCTTACCTTTGACACAGCTTTCTGAATGATTCTTGCTCTGTTAATTATCAAAACTGTGTTTGTGCACAGAGGTGCTACCCCACACCTCTCCAGTCCTCCTGCTCTATCTTGCAATGCAAACAAATGACTGTTGCACGTGAAACTTGTAATAATGGTCTATGTAGCTGTTTAACTGATACGACTTCATTTTAATGCAGCTTTAAATTGTTTCAATAGCTGCAGTCTCAGATTACTAGTGGCCCTTCAGAAACAGAGAATGAACATGGTCTCATGGCCCCTTCTGTTCCTTTTTTGTTGTTGACCCTCGTCTACAGAGTCTTTCAGACTGGCTGCTCATTGTGACAAAGTGTAACAGCAAAAATCATTCTTATTTTTCCGTCTGTGAGGAGGAAGTAGATAGGGTGGGGAAGAAGGTCCCTACGAAAAAATACATCTAGAAAGAGGCTGACTTAGGTTTGCCAGGCAATTGGGTGGTGTTTTTGTTTTTGTTATTGGAATGTCCAGTTGAAAAGGGACCCTGGTGGCTCCAGTCAGCACAACTAACCAGGCCACTAAAAGTCCCATCAGCAGGACTGAGGCAGGCTCCCTGCCTGCCCTGCTTCCCACAGCTCCCAGAAACAGGAAACATGTCTGGTTCCTGGGCAGCTGTGAGGGTTCTGCATCCTGCCCCCTCCCTGAGCACCTGCTGCCTCTGCTGCTCCCATTGGCTGGGAACCATGGCCAATGGGAGCTGCATAGGAGGTGTCTGGATGCAGGTAGTGTGTAGACCCTCTTTGCCTAGCAGCTGGACGTGCTGGCAGCTTCTAGGAGCTGCCTGAGGTCAGTGTGGCTTTGGCTGGAGCCAGCACCCCAAACTCCCTGCCCCAGGTTGGGACTCTGTACTGAACCCCAAACCTCTCATCTTTGGCCCCAACCTAGAGCCTGCACCTCCCACCTCAGAATCTGTTCCCAACCCTGTGGCCCAGGGCAGAGCTGCCTCCTGAGCCCCTCATTTCTGGCACTACCTCAGAGCCTGTCCTCATCCTGTCCCATAGTGCAACCCTCTGCCCCAGGCTGGTGATAGTGAGTGAGGGTGGAGGAGATTGGAGGAAGGGGAATGGAGTGAATGGTGCCTTGGGGAAGGGGCGGGGTGAAGGCGCTTGGTTTTGTGTGATTAGAAAGTTGGCACCCTAGGCAGACTACGTGCAGCTTGGAAGTAGGATGATAAAGGAGAGCTCCCGTGAGACTTGCAGCCCAAATATAACTGAAAAAAGTTGCTTTGTTAGGCAACTAACCTTTCAGGTGCTAATCCAGAGTGAACCTAAACTGACTGAGTCACCGATCATTAGCATGGCCTCTGGGCTCTGTGGGCTGCATGGAGATGATGAAACATGCCTGCTCAGTGATCCATTGAGATCTGGTCAGTCATGTGACTCTAACTCTGTTTCCACCTCTTAAATGTCAATAAGACATTGTAAACTAAGATCTGGCTGCACGTATTTCTGCTTAGACGTTTTTGGTGGAATATTTGTTTCCCAATTAAACAAGACATTTCTGTGGCAAATGTCATTTGACCAAAAAAAAAATAGGTTTTCACTGAAAATATGAGGGGGGAAGGGTTTAAAAATATTTTGGCAAAATTTTGGGCCTTAGGATTTTTCTGATTTAACCCCCTCCCCGCCCCCCAAAACTTGTTGAAGACAAATTCCCTTTCATCAGTGTTGAGGGGGAGGGGGGGTGGTATCCCAATATTTAAAGTACATTTTGTGCTTTCCAACTACATTTCCAGGTAAACAATTGCTGCACAAGGATGTATTATGATCACTAACAGAGAGGGAGGCAAGCCATGCAGTTGTGAATGGAAGGGGAAGTGTGCTTGGGGATAACCTCTGTCTATTAGGAGAGAATACACTATTTGCACAAGTTTGAGAAGACAGCTACTAGCTTGAACCTAAACCATTGGTCCCAAACACCCATGGGAATTCAGAGCCATTCATATTCATAAAACGGCTTTGTAGATGGCTCCAGCCCAACAATAGTCCAAAAACTACTCCCTGTCTTGGTCTAGCACTGGCCCAGGTGTAGATCCTGGTTTTAATCTACGTTTAGGCATCTAGCTGCAGGGTCATGTTAAGTATGAACCAGATCTTTCTTTACTTTCCCTTGGTTTAGGTCATCTGACAGAAAGGGTGCGTTTACACAGCAGGGCTTAACTCGAAATAAGCTGCACAAATTGAGGTAGGTCAATTGCGTAGCTTATTTTGAAATTGGGAGTGTCTACACAGCAATTATTTCAAAATAGAGAAGTTGGAGGAAGGGTACTTGATAGTATTTATGACATTATTTTAAAATAACTACCTGCTGTGTAGACACGGACTAAGTTATTTTGGAATAACGCTAGTTCTTTTGAAATAATGTTGCTGTGTTGATGTACTGAAACAGTCTGAGGATAATACTTTCAGTAGAACTGACTTGAAAAATGGGGGTAGGGGAATCACTCTTCCAAAAACTTTGAAATCTTACAGTTATTTTGGTTTTTGGCACTTTTAACAACTGATATTTTAGTTGACTTTCTGCACTGGCAGTTTATCAATTACTAGTAGGTATTTTTAAAATACTTTTATTTTTGTCTCCTTAGCTATATGCTGGCATTAAAAAAACAAAACAAAAAAACCCCCAAATATCTATTGAAAATCCCTTGTTTCAAGAATGGAAAAATGATGGTTGGAAAATTAATAACTAATATGTGGTTTTAAATGGTAAATGAAAAATAATTTGGAAAAAAGTGAAAAATTGAAACCATTAAAAGATTTTAGTAGTATTAGATGGAAAATAGTGGACAGGTTGAAACTCTCTAGTCCAGCATTCTCAGGACCTGACCAGTGCCAAACCAGAGAATTTTTCAAACTATGGGAGGTCAGTGTTGTCTAGCAACCTTATCAACACTTCTACTGCTTACTGGGTTCTTAGAAGACATGTAGGGGTAAGTTAGAGCTAAATAACAGCGCACAACTGAAAGCCAGGACTGGTGGCTGTGAACAAACTTTATGGGACCACGGGAAACTTGGCCACACCCATGATAAATGGACATCGGCTAACTAAAATCATGCCGATTTGGATGTTGCTGGACCAGAGAGTGCTGGATTAGAGAGGTTCCACTTGTACTTCAGAAAAGGATGACAAGCTCTGATAAAATATGCTACATAGGGTTGGCATTGCTTTTATGTCAATATTCCTTGTTAGGGTTAACCAGCTATTATCAGTTGCCATTGGTCTGAACTAAAGTATCTGAGTAAACCAATTGAAAGTGAGCAGCTTGCAGAGAAGAAAGCAAATATGAACAGCAATGAGTGAACTCTTTGGTTAGAGAGCATGTGCCATCTCAACTTACTTGACTTCTTTACACATAATATTGTTAATTCTTCTCCTAAACCTCCACCCTTCCCGGAGAGGCATAAGGATCTTGTGCAAAATGGGGGTTTTGCTCAAAAAAAAAAAAAAGTCCACACTGCTTGTTTTTGCACAAAAACCCCTTGTGCAAAAACAGCTTGAATGAATTATGAAAATGGAGCAAAACAATTTACTAATCTGCGCTTCATTTGAATAGGTACTGCTGGGAAAGCCGGCAGTGTAGACTAAGCCCAAGTGTTTGGGTTCTTTTTCAGAAGTGTTCCATAACCAGCCAGCACTCAGTGGCTTTTCAGTTAGAATTACTGATTGACTGCACTTTTGAAAATGAGCCACAAACTTCTGCAGAATGTCTAGTATCTGAGGGTCAAGGAAACAGTGATAAATAGGTAGGAGTTTTAAAACAAACAAGGAAGTCTTTCTTCATGCAGCGCACAGTCAACCTGTGGAACTCCTTGCCAGAGAATGCTGTGAAGAGCAGGACCTTAACAGGGTTCAAAAAAATTAGATTAATGGAGGTTAGATCCATCAATGGCTATTAACCAGGAAGGATAGGAATGGTGTCCCTTACCTCGTTTGTCAGAGGCTGGAAATGGATGACAGGAGAGGGCTCACTTGAGGATTACCTCTTTCTGTTCACTCCCTCTGAGGTACCTGGCATTGGCCACTGTCGGAGGACAGGATACTGGGCTACATGGACCTTTGGTCTGACTCATTATGGCTGTTCTTATGTTGTTAAAATAACTGAAATGGTTCTTTACCAGTAAATGCAGGCTTCAATCAAAATCCTCCCAGTGCCATTAAAAGCTCATTCGAGAAGATGAAAAGTAACACGAACAGTTCTTCAACCATATCTCTGGTTCAGCAAAGGGTGTCTGCCAAGAATGCTTCTGCAATGTGAGAGGCGTTGCTTCAGGGAAGCGTTCGTTAATCGTGGAAAAAAGATACACTTGCTGATCATAAAAAAAGGCCTCTTTACATCTCACTATGCTAAGGAGGCACCGTTGGGCTTCTGAAATAGATTTGTGCGGGACACTGGATCTGCATTGGATCCCGAAATGTAGTGCCTGAGGTTATGTTTTAGCAGGAAGACCATACTAACGGGTGAGTACTCAAAACCATTAGGCATCTAATGAATCAGAATTTTCCATATTAAAAAGTTCACATTTGCCTGGTTTGGCTTGCAGCAGATACCCAATCTCTTCTACCCAGGGGTGCACACATGCACCCCATTTATAGGATATTAGGAAAACTTCAAGATGACAATCTTAATACACATTTTGTTCCATTTCACGTGCATCAAGCGTTTTAGTTTTTATTTAGCAACCCCGAGCGATTAGAAAAATCCCCAGTTCAAGACTCATTGCTCCCAGATGGAGGCCATCAGTGTTTATGTTGCAAACCTCTGATTTCAAAGATTTACAGCTCTGCTATAAAATTGCTTTGGGAAGAATGTTGGCTGATCGGCTTCTGGCCCCGGAGGGGGGGAAATAACACACAGTTTACTGGTACTGACCACAACTTTGCACTCCCCAATAACTTTAAAATGATAACCATTTGGAAACTAGGAAATATGAGCTGCAGAAGGCCTTCGAGATATAGCTCATCATGTCACTCCCATTGCCAGTGCAGAACTACTCCCTGCTGTATTTATTTGGTGATTAATAAAAATGAAATTTAAGGAGCTATTAGGAATAGAGGATGGCTTACTGATCTAATCATCCTACTCAAATGCTTAGATTCCTTAAAACTGCACGTTCACAGTTCTGGCAGTGTTATCTCAGACCTTACTCTTTCTTGGGTAGATAAATTCACAGCTATAAACATGACTGGACTAAAACTTCAGCTAATGTAAACTGGGAAAACTCCACTGAGCCCATGCTGAGGTCCTGGCCCTTTCTAAAACTTCTTTGTGCGGAGACGTTTGAATCTTGAGTCCTCTTACGTTTGTAGAGAAGCTCAAGATGTCACACCACAGTCTAAGCAGGTAGTTTGCCCCACGTTAGCTGGACAATATTTGCATTCATCCTCTGGGTGCATTGTGGGGGATTCTTTCTATCCCCTTCCTGAATTGGTTGTGCTTCATTTGTGCAATGTACAGTGAGATGAGGGTGGTGGTGGTGGGTGTGTGTTGTGGTGTTTTTTTTTTTTAAGCTTTCTCTGGATAAAAGGCCAATGAACCATGTAGATTATTTCTGAGCTAATATTTTTCTGAAAGAGCGGCTGAGTTATTGTCAGGGCTGGCCTTACCATGAGGCGAACTGAGACGGCCACCTCAGGTGCCAGACTGGGGGGTGGCGCCACTAGGACCCAGAGTGTAGAAAATTGTCTGCTGCTGGTGCATATGTATTCTCTCTACTCTAGATGCACAGAGAAGGTGAAGTGCTGTGCTGGGGGAAGGAGGGCACAAGAGACATGGCAGGCAGGCAGGAGAAAAGGCGTCATGGGGGCATCATTTGTGCTCCCCGCCTCAGGTGCCAGAATGTTGTGGTTATTGTAGTTAAAATGTTTATGCCTGGCACACTCTTTCATACTGATTTTTGACATTGTGTCTTTAATCCCAATGGTGGAAGGTTGGCTCTAAAAACTCACTAATTGCAGGCAGATAAGCATTTGGGGTCACTTTATTCCGGGTCTGTAAACAGCAAAGGGGTTGTAGAGGTCTCATTTATTAACTTGAGAAACTTCATTTTCTTGTGTCACATACCTGGAACAAGCCTATCCAGATAATTAAGGTCACCTTAGTTCATGTATTCACAACTTTCTGAAGCACACTGACCAATCCATGCACTGTAAACACAGGCAGAGCAAACAGTAGTTTCCATAGAAGAACAAACAATGGCTCGGAGAAAGAAGAGACTGAAGTGACTTATGCTGTGTCTACACTGCACAGTTAATGGGGTGGATTGGCTCACAGGCATTCATGGAGTCCAAGTCCAGACAGACCCACTGCAATCTTCTATTCTGATCACTTCACGGGAGAAAAGGGCTTTCAAATGACAGTGCAATCGGCATTGCTGTTGTTGTTCTTGCCCAAGTATGTCTGGGCGCACAATGTGTTTCTCTGTGCTGAGATGTTCCAATTGCGGGAGAACAAGGCCTGTCCTTCAGGGGAAATCGGACTATCAGCACACCACTAGCTTCCTCTGAGTTTTCTTTGCCAAGTGGGCAGGTATCAGCCCAAGTGGAAATGGACCCCATGTCCTAAGCCACACCTCCAGCTGGGTAATTTACCCCAGTGCTTAAAACATTGCCAGACCTGGCTCAGGCTTTTCTGCGTGGGTGAGCATGGGGGAGCTAATGATAAGAGCCCAGGCTGACGGCCAAGTGTAGACATACCCTCGTCCTTCTTCGAGAGCAACCTGGAGAAAGCAAATCTCTAAATTGACTGGATTGTGAGTCTGACTGTGTGCAAAGGAGCAATTCAGTAGAAAAGAACTTGAGGATTACAATGGATGAGAAGCTGGGTATGAGTCAGCAGTGAAGGCTAACAGCATATTGGGGTGCATTAATAGGAGCATTGCCAGCAGATTTAGGGAGGTGATTATTCCCTTTTATTCAGCACTAGTGAGACCACATCTGGAGTGTTGTGTCCAGTTCTGGGCCCCCCATTACAGAAAGGATGTGGATGCATTGGAGAGGGTTCAGTGGAGGGCTACAAAAATTATTAGGTGGCTAGAGCACATGATGTATGAAGAAAGGCTGAGGGATTTGGGCTTATTTAGTCTGCAGAAGAGACGAGTGAGGAGGGATTTGATAGCAACCTTCACCTACTTGAAAGGGGGGCATTCCAAAGAAGATGGAGAGAGGCTGTTCTCAGTAGTGACGGATGACAGAACAAGGAGCAACGGTCTCAAGTTAGTGGGGGAGGTCTAGGTTGGATATTAGGAAAAACTATTTCCCCAGGAGGGTGGGGAAGCACTGGGATGGGTTCCCTAGGGAGGTGGTGGAATCTCCATCCCTAGAGGTTTCTAAGTCCCAACTTGACACAGCCCTGACCGAGATGATTCAGTTGGGGTTGGTCCAGCTTTGGGCAGGGGGTTGACTTGATGACCTCCTGAGGTCTCTTCCAGTACTAGGATTCTTCTATGACACAGCTACCCAAGGGCTGATCGTGGGTTAGCACAGTTTACACACCACTCCTAGAGGAGAACCCAGGATGCTTGTAAAAAGTGTTTAAGATTACTTCTAAAAGTGGATTTCTTTCACTCTTTCTGGATAACCTTAGTTCAGCTTAGATGCAGTGTCACTCAATTAAAAATCAATTTACTCCTGGTTCAGGCTTCTTGTGAACTGGCTCTTACCTGTAATTCTGACCATTGCCAGCCATGCTGGGTCAAAGCAGTCCCAGGCATGGGGGGGGGGAAAGCTGGGCAGCAGGACCCCATGGGTGGCATGAGGCTAGGAGCAAGACCCCACGGCCACAACAGAGCCAGAGGAACCCTAGTTAACCAGTTAAGTGCTCTAAACCATTTTAACATCCCTGTTCTCCTCTGTCACAGGGATCAGCTGTACTCCAAGTTCTATCGTACAGCATGCCTTTAGTGGTTTCTGTGGAACTTCTCTTGACGGGAGACTATTAAAGCAGATTGAAGTAGAGCGCACAAGGCATTCTTGTGGTCGCTTCTCTGTAAAGTACTGTCATAATATTTAGCAGAGGTGCCAGTTGTCTAGTTCAAGGCATCCACACTTTGCATGTACACCGGCTGGATTTGAGAGTGGGCATAGTTAACAGTATGCTAGAGTCTGCCATCCCCAATGTACAGCTCTGGATTTCCAGACCCTAATAGTTCCATCTCTGAGTAAACAATCTGGCTGAATGAGGTTCTCTTTGTTTACAGATTAATAATCAGGAGTAACTTAAGAAAAATATACTGTACCTTTTATCTGGACACAGTGTAGGTGTGATTAGAAAAAATAAATTGGCGTTCGATGCAATGGCTTCCCTTCTCCCCACTCCCAAAGGCAGGGTTATCTGTTTAACAAACCCCACTGCAGGCATTCTGTATCTTTGTATTATAAGGCAAGTGCAAAGTTTGCTGATCTCTGGTTGGCCTCGCTGCAAAGCTGAGATGCACCCTAGGAAACTGGAAATTGCTTCTGGCAGCAAAGAAACTGATGACTGATATTTGGCGGCACTGATGGTCCTTCATCCAGGCGCAGTAGGGTTCGGTTCCAGCAGTAAGCCAGGCCACTGGTTCATAGGGTTGCCAGATGGTTTAACAAAAAATACCGAAAACCCACCTCCCTCTGCTCCCAAAAAAACCCACTGGGAAAAAATTCTGGTGGGGGTGGGGTGGGGTGGACCAAAGTTAAGCAAAAAAGGAAAAAGGGTGCTGTGCCTTTAAATGGCCCTGTGCTCCTCACCAGATGCGACAGGGGAAAGTTGTCCCCGCCAGGCTTCCCACGCTCATCACTCCCCTGCCCCCACCAGATGCAGCAGAGGAAAATTGTCCCTGCTGGGCTTCTGCCTGAGGGAAACAGGAAATTCCAGACATTTCACATGTCCGGTATTTTCTGGGGGGTGTGTGTGTGTGTGTGTGTGGTTTTTTTTTATTATTTTATTTTATTTTTTTTTAAACCGGACGGGGGACCAGAATACCAAGCTGTCCAGGTGAAAACCGGACACCTGGCAATCCTACTCAGTGGTTCACGGCTGACTGGGTACTGTGCAGAAGCAGTCTGGGGTGTTCACCCGAATCAGGATGGGCAGTGAAGTCACTGGAAACTGTTTGCTTCAATAGGTGCAGGCGGAAGCACGTAATACAACTGGGTTGTGAGCTGAAGGCTGCAGACCTTGCTGGAGGCCTTCCCTTCAGTGCTTGTGGGCTCTGGGGGTTTTCTGAAACACGGCATCTGCAAACAGTGGGCTTTTTCCCTGGGAGGGGGCAACTGGGCTCACTGCATGGGTAATAGAAGTCTACTTTGTATATTCAACAATGTCAGGCTCTTGAGGAGAACAGACTAAGGCCACTGATTTTGGGGGGGGGGGAGAGAGGAGGGAGCCGTTGTCCTGGGGACCAGCAATTCAAAAAGGCCTGAAGTTTTGGGCCCTTAAAACAGCCACTGGAGTGCTGTGCTGCATGCTCTGCGCGGCTGTGATGGCTGAAAGGGGTGGCATGGCTGGCTCTCCCGGCCCCGCCCTTTCTGCCTGAGGCCCTGCCCCTTCTGGGAGCTTGGCGCCCGGCCCCCACAACTTCCTCAGGGGCCCGCCGAGGCTGCCGACTCCCCTGCACTCAAGTGCTTATGAGATTTAGGAGCACAACCCCCTCCCATGCCACCGTTTTTCCTTTGTTCCCTTGGAAGAAGTCCCTGTGGCTCTGTATTTGGTGAGGGCAGAGGCCCAGACACACAGTGATTGGACCTCAGGAGATGCAAGTCGTGTTCCTTGGCAGCCACCTGATACAGCCAAGGTGCCATTTATCTAGCCCTCCTCTGAGCAGTGTAAACCCTCTGAGAGGGAGATGTCCCCAGCACCCTGCAGGCCTGGGAGTTAGCCAGTCCTGGCTTCAAGGGAGCTGCGGTGTGGGGATAAAAGGCTTGCACCTCTAGCATAGTGGTGTGTGATGGGTGTGTTTTTTTTTTTTTTTTTTTTTTCTCCTCCTCCTCCCCCGGAGTTCCCAGGTTTTGAGGCAGTTTAGGGGATGGGAGGGGCTGTATCTTCTCCCATGCCTACCTTCTCCCACAGAGACGAGAACTTGGGGAAGTTCTGCAAGGTTCCCCCATAGGCCCTAGATTTCAATAAAAGCTGTATCAAGCCCATGGTTTTCCTGAAAATGCCACCTGGTCCAGTGTATGTTTCTGCATGAAGACAACTAGGCCCAATGCATGGGTTTTATACAAAAACCTATTTCATGGACTTTCAGCAGTTGTTATAAATGGTCTCTCCAATGAATGGGGATATTATGATAAGCTACAGCAAGCAAATAGGTTTTCTGTTTACTCTTTGCTGAAAAGAGGGCCAGTCCTGCAGTGTAAATTCGAGAGAATAAAGTATGTATTTATATTGACTTACTACTTAAACATTTGGAGGCGTGTACGATAAGATCGCTTTTCCCAGAGCTGTGAGGCTTGGCATGTATATTTGTTTGAACATCTGGGGCATTTCTATAACAATAATAAAAAAACCAATAGTATTCAAAGGATTATCACTACCTCAATCAAGGGAATTACTCAGAGTTTAAACAGGAACAAAATAAATGTCATTCTGCAATCCTGTACTGTATGGATTGTTCCTAGAGGCAGCTGGACTTCTGCAAAAAGCAGTAAGTGTTGTGATTTCAGGATTGTTCAATAACTCACATAAATTCCACAACAATGGCTAGGTAAAAGCCATTCACCCATGAAGTTGGCTGGTCTTTAAAAAGCTACGTGACTTTTAACATTGGAGGGGGGGGAAAAAAGTGGCTGGATTGTGCAGGATGCACTTTAAGAATAACATCCAAATTCTACTGAAAATTCTAAAGGGGTAACACGAAGTTTGCTTGTGTGTGTGTGTGTCTGTTGCTTAAAGAAAGGAATTGAGGCATTGTGCATGACCTCACAAGGACTGAGCCAGCTTATGCAAGGCAGAACTAACCTGCTACTATTCTGATCTTGTACCCTCTTGCCAAATATGACACACCAGAAGCAGGATACTGGAAAACCAGGCCTGTTACAATGGCTTTCTATTGATAAATCTCAGAGGGATAGCTGTGTTGGACAGTAACTTTAAAAACAAAGAGTAGTCCTGTGGCACCTTAGGGCATGTCAACACTAGGGAATTATTTTGAAATAACTAAAGTCGATTTAGTACTTCCTGAAATAACAAAATTGAAATAGCGTGCCCTCACTACGGGGAAGCCTGGAAATTAGTCCGAAGCAGGTTCCATTAATACAGACGCGCTACCTCAACTTACAGCCCCGTGAAGCACTGGGGAGTAATTACTTTGAGTTACTCTGGGGAGTAGTTACTTTGAAATAGCAGCAGTGGAGCGTCCACACTACTATTTCAAAATTGCTATTTCGAAATTAGCGTTCTTCCCCGAGGAAAGCGGGAGTACTGGTTTCGAAATAACTCCCTAGTATAGACCAGGGCTCAGACTAACAAAAATACATGGTATCATGGGCTTTCACGGACAAAACCTTCTTCTTCAGATGAGCTGGAAACTTCTACTCTAAGGGGCCACAGGACTACTCTGTTGTTGTTGTTGTTTTTTTTCTGTTGGTGTTGAAGTTTTAAAAATCCATTCCCAGATAAAGCTTTCACTCACTGCTGTCAAGATTTGTTTGGGGGTAGACAACAACCAAGCTTTAGCAAGTAAGTTTCACCACATGTGAAGAAATATTGACTTTTATGAGAAACCTTGTGAAAATAAACGGGCAGATTCTCATTCACTCTAAGGGTGTGTCTACACAGCAACATTATTTCAAAATAACTTAACTGCCTGCTGTGTAGATGCGGACTATTTCGAAATACTGTCAAGCTGGAGGATGACTTACTCCAATTCCTATAACCCTCATAGTATGAGGAGTAAGGGAAGTCAGAAGAAGAGTGCTCTATTTTGAAATAAGTGCTGTGTAGATGTTCCCAATTTCAAAATCAGCTATTTTGGAATAAACTATGCAATTGATGTAGCTCAATTTGTGTAGCTTATTTCAAGTTAAGACCTGCTGTGTGGACACACCCCAAGGGCCCTTTGCACCGCTCTAGCAGTATAGAGACCTTTTATTTAAGCTTGTAAAGTGGGTGTAAATGACAGCTCTCTACACGGCTCTTATAGTCCAAGGTGTCTGTGCAGGCTTGGGGTACGTCTAGACTACATGGCCCCGTCGATGGAGCCATGTAGATGAGCTTTCTAGACATAGGGAAATGAAGTGGCGATTTAAATAATCGCCGCTTCATTTACATCAAAATGGCTGCCGTGCTGTGCTGATCAGCTGTTTGGCGGCACAGCATGGTAGTTTCGACGCTCCGCAGTCAACAACGGAAGCCTTTGTCGACCGCCCCGTTATGCCTCGTGGAATGAGGTTTACCAGGGCGGTTGACAAAACTTCCCTTGTCGACTGTGAGGCGTCAGACTACAAACAGCTGATCGGCACAGCGCGGTGGCCATTTTGATGTAATTGAAGCGGCGACTATTTAAATCGCCGCTTCATTTCCCTTTTTCGAGTACATTAATCTACATGGCTCCGTCAACAGAGCCATGTAGTTTAGACGTACCCTTGGTGTACATAAGATTGTTGTAATTAATCATAATTGAAAGTATTTACATAGACCTCAACAGTGATGTCTGGGCTCCCCCCAATCTTTACCATAACTATCCTCAGAATGCCCATGTGAGGTAGGGAAAGGCTATCGCTCAATTTTACAGATGAGGAAACAAGAATGGAGAGGCTAAATGACATGCCCGAGGTCATGCAGGGAGTCCATGGCAGAGAGGGGAATTGAATTTAGGTCTCCGGGGTACCCTGTTTAGTCCCATTGGGTCAGCAGTCCTTCCCTCTGATGATAGTAATAAGAATTGCAGATCAAATCCACTTTTGTGCTCTACCTGCTTTGGTGAAGTAAAACAGCCAGAAATCGGGGCTCAGGTAGGCTATTCTGGCACTTAGTACTAGAAAGCTATTCCAGTTCCCAAATGTCACTTATTGGAAGTACCCAACGTGCACTTCGGGTATTTCTTTTCTTTAAGGCCTGGAGCACTGCCAGAACCCAGTCTTTCCCCTGCCAATAACATGAGACCTGATGGCTGCTTTGCCTTGCAAAAGAAACAGTGGGTAACCGCAGATCTGGCCCATAACGCTTACTGACATCACTGGTCCCTCCGGCTTTCTCATGTGACATTGCCTGGGGAGGAGCAGCTTTGTCAAGCTAAGACATTTGATTATAACATGTAAAATATATATTCAGAGTTTATTTCCCTTCACCAGGGTAGAAGTCTTGGCACGTGGCTTTATACGGATGCCTTCGTTGGCTTGATCCAAGTGCACCTTTTGAGTTATTTTCCTGCAAGGTGAAACCTGGCTTCTCTTAAAGTGGTGGTGGGCAAAGCATAAAATGCCTGGTTTGTTTAGACAGTCGCTCCTAAATTACATGGCTTGTCTCAGAGCCTTTGTCTCCAAGCACAAGTCGGAAATATGAGAGCTGTCTCTGTTAGGATAGTTTGACACTTCTAGTTCTGTATCTTTAGGTGTGAGCTAGCTTCTATTGGGAGAACAATAGGATATTCTCTGACTTCAGTGGGAGCTGGATTACATCCTCTCTGGGGTACCATATAGGTTTAGGTTTGGTCCTGCTTTGGGCAGGGGGTTGGACTTCAACGACCTCCTGAGGTCTTTTCCAGCCCTACGATTCTATGATCATGGTCCTGTTTTTAAAATGCAGCCTTTTTACCAAAGTCCCCTCCATATACCTGATTTAAATCAGATGAACAATATGTTCTTCTGGGAGATGTATTTGGGTATTACTTGTGAAAGTTAAGGCAAAATGAAATAAATCCAGACACCAAGGAATTAAATAAGTCCTATTCTGTAGAATAATGCACAGTGTTGGTACTGAACACGCAAAACCAGAATGCAACTGAAAATAACATTTCTCTTTCTCTCCCCCTTCTTCTCCACTGACATTTGACACTCCCACGTCCTTTACTCTAATGATACTCTTGAAAATACTAACCTTATCTTGGAATATTGGAGAGCTAGCCAGTTTGTTCAGAGGGGAAATTTTTTAACTTTAAAATTTCCTGTTCAATTAAAAATACTGAAGAATAAGTTCAAAACACTTTGAATTCAAAACAAAATCATTTTACTTAACTGTCAGTTCATTTTTGTTTCAACTTTTTTCTTATATTTAATATTGTAGTATATTAAAGTTGAACCAAAATTATCTGAAATTATAAAGTCAAAATTGAAGGTGACTGGATGTGAAACAGTTTGATATTTGTTGAAACACCATTGGGAAGCCACAATGGACTTTGGATCAAGACTTTAATGGAGAGCAGAGTAAATAAGAAGACAAGCACATGTACTTTATTAGTGCTTTCTGACGCCACTTCAGTCTGTGTGCAGATACAGTTAACCACTGCGGTTCTCAAGGGCTGGCTTTTAGAGGCACACGGTCACTGCCATTGGGCCAGATTCTGGTGTCATCACCTTAAATGTGAGCAAGACTGGATCCATGGATTTCAGAGGTGCTGGGCATTTGTAACTCCCACCAAAAAAACAAGGCCCCGGGTGCATTATGGAAAGCAGGACAAAGTATGTGAGAGTGGGACATTCCAGCACAATACAGAGCTGTTCTTCTAGGTCCCTGTGCTTGGCTATGATTTGCAGGCAGTTGGAAAGGAAGTAGAGGGGCTTGGAGCATGAAATTAGGCATTTAGGGATGTGAAAGACAATTCCTACTTTTTTAGCACCTAAAGTCCCCAAACTTAATTCAGTCATGAAGGCAATGGAATTACTTGGGATTTAAGCAGACAAATGAGGGGAGAATTTAGCTTTAGGTGCTTCACATCCTCTCTTCAAACATCTAACCCAGTTTCCTTACAAGAATGACAAAGGACCAGCACACATTTCTCCAATGTCCTATTATGCCTGCACCTGCTCTTATTAAAGTCAATGGTTCTGAGTCTTTTTACACCAAGCCCAATTGAAGGCTCATTTACATCATGACAGCAGTGTAAAGTGTGTGTGTGTGTGTGTGTGGGCGGGGGTTGTCAACTTAACCACCTTTTACCACCAAAGTGATGTATTTGGTAATCCCCAGGTAAGAGAATTGGACCCAATGCTTTCCATAGGAATGAGGTTGGGCACTTATAGTCTTGCTGTCATTTTCCTCTAAACACCTGTAGTAGAGAGGAGGAAAGGGCAGGGCCACTCATTTTTATGTCGGTCAGGTAAAACAGAAGCCAGACCGGGCTTTGTAGAAAGATAGGCTTTTATGACTGAATAAATCAATACCAACATGATCCTCCAAATGTCAGGGTGTGGGGGGAGAATGTAGCCTGACTCCTTTCTCTCTCTAAAATCTTGCAAGAAATCTATCATGTCAAGGTAGGAAGGAGTGTCAAGTTAGACAAACTTACAGTATGTTCAGTAGTAGCATATACCTTTTGTTACCACTAAACCTTCATGCCAAACATCTATTTGGCTCTTCTAATCCCAATATTGATTCTGACCTCACCTTGCACACACAGCTTAGAGGAATTTTACATTCCATTGGTTGCTTTTTCATAAACATGCTACTGTACATATTTGCCTGTTTCTCTTTCAACCTGAGCATTTTAAACAACCAGCGAACTATATTTCTCGATTACCCATTCCTTTATTGTTGGCCTGCCCGCTCATCATAACAGTGCTATTCATCTGAAATGATCCAAGCCTGCAGCTTAATACTGCCAGTAAATAAATTTGTATGGTCCGGGGCAAACTGTGTGTGCGTGGTTTAGTTCTCCTTTACAGCCACTGAGCATGAAAAGTATAAAAACCTGTTTTCCCGAAGGTACTTGGTTAGACAAAGATTAATAGTAAATATGTAAATGAGAGTTTGGGACCAACATTTCTGATTCTTTAAAGAATATTATTGGCTAGCTTCTGACTAGTCCACCAACGAGAGGTTGTTGATTTGATGAATTAGTATATGCGTAGGCTGTCTGGAAAGAAGAATTCAGTGTCCTACTTTCAGTTTAAGATCAGGATTTATGGGGTAGGGGGAGTAGTAGATGAATCAGGTGCCCTGGATTAGCAGAGTAAGGGAATTCCAGTTGTAAAAGAAATCCTAAGAGGAAAAGGAAATCAATTTACGTGAATGTCTCTGAAGTTCACATTCTGTTTGCTTATTGCACACTTTGCACAGGTATAAATGACTAAACAAAATGCATGTCAGTGGAGAATCAGGCTTGTTTTGCAGTCAGCCTCTGTGGCATAAATCTGAGCACCACTCTGAACCCCTGCCGGTCTGTTACTCTGCTGTAAATCAAGAGTAGCCCTACCGAAGTAAAATAGATATACATTAGAACCCCATCTGCTAATGTAAAGTAGTACTTTACTGGAGTTACTCTTGATGTACAATTTGGCCTATGGCCTATCTGTAAGGCTATGGCTACACTCTAGGCTTCTTGTGGAAAAGCTTATGCAAATGAAGTGTGGTATGCAGAATATTGCCCCGCTTCATTTGCATAATTGCAAATGGAAGCGGACAGGAGCTGCAGACAGGGGAGTTTAAGAAGGAGTTTGACACAGGGAGGCCTATGATGGTCAGGAAGACCCACAACACCTGTGCCAGCACTGCTTCTGTCTCTTCCACCTCCACCTGCACCTGTAGCCAGACAGTGCGCCTGAGCATGGATGCCTCTACCCAAATCCTGGTGTGGCTTTTCAGGGACGGTGGCTTGCAGTTCCCACTTACTGATATTCAGGCTGGGGAGACCATCCAATGTGAAGGGTGCCTGCTGGTGGAATCCCTCAGGCAGCAGGTGGGAGAGCTATAGGAGGAGGTGGCTAGGTTGAGGAGCATCCGAATCCACGAGCAATTCCTGGACTGTGTTCATGTGGGGACAACTAAGGTAGCTGTCCTAGTACACAGGACTGCAGACACACCACTGGTGAAGGAGGAGACGGCTCAAGGTGGACACTGATAGCTGGTTACTTCTGGCAGCAGGCACTGCTCCACCCCTGCTCCGAACCCTCCCGCCGCGGTACTAGGAAACCATTATGCTCTTCTTGATACAGGAGATAAGGAATCACCCCTACACCGGAGGAGGAGAAGCCTCATACTCCCAAAACTGGGAGGTCTCCTGCCACCACTGCGAATAGGAAACGTAGGGTAGTGGTGGTCGGAGACTCTCTTCTGAGGTGGACGGAGGCGCCCATCTGTCTCCCTGACATTTCATCTCGGGAGGTATGCTGTCTGCCAGGGGCCCGTATCCGAGAGATATTCTGGAGGCATTGTCGAGGATTATCCGGCCCTCTGACTACTACCCCGTGCTACTCATCCATGTGGGCACAAATGATACTGCGAGGTGTGACGCTGAAAAGATCAAGGGTGACTACAGGGCTCTGGGAGTACGGGTGAAGGAGTTTGGAGCGCAGGTGGTATTCTCTTCGATCCTTCCTGTCAAAGGTAGGGGCCCGGGCAGAGACAGGTGCATCCTGGAGGTGAATGCCTGGCTGCCAGGATGGTGTCGCCAGGAGGGCTTTGGCTTCCTCGACCACGGGATGCTATTCCAGGAAGGACTGTTAGGCAGAGATGGTGTTCACCTTTTGAGCAGGGGGAAGACCCTATTTGGACACAGACTGGCTAACCTAGTGAGGAGGGCTTTAAACTAGGTTCGACTGGGACAGGTGAGCAAAGCCCACAGGTAAGTGGAGAACATGGAGACCTGGGAGATGGGTCGGAAATGGGAGGGAGCGTGGGCTACAATGGTAGAGAGAAAGGAGGGTCAGGGCAAAACTGGGAGGCAAGATCAAATCAGTATCTTAGATGCCTATATACAAATGCGAGAAGTATGGGTTATAAGCAGGAAGAACTGGAAGTGCTAATAAATAAATACAACTATGACATTGTTGGCATCACAAACTTGGTGGGATAATACACATGATTAGAATGTTGGTATGGAAGGGTACAGCTTGCTCAGGAAGGATAGACAGGGAAAAAAGGGAGGAGGTGTTGCCTTGTGTACATTTTTAATATACACTTGGATGGGGATGGAGATAGACATAGGAGATGGAAGTGTTGAGAGTCTCTGGGTTAGGCTAAAAGGGGTAAAAAACAAGGGTGATGTCATGCTAGGAATCTACTACAGGCCACGTACCCAGGTGGAAGAGGTGGATGAGGCTTTTTTTTAAACAACTAACAAAATCATCCAAAGCTCAAGATTTGGTGGTGATGGGGGACTTCAACTATCCAGATACATGCTGGGAAAATAACACAGCAGGGCACAGACTATCCAATAAGTTCTTGGACTGCATTGGAGACAACTTTTTATTTCAGAAGGTTGAAAAAGCTACTGGGGGGGAAGCTGTTCTAGATTTGATTTTAACAAATAGGGAGGAACTGGTTGAGAATTTGAAAGTGGAAGGCAGCTTGGGTGAAAGTGATCATGAAATCCTAGAGCTCACAATTCTAAGGAAGGGTAGAAGGGAGAAAAGAGTTTAGTTTAGAAAAGAGAAGCTGGGGGGGGAGGAAGGGAGACATGATAGCATTTTTCAGGTATCTAAAAGGGTGTCAGGAGGAGGAGGGAGAAAACTTGTTCATCTTGGCCTCTGAGGATAGTACAAGAAGTGATGGACTTAAACTGCAGCAAGGGAGGTTTAGGTTGGACATTAACCACCCTGACAGTTAGGAACTTTTTCCTAAACACTGGAATAAATTGCCCCAGGACGTTGTGGAATCCCCATCTCTGGAGATATTTAAGAGTAGGTTAGATAAATGTCTATCCGGGAAGGTCTAGACAGTACTGGATCCTGCCACGAGGGCAGGGGACTGGACTCGATGATCTCTCGAGGTCCCTTCCAGTCCTAGTATTCTATGATAATTAATTAGCAGCCGCTTTTGCACAAGAGGATTTTGTGCAAAAAGGAGCTGTGTAGATGGCTCTTTTTTGCGCAAAACTCCTCTTGTGCAACAGCCGTTCTTCCTGAAAAACTGAGCTTCATTTCCATAAGCTTTTCCACAAGAAGGCTACAGTGTACACGTAGCCTAATACTGATGCGGTGACACCAATGTGCAGTTTCAAATACCTGACAATTAATTCAACCTAGAATTTATTTTAACTGAGGGGGGAAAAACGGGGAAAGCGTTGGGGGAGAGAGAGAAGGAAATATTTTTAACAAGTAGGTAGAGGTATGGCTGATGGTGCTTTGGCCCTGCTCAGGTGTGCTAGGGAAAAGGGCTCTTGACATCCTCTCCACTTCTTTATTGCAGAGGTTAATGGGTATAGGATGTTGCCCTTAATATTTAAGCGTAAACGTTACTCAGGACTATCAAGTGTGTATTAGATTTAATATAAAATGTATCCCCATCTCACACTCAGCCTTCTTCCTCTTTCACCTCCACAGTGAAGTCAAACAAATGTGACACCCCACAAAAGTCTGCAATGTCCTAAAGAAAAGGCTAATCTAGCCCTTATGCTAAGGCTCCTTTATTCTCCTCTTGCAGCATGCATCACCGTGGTACCTGGTATAGCATCCCATTTCCACTACCAAAACAGTGGAAAGAAGCCTTAATGTAAATGAGAATCAGACCTTATGACTTCCCTCTGTGGCCTGCTGGGCCTTTGAGAGAAGGCTTTTATGAAAGCACAAATAGCTCACAAAAGAGCGGCGTTCAAAATATAACAGTGCCATTAGCTGAGCACGGTGCTTAGACCCGCTCAATAAGCTGCCATTTCCCAGCAATCGGAAAGCTTTTAAGCTCACGTAAGTGGCCAGGGGGATTTGCTCCTGAGAAGGAACAAATCCAACATGGCTGCCTCGGCCACCTGATCGGTACTTTTAAGCGAATCAATGTCCTTTAAAAGTTGTGTAAAGTAAATGGTCCCAAGGCGAAAACCCTAAAAATTCCAAGGGCTGAAGAGAAGCAGCTGCAAATGATGCTCCTTGATAGACTGGAGTGTGAAATGTGGATGGCAGCCATCTTGGCCAACACACCAGGGACTAGATTCTAGAACGAAGTGAAAAGGCTCCCTACCTAGGCTATAACACACTCTATGGATCAGGCCCAGAGACCTGTAACACCTCACAGCAGTGGGTTACAGACTTGGACACAGGGCAATATTGTGGTAAGACTTGTTCAAGGAACGGAAAGTGGTCTTTCAATGGGCCATGTGCTGTGCTACCCCCTCTAATGGGACCAGTCCCAATCTCTTTTTCCCCGATCCTTCCATCATTGGTAGCTCATCTACAGCCCCAGCATTGTAGTATCTGTGCACTTTGCTGTCTGTTAAATATCCACACAACCCATGTTGGGATGTTACCCCTATTTTATTCACTTTTCTCTTTAGCCAGATGCTTCTCACTTCTGCCTGGACTTAAGAAGTCATGTACATTGTTCACGCTAGTCTCTGCCATCCCTGGGTGGACTTTTTTTCCTATCCAGGTGCAGATTACAGTTTTTCTATGTGCACTGAGGCATGGGTGAATGTGTACCACCAATGAAAACACACAATCTAATGGAGGGCACTTTGCTAATCAGCTGGGTGGCACTTGACTCTCTCTCCTGTGTGGCCGCACAAGCGCACAGCTTACAGCAAACACTGGTTGTGTTTTTTTTGATGTACAATGTAACACTTTTTCCCCCCGCCTGTCCACATGAGCAAGCTATACCGTTCTAGACAAATCGATACATATACAGAGAACACCCCAAAAACAATAGAAATAAAGCAGTTTTTTAAAAAATGTGAACCTTTTCATTTTTTGGGGGGGAGGCGGAAGGGTTAAATTACAACTCAAAATTTCTAAGATTTATTTTCCAAAACCTAAAAATGTAGACTTACCTCTGTCAGTAACAATCTGATTATGCAGCATATAACAACTTTAAAATAAAGGGCATTTTCCTTTAGCACCCAGAGCATTAGCTCTGTTGGTCAGACAACATTCAGTGGGTTTGATTAAAGACACAGTTTCACTGTGCTACTTTCACCACTATCTTCTGTCATGTATTTCAGGTCATTTCTGGAAGTCCCTTAGCATGAATCACAGAGAGCACTGAAAGCTGGAGGGCTGTAATAAACAGGAACTGTGGTGGTATTAAATATTGTTTAAGGGACCATATAAATCAGCTTAAAAAGCAGGCCCCTCCTTCTCTAAATTTCCTCTTGCAATGGCACTGGCTGACTAGATCCTCCCAACAATTTTCTAGATGGGGAGGGGACCTCTTGCATTTCTCCCTCCAATGTTTGTCTTTTCATTGAAACTACTGCTGGTGCCAATCTTACCGCTTCCAAGAAGAGGCATTAGTATAAATAGGTTGCCATAAATGTGGTGAGGTCTAAATTCCGTATTCTAAAGATAGGATCACCGTGCCATAACATGCCCCTGGATTTAGGAGGAGAACACCTTGTAAGCCATAATGGGCATGGCTAGAGGCCACAAAACATGGGAAGCTGAGTCTCTCATACGTTCATGTTGTCAAACTCATCTGATTCATCCCTGAAGTTTTTGTTCTCCTCTTCCCTTCCCTCCCTCCCCATATTAAAAGAAACATTTGTAGGTTAGAGCAGATGAGAGGCATAAATGTTGGCACACACTTGCACACTCGGCTCTTTTTAAAACCAAGCAAAGCCTTTGGCTCCTATTTTGCACATGTAACTTGGGTAAATGTGTTTGAACATTTGGTTCTATGAAGGTCTGACACAGCCCCATTTTTACTTTAATTTACCTTTGGCTCCCAGTTTGGTTGTCATATTTAATATAGTTGATTTCCATGCCAGATTTAGCTGATGTGAATAATTTAGGAGTGTAATGTAAACTCTTGAAATTAAACTTTTTTTTTTTGCTCATTCTAAAATCGTGAGTGTTTGACTTTTTAATTTAATAGGGGAAAGGGAAAAAACGAAACCAAATTCAAGCCAAAAACAGTCTACAAATGCAGTGTGTTCAGCTTCACAGAAAAATAAGTACAGCATTCAAAAAAAGGCACGATTGATTTTGACTTTTTTGCCAAGGGCAAATATGATAGAAAATAGATAAATATCCACTAATCCTATGCAAAATATTTTATCTACAGGTTAATGGCTTCATGAGAGAGTTTCCTAGAGGAAACATGCAGTCATCTTTGAGGGGGGTTTTATGTGGCTTTAGCCCTGTATCTTTTTTTTTTTTTTTTTTTTCTTTTAAAGATCATATTAAATTAAAGGTCTTTGTAGAGGCTTGGAATAGCCCATAGAGGGTATGTGGTTATTCTGGTGCCTGTGCTCTTTAATTCAGAAAATGCATAGACTGAAAGATTTAACAAAGAACCCTTGAACTATAGCCATGTAGCTCATTCACAGTAGAGTGCTCTAGCTATCCTGTTTTATACTTCTAGGATTCTATAATTGGAAGGGACCTCGAGGTCATCGAGTCCAGTCCCCTGCCCTCACGGCAGGACGAAGCACTATCTAAACCAGCCCTGATAGATGTCTATCCAGTCTGTTCTTAAATATTTCCAACACTGGAGATTTCACAACCTCTCTAGGCAATTTATTGCAGTGTTTAACCACCCTGACAGGAATTTTCCTAATGTCCAACCTAAACCTCCCTTGCTGCAATTTAAGCCCATTGCTTTTTCACCTTGGCCTCTGACGACAATTTTTCTCCCTCCTCCTTGTAACACCCTTTTAGATATCTGAAGACTGCTATCGTGACCCCTCTCCGTCTTCTCTTTTCTAAACTAAACAAGCCCAGTTCTTTCAGCCTTCTCTCCTAGGTCATGGTTTTCTGGACCTTTAATCATTTTGCTTGCTTTTCTCTGTACCACCTTCTCCAATTTCTCCACATCTTTCTTGAAACGTGGTATCCAGAACTGGACACCAACAGAGGCCTAATCAGTGCAGAGTAGAGTGGAAGAATGACTTCTCATGCCTTGCTCACAACACTCCTGTTAATGACTTACGCAACTGAAGTACCTGCAGTCAACAGTAGGCAAAGTAGAATGTGTAGGCTACAGAGATTAAATATTACCCCCAATCTCCCAAAACCTTGTTGCAAGGTGCAGTTATATGCATAGGTAACTAACTACTTCCCTCCCTCTCCCTGTTCCCTCTTTTTGGTGTTGCTAATACAACACAGCAGTGAGCAGAAGTATTATCTCCAAGAGAAGGAGGTGTGGGAATGTACTGGCTCGGTGAAAGAAATTAATGTGCTGGAAATGCTTATTCATTGCTGTGGAAAAGTCCCCAAGCTGCCTTGTGGGGCTTTGCCAGGTTAGCAGAGGGCAGGTACTTAGGTGCTGCATTCACTATGTTAATCATTAGAATGTGTGTGAAACTGATACTTTTTTTTACAGTTTTCCATATTTCAAGATGTTTGGAATTTAAAATATTCTGTACCCTGATGCACTCCTGGTGTCTTTGAAAGCACCTTTCTTTTGACCTGATGAACTGAACTAGAGTCTTCCTTTGCAAGTCAAGGAGTGCAAGATTGAGCTGCAGCTAATATCCCCAGGGGAAAGAAAAGGATAGCCTTTTCTAATGTGTGGTGTGTGTGGGTTTTTTTCTCTCTCTCTCTCTAAAACCAGGTCTAAAACATGGGATGGCACTAGATTGAGCTATATATTCTTTCTAGCATGCTCAGTTATCTCAGAAATGTTTGTATTGCTTCCAGATTGGAAAGCATTAGCAAGGAAATGCTACAGTGTGCATGAACAGCAAAGGTTATCTTGACTAAGCGTTCCCACAGAAAGAGTCTGTTCTATGCACTCGTTTGCATCCTAGTGACAGGGAAAGGGGGTATCCCTGTTTGAAACCTAGGGAGGCAGCTGCTGCAATGTAAACACACACCTGATCTATGCAGTGTGAGGACATAGCTCTAATATTAAACCTCCAAACTGCTGATACCCTGTCCTTGCTGCTAAATTTTAGGCCACACTTCCTTCTACTGATGTGTGGATGAGATGGGGAAAATAACAATAGAAAGTGCAACCATGGTAATTGATTTGTAAACCGTAGTGAGTTTGTCTTCCGGCTCATTGGAACATGGTCATATAAGAGGCAGAGATTAATGCCAGTGTGTACCTAAAACCATGCTAAAGAGACAGTTACTGTGAGATCGTCAGCGTTGGTGAAACACGAAACTTTCAGCACTGTGCGGAGAGACAGCATTCAGAGAACCGCACAGAGCGGTCTGTTGTCTTTTGCGGGAACGCAGAGGCAGCTAGCCTGCCAAGGCAGAACTTGTCACTAATGTGCACACACAAGCACACCCTTTCCCAGACACATTTCATGTGTCGTTTTCAGGAAGTTGCTTGCATACAAAAAAACCAACTACTCTTGTGGGATCCGACGAATAAAAAGTGAAAAAGCAAACATAGCACACCTTTTGACTTTAAAAAAACAAAAAACCTCCATTGAAGCTTTACATTTACTTTAGAGAGGCTTAAAGCTGTTACTAGACTAAAGACATAACAAATAACAGGAAGAAAAGATTAAAGAACTATTTCTGTTCCACGTGCGTTTGTCAAGGTAATAAGTCTAAGCCAAAGGATTATTTATAGGACTACGTTCTACAGGCTTCTTTTCACAGCTTTGTAATCTTTTTGCAAGACGTTTCTTTGGTGTTTGTGAAGCACAGGCCAAATTCAGCAAACAATGGGTTTTTTTGTCCATTTCTTTTGTTCTTTACTATTTCCGTTGTAGGAGCGCAAGTATGCCACAATCAGAGATCTGGCCTTCTACACACAGGGAAAAAAATAGGATCCTATTGGCTAGACTTCTTTTTAATGCTGAATTCATTTATCTACTAAAATAGACTAGATTACTAAAATTCAATTAGATGAATTTAATAAACCTGACACTTGTGCTAATGAATCTGTAAGGAGAAAAGAAGGGTTAGCCCCAGCATAAACTATAGATTCTAGGGATTGAAGGGAGCATTGCACTCATCTGTTCTGAATTCCTGCATAACAGTCCACAGAACTTTCCCCAAATAATTCCAAGAGCAGATCTCTTAGGGGAAAAAAAATGCAATCATGATTTAAAAGCCGCCCATGACCGAGAATCCACCATGCACCTTCGTAAATTGTTCCAATGATTGATTACTCCTTCAGTTGAACACTTATGCCTCATTTCCAGTCTGAATTTCTGTGTGTACGTACTTGGGGGGGAGGACGTATTTAATGGTCTCACTATGTGAAATACAGATATAGAGCATATCAGTAAGAAATCATTGTACACAAAGTATTTAATACATTTTAGCACTTTTTTCTGACTACAAATTATGCATGAATAGATTAGAATGTTTGTGGTGATCATTATTTGAAAGTTTTTTATGAATGTATTAGTTAAACTATTAATCAAGAACAGTCTAATTGATATTCAGAATGTATTGTTTGACTCAAGTTACTTAGTATTATGTGTATTCCCTGACTGGATATTTTAACCTTTACTTCTGCTTCCATCCACAAGTGTTTGGTTTTTTCATTCTGGATATAATTAAACTTTTCCTGTGGGTTTGAAACTTACTTGGCACAAAAGTGTGCTTAACTTTAAGCATGTGAGCAGTCTTCATTGATTTTTAAATTTAAGCGTGTGCTTAAGTGCATTTCTAGTTTGGGGCAAATATGAACAAAACTTGATGCCGTTGTTTACAAACCAGGTATAACAAAGTATATATCAGCAAAATTGAAATTTTAGTTTCCACTTGGTTGCACTGACAATGGGTATGTTTTTTTTCCCCATAGTTCTTTTTTGCAGGATTTACAAACTTGTATAAGTTTCTCACTTCTTTGAAATCTCTCAACACCAATTCACATTTAACAACAACCCAAGGAACACAATCACCCAACACCCGAGGGTGAACATTGACATACTCAAGTGACATGTTTGATGCACATGGAATCTTCCATCACTTTGAGCCTTTAAACCTATGCTCTGCCCTTTCAAAAATGATCCTGTATTTCAACTACCAGTCATTTGGGGGTAGATGCCGGAATCAATATATGAGATTTTTCTGGCCTGTGATACACAGGCGGTCCCCAGTCTAAATGATCATAATGGTGCCTTCTGGCATTAATCTATGACATTGCTTACATAGAAGGGAGAAAAAGCTAGGGCATTGAACCAAATTCTGTATCCAGTTACTCATTTATTTTAATTTATTCTAGGGTAAGAGCCTTTTCGGCAGCATCTGACTTTTTTTGCAATAAACATGCACTTTAAAAAGCATGGTGTAAACATTAGAACTATTTTTATGGCAGCCACATGACAAAGAATAATTATCCCTGTATCCCAAGGGCCATCAACATTACAATTTGATTTCTGTTTATAATATCACAACTTTTAAAAAATAAATACATTTTTGACACTCTCCAAACATGTGCCACTCCCAAAGACTTAGATGTTCTGGAAGACCATTACCAATCCACATGAAGCAGCATTATGGATACTAAGCATCTGTTGTATTTGAAAAATTAGAAGAGATTCCACTCTTCCAGCCCAGTGCCCTACTGGGCAATAACCTGTTCTCTTCAGCCATCTTTGATGGCTGCAAATGCATATAAATTGCAGCAGCATTTCACCCTTCCCCAAAAAAAAAAAAACCCCTTTGGATCACTGCTTTACTTGCCCATTTGGTGATATGGTTTCTATGTGTTGTGGTTGGAATCCACCTCAGGCAGAAAACAAGGTCTTTTCTGGCTTGCATTTTGGGAGAGAACAGTTAATGGGCATTTTGAAATAGCAGAATGCTATAAAACACAAAAAGGGCTTAAAAAATTATTTTTTTTTTTGTGTGTGACTATGAAACTCCTGTCCCATCCCTGACCAAAATCCTCGGTCCCATCGTTGTCCGATTGCTTACACGGCGAAGCAGGGGCTGCTTTCTTCCCAGGCAGGCCTGGGGTTGCACCTTTCTGAGCAGAAGGGAAAGGGTGGTCCCTTGACTGTCACAGCCCTTCCTGGTTGAGTAAGGGCTATGAAGCAGTTTTAGTTCCAGGAGGGTCCCCTACTCACACTGAAATCAATGAGAGGTGATGTACCCAAGTAAGGTGTGCTGGGTTTGGTGGCCAGGTAAATCACTGGTTCATTTAACACCTGATAGACTCTCCTTGCACTCAGAGGGTGTGTCTAGACTACAAGGCTCCGTCAATGGAGCCATGTAAACTAGTTTACCTGACAGTCAATGAAGCGGGGATTTATAATCCCCGCTTCATTAAAATAAAAATGGCTGCCACGCTGTGACGACAATCAGCTGATCCGGCACAGCGCAGCAGTCTAGACGCGGGATTGGTTGACAAGGGAAGCCTTTGTCGACCGCTCCCTTATGCCTCGTGAAAGAAGGTTTACTGACAGACCCCTCTGTGGGCAGTGTCGAACATGAGACTTCTGGAACTTACTGCATGAACCAAAAGCCAGTTAGCTATGAGCCAAGGTTGTAGAGCAGAATCATTGTTCCACTAAAGGGGACAGTACCACTCCCAGCAGGTGTGTGGGTTACAATTGTCACCAGTTGCGGGTCCCCTATGTCCTTCCCTGCTTTAGTAGCATAGCAACGCCTGAACTCTAGTAGGGATCAGGGCCTATTCCCACTCAACCGGAAGTCAGCAGCCAGCCTCACACCATGTGCTTCTGTGGGAATGGGCTCTGTCTTGTTGCATGATTTTTATTTATTTTAAAATATTTTTACCACTCTTCTCTATATAAAATATTTGAGGCAGCTTACAATTTTTTTTAAAAAACACAATAAATAGATATGTAAAAAATTAAAATATGAAATTCAACTCCCATAGACGCACTCTGGCTGGCACGGGTATTAGAGCAGAGAGGTGGTGGCCGTGCATGCTTCAGTGTGGGCTTTGAGTCCACCTGCAGCCTGAGATAATGCCGAAGTGCGCGCTGCCAGGACTTCTCTGCTCTGGTACCTGGGCGAGCGAGGCTAACGCTAGCTTGAGCAAGTCTGCTTGTGCTGCAGACATGCCCCTGGACCACAGTATAAACATGGCCTTAGAGGGATCCACCCCATGGTTCTGATTCTTTGTAAGCCCATCCCTACACATGAGCCAAGTATGGCAGGCCTGGGAGTGACTTTGTATTCTGAGGCATTTTAAGGGCTGGGTTAGCCTTTACTCTAAATCAGGTCTGTGTCGGGCCTGCCTCAGTCATGCTCTGCTTCTTTCAGTGCTGAATGGGCCATGGGAAGCAGAGACTGATGTGACTGCATTGTATTTTGGCCTTGTTCCATCCATGCACGGGCCTTGCCCCTTTCCTCTTCCTCCCCATCCTCAAACTGCTTTGCCACGCCCTCTCTAATGGGCCTGCTCCGAACCGCTGTACTCCTATAGGGAGAGTCTCCTCAGGGTTCACTTCCACCCACTTTACACCTCTGGATTGGCTGAGGTGGGCCACAGTGAAACAAACAATGACCTTCTATCCTTGCCTGTGGTGCAGGGGCAGGACTGTGATTGATTGGCATTAATGCAGGAGGGATGCTTATTCCTGCCTCCCTGTACATTAACTATAGCACAGTGTCCTCTCCTCTCCCCGCTACCCCCCACTGTTACACCTGTCAGATCCAATCTTAGGACCTGAGGCCAAATTCACCCAGGCCAAGGGGAGTCTTCCCATTCACTGCACCAAGCATTAGATCAGGCCCATAAAGAAAATATTGAGAATCTTGTTAAGGCAACTGATCAGCACTTATGGCTTCTATTAGTCATGCAGACGAAAATGAAAGGATACATATTTGGAGGATGACCGATCCCACTGGTCTCCAAGGCAAAGCCATGTGGGAAGTATCCCTTCCCTTATATACTATTTGCTGAACTATTATCTGTGGCTTGTAACCTATCCCTTAAATCGGCTTCCGTACCTAATGACTGGAAGGTAGCCAACGTGACACCAATATTTAAAAAGGGCTCTAGAGGCGATCCGGGCAATTACAGACCGGTAAGTCTAACTTCAGTACCGGCAAATTAGTCGAAACAATAGTACAGAATAAAATTGTGAAGCATGTAGAAGAACATAATTTGTTGGACAAAAGTCAACATGGTTTCTGTAAAGGGAAATCCTGTCTTACTAATCTATTAGAGTTCTTTGAAGGGGTTAACAAACATGCGACAAGGGGGATCCAGTAGATATAGTATACTTAGATTTTCAGAAAGCCTTTGACAAGGTCCCTCACCAAAGGCTCTTGTGTAAATTACATGGCCATGGGATAAGAGGGAAGGTCCTTTCTTGGATTGAGAACTGGTTAAAAGACAGGAAACACAGGGTAGGAATAAATGGTAAATTTTCAGAATGGAGAGGGGTAACTAGTGGTGTCCCCCAAGGATCAGTCCTAGGACCAATCCTGTTCAACTTATTCATAAATGATCTGGAGAAAGGGGTAAGCAGTGAGGTGGTAAAGGTTGCAGATGATACCAAACTGTTTAGGATAGTCAAGACAGAAGCAGACTGTGAGGGACTCCAAGAAGATCTCACCAAACTGAGTGATTGGGCAACAAAATGGCAAATGAAATTTAATGTGGATAAGTGTAAAGTAATGCACATCGGGAAAAATAACCCCAACTATACGTACAGTATGATGGGGCTAATTTGGCTACGACAAATCAGGAAAGAGATCTTGGAGTTATCGTGGACAGTTCTCTGAAAACTTCCACATGTGCAGCGGTCAAAAAGGCAAATAGGATGCTAGGAATTATTAAGAAAGGGATAGAAAATAAGACCCAGAATATCTTACTGCCCTGTATAAAACTATGGTACACCCACATCTTGAGTACTGTGTACAGATGTGGTCTCCTCACCTCAAAAAGATATTTTGGCCTTGGAAAGGGTTCAGAAAAGGGCAACTAAAATGATTAGGGGTTTGGAACGGGTCCCATATGAGGAGAGGTTAAAGCGACTGGGACTTTTCAGTTTAGAAAAGAGAAGACTGAGGGGGGATATGATAGAGATATATAAAATCATGAGTGGTGTGGAGAGGGCCGATAAAGAAAAGTTATGTATTAGTTCCCTAAATAGAAGAACTAGAGGACACCAAATGAAATTAATGGGTAGCAGGTTTAAAACTAATAAAAGAAAGTTCTTCTTCACACAGCGTGTAGTCAGCCTGTGGAACTCCTTGCCAGAGGAGGCTGTGAAGGCTAGGACTATAATAGAGTTTAAAGAGAAGCTAGATAATTTCATGGAGGTTAGGTCCATAAAAGGCAATTAGCCAGGGGATAAAATGGTGTCCTTGGCCTCTGTTTGTCAGAGGCTGGAGAGGGATGGCAGGAGACACATTGCTTGATCATTGTCTTCGGTCCACCCTCTCTGGGGCATCTGGTGCTGGCTACTGTCGGCAGACAGGCTACTGGGCTAGATGGACCTTTGGTCTGACCCAGTACGGCCGTTCTTATGTTCTTATACTGCTTTAAATGAAGAGAGATTTTTTTTTATTTATTTATTTATTTATTTATTTATTTTTTTTTTTTAAAGAAATGAATGAGAAATGCTTAATGGGATCTGGGTCTCTTTAGAGTGCACACATCCCTACAGAGAATCTGATGCAGATTAAATGAACTTCGGGAGAACATATGAAAAGAAGGTTTTTATGAGTGCCCTTGATGGTCTCTTCATTCCTAGAAAACAGCTGTTTAAGTGGGGTGCCAAGGCAGAGCAATCCACAAACCTTAACACTGCCATCTTTTGCTCTTTGTGATGGGATTCATGCTGAAGAGCAGGAACCTAATTCTGCTCCAGATAGTATAAATCCCAGATCCCTGTGCAAGATGGCAGGGAGGTGATGCTCTGTACTGTCCCCCCAGTGCTTGGGGAGCCAAATTTACCCCCTAGAATTAGATAACTTTCCCTATTGCATCATAAATTAAAATGTAGATGTACACTACTTGATTCCCCTTTAACAATGAGAGAGCACCATTTCCCCTGCATTGCAGGCAAAGTATGGATTCCCCCCGCCTTTTTTGTGGTCTAAAGCTGTTAAATTCCAACAACAAATGCCTCCGAAAAGCATCAGACCTTAAAGCAATAGGAAGAGCTGAGTGGCTGCGGTGCTGTATGAAGTCTCTTTGGGAATTCTTGCTGGGAGGCTTTTAAAAAGGGGCACTGTTGGGACAAGCCTGCACTGTTTGCTTAAAATATTCCCTTGGAGAAAATAGAACAGCGCTAGGCAAACACAGCCACACACCGTGATGCAGGTGGGTCTTCAAGCTACAATTCCTGGGAATGAAAAGAGAACTGATGAGAAGTCCTGCTGTAGCACCCATGGACTCAAATCCAGGTGAGGGCCCCATTGTGCTAGTACTGTACATGTACAGAGAAGGGGCAGGGACTGTTTTTAAGGAATTTACCCTCTTCATACATAAGGTGAAGGATGGGAGGAAAGGAACTGGCAAAGGGACTTGTCTCTAGGTGTAAGGGACTTCAGCTCAGACTCCTGCCATCCTAATGAATCAGTTAGGCTTCTTAATAGACCACCCTGCCTGACTGGCTGAGGAAGCTAGCAGCTTGTTCTTATGCCCAGCAGCAGCTCAATGCACACAGTTGTAAAGTATCTGCCTGCCTGTGCTTGTCTTTCTCCAACCCTTGCTCCAGCCTCAGACCTTGCCCATTGACTGTCTTTCCTAACACCAGGGAATCTGCTACTGATTATCTCAGTTCCTGATTTGGTCTTGAGCTTTGGCTCTGGCATTTGGATTTAAGGCCATGTCATCACTTCCTAGAAGATTGCAGCTGCAGAGGTTGATCTTCCAGAGTTTGATTTAGCGGGTCTAGTAAAGACCCCCTAAATCGAATGCTGAGGGGGCGCCCCTGTTGACACCAGAACTCCTACTCCTCATAAGGAGGAAGGGAAGTCAATGGGAGCATTTCTCCTATCGATCTCCTGCTGTGCGGACGGCACCAAAGCTCAGCTTAAAGTACGTAGACTCCTACTACTATGTTTTTCAGGTAGCTGCAATTGCATAACTTAAGCCAACCTTCCCCCACCCTGTAGAGTGGACCTGGCATATCCATATCCCACCTTTTGGTGCTGATCAGTAGGCAAGAACACCATTCACCTAGTCTCCTGACAGCTCCTGAATTATATTAGACCATTAGACCATAAGTGGAATAGCCAGGAATAATGCCATGGTGTCCTGAATTCCAGTCTGGTATCCTACCAACTAACTCACGTCACTTTCTGGAGCACACAGCATAGAGCCTTCTGGGACTACCTATCCAATGGAAATATGTACTTCTGTCAGGGGGAATGTTGGGAGAACATTACTTTTAGGCTATGTCCATACTGCGCTGTTCTGCGCAAGAAATGTGCAAATGAGGCGCAGTGTGGAATATCGCCATGCCTCATTTGCATAATTGAGCGGCCGCTTTTTGTGAAAGAGGCTTTTGCGCAAAAGCCGTTTTTCCTGGGGAAAAAAGCGGAAGAACGGCTCTTGCACAAGAGAGGGGTTTTGTGCAAAAAGGAGCGGTGTAGACGGCTCCTTTTTGCGCAAAAGCCTCTTCTGCAAAAAAGCAGCTGCTCATTAATTATGCAAATGAACTGCGGCGATATTCCATGCTTCGCCTCATTTGCATATTTCTTGTGCAAAGCAGCGCAGTATAGACATAGCCTTAATGTATAAAGCAGGGGTTGTTTTTTTGGTAACACTTAGATTGATCTGGGTCAAGTTGTGTGATAATCATTTGACCAATGGAAGTCTGCCCCAAAAAGCTTATAGTTGTACAGTAAAACTCCAATAGTCCGGCATCCAATAGTCCGGCACTCCTGATAGTCCGACATCAAAATGGCAAGAGCCTAGTGAGTGAGCTTTGGCAAAAAGAGTCACAAGGTAACAGCGGCAGCAGCTGAACTGAGCAAAAAGGCTTAAAAAAACTAAAACATTACAGTATACTGTATACAGTATGTATAATAAAAAGGGTTAAGAACACTTTATATACAGTATATAATGTATACAGTGTGTGTGTGTATGTGATATATATATAAAAACCTGCTTATAGTGCCTCCTGATAGTCCGGCATATCTGATAGTCCGGCACCACCTAAATCCCATAGGTTCCGGATTATCGGAAGTCTACTGTATATGGTTCTGTCTCCCTACTAAATTTCAAATTTGTCATATTTGGGTGGGTGGGTGGAGGTGGGTGTTTTGTTTTTCAGTTGTGCTAGATAGAGTTGTTTGGAAAAACAGACAAATCCTTTTCCTTAGGAAAAAAAATTGTATTTTCCCTCCTTCTTTGCTACTTCTACTTTTTGAAGAGACTTTCAAAATCCATTTTCTCCCTGTCAGGAAGGAATGTTTATCAACCTTGAGCCAGATAATTTTCTCCAAATTTTACTTAACTGAAATGGATCCTTCATAGTGGAAATCTTAACTCTGGGTCCTAATATGTTCATCACCTGTAACTCCTCTCTTCTGAGTTTCTGAAATGAGCTGTAGCCTGAGGTTTTCTAAAGTAGCAAAGTGACCCATGTGCCTAAGACTTTCACTTTATCTCATAGACATTAACCTCCCCCCATCATCTCCCCTCTGTTCTAAAATCTGATTTGTCTATTTTATGTGTTCACTTTTTTTGATTGTATCCCTTTGGTATATATAGTCATACCAATTTTCTTCCACAATTTGATCTGAGGAAGTGGGTCTGGCCCACGAAACCTCATCATCTAATAAACCATCTTGTTTAAAGTGCTGCATAGTCTGGTCTTGCTGAAACAAAAGACAGGACTAACACGGCTACATCTCTATTACTGAGTCAGAGATGTTTCTGAAAATTTTACCCATCGTAACTAACCACAGAGGGGCTAGATCCTCATCTGGTATAAATCGGCATACCTCCATTGATTTCATTTGAGCTACAACACTTTACACCAGCTAAAGATGTGGCCCAGAGAATCCGAATAAAATTCTATTGTAAGTGTAAGCATGATTAAATTTTAAAATTAAACTCCCCATGCAAATTACAAATAATAGAGGCAGTGTAGTCTAGTGGAGAGCACACCAGTCTGAGGGTATGTCTGCACTACAGTGTTTTGAAATATCTTATTTTGAATTAACTATTTCGAAATAAGATATTTTGAAAACACGTCTACACACAATGCATTTCAAAATAGCATTTTGCTATTTGAAATAGCTCATCAACACTGATTGGACGCTGGATCGCATTTAAGGGCAGCTGAAATCAGTTCCAGCAGAGCATCAGGTCAGTAGCTACTTTGTGTGGCTGCTGCCTGAGGCTAACTGAGGCTTGTGCTTAAAGGGACCCCACCCCCTCGCTCCTCCCCCCCAGACAGCCAGTTCTCAGCTTTCCCTGCTTGCTTGCCTACCTCGCTGAGGGACGGCAAAGCATTTTTGTCTCTGTGTGCTCTGGTTGCCCTGACACAGGACACCACAGCACTCGGCCATGGAGCCAGAGCTGCCCCTTGGCACTCTGGTGCTCATTTTGGATGTCTTGCGTCAAGCTTGGCAGCAATTGCTAGAGTCTGCCTGGCAGCATCTGCTGCAGCCTGTCCCCCAGACCCTCTTCCGGACCCTCCTGGGGGACGAGGAGGAGCAGCAGCAGTGCCTGGATGCCAGCATGCCCCACCGCATCTGGACACCAGCAGCGACAGGTGGGACCACATCGTCCTGGAGCACTGTAGAGAACAATAATGGACCCAGAACTTCAGGATGAAGAATACCTTCCTTGAGCTCTGAGAGCAGCTCACCCCTGCTCTGCGGTGATGGGACACGCACATGAGGCCCGCCATTCCCCTCCAGAAGCGTGTGGCCATTGCCCTCTGGAAGCTCTCCACGCTGGATAGCTACCAATCTGTTGGGAACCAGTTCGGCATGGGGAGATCCACTGTTGGAGCAGTGCTCATGCAAGTATAGCAGTCACCGGCCACTGTGCCTGGGGAGTGGGGGGGAAAGAAGGGGATAGGCTGCCCCAGGGAAAAGGGGGGGAGGTGGTGCAAGTCCCTTCCCTGGGAGGGTTTGTTCTGTCCCAGCCGCACTATGGACTGCCCGCGGTGACCAGGATTGCAGGGGGGGCTTGCTCCTGGGGCGCGGGGCAGTGGCAGGGAAGCAGCACTCTCAGCCACCCTGGCACCCCAGTGACTCTCGGTTTTGTGTGTCCCACTCTAGGTGGTCAAGGCCATAAATAGAGTGCTGCTCCGCAGAGTTATCTGCCTCTCTGATGTGGATGTGGTCATTGAGGGGTTTGGCGCCCTGGGCTTCCCCAACTGCAGGGGGAGCAATCAACAGGACGCACATTCCCCATCCGTGCCCCAGGCCTCTCTGTACATAAACTGGAAGGGATACTTCTCCGTCATCCTGCAGGCTGTGTCTGACCACCGGGGCCACTTCCTGGACATTAACGTGCGGTGGTCTGGCAAAGCACACGACGCGTGGGTGTACCGCAACTCCTCCATGTGCCAGAGGCTGCATGCCGGAACTTTCTTCCCTGACTGCCATATCAGGGTTGGGGACGTGGACATGCCTGTGTGCCTGGTGGAGGATGCAGCCTACCCACTACAGCCCTGGCTCATGAAGCCCTACACGGGACACCTCAACCCCTCCCGGCAGGCCTTTAATGCCAGGCTCAGCAGGGCCCACATCGTGATGGAGGGTGCCTTCGGCTGGCTGAAGGCCTGATTTAGATGCCTCTTCACCTGCCTGGACCTCTCCCAGAGGAATATTCCGCACATGGTGGTGGCGTGCTGTGTGCCACACAATTTGTGAGAAAGGAAGGGGGAGGCTTTCCTGCCAGGCTGGATGGCAGAGGCTGACCACTTGGCTGTTGGTATCCGGGAGGCCCTGCGGGAGAGCTTCCAGACGGAGGAGGAGTGAAGTCTCCCTGGTGTGCCCCATTGGGGCCTTGTACCTTATTCCACCCTCACGTCCTTCCACTTCCCCTCCCTAACCCCCCTTCCTGATGTAAAATAAACACATGTGTGTTGCCAAAAACAAACTCTCTTTATTGAACATAACTGGGGGGTGGGGTGGGGGAGAATGAGGGCGGGAGAGGGGAGGGGTGAACCTGGGAGGAGGGAGCTGGAAGGGAAGGAAGGGGAGGAGAAGCTCAGGGTTGGGGTCTTGCTGGTCTGCCTGTCTCCCAGAACTGTGGGTGCGGGGCCTCGGCATCCCCTGGGAGCGGGTATGGAGGGTGGCGGGGGGGGGGGGGAGGAAGAGGTGGGAGGGAGAGCAGGAGTGGGAGGATGAGAGATAGCTGGGGCGGCAGCAGGGGCTGGAGCAGCAGGAGGCACCAATCTCTGCAACAGGGTCTGCAGATGGCACGGCCCTGGGCAAGCAGCTCCCACCAACTCTCCTGCCGCAGCTGCAGGTCTTCATGCACTCAGTGCTCCAGGATGCAGACCTGCCTTCGCAGGAGCCCCAGGTGTTGCCGCTGGTGGTACTCCTGGTTCCGGGTCACCCTGCTGGCCCCCGGGTGCAGGAGGATGGCCTGGGCGGGGTGGTGTGCCTGTAGCCAGACAGGGCCCCCCCCCCCGTCACATCAATCTTGTTTGCCCTCTGAGGTACCTGTATACAGGGCAGAGAAGGAGCAATAAAATCAGCATATTCTTTGAAGGCCTTGACACAAGAGGCCCAGATATGCCGGCTCAATTCTGACCCTGAGTAAGCTGAAAACATAGATATGAGAGAGTGATCAAACCAATAAACTGACCTCGAGGCTGCAAAAACTGCTGGAGCTGGCACCTATGTTGATACGATCACACACAACCATCCCTGGGAGAGGAATCTCCCACTGAGAAAAGAATGTCCAGTACTCCCCAATTTAGTTATCTCTCTTACAAGTGTAAATTAAGTTCACAACTCCCTTGTAAGAACTGGCGTCACAAAAGACAGGCCAGCACCATTTGGCATCACAGATAAGAAAGAGAAATACGTGACCCCATGGGTATAAAGATGGGTCCAGCAGTACACTCACTTTGAGTGCCGATCCACCCTTTTCCTGCTGGTCGGGTTAAGTGCATTGCCTCCCGAGGTCCACGGGGACGCCCACCTCGTATTTTCGTCTTTCCGAGGAATTGAGGGACCGATCCTGGCCTGACACGCTGGGACCGAGCAACGCAGAAGGGGGTAAAAATTGTACCCGTATGTGTCCTTTTGTTTTAGTGCAGGCATAGGATAGAGCTCTAAAGATTAAGCTGTCACTTGGTACCATTATTTCTATTTTTCTTTCTTTGTAACCATTTTTAAGATCTATATTTACTAGCAGTTAAGAAGTAGAGCAATAGCCATTGTAATCACATGCTTTATAAGTTTTCTTCAATAAACCTGTAACTGTTTAAGTTTTAACCTGACTCCTTCAGTTGCTGTAACAGAACCAAGCACAATTTAAAGAACTTCAGCCGGTCATAAGGGACAGGTATAAGAAGAGCTTGGGCGTTTGGATCGTGTCACTCCCAGGTGACAGATCCGTTGGGGCATCTCTCAGTCTTCCCTAGACTGCCCGCTGCGAAGGGATCCTGTATCCTAGCAGCTAAAATCTGAGATGTAATAAGCTCTTCCTATAAACTCTGGGGTGTCTGTCTGCCTGTTGGCTGCCCTCCGTGACGGGACCCCGGTCCTAGCGATAAAGTCACGGACGTTAAACCTTTTCTCGGTAACTAACACACACACACACACACATACACACTGCCCTGACCGTCGGCTGACAGCACCCTGCACTCGCAGCTGCTTTGGCTGTGGAGAAATGAGAAGTGGTCAGTTATCCCTGGGGACACAGTGGGTGAAGCCCAGCACCCCTCTGCAAGGCGCGGACGGCAGGTCTCCACACCATCAGAGCCGATGTGCTTGCACACAGGCCATGTATGGCATGTCCTGCTATCCCCGGGAGTGGGAGGTGGCCTGGGACTGCACCCATGCCCCTGTGTTGTATATAGTGTGGGGGTGGGAGGGGAGATGTGCTCTGCCTCTGCGTAGAGGGGGCTTGTGGAGGGAGGGCATTGTGCAGTGTCCCTCCCCGGGGTCAGGAGCATGTCATGTGCCTTCATACATACACGCGTGTGGGTGACAGGCCAAGGCCCTTGTGTGGCAGCCAGCTGGGGCCACATGCCCAGGGTGGCACGGCACATGAACAGGTTGCTGCATGCTCCATGGTCAGCAAGGCCCACATGCATGGTCCCTGGTCTCCCTCTCCCTTCCCCAAGCCCTCCACCCCTCATAAGGGGACAGTGATGGCACTCACATGTCGAGGCCTACCCAGCCTCGGACGACACCGGGTGACATGGCTGCTGGAATGGCTTGGGGTTCCTGGGTGCAGGGCACGCTCCCTCCGGGCTCCTGCGACTCCTGGCTGCCGTCGTCATTCTCCTCCTCCATGCCCTGGTCAGCTCCCTCTGCCTCTGGGTCGATGACCACCTGGGGGTACGGACTGTCTGCCCTCCTCCTCTCCCCCCCCCCCCCCCAAACGTACGGTCCAGGGCATCATAATAGGGGCAGGGGTCTGGGTCTGCCCCTGGTTGGGAGCTGCCCCCTGAGGCTCTGACATAGGCCTGCTGCAGCTCCTTTATCTTCATGCACACCTGCTCTTGGGTGCGCATGTGGCCTTTGGTGGCCAGGCTGTCAGCCATCCATCTGTAGACAGCCACATTCCTGTGTCTAGTGTGGAGATCGTGGACATTGGAGGCCTCCCCCCAAACCTCAATGAGGTCCATGATCTCCACACTAGACCAGGAAGGTGCCCACTTTTTGTGGCCCCTGGCAGGCTCCTGGAAGCTGCCAGCTGCTCCTGGGGGGCGGTGGAGGACTGGGTGCCAGTGGGTTGCTGGCTCATGCTGAGCCAGGGGCAGCAACTGCTGGCTCTTTGCTGGCAGGCTTGCAGCTGGCACAGGCACTGTGGCCAGAGTCTACCCCTTTAAGGGCTCCAGGGTTGGCGGGGAGCAGAAGAGTTTTCCTGGTTTGGCCCAGAGTGGCCACTACGGCACCCTGGGAAGAGCTGGAGGCCCCCTATTTTGAAATAAGCATCTACACAGCACTTATTTCGATTTAGCTATTTCGAATTTGGCGTTATTCCTCATGGAATGAGGGTTACCAAATTTGAAATAAGAGCTTCGCTATTTCAATTTAATTTCAAAATAGCGGTTTGGCTGTGTAGATGCTAGGAAAGTTATTTCAAAATAACAGCTGTTATTTTGAAATAATTGTGCTGTGTAGACATACCCTGAGAGTCAGGAGAAACTGGATTCTGACGATGCTACTGACCTGTTGTATAGCCTTGGGCAAATCACTTTGCCCAAGTTTCACCTATCATCCTTTTGTCTGTCTTCTCTCCTTGGACTGTACACTCTTTGGGGCAAGGGCTATTATTATTATGCCAAAATTTTAAGGCTAGATGAGACCATTCTGATGCCCCAGTCTGTCCTTCAGCATAACACAGGCCAGAGAATTTCACCCAATTATCAAGCCTAACATTTCTGGGAACAATCTTGGATCCAGCAAAGTCAGCAGCAAAAGTCTCACTGACTTCAGGATTCCACCCCAATACGAACTTAAAGTGATGGCAACTCCACCACATGTGGTGGTCCAATAGTTACTGTCCTCACTGGTTTAAAAAAATGCCCTTATTTCTCATATGAATTGGTCTAGCTTCAGCTTCCAGCTGCTTTTTCTTTCTTCCTCACCTACATTTCAGAGCCAGCTGCTCTCAGAAGCCTTCTAACTATCTAGGTGGTGATGGACAATAGTCAAGTCATATCTTAACTTTCCTTTTGGGAAAGTAAATAGAGGGAGCTTCTTCAGTCTCTCATGCTAAGGCGGGGTTTCAGACATCGAGCCATTCTTGTAGCTCCTTTCTGAACCATATCCAATTTGTCAATGTTCTTTTTCAAAGGATATAGGCCAGCACTGGTCCATAGAATTCCAGTAACTCATGAATACTCCATGCGATGGTAATAGTGCACCTCTGCTTCTCCAGCTACATGTGTGGAGGTCCATTGGGCCAGGCACTGGCTTATCTTGGTCAGGGTCTCTAGACATGATTGCAATATAAATAATAATAACGGAATTAGATTAATGTTGAGGAGTCAGCACTATTCATGGAGATCTAGGAGTGACACGCCTCATTTCTGATGGACAGATGTGGGAAGCATATAGCTGAAATCTGCCAAGGGCTAGGGAAAGGCTTCTCACAGTGGCAGAAGAGTTTAGCTGCGCTTCTAAGGCGGTGGGGGTCCATATCACTCATCTTCCCTTACAGCTGGGTTGTGCTGAGCTATACATTTTTGGAGTAATATGTCAGCTAAATACCGACTCCTTGTTGCTGGCACATGTTCAGCTGCCTCTAAATCCCAATGTACAAATTGCTTCCTTGTTCATTCCATGAGCGCGGCATCGTCTAGCAGCTTTATTTACCTTTAGGAAATGTAAACGGTAAGCGACCAAGTACTTCCCTCTTGCGCTTTGATGTATTAGCGCGGAACAAACAAGAGTTAATAATTCTGTTCTAGCAATTGGGCCATGGAATTCTGATGTAAAATGCCTTTCATGGAGCCAGTGGGACAGAGGTCCCCTTTGCACTGCTATAACAGATAGAGGTATCCAAAACTGCCAAGGGTGCCAGCAAAAAGAGCCGCTGCCATGTAAAATATTTACATTGCTGGCGCAATGGCAATGTAAAGACTCATGCTACCAAAGGGTCAACTAATGGCATGGGAGAAAATTGCAGAAACAGCTTTGTCACTCCGAATAAGACTAAGCCACAAGTACATTGTCTCTCTACGTTGGGGACAAGGAAGGTTTATTTCCAGAATGCCTTTTTGCTGTAACCTATCCCCATAGAATCATAGTAACGTAGGACTAGAAGTCACATAATTTAGCCCCTTGTACAGAGACAGGGCTGGGTATTGTCTACTTTGGAAGCTCCGGGGGCCACAATGATACTCTCAGCACATGCCAAGGGCCGCAACTTAATTGTGGTTGCAGATATATGCAAATAGCTTCTTTCACATTGACGGGCATGAATACAAAGATTAAGGCAAGACTACACAACATGCAGGCCCCATTTAAGTCAGTTCTGCTGATATTAATAAAATGCCATATTTACTCGACTTACACCCATATGGCAGCACTTTTAATGAGCAATGATAGCCCAGGAATTTAACTACTAAAATGCACATCCACAGAAGACCATTATATTGACTACTTTTTTGTTTTGGCTCCACCCGTGGGCCGCGTGTTGAGCCTGCATAAACCCAAACTGCACCGCAGGCCACAATCAAATGAACTGCGGGCCACATGAGGCCCACAGGCCATGTGTTGAGTAGCCCTGGTCTACACCATCCCTGACAGGCAAGTCTCACCTTTTTTTAAAAACCTCCAGTGAAAGAGATTCCACATCTTTCCCAGAAATGGACACAGTACTCCAACTGAGGCCTTATCAATGCTGAGGTGAATTGAATAATTAGTTCTCATCGCTTGCTTCCAACACTTCTGCTAATTGTACACCCCAGAATGATGTTTAGCTCATATTTAGCTTGTGATCCACTATAAGCCCCAGACAGTACTTTTTCCTAAACAGTCACTTCCATTTTGTATTTGAGCAATTGATTATTCCTTCTTCAGGGGTGTACTCCTAACTTGTCCTGGTTGAATTTCACCCTGTTGAGAACTTGTCTGAAATCTAGTTTGTCAAGATCATTTTGATTTCTAATCCTGTCCTCTAAAGCACTTGAACCTACCCCAGCTTATTTTCTGCATAGGAGCTCTGTGCCATTATCTGAATCATTTATGAAGTTATTGAAAATAACCAGACCCAGGACAGTTCCCTGTGGGAACCCAATTAATGTGCCGTTGCAGTTTGATTGTAAACTACTGATAACTATTCTCTGAATACAATTTTCTGACCAGTTATGCTTTCACCTAGTAGATTCATTTAGGCTATATTTATCTAGTTTGCTTATGAGAAGGTCATGTGGTATCAAAAGTCATACTAAAGTTGAGAGAGATCACATCTATTGCTTACCCCCCTTCCACAAAACTTGTTACTCTGTCAAAGAACGATACTAAGTTGGTTTGATATGATTTTGTTCTTGGCAAATCCATGTTGATCGTTACGCCTCACGTTATCTTCTTGGTTCTTACAAATTGCTTATTTGCTCGTTAACTTTCCAGTACCAAAATTAACGTGACTCAACAAAGCTAAGTCAACCAAAGTTCCACCTACTCCCTGCTACCTACTCCAAGAAGAAAGGAAGCAGGTGCATAGCCCCCACTCACTCTGCTTAAGCAAGGTCTTTGTAGTCAGTAAAGGGGTCAAGGAAGTGGAGGGTTCTTACTCACCCAGGTGGGTGTATGTATGGTCCAAATTGCATCCAAGCCTTAAATCCTAGAAATAGGTTTCATTTCTAGTCCTCTTCTGTAAAAATTGTTTCTACTTTTAAAAAAGTTTCCTAGATTAAGTGAGGTAAATATTGCTCATTAGGGAGTTGAATAGACCACATCTGTGAGGCTGAGGTGCCCCGACAAACATGAAGCCCTTTCATGCTCTCTTCTTTCCTCCTGTTAATTTAAACCCATGAAAGAACTTCACCTAAAGGTTACTGAGTAAGAGCTTCTGTAATTAGATTGGGAAGGCAGAGGAAGTGCTTCCCAAGACACAATTCGTGACTTGTGGAGAGGAACGTGTCACGATCACGTACTTTTCCTTTCCGAGAGGGAATGACTGCACAGTGTTTAGGCCCCCAACTACTGTAAGTCAGGGTAACTTCACTGAAATCAGTAGTACCCCAGTTAGACTGGCCCCCATTTCAAATGGTTCGGGTTGGGGGCTCAAGCCCCTGGAAAGCCGATTCTGCAAAATCCTCAAAGTCATGGAAAGAGAATGAATCCCTGAAGCCGTTGTCTTCTGGGGTTTTTTGAACTCAGAGAGGAGTTTGGCTGAGTCAGACCAGAGATAATGTATTCTTCCCTACCCCTCGTTCTAGGCTTTTGAGGCCAGATTCTGATGTCGGGTTGAGCTTCACTCAGCACGGTCCCTATGGATGGAGGAACAAGGTGGCTTCATGCCCCTTATGTAGCTTTCCCACAGGCGGGGACTCCATTTTTATTTGGTATCATCACCCTAGTACTTGCAAGTTTAACTTATGAAGACAGACAGATAGGGCTGCTCTAAGTGGTGCTCAATTGCCTGTAGCCCCAAGGGGCTGTTCCAACAGTGGGGGGGTCAGTGAAGGTCACTGGTACTCCATGCTGTCTTTCTGTAGCCTGGCCCGTGCTGGTAAGAGGGGGCCTAGTGAGCATGGCGTAAGGTCTGTCGCACCAATTCTTGGACTAGAAACTGCACTCAGCTCCAGGAAGGACTGGTCCGCTGTGGCATCTACTGAAGAACCCACAGAAGCAAAGCTCTGGCCAATGAGAGCTGCAAGAAGCTGCCGCTAACAACCAGAGCAGCAAGGAAACATGGAGGTGAGAGAGTACAGGTGTGTGACAAGTATCTCAGCCTAACACATGACACAAAACACAGTGCATTACCTGTCAGCTCCTCTGGGACTGGGCTTGCCACTTGCAGCGAGTGCCCAGCTCGTACCACAATGGGCGCTCAGCCTGGCACCACGACCATAAAGATGCATAAGACTCACCATATACAAAATACTCACTACCGATGCTTTACAACGTGCTGCTGATTTCACTAGTGAAGACACTAGAGAAGTCTGACTTGGAGCTTGCAAAGCTCAGTCTTTGTGTCTGTCTATTGCAATTGAGAGATGTGACTACAGCGTGTGTAGATTGAAGCTCGCTTAAGTACAGGTTGGAGCTCCTTGGTCCGGCACCCTGGGGACCTGACTGCTCCTTGATGAAAGATTTTGCTAGACCATGGGTGGCCGTTTCTGCCCCCTCAATGTCACCACGCCCTTGCCCCCCAGACATAACTTCACTGCCAGTCTCCGGGATGGCTCCCCCTGCTACCAGCCCCTCCACGCGAAAGGCTCCCAGTCTCATGGGGTAGCCACTGCTTGGGTCCAGCTGCACCACGGGGTGGCAGCCTCACTGCCGAGCTCCAGCCCTGCTGCCTCCCAGTCTCCCTGGGCAGCTCAGCCGGGCAGCAGTGGGGCTGTTTGCTGCACTGCTGCGTGTCAACCCACTCCCGGCCCCACTGTCAGGCAGCCCTGCAGTCAGGCTTCTTCTAGAGCTGGTGCAAGATAAATAACTCAGGCCTTGTCTACACTTCGCTGTGGATCGATGTTGCAGCGATCTATTTACTAATCATCGATTTATTGTGTCTGCTGTAGACTCGATAAATCAATTTTTGAGTGCTTTAGTTGACACTGGCACTCCACCAAGAAAAGAAGAGTTGCCGGCTTCAACAGGAGAGCAACCCCTGCTAACCATACCGGATGCAAGATGAGAATGTCGACTTCAGCTGTGCAACTAGCATGGCTGAAGTAGGGCAACGGTGCAGGTATATGTAGACAAGGCCTCAGAGGGATTACAAATGAGTCCCTTCCTTATTAGCATTGCCAGGAGATTAACTTTTGCCACTCTGAGTTGAACACACATTTGTAACTCAAACTATCACCTGTCCATGGGATTCTATTAAGAAGGGGAAACAATGACTTTACTGAGGAAGAAAATGAGTTAAAAACACATCCAGGTATGAGAGATGGACCAGAAAACAAGGACCAAGAGTAGGATAGATTTAAAAAAAAAAAAGCTACAGAAACTCTGGTCAGTGTTTTGCAGAAGCTGTGCACTGCATTATTTTGCAAGTGAATTATTCTGGTACAGTACTTTTTATTAAAATATACAGAAGAAATTACTTAGAATGACCGAGTCTTTCCTTATGCTGCTTCTAAGGTAAAGGGCTTTAAAGGGAGCCAACTTCCAAATAAAATCATTACGTGAAAGCGAGAGTAAAATTTACAATCCAATTTCAAACAGGATCTCCCCTTAAACAATGAATAATAAACAGAGCCCACCTGTTAATAGATTAGGCACAAAGTAATGATTCATTTATTGTAATCCAAAACAGCTGAGTAATAACTCTTCAATTACTCTATTAGTGGATCCGCGCCACTAAGAAAGCAAAGTTTCTTTTATCAATGCTTACATTATACTTTGCAGCAGAGGGTTATATTTGGATGATCAATCTATGCATCTCTCGAAATGAATTCCACCTTATTCACAACCCCCTTATTTCACCAAGAACAGCTGGTAGTTTTCCTCTTATAGTCCGTTTAGCACTTTTGCAAAGTAATTTAATAAGGTGCCCGACAGCCACATTATCAGCCTTCCTCATTGACACTAAAAGTTCTGCATTGCTTGGGCAGCGGCAGACATACTCGGCAGTTAAGCCATGTAGACTTTTGCCACTGTACGCCCTTTGTCAGGCAAGGAAGTGTGCAAAAAAGCATGCGATTTTTTTTTCTTGCACCCCACTTCCAAAATATTGGCACCATGTATAATTCCTCTGCCCCCAACTTTGTAACTATAATATAAAGGTTGCAAGAGGTATCATGCCAGTGCTGGTTCACAAAGCATGAGGACATGGAAATGGGAAATTCAAGAGAATGGATACCAATTAGTGGTTTGACACCTAGTCCACATGTCTGCAGGAAAAGCTTTTCTTTCCTCTGGGTCTTGATCACTTGTTTCCCATGAGGTTTTATCCAAACTTGGCACTTCCCTTTTTGGAAAAGGAACTCCTGCAGGGAAAGTCATATTTTGATATCACCTTGTATAATGTGTCTTTGAAGTGGTCTTTAAATGTCAATGGTCATGGAAGTTTGCTCCCCATCCAGGGGAACTTTCTGTCACCCCAGGACAGAAGGATGCAGGTGGCAGGACTTTAGAGTTTAACAGGAACATCAGCTTTTCATCTGTCTTACTCACTGCTCACCTCCTTTAGTGCATGCAAAGCCTTTGAGTCTGACTGAGCTTAATCTGAATCAATGGAAGTTTGTCTGTTGTCTTGAATGGGCTTGGGATCAGGTGCTATCGAAGGACAGGAACATAGGACAGAATCATGCTGTTTAATCACATTCATAAATTTAACAAGCTCTAGCTTAAAACTAGTTAGGTTGTTTGCCCCCTTACTCTTATTTGGGAAGTTCTTCCAAAACCTCCATTCTCTGATAGTTAGACACTTTCTTCTAATTTTCAGCCTACTTTCTAATCATGGTCTGTTCACTCTCATCTGTTCTTGTGCCAGCATTGTCCTTTAGCTTCAGTATCTCTTCTCTGTCCTCGGTCTTTAATACCTCCTCAATGTATTGATAGAGAGCAATCAATTGTTCTTTGCTTGTTTGTCTTTGTTTTTCTAGGCTAAACAAGACAAGCTATTGTAGGGTATGTCTACCCTTTGAGCTGGGGATAAAAATTCCACCTAGAGGAGACATACTCATGCTAGCCAGGTGTGTAATTAAGAGTTCATGAAGGAGACAAGTAGATTCATTGGCCCAAATGGGACCATAGGGGTAAATGCTCATCCACATGATAACAGTAATACAATCTGACCTCAAAGCATGCCTTAGTTGTGTTAGGACTGTGGCGTGTACAGAACCCCCAGCCCCATAAAATGTTAGTGTTGGGGAATTATTGGGGAAAGTTAGTCAGGGAAAGAGATTTATCTGCTAAAAAATAGCACTTTGTGCAGAGATCCACCATCCTGGATGAATATTCTTGGAAAGAGCTCACACTGGGAAAATTGCAGATCTGGACTCCAGACCACAACCTGCACTGATAGTTCTCCTGCTGTAGCCTGCTCCCTGGCATCCCCTGCAGAATCCCATCCTTTCCAGTTGGGCTCAGGTAGAAAGCAAAGGATCTTCACTGCGCCGTCTTTCCGGATGAACATCCCATCCTAACTCATGCTTAGCTGCCTGGTTGGTCTCCTCTTCTGACACCTAGACCGGGGTTGGGGGAGAGGATCAATCATCTTCTAGACAGGCCCAAAGTCCCATTTAAAATTGTCAGCCTCCAAGGGCTACTCAGACTCTCCACTGCCTGCTCTGACACATCCCTTCCCACCTCCAGCCATGGTCCCAGCAGCAGAACTCCCAAGGAGTCCTCACTAAGGATGTTAAGGACTAGTCTAGTCAACTAGTCAATCCTCCCCCCCCGCTGCCTCTATCAGAGGCAGCAAAGGGGGGGAGGAGGAAAAGAGGGTATCCCAGGATCAGCTGTGAAGCGCTACCCCTTTGAAACGCTGCCATGGTGTTTCAAAGGGGCAGCGCCGTGTGGAGCCTGGGGTCAGTTGGGGACTCCGTGGAACCCAGAATCCCCAGCTGATGCCGGGCTCCATATGGCATTTCTACAGAACCCAGGATCAGCTGGGGAGTGACTCCAGTCTCCAGCACGTCCTTGGAAAGAGGCATTACAGCACAGAGCCCGGAATCAGCTGGGGAGTCCCCAGCTGACTCAGGGTTCCCGTGGAAATGTTGTAGGGAGCCGAGCGCCATCTGGGAGTCCCCAGATGACCCCAGGCTCTGCGTGGCATTTCAAAATGGCAGTGCAGCATGGAGCCCAGAGTCAGCAGGACTTTCCTCTGGTCCCGGGCTGTACGCAGAGTTCCGCATTCCTCCTTTTAAATGTACAAGCCCTGCAGAAGTGCCTATCAATTAGTCGAGTAGTTGATCAAAATTCCATCGACTACTCAACTAGTAAATTATTTGTTTAACATCCTTAGTCCTCACAGCATAGCCCCATAACTGTCTTTCATAGTGCCTGCACTGGGGGAAATCCAGCCCCAGATAGTGCAAGGTATTTGGTGTCCCTTTATATGACTCCAACCCAGAGTGGGAGTGAGGATCTTATTGCAAATTTCTGGAGACCCACAGTTTGATATTTTTCCACTTTCACCATCTTTCCCTGTAAAGTCTTTTTTTTTTTTTTTAATTTCATGCTTGGATTATTTCATTTTATTTTATTTTGCAAGGTGCTGTTACAGCATTGCTATCCAAGTGTCTGAAGAGTCACCCATCAGTTCCTGTTAGTAGCGCAGTAGAAGGCTAACTTTTTCCAGTAACATTTTGGTTTAAAAAGCATGTTTTGCTTCTGTTTTTGTACAGCATAGGAGTTTTGAAAACAACCTTTGTTTATGGGAAAACAAACTTTTTTTTTCCCCAAAAAATCTCTCACCAGTCTTCAAAATCTGAATATTTTCTGTCTCTTCTCCACTGAACACTCAAAATATGTCAATAAGATTTAAAAAAAAGAAATGTCTTTTTTCTAAGAAGCTCTAGCTGTTCCATCTATAAACTTGATGCACAGGCCCATGTGCAGACTTGGATCCAATGAGAGGATTGCTAATGACATGTCTCCCCATCATCAATAAAATTCTGACTGGAAAAGACCTCTTCCAAAACAGGATTTTTGTTGTTTCATGTCATCAGAGCTGAAAGAAGGATGCGTTCCTCAAGAAATAAAAAGCGGAGCCTTGCCAGAGTTGTGTTTATGGCCCTAAAAAGGATTTTGTTTCCATCTTGGCATGAAGCGAAGATTGGACATGTCTTCTTATTAAGACTCCTTGGCCAAACCCTCAGAAGGCTGGTCCTTCAAAAGACTTTTTAGCTTAATAAACCTCTTTTATTAAAACTGGTTTCAATATGAAAGCTGATTCTGGTGTTTAACTAGAAAATATCTTTGGCAAAAGCAATGTAAAAGATACCGAACTGAAAAACAATAGGGTGCCTAGCTCTCCAATAAACAATGCATTTACAGTGGGGTTTTCAAAAGCACTGTACGCTGGCACATCTGCACTGTGGCTGAAAGCGAATCTCCCTGCCCAGGTAGACAGATTTGTGCTACAGGGCTTGAGTCAGCTTATTAAGACCATGTCTACACTAGGAGATTTTTAGATTTACTAAGTTTGACTTCTGGGCAACTAATTTTACAAACTTGAAGTTCCGAGTCCTCACTACAGGGAAGCATCGAATGTGGTCCAAGGCAAGTTCTGCTCATGTGGACATGCTACCTCAGACTCAATGCCCCAGGAAACACTCTGGAGAGCTACGGGAGGCCAATTAGTTCCAATTAGTGGCTTTGAAGCATCCACGCTCACATTATTTCCCTAAATAGAAGAACTAGAGGACGCCAAATTAAATTAATGGGTAGCAGGTTTAAAACTAATAAAAGAAAGTTCTTCTTCACACAGCGTGTAGTCAGCCTGTGGAACTCCTTGCCAGAGGAGGCTGTGAAGGCTGGGACTATAACAGAGTTTAAAGAGAAGCTAGATAATTTCATGGAGGTTAGGTCCATAAAAGGCAATTAGCCAGGGGATAAAATGGTGTCCTTGGCCTCTGTTTGTCAGAGGCTGGAGAGGGATGGCAGGAGACAAATCGCTTGATCGTTGTCTTCGGTCCACCCCCTCTGGGGCACCTGGTGCTGACCACTGTCGGCAGACAGGATACTGGGCTAGATGGACCTTTGGTCTGACCCGGTACGGCTGTTCTTATGTTCTTATTATTCCTCATGAAAAGCAGGACTACAGAGTTTGAATTCCATGGCCCCTTATTCTGAAATAACGGGCTTGGTAGTATGGATGCATCACTTACAAATTCGACCTAGGGAGAGGGGCTCGGTCTAAGGTCCTTGTGTAGACCTGGCCTAGGAATAGCTGTGTGGCTACAGCTTAGCGTGGAGCCTAAGCTTTGGTTGGACTTGAGGGCTGTAATGTGCCCATCCTGCTGTTTCTAGTGCACTAGTTGGAGGCCTGCTAACATGAGCCTGTCCACCCGTGTTGGAAGGCTTATTTCAAATCTCGGTGTAAACCTACTCACTGAGGCCAAATGTCATTTTTTGGTCTGTATTGGGACAAAAGGGAGCATTTTCCCCCACTCTGCTGTGGCTTGCTGAAGTGAACAGATGAGTCAGTCTTCACCCATCATTCTGTGCTTCACCTTCAGTCAGGTGGCACGTCACCAAAGGCTTCATGTCAAATAGCAGGTCTTTCTCTGACAGCCTGTCAGACCCAGGTAGTTCCACCTCCCCAGGTTTATAATCAGAACTAGAAAGTGATAATTATAGTTATTATTCCCCTCAAAAATGGATGTCCTGCCATGCTCTTGTGGATTGTCCTACACCTGTTCAAATACCATTATGAATGAGTCTGTTATTAACAATGATTCATTTTTGTAGTTAAGGTCTCTCTTAAGCTGATGTTATCTATGAATGTGTGACACTCCAGTGATCCAAGCCCTATTTTGAGGGCTCAAGTGATACATGCAACTTTTGACAACTCTCTGCACAAGGGTGACCATTCCATTTAGTTTTAATGGCGCATGTATGTATGTACCTGTGTGTGCGCGCACCCGCAGCATCTTTTCTGAACAAGCTGTGCTGTAAAACAAACCATTTTTTTTTTCAAAGTCAGATTCTGTGTCTTTCCGGGTTGTTCAGGCTTTCACTGTTCTTTTGTTCTCACTTTGTAATCGCTCCTGGGAAGCTGGCATGTAATCAGGTGCTGCTTGCTTGTGTGACAATGTGCAAATCTTTTTTGACTCCTCTAGAGCACTCCTTAATCTGCCATTTGAATCTCTTGCATTTGTTAAACACACAAGAGTGGCTGATGCAATGGATTCAGTAGGGGAACAGGACAGCTTTATGTCACTAGTTTCAAGATAACACTGAATTCAAAACTTTATCAGTGGCTTTATTACATTGTCTATACATTGTAGGCAAAGTGATTTCATATTATATGGCTTATAGACACACTATAATAGGTAGTAGGTTTAAAACCGCTTCAGGGGTAGCCGAGTTAGTCTGTTACAGAAAAAAACAACAAATGGTCTGGTAGCACTTTATAGACTAACAAAACATGTAGATGGTATCATGAGCTTTCGTGGGCACAGCCCACTTCTTCAGATGACCGGAGTTACGAGTTTAGGATGTGCACACCCAAAATAAATAGGAGAGAGGAAGGGGGATGGGAGTCAGAGAGCAGAGGCAATCAGTAAGTATCTGAAGATTGGGTAGTTAAAATAAGCAGATAAGAATCAAAGTTAATAGATAGTATCCTTCCTGGTATGGGAGTCTACACAAAGAGCTGTTTGCACCTTCAATGGCTGTTAAGTTGGTAGTGTCCCAACCAACTTTCATCATGATTGAGTCCATTAGCATGTGAGTTGAATTTGCAGATGAACTCTAATTCCAATGCTTCCCTGTCGATCTGGCTTGTAGAACTGGTTTGTGACAAGACAGTTACCTGGAGATCTTTTAAAGAGTAATGTGGAAGATTGAAGTGCTCCCCAATAGGTTTCTGTATGTTTCCTTTACGTATATCTGATTTGTGTCCATTGATTCTTTCCCGCAGAGACTGTCCAGTTTGTCCAATATGTATAGCAGTGGGGCACTGCTGGCATTTGAAGGCATAGATCAAATTACTGGATGTGCAGTCAAATGACCTTTTGATTTGGTGACAGTCAACACAGCACAGTCAACTTGTGGAACTCCTTGCCAGAGGAGGTTGTGAAGACCAGGACTTTAACAGGGTTCAAAAAAGAACTAGATAGATTCGTGGAGGTTAGGTCCATCATTATTTATTAGCCAGAATGGGTAGGAATGGTGTCCCTAGCCTCTGTTTGTCAGATGCTGGAAATGGATGACAGCAGAGAGATCACATGATGATTACCTGCTCTGTTCACTTCCTCTGGGGCATGTGGCATTGACCACTGTTGGAAGAAAGGACACTGGGCTAGATGGACCTTTGGTCTGACTTAGTATGGCCATTCTTATGTTCTTATAGTTATGAATATATACAGATTGCACTACATACATGTAAGATTATGATGCTTCTTGCTTTGTTTCAGGAAACAAATTAAAAAAGGGCATCTATAGGTTGGATGGGGGTCACAGTCAGATTTGTTAGCAGAGAGCACTAGCTGTATAGATATTTTCGATGTCTCCCTATGGTGTCTGATGGTGCGTTACTTTGCATTTTGTGCAATCATTTACACTTGTACAAAGGGTAGGTAAAAGGGCCTCTTAGTATTTTGCACCCTCTTTACCAGATGTAAGAATCTGAGCTACAGCCCATTAAAGTCAATGGGAGTCTTCCTGTGAATTTTAATGGGTATTGGGAATTTTAAAGGCATTTAAGTCAACCCGGTGAGAGATAAGCATGTTGGAAAATCCCACCCCAAATAGCTAGACAAGATGGATCTTCATGGAGAATCAGGACCATGAATCTTTAAAGTCTCTTAAAAGATATGCTTATTTATATTGTAGGGATGCCTAAGAACCCCAGTCATAGAGCAGCCGTGTTCCGCCAACACAGAGCAGAAATATGGTCAAAGTAATGAGAGAGAGAGAGAAATTTCCTCAAACTCTTAGAATGAGCAGACTACTTTCCACAAAAAAGAGGTGTACAACTAGGGAGAGATGGTTGGAAAATGGTAAATATTTCCACAAAGAAATTCAAAATGTTCTCTTTCTCCTCCCTTATAAATTTCATGGAATTTTAGATTTTCTTTTCTATGAACAACTTAGCCTAAGAAAATGGCGCATGTATTTTCCACTGGAAAAAAAACAAGTTTCAATGGAAAATGTTGACAAGCTCTAGGAAAGTGACAGAAGAAACATGTAGAATATGTGGCACCTTGCCACTGGATCAGCAAGGAACCATTGTAATAAAAGGAACCCAAGTTCAGACTCTGTTCTCACTCTCACTGACATTAGCCGAGTAATCCTATCACTACTGTGAAACCCTAACCTACACACGCACGTTTTATGTATTAACGTTGGCAATCCTTTCCTAGCTTATCATGCCAATAGTGTTATTGAAATGGAATAAAAAAGATGAGGTTAAAAAGCAATTCAAACTATATTCGACTTTGAAAGGCAAGAGGTGATATCCTAACCCCACTGAAATCTCTGGGAATGTTGCCATTGACTTGAGTAGAGCCAGGATTTTACTCAATAAACATATTTTTTCATAGCTGGATACCAATATTGGTCCAAAAAATCTGAAATGAATATAAATCAGGATGGCTATGCTTTTTTTTTTTCAGAGTACTTCAGTATTATGATCTATTTTGTATCATTTCTTGTACTGAATGCTCCCATGAAAGAATCTCTCTTTAAGAAGATACACATTAGGGGGAAATCTATTCTGTACCACTTGACTGGAATCGGCACTTGTGTTAGCCTAGATTAGGTGTGAATACACCCCGCTGTTAAGCCTTTCCTGTCTTGTGCTGGGAGAAGGAGGAGTAGCATAACCCGTATTTCACTGTGCTGAGATACTCCAGATCTTTCCTAGTCAATTGTGGGAAAACTTGTCTGCCCTTCAGAGGGGAATTGTGAGATGCGCATTGTATGACTTTCCACTCTTTAGTGATCTTGCCTATGTCTTCACTGCACAGTGGACAGGTTCCAGCCTGGGATTTTCCCATACCCTCGCCTGTGCAAATATGCACATTTTTGAGAGTGTTGTGTGTGGGAAGTAGCAGGGGTTGGGCAAAAACTCTTATAGGATCTTGGGCTAAAAGCATGGTGTAATTACGCCCTTAACGGACAACTAAAAATAACCAAAAAATGGCATCAAAGAGGCACTGCACCTTTAAGAAACCTTGCTGTATGTGGTGTGGGTACTGCAGCATTGCATGTATAGAATCACACCCCATTGAGAGACCTGCATAATAGGGTTAGTGTTGAAGGAAGGATCTGCCAGAGGTTATTATCTTAGGCGGATTGGATAGTTCATAAAACTGGTAAATCTTACACAACCTCCTATGAGGGCAAATATAGTACCCATCTATAAAAAGGGCAGTCAGTTTAACTTCTGTGCCAGGAAAGATAATGGAGCAAGTAATTAAGGATATCAGCTGCAAACACTTGGAAGATAATAAGATGATAGGGAACAGCCAGCATGGATTTGAAAAGAACAAATCATGTCAAACCAATCTGATAGCTTTCTTTGATAGGATAACGAGTCTTGTGGATAAGGGAAAAGCGGTGGATGTGGTATACCTAGACTTTAGTAAGGCATTTGATACGGTCTCGCATGATATTCTTATCAATAAACTAGGCAAATACAACTTAGATGGGGCTACTATAAGGTGGGTGCATAGCTGGCTGGATAATCGTTCCCAGAGAGTAGTTATTAATGGTTCACAATCCTGCTGGAAAGGTATAACAAGTGGAGTTCCACAGGGGACTGTTTTGGGACCGGTTCTGTTCAATATCTTTATCAACGATTTAGATATCAGCATAGAGAGTACACTTATTAAGTTTGCAGATGATACCAGGCTGGGAGGGATTGCAACTGCTTTGGAGGATAGGGTCATAATTCAAAATGATCTGGAAAATTGGAGAAATGGTCTGAGGTAAACAGGATGAAGTTTAATAAGGACAAATGCAAAGTGCTCCACTTAGGAAGGAACAATCAGTGTCACACATACAGAATGGGAAGCGACTGTCTAGGAAGGAGTACGGCAGAAAGGGATCTAGGGGTTATAGTGGACCACAAGCTAAATGAGTCAACAGTGTGATGCTGTTGCAAAAAAAAAGCAAACATGATTCTAGGATGCATTAACAGGTGTGTTGTGAGCAAGATACGAGAAGTCATTCTTCCACTCTACTCTGTGCTCATTAGGCCTCAGTTGAAGTATTGTGTCCAGATTTGCGCACCACATTTCGAGAAAGATGTGGAGAAATTGGAGAAGGTCCAGAGAAGAGCAACAAGAATGATTAAAGATCTAGAAAACATAACTTATGAAGGAAGACTGAAAGAATTGGGCTTGTTTAGTTTGGAAAAGAGAATATTGAGAGGGGACATGATAGTGGTTTTCAGGTATCTAAAAGGGTGTCATAAGGAGGAGGGAGAAAACTTGTTCTTCCTGGCCTCTGAGGCTAGAACAAGAAGCAATGGGCTTAAACTGCAGCAAGGGAGGTTTAGGTTGGACATTAGGAAAAAGTTCCTAACTATCAGGGTGGTTAAACACTGGAATAAATTGCCCAGGGAGGTTGTGGAATCTCCATCTCTGGAGATATTTAAGAGTAGGTTAGATAAATGTCTATCAGGAATGGTCTAGACAGTACTGGGTCCTGCCATGCGGGCAGGGGACTGGACTCGATGAGCTCTCGGGGTCCCTTCCAGTCCTAGGATTCTATGATTCTATAAGTTTAGATTCATGCAGGGTTGCTCTTGTGACTTTGTGGCCATAATCACAGTGTAACGAGCTGGATTTACAGATGCTTCCCTTCACAGGAGTGGCACAAAGCAGCTGGTGTACGTGACCCATCATCTCTGAGTCACAAGTTCACTGCATATGCTTGGATACTAAACTGCCTGCTCAGTCACAAAGTGCTAGTCCCTGGGAATTACAGTAGGAGTATCAGAAGCATTCACCGTCTGTCTGTTTTCAGGTTTTCCGTGGCATCGTTGCTGTAGTATCTTACCATAATCATTTTAGTGGCACTGCCTGTGTTTTGTGTTCCGTGAACCAATGTCCTAACACAAAGCCTATTGAAGCCGGTGACAGGCTTTTTCATTGACTCAAATGGGAACTGAATCCAATAAAGGCTTAATTTCCAATGGTGTCAATGTGGAACCTTTCAGAAACTCATAATTCACATGGAAGTTTTTATAGAAAAAAAACCCACTTTTTTTTATTTCACTTTTGAAATTTCAGCCTTAACTTCTTAGTTTCCTGGCATGGATGGGTTTACATCAGGTCCCCAGACGTGGTTTTCTTTTACACAACATTTCTGGTGCAGGAAGCAAATCAATTTTTTTCCACATGACAGAAAATCTTTGTCTCAAAATAATGGTATAAAATAGACGTGTGGTTTGAACGTGTTTAGCAATCTTATTTTTTAAAAAAAAAGCCCCTTAGGAGATTTAACGGGAACTTAAGTAGGATCAAACATCAAGTAAGTGCATTATTGAAATCATTTTTATTTTTGTGAGATTTGACATATATTGCATAAATATTAGGCACCAGATACAAAAACTGAAATAAACCTAGTTTAGTGTAAATGTGAATATGTTAATGAGTAACTTGGAAGGATTGGAGAGAGCCTGGTTTATTTCATACTCAGCAAGGTCAATTTTTCATGCCTCCTAGAAAAATAAAGACAAATATTTAGGCAAAACTGCAATCCAAATAAAACAGAACCACTCTGTGATGTATGCAGAGGTCAGTGTGAGAGCATATAGAGAACATACTGTGCTGGATATATGTGTGCAGAGGATAATTTTAAGGGAGTAGCTAAATATATCTGGAGAACTGTCAACTGGAATGGCACATACATGTGTAATGTAGATAGTCAAGTTAGCCTGAGAGAGGTTTATTAATTACAGAGCCTAAATATTTTAATTAGTAATGTGCTTTTTTACTTCATAGTGACAATTTAACTAAGTTTGCAACTGATTTATTCTCTGCTCTATCAAAGTAATTGAGGGAGCATCCGCCCTGCCCTCCTCGTTAGTGCTGAGTTGACCTGACTGTGACTTTATTTTGTTTCCTTCCCCTCCACTTACCCATCATGAAAAGGTTCAAGTGAAAAACAATATTTTGGGATTTATGTCACGAATCTTAAAACTTTCAATAAAACATTTTAAAAAATTAGCTACTTATTAGTTGTGATATTTTGACAGATTTTTTTTTGACCCCCTGCAGCACTAAGTGGAAGTTGACTTAATAAATTGTTCTACTGAAGTCAGTGTGACAATTAGCGGAGAGAGGGAAATTCAGAGAAACTTTGACTGAACCCTGTTGTTAAAACAACCATCTTGACATTTTTCAGAACATTTGAATTTTTCTTTTTCAACTGACTTTTAGTTGTAACTTTTTAAAAAAATGTATTGTATAATTAAAAATAAAATCAAAATAAAACATGAAATACAAAAGTCTAAAAGAGGTAGTCAGAAAAAACTTGGCATTTCTGTATCTGTGTTGTCCAGTGACTCCATTTTACAACTGAAAAACGAGACACCTGTCTTGCTGTCTGGAGAGGTGCACAAGGAAGATTGCCAACCTCAACCAGTTTTTTAAGAAGCTAGGTACAAACCCCAACCTGGTTGTTAGGTCTATATTTAGATTTTACCAAAGGATTAACCAGTGTAAACTCCTCAGTCATACAGCCTTGACATGGAGTCACAGACAGTCCTCCATGGATATTTGAATCTATTGGCCATCCAGGCAAACTTGACTCTCTGATTTTTACATGGAAAAAAACCCTGATAATATTCAGGTTACTCCCAGTCTCAAAGGACCAACCGCTTACCCACGAGTCAGTTTTACATGGATATGAAACGAAAGACAATGCTTGTAACCAATCCTGCAACAAACTAAATGAAGGGTTATTAATTAGGCAAAATAAAATTATTTACAAGTATATAACAGATAAACATACACAACTGAGCTCAAAGGTAAAGCTAGCTTCCATAATAAGTATTTGTTCTTTGGGAGTAACCCAAACCATGGAGATATGGGATCTCTGGCTTATTATGTCTACACTTGCACTTGATCAGCAAAACTTTTGTTGTTCAGTTGTTCTTCTCTCTTCTCCCCTCCCCGCCCCCCATGAATGACAAAGTTTAGCCATGGCAAGTGAAAATGTGAATGTTCCTGCTGACAAACTAGCACTCCCCTAGGGTATGTCTACACTAGCCCCCTAGTTAGAACTAGGGAGGCTAATGTAGGCATTCGAAGTTGCAAATGAAGCCCGGGATTTAAATATCCTGGGCTTTATTTGCATCTTCCGTCAGTGCCATTTTTAAATCCCCTTAGTCCAAACTAACTGCTTGCAGCTACGCGCAGCAATCAAACGTTAACTCGAACTAAGTCCTTAGTTCGAGTTAACTGTTACACCTCGCGGAATGATGTGTAACAGTTAACTCGAACTAAGGACTTAGTTCGAGTTAACATTTGACTGCCGCGTGTAGCCAGGGGCAGTTAGTTCAGGCTAAGGGGATTTAAAAATGGCACCCGGACGGCAAGATGCAAATATAGCCCGGGATATTTAAATCCCGGGCTTCATTTGCAACTTTGAATGCCTACATTAGCCTCCCTAGTTCGAACTAGGGGGCTAGTGTAGACATACCCCTACCGACAAAGTGGAACCCCCTTGTAGGGGGTGTAAGTTTTTTGTTAGCAAAAGTGCTGACACACAGTGTTCACACATGCTGACTTTTAAGTGGTGTCCAAGTACTCAACATGACCTTGTGGCTAAAAACTGTGCAGTGTAAACGTACCCCATGTTTAGGAAACATTGCCCCTCAGAGACCAGATCTCCTTACAAGGCACTTTTATGCCCTTTCTCCAGCATTTAAGCTGTGATGGGACATGGGCTTATGCACGCAGCCTCATCAGGGGTGTGAGAGAAGCAATCAAAGCAAAGTCTGTTGTCCACAATGGCTTGCCTAATATTTCTAGAACTTGCTGGATTAGTGTGCTCAGCATCCTACAAGTGTTCCATACAGTCTAAACACATTCTTAGAATTGTAATAATACTAACACAGAGCTGAGCCTGTCTGGTTTCCAGCTATGCATTTGCCAGTATTCAGTGAGGCCTATGGACATTGGTATGAGCTGGTACCTGGTTCATTGGAATCACAACACTGGCCCCTCTCTCTTCTCTCATTTAGCCATTAATGAAGGGACGATTGCAAGTCCCTAAAACCTGATTGTGACTGCTTTGAAGGTTGCCACCCTGAAGGCTGAGAACTTGGGGCTTTATACATCAATTTAGGCATATGATTACTTACCAAAAACTAGGATTGCTCCAGGACATCCAGCCATTTGTTTGTACTAGGGACTGAATAACTAAGTATTTGTGTAATAACAATTAGTTGCTTGTAGAGGAGACATTTTTGGGAAGTGTAGCTACAGACTCTTGGCCTATGAGCTAAGTAAAAGGAAGACCTAAATATTGACCAGATGGAAGGAGGAAAGATTGTCCTCCTGAAACAGATTACAGTCCAGGCTTGAGTTGAGGCAATGATATTCGATTGATTCAGTGGCAAGTTTTGAAATGAGAGTTTTCCCCTTCAAAACTACTTGGTGTTGTGGTGGTCTTCTCAGCTTCACCTCTGTCCAGTTAACACTCCGAGGCCATGTCTACATTAGGAAATTATTTTGAAATGACTAAATTTGATTTCAGAACTCCCGATTTAACAGTTCCAACTTGCGTGTCCTCACTTTGGGGAAACATCAAAATTAGTCTGAGGCAGGCTCCGTTAATGTGGACATGCTACCTCAGATTCAGTGCCCCAGGAAGCATTCTGGGACCTGCGGAAGGCCTCCCATAGGCTAATTAGTTCAAATTAGCGGCACTGGAGCATCCACACTAATGTTATTTTCAGTTTACAAGTTTGGAATTAGCGTTATTCCTGATGAAAAGTGGGAGTACAGGGTTCATATTCCATGGCCTATTTTTCTGAAATAATGGGCTTGGTAGTGTGGACGCATCAATTATTAATTTGAACTTGGGAGGTTTATTTCAGAGTAAAGTCCTAGTGTAGATCACGGCTGATGGAATGCTTGTCTAATGCTTAAAGGAGTGCTATTGGGGGCAAAATATCATATGGTGTTTCCTAGTTGCCATAAGCAAGAACTTGCCATGTTGTACTGAAAAATCTGGAAGATATGTCTTAACTAATAACATCTTCCCCAATCCCGCCTCCAACAGTGATAGAAAGTTTTATTTTGGTTCAGGCAAAAAATGTCCCATACAAAGTGTTACTACTGGAACCCGAATGTTACTCATAAAATTAGCCTCCAACGCTTGGATGTGCAACAAGACAAGCTTTGCCAAGTCCAGACTGTCAACAGAAATGGCTTCCAGCTATATAGGATATTTTCGCATGAGGGGAGTTTCTTGAACGAAGCATTAAAATATAGCAATTACTATAGCAATTAATATACATAAGCCCTCCATCATGTGACAGATAGCTTTCCTCAAATAGCAACAGCATTGTTTAGCACTTTTTTTTTTAATGAAACCTTTTTCATCAGTCACTAAAACCAGTCACTTTCTCAGAATCATACCTCACCAGCTGTCAAGGTTTAACTATGGAACCTTATGTAACTAAGACCCAAAGTGAGGGTCACAAAAATCACTGTTCATGCCACCAACTTAAAATGTTCTGTGATTCATCCTTTTAGGGTCAATTAGCTCATTCTGTTATTGTTTCTTGTGTAAATTATCTTCAACAAGAAAAATGAGGGAAGACAAATGTGTTTGGTTTAGAGCAAAATTGACCATAATAAGTGATGCCCCTTGGTATAACCCACTGCAGATGTCTTGCTGGATTTCAATGCCCTTTATTTAATTGGCCATCTGATGTTAAAGAAAGATTATCCAAATATTACTTACTCTATAATTTAGTTCATTCAACTGGACCAGGATTAGGTTTTATGTGATTTTTAATACTGCGTTAAGTTGATTAACTTGCTATTAATCACCAGTTTTAAAACCATTCAAATGAACGTTACTAGGCATTTCTTGCTTAGTTTTGTTTGATGAGCAGAAATGAAAAGCCAGGGGCAGTGTGTGACCTTGGACACCTCTAAGGTAACTGACAGGACCATTAGTGTGGAAATTCTGACCTCGCCTGAGAAGTGAACATGCACTCAGTTTAGTGGTGAGAGGAACTGGAGGGTTTGTCTCAGAAGATTGGGAAAGCCATTTTAAAAGGGACAGACCTGTTTCCAAAGGCTTCCACACTGATAATCTCAGTGACGAAATACTGTCTGTTACAGCTCAAATGGGGGGAAATATTTTTTAATCGCTTTACAAAATACAGGAGGTGAGATCCCCAGTTCTGCTTCCACAGGAGAGCCGTACGGGGATTTGAAATGCCTTAATGTCCTCCCTGTCACAGGACTTCCAGGCTATGTCTACACTCGTGGCTTCTTGCACGAGAAATATGCAATTGAGGCTAAGCGCGAGTATCGCCAGCCTCATTTGCATACCTAATGAGCCGCCATTTTTGCAGAAGAGGCTCTTGCACCAGAAGGAGCTGTCTACACTGCCCCTTCTTGCGCAAGAAAAACCCTCTTGTGCAATGCCGCTACTCTGATTATTTTCAGCTGGACTTGGAAGGTTGGAGAGGTGCGTTTATGGGAGGAGTCACAGCAGGCAGCATGGTGGAGATTCTAAGCATCCGATAGCCCTAATGGGCTGCTTCGACTGAAATAGGCCCCACAGGCTGTGTAAGTGACTTCCGGAGCTTTGGGGAAGCCGAGGTTTGGGAGGACAAAGCAACTTTTCCTCCCCGCTACCCTATGTCTCTCTTGGGGAGCATGGAGTCTCACCACATACGTATCACATTTGGAACCAGTCAACTGTGACATTGGACAATTTCAGAATCCGTTTGGAAAGACTGCATTGGGATCAAGGTTGAACAACAATGACTATGAGCTAAACTAAAATAATAAATCTAGGAACTGGGAAGGTGTCACTTTATAATTTACCCCAAATAAAACATACTTACCTGAGTTTAACAGTTGTGCGCCCGATACAGTTCTCCGCACATATGCACAAAATTCTACAGCCGATGAGTAGTTGATAAAACTGTACCCACCTCACGCTAGCTGAAATTTTCTATCTGAACGACTTTCCCTGGGAAAATGAGGTTTATACAAAATCAAAATTTGCCACAGGAAGGTGGAATTCAGCTTATGTGTTTTGTATGAAGTGCAAGCACTAAGTAAGGATTAAGTTTTCTGTGGAATTTTAAGTAAATCTATTATTCAGTTTCTAAATTATAATCTATTAATTATTAGCCTTAAAAGTTACATTTTGTGTCCCATGATTTCTAAGCCCTCTAGCTTTACAAATACAAACAGCGGAAAATAATAAAATGCTGATAGTGAGAGTTTGGGGGTTTTCCAAGGCTACTGCAGTTGGTCAATAAAGGAAAAAAAATGAACTGGCTATTTCTGTTCTCTGAGGTGACATGTAGATGGGAGCGACTTGGACACCAGCAATTCCATTTCACCGCAGCCTTTAGAATGTTTTCATGAAATGGAACTGTATCAAAACAACTGTGTTCAGATTAAAAAGTTCAGATTTTTTTTTTATGTGGGTCTCTCTGTTTAACTCACTAGAGTCCATTCTAGACTCTCCGTCAAAAACCCATCCAAATAATCCCACAAAGCATTTTGGCTTCAACCAAGTAGCAAGAACCATTGTATTGAAAATGTTCCCATCAGCTCTAATGTGGAAGTCTCTCTGAACCGTTGAGCAGAAATACACAACAGCGATTATCTCCAGTAATATTTCCTGCCTCCAAAACTTGCAGCCAGCATAGTGCATGGGAAATGGATTTTGCTAGTTCAGGAGCATTTGTGATGCATTGGAGCAGATGTTCAATTAAGGAATCACTCCTATGTTGATGCTCCTCTTCCTGAAAATATCTTGAGTGCCTCTTTTGAACTGTACAGAGAACCTGGTCTTTGTGGCAACAGTCTCTACCTTTTCAAATATCTTTAGTCTGCGTAACATTGTTCAGGAGTGGAACAACAGAAACAGTTCGACACTTTCTTGACGAACAGGAGCTGTGATGAAGCTGTGGATACTTTTATAAATATCAGGATCTTCATGAAAATTCCTGGCCACCTCAGCAGTGGATCTCTTGATTCCAAAGAATAATTTAACAACAATAACAAAAATCCACCCAGGATCATTGAAACATTAGTCAAAGATCTTCTTTTCAATGCATCACAAATGCCCCTGAGCAAGCAAAATCTATTTCTCATGCACAGTGTTTGCTCCTTGAGTTAGTTTTTGATGCAGAAAGCATTACTAGGCAATAAAAAGCAGCGCTGTATCCCTTTCCCAAACTTGTTTCTAAGGACTTCCATAAACTGCTTTGGAGAATGGAAATGTTGGGTATTTGAGGAAAGCAGAGTGAGGCCCGAGGACATGTTAGTCTGTTGAATACACACTTCTGTTTCATTTCAAATGCAATATCTCAGCAACAAAATTATCCCACCGCCTATGTGGCATTATTTTTGACATTGACCTTTTTCAGCCTTGAAAGGTGAAACCTGAAAAATAAGGCATTACAGAAGTGGTAATGAATCCCTCAGCACAAGGGCTGACTGATTTCCATTGGCTTTCCTTTCCATTGATGAGTCAGGAATAATCAACCTTACTGTCTTTTTTTTCCATTTTAAAAAGACAGGTGGCCAGCTCAATTTGCAGAAAATGTGGTGATCCAATTGAGAATCAATTGGAAATATGTGCCCTGAAATAACACATACCTTTGCGTGATCCAGGTCTTAAGTTTGTAAGTATGAGAGATCTGGAAATAAGCTTTGAACTCCTTGCTGGGGGATGTTGTGAAGACCAGGACTTTAAGGGTGTATCTACACAGCAATTCCCTTATTTTGAAATAAGACAGCTTATGCCGACTTCTGTAAACCTCATTCAATAAGATAAGAGTAACGCCTATTCTAAATAGCTTATTTAAATAAGGCATATGTAGACACTCCACTGCTGCTATTTTGAAATAGAATGGCCCCGGTGAGGGGCTCAGTTATTCCTTCTGGGGCTCTAAATTGAGATAGCACATGTACATTAGGGAAGCCTGCCTTAGACTAATTTTGAGGCTTCCCTGCAATGTAGATGTTCTATTTTGAAATAAGCTATTTCGGAATAAATATTCCAGAATAGCTTATTCCGAAATAACTGTTCAGTGTAGATGTATCCTAACAGGGTTCAAAAAAGAACTAGATAGATTCATGGAGGTTAGGTCCATCAATGACTATTAGCCAGGAAGGGTAGGAATGGTGCCCCTAGCCTCTGTTTGTCTGGAAATGGATGACAGGAGAGGGATCATGTGATGATTCCCTGTTCACTCTGGGGCACCTGGGATTATCCACTGCCAGAGGATAGGACACTGGGCTAGATGGACCTTTGGTCTGACCCAGTCTGGCCATTCTTATGTTCTGGTCATACATCAAAAAAGAAGCACTGTGTGGTCTAAGGCCTGGCAATATGGGTATCCTGGTAATGAGAATCTCGGCTATATTGCCAGAGGAAATCAATATGTTGGTGGTGAAAGCCATTGTTCAAACTGTAGTGAGGCTGAGACGCTCCACATCACAATGACCTGCCGATGTGACCGTTGGCGCCCTACCCCCAAACTGACTTTGTGAGAGAATCTGAGTTCTGTAGTGATGGGTTGAATCAGGGGCCTATTATTATTATTATTTGCATTAGGGATGAAGTGCTGCAAAGTGTGCTCTGCTTGAACTAGAACACAGGTTCGGCTTGTCTTGGAGATGACTGCTGTGCTTTGTAAATAGGGTTTTCCAACCGCGGCACTGAGGGCACGGCCATGGGGATCTGCTGCCAACCCCCTAGGCAAAGAGGCACAAGAACCAGCAGACTTCTTCCTCTGACCCATTTCCAGTGCATGACACTTCCTTGCTTGAACACTGGTGCTTTTGTACAGAGACGAGATTAGCTTGCTGGCACACTCATAAATCAGTTTCTTTTGGGGGGACTGAAGCTTTTTCTGAGCCCAGTTATTAGGCGAAATAAACTTGCTGCAAATAAATGAGTAGGAGTCACTTATTGGAATGTCTCTTAGGATGTGAGGAATGTTCCCTGTCTGTGACACCACCCTATGAAGTCTCTGAACAGTGTACAGGTCCTTGCTCAAAGACCCCACTACTGAGGTATGACTTGAGTTGTGACTTGATAAGATTACTTCAATGACATGTCCCAAAGCATGCTGTAAATCAATGTAGCTTCTCCAATTGATTAGCTATACCACAATATGTAAGCCTGGAAGAATCTAAACAACTTCTTGGTTGCTATGATTTTTTTATGGTACATCATTCCTGTCCCAAAAGGTAGAATTAGGAGGCCAATATGACACTTCAGTACTGAAATCAATTTTTTCTCCTAGAATAATTCCAGGTAGGGTCATATATGCAAGTAATGGAAGCAGCATGTATGCAGATGCGAAAAGGCAGAGAAAAAGCATACACAAACTAAGAAGTACAACCATTTTTCAGTTCTCTCCTGATATTTCCCGTGCAATGGCCTGCATCGTATCATAGATCTCTTGGCAATGGAGTCAGATATTTAAAAACATTTTAAAAGTCTTAATTTAGGTAACTAATCTGGAAAATCAATCTAGGTTAGTGTGTGTGTGGGGGGGGGAGACATTATAGACTTCTTGGCCAGAGTAGAAGTGAATGGAATTTAGGGATGGTGGAATATTTGTTGCTGAAGAGGGTGCATGTAACACAATAGTAGCTGACATTTCAGTAGGGAGAATGGCTGCAGCACCTCACCCATCAATCACAATTACTGTTGGATTCGCTTAAACTAGTTTCATGCTCTCTTCTCCAGACCCCTTTTCATTTGTGGAACAAATCGCTCACTAGGCATTCTTGACAGTTCTCAGGGACATAAGCAAAGTCACCGTGAGCAGTGATTCTCAGGAGGAATCCAGATGAAATCAATAGATGTGCCCAAATAATATAGTAACACCTCGCTCTTATGCCGTGTTCCTCATCAGAAGATCACAAGGAGCTTCACAGCCCTTCGAGTATTTATCTTCACAACAGCCCTGTGAGGCAAGGCAGGACTGTGAGCTCCATCGTGCACATGGAGATCTGAGGAACAGAGAGGCTAAATAAATGGCCCAGGGTGACATAAATCTGAGGCAGAGCAAGGAGTCCCTTCCAAATCCTAGGCTGGTATCCTAACCACTGGATGATCCTTTCTTTCTAGTTGCTCATCTATATGAGAAAGGGGTTCGTGGTTTGGCCCAGGGTGTGGAGCAAAAAGTTATCAAGTTCTGCTTACACATTTTCTCTCAACAATGGTATGAAGGGATGTTAGGACAGGTCTACACTAGACCTGGCAGCTCAGTTTAAGGCTTATTGTAACCTGAGCTTGGCGGCATCCCCACAGGGGGAGGCTGATGGGAGCAAAAGCTCCTATCAGCTTCCCATACTCTTGGGAAGAGCAGGAGTACTGGACACCATCAGGAGCACCCTCTGTGTTTGATTTAGCGAGTCTTAACTAGACTCACTAAATCGAACTATGGAAGATCGATCACGGCAGCGTTGATCTTCTAAGGGATGAGAACATGGCCTTAGAGTAAATGAGAATCAGATGCTCCACATCTTCTCTCTTTCCAAAAATAAAGCACATTGAAAAATGTTTCACCTGAAATAGGGCAAGGATACTGTGTGAGAGTGTGTGAACTCTGGATTCTCAACATTTTAATATCCCCATCTCTCCCTCTAGGTAAAATAGACATCTGCTATGTATCTGACCCTAACCAAAGGCACAATCATCTCATCAATTTCATTGGGAGCTGAACATGTATGACTGCCAAGATAACCAGTCCCCAGCAGTTTACCTTTCAGTTTTTAAGTCCAGTTTGGATGTCTTTCTAAAATCTAGGATATAGCTCAAAGAGAAGTGGTGGGCTTCCTTAATGAACTACTGGTTGAATCCATATGGCCTCTGTTACGTAGAAGGTGAGACTAGTTGATCATAGTGGTACCTTCTGGCCTTAAAATTTCCGAAATGCTGTGGCTGGCTTTTCACTTAATGGATTTACTCCAGCCAATGGGATGAATCAGTCTGGGTAATGTCTCATGAAAGAAGCTATTGCACTTGTGTGCACACTCAATATTTTCAATGTAATATCTACACCTTCCTGATGAAAGTAAACGGTATTTGTGGAACCCGGTATGGCTGCATTGGCATCATGCATTGTTATCAAGGGTTGTCTGCATCAAATTGGGATGTTTACATGACCAGCATGTCACACAGTCCATCCCAAACTGCGGCTGGAGAAACCTTTTAAATTGGGCTGTGACATTATGCACACTGTGAATAATACAGTAAAACTGCCTCAAACAGATTTTAGAGGAGTTTGGATTTTTTACAGGCCAATATCATTGTATCCAGCTGCCAGAAATCCAAGTTCTTCCACAATTGTGAGAGGCCATTGCATGAGCTGAACAAAGTAGTTACTCCTTTCTACTGAGGGGCATAGGGACGGAATGAGCAAGTCCCAGGTCTAGCTCTGAATAATGAATTATTCCATGTTCGTTGGAGCACATGTAGTTTGAGGTCTGCTTGTGAGCAGCACTTGCAGAATTCCAAAAATTGCAATACATATTATTTATTTCCATTGATAAGGGGTATAAGTGGATTCTGCAAACAGAGCTCTGGAACGAATGAGTATAGCAAAAATATTGCTGGCTTGTGTGTGTCTGGTTTTCTATGCTGGCGAAACGAGCAAACATAAAACCTTTTAGCTTACAACAGAAATAGTTTTTACTACCATCTGTTCAGATTATGAAAGACATGAAATTCAGACACTTTTTCCTGGATGGTCCCGCCTATCCACTCTAGCTTTTTTTCCTAGCATCTCATTTCAAAGGTTTGATTATTGCTTCACGGGAATAACCACACTGCTTGTGTATAAATAGCATGGGGGAAAAGATTCTGCGAAAATCAAACTTCAGAAAATGAATGGAGAAACAGATATTCATTCCTAATATTCTGCCATATCAACCTAATGTGGTATAGAGATGAGCAGAAAATGGTTTTCTTATCAATTTTGAGAAACACAATTGGTTTTTTTCATATCCAGAATAAGGATGAAAACTTCATCTAAAAATGCTCATGAACTGAATATCTGGAGAAATCAATTGAATCAAAATGCTTTGGGTCAATAAGTTCAAAATATTTATTTCACTTTTGACATTCCCCTTCTCCCCCCGCCTTTAATTCCCTCTTTAGCCTAAATTTACTAAAATTTCAAAACAAAAAGTCATGGTGATGTAAGTTACCTAAACTTTCTGGATTGAACATTTTGAAATGGGATATTCTAACAATTTTAAAAGGTTTTTTGCCTCCAAGATTTCTAATCAGGAGACTCATTGAAATTAACTGTTTTGCAAGCAGTTTTGGTTTTGACGATTTTGGGGGGAGTGAAAAAACAATGTCGAAAAATTCTCAACTAGCTCTAATTTGCATCCCACATATTAGGCCCATTCAAAATTGCATGAAATCAACACAAAGAGCCAGATTATTGGGATTTACTTCTGCAGAGGATTCTGAGGGCGGTGAGCTTAGACTAAGCACTCATGGATAGAGAGCACTTACAGTTCTGTAACTAAAGGCTGAACTCTCTGGTCCGGTATACTCTGGTTCGGCAACATTCATGGTCCAGCGTGATTTTAGTTAGCCAGATGTCCACTTATCATGGGTGTGGCCTAGTTTCTCGTAGTCCCATAAAGTTTGTTTATAGCCCCCAGTCCCAGCTCTCAGTAATTTGTGCTGTTATTTAGCTCTAATTAACGCCTAGATGTTTTCTAGGAGCCCAGTAAGCAGTGGAAGTGTTGGCAATGCTATGAGAAAATATTGACCTCCTGTGGTTTGGCAGATTCACTGGTCAGGTCCTGAGGGTGCTGGCTTAGAAATGTTCAATCTATAGGACTTCCTGAGTGCAAAATGGGGGTGTGTGTGTGAGTGAGAGATTCCCTTCTGATGCCCCAGCACATTTAGGGGGAAGCACTGAATGAAAGTAAAAGCATCACCTGTTTGAAAATAAGCAATAGGGGCTGCAGGAAGGGGAGCTGGAAGAATTGTTATAAGGGGGGGGAGGAGACAGCCATAGAACCGAGCTGAAAACCCTGTATGTAATGGAATCCACCAATTCAAGCCAAGGGATTTAGCAGCATCTCTAGTTCCTGCACCTCTAGCTTTCGATGATCACACTGTCCCCAGGAACCTGGGAAGCAAGGGACAAGATTTTCCACAGAAACAAGTGCTCACGTTAGGTTCCCAAATTCTTCACCAGACCCCAAAATAAGAGGCCCGCCTATCAAACGGGCTGATCATCCATGAGTTGACCCATCTGCTCCTCTACAAGTCAACGAGAGCTGCTCCGTCCTATCACTTTTGAAAATAAGGTCATTTATTTAGATGCCTAAATATAGCCTTACACGCCTGCAGTTAGGTTACTCCTTTTGAACATCTTGTTCATAATACCCGCTCCAGCCCTAGGAATAAAGTGATTCCCATTTCAGGAGTTATTTCAATATGAATGAAAGGCCATGAAATGGGCACTCTATTTCACGGAAGTCATCTAATTTGTCTTTGCTTTTCAATGGCACGTGTCCAAATACTGCAATTCTTTAGAGTGCATTACTCCAGTTGTGCATACGACACATTATTCCCAATTTCAAGGGCAATGGGAGAAGGCTGATAATTGGAACGATGTGGGATTATGTGGTACTTTGGTGTCAGGGAGCGATCATGGGGATATACTGCCTAAACTGTAGTGTTTTGGTATTGTGTGTAAGTTGTGTTTCAAAAACCATGTTTCTTCTACCCAAAACTTGGTAGCAGAGTGGAGCAGACACAATCATAACATATTTACTAAGGGTCATTTCTCCTTGTTGCAATATCATTATATGTCATCATTTTTAGAGTTCAATTACACCTCTTCTGAGCAGAGCAATGTTAGAAAGAGCGTGAATGTGTAATTAAAGTGGTTAGAGATCGTGGCCACTGATTCTAAATGACCTAGTTATGTGTGCACCACTTCAGACTTCTTGGGCCTTGTTTTTCAGAAACGTTGAGCACTCTTCCTCCCTGACGCCTACAGTCACTTAAGTTCTCTCTGTCTCTGTCTGTCTCTCCTTGAAATTTTGGAGAAATAAAGCCAAAATGTAATTACAGTAATTCCTCATTTAACACTATAGATGCATTTCTGAAAATGTTCGTGCTAAGCGAAAACGTGCTTTGAGGGGTCAATTTTCCCATTAAAAATAATGGAAAAGGTGGGGGTTGTGTTTCAGGTGGTGGTGGCAAAGTCAATTTTTTGTTGGTGCTCGGTCATCAACATTAGATATCTAGCAACACAAGTCGCCGTGGTTTGTTAAAACACAAAGATAAACACGTGAGTGAGCGGAGGAGCGCTGTGACCACGTGTATTCATCTGCTCATGCGTATTACCACTGTTTTCACCAACTTATACTGCCGCACGAAGTAGTCTGCCACTTGATTATTTTCATGTTATTTCGGGGATGGTCATTTTATTCGAAAAAGTTCCCTAAAAAAAAAAATTGTGCTATTGTGAAAACGTGTTAAGTGGGCACGTGTTAAATGAGTAATTACTGTACAGAAGGAAATTTGCAACAAACAGAAATGAGGGGCTAAGTATCGAAATGCCATCGTTAGTATAAAATAGCACCAGAGTGGTACTACTGCTCAATCTGGTGGAAGACAGAGAGAAAATAATGAATATTTCTTTGAATATAAACAACATGTTCACTTTGAGGCTTGTGACTAGAGCTGGTTGAGAAGTGGAGGGGAAAATCACCAACATTTTCTCAGGTTTTTTTTCCCTATTTTTGTCATAATTACAAATATTTTGAAAATTTTGAGTGGGTCATCTTAGAACCTCTTTTATTTATCCTTTGCAAATATTCATACAAGTAATTTTGTTTATTTTTTTACATTTATTCAAACATGTATTGCTGAAACATGTATTTGCTTGAACATTTATATTTTTAGCTACCTTGAATCAAATCTGTGGATTTGGCAGACAACCAGTACAGGATCAGAAATGACATCACCATTCACACACAGGGAAAATTATTGTGAGCAGCAAATACTCAAAGTGAGAGTCACGACAAAGAATTCAAGAATGAAGGAATACGTAAAATAAAATAATGGGTTGTGGCAAATAGAACAAAAAGAAGCTATACTCAGACTGTCCTGTGGATTATGAAATAGGTTTGCTATTATTTAGTGTTTCAAAGTCTTTAAAATGAGATCAAGGTCCTGCTAGGGCTGGTGTCATACAAACACGCAGGAAGAGATTGTCTCTGACAGTAATTAGGTATGCAGTAAGTACAAGCAACTTTAAGAAGTGCAGCTCTGTAACCAAAAGGCCAAATTGCCAACTGGTGTAAATACATAGCTCCATTGTTTCATTGCCAACTTACATAGATGTAATGTTACTACATGTAATTCCCAGTCAAGAACCTTTCAACTTCAGCAGCACCACTTCATCCAAACTTTTTTTTAAATAACTAGGAAACAACTACCAACTATAAAATGTCAAGTACCTTTATCTGAACATTTTATGTTATTTAATCCCCTTTCATTATGATTCATGCATACACAATGCAATTAATTATTGCCTTTTTCAAAAGATATAGTTCTTGTAAAGTTTATTGCAAACAGAGCATGTCTAGAGAGTCAAAGGAAACAATTGTGAAATAATTTGCAACAAAGACAAGACAATTCTCCCCCTTCCCCCCTCCCCATCCCCCCGCGCACACATACTTAATGTCTTTCCCTAAGAGATACAGAGGAAACAAGTTCACTATATTTTAGCAGTATTGTTACAGTAAAGTTTTGTTGCCATGGCAAGAAACACTGAGTGGATGAAATCATAAAGTTTTCAAGGAGGTGCTAATAACTCAACAGGGTGTAATAACTTCTTGAAAATGTCCAAATTCATAAAGCATTTCCAAAGGGGTAACTATAAACTAAGAAACATGGCAAAACACAGAATAGGCAATGGTGAAGTTGTATTGTACCTAATCCTTAAAAAGCTGGTTCTTACTATATTTTTACTCTGCCCCTCCTTGTAACTTTAAAGTTATACATAATGTCTCTATGGACCAGACTGTGACATCCTTTGTCATGTTAAATAGTACCTTCTACCATGCAGTTATCTATGGGACTATTCGCAGAGTAAATTTCTTGTCAGTGTGATTAAGATTGGCCTTGTCTACACTAACCTCCAACACCGATCCAATCTGCGTGACTTCAGTTATGCAAATAGCACAGCTGAAATCAACATATTTACTGCAGCATCTTCTGTGCAGTAAGGTCAGCAGAAGGCTACTCTCCCGTCAACTCGATCTACTCTTCTCATCCTGGTGGAATACCAGAATCAGCGGGAGAGCACCCGGAGATCAATTTATCGCATCTAAGCAGATGCAATTAATTGACAGTCAGTGAATCAATTCCTGTGGTGTCGATCCACTGGATAGTGGAGACAAGCCCATTATCATAGCCCCATGCAGATTGGGAGGATGGTTGCATGATGGGTAGAGGGGATGCAAGCTTTGGAGTTCTTTTGGATAGAGATGTGTGAATCAGTATGGATTGCAATAAGACCTCCCTAAACTTTGAGTTTTTACCCAGAACTCAGAGAACCTAGAATGAGACGAGTGAACATTTCTGTAATTTTTTGTAACGTTTCTATTTTGTATTTCTAGGATCTGGTTTGAGCCAGAAACATAACTGTCAAAAGACCATGGGAAAGGCTGGTGAGAACTAGGAAATACAGTACTCAGACTTTAAAACACTGTTCATGTGAAAGTTCCACCCCACCTTTGTATTCACCCGGGTGAAATCCCATCTCTGTTTGAACTCAGTGGGAATGCTGATATTGACTCTAGTAGGTGCAGGATTTCACCCCTAAAATCTAGGTATTTCAGGTATGAGCTTTAGAGAAGCATCCACAGTTTGGGGTAAAGAACCAAAGAACAACCACACTTCTAAGCCAAGATCTTTTTTTAAAGGAACCTAAGGTTAGGTTCTTATATCCATATTTAGATACCTACAAAAGTAACCTGAAATGCTGAACATGCAGCACCTCCCAGGGAAGTCAGAATCTCAGAGACAGTACATTGCCATAGCTCCATTGATTCCACTGGATGGGGCAAATTATCATAGCTCAGCCTACGTTGACTTCAGTGGAGCTATGGCCAGGTTTACACTAGACCCGGAAGCTTGGCTTAAGGTAAAGCAACTCCAGATATGTAGAATAAGTAGTTGGTGTCGGCTTACCTGAAAACAAACTTGAGGGCATCCCCACAGCAGGATGCCAATGGGAGCAAGCACGCCAGTTGGCTTACCTTACTGCTCGCAAGAGCAGGATTATCAGACACCAGTGGGGGTGCTCTCTGAGTTTGATTTAGCAAGTCTTAACTAGACCCGCTAAATCGAACTCAGGAAGATCGATCACGGCAGCAGTGATCATCCATGGAGTGAAGACGTGCCCATTTTGAGATTATACCCAGCTGACATTCTGCCTCTGTTTGCTCAGGTTAAAGTGACTTGTCATCTTTACCGTATTCTCCTACCAGAGAAATGTTAATTTTCCTGCCAGGGGCCAAATCACACTCTCAGACCTGCATGCAGAAGGGACCACCCACATTCCAATTTTCCTTCCTGTTATTACAGGATTTGAGACTTAATGACATAGAGCTGCTACCCAACCCCATGGTGGGGGAAAAACATTAATGGAAATCAGTGCTGCAGGGTTTATGCTCTCATTGATGATAATTGTTTTAAGAGAGGATTAGAGGAGGCAGTTAAGTCATCTGTTGTCTAAAGTGTGACATGGTGTAAATAAATGTGTCGAATCGAGTTCTGGGAGGGTTCTGTTTTCAGTTTTGGCAAAGTGGCTGTCTATAAGCTATTAGAAAAGTGTGATCTGATTTTAATAAATTTATTTTCTCTCCTATTGGCACTCTGCTTGAAAATAACTAAGAGACATTTTGCCATGTAGCATATTTCATTCTGAAAAGCAAACCCAGGTCCTAACAGTGAACCAAATAGCCAATGCCTTGGAAGACAGGCTACAAACTTGCTTAGAAATGTAATAGCAACCAATATGTGATGATTATTCACAACTTATTTCTTTACAATATTAAACAATAGCATGTTAAAGGCATGTTCTATGTAATAAGCACTTGCATTTTGAGGAGCCAAACTCTGCCTTCCGACTGTTTTAATTCAAAGGAGAGAGACAAGATGCTGAGGTGATGTCTCTTCTTGGACCAACTTCTGTCAGTGAAAGCGACAAGCTTTTAATCTTTACAGTGCTCTTCTTCAGGGCAGTGATCAGCCGCAATGCTATGAACGGGAGTGTCACTGAAAGCGAATGCAGTATGAAGTCTGCCTGTTAAGTCGAGGGCTGGGTTCTTGGCAGGGAAGGATGGCAGAGTCCCTCAGAACCAGCCTCTGCAGAGATAGCTCTGACTTCCTGAAGATTGCCACCCCCACACCTCTCCACACCCCCAGCCCCATTATGCACCGATCCTAAGGGAAGCTCAAATTTGGGGTTAGAAATGCTGCTAGCTCCCCAGGAAGAACGAGACACACAAGCTCCTAATTGGATGATTTGGGAAAAACATTGCAAGGGGATCCTCAGAATTGTCCTCACTGGGCTTCTCCCTTAGGTTATTTGCATGGGAGTGGGGTGATGAGGGGTAAAGTGGAAGTGAATATTCACCAAAGAAAATGTTCCCTTGAATCAAGTGAGATCTCCATGATTTCCAATACCAGTCTGTCTTGTTATGCTTTACACGGCACAGCACAGCATTCTCCAACCTGCATATCCATCTAATGTTTCTGATTGTGGGGGCAGGGTGAATTGAGCCATTCTGCCCAGCTTACTCACTGGTTCACAGGTAGAGCTGGTCTAAACCTCCACTTTTTCAGGGCCCAAAAAATGACTTTTCAACCAAAATGAAAATGTTGGGGACGGTTTCAGTCAATATTCTCCACCTTTTGTTGACAAAGAAACAAGCTGCGAATCAGACTTGGTCTGCAAATGTTCTAAGATATGGAGTTACTAGCAAAGAAGGTCCATGCACACCGCACGTTAGATGTGAATGTTGTAGAAAAATTCTGGAAAGGGAATTCAGACTTTGCAAATGTATTTGTTCCAGAAGCCTGTTTGTATGTGCTGCGCTGTGACTTCCTTCCCCGGATACTACAGACCCAAACTAAATGGTTCCTAGTTCTCATTAATGTAATCCTGTAATGTTAGCCTAGCGCTTTGACAGGAACGAGCAACTTGTGTCAGCAGCAGCCCTTTGAGGTGCACTGCTCTTCCCACCCCTACAGTCCGAACTGCAGGGCAGGATAAATAAACCCGAAGAATTATCTCACCCAGTCGAGGCATAGAAGCATACCATGGACTTCCATGTTCAATCAAAAGCATTCCTTCTGGGGCACCTGGCATTGGCCACTGTCAGCAGAGAGGATACTGGGGTAGATGGACCTTTGGTCTGACCCAGTCTGGCCCTTCTTATGTTCAGTGACCAGCACCTCTACCTGTGGCATAGCATTCTTGGGCAACAAACCTGAAGTTAGTCTTCACCAAATGTGGAGACCGATGTTCCCTTTTAACCAAGATGAGGCAGACTGGCCTTTTCTATGCCACTTTCTGTCTAGGTTTGAATTGTCTAGGAGTGGCCCGAGGCGGGCTGCGGCAGCTGGCACCCCAGGCGGAGCGTGCGATCGGCGCCCCCGCCTGCACGGCTGTCAATGGGCCGTCAATGGGGTGACATCATCATCGGGTGCCCCAGGCGCCCCGTGATGTCATCATCGGGCACCGTTGAAGGCAGCACCCTAGGCGATGGCCGAGTCAGCCTATAGCCACGGGCCGCTCTTGGAATTGTCCAATACAAATTAATTGTGTTCATAGTTGTGATGTAGTGGGGGTGCTGTCTGCTCTGTAACCCGGTGTCCCCCTGCATTGTAATGTGTGATTCCTACTGACTCACCCACATGTGTATTAGCCCAGACACCTAGGCCCAGCCTGACCAGATAACTAGGTTCTTCCCCCAGAGGAGAGACAAAGGGAGGGAGGTGGAGACGAACACCAGGTTTCAGGGGAAGGGTCAGTTGCTGGCTGGGAACCATGAAGGAAACTGCCGAAGCTGAGGGTTTGGATGGGGGGAGGAGGGCAAAGGACCTCCTAACTCAGGGGGTCTGAGGCATCCTGGCCCTGACTCCTGTAACCACATCACGTCTATGCTGTGCTGTACCCTGGAGGAGCAATAAACCCTCACTATTCTACTGGCTGGCGGAGTCTGTTCTTGCTGCTACAGGATCAGGGGGAACTCCGACTTGCCGTCACAACAGTTAAATATGATTGTAAGATACTTTTGAGAATAAAGGCGTCAGTGGTGATTACAAATGCCTATTTAATGTGCCGGTCAATCCACAACAGCTCACTTTAGAGTTCCAAATACCGAGTCCTTGCAATGAATTATAAATTACTGCAAAAGAGTATTTTGAAAGAATCTCAGATGCTGTTCACAGCCCAGTGGTACATAGAAAAAATATTTACTGCAGATCATTCACCCTCCTCTAGTTTGACACTCTTGGGGGCATCTACACTGGAGCTGGGAGTATAAGTGGCAGCTTGAGAAGACAGACCCATGTTAGCTGTGATCCAGCTCGCATGCTAAAATAGCAGTGTAGCCAGGACTGTCTGGGCAGTGGAATGGCCTAGTGTCCCTGAGTTTGATACTCTGAAATCCTGGGGAGGTAGTTGGAGTGACTACCCCATCCGGCCACCTTCACAACTACAGCTAGCTGCTGGTTCCAGCACAGAAGCTTGATCAGAACAAGAGTGAGTATGTCTCCCCAGTGACAAATTACATCTGTAGTTCCAGGATAGACACACCCTAAACATGTGTTGGCCCCGTTTGCTCTTTGATCCCTGATCCTACAAGTCACTCCACTTGGGTGCAGAGAGTTGCCTGCGCACAATAACTTTCTGGGGCTAGGGGAGTGAATTTTTTTGACAGATTTAGTTACATTGGTACAGGCCCTTGTGTGGATGCAGTTTTAGCAATGTAGTTAACACAGTACGTGTGGGCTGTTCTTAAAAGTTTTGTGAGTATAGCCGTGTTGGTTGCGGGGGAAGGGTGACTTTTTTCCCCACACTCTTGACCAACCTAGCTTAGTTTGACAAAATCTTCATGTCGGGGATGGGCAATAAGCCAGATATAGCTCACTAGGGTTAGCCTCTGGCGGGCGGCAAGCACTTTATTTACTTGTGTGTCCACAGGTACAGCGGCTTGCCGCTCCCATTGGCTGTGGATCATCATTCCCGGCCAATGGGAGCTGCAGGAAGTGGCATGGAGTGGGAATGGTGATTTATGGCCAGCGGGAGCTGCAAGCATCTGTATCCCCAAAGCACTAGTGTAATGCCAGGGGCTAACCCTGGTGAACTGCATATGGCCTTCAGGCCACGTATAGCCCACTCCTACTTCATGTAAACACAGGAGAACTCTTTCACCTGCAGACACTGCATGCCCAATAGGATGTCTCACTGGATAGCTGTACCTGTGTAGCTACATTGCCAAACTCTTTCTAGGGTTGACAGGGCCTAATGCAGACAAGGCCTTAGTACAACGCATGTTTGTATGATCAGTATTAGAACAGCATCAGTGTTAGTTCTCACGGGAAAACTGATGCTTTCAGGCACCTTCTTGCCTTTAAGCATTGTTGGGGTTTTTTTTGGTAAGGCTGACTTTATTACAATAATGATACGCTATTTAGAACTGCAATTAACCTTCTAAGCTGTCTTTGTATTAAAAAAAAACAATTTAAAGGATTAAAATTGGGAATGATTACTCGATCACAAGACAGGGAATGTTCAAGGCAGCCCAGCTTAACTGCTGAATTCAACATGAACAATATAGGTTGAATCTCTTTAGTCCGGCACACTCTGGTCTGGCAACATCCGTAGTCCGGCGTGATTTCAGTTCTCCGGATGTCCACTTATCATGGGTCTAGCTAAGTTTCCTGTGGTTTGGTAAAGTTTGTTTACAGCCACTAGGCATGGCCTTCAGTGTTCTGTGCTGTTATTTAGCTCTAATTTACTCCTAAATGTCTTTTATTTATTTTGGGTGTGGATATCCTAAACTCAAAACTCTGGTCATCTGAAGAAGTGGGCTGTGCCCACGAAAGCTCATGATACCATCTATATGTTTTGTTAGTCTATAAAGTGCTACCAGACCATTTGTTTTTTAAGTTTATTTTGTTTTTCTGTTATGAGAGAAGGTTCCTCCCTCTCCTTCCCTCTGATTTTCCTCTTTTGGCATAGTGATGTGTATGCTAGTGCTGACCCTCTGCAAAGGGATGGACATTAATTACCCTCTAGTCTGACCTTCTACATATCACAGGACAAAGAACCTCATCTACCCCATCCTCTACTAGTTCCACAATCTCTGACTGAGTTCCTGAAGTCCTGAAATTGTGATTTAAACTAAAAACTTCAGGTTACAGAGAATCTAGCATTGTGGCTGAAGAAAGTGAAAAAACACAGGGACTCTACCGTATAACCTGGGAGGTGGGGAATTCCTTCCTGACTCCAAATATGGAGATCAGTTAGGCCCTAAGCATGTCAACAAGTCTCAGCAGCCAAACACCCGGGAAAGGCTTATCTGTGGAAATTCAGAGCCCTCCCCTTCTCATCCCTCCCCCTCATCTCTGATGATTGGGGCTATTTGCGGCCAGCAATTACAGATTGGCTACATGCCATTGTAGGCCATTTCCTCTTAGCTTTCCCTTCGTAAACTTCTCAATCTTAGTCTTGAAGACATTTAGTTTTCTCACTGCCACTGTTCCCCTTGGAAAGCTGTCCCAGAACTTCAGTCCTCAGCTGGTTAGAAAATGTTGCCTAATTTCCACGCCTAAATTTGTTGATGTCTAGTTTGCATCCATTTGTTCTTGTGTCCACTTTGATGCATAAATAATAATAAATGTATATTTATATTAATAATTCCTCTGCCTCCCCACTGTTTATCCCTCTGATATATTTATAGAGGGCAATCAGTTCTCTCCTCTCAAATATATCTGTAAAACTATTCTTGAACAGTTTTGAATTACAAATGGCAAATTAAATTTCATGTTCATAAATATAAAGTAATGCACATTGGAAAAATAATCCTAACTATACATACAATATGATGAGGACTAATTTAGCTACGACTACTCAAGAGATAAATCTTGGAGTCATTGTGAATAGTTCTCTGAAAACATCCACTCTGTGCAGCGGCAGTCAAAAAAAACCAACAGAATGTTAGGAATAATTTTAAAAAGGACAGAAAATATCTTATTGCCTCTATATAAAATCATGGTAGGCCCACATCTTGAATACTGCATACTGATGTGGTCACCTCATCTCAAAAAAAAAAAAAGATATATGGCCATCAGAGCACCTGCGCTTTTTCCGATAGGGGTTTCTTGTGCAAGAAACCCCTGCGGAGCGTCCACACCTGCCTTTTTGCACAAGAGCTATAGCGCAAAAAGGAGTTATTCGTGGCGGGGAGAGGAATAACTCTACCAGCAAAAGCCCTCTGTTCTATCGATTTTCTTGTGCAAAAGCGCTCTTGAGGTGTGGATGCTCTAACAGTTTTTGTGCAAAAACAGATGTTTTTGCGCAAAAACCTTGTAGTGTAGACGTAGCCTAACAGTTCAAAAAAGAGTTAGATAAATTCATGGAGGTTAGGTCCATCAGTGGCTATTAGTCAGGATGGTAGGAATGGTGTCCCGGGCCTCTGTTTGTCTGGAAATTGATGACAGGATCACGTGATGGTTACCTATTGTGTTCATTCCCTCTGGGGCATCTGGCATTGGCTACTGTCAGCAGACAGGAAACTGAGCTAGATGGACCTTTGATCTGATCCAGTATGGTCATTCTTATGTTTTAAATGTCCTGGGCTGTTCCCGGGTAATAAGGGGAAGAAGGGGAGTATAATTTTTTTGATAAATTGTTCACAATAGTTTGACTAGTTTTAGAAGAAATACAGATTTGTGGATATTGATCACCCCTGAATAGACTTGCAGCTCTTATAAGATTCACCCACTGCTATTAAAAATCCCTGTGTGGCCTCTCATCGGAGTATGACATGCTGATTCTAGAGTGATCTATCCTCCCTAAGAGTTCAGTTAAAGTACCTCCCCTTCCCCAAAAAAGGTACAAACTAGTAACTAATACTTTATTTTCATTTGATTTTTGTTGTTTGAGTTGTTAAATCTTGGTTTCTTTAGCTAGTCTCAGAAAAGCATCAGACAGGAAAAGGAGAAAGTAATTGTATTCTCAAGTAGACACAATTAGGGCATAGTGGGATTAAAGTTGAAACTGGCTAAGTGAACAGTCCTACAGCACTACATCAGAATGCCAGAGATCATGTGCCTTTTTATATGGGACTTCCATTTCAGTGGAGTATTCTGCTCAGAAATTGATGGCATGAAAATGGAAGAGTCTGTGATGACAGCGGAAAGTCCGTGTCTATTAAAGAGACACAGCTGCAATTTACTAAATTGAATAAGGGACTAAAAGTTTATGGGAACTGAGCACCTAAAAGATCTCAAAAGCCCCTTTTGAAAGTCCCATTCCGGTTACCCTCCTGGTGGACAGTCTGGGAGCTGTTTCTGAATTTTGCATAGAGAGAGAAGCGGTCTCACAAATCTACCTCTTTCTAAACATTGGCATAACTACTGGGTTCACTTTGATCCTAAATCCCCCCTTCAATGCATCGTTCCCCTCCTCCCCCCACACACACACATACAAGCGGAGGCATTCCTTTGATTTTTTTGGCAGGTATGTATAACTTGTTAGGACCTATTTGTTCAGACTAGTGTGTGCAGACAGTATATTAATGCTCGTTGAAATAATGCAGTGCCTTCTGGGCCTCTGTCCTTTGTTTGTTTGTTTTTCTTTGTACAGACTCCAAACTGGTTGCTTCACACCATCATGACACAAAAAATAGAATCCAACTAATTTTGTTTTGCTGTTGGTTTATGCGCAGTGTGCCTAATTCAGGGCCCCCCCCCGCCCACCCCGCCGTCCGGGCAGCGTTACTCTATATTGAAATCAGTTCTGTTCATACCCTGAACAATAGTTAACTTGTGTTGTCTTTCCTGTTTGCTGGCGTCATGTGACTGATTTATAACAAAATGCACAATAGAAATGAGCCCAGGACTACGCAAAAGTTTTGAGGCCATATATGAAGGCCTGTTTGAATCCATTGTCTCATGCTATGTTGATTTAAGAGTGGGTTGGACGAAAGCACTGGGTAAACTACTATACACAACAGTCCCCCTCAGGCCAGGAGAATGATTAGATGCTGCCACAAATCATTTTTGCCTTTCATGAATATGAGCTCTACTGTACCATTTCTTTCTCTGGGCTTCCCACAGCATTCTGGGTCCTTTGTTCCAAACTGTCCTCCGTGCACGTATGGCAGTGTATACTGGGTGCAAACTTTCCATTTCTGAATCTGGATTCAATCCCCAGCCTAACTGAAGTGCTCTTAATTATACTGACAGGAAGACCCTGGAGGGCCATAACACTAGTCCTTTCTTGGATGGCACCGTGTTTTAGCCACTCCTCCCCGCCTGTCTCCCAGCATGCTGTCTGCATTTAAAGGGCCTGGAGCCATTGGCATAGAAGTTTGTTAGCATCACCCAAGAATTCCCCCACGTGTTCATGTCAGAGCTGCTGAACGGAGCTTGATACTCATACGCTCCTCAACGTCTGGACCCTTTTGCATCCGGTGCAGTGCTAGCCACTCTGTGGGATGTTTAACCAATAATTATTTATGAGAACGCCATTAATTATAATGAGGAGTGTCGCTTCAAAATCTATGCTGAAATGACAGTGGTTGAGAAGCGGGGTATGAGTCAACAGTGTGCCCTTGGAGACAAGCAGGCTAACGGCATATCGGGGTGCATTAGTAGGAGCATTTCCAGCAGATCTAGGGAAATGATTGGTCCCCTTTACTCTGCACTGGTGAGGCCACATCTGGAGTCTTGGTCCCCTGGTACAGAAAGGATGCGGAGGCATTGGAGGAAGTCCAGTGGAGGGCAATAAAAGTGAGTAGGGGGCTGGAGTACGTGACATGAAGAGAGACTGAGGGGTTTGGGCTTATTTAGTCTACAGAAGAGAAGAGTGAGGGGGGATTTGATAGGAGAACTTCAACTACCTGAAGGGGGAGGGGAGCTGCAAAGAGGATGGAAAGAGGCTGTTCTAAGATGACAGAACAAGGAGCAATGGTCTCAAGTTGCAGTGGGGGAGGTCTAAGTTGGATATTAGGAAAAATGATTTCACTATGTGGGTGGGGAATCACTGGAATGGGTGATACAGGGAGGTGGTGGAATCTCCATCCCTAGAGATTTGAGTCCCAACTTGACACAGCCCTGGCTGGGATGATCTAGTTGGGGCTGGGTGGGAGGTTTGGACTCAATGACCTCCTGACGTCTCTTCCAGCCCTAAAATTCTATAATTCTAAGAGACGCTAAGATTTTATAAAGCTTTCATCAACACATGGGCCCAGAATATCCCAGTTCCCACCTTTATCCCACAACAACTACTAGTATGAGCCTAAGGACACAATTGAACCTGATTTCTGTGGGTCGGTTTTGGACCATTGACGCTTACAGGAATCTGTTCCTCCAATGATGTCTAGCCCCCGTATTACTCCACAGCTGCCCACTTACAATTCTTCATTCTGAGCTGCAGGGGGGGGATGGGGGGGATAGTTTATTTTGTGCAGCACTTTACTCAGAAAATGCAGTGTTGCATGACACACAAATTATCCAAAAGTCTGGTTAGCATTTGTTTCCCCAACCTTTTTCATGTTGCTAGTGTCTGAATCTGGGTTCCATCCCCAGCCTTATTTAACTGCTCTTAATTATGCTGACAGGAAGACCCATGGGGGCCATAACACTCGTCCATTCTTGGACCGCAGCGTGCTCTGGCCACTCCTCCTCATGTCCCCAGCATGCTTCCTGCATTCAAAGGGCCTGAAGCCAGGGGCATAAAAGTCTGTTAGCAGAGACTTTACCCGTGTGCAGAATATGCAGTTGCCTAGGGCACCTGGAAATTTGGGGCACCGCTGGGTCTTAATGTCCACCCACCTGCCGCTTCCAATCCCTGCTCTGTGGCGCTGCTGCATCTGGAGGGGATTTATTTAACTTTAAAAGTGAAAAAGGTTCTGCTCTGGGACAGGCTATCAAAGAGCCATTCAAGTGGCAATGAAGCCATAACACAGGCATTTGCCAACTCCTGTCAGTTCCTCAATTTTCTGTGGGAGTCCACAGGACCGGAGTTTAAAGTAGTTTTTTTTTAAATATTTCATTGGTGTGTTGCAGAAGATTATAAAATCACATCTTTAAAAAAAAATCATTGCCCACCCTCCCCAGCTGCCATCGGGCATAGGGGCACCAGCTAAATATTAGGGAGTTGGGCCCTATAAATCCCTCTTTGTTAGTATCACCCAAGTATTACCCTCCTCCCACTCCCTTTCTGCTTTATAATTCAACTTCTGTGCCTCTTGCTGCATATTGTTCATCTGAAGAAGTGGGTTATGCTCACAAAAGCTCACGATACTGTTTATATATTTTTGTTAGTGTAGACGTAGCCTTAGGTTGCGTCTAGACTACATGGCTCAGTTGACGGAGCCATGTATCATAGAATCATAGAACCATAGAGCTGGAAGAGACCTCAGAAGGTCATCAAGTCCAGCCCCCTGCTTTAGGCAGGACCAATCCCAACTAAATCAACCCAGCCAGGGCTTTGTCAAGCCGAGACTTAAACACCTCTAGGGATGGAGACTCCACTACTTCCCTAGGTAACCCATTCCAGTGCTTTACTACCCTCCTAGTGAAATAGTTTTTCCTAAAATCCAACCTGGACCTCTCCCACCACAACTTCAAAAGTAGTAAAGTAGTTTACTCAGCATAGTCAAAGAAGCGGGGATTTAAATAATCCCCGCTTCATTAAAATAAAAAGGGCCACCGCGCTGTGCCGACAATCAGCTGATCCGGCACAGTGCGGCAGTCTAGACGCGGCTGCGGTCGACAAAGGAAGGTTTACCGGAGTGGTCAACAAATGAGGTTTACTGGAGTGGTCGACAAAGGCTTCCTTTGTCGACTGCGCCACGTCTAGACTGCCACGCTGTGTCGGATCAGCTGATTGTTGGCACAGCGTGGCGGCCATTTTTACTTTCATGAATCGGGGATTATTTAAATCCCCGCTTCTTTGACTATGCTGAGTAAACTACTTTACATGGCTCCATCGACGGAGCCATATAGTCTAGACGCGCCCTAAGAGACTGCGATGCTATTTCGGGATACCGGAGTATCGCAAAATAGCTATCCCACATCCCAGTAAACCTCATTCTACGAGGAATAAGGGACAATCCGGAATAGTGCTTTATTTTGAAATTTGGTGCTGTATAGACAGCACTAAATGATTAAATAAGCTATTTCGAAATAGCATCGAAAATAAGGTAGGCAATTTGCATAGCTCAAATTGCATATCTTATTTTAAGATATGGTGCAGTGTAGATGCACCCTAAGGTGCTACAGGACCATTGTTGGTTTTTTAAGTTTTCTTATGCGTGCAGATCTATGTTGCTGAAAGAAGCAAGGTAAAGGTAGATGTCTTATATATTATTAAATTAGCGAAGCTCCTAAGAGCTCTAGTTGTGGACTAGCTAGGTGCTATACAAACACAGATCTAAAAAGACATTCCATTCTTATTGTAAAGGCTGCGACTCTCTTTTATTATGCATTTCAGCAACATTCATGGAAGCCTGACGAGAGCCCCAGGTAGCGGCTTTCTGCTGGCTTTTCACTGAAAGGGTTAGCATATCCATCGCCCTGCACCTGCTGTTGCCAGCATACCAGGCCAAAGCAGGTGTAAAATGCTGCCATCCCCAATATTGTCAACCTCAAGTGTTAAAAAGTGATGAGTTTGGGTCTCCCCAAAAGCAGGCTGTTGTCTTAAGAATGTGAAGAATTCAAACAGAAATAAGTGATGACGAGGGAGTTTTTTCATTTTCATTCTGCTTTTTGAGCCTTTTTGGTTTTACATGTTCAAGCTTTTCTTTGCAACCATCATGAGGGCAAGAAACATCATTCCCTTGTAAATAAAAGCTGAGATTTTCACCATACTGAGATGATTCCAGGATGTCAAGCTATAAAAAAAGCACTAAACATGGTGCTACCCCCATAAAAACCACAACAGCTGGTAATCTGAACCCCTTCTCAAGGAGTTTGATGTCTGGCTAACATAAGTAATGGGTGACAGAAATGGAGCTGCCCTCTAGTAACTCATGAATATTGTATATTCAGCTGGCTGGGATAGTGAAACAAGTATGAAGGAAAAAGAAGAGCTCAAGATAAGCCACATCTCCACATCTGGAGATATTTAAGAGCAGGTTGGATAGACATCTATCAGGGATGGTCTAGACGGTGCTTGGTCCTGCCACGAGCACAGGAGACTGGATTCGATGACCTCTCGAGGTCCCTCCCAGTTCTAGAGTTCCATGAAACACTTTAGGGCGGTAAAGAGACAATGCCACAGGGCAGGAATGGGTCCATGAGCACAGGAGAGCAAAAGAACTGTAGCAGGATTAAAAGGGATTCTGTCTTGAGAGAAGGGGGCATTTTTTAGGGACACCAGATAGAGATACTGGGGCCCTGCGTGCATGTCAGAAGGTTAGGGCATGTGTATGCTACTCACCAGATTGATGGGCAGCGATCAATCCAACAGCGGTTGATTTATCACATCTAGTGGGGAGGCAAGAAATCAACAGACAAGCTCTCTCCTGTTGACCCTGGTACTCTACCAAAATGAGAAGTATAGGTGGAGTCGATGGGAGAGTATCTGCCATCGACTCACCACAGCAAAGATACCATGGTAAGAAGAGCTAAGAATGTCGACTTCAGTAACGCTATTCGCATAGCTGAATTTGCAAAACTTAGATGGGTGGCCTGCAGTACTGTAGACTAGGTCATAGATTCCCATGAGGGGATGATAAACTTTTAGGCAAAATAGACATAAATGTATTCTTTTAAAATCCATTTTTCTTTAAGTGTTTTGTTCCTACTGTTGAAATGGCCAATATTTTTGTTTTCAGAAGGCAGTGTTGTTGCTGTATTTATCCACAGATTCCCAAACAGAACAACCACAGGTTTCAGAATTCAGTCACAGCTTCTGAGTAATTGTGGTTGATACATCGGATCCTGTAGCTCAGTGCCTGATCTGAGAGAGGCCTGGTCTACACTAGACCCGGCAGCTCAGCTTAAGGTACTCAACTCCAGCTATATAGAATACATAGCTGGAGTCAGCTTACCTTACGCCAAGCTTGGCAGCGTCCCTTTTGCCTTGCAAAAGCAGGAGTACCAGATGCCAGAGGGGGCACCCTCTGCATTTGATGATGTGAGTCTTAACTAGACTCACTAAATCAAACTCCAGAACATTGATCGCAGTGATCTTCCACATGACCTGTGATGATCAGGCCAGAGAGAGAATCAAAAAATTCCAGCCCAGGATAGGTAAAGGCAGGAGGCCGGGCACCTGGGAAGGTGTATTTAGAGAGATCAGAATAGTCATTGATAGAGCATGGAAGAGAATTGCAGTAGGTATGTACTGCATGGCTACACACTGTTCACTCTTACAGACTATTACTCTCATTACTCTTTTGCATTCATAATTTCAGAAGGCACCTGAAAGGGACTCATTTCTTATCAAACGGCTTTATTCACTGTGTTTTGTGCACCGGAGAGCCTTGGTTCAGATAAAGGGACCATCTTTCTTATGAAAAGAGTTTGAAAGCTTCCCGGAGAGTATTGGTGAAGTGCATTATACATGTGCTGTGTACCACCCCCAAGGCAGCTGGACAGTGGAGAGGCTCCACTGAAGGAGTTTGTAGCTCGCATACTGGAGAAACATGGGGCTATAGACCACTCTCCAGTGCATTACGTCACATTCTACAGGATTTTCATGGAGGTGTAGGAGATTCTATCATCTCTTCAGCTGACCTATGAGGAGCAAGTTGTCTGTGGTGATAAAAAAGGTTCATTCTACCCCTTCAGCATCCTCAAATCCAAGTGATGTGACCAGGAAATATGCCTGGGCAATGTGTGTGAGGCAAGGATTTAGCACAGTGTGGCCAATCAGAGTTCTAGGGGTGGCCCAGGAGACGTTTTGTTTACCATCGCCCAAGTGCAGGGCTGCCAGATTCTGCTGGTTTCAGTCCACGCAGGGTTTTTTTTCCCCTGCCAATATTACTAAAGTGACGCACGCATAAAGCAAGGGCACGTGAAGTGAGGCACGTACTGATTCCACACAGTGTTGACTGTGAGAGCCGTGCGCTCCCACCTGCATCCAATCAAAGTGCTGCTGCCATTCAGTCGGCCCACCCCGCAAATTCTAGGGATGCAAGTGCCGTTAGCAAAGCTGCCTGAGCCCGGGGGTCCATCTTGGTTATGAGAATCTAGCAGGGACTCTTCTCTGCTGGATCTGCTCCTCAGTGGAACCCCAGGTGAAAACCATCCCGCTGCCCACGCTACGTCCCAACAGACCCATTCTAGCTTCTCTACCCAGCCCTTTGGAACATTTCCCCACCCCTCTGACATCACCCCCAGTGTCTCTGATCCCTCAGACTCCTCTCCTTTGGCAGCTCAGCTGTTTCATCTCCACCTCAGGTTTTTTTCTCTGCCTTTCAAATGGTCCTGCTTTGGCCATGGGGCTGAACTCAATGACCTCCTGAAATCTCTTGTATCCCTAGGATTTTAGCAACACTCCCACGTACGAGGGCACTAGGTGCCTTAGAAACGTGTGTAAATAACGGTGATCACACATTCCCATGAACAGTGACTGTCGGGTACTTCATTTATATTATTAATGCTTTGAAAACACATACAAATATTTCTGTAGTATAAACCAAGGGGCAGATTGTGCCACGACTCTGAGCCCTGGTCTCCATTAGGGAGTTATTTCGAAATAACCCCTCTTATTTCGAAATAACAAGCGGAGCATCCACACTACCAAACCTGTTACTTCAAAATGAGGGGCTGGTTCTTTCAAAATCTGCACTCCTGCTTTCCATGGGGAATAACGCTAATTTCGAAACAGCGGTCGTGTGGACGTTCCGCCGCTGCTATTTTGAAATAACTACTTCCCAGAATCATTCAAATTATTCCCCAGTGCTTCCTGGGGCGCTAGGCTAAGGTAGCATGTCCACATTAAGGGAGCCTGCCTCGGAGTAATTTCCAGGCTCCCCCATACTGGGGACTTGCTAGTTTGATTTTGTTATTTCGAGAGTTATTATTTCAAATTTACTTATTTCAAAATAATTTCCTAGTGTAGACATGCCCTCAAAGTTATTCTTATTTATATTGCACGAGAGCCTATCAATGCCATCCATGGTTAACGACACCACAGCACCAGGCGCTGTACAAAGACAGGCCAACAAGACAGTGTCTGCCTCCTAGGGTATGTCTAGACTACATCCCTCTGTCGCCAGAGGGATGTAAATTAGACATACCGAAATTGCTAATGAAGTGGGGATTTAAATAGCCCATGCTTCATTAGAATAAAAAGGCTGCGCTTTTGCCGGCGTGGCAATTTGCGGCAAAGTGGCAGTCTAGGCGGATCGTCGGCAGGAAAGCCTTTTCCAACCGATCCTGTAAACCTCGTTGCACGAGGCATAAGGGATCGGTCGGAAAAGGCTTTCCTTGCTGACCAATTCCCGTCTAGACTGCCACTTTTTGACGGCAAATTGCCACGTCGGCAAAAAGCGGTGGCCATTTTTATTCTAATGAAGCGTGGGATATTTAAATCCCCGCTTCATTAGCAATTTCGGTATGTCTAATTTACATCCCTCTGGCGACAGAGGGATGTAGTCTAGACATACCCCTAGAGTTTACAATCGAAGCATCAATACACTGGGCTGCCCCAGGAGTGGTTCATTGTGCCCCAGGATCTCCAGAGACATGATTTCTTGTGGCATCAGATGCTGTTTTACTATCACAGCCCTGCTCTGGACAGGAGGCCGCGTACTCTCTGTAGGAGAGCCAGCTAAGCCTAGAGACGGATGTTGAATCACAGTGCCACACACTGTTCACCACTCCCTGATTATGTGCTTCCAGAAGGTATTGGACATACATAACTGGAGCTGTGTTGTAGACAGGTCTCATGTTGCTGCTCAGGAGAAGGGGTGAAGGTCTTACATCCAGCTAGCTGTCTGGTTATGGCTATATTCAAGTCCTGCTTTGTTTTCCCTATAATTACTGGGTAATCCATCACATACTATGGGCCTGATGCTCATGTATCTGAAGAGCCTTCAGCACTGGTCTGGCATCATTCAGAAACCTGACTGCAAATGAGACTCAGGCCATACATGAGGAATAAGGACCGCACCACCAAAACCACCAATGATGAGAGTTTCATCATTGTCATCAGTGAGGTCAAGGAACTAAATTCGGAAATGCTTCACATTTCTTAGGAGGCTGCAAACCTTGGAGAAGACAGAACAATTGTTCTGTTGCACCACAAAGAAGAGTTCAGGTAATAATTCCCTTGCATTCAGTCCCCCTCCTTCTCCCCCCGCTGGCCTGGCATCCATTTACAAACAGTACATGAAGGGGAAATGCCCTCGGTAAGCAGTCTTAAAACAAATAATGGCTCCATAAATTTTTAAATACATTACCAATTCCAAAACAAAGTGTCTTTTTATTTTTAAAACAGAACCTTTTCCTTGTAAAGCCACTTTCAGGAACCATGGGCGGCTTTTATGTGTGCCTTTCTTTTCTTTTTAGCTATAGGAATCTGCTTTTCTTTACAAAATTCTCAGGTGTGCTTGGCCCTGGGAAGATAAGGAGGCTTTTCAAAAAGGCACTTCCATGTCCTAATCCTTCGGACTACAGACCAAATATTGATCTATTTAGTAAACTAACCTGGAGGAGCAGAGATTGTAAAAGGCTGTTTACTCAGCAGCCAGACTCCTGACAGCTGTTCAATGGTGGGATTATGATGTCACAGTAATAATTAAACTATAAACAGGGGATACAGTGGAAAATAAAACATGAAAGGGAACTTTGAAGCTGGTTACCAAGCAACAAAAAATATGTAACTGGAAATCTTAGAAGCATGTAAATTTCCCTTCAAGCTTTGCAGATGTCCTCACTTTATAGCCAATTCTCAGTTTCAGTTTCAGTTTATGTATTTCCTTTTTTCCAGCCACAAAGTAGAGCTGATTCTTTAGAGATAGGAGGGAAAAGACACACACCAAAACCCAGAGGACATTGTAGGACTAGTTTTTGTGCTTGTTTTCCCTGGGCGAATGTGTCCTCTACATTACACTACCGTCCTAAAGCGACACTGCTCCCTTCCCATCCTCTCCACGGACCTCACGGAAGATGATCTAGTTTGTTTTGTGCAAGTTGAAAGCAAGTCCTACGCTTGCCCTTGAACTTCTGCCTTTTCTAAGTGTCAATGAAAGACTTTCTTTATCTGAGACCAGAGTTGGCCCTCTTGTCGCACAGGGAACTGCACCTGCTTTGGAAATGCTCGTAACTATAAACAGGTGGCGTTCTCAAAGTTCAATTTTCCGTTTATTAATGATGCTTTGACTCTGAGCTTGCTCTGTCGAGTAATGCTCGCTCTGTGGTAATGCAATGCACAAAGAATGAAGTGTTGGCAAAGGAATAAACCAGCCAAGGAAATAGATTGTGCATATATTCCTCTGGGAATTCTATAGCAAAGCCCAGTTGATATCCCCACATTGTCCACTTTAACCTCTCCACCTCCATGTACTTATGACACCCATCATCTACCACCACAAAGGGTTAGGAGTTTCATATGGGGCTATCCTTTCCATGCCAGAGTTTTTATTGAATAACACCCTCTTCTCTGCATCTACCACCTGGTGTGGCAGAAGGTTTGGGGGTGGAGAGGCAAGATGGAGGAAGACCCTACACATACATGCCCACTGGTCCAGGGAAGTGGCGTGCTCTCTGCTTGGGAGGGGAAGAGGGAGCAGAAAACTTTTACACCTCAATATACCCTCCTGCAGCCTGGAGTGCTGGTGTGGCATCATGTTTTTCTTGAATCTGTACCTGTTCTACAGTGTTCAGAAGCTCTGAGAGGGATGGAGAGGAGTGAGAATGTGGTATGTCTGCAGGAGGCAGCAGAAAGAAGTGGGGAAGGAGGCTGGGGAAAAGGGTGGAGTGGGGAGGATGGGTCTACAGTAGGAGTGTTGAGCACCTCCTAGCTAGAGCAGAAGTTGGCACCTATAGAATCACAGAATCATAGAATACTAGGACTGGAAGGGACTTCGAGAGGTCATCGAGTCCAGTCCCCTGCCCCCATGGCAGGACCAAATACTGTCTAGACCATCCCTGATAGACATTTATTTAACCTACTCTTAAATATCTCCAGAGATGGGGATTCCACAACCTCCCTAGGCAATTTATTGCAGTGTTTGACTACCCTGACAGTTAGGAACTTTTTCCTAATGTCCAACCTAAACCTCCCTTGCTGCAGTTTAAGCCCATTGCTTCTTGTTCTATCCTCAGAGGCCAAGATGAACAAGTTTTCTCCCTCCTCCTTATGACACCCTTTTAGATACCTGAAAACGGCTATCATGTCCCCCCTCAATCTTCTCTTTTCTAAACTAAACAAACCCAGTTCTTTCAGCCTTCCTTCATAGGTCACATTCTCTAGACCTTTAATCATTCTTGTTGCTCTTCTCTGGACCCTCTCTAATTTCTCCACATCTTTCTTGAAATGCGTGCCCAGAACTGGACACAATACTCCAACTGAGGCCTAACCAGTGCAGAGTAGAGTGGAAGACCAGTGACCTTCTCGTGTCTTGCTCACAGCACACCTGTTAATGCATCCCAGAATCATGTTTGCTTTTTTTGCAACAGCATCACACTGCTGACTCATATTCAGCTTGTGGTCCACTATAACCCTTAGATCCCTTTCTGCCGTACTCCTTCCTAGACAGTCGCTTCCTATTCTGTATGTGTGAAACTGATTGTTCCTTCCTAAGTGGAGCACTTTACATTTGTCATTATTAAACTTCATCCTGTTTACCTCAGACCATTTCTCCAATTTGTCCAGATCATTTTGAATTATGACCCTATCCTCCAGAGCAGTCGCAACCCCTCCCTGCTTGGTATCATCTGCAAACTTAATAAGCGTAATTTCTACGCCAATATCTAAATCGTTGATGAAGATATTGAACAGATCCGGTCCAAAAACAGACCTCTGCGGAACCCCACTTGTTATACCTTTCCAGCAGGATTGTGAACCATTAATAACTACTCTCTGAGTACGGTTATCCAGCCAGTTATGCACCCACCTTATAGTAGCCCCATCTAAGTTGTATTTGCCTAGTTTATTGATAAGAATATCATGCGAGACCGTATCAAACGCCTTACTAAAGTCTAGGTATACCACATCCACCGCTTCTCCCTTATCCACAAGACTCATTATCCTATCAAAGAAAGCTATCAGATTGGTTTGACATGATTTATTCTTTACAAATCCATTCTGGCTGTTCCCTATCACTTTGCCACCTTCCAAGTGTTTATAGATGATTTCCTTAATTACTTGCTCCATTATCTTCCCTGGCACAGAAGTTAAACTAACTGGTCTGTAGTTTCCTGGGTTGTTCTTATTTCCCTTTTTATAAATGAGCACTATACTTGCCCTTTTCCAGTCTTCTGGAATCTCTCCTGTCTCCATGATTTTCCAAAGATGATAGCTAGAGGCTCAGATACCTCCTCTATCAGCTCCTTGAGTATTCTAGGATGCATTTCATCAGGCCCTGGTGACTTGCAGGCATCTAACTTTTCTAGGTGATTTTTAACTTGTTCTGTTTTTATTTTATCTTCTAAACCTCCCCCCTTCCCACTAGCATTCACTATGTTAGGCATTCCTTCAGACTTCTTGGTGAAGACCAAACAAAGAAGTCATTAAGCATCTCTGCCATTTCCAAGTTTCCTGTTGCTGTTTCTCCCTCCTCACTGACCAGTGGGCCTACCCTGTCCTTGGTCTTCTTCTTGCTTCTAATGTATTTATAAAAAGTCTTCTTGTTTCCCTTTATTCCCGTAGCTAGTTTGAGCTCATTTTGTGCCTTTGCCTTTCTAATCTTGCCCCTGCATTCCTGTGTTGTTTGCCTATATTCATTCTTTGTAATTTGTCCTACTTTCCATTTTTTATATGACTCCTTTTTATTTTTAGATAATGCAAGATCTCATGGTTAAGCCAAGGTGGTCTTTTGCCATATTTTCTATCTTTCCGACGCAGCGGAATAGCTTGCTTTTGGGCCCTTAACAATGTCCCTTTGAAAACTGCCAACTCTCCTCAGTTGTTTTCCCTCAGTCTTGATTCCCATGGGACCTTACCTATCAGCTCTCTGAGCTTACCAAAATCCGCCTTCCGAAATCCATTGTCTCTATTTTGCTGTTCTCCTTCTACCCTTCCTTAGAATTGTGAACTCTATGATTTCATGATCACTTTCACCCAAGCTGCCTTCCACTTTCAAATTCTCAACCAGTTCCTCCCTATTTGTTAGGATCAAATCTAGAACAGCTTCCCTAGTAGCTTTTTCAACTTTCTGAAATAAAAGTTGTCTCCAATGCAGTCCAAGAACTTATTGGATAGTCTGTGCCCGCTGTGTTATTTTCCCAACATATATCTGGATAGTTGAAGTCCCCATCACCACCAAATCTTGGGCTTTGGATGATATTGTTAGTTGTTTAAAAAGCCTCATCCACTTCTTCCACCTGGGTAGGTGGCCTGTAGTAGACTCCTAGCATGACATCACCCTTGTTTTTAACCCCTTTTAGCCTAACCCAGAGACTCTCAACACTTCCGTCTCCTATGTCCATCTCCACCTCACTCCAAGTGTGTTCATTTTTAATATATAAGGCAACACCTCCTCCCTTTTTCTGCTATCTATCCTTCCTGAGAAAGTTGTACCCTTCCATACAAACATTCCAATCGTGTGTATTATCCCACCAAGTTTCTGTGATGCCAACAATGTCATAATTGTACTTATTTATTAGCAGTGGCACTTCCAGTTCTTCCTGCTTATTACCCATACTTCCCTCCCATTTCTGACCCATCTCCCAGGTCTCCATGTTCTCCACTTACCTGTGGGCTTTGCTCACCTGTCCCAGTCGAACCTAGTTTAAAGCCCTCCTCACTAGGTTAGCCAGTCTGTGTCCATATAAGGTCTTCCCCCTCCTCGAAAGGTGAATGCCATCTCTGCCTAGCAGTCCTTCCTGGAATAGCATCCCGTGGTCGAGGAAGCCAAAGCCCTCCTGGTGACACCATCCTCACAGCCAGGCATTCACCTCCAGGATGCAGCTGTCTCTGCCCGGGCCCCTACCTTCGACAGGAAGGATCGAAGAGAATACTACCTGTGCTCCAAACTCCTTCACCCGTACTCCTAGAGCCCTGTAGTCACTCTTGAGCCACTCAGTGTCACAACTCGCAGTATCATTTGTGCCCACATGGATGAGTAGCATGGGGTAGTAGTCAGAGGGCCGGATAATCCTCGACAATGCCTCCGTAACGTCTCAGATACGTGCCCCCGGAAGACAGCATACCTCCCGAGATGAAATGTCAGGGCGACAGATGGGCGCCTCCGTCCCCCTCAGAAGAGAGTCTCCGACCACCACTACCCTATGTTTCCTATTCGCAGTGGTGGCAGCAGACCTCCCAGCCTTGGAGGTACGAGACTTCTCCTTCCTCTGTTGTAGGGGGTGATTCCTTATCTCCTGTATAAAGAAGAGCATAACGGTTTCCTAGTACCATGGCGGGAGGGTTCTGAGCAGGGGTGGAGCAGTGCCTGCTGCCAGAAGTAACCAGCTGCCAGTGTCCACCCTGAGCCATCTCCTCCTCCACCAGTGGTGTGCCCGCAGTCCTGTGTACTGGGACAGCTACCCCAGTCCTTTGTACTGGGACAGCTATGAGCTCAGGGACATCCTGAGACTAGGAGACACATCTCTGACCATCCAAACATTAATGGACCTATCCTCCACCAACTTATCTAATTTTTTTTAATACAGTTATAGTTTTGACCTTCACAACATCCCCTGGCAATGAGTTCCACAGGTTCACTGTGCATTATTTGATGAAATTCACTTGAACCCATGGTTTGGTCCCCCACTTGGTTGGAGAGCCAGTGCTGGCTCTCTGCTGGGAGGGAGGGTGGGGAGCCCTGAGCCAGATGGGCCAGATCCAGGCAAGTCACAGGCTAGATCTGACCTGCATGTTTTGCCTGGTAGGTGGAGGAGGAAATGGCTTTGTGTGCTGCCATTTCCCCACTGCCCCTACTGGGGGAACAGCAGCGCAGTGAAGCACTTGTCTGGACACTTTGCCTGGTTGCTCCCATTGGCTGCAAATCATGGCCAATGGGAGTGGTGAGGGGCGGAGTCATGTGTGTCTCTGGGAGTAGGGTGCTATGTAAGTGCCCTACCCCATCCCACTCACAGCCAGACTCCGCACCTCCATGCCTCTCATACACCCTCCCTCCCACATACTGCACCACATGCCCAGCATGCTCTTGCATCCAGGGGAGTCGACAGGATCACGTACCGCTGTGCAATGTGGGGGTCCCTGGCTCCATGTTCCCATAAGGGGCAAGGCCTCAGCCCAAAGAGGCGGGGCTAAGGCAGCCCCCAGCGCTGCCTGGACAGTGCAGCACCCCCAACTCCTATTTCCCTTGTCTGTACCTTTTCCATTTATAATATGTTGTGTCAGGAAGCACACAGAGTATTCAAGGTGTGAGCATAGACTGGATTTCCATCTTTGCCACAACCCAGGGCATTAGGAATAGCTTTTTCTTCCCTGCTCACCATGAAGAGTCATGGAGAGTACTAAGATATTTCTCCTTCAGCTAAGAAGGCCAAGGAAGGGGAATTAGGTTTTCCTCTACAGTTGGTCAAAAACTTTCCATCAAAATATTTTCTGGGTTGAAAACATCTTTTAATCAAAAATCCTTCTCATGACCATAATCCATTTTCATGTAACATTTTGGAGGTGTCATCGAAAAAAAAAACGGCGAAGAAAAATGTTGGCAACTTTTTTACGGTTTCATAGAGGTGGGAAAAATCTCTGTTAAAATGAAATGCTGAAGATTAAAAACATCTCTTTTTTTATTCTGCTGAACAAAGGGGGATATAAAAAGTGAAGGGAAAATGATTTGTTTTCTCTCTTTACATACAAAAGTGGGATTTTTCCTACCACAAAGAAATGAAAAAAAAAAATGTGACCAACAGGGCTGTGGACAGTCAGGCCTATTGGCTGAAATGAGAGTTTGGCCTATTGGTTAAAGCTGGTTATAGGGCAGCAGAGTCTAGGAACGAGCCAAGAGTCAATACTAGAGGGACAGAAGCCAAACGCTTAAGCCAGAGGGTAACCCAAAGGCAAATTTAAGGATCAAAGCCAGAAGGGAACAGAGGACTGGAGCAAGAGTGGTCAGTAAGTGGAGCTGAAGCAGATTCAGAAACAAGGTTGCAGGACAGGCACAGGGCAGAAGCAGAGATTGGCACATGAGCTAGAAGTAGGCACGTGCAGTTGTGGATATGATACACACTGAGTGCCATTGATCTGCTGTAGGGGGCAGGCTTATAAGTAGGGCTGTAAACCAGCAGCCAGTCAGGGACTGTAGCTACTCTCTCAGTTCCAACGTGCATTGGTTGGCGAGGTGGCCAACTGTTGATTCTAGCTGACTTAGATGCTGATAAAAATAATCATAGAAAAGGGAAACTCTAGTTTTTTCTTTGCTTTTTTAACTTTTTGTAAAAGATTTTCCACTATCTCTAGTCAGCATGAGTTGGCCAATGAATAATCAGCTAAAGTGTCCTATTGTATCCTACCCAGGGCACTCATAACTCAAAACAGAGGTGCTAGATGATAACATTGGGTGCTGTCAGTCCATAGGAATTTCCAATATTCTTTGAAAAGTCATGGCTGCTTGTTGACAGACAAAAGTAGGCAAGTCCAGACAACAGCAACTGAGGGTGCGATACACCCACGTGGTACTAAAGAGAATGAACTTTCTTTCATAGCTCTAGTCATCTGCCATGGGTCACAGGTATAAAAGGCCATAGCCCGGTCACTTGGTAGGAGTTAGTGTCACTATGGTGACCGTTACACCATACAGCGCAGCCTAAAGCGCAGGAGTCGGAAGGAGCTCAAGATGTGAAGTATAAATGAAGTTCTTCATACTGAACCGTACAGGATCATCACAGCTGATTCAATGCAGTGTTGATCTTCAGTGCCAGTGAATGAGGAAGAGTTAGGGAGGAAAAGGTTATGTCTGGTACTTTTGAAGCCAATGGCCAAGCTCTAAGGCCCAGATCCTCAAAGGGAGATAGACTCCTAACCCTTCCCCCCTCGCCCCCGAAATCAAAGTCGGTTAGATAGGCCTGGGTGTCTTCAAAGGGAGCAGGTCTGGGGCCTTTCCAGCCATTTTCTGCCATTTCATTGTTCTCATTTCCTTTGCATTGATTACTATAAATGTCATATACCATGCCTTCCGGCAATAGGTTTAGGGCAGGGGTGGGGAACCTCAGGCCCAAGGGACTGGATGTGGCCCCCGGCTTGCCTGGATCAGGCCCCTCGAGGCTCAGCATTGGGGAGCCAATGATGGTACTCCAGCCCCCCTACCAGCCACCCACAGGGCTAGAGCACACAGAATCTAGTAGCCTAGGCCCTCATTGGGCTTCTCACTTTGCTTCTCACTTGTGTGCGGCCCCTGACTGATTTTTCTGCAGGACAGCAGCCCCCGACCAAAAAAGGATTCCCCATCCTTGGTTTAGGGTCTGATGGGTCTTTGTCCTACAGGGTCTTAACTAAGGCTGAAATTTGCTAAGAAATGTAAAGGCTCCACTGAAAGCCGATGGGAGTTGTCCACTGAGCTCCATTAGCATCCTTTGAAAAGCGCAGAGGGCATTCTTTTCTACCGTAACATCAAATGCCGTCAGCCGTCTTGCTAGGATCTGGTGACTTTCCAGGAATCCTGGGGATCATGAATGATTCTTAAAAATGGCATATTATGAATTCTACTTGAAAGCACAGAGTGTAATGTCCCCTTCCCATGCAGACATCTCTTTATTTCAAACTAGACTAATGAAGGTTAACGTCGAGCCAGAAAACCTGCTGAACCACCCCATTTTCAGTCTAAACTTGGAGCGATCCCCTCATGAAAGCATGGAGGTAATTGCTAGGTCGTTGAGATGACAATTAAATCTGTTACTAGTAATTATAATTTGATGGAGAATAAATCACAGGGGCAGATATCTATAAATAAATACCCACAAAGCCAGCCCAATAGCATGTTGCAATTTCTTAACCTCGTAAAGCCAGCAGACTAGTGCTGACTAGTGAGTATTGAAATTCTCACAAAAGCAGAGTGAGGAAATTCTTGAGAAACCCACATTCACACATTTGAGAGCCAAGTTGACTCAGCCAGGCATCATCTGAGTTTGAATGTCCCTTGATTTAGGGTATGGGATGGGGTTCAGGACTGTCTATAAGAGACTCAGAGAAGCTGGAATAGAATTCTGTTGTTGGTGTTAGAGCTGTGCGGAGGAAGACTGTGTTCACAGAGGCTTTCAATCATGTGACAGTGGGTTTCACTCCAATTTGAAACAACCCCCAACTTTGACAGTCTCTGTGAAAGGGAAAGCCCCAAGGATCTCAGCTCTGGGATGCTCATCCTACTTGGCTACTCCAGGACTTCAGATCCTGGATGATTTGGTGTCCCTGACTTGGTGACCATCAGTCTTGGCTAGCTGCTCCAACGCCCTGGAATCCCAGGCTGCCGAAGAGCTGCAGGACTGGGAACTTGAGAACAGAAGGCATCTAGGGTCTTGACTTCCCATTGTCCCACAAGCCAGGCTGGCAAAGTGCCAGGAGCAGATAGATCACTTATTAAGGCTATGTCTACACTCGTGGCTTCTTGCGCGAGTAATATGCAAATGAGACTAAGCGTGGAATATCACCGAGACTCATTTGCATAATTAATGAGCCACCATTTTTTTCAGAAGAGGCTCTTGCGCAAGAAGGAGCGTCTACACTGCCTTCTTGCAGTGAAAACCCTCTTGCGCAATGCCGTTCTTCTTGAAAAGTAATAGGTGTAACGGCATTGCGCAAGAGGGTTTTTCTTGCGCAAGAAGGGGCAGTGTAGACGCTCCTTCTTGCGTAAGAGCCTCTTCTGAAAAAAATGGTGGCTCATTAGGTATGCAAATGAGGCTCGGCAATATTCCACGCTTAGCATCATTTGCATATTACTCGCACAAGAAGCCGTGAGTGTAGACATAGCCTTACTGTGGAACATTTATCAAAACTAATCCATCCCCACAGGCTGTTTCTAGTTTGATGATTCAACTTTCTCCCACTAGTTCTACTTGTTGATTTAGTTGAGATTGGTCCTGCATTGAGCAGGGATTGATGACCTCCTGAGGTCTCTTCCAACCCTGTGATTCTATGATTGTTGTTATTCCTCAGTATGACATCATGGCTTTTTACACAAGTAGCCTTCACCATATACTGGAACTTTAAGCATGAAAAGGGAAGATCTTGTTTAAATTTATCCCCACGAATCACCAATAAACGTTGACTCCATCAGTCTGTCCCCTCTGGAATTTTGTTCAACCCTTCACAGTATCCCCACATTTCAGGTGTTCAAGTACATTGGTTCGCCTTTCATTTTTCTTAGCATTCTTGCATTGCCTAAGAGGGCTACCATCTGGAGGAAACTGATTATGAAGTTTTGCAAACCAACAATGGTTCAGTGTTCTGGTGCTATTCATTCATATCCTTAGGGATTACTCCAAGTGCTGCTGCTACTACTACTACTTCTGCTACTCACTGGGGTAGTCTTTGTTGCAGATTTTCACCCTAGCTCCACTTCAAGGCATAGTGCTGCTTACTACTGGCTGTCTTCTCTTGTTTCTTTGGAATGGTTCTGCCTACAGGTATGGCAATATCAATTAACATGGTTGGGTTTGTTTTCTTTTCTGCACACCCTGCTGGCCTATGCCACTTGGACTGTGACAATTGCCAGATTGTGTGAAATCTTAGCCTCTGCATTCTTTAGAGCCTCTTTAAGAACAAGAACATAAGAACATAAGAATGGCCATATTGGGTCAGACCAAAGGTCCATCTAGCCCAGTAGCCTGTCTGCCAACAGTGGCCAGCACCAGGTGCCCTGGAGGGGGTGGACCGAAGACAATGATCAAGCGATTTGTCTCGTGCCATCCATCTCCAGCCTCCATCTCCAGTCTTGTGCCATCCATCTCCAGCCTTTATTTTCTATTATTAATTAGTACTAATAGACTATGTCTACACTGCCCTCTCTTGTGCAGAAAATATGCAAATGAGGCGAAGCATGGAATATCACGTGCCTCATTTGCATAATTAATGAGGCTCCGTTTTTGCGCAAGAGGCTTTTGCGCAAAAAGGAGCCGTCTACCCGGCTCCTTTTTGTGCTCAACCTCCTTCTTGCGCAAGAGTTGTTCTTCCTGAAAAAATATCTCCACACCTGCTTTTTAAAGAAGTACTGTGTATAGTGGCCTCTTGTTTCAAAAGGCTGGCAAATATCCTAGCAAATACTTAGATTTGTTCTTGGGTTGTAAGCTCTTGGGGGCAGAGACCATTTTTTTGCTCTGCGTTTGTGCAGTGCCTGGTGGATCCTCATTAATTATGCAAATGAGGTGTGGTGATATTCCATGCTTTGCCTCATTTGCATATTTTTTTGCGCAAGAAGAGGGCAGTGTAGACGTAGCCATAGAGTATCGTGGGAGCACCCACCAGCTGCAGTGTACTAGACACTGCACGAACTCAGAGCAAAAAAATGGTCTCTGCCCCCAAGAGCTTACAACCCAAGTACAAATTTACGTATTTGTTTGGATATTTGCCAGCCTTTTGGAACAAGAGGCCACTATACAAATTAGTACTTCTTTAAAAACTGAAAAAAGACACTGAAATTGAATATACTGTAGAAATCCAGGATGAGAGAAGAACAGGGTATTACTCAAAAATATGCCATCTTCCCAGCAGCCACTTCTAACTTTAGTAGTTAGGGGACACTTTTCCATCATGATGTGCTGCAATTTCTTCATGGTGCCTTTACAAACAGAAATCATGAGGATGAATTGTCATCCTGCAGTTAGAAAATGTTGCCCTCTTCACAGTCGTTCGGTGCTCTTGAAGCTCAGTGGCGTCTGATGTATCAACATTGATATCCACTAGTTATTTAGGTCAATCTCCCCTTTGGAAAAAGCATCACCAGGAACACATTCACAGCCCCGCTTTTCTCTTCCAAGGTGAAAGTTCAGATTAATTTGGTATCATCTGCCCTTCATAGTCTGACTTTGGAGAATCTCCAAAGATTCTCTGAGCTCTGACTCGCCCATCCGGAATGATTATAAACAGGACAAGCATTGAAGCATTTTTGCATTAGTCCTTGGAATGCATTTTCCACAATGCCAGCCAAATGTAAGTTTGGGAAAGTATATCCACATATATTACTCCAAAACGATGAAAAAAGAACGTAATTAGGATTGGAATGTCAAGGACTCAAAAGTGAGGAAAAGCCAGAGTTAAAGTTGCTGGTGCAATCATAATTTGCCCTCTTGTGTTTATGCATTATGATGCCATCTTTAATTATATAGCATGTATTTTTCCAGTGTGGATGGTGCTCATTTAAGGAGGCGCTAGTCAATATCTTTTTTTTTTTTCCATGGTTGTCCAATGCGTGGATCTTGGCCTTGTTCATGGCACGATATTTGTGGCCATGTTCTGAAGCCAAAATTATTAATTTCCTTTTCAGCTTTTCTGTAGAGCTCATTATTGTAATCTCCGAGTACTTCACAGACATTATTTCATTTATTTTCACTGCATCCCAGTGAGAGGAGGGGGTATTGTTATCACCATATTACACAAGAGGAGTTGAGGCACAGAAAAATTCAGGTCTGAAGTATCCACTAATTTTGAGAGTCCAATTTGAGATATCTAAAGTTTAATTTTGTGTTCACAATTTTTAGCAAGCTATAGCATTGTACATGTTATGAGCACAGCTCCCATTGACTTGAAGTACAGCTGGGAATGCTCGGCACTTCTGCAAATGAGACCAAAGGGTCCAAATCAGGCAGCTAAAAAATGAGAACCACAGTATTAGCTAACACCTGTGAAAGACTCTGTGCTAGAGGCAGGGATAGAATCCAATGTCCCAGGGAAGCTTTTAATATAAGCTCATCTTCTATTATTTATCTGCTGTTCCCTGCCTCAGCCATTCAGATCTTCCAACGTCTGTACCACACAATCCTGATTCATCCCAGAGCAGCTCCAGGTGGTACACTGAATGAGGTACTGAAATTGTTTGAAAACCATTAGGTGCTCATTCAATTAAAGAGTCTCATAAAGAAGGTCAAATGAAGGTTGAACGTTTGGCATTGATATTTAAATAATGTTCTTTGAACCTAGCGCATTGTGCAATTTCCTAGATTTTCGAAGATGCGAACTATGAAAAAACAAACCCTCAACAATTCCATCATGTTCCATCATATTGATACACTTATGGTTCATCAACCTTAAGAACCATTGCACAGATATTTCTCACTTGTGCTAATGAACTGACTGCCTGTGGTACTTTGTCATCTTCTACGTCAGGGGCAGGGAAACTTCTTTGGGTCGGGGGCTGCTGACCCGCAGAAAAATCAGTCGGGGGCCACGCACAAGTGAAAAGCAAAGTGAGAGGCCCCGACTGAGAAGGAGACAGACACTCCTCCCATTCCCTTCACACACCCGAGCCTGGGAGGGGGAGGCTAGTAGATTTTGTGCACTCCAGCCCTGTGGGTGGGTGTCAGGGGGGCTGGAGTGACAGCACAGGGTCCCCAATGCGAGGGAGATCCCTGAGCCTCGGGGGGCCAGATTAAGGCAAGCCAGGGGCCACATTTGGCCCCCGGGCCTGAGGTTCCCCACCCCTGCTCTACATGGACTAATACTAGAGAAGGATGGGACACTTTCCCAGGTTTCCACAGATCTTTGCGGATAATAGAGAAGCTGAAAATGCCTCAGCATCACCATTCCATTCTAGGCTCTGGGGATGGCATACTCTGGTGGGTGTAAACACGTCTGCCCCTTTCCTCAAGACTGAACCCTGTGGCCCAGTCCCTCTTTGCCCCAGTCCACACTGGTTCCTCATTCCAGCCCAATTTTCCTCGCCCCGTCACCACTCCTCAGGCTTCCCACCCTGATCTCCATGAGCAGTCAGTCCTGGGGTCCCACTTCCCAGCTCCACTCTTCTCTCATTCCCAGTTTCCTTGCCCACTCAGTCCCAGGGGTGCCCCCTCCAGCTCCTCGTTCGATCTGTTTCTCTTTCCCCGCCCGCCCGTCTCCCACTTCCCCAATAGGACTCCAGGCCCTTTCCCAGGGTTCTTTCCCTGCAGCCTAGATCCATTGTCAGACTTCTCTCCCCTCCACTTGCACCTCTTTCTCCATCTCCCTTGTTTCTGGTCCCCATTTCATTGCCCAGCTTGTCCCACCTCCCAGTCCAAGTTTTCATCTCTGCTCCCCCTGCAAACTTCCAGTCCCTGATCCTAGGTTTCTTATCCCTACCTCCAGGCCCATCATGGAGAACACAGGAGAGACGAGCTCTCTGGTCTCATGTCTGATGTTCAGCCTCAACATGGGCCACTGCCAGCTAGAGTTGCAGTGACATGGGCAACCTTGCTCAGCCCCAGGCTGGAGCATGCTCAGAGTGGATGGAATGTTTGACGTGGTTAGCGGCAGAGTGGTTGCAAGTATCTACTGAGCATGTGCAGACTGCTATTTTCCAAAGGTGCATAACTTGGCCAGACATGGGGTGGATTTTCATGTGGACAGCAAAAGTCCCATCCCCACCACAAAGCTGACCTCGCTTGTCAAATTTCAAATGTTGTTCTAAAGCTACGAGAGCTTCTCAAAGAAAAATCCACCGGAATTTTTCAATGAGGGGAAACCCCCTTTTTTCTCTGTTTTTCGCTAACTCACCTTTGGAAATGACTGAACCATTTTGGTTGAAACAGTTCCAAACAGTAAGAGGCAGACACCTGGCAAGGAAAACTTTCATCTGAGCAATTTAAGCTTAGCAGAGTTATCAGCCACTGGAAACAAGGTCTTATGATGGACCCCTTTAATAATAGGTTCTGCTACCAGCCCTACCTTCAAAATTCTCAAGTGAATCCAATAAAAGTTGGGTAACGTGGAGTGGAATGCTCCAAAATGGCTTTCTAGTTTCCCAACTGTAGCATTGTTTCTCAGCCAAATGCAGCTATGGTGTAAATTAGTTCAGCCTATGGGTTCTCCTAATTTGTATCAGCTAGAATCTGAAGGGGACAATATACCATCTGGTGTTTGCCTGAGCACAGTTGTGTTCCAATGAGACTTACAACAATACCCCCTATGCCTGAGTATGGGGGCAAGACGAAGTCACAGTTCACTAAGCCAGCTCCTTTACCACCAAGAGGCTCCACTGTATAGACCAAATCTCCTAGTGGCTGGTTTGGCTACAATTCCACGGTACAAAGGGAATATAGCAAAGGATCATGTCTAGGCCAGAGTCTGTCTTTGCAGTTCCCAAAGGTCTAAGATGATAACTAGTGCACTGGTGTAGTTCTGTGTCTGGTATTGAGAATGGTTGCTATACGTTTGACGCCCGTTGACCATGGTAGAAGTTGCACCTATATTGGGAAGATCATGCTTCTGCAATTTCCCCCCATCAACCTAAGACATAAAAGTCAGTTCCAATCTCATTTATAACAAATGTAAAACACACATCAGCTTCCACAGGAACAGCAGCACATTCCTATGGTAAAAAGTCTCAGACGGGTAGTCATGTTAGTCTGTAACTTTAAAAACAATGAGCATTCCTGTGTCATGTTAGGCCTGGTCTACACTAAAGGAGAAAGTCGACATAAGATATGTGATTCCAGCTACGTTAATTACGTAACTGGAGTTGAAGTATCTTAAATTGCACTTTAGTGCTGTCCACACTGAAGAAGTTGTAGGGAACACACTCTCCCATCAACTTCTCTTACTCCTAATAGGGGCAGGAGTACAGGTGCCAGTGGGAGCACCCTCTCAGTTCAAATTAGCATGTCTTCAATAGACCCACTGATGTGAACTGTGGCAGCTTCGATCTTCTCTGTTGTGTAGATAAGCCCCAAGAGACTAACAAATATATTAGGGAATAAGCTTTTATGGGTAAAACCCACTTCATCAGATGAGTTGGAGTGGAAAATACAGAAGCCAGGGTATATATAACAGCAAAAAGCAGTTACTTGTCAATTGTAGGACCTGTGTTAATGAAGCCAATTACTGTACTTTAGCGAATATAACCTGCAGGTTATGCAAAGTTTTACATACTCCCCCCCCCCCCCCCAACACACACACACCCCGTTGGCTATACTCGTCCGCGTGTAATACAGGTTTTTTTTTACTGAAAGGAAGACAAGACTGACTCTTACTTGAGAAAAGCAGCATATTTTAATTTAATAATAGAGGCAGTTATATTAAAATTCATTAAAATACATTAAAATTCATTAGTTTACTGTGCAACTAGTAAAAGAATAAAAACAATTTTAAAAAAGCCATCTTCACATTCTCATTCACTCTGATCTCGAGAATCAGCGCCAGCAGCATCCTCCTCAGCGTCTGAGTTCTCAAAACCATCAAAACTCTCGTCATAGTCACTGTCTTTAAAAACATCCATAAAATCCATAGCCAAGGCTAGTTCGGCTTTGGTGACAGTTGAGGTCTGTGTTGCAGAGTCAGAATCGCTGTCATACTCGGAATCAGAGCTTGAAGAGTCAATGTCGGGAAGAATTTCACATTTGCCACTACACACAATTTAAAATCGGCTGTGTAGGATTTGAACTTAGGCATGTTTAAAAGGTTTCAAAAGTTTAAAATACAAGTTAAAACCAGTGAAGGAATAAATGAATGGAAAAGTGGTGTGGTTCAAAGGGGTTATACACCAGCGATAAGGATTGTAGCCTATTTAGTGCTCGGCGTTATCAGCTGCAGCTCATTAACACTTGATTACAGGTGCTTTGCATTAACATTACCCACGGTTCATCTCCTGCGGGCTATACACGTGCGCAGGATATACAAGATTTTTTTTACTCATCAGGGAAAACCATGGGTTATACACAGGTGCGGGCAATACTCATGCACGGGTTATATGCGCTAACTTATGGTAAGTCAGGCTGGATAAGTCCCATTCATAGCATTTGATGTACAATTATGATTACCAAAGGCAGGGGAAATTGCCTTTGTAGTGTGTTAACCGGTTAATATCTTTATTCAAGCCCAAATTGATAGTGTTGAACCTGTAAATGAACTCCAGTTCAGCTGTCAAAAGTCCTCTTGGCATTCATTGCACCTGAATGTTGTGGATTGGATTTTCAGTTGCTATAAATCAATATAGCTCTATGTCAATTTACACCAGCTGAAGATATGATCTTGTGTGTGTGTGTGTGTGTGTGTATGTGTGTGTGTGGAAAAGGATGGAGAGAAAGAAGGGTACATATTTAGTATCCTTCTGTGTTCTCTGAATGAGATGCTGTAGCAAAGCAGTGCTCAGAGCAGAATAAGTTGATTTTAAAAGAAGGCAACACGATAATGGAAGATAATGTACCTCCTGTAATAACATTTGATACTAGTTTTTCTTGTCATGACAAGTTACCCAATGTGCCAAACTAAATATGCCTATAGCAGCATGTAAGTGACATGAGGCTACTGCCTGATTTCTTTCCAGGACAAGCAAAGTGGAATCTTGGAAATTTCCTGCTCCAGCTCATGACAGGGCACATCTCCCCTGCAACCTGTCACAGTTATTTTTTCTCTTAGTGCTAGTCAGCAAATGGAGGGGATCGTTCTAAGTACCTTTTTTGATGTAGAAACCCCCTAAGGCTTTGCAGTAGTCTTTAAGGTGCCACAAATCTCCTTGTTATTTTTGCAGCTACAGACTAACACAGCTACCTCTCTGAGACTCTACCTTTAAGGTTACCATTTCACCTTACAATGGCATTACCACAAATAAAAATCATGGGCAAATTGGAGAAAGTCCAGAAGAGAGCAACAAAAATCATTAAAAGTTCTATAAAACATGCTCAAGAAGGGAAGATTGAAACAATGTGTTTGTTTATTCCGGAGAAGAAAAGACTGAGGGTGGATATGGAATCTTCATCTAGACCATCGCTGACAGATGTTTGTCTAATTTGCTCTTAAAATTCTCCAGTGATAGAAATTCCACAACCTCCCCAAACAATCTATTCCAGTGCTTAACGATCCTGTCAGTTAGAAAGTTTTTCCAAACGTCCAACCTAAAGTGGCCTTCCTGCAATTTAAGCTCCTTTCTTCTTGTCCTATCCTCAGAAGTTAATGAGAACAATTTACCTCCCTCATCCTAGTAACAAGCTTTTAGGTATTTGAAAACTGTTAGGTCCCTCTCAGTCTTCTCTTTTTCACACTAAACAAACATTTTTTTCCAGTGTTTCCTCATAGGTCATGTTTTCTAGACCTTTAAGCAATTTTGTTGCTATTCTCTGGACTGTCTCTAATTTGTCCACATCTGTTCTGAAATGTGGAGTCCAGAACTGGCCACAATACACCAGTTGAATTCTAATAAGTGCAGAGTAGAGCAGAAGAATTACTTTTTGTGTCTAGCTTACAACACTACTGCTAATATATCCAAGAAAGATGTTTGCTTTTTTGGCAAGAGTGTTGCACTGTTGACTCATACTTAGCTTGTGGTCCACTCTGACCCACAGATCCTGTTCAGAAGTACTTCTTCCTAGATCGTCATTTCCCATTTTGTAAGTATGCAACCGATTGTTTCTTCCTAAGTAGAGTACTCTGCATTTGTCCTTATTAAATTTCATCCTATTTACTTCAGACCATTTCTCCAGTTTGTCCAGATCATTTTGAATTTTAATCCTCCCCTCCAAAATATTTGCAATCTATTCCAGTTTGATATTGTCTGCAAGTTTTTTAAAGTGTACTCTCTCAATGTAAACCACTGATAACTACTCTCTGGGACCAGTTTTCCAACCATTTATATACCCACCTTATAGCAGCTCCCTCTGGGCTGTGTTTCCCTACTGTGTTTGTTTATGGGAGATCATATAAAAGACTTGTTATCCTATTAAATGGAACTGTTATGTTGGTTTGACATGATTTGGTCTTGACAAATCTGTGCTGACTATTACTTACATCTTCTCGGTGTTAGCAAATTGCTTTATTTTGCTTTATTATTTGCTCCATTATTTTTTCAGTACTGAAGTTAAGATGAGTGGTCATGTAATTCCTGGGTTGTCCTTTTTCTCCTTATCATAGATTGGCACTATATTGGCCTTCTCCAGACCTCGGGAATCTATCCCATATTCTATGATTCCTGGGTTGTCCTTTTTCTCCCTATCATAGATTGGCACTATATTTGGCCTTCTCCAGACCTCGGGAATCTATCCCATAGTCTATGATTTTCAGAAGACCAACAATAGTTAGAGGCTCAGATATCTCCTCAGGGTTCTAGAGTATTTCAGGATGCATTTCATCAGGCGCAGGTGACTTGAAGACATCTAACTTGTCTATGTAATTTTTCACTATTTTAGTTTCTGATCCCACGTCATTTTCACTAACATTTTCTATGTTACACATCCAAAAGTTACTAATTTTTAGGGTGTAAACTGAAATGCAGTCATTTATCACTTCTGCCATTTCCAGATTTTCTGCTATTGTTGAGTAACTTACCCTATCCTTGGCTTTCGCTTGCTTCCAATAATTTGTAGAATGTTTTCTTGTTACCCTTTATATCTCTAGTGCATTCAGTCTTGTTTTGTGCCTTGGCCTTTCTGACATAACAGTCTTCAAGTATCTAAAAGATTGTTATAAAGAGGAAGACTTCTGAACAATAAGAGTAGTTAAGCACTATGAATTTGGAGGTTCTGTGTTTTTGGAAGTTTTTAACAAAAGGTTAGACAAATACCTGTCAGGAATGGTCTAGATTACAAGTAGGCCTATCAAGCTCCTTTCTGGGCCTACATTTCTATGATTCCATGCCAATGTTTTTTTTTTCTTTTAATTTCTTTCTTTCACTTGTGGCCTGAAGTACACCTATTTCAGATGGGCACAGCATTCTAGTCCAGGTTATCTTCTTTACATTCCAGGTGAACTAAAAGATTCTGGAGCACCTCCACTTTTCTATCCTGAAGTACATGAAGATTTAGTCCACCTGATCTGATGCTCCTACACACATTGATGGGGCTGGAAACGGCACAAGGGCTACCTAGAACCAGCTGGTAGGTGTGATAAAGAATGCTCAGAAAAAGCATGGAAAATGTGAAAATGGCAGATGTGTTAACTGACATTTTGTTTCAGTTTTCACGGATGCACTTTAGCCTTTTTCTCCTGAAACTCAAGAAATCCTGCACTGTGCCTTTACACTGTCAAAAGTTCAAGGGATCATGGTATGGTGAAGATGGGTGGAGTTGGAGGCTGGTGTATTATCTACAGCAGGGGTGGGCAATAATTTTTGACGGGGGACCACTCCAAGATTTTGGAAAGTGGTTGAGCGTTGCACTCTTCCAGGATATTAATGGAGGAGATGCAAGGTCTGGGGTGGAGGTTGGGTGCAGAAGAGAGGTTGGGGTAAGGGATTGGGGTGCAGGAGGGAGAATGGAGTCTGGAAGGGAATTTGGGTAAAGGAGGCAGTTGTGACCTAGGGTAAGGGCCTGGAGTGCAGAAGTTTGGGATGTGACCTAGGGTAGGAGGGGATTGTGATCTGAGGCAGGAGATTTGGGTGCCAGATCTGGGAGGGGGGTATGGATGTAAGAGGGGGGCAGAGGGTTGGGGAAGGGAGAGGTTAGGATGCCAGAGCTATGGCCAGGAGACTTACCAGCCAGCAGCCAAACCAGCCTGCCTGCTTACAGAGCTAAGGCTTGCAGAGCTTAAAAATGTTTCCCAGCCAGCCTGCCTGCTTGGCTATGAGCTTTTGTGAATAACTGAGCTGAGGAGAGGGGGCGTGATTCTTCTTGGCTGCTTGTTATTCAAACAGGCAGCTTCCATTGGCCAGTTTTTAGCCAGAAACCGGCCAATGGGATTGTGCTGAGAGCAGGGGCAGCTCCTGAAGCTTTCCCTCCTCCCTTCCAGTTTTGAAACAGAAACGTGGCCCAGCAGCCACATTTCTGAGCGGTGTGCGGGGCTGCAGGACAAGCAAAGAGCCTGCCTGGGGCTCCCCGCTGCCTCCACAGACTGGATCCAGTGGCTTGGTGGGCTGCCAGCCTGTGGGCTGTATTTTGCCCAGGCCTGATATATAGCATTATCTACCCCTGATTCCAGGAGCATGTTCTGCACATGTTAATGCAGATCAATGTATCTCTGAACATTGCATCTAACCCAACCATGCTGGCCGAGAGGGTGGATGACAGTGATTGCAAGGTCTCAGGAAATCAAGGATCTTAAATAGGTGTCACTGTTAGGTGCCATGATGTCCTGGGAGGAGCGTATTGTTCACCTTGTGTCTTTGGAAGTGACACTTTCTGCCTCTCTCCAATTGTACGATGCATGAGGAATTCTCCAAGTTTCAACTGGTTGAATTTCCCATTCCTACACAATTTTCCCTGTATGGCTCCTAGCTACATTTTTGTGCAATGGAAGTAGCAGATTATTGAGTTCATCCGAGGTGGAGTATGTGTACATCAAACACATCTGCTGTTAGAGCAGAAATGTCTAGTGGTTAAAGTGCTAGTGTGAGTTGTGGGTTCAATTCCCTGTTCGGCCATAGACTTCTTTGTGACCTTCAATAAATCCCTTAGTTTCTCTGCACCTCAGTTCCCAATCTATAAAACTGACATAACAGCTCTTCTGGATGTTGTGAGTATAAATAAATTACAGATTGTGTGTTGCTCAATAATGCAGAACATGTAAGTATGTTAGATAGATAGCTTTTTATCTGGCAAACATTACAGCCTTCAGTGATGGAAGAACTCCCTTGGGTACATATCTGAAACCAAACCTCATAGCTTTACATTTTTCACTAAACTCAAACATTTTGGAGATATTCTTCCTTCCATTCTAAAAGCTGCCCTTTCTTCTACTCCTCTTTGTACGGCATCATGGCAGCCCTGAGTAAAAGTAGCTGCACGAAATCTCCCTTCGCATCTTTGCTTCCTGTTTTCCATCATTCCAGGAAAAAAGAGTTGTTCTTTGGAAACAGGCTGAGATTTTCAAAGGCATCCATGGGATTGTAATGGGAATTGAAGGCAGATTTGCAAATCTCAAGACTTGGTTTCCATTTGGCCCTCAGCAATCTGGAGGGGAGAGAATCCCAGTAATTAGAATCATAGAATCATAGAGCTGGAATAGACCTCAGGAGGTCATCAAGTCCAGCCCCCTGCTCTAGGCAGGACCAACCCCAACTAAATCAACCCAGCCAGGGCTTTGTAAAGCTGAGACTTAGAAACCTCTAGGGATGGAGATTCCACCATCAGCCTAGGTAACCCATTCCAGTGCTTCACCACCCTCCTAGTGAAATAGTTTTCCCTAATATTCAACCTAGATCTCCCCAACTGTAACTTGAGACCATTGCTCCTTGTTCTGCCATCCGTCACTACTGAGAACAGCCTTTCTCCATCCTCTTTGGAACCTCCCTTCAGAAAGTTAAAGGCTGCTATCAAATTGAAACGATATCAGTGCAACCCTCCAGTTTAGAAAAAAGATTTACAGCAATATGCAGTCAAATTTAATATGTTAATTCAAGGTATCGGATCTAAATGTATTTCCTCCTGTAGGCTGTAAAATGAGCTTTGGACAACATCGGTGCCTATTTACAGCAACCGAAGTTTTGGCCCGCTGTTTATACTGCTTATAGTCAGCTTGATTTTTGCACAGTTTAGGTGCACCGTGTTGTGGGTGAAAACACAAAAAGTGGTGAGCAAGATGAGGAACGCAGGAGAACCAGATCCTGTCTAATTAATGACAACATTGCTTTGCAGCCACCGAGTTATTCTTCTCTTGTAGCTGGAATAAGGCCAAAACTGAAACTACATAGCTAATCACCTCATTAGTATTCTGAGGATTTTACCATGTCTCCTCAGACACACCCATTCCCACTCACATACCATATCTAGTTTTACTTTCTTGTTCTGAGAATTCAGGAGTGAAAGTACCTTACATTTCTTACAGGTACTGTTGTATTGCAACCCACCCTGGGGGAGGAGCGGGGTATCAGAATAGGAGTTTGGGGAGGGGTGTTGTGACAGACAGTACCTGTAAGAAATGAAAATGTGGAGTGAAGTGCGGAGGGCTCTGGGAAGGGGGCCAGGGTCTGTGGGAGTGTGGGGAAGCTCAGGGGAGGGGATGGGATGTGGGGGTGCGCAGGAGTCAGCGCAGATGGTAGGGAAGTGTAGGGGACTCAAGGCAGAGGGTGAGGGATGCAGGAGTCAAGGCAGCAGTGGAAGTGAGGGGCTCAGGGCATAGTGTGGAGAGGCTGGGGATAGAGAGACCAGGGCAGAAGATTGTGGGGTGTGTGGGGCCCAAGGCTGGGATATGGGGGTGTGACGTGTGTAGGCATCAGGGAAGGAAGGGGTTGTGGAGTGTGTGGGTTTATGGCAGTGGATTGTAGAGGGTGTAGAGTATGCAAGAGTCAGGACAGGGGGGTTGTGGGATGTTGGGGGGACTCAGGGCAGGGGATTTGGGCCGGGGGGCTCAAGGAAGGGGGTTGGGTATGGGGGCGAGCTCGAGGCTGGGAGTGTAGTGACCGCACTTCTCAGCTTCCGGCTCTTTGGGGTGGCCAGGGCAATGAGAACCATTCTACCCAGTTATCCAAACACCAGGCCTGGCCGGGGGTAGCAGGAACCACACAGCCCAGGATACCAGCAACATTCAGAGCCCTGCCCTCAGACGGCCAGTCTTGGGGGCACCAGCTAACTTTCACCTTTCTCTGAGATTCAGGGAGAAGGCCTGAAATTTACTTCCACTTTATGCACAGGAGGACACCTAACACGTAACCAGACTTGCTTCCTCTCACATTTATATTGAAAAACAAAACCTTTATGTTCCCAAATACCTGTTTCATGACTATTTATGTCAAGAGCTGAGTTTTCAGTTTGGAGGCTGACCCAAGGAAAAAATAAATCAGTTTGAAGCATAACTGATTTTTTTCTTGTTGTAATAAAAGAGAAGAAAATATAAGCTGAAAGAAAAAAAATGTTCAAAAACATCCCGCTGAAACATTCAAATGTATTTAACAAAAACATTTTTCTTTAGAGTTTTGTGTGTTGGGTCACTTTTTCACCCTTTTCCTTTTTCTTTTTAGAAGCTCATTGTTCAAACAAATAATTATTTCAAACTGAAAAATTAAAGTAGCTTTTTAAACGGTCAAAATGAAATATCTTGAAATGAGTAATCAAAATGTTTTGTTTGGAATAGGCTGAAACCAACCATTTAGGCTGTTTAAAAATCTTTTTTTTTTTTTTTCAGATGAAGCTATTGGCCAAATGTATCCAAATTCTCAAATAGTTCTGGTAACCTGCAAAATATAGGTGGGTGGAGGTTGGTCAAATGTATTATTTGATGAAAAAAATCATCCAGTACTATTTGAAGTGTCTGTGCTGTAGATCTGGCTGCCGAATGATCCTCTCATATCACATACAGATGACCCAACATGTAAAATTCACAACCAAAATTTGGGGATATTTGGACCTGAGGTTTTGCTGCAGCCCTTTATAGAATGAGATGTAAATAAGGACATTTCCTAAGACTCAGCATGGGATTTTATTTCAGCCGAATCGATAGTTGTACACAATATTGGTTGTATATGTTAAGACATATACCTGAGTATAATAATAGTTTTACTAAACAAGGTTTTCAGATTGGCTTCATTATTTCTCTCCCTCAAAAATTGTATATATACACACTTCCAAATGTCGGGAAACGAATAATAGCAATAAATAGATGTGGGTGATTTTGTTTTGAAAATTAATTTATTCACTGATAAATGCTGATTAACTAAATAGTCCAAAATTGTTTGCAAATGCAGATTTTTTTCCAAATAGCTTTGGCCAAAACAAAGAAGGAAAAAATTACAAAATGCAATTTGGTTTAGAAATTGAGCTAGATTCAAATTTAAAAAAAGGTGAAAGGAAACATTGTTTCTCCTGAAACATTTTTTTAAAGAGACAAACTAACATAGTTACTCCTCTGAGACTTAAAAAAACACCCCTGTCATTTCAGGTAGATCTGAATGACATTTTTTTGAGGGGGAGAAATGGTTTGGCCACTAAAATAAAAAATCAATAAATTTTCCCATCCTCCTCCTCCTGCATCACTAATAACATAGGTGATATGTATAATAAAATGACACAGTCAACTCCAGATTTATGGGGTAGCCCCATGTGCAGCATATCACTGCATCGCTGAGCAGAAAACTGTGCAAAGAATCTGTCTCTGTGCAAACCTTTCCGAAATCAAGAAAAGGGCTTTGTATACCCAGGAAAGTGCTTCCAGAATCAAAACTAGCAGGTGTTAAATTGGATGACCTATCCAGGACTATTAAGGATCATTTAGAAAGTCAAAGCCAATCTCACTTGCTTTACCTTTACATGGAATTTGGTATGGGTTAATATATACCTAACATCATTTCATTGCAGAGCGATTAAGACAAATCAGTCATTTCTAATTTGACAGAATGGAAGGCTTCCCTCAGCCCCTCCCCAAACGATCATTTCAGCCTTCAGCTTCTGACGTTAAGTCTTCCTCTTGTGCAAGATGAGTGATTTCTTGAAAGCATTTGGGAACGTGAAAGGCGGGGGGGGAAAGATATGCATACTTCTTGAATGTGCAGTTCACTTAGCACAGCTGTGAATTCTTTTGTGAGTTTTTCATTGTCTGCTAGAAGCAAACCTTTCATTGCTTTCATTGGATGCACTGTAAAATATGCAAGAGAATATGACAGTTGGGTTATTTGAGTAGTTTAAACAGGTTCTAGTGGGAGTGGATGAGTTTTATGTTTGTTTTTAATAATCCAGGGAAATTGAATGTGTTACCAGCTAATGGCATGGTTGCCGTGTTACAGAACTCCTGTGGCTTGATTTTATTTTACTTTCTTCTGTCTGTGTTTCTTTTTTCATTTATTATATTGTGTGGCTTTCTTTATCTCAGCTGAGAGGAATTTGGAAATTTTAGGCTTTGGGTGCGGCACCATAAACCCAGCAACAAGCTGTAGCCACGGATGCAATTGTTGGACTTCTATTTGGAGTGCTTGGTTGCTGTTTGTCAAACAATCATCTGCCGTACAGTTTAGGGTCCACTCGTGCACAGTTGAAGCCAAATGGGAATTTTGCTTCAGTGGGGGCAGAACTGGGAACACTGGGAGCAGAATGTGTCTGGATGGCACAATTACTAATATCTTCAAAGATAGGGAAGGAAGTAGAACATTGAGGTGTGCTCATAAAAATATTATTGATGCCTGTATTTCAACACTGCCCGGAGGTGCCATCTGAAACCAGGGCCTCTGTGTGCTACTTTCACATAGCGGACTGCTCTGTTCATATGGTAAGAGACAGTCTGTGTCCCAAAGAGCTAATAAAGGAAGCATCTGTACACCTATTTCATGGATGGCCAATGAGAGAGAGAGAGAGAAAGAGAGCTGCCCAAGGTCACATAGAAAACCAGATCTGTGGTTGGAATTGAACCAAGATCCCGACGTGAGGCCTTTAGCTTCAAGATCATCCTCTACAAAGTCCTTGCCTTGCCTAGTTTCTCCCACTGTAAAGGAGCAGAGTTCTTCTACAGAAGCCCTGCTTGGCAGGGACAGAAACACCTAATGGACGAGGCAGCATTTCTACAGTTAGTGAGGTAACTTTTGAATCTGCCTTCTTGCCATCACCACGTGCTGGGCTGATTTGCTGAGTGCTGGTGAGTACTATATGTGGGTGACGCTACCATACTTCCCTTCTTTCGTTTAAAAAAAAAGGAGAGAAAATACGTTAGATTTGAAATTGTGCTTTCTTGACTCATCTTTACTTCAGCGGGGCTATTGCCATGAGTATGGAGGCAGGTTTGGACCCTACTCAAGAAAAAGGCCTGTATGGGAGACTGGCTTCTTTTAACCCTAGTCTGCACTAGGGCTTTATTTCGAAATAACCCTCCTAGGTCGAATTAATAAGTGCAGCATCACCACTACCGAGCCCGTTATTTTGAAATCTGTACTCCTGCTTCCTCAGGGAATAATGCTAATTTTGAAATAGTTATTTTGAAATAGCAGTAGTGGGGACGCTCCGGTGCCGCCATTTCAAAATAACTACTTCCCAGAGCAACTCAAACTAATTACTCCCCAGTGCTCCCTGGGGCTCTAAGTTGAGGTAGCGTGTCCACATTAACGGAGCCTGCCTCGGACTAATTTCACGGCTTCCCCATAGTGAGGACATGCTATTTCAGGAGTTATTGGATCAATTTTAGTTATCTCAAAATAGGTTCCTAGTGTAGGCATGCCCCAAGAGTGCTGGGAGAAAGCTCTCCCAGCGCTCTAGGTAAACCACTTTCCTAAGGGGAGTAGCAAACTGTGCTGGGAATATGGCTCCCAGTGCTGTAGTGCTGTCCCCTCTGGTGCTTCACAGAGTTGTAACTTGCTATGATCAGGGTGTGTTTTTTCACACCTTTGAGCCAGAAAGTTACAGCCCAGTAACTTGCTGGGGTAGACAAGCCCTTTTCTAGACATGATCTTTAAGTGTCTAATTGCAAGGTAGACATGAATTTTGCCACTCAAGATCTTTCCTCTGAGTTCTGCCAGCCCACCCTTCACCAGGCAGCGTAATGCTAGGGGCACGCCAGTCCCTGGGGCCCTTTGAATCTGTGATATCTAGCCCTTATCACTGGCTCCTCTCAGAATTTTCCAAATCTTTTCCCTCAAAGGAGCAATGTAACCCAGTTACTTTAAACCCCTCATCCTGTAAACCACACAACACTCGCCAGCACTTCTAATAAAACGAAAGAAGGTTTATTTCAGTAAGAACAAAGATTTAACTAGAAACAAGGGAGTGTGGTGGGAAACAAGTTGTTATACCACAAAACAAATAATAAAACCGTGACCTGGGTCTACCCTTATCAATACTTATCATTCCTATATCATGAAGTAAATTTCCTCCAGTTGCACAGCTGTCTGTTTTCTAAAGAACCAGCATCCAAATGTGAATGAAAGTATCCCCCTCCTCCAATGGATGGTTGGAACTAGGATGCATGTCCCTACACACTGTTATACCGAAAACAGTCTTTTGTTACCATCCATAGGCAGGTCGAACCCCCTGGCTTGTTGCATGGTTATCTCTGTTGGTTTTCCCTTGATTGTGGTAAGGGTAGACTATAAAACCCTGCACTACCTTGCCTGCTGACTAGGTATCAGGTACGATTCCCTCTTGCTTGAATGGTTCACCATCAAGTTACACTACCTCCAGGTGACCAACTTCTACTCCAGTCCATAAAGCATACTGCCAACATAAATTATTCCTTAAATAGTATCCATCCATGCATCTTGCAATGATTATGGCATATTATGGGCTTTCTGTCGATACCTGGCATGGTCTGTTTGATAGATTAATATCCATGAGCTGTGGTTGATATAGTGAGATGGTTGAGTCTGAAGTGAGAGTTGGTTGCAAGGAGCAGGGAATTGTTTGCCAACCGGCTCTTGTGTTACAGTACAGGAAGAGGGACATTCACAATGAGGAACGTTTTCAGATGCATTTATTCTGAAAATTCATATATAGTCACTTGTGCTTTTATCTTTACTCTTAGTATATTAACTAATTGCCAGTGCTATTTATTTTTGCACTATTCAATTTGAAGCCTATTGCAGAAACATTGCTATCATGGTTAATGAATTATGGTAGAAAAACTTAACAAATAAAAACGATAATGGTGGATCGTCATTCGATTGCTTTCTTCCATCTAAGCTCTTCACACTATACAAATCACAGATTATGCAAACAAGCCCTATGCAATTTAACCACACCATACAGACACATTCCTTTGGACTAAAATATGCTTTACTCTTTAGAATTGGGGCAACCAAGGTATTGCTTAACCAGCTGTGCCTATACTTAAATGTAGTAAACCTCCAAGGCAAGAGATCTCATAAAAATATCCTGTGATGTGAACTATGAAAATTTATGGAAACTTAACAACAAGTTTCCATAACTTTTCATAGTACTCATCCGATGAAGTGGGCTTTTACCCTTGAAAGCTCATGATCTAATGTATTTGTTGGTCTCTAAGGTGCCACAGGACTACTCACTGCTTTGAAATGTAAGTAGTTTGTCTCTCTGTCTCTCTATCTCCCCCTTTTCCTTAGGGTATTAATTAAAGGTGAACTTTTCCTTTCTTTGCTCATCTCAGGCATTGTAACCAAGGAGTCCCAAGAAATTCACAGCACTTTTATTTTTGAAACATCCAAGTTCTTGAGCTTTCTGTGTCTAGACCAGAAATAATGACATCTTCCTATGCAGACTTACTATTCGTTTTTTATTTTTCTTTCATGTCAGAATCTGTGTTCATCACCTGAGGTTAATTGGCATGATTCTATTGATTTCAATGACACACACAGAGTTGGCTTTAGAAAACATTCACAACATATTTAATGAATTATATATTTCAGTTACAAACTTTTGAAGACAGAGAACTGTAACAAGACGACAGAGCAAGTGAGAGTAAAAACAAACAAGGCCGTGCAAATATGGAGCACGTTCCAGTCAACAAAAACTTTTACTAGCCTAAAGGTATAACTGAGCTGTGTGTGAGGGGCAGATTGCATTGGGAGAGGGTTCTCATGGGGGTCATGTAGGACTTTGCTCAACCCTTTGGGAGAAGTTTATTCCACGAACAGCTATTTTGGTTTCTCTCTAACTATGATTGATGCTGGTGTAAGGAACCTTGCGTGACATGGAAACTGGCAATCCTAAAACCAATTGAAAGGGAAGAGGGATTTACTGGGTGGGAGGGTGTGGGAGGTCTAACCTCGCCATCCATAAAATGGAAAATAAATGATGTGGGGGTGGGGAGAGGGAAGCAAAAGCTTCACTTAAGGGGTTGTGGGGGTGGCGAGGTGTTTCAAGCTCTATCACACACACAGCTCAGTAGGACTTTGGCCTGATGCTTGCAAATTCACTTCTTCCAGGCTGGGTTTAGAACCTGATTCTGCAGTTGTGCTGTAGCTGTAAACAAGATGCACTGAGTGGAGTTGTACTGGTGTAAAAAGGGGCCTTGTTGGGTCCTAATCATGCCAGCACAAAAATAAAGGCCCAGCCATAGGATCTTTGACTCCAGGCCCGTAGTCATTACAATGCAGTGACTCCAAATCAGTTGACTCCCTTGAATATATTTACTGGAGGCTGCTTTATTGGCCCGAATACTTTCAAATCTGGTGTGAGAACTAGATAGAAAAGCTGGTGCTCTCATGTGCAAAGTGACATGAGGAGGAATGAAAAAGACGAGAGCTTCCAACTCTAAACTCGTCATTCTGCCAGAGGCACCTGCACCAAGATTCCTAGATTACACTCTGCTTTCTCCCTGCCCTGCCTACCAAAGTCATTTTCCTGAAGGCCCCATGTAGCCAGGAGCATCCATGGTCAACGGATGACTCTGAAATCCCTCTCAGAGGGTAAGAGGGGGCACTCTATAGGAGTTACCCATGAACTATTGCGGACTCTCATGAATGGGCAACAGTGTTTTCTGTGGCTTTGAGGGAAGAGACTCCAGATTTAGGTCAGCTCCAGGTCTGTCCTCCTACCCAACCTATCTTTTTCCAAACTCCACAAAGCCTCCACAGATGAGTTTCCATGGAACTTGGCATGGGGAAGGTTGAGTGTATCAGCCCCATCATCTCCTCCTCCACTAGCCCAGATGTGTGATTGAAGATGCCCATAAATGGAGAGAAGAATGGGAGACACAGTAGGGGGAGCTAGCACCTGCCCATTGTGAAACCAATGTGAACCAATGATTTCATTAAGAATATTGCCATTGTGCCCGATTAGGCCCTACGTCTCTTTCTTCGTTCAAGTTTCTTCTGGGAGGCTCATCTTAATTTTCATGTCACTGTTGAGTTATCCAGAGAGATTCTTTGGTACTGAATGATTATTATGCTAAATGGAAACAGCCCGCACCATACGGCTAGAAAATGTGAACAATTGTGCCATTTACTTAAGGTTTTTTTTTGTTTCCATACTGTAAAAGAAACAGATGAATCTATGTGAAAAGACCCAGAGTTATTCCAAGCTCCCAAGAGTAAATTATTTAATGCAATCTCAAAATTGCATATTGTTAATATAGGTAATTAAGTTTAATCCTTGTTTTAGCTGTCAGATCAGGTTTGCAGTGCTGCGTTTTCTTTGTGCAGCTAGCAAAGCTGTAGAGTTGAAAGCTTCTATGGCTTAGAGGCATTGACATCACTTTCAATTGGCCAGACACAATGCCAGGTGTTTTTCCAAGTGCTTACACTCCAGTTTATTACACAGGAAAGCTTTTTACATAGTCTGAAAGTGATACCACAACTGAAGAACTGGCATCTTTGGGATGCTCCTGGTATACTTGATATATATATATATATATATAAAAATCCCTGTAAAACACGAGCCTGATTTTTCCACTGCTTTGCACTGTGGGTCTGGCTGATTTGGAAGTGGTTTATGTGTACGTCACACCGCTGTAAGCAATTGCACAAGATGTAAGGCAGAGGAGAACCAGCCTCCATGGGACTAAATTTTTGAGTGTCTCAGCATCCAAAATAGGGGCCAGTTTTCAAAGCCATGTCTACACTAGGAAACTATTTTGAAATTAATAAATTCGACTTAACTCCCGATTTAACAAATGGAACTAGCGTGTGCACACTACAGGGAAGCTTCAAAATTAGCCTGAGACAGGCTCTCTTAAAGGGGATGCGCTACCATGACTTAAAGCCCCAGGAAGCATGGGGAAGTAATTAGTCTGAATTACTCTGGGGAGTAGTTATTTTGAATAGCTTTGCTGGAGCATCCACACTACCATCATTCCGAAATTAGTGTTACTTCTGATGAAAATCAGGAGTGCAGATTTTGAATTAAATGGCCCATTATTTTGAAATTACGGGAATGGTAGTGTGGATGCTCCGCTTATAAATTCAACCTAAGGGGGGTTATTTTGAAATAAAGTCCTAGTGTAGACTAGGGCCTACCGAGCTCAACTGCCATTTACACACCCAAAAAAGTGCCAGATTAAAGAGCACTGCCTATTGGGTGCATGTTGGACACTGAGTCCTCTTGAAAGATGGAGCCAGAATTTTCAAACGCTTGGGCTATGTCTACACTCGCGGCTTCATGAGTGAGAAATATGCAAATGAGGCTAAGCGTGGAATATCGGTGAGCATCATTTGCATACCTAATAAGCCGCCATTTTTGCAGAAGAGGCTTTTGTGCCAGAAGGAGCTGTCTACACTGCCCCTTCTTGCACAAGAAAAACCCTCTTGAGCAATGCTGTTCTTCCTGAAAATAATCAGCAGGGCTCGACAAATTATACAATCTACTCACCCGTGGCGAGTAGATTGTAACCCGGAAGAGCCGGGTTCGGGCTATCTGCGCATGCGCAGATCGCCGGACAGCGTGGCTGGCGAGCGGGACTCGCTGCGGTTCGGCGAGCCCTGATAATCAGCATAGCGGTATTGCGCAAGAGGGTTTTTCTTGCGCAAGAAGGAGCAGTGTAGACAGCTCCTTCTGGCGCAAGAGCCTCTTCTGCAAAAATGGCGGCTCATTAGGTGTGCAAATGAGGCTCGGCGATATTCCATGCTTAGCCTCATTTCCATATTTCTCGCGCAAGAAGCCGTGAGTGTAGACATAGCCCTAGGCTTTACCTTGAGAGGTAATATGCCCCTGCAACCAGAGCAGGTTCTCCCCCAAACCCCCGGGGAAAACTTTCAACACAAAAATGAAAATTTGTGAGCATGTTCAGAGGAAAATGCAGAATTAAAAGCTTTTTTTTAAAAGTCTTTGGCTAAATTTTCAGTTTCCCAGTTTTCCGTTTTCCCAGGAGAAATTGAAAATGGTGGTGGGACGCAGGTACTTTGCATTCAATGTTTCATAGAATCATAGAATCATAGAATACTAGGACTGGAAGGGACCTCAAGAGGTCATTGAGTCCAGTCCCCTGCCCTCATGGCAGGACCCAGTACTGTCTAGACCATCCCTGATAGACATTTATCTAACCTACTCTTAAATATCTCCAGAGATGGGGATTCCACAACCTCCCTGGGCAATTTATTCCAGTGTTTGACTACCCTGACAGTTAGGAACTTTTTCCTAATGTCCAACCTAAACCTCCCTTGCTGCAGTTTAAGCCCATTGCTTCTTATTCTATCCTCAGAGGCCAAGATGAACAAGTTTTCTCCCTCCTCCTCCTGACACCCTTTTAGATACCTGAAAACGGCTATCATGTCCCCCCTCAATCTTCTCTTTTCTAAACTAAACAAACCCAGTTCTTTCAGCCTTCCTTCATAGGTCATCTTCTCTAGACCTTTAATCATTCTTGTTGCTCTTCTCTGGACCCTCTCCAATTTCTCCACATCTTTCTTGAAATGCGGTGCCCAGAACTGGACACAATACTCCAACTGACATATTGAGGCACAACTCAATTTTCCATTGGGGGAGAGGGGAAATATAAGGACAGAAAATGTTCGAACGACCCTTCCATCAGCTGCCATTGAGCTAAACCATATTGTGCTGTGCGCTCCCTTTGACCCACATTCCACTCTCACCTTTCTCCCTGTTAGCTGCGGGGGACTGGGTGTGATTTGAGAGAGAGGCTGGGGGAAGTTGGTGGGAACAAGGTGTCCTTGTTGTGGATGTATGGGCCATTGCCAGCTCCCAGGGGAGGTAGGTGCTGCTGTTTGTGGACTTTGGCCACATTAAAAGTTTTGCTGGGTTTTTGTGCAATGTGGTCTCACCTCATTCCTTTGGATACCCTGATGTTACAGTATCCAGTTTAAATACCAGAGCCAAAAACACAGGCGTGACCCAAATCATTGAAGCAATGTGATGAACGAATTTCACTTGTCAATTGTAGAAATATAGTACACCAGTTTAAACTTTTTCTGAATTTTAAGTAGCAAGTTTACACTAAGGCTATGGTTTCTATTGTAATTTAAAGGCACTTAAAATAAGAAATGACAGATGGTTCATTAGTGATGGCTTTACGTGACAGCATGTTACACCATCTTTTTTCAGAAAAGTAATTTTTGATCTTTGGTACTTTCTAGTTAACAAAGTGAAAAAACCCCCACACAGAATGGTATGGAGAAAATAGAGCAAGAATTAGTATTCCTCCTTTTTCATAATACAGGAATAAGAGGAAACTTAGTGAAACAGAAAGGAGGCAATGTCAAAACTGACAAAAGGAGATACTTTTTTCACATTATGAGCAATAGTCTGTGGAACTCCTTGCTACATGATATCATTCAGGACAAGTGCTTAATTGGATTTTTTTTCATAGGCTTGGACATTTATATAGCTAACAGGAATTTCTAGAGTTAAAATAGCAAGGCTTAAAAGCAGACAGACAAAAAAATCCCAAAGGCTTTTGGGAGGGATGTGTAACCATATGTGTCAGGGGAAGGGTTATCCCATAGCTGCCTGCAGCAGGGTTTATTCTGAATCACCGTTTGAAAAAGGATCCCCAACAAGACAGATCATTGATTCGATCCAGCATGGTCATTACTGTGTACCAGGCTCATAAAGAATGGTTGAGTGTATTAACTGTGACTTCCTAAATTCCTAAATAGGCAGATCAATAGCTGCATGTTATTTTTATGACTTGGGTTCAGTAGGAAAAAATGAAAAGTTTAATCAAAGAGTCTTTTAAAAGACAAAGAGATAAGTATGTGAGCAAGGATCCAGATTCAAAATGTGCAGCTTGACCCATCTTTACCCTTCCCTCCCCACTCCCCCACCCCAAACTCCCTATCCTCTAACCAGACTGCAGTGTTATCCAATTGTCAGTGTATACCTGTTGGTGGAGCATATGGCTTCCAGTGCAGCTTTGCCTATTAGGAATTTCACCACACCTCTCTAATCATGATGCAATAGATTAATGTACAGTATTTGACACATTGAACAATAGTCAGAGCAAAGTTCATCAGACCTCAGTACTGACAGGTTGTATCAATAAAACAGACACAATGATCTCAAGTACTCTAGCCTTTCCATGTAGGGCTCAATAGAGCAGACATGATACGTAATCACAAGTTAGTAGAAGAGAATATCAAAGCACTTGGACTTTGCTGTGCCCAGGAGAGCTCTGTGTAAGTGTCGCAAATTCATTTCCAGAGTTTATAATGAAATCATGAGTTTACTGTCAACTGATGCATTAGATCTGATGCATAAGATGCATCGATGCTATAAAGGCCAGGTTCCAGAAGGAGCTAGATAGATTCATGGAGGTTAGGTCCATCAGTGGCTATTAGCCAAAATGGGTAGGAATGGCATCCCTAGCCTCTGTTTGTCTGGAAGTGGGTGATAGGAGAGGGATCATGTGATGATTACCTGTTCTGTTCATTCCCTCTGGGGCATCTGGCATTGGCCACTGTCGGCAGACAGGATACTGGGCTGGATGGACCTTTGGTCTGACCCAGTCTGGCTGTTCTTGTGTAGAACAATGTCCGGGATAAATACGTGCAGTTCAAAACTTCTAACTGCTGGGGTGGGGGTGGAGTGAACAATGGGGATGGAACATCTGATAATTGTTCTAGTTTTGTCCTCTGAAGCATTTGGCATTGACCGGTGTCAGAAGACAGCACAATAGGCTAGATGGACCAATCATGTGACCCAGTATGGCCATTCTTATGTTACTTTATGAAGTTTTATTCAGTAATGAATGAATCTGTCCCTCTCTAAATAAACCAGCATGCAATACCAGTACTATCCAGGAACCACATGTTCTGTGAGAAAAGTGGCCCTTGACTATGACAAAACCATCCCCACCATTCCACCAAGTAGATTTAACAGATGTGAGAAGAGGTAGCAGAATACTGTGTTTTCATGCTGGGCCTATAGCTTTTCACTTTTTGTTGATGTTTTCTGTTTGCGGACCCTTATTTCAATACATCAGCTGCAACCAAACTGCAGGAACCCTTTGGAGGGTCACTTTTATCTTCACAAGCATGAACCAGTTCAGCAGAAGGAGATCCTGTCCTTGAAAACTTTGCCCAGCGCAGTTCCCCAAAGATTTCAGTTTGTTGCACGAATGGGTTGTGGGCTTGTCTAAACACCCCAGAGTCACTTCTTTAACTGCACTGCTAGTGTGAAAGCAGTGCAGTGTGGACGCAGTTACACCGCTAGAAAAGTGTGTATACTGGCTTAGCTGTACCCATACAGGAAGTGAAAGAAGCTCTCCTGGCATAAGGCACCTTTATATTGGTATGATTGCATCCACATTCAGAGAATCAGAGCACACTAGAACTGGAAGGGACCTCAAGAGGCCATCAAGTCCAGTCCCCTGCCCTCACGGCAGGTCCCAGCACCATCTAGATCATCCCTGTCCAACATTAGGGAGATTTTTACCACTATAACTTTACAGGAAGGCCAACCGCTTCCAGAGGCCTCTGGACATAGTGTAGGGGCCCCGACTCTGCGCCCCAAAAGCGCCGTGTGCCCTCAGAGCCTCGCTGTGCTCCTGTGGTGATTTAAAAGGCCCGAGGTTCTGACTGCTGCTGCAGTAGCTGAGGCAGCAGACAGGAGCTCCTGTCCTCTTTGAATCGCCAGACCCCAGGGCAACTGCCCTCTTTGCTCACCCATCAGCAGGCTGGCAACTATATCAGTTAAACATCATGCCCCGCACCCACAATTATACCTCTATGAAAAACTGGGAGTAGATCAGGGCTATGTTTCTGTCTCATCCAGCTTTAGAAACAATCTATTCGTCTAAATGCTCAGCAATGACTGGCTGACTGCGTTTCCTTCCTTGGAATACTTCTGAGGCTGTGAAAGAGGGAATGTTTACACTTCAAGCTGAGGGGGGATTCTTAGCTTGAAGACGTGTACAGGGGCGAGCTCTGATCCCAGCCAATGTGCTACAAATACCATACGTGTGGTAGCACCGGCAGTGGGAGGGGCTTACTCCCTCGAATACAATCCTATCCAAGTCCCTCTGTGCATACCAGGCTGGCTAGCCCTTCCCACTGCTTGTGCTACTGGAGCTAGCCTCTGTTTTTAGCATGCTAGGCTAGTGTGGGCACGTCTTCTCAAGCTGGGAATCTCCCTCAGCTCAAAGTGTGGACATAGACAGAAAGATCCACTTTGTGTGTGGGGAAAGTTCAGCACCTTTTTCCAATTTAGTGCCCTATTGCCCATAAAATTACCACATTGCTGGCCCTTCTCTCATTCTGCCCACCTCAGCTACCCATGTATTCATCTTTCTATCCTGTAGCTTGAGGGCTGATAATCACCAAATTTTTCCTACCTACTTTTATTACGAACTGTTACTTGGCTTCCTCGGAATCAGCATGGCTCCTGAAGGGAGCTGACTGATTATGGGCCCTAGCAGCTAAACCACATTTGGTAGCTCCCAGTGCAAAGGGAAAATCGTGCATACTGACACCTCTGGCTATAGCATACACCTGCCATCCTAAGCACCCCCGCTAATATCTTGGAAAAGAGTTAAACCACTGCTCTGGAGGGAGGACCCCTGCAGAATTTGCCTTTCATCTTTGCATACTCAGGTCGCAGGCCTTAGTTCTAATTGTCCGCCTCAGCCAGATTCTTGACTAAAGAACCTGCCGACCCTCAGAGGCAATTGATGAATAATGTAAACGCAAAGTTGCTCCATGAAATAACTGCCACTAAAAAAAACCAAATTGGCATAAGTGCCCTTTTCTCAGTGGGGAACTGACTATTATGTTATCAAGAATAACAAGCTGAAGCCAGCAAAAGAAGAAGCCTGGAGGAAAATTGGATAGTGTGTGAAGATCCTGAGACCCCCTTATTTTTCCTCTTTTAAAAAGGCGCAACTGTCGCTATCAAATTATAATACCGTTGTTAGGCCCACCAATGAGGGGGAGGGGTCAAAAACTGCCCCAGGACCTGGCAATTCAAAAGGCCCAGAGCACTGGGTCCTTGAAGTTGCTGCCAGAGCATCGCACGTTCCTGGTGGCTTTGAGGGCTGGCCGGGGGACGTGCCACATTCAGGATGGCACTGAGGGCTGTCTTCCCCAACCCTCCCCTTCTGCTACTGCCCCAGGCCACACCCCCTTCTAGGAGGGAGGAGCCAGTCCTCCCCTCCCACCTTGCCAGGGGCCTGGTGAGCCTGTCAGCACCCCTAACTGTGGTTAAACAAGCAAGGTCATTCTTAATCTGTAGCAAGTGGGATGGAGTTGGCAATGAGGTTAGGGTTGCCAGATGGTTTAACCAAAAATACCGAACACCCCTCCTCCCCCCAAAAAACCCCACCGGGGAAAAAATTCTGTTGAGGAAAAAAAAAGGGGGGAGACCAAAGTTGTTGAGCAAAAAAAAAAAAAAGGATACAAAAAATAAAACAGCACTAAAACAGCATGGCCCCTTTAAGAAAAGTCTTTAGGCTTTTTGCAGGCGGCCATCTTGTTTTCTTGATTGGAGCCAGAAGGCAGCTTCCCTTTGGAACCAGGTAAGCGGCAGGGGGATAAGTTGCTGAGTGTGTTGTAGGGTTGCCAGGTGTCCGGTATTTTCACCTCTTGGCAGGGAAAAAAATCAGAAAAAACCGGGCATTTTAGGTGTCCAGTATTTTCTGAATTATTTTTTCTGGACAGGAGGCAAAAATACCGGACTGTCCGGGTCGATATCGGACACCTGGCAACCCTAAGGAGGTTGAATGGCCCCAGAGACTATTTATTTTTATGTTTATTTAGGGATCTGTGGTTTCCAAATGACTGTGCATTGAAGGTGGGGGTCTATGTGATGTGTATTGGATCATGTTAAACTGAGTGTCTCAGTGCCGTTCTTGATGGAGAAGTTTCCACACAAAGTAAAAAATCACCACAATTAGCACTATTGGTATCCTTGCCTCAGCGAAAAGTCTTGGGATTGTAAAGATACAGGGCCAGATTTGCCTAAGGTTCTTAGGTGCTTACTGGGTTTTACAAAAGTTCTTAGGTGCCTAACTCCCCTTGAAATCTATTGGGAGTTAGGCGCCTCAGTACTTCTGAAAATTCTATTCATAGCCTATCTGTTTGTCCAAGTGCCTAAATGCTTTCAAAAATCTGGTGCATAGACACTCCAGCTAGTCAGAAAATGGATTTTTTCCCTCATGGAAAGCTTTGATGAAAATGGGGGGAAATAATTGTCCATCTATATTTTTCAAGGATCTCTTGGATTTGTTGAACAAAAAATAAAAAAGCAACATACTTATTCTGAAAACTGGAAAATTTCCATTCTGAATCGCAGCTGCAATGCCTCGTGGGAGTTGTAATATATAAATCTATATATTTAGCTTGTCCAGACCTCAACTATATTCCTGAATGCACACTAACTTGAACTTGGACAAAACAAAGTGGTGGATCATTACTTCCCTACACCAGCTGTTCTCTATATGTCAAAAAACCTTCTCCAGTCCTAGCAGTCAGATCCCTGGAAGAAATCCCATTTGGATCTAGCATAATTTCCTGATTGTTCAGGATGAAACAAACAACAATGAAAAACAAAAGATGGGTAAGCAAAAAAGGAGGAGAAATTAAAATCGTTGGTTCAAGGAGGAAGAAGTCTGGGATTCTCAGGTGCTTATGGGCTAGAGGGAGTAGAGATGCAAATAAGAATTCCAAAGTTTATCACTTGCTTTTCCTGATACCCCTCATCGTATTTCAGCTGGCTTAAATTCATTATAAAACATTTCTCCAGAATGCGTCTAAAAATGTCAGGAAAAGACAGACATCTGTGAATGAGCTGTTTTGATGGACAATATTCAAACTTTGGAGAAAAATAACTGCTGTGGCTTGTACAATCTCTGGAAAGCCTATTTGTATGCTACCTTTGCAATGTGATGCTTGTCAGGAAAGCCATGAGAAATCTCTGGCTACGTCTAGACTGGCAAGAGCTTGCCCGCTGTCTACACTGGCCGCTTGAATTTGTGCAAGAGCACTGACTTTGTAATGTACAAAATCAGTGCTTCTTGCACAAATACTATGATGCTCCTGCTCGGGAAAAAGCCTTCTTGTGCAAATGTTTTTGCGCAAGAGGTCCAGTGCAGACAGATAAGAACTGTTTTGCACAAAAAAGCCCCGATGGCGAAAATGGCGATCGGGGCTTTCTATAAAATCGCATCTAGACTGGCCCCGGATGCTTTTGTGCAAAAGCACTTTTTGCGCAAAAGCATCCGTGCCAATCTAGACTTTTTTTGTGCAAATGCTTTTAACGGAAAAACTTTTCCGTTAAAAGCATTTGCTCAAAATCATGCCAGTCTAGACGCACCCCCAGTGTTTAAGGGTAAATCAAAACCAACTGTGAGACTTTGAACTTGTCCCAAATTTTCAGGTACAAAATATTGGTCGCATCAAATTGAATTCACATTTTTTTTTCAGAGATGAAAAAAATTGGAATAAATTGAGCTGAATAAATTGGAAACAACTTGACCCTTTGGTCAAAATGTAACTCAAATGTTAAGTTTCAGAAAACTTTGGTGTGATTTCCTCTCTCCCCGTTGTGCAATGCTGCACTTCAAGTCCCTGGAAATGCCATGGAAAAAACCTGTTTTCAAGGTATGTCTTGCTCAGCCCTGAGTTGACGCAAATGCCTATATTCTTGCAATATTACCATTATACCCAGGCAATGGCTACCTGTTGAGAAATATTTCCCTTACATAGGGGTATGCTCAGGAAAGACAAAAATTGCATCGCTGGCTAAATCCCACCACTCTGGTGTGGAGAGAGGGTAGGGGAATGTGTGGCTGGTACATGTTGACTTCTTGAGGTCCCGGTTGACTTGACAGCTTGTATAGGACTGTTACCAGTTCATTGACATTTAGAGGAATCCACAGGCTGCTGTTAGGAATCATTAAAAAAGAGATAGAGAATAAGACAGAAAATATCCTATTGCCTCTATATAAAACCATGGTACGCCCACCTCTTGAATACTGCGTACAGATGTGGTCACCTCATCTTAAAAAAAAAGGTATTTTTGGCATTGGAAAAGGTTCAGAAAAGGGTAACAAAAATGATGAGGGGTTTGGAATGGGTCCCATATGAAGAGAGATTAAAAAGACTTGGACTTTTCAGCTTAGAAGAGGAGACTAAGGAAGAATATGATAGAAATCTATAAAATCATGACGGGTGTGGAAAAAGTGAATAAGGAAAAGTTATTTACTTATTATTCCCACAATAGAAGAGCAAGGGGTCACCAAATGAAATTAATAGGCAGCAGGTTTAAAAAAAACAAAAGGAAGTTTTTCTTCACTCAGGGTACATCTAGACTCCGTTCTTTTTTCGAAAGGAGCTATGCAAATTTGGTGCTAATTTGCATATCTTTTTCCGATCGCTTTTTCAACAACACTTTTTTCAAAAGTGAAAGTACTTTAGACGTGGTTCTTTCGGGGAAAAAAAACACTTTTTCTAAAGAATCCTGTACACCTCATTTTTTGAGGAAGAAGTGTTCTTTCGAAAAAGCGTATTCTTCCGAAAGAACAGCATCTAAAATACTTTCACTTTCGAAAAAAGTGCTGTCAAAAAAGCGATTGGAAGAAGATATGCAAATTAGTGCCGAATGTGCATATCTCCTTTCGAAAAAAGAGCCTAGTCTAGATGTACCCTTTGCACACAGTCAACCTGTGGAACTGCTTGCTAGAGGATGCGGTGAAGGCTAGGACTTTAACAGGGTTCATAAAAGAACTAGATGGATTCATGGAGGTTAGGTCCATCAATGGCTATTAGCCAGGATTGGTAGGAATGGTTTCCCTAGCCTCTGTTTCTCTGGAGGTGGGTGACAGGAGAAGGATCACATGAGGATTACCTGTTGTGTTCCCTCTCTCTGGGGCATCTGGTATTGGCCACTGTCAGCAGACAGGATACTAGGCTGGATGGACCGTTGGTCTGACCCAATATGGCCTTTCTTATGTTGTTATGTTCCTATGCTCTTGGGGCTGGACCAGCTCTCAAGAGCAGGAAGAGGGGCAGAAAAGTGTTGTACTGTCACTCCTGGAACTTTTCTTCTCCCGCCTCACCCCCTTCTCCTCCACACACATAGGGTGTCATTCTAAGAATAGATCAAGAGACCCCCAAAGATCTGCCACAAGATTTTAAAATTATTTCAGTCTTCATTCAGGGTTGGATTAAGAACACACTTGTTTAAAATATGTCAACAGTATGTTCACATAGTCCCTTTGGAGACTCACAGGTACATCCCTGACAATTCCCACTGCGATGCTTGTCTACAATTGAAACACAGTCATAGAAACTGAGCCATTTACTGGACGAGAAAGTGAGGCTAAGAAATGCTGCACACACCCAGGTAAACCCCTCCCCCCCGGTTTGTCATTTGATCTTGTCAATTACAGGTAACAATGTAACCATAGTTGGAGTAGGAAAAGGGGAACTTGGCTCTGAGCTCCCTTGAATAAGGGCTAGAGTTAGAATCTTTCTTATGGTCCCTAATTCAGGAAAGCTCTTAAGCAGGGGGCTAGTCCTAATGACTTGAAGTTAAGTATGAGCCTGGCTGCTCGCCTGAAGAAGAGATGCTTTTGGGGCCAGAGGCCAGCACTGATTGCTGGAAGTATGGCGTTTGGGGAAAAAAATCTGAACAGGAACCAAATCCCTGGTGCTCTATCCTGCAACCTGCCTAATTCTAGTGAATCAAATGGCATGACAGGAACTGCCTTGTTCTGGTTCTGAAGCCATCTACAAACTGTCTGTTTGTGGAGCCGTTGTTAGTAGCCCTTTTGATATGTACTTGTAAAGAAAACAGGACGCTATTCAAAATGTATGACAAGTTAACTCAAAACCCCGAGCAAATGCTAGCAGTGTCTAGTGCTAAAATTCTCCAGTTGCTTCATGTTTCATGCTTCTTTTAGGACTTCTGAGGGAAATTCAAATCCGCGCTTCATTTGCAATTTCGCTCAGCTACATTTCCATCCCTCTTTCGAGAGAGGGATGCAAATGAAGACATTTGAAATTGCAAATGATGCCGGGATTTAAATATCCTGCGCTTCATTTGCATATTTGTGTTATGGCGCTATTTTGAAATAGCACTATTTTGAAATAACAGACGCTTTTAAGACGCAGTTGTTTCAAGAAAACCATTCTCTCTGAAATAACTGGTAAACTTCATTGTATGAAGAATAAGGGTTATTTTGAGAGAAGGATTTTCTTTTGAAATAACCGCATCCTAGCAGCGTCATAACGCAAATATGCAAATGAAGCATGGGATATTTAAATCCCGGCATCATCTGCAATTTCGAATGTCTTCATTTGCATCCCTCTCTCGAAAGAGGGTGCAAGTGTAGACATACCCTTAGTCTCCTGTTTTCTAAGCTGAAAAGTCCCAGTCTTTTTAATCTCTCTTCACGTGGCATCCATTCCAAATTCCTAATAATTTTTGTTGCCCAATTTCTGTTTGTGATGGTGCCGAAATGGAATCGAGTTCTCCAGAGTGTCCTAATCACAAAATCATCCTTCTGTTCAGGTCTGGCCCACAACATTTTGGCACCTGAGGCAAGGAGCTCAAATGACGCCCCCCATGACGCCTTTTCTCCTGCCTGCCTGTTATGTCTTCCTTCCTCCAGCACAGCACTCCACCATCTCTGTGCATCTAGAGCAGAGAGAATACATAAGCACCCACAGCAGACACAATTTTCTACACTCTGGGTCCTAGTGGCGCCCGCCCACCGCCCACAGTCTGGCACCTGAGGCGGCCGCCTCAGTTCGCCTCATGGTAAGGCCAGCCCTGCTTCTGTTCCATTTTGCCAAAGAATAAAGGAGAGCTTTAACCACCAGATCAGCTTCTTATGAAGGTACTTTGGGCTCAAAAGGCCGCAGCTGTTTAACAGTGTAGAGCAAATACTGCACCACAGTGTAGGCCTTTTCAGCATTGGGGTTTTAGTCTTGGACATAGCTGTACTGGTGTAAATGAAATTGGGGCTGTCCTGTTCCTTAGTCTAAATCATGTCTACTCCAGTTCATTTCCACTAAAATCCCAAAGTAGCCAGGCCCGCCGCACAGAAAGCAAGTACTGAAAATGCAGTAGATGTGTAGGCTGTCAATATGCACAGTGATTACCCACCTGGGAATTAAGCCAGGACCGTGGGGTTAAGAGAACTATTGTCGTAAAACTATTTGTGGTCAATTAGCATCTCTTTCAATACATAGTAAATCTAGCAGTGCAATGCCCCAAAGCACCCATACTGAGTCACAGGAAGCTTGCCTCCCACTACTAACACTGAGTCACTGCCACTACTTCCTACAGCACTTGGATTTGTCCTTGAAAGTTGCCCAGGAAAGTATTTGGCCTGGCCAAGGCTTCAAAATATTGGTAAATTGCTAAGTGAAGGTAGCGTATGGCTCACGCAGGTGAAACAACTGTTGCCAGTTTTACCAATATATATTGTATGTATCTGTCATTCCTATAGTGTGAGACAAATTTCTTACCTTCATCAACATTCCTCCATTCTGAAGATTGGCATCCATTTGTCTGTCTCTCATACAAGAATGCAGCCCAATAGATGCCAGTTGCTTCATACTTTCCATCTCTTGCCTTTGCCGCTGTTTCTTCTTTCTTCGCTTGTGCCTTTTTACACACTCTTTAGTTTATTATTCCTGACCAAAAGCAAAGTCTAATGGCCATAGCAGGCAGAATTGTAAAATGGCTTTTAGACCGAGACACATTACGATGCAAGAAGTGAGGTTTTCCTCAACTTCAAAGATATTTAAAAGTTTGCTGCCAATTGATTTTTAAACTTGTGAAAACATAATGACCTTTTTCACTGCGAGAATGGGAAGTTTGAGTTTTCCAGGAAAATGTCGTTGAAGTGAGCCATGTGAGGCTCATCTCAATAGCCATCTACTATCCTGCTCATTTTAATATTATAGAACATAAGAACAGCCATACTGGGTCAGACTAAGGGTCCATCTAGCCCAGTATCCTGTCTGCCCACAGTGGCCAATGCCAGATGCCCCGGGGGGAGTGAACAGAACAGTGAATCATCATGTGATCCCTCTCCTGTCAGCCATTCCCAGCTTCTGATAACAGAGGCTAGGGATACCATTCCTAGCCATCCTGGCTAATAGGCGTTGATGGACCTAACCTCCATGAATGTATCTAGTTCTTTTTTTGAACACTATTAAAGTCCTGGTCTTCACAACATCCTCTGGCAAGGAGTTCCACAGGTTGACTGTGTGCTGCGTGAAGAAAAACTTCCTTTTGTTTGTTTTAAACCTGCTACCTATTAATTTAATTTGGTGGCTCCTTGTTCTTAGACCCACAAGAAGAACCTCAGAGTTATGAAAACCAAAGTTACAAACTGACCAGTCAATAACATACCTCATTTGGAATTGGAAGTAGAGCAGTACACAATCAGGCAGCAGCAGTAACAAACAACCACCACCAACAACAAAAAACAATATAGTACTGTGTTAAATGGAACCTACTTTTTTAAAAAGGAGGAGGGGCATGCTTCTGCATAGCAAAGTTTCAGAGCTGTATTAAGTTAATGATCAGTTGTAAATTTTGGAAGAACAACTGTATTCTTGAGGAGAGATGAAAAAGGAGAGATGAGGAGAGATTGATAATGAGAAGAGATTAATAAGACTGGGACTTTCAGCTTGGAAAAGAGATGATTAAGTGGGGATATAACAAAGGTCTATAAAATCATGACTGGTATGAAGAAAGTGAGTAAAGAAGAGTTATTTACTCCTTCCCATAATACAAGAAGTAGAGCTCACCAAATGAAATTAATAGGCAGCAGTTTTAAAACATAAAAAAGGAAATACTTTACACAACACACAGTCAATCTGTGGAACTCCTTCCTAGAGGATGTTGTGAAAGCTAAGACTATAATAGGGTTCAAAAAAGAGCTAGAAAAACTCATGGAGGATTGGTCCATCAGTGGCTACTAGCCAGTATGGGCACGGATGGAGTCCCTTGCTTCTGTCAGAAGGAATGGGTGAAAGAGGATGGATCACGTAGGGTGTGTCTAGACTACAGGGTTTTGTCGACAAAAGTGGACTTTTGTTGACAAAACTATACCTGCGTCTACACTGCCGCTGAATTCTGTTGACATAACATCGACAGAACTCAGCAGTTTTGTCGACGGCTGTAAACCTCATTCTACGGGGAATAATGCCTTTTGTCGACAGAGTTCTGTCGACAGAAGGCGTTATTGCATCTACACTGTCCTTTCCGTCTACACTGTCATGTCGACAAAGCGGCTTGCTTTGTCGACAGAACTGGCTGTAGTCTAGACGCTCTTTGTCGACAGAAGCTTTGTCGACAGTATCTGTCGACAAAACTTCTGTCGACAAAAGCCTGTAGTCTAGACATACCCTTAATGATTACCTGTTCTGTTCATTCTCTCGGGGCACACAGCATTGGCCACTGTCAGAAGACAGAATACTGGGCTAGCGTACCTTTGGTCTGAACCAGTGTGGACATTCTTATGTTTTTATATTCTTAGCCATAATGTTTGTGCAGAGAGATGAACTGTTCAGAGTTTTATAAACAACCTCCTTCCCCATGGTGTTCATAACTCTCTATTCTACTTACCTTTTCACCTCCAACGGCATGGGTTTACAGTAGCTGCTGTAGAGGACTACTGGCAGATTTCTTTCATACTTCACTCTATCTTATTTTTAAGAGCCGCTAGGTTGTTAATTTATTTGAATACTTCATCTTTATTTTCTCATTAATCACATTCTATTTTTTTCAGTCTCTGAAATGTGAACCTAAAAATCTCCCTGCTTTAAGCCTTAATTTGGTTCCCTACTTAAACAATCTATTAAGTTATCGAAGATAAAGCTATAAGACCATAAATAATACCACTCACCATTGATAGGGCCCTTAGTTCTTACTAACTGAAATTCCAGACACTACCAACCCCTTTTTAGTACAGGAAATGGCATGATACTTGAAATTAACCCTGTAACCTTGACTGGCTGTTTTCTTTTCCTTTGAAGGAATAGTTTATGCCATATGTTAAGCCTCTGCCATTGTCATATTATGCACCATTTTTCTGTTACGTCTGATTGTATTAAACCAGCATTAGCAATCAATAAATACATCAAAATCATCCCCACCAACACCTGCCTGCATTTCCTTTCCCTCCACTCCTTCAGTTAGAAAGTAGATTTGCTACCTACTCAATTTATATATATATATATATATATATATATACTAGCTGGAGTTACTCGGCGTTGCTTGGGGGATGGAGGAGGAAGGGAGCCGCCCGAGCCCACCCTCTGCTTCCTTGTCCCTCTGCCGGCCTTAGTGAGTGACTGTCCCCGCCGCTTCCCCCGAGAAGCCGCTTCTTCCCACACTGCCAAGCTCCGTGCAGCCCCGGGGAGAGGCATCGGTCTCTCATCTCTTCCCTCCCACAGTATCTTAAAACCTTCTCCTGGATGAAAGGTTATCCCATGCAAAGTTTGGTTGTGGTAGCTCTTATAGTGTCCAAGTTATTAGCACACAAACATACAAACATTCTCCTTTATATATTAGACACACACACACACACACACACACACACACACACACACACACACTAGTCACCAAATGTAGTCTTTGGGCACATTGTAAGGAGTATGTGGTTATATTTGATAGAGAACCTAATAAATTAGATTTTTGTGCCTACACATCAAAATCACTGCAGCTGCTTGCAGAGTTGTGAGTGTGTGTGTGTGTGTGTGTGTGTGTGTGTGTGTGTGTGTGTGTGTGTGTGTGCGTGCACATGCAAACAGGCTTTGGCCCAGTGAAGAGAACCATGTAAGTCAGTGAGATGCTACTGACAGGAATGACTGGGGCAGTTGCTGAGCCCTGAGGTACTCATCAGCGATGATGCCTTTATGTGCTGTCTTCTTGGTTGAAGTCCTCTTATAAAAGTGATTTTCATTCTCAAGGGATTTGTCATGAGCCGCCGAATACGGCAATACAAGGAAAAAGCTGCTTCATGTCCTACATAGCTACAAATCTGTAGAAGGTGATTAACAAAACAATGCATGCTTTAAAATCTAATATAACTTAAGGGGGAAAAGGTGATTGGAATAAGCAGATCCAAAAGGAAAATATTTGGTGTTTGATGATTCACCAGGCGTCCCTTTTCCTTCTGAGTCACTGTTGACATGGTGTCAGGATACGCTATTCTGCTGAAGGTGCTAAGTTTTGGATGAGTCATAAAGCCATGTTCCTAACCACTTATAGGATTTTTGTACTCTCTTTGCAGCACTGCGTGCATTATCATGATGTTCTGGCAAAATTAAAATTTGGGTGATTCTGTCTAACTAAAACCCCAATCTAGTTTTAATTGGGTATTGTAGTTTTCTTCTCTTCCTGTCCTCAGTGGTTAGGTAGGCCTCCTTTGCACTGTTAAACAGCTGCCACATCCAACTACAGAGTGAGCTAAATTTTAATAGGGCTAGTCAAGTAACCTATTCAATGCGAGCCCAATTCTGTAGTTCTACTTAGTCAAAAGTCCTATTTAACTCAGTGGGAATTTTGACAAAACAGGGCTGCCTGACTGTGCCCGTAAGGACTAATCCTGCTAAGGCTGAGTATCTTCTAGGATCTTGTGTGTCCTCAATTCTAGGGCAAGCTAAGAATATTTCCCGCTCCTAGTCATGTGAGAAGAAAACACCTGAACAAGCTCTAAATCTACCACTCTCAGGGTAGAATCAATAGTCCAATGAAAAAAAAATGCCCTTCTGATTCCCAGGCTGCAAGGCAGGTTTAGCTAAATATCTTTCCCTTTACAAAGTCTATCAAAACCCTTCAAATCAAGCTACATCCCTTTCAATCGGAAAAACAGAATCTGCATGTTCTTTTATCTGGGTGGACGCCATCACTACCCTCCCACTAACAGCTATCAGTACTTGCTTCTTTTCTCCTTTTATATATAGCAGTTGGGCCCAAATGCATACGAGCCACATCCTTTAACCCTTTGCTGCCTGCTTCTCCCTCTGACAAAGAAACAGTCAGTAGGGTCAGGACCCAGACATAAAAACCTTCCAGGAGGTGTTCGGCCTCTTGATAGAGTCAGGATTCTAACTAGTAAAGTTGTTGGGGTCATGAGGAGAGGTACAATGTAGTTTGGGAGAGAATCCCATTGTAACTGGTTCATCTGGGAAATGCACGGTTCAGGAGGTGAACTGGTTTTGTTTGAAGTGATTTTTTTCCCAGTGAGACTTGACCTGCTAAGTAGAACGTTTTCACTGAAACAGAATCTCAGAGAGAGAGAGAGAGAGAGAGAGAGAGAGAGAGGGTTTGAGGTTGATTCCAAAGAAAACAAAACCATATTTTGAAACCTTGAAATTTTCAGCAAAATGGAATTAATAGTCTTCCTTCCCATCAGCTTTCCTATGTGCTTTTGAATATTTATCCTAACTGTATTGGGGGCAGATTTTTCAAAGGTATTGGGCATTTAAAGCAGTGATCAACTGGGATTTTTCCAAAGCACCTAAGTAGGTTAGGTATCTAACTCTAACTCCTGTTGATTCCCATGAGGGTTAGGCACCAAGTATTTTTTAAAATCCACTAAGTGCCTATGTGAATATTCAGGCACCTAAATCCCATTGAAAATCTGACCTTTGGTTTCCACTGATGTCATTAGATTCAAGGAGCCAGGGTGTAAGGGAGTTTGAACTCATTCTGTCATGTAGAAAAGAGAAGAAAACAAAACTGTTGTGTGCTGAAAAAATCATGTTCTTATTTCCTGAACAATCAAGACACATTATCCTAGCATAAAAGGATCCCAATAACTCAAAAGAATGGCCATATTGGACCAGACTAAGGCCAGGTCTACACTAGACCTGGAAGCTCAGCTTAAGGTACATAATTCCAGCTACATAGAATCCATAGCTGGAGTCCGCTTACCATAAACTGAGCTTGGTGCCATCCCCACAGCTGGAGACCAATGGGAGCAAACACTCCCATTGGCTTCCCTTACTTCTCGCAAGAGCTGGCAAATGGGGGCACTCTCTGAGTTTGATTTAGTGAGTCTGAACTAGACTCACTTAATCAACTCCAGAAGATCGATCTCAGCAGTGTCGATCTTCCGTGGAGTGAAGACAAGGCCTAATAGTCCATCTTGCCCAATATCCAGTCTTCTGACAGTGGCCAGTGCCAGATCCTGAGGGGGAGAGAACAGAACAAAGCCATTATTGAGTAATCATCCCCTGTCATCCAGTCCCAGCTTCTAGAATTCAGAGGTTTAGTAATTCCCACACCATGAGGATGCATCTCTGACCAGCTTGGCTAATAGCTTAATCTAGAGGCCCCAACTCAGCAGACTATCAAAGCAATAATTTCAACGTCTGTGTATTAATAGGTGTGATTTGCAGGTTAGTAAGGAGAACTGTGGATAGGTGTGGTTTCTGCATTGACATCTTCCTTTCTCCTGCACAGATGTAATCGACAGGCAGGCGGGAAGCACAGCATGTAATTTGAATTTTTTACACCAAGTGCTGTCTTGGAGATCAAGCAGTTGTTTGACCAAGCTTACCCAGAGGTGCCTGACTGGCTGGCTTATGCATAGAAGCGGAAGGTCCTGGAATCTGAGGCATCCGATAAAACTGGTGGTTTGTGGCTGACTAACGCATGCTGTGGTTTGCAGAAGACATTCAAAGCTGCCACATTGTACCACATGATCTTAGAGCCCTGACTGAAGGCCAGAAGGAAACTAATTCTCCATATCTGAGCCGAAGCATCTAAAAATACATATAAATACCAAATGCATGCCACCTCCCTGCTTACCTGAAACTCTGGACTTCAGAGAGAGTGGTTTCAGCAAACACGAATGATTTTCCTCCTTCACTGATAATTTGAGCGAAGGCTCAAGATTGAGGAGCTGAGGAAATGGTTAATTTGGCTACTTCTTTAGTCATTTTTAAGCACATTTATATTCCTTTAAGATCATTTCCCATTATTGTTGAAGGGACTCTTAGCATTGAAGGGTCAGTATTTAGAAGTTTATAATTCAAACTGACATTGAATGAAAAAAATGTTCTGTGCTGAAACTTACAAAAAGAAAGTTGTTGTTTGTTTCTTTCTTCCTTCAATCAAGGAGCTTTTTTTTTTTTTTGCTTTTTTTACAAATTAAATAAAAATGTCTTCATTGTTTTTAAAGCAGTGGGGCTGTAACACAAGTAGAACTATAGTCTCAAGACAGCTGTCCAACGTTCCTGAGATGATCTTCATAAGCGATGGAGCTGAAAACTGCAAAATAAACCCAAAATTGCAAGCATATTTTCCCTTTTTTGTCAACATGTTGGAAATGCACGTTGCGAGCTGCTCAGGGGGAAAACGTTACTTTTTCAAAATCAAATATGTGGAATCTCTATTTCTCACCAACTGTCCTGTATTGTTTTGCGGGGTTTGTTTTTTCTCCTTTTTGGGCACTTTTTCAGATAATTTCAAAAGCTCTGACATGGCCCAAAGTGGAGCTCTGCAAGGCAACTCCTTTGGTTTTGTATTTTAAAATAATTGAAAACTTCTTTAATGCTTCCTTAAAAATAGACTAGTTGTCGTAAAACTAGATGGTAACAGTAGAGAAGAAGTCAGGATGATGCATAATGGGCCTGACACAAATACCAGTGGAATTAATGGGAGCAGGGCCGACTTATCCATTAGGCACAGTAGGCACAGTGCCTAGGGCCCACGATACTTTTAGGGGCCCAGGAAAATGTTTTAATTTCTTTTAAAATCAGAAGAAAAAAATGAACTTTTAGGGTCGAAGAAAATGTTTTAATTTTTTTCTCACATCAGAAAAAAACGAAACTTTTAGGGCCCACGAAAATCTATTAAATTTTGCCTAAAACAGAAAAAAAAAATGTTGAAGTATTTAAAGTTATATGAAAAATAATTTTTAATATTTTTTTTTGATGGAGGAAGGGGCCCACGAAGGCAAAAGTGCCTGGGGCCCACGAAAGTCATAATGTGGCCCTGAATGGGAGGTGCTCCCATTGACTTCAAATGTCAAAAAATAAAGCCATTCAACATCCCAATATTTACAGTATATGAAATAGTTCTACTATGACAGCAGTTCCTCATGGGAAAATGTTCCAGCGTGCAACATAGGGTATCCAGCACACAACAGTATTGCATTATGAAGATGATTTTGCTGAACCTTGATGTGCTTTGCTGAACCATTTCCATTGGTCTTGCAGGCTTTCATGTGTAAGTGCCACATTATGAACAACTGGCAAGAGAGAGAAAGAAAAGAAAGTTGGGTTAAAGGACGAGCCCAAAGCCTGTTAACTGTTAAAACTGCAAATGTAGGGTTTAGGTCCTGATTCAGCGAAGCTTTGTAAGCACATGCTTAAATGCTTTGCAGTATCTGGGCCTCCTAGCTCAATTTTGCTCCCATTGGAGTCAATAAGGCTACATCTAGACAGCAGCACTATTTTGGGATACTGGAAATATCCCTAAATAGCAATTCCATGTCTTTAAATGCACCTTTTATTTTGAAATATATTTCGAAATAACGGCACATTATTCCATCGTCCCTGTAATCCTTGCTCCACGAGAGTTAAGGGACTTGTCAGAATTGCGCTTTATTTTGAAATTTGGCATGGTGTAGACAACGCCCAAATTTTGAAATAAGCTATTTTGAAATTGCCTCGAAATAATCTATGCAATTCAGGTAGTGCAAATTGAGCAGCTTATTTCAAGGTAAAGCTGCAGGGTAGACGCACCCTTAGAGTTTTCCCAGTGATTTCAATGTAAACAAGATTGGCTCTGGAGATGGTCCAACTAAACTTTATGGTAACCATCTATCTTGAAAAACGATGGGGTAGGTGCCAAAGCAGTTCAGTTACTGTGTGCTGTGGCGAAAAACTCCCATTCTCAGTCAACAGCCCTTGGCACTGATGATGCAGGTGAAAAAGTGTGAGCAAAAGAGGAAGCCTGTGTCTATTAGCGCTTGACATCTTCTGCACATTCCTCTCTAATGCACCTCTCTTCAGCTTCTTTAACTTCCTGGGCACTGCACAACCATCCAGCGCAGATGCATCCTCCTAGCTGCCTTTATTGATACTGAAAGTTTTCAAGTACCTCTTGCAAACATCCTTAAATCTGAGCTTAGGTCAGCCCTTGGAGCACCCCCAAGGTCTCCCTACAAGAGATCTCCTGAAAGGCATTCATTCTCCCTCCAGCACACATGGCCAAGTGAAGAGAGATGTCTGTGTTTGAGAGGAGTGATTGGGCTTGTTATTTTTGCATCCCCAAGTACTTCAGTGTCAGATCCTTTGGTTCCTCACTTGATGTGTAGAATGTGGCAATGACTGCAGGTATGCAAGGTATTTAGCCTTCTCTCCTGCTACTGTGGGTGGTCCAGTTCTTGCCACCACATGGAAGCATGCTCAAAATGCGTATCTGGTAGGTGTGTACTTTGGTATTCAGTGCCAGTTTCCTCTTACCCCACACATCCTTGGTCAGTTGGCCAAATGTAGTGGCTGCTTTTCCGATGCAAGAATCAGGCTCATCCTCTAGAGCTAAGTTTCTGATGCAGTGGATCCTCGCTTGCACAACATGGACACAACTTCTAGCGTGGGGCTGGCTATTACAACTTCTGGTGCAATCAGCACATCTTGTGCCATATTCTTGGTCTTCTTTAGACTTATGCTTAGTACAAATTCACCAGAAGCTAGTGCAAAGCCATTAAAAAGATGCTGGAGTGCCTCTTGATTGTGTGCAATTCACGCTGTGTCAGTGGTGAAAAGAAGCTCTTTTGCCGTTGGACTATTCGTTAAGGAGACCATTCATTATAAAGGAAACCCTTTGGATTTTAATGACTTCTGTGCTTAAATCCTGATTTTCTTTCAATGCATTTGTTACTTGTCAGAGAGAATGAATGAATCCCAAATGCTGAGGTGCTCACAATTTATTCTCTTTGCCTATTTGCAGTTTCTCACATTGTGTGGATGGTGAGTGAGGTTTCTTCGGCCATGTCTCTATCTACAGTACTGCCACAATTTAGAGTATTTGGAGAAGATGCTCTATTCCAACAGGAGAGAATTCTTATATCAGTGTGCCTTATGTCACTTGGGAGGTGGAGTATTCACACCCCTGAGCAAAGTATATTTTTCCGACATAGGGTATAGAATAGACCAAGTCTTAGCATTATGGTTCAGTGGATGAAATGCTGACCTATGACTCTGGTTTCTTGGCTTCTGGTTTTAGCTATGGTGGTAATTTGTGATCTGGAGAATTTCTCTTTGCCTCTGTTTCCCCTCCCACTCTTTGTCTCTTTTGTTCATTTAGGTCTGGTCTACACTGCAGTGGAAGATCGAATTAAGATATGTAACTAGAATGTATCTTAAATCATGCTTCCACGCCATCCACGCAGTGGGAAGCTGACAGGAACAAACACTCCTGTTGGATTCCCTTACTCCTCATGAGGAGTGGGAGTACCGGCACTGATGGGGCCCTCTGAGTTTGATTTAGCAAGTCTTAACTAGACACGCTAAATTGAACCCCAGACGATCAACCGTGACAGTGTTGATCTTCCATGTAGTGCAGATGTGGCCTTACACTGTAAACTCTTTGGGGACAGCGACTGTTTCTTATGGGCCCAGCACTGATCTTGGGTGAGGCCTCTCGGTATTATTGGAATTAAATAAGGGTAATCATTGCTTTCTGCTTACAGGGCCCAAACAAGCAAAAACTGAATAAAACCCACCTGGTTATAAACTTTGGAACAAATAATTCATCCTGGAATTTTTGTACCTTTGGGGTTTTCTGATTGTTTTCACAAATACCTCTTCCTATCCAAATACCTGTGACTAATGTGAGCTGCAAATCAATCTTGGTGTTTTCATTTTTTTTTCAAATTGCAGATCAGGTTTATTTATTTTTCTCACTATTGGTTCTATTTAGGATCATTCAAACCATGTATAATCTCCTGTGAATCCTTAAAATTCAGGCAAGGTTCACCCTTAATCTTGGCTGATGCAGAAATAAAAGACACAGCCAAGAAAAAAAAATCAAAATAAGTGTTTCTGAGCATAGATGAATTGTGACTTAGGGCTGTAGAATTGTTACTAAAATGAGAGATTAGCTGTTAGGAATCCCTGGCTCACTTTGTTTAATGTTTCCTTTATATTACTGCATATATCTGGAATTAGATTCTGGCCCTTGAAGCGGGCTTTTGAAATAAGTTTGTGGAATATCAAATCCCATTCATCACGATGCCTAAACTTGTGCTTTGAACACTTATCCCCAAAGCCTGAATCATTGTCCATACCAGTTTATGTATCAAATTAAAATGTCATTGCCACTGATAGCATGGGCTGTGGTTCAGGATCAGCTGGATTTTGTATCCGAAATCTTGACTTTCAGGATTTAATTCTCTTTTTAAACCCCAAATAGTTTCAATATGGCTTTTAGCTGCAGAGTGGCAAAAACAAAATAGAACAAAACAAAAAAAACAATGAAAACCATCATTTAGAGCACATAGCAGGTCACTATTTTGCCAACAATTTGACAACAACAAAAAGATTTTAAATAATTGCAAGCAGTGGTTGAAGTGCAGAAAATGGCTTTTCCATTCTTTGAAAGTTAAAGAACTTTTAGTGACATTTTGTATCCTCCTTGTAGTATAGGGTGTTGATTTTTTTTCTTGTCCTTGGTGTTAAACATTTTCATTGCAGTAATGATGGTTCCATACACTAGTGTGGTTTTAAGGAGATAAATTACAAAGGCTGACTAGTAGACGGTGTCATATTTACTATTAAAAACCCACAAGGAAAGGGAACATAAAATTGTATTGAAATTGTATTGCAGTCCTTCTATGCACTTTTCTCCATTGTAAGATAGATGCATTTGCAGTACAGTCTCACTTTTAGAGATTGGGACAAAAAATAAGTGAAACTTCCCATATTGGGAATCAGTGATAGGACTAGAATTCAGGACTTTGGATCTCACACATCTGGAGTATGCTGGCTTCCGCTCCTTTCTTTACATGTGAGACTACTTTTCTGTTAGGGTACGACTACACTAGCTCGTTAGTTCGAGCTAGGTAGGGTAATGAGGGCAAGGGGAGTTGCAAATGAAGCCCGGGATTTAAATATCCCGGGTTTCATTTGCATGTTCAGCGCGCCATTTAAATCCCCTTAGTCGAACTCCGTGCCGCGGCTACGCGGCACGGACTGAATTAAAGATCCTAATTTGAACTACCGTTACTCCTCGTGGAATGAGGAGTAACGGCAGTTCGAATTAGGATCTTTAATTCGAACTACTAGTCCGTGCGCGTGTGGCTGCACGGAGTTCGACTAAGATTTAAAATGGCGGCGCTAACATGCAAATGAAGCCGGGATATTTAAATCCCGGGCTTCATTTGCAACTCCGCTTGGCCTCATTACTACCTAGCTCAAACTAACGAGCTAGTGTAGCTGTACCCTTAGAGTAAAATGCCAAGGACAGGGATTCCTACCTCTGTAGATCCCTAGGAATACATAAAAAGGTCTCAAGGCTATCAAACTCCACCCTTGCACATCTCCACCTTTCAAATGAGGGTCTAAGTCCAAGAATACTCTCGAAGCTAAAACCCAGACTTCCCCACTCTTCCCAGATATCTCTACCCGGTTTTCTGCAGGAAGGAAGGATCTACGCCAGGGCTTTTTACAATAAAATCAATGAAAGGAAAATATTGCAATAATACAAAATGACATCAGATTTTCTGTTTGCTGAATGTAAAAGCTATGTTCTTAATATACACCCTATTTCATAGCTCTAGAAAGCCCAATTTCCTTGTAAATGAAGTATTTATTCACATACATCTGCAGTGGCCTAAAAATATCATGGATAGTGTTGGTTGGCTAAAGACTTCATTTTAGCCTCCGTGAAACCAAAAGCCTTTTATTGTCATTGAAAATGTTCTTCAAAATGTTAATGAAATTGGAAAACGTTTTGCGTTTTAGCGCCAATACTCCAAACTGTAATCTGTATTATTTTTTATTTTAGAGAGTTTCACTTTTTCCATGAAAATCTGCTACTTTGTGATGAAAATGACTTTTTGGTACAAATGTCTATTTAATCCAAAAATCATCAAAAACATTTGGAAACAAAGCTTTAAGGAAAAAAATATTGTACCAGCTCTACTAACAGGTTTCCTTCAGAATATCTTACCTCCTGCATGCAAAATAAAATGAAAATCACTTCAGAGAAAGCCAGTAGTTGATGAAACTTTGCTTTGGAGGACAATTACAATGTCTTGCCATGTTCATTTCCTACTTTTGATCAGGGTTTTCAAATACATTGGACCAAAGTCTGCTCTGAGATCCAAAAACACAACTTCTAATGAGCTGTTGCCTTCTATGTAGCTGATAATGCAATTAATCTTGTTTTGAACACCCCCCTTCCCCAGCCCAGTAGTTACCTCAGAATCCCTTTATTTTCCTATGTGCCAGCCAATTAAGCTCAGATGAGGTTACCTATCACACCCGAAATCCTTTGGTGTGACTGACATAAAAATGGGGAACAGAGACTTTCAAAGATCTCTCGAGATTTTTTTTAAAGGAGACCAGACCAATGGAAACATTCTTGCTGGTTAATTTTGGTCACAGCAATTGTGGGATCTTTATTTTTGAGTATGGGCATCTTCAATACCACACAGGACATCCAGATGTGCAGAATGTTCTTAACCTGTGGGGGGAGGAAAGGGCTGAATTGTGATATTCCAGTGTTGGTTTAAAGTATAATTTTTGTCTGGAGAATATTCACTTTTGGTTTGTGAGGAAGTCCTGGTATGTGCCTTATATTTGGCACTGCAAGTGGTCCCGTCTCACGTTAAACGAAGGACCGGTTCTTGAAAAAAGCTGTTTGTTCCTTTTATGTGTTGTCAGTGGCCGCCTGCCACTGGATAGAGTTTAGAGCTTTGCCGTTTCAGAAGAAGCCTCATGTAAATGGTTAAGAAGAGGTAGCAGCTACTATAACTGAAGCCATCTGCTAATGGTTACAATCAACATAAAAATGTCACTGGGAAACCCACATCTAGCCTGAAATAGGCAATGCTTGCCCTGAAATTCAGAGAACTAACAAGCCAGGAATACACTCTTATTATGCAATTGGTTTTATTAGAGCCTCAGGAACTTTTGAAATTAGATTATGCTGCTGTGGCCAAAGAGAGAGATGCTGAAAGGGGATTGGTGACTATTCAAATCATAATTCCATTCACTCTATTCATGGCCTATTTCTATCACTCATCATTCAGAGGTGTTGTGTATGAGAAGATCCATGGAAAGCAACAGAACTGTGCATATGAGCACAAGTGAGCATTTGTAGGGAAATCCCTTCAAATTTGTAGAAAAGTTTAGCAGAACTTTTTCTGGTAAATTGTTATTAACTCATCAGCCTGACTGACTTTCCATCTCACCCGCTCCTCATCTTCTTGGTCTAGATCAGGGCTACTCAAAATGCGGCCTGTTTGTTTACAGCCTGCAGTGCGATTTGGGTTTATGCAGGGCTCAACATGCGGGCCATGGGCAGGACTGGGAACACGCTCCACAACGGCGAGGCATTTCCCAGGTGGGGTGAGCATTGAAAGACGCAAACAGATGGGTGGTCCGGAACAGATGGGTACAGGGTGTCGGCATTTCTAGCCTCCAGGGAGGAGGTGCCGGAAACGCCGGGGTATTGTGGGAAGTGCTTTGTATTCATGCCCATCATTGTGAAAGAAGCTATTTGCATATATTTGCATGTATATGCAACTACACTTAAAATGCGGCTCTCGTCATGTGCTGTGAGTATCATTGTGGCCCCCGGGGCCTCCAAAGTTGAGTAGCCGTGGGCTAGATCTTATCTTTTCAACCAGTAGGTTGTGTGCTCTCTGATGTATTTGCAATGCATTAAACAACTATGCTAGCACAATTGTTATTGAGGCCCCAGTGACATGGGCCAGGGACTGTCAATAAGTAGACTGTGTGCCCAACGCAGGTTGCCATAGTTAGCCACTGGCAGGCTGCCAGACATTTTATTTACCTGAGCATCTGTAGGTACACACAACTTGGCTGGGAAGGGTGAACTGCGGCCAATGAGAGCTGCAAGCGGACATACCTGCAGATGCTCAGGTAAAGAAAGCATCTGGTGGCCCACCAGGGGCTAACTCTGGTGAACCGCATCCGGCTTGTGGACTGCTTATGGCCACCTCTGTGCTAGGCCTTTTACAAACACGTAGTAAGAGGCAATGCATGTCCCAAAGACCTTACAGACAAAAAGCTGGTCTACTCTACAAAGTTAAGTTGGTTTAATCACATCTCTCATGGCTCTGAAAAATATCATAGCTAAACTGACAGAAGAATTCTTTCCATCCATCTAGCTGTGTCTAAGTAGGGGCAGTTAAGCTGTCCTGGCCCCTACTTAGACACAGCTAGATGGACAGAAGAATTCTTCTGTCAGTTTAGTTACCAATTTTGAGGGACATGGCTGCACTGATGAAAAAAACCCTTCCTTTACTGTAGAAAGTGTCTAGGAGTCAGCGGGTTATCTGCAGCACAATGGTTTTTACATTATATTTTAAGTTACAGAATTAGACAATAATAAAAGTATTATCTAGCTCTCATAACACTCTTCCTCAGTAAATCACAAAGCTGATACAAAAGAGGTCCAGTAGCATTGTTCTCATTTTACAAAGGGAGAAACTGAGGCACAAAGAGCAAATGTGACTTGTGTAAGTTCACACAAAATGTCGGTCATCGCTGCAACACAAACCAGGTCATAAATCCAGTGTAGGGCTTTATCTGCTATGTCACATACCTCAGTTAAATCATAAAATCTAAGATTAATTGCCATCAATCTGCTATTAAGGAAATGATATTTTATCTTATCAAATACTTTACAACCAGATTGTTTAGCTTTATTATGTTTATTGCTTTTGAATACTATGCCAGTGTGTGTGTTTGTCTGCAGGTATGTGTGTCTGTGTATTGTTATAGTTAAGTTTCATTAGGATTTTAATTACACTAAATCTTACACTGTTCATGTAAAATTTGAATTTTGTGTGGGTTCTCTTCCTGAGTTTGGTTTCTTTCAGCTTGGTGTATTTTCAGATGAGCACTGCAGAAATGCTCATCAGAGAATAAATAAAGGTATCAGATTTTTATTATTAATAACTGCAATAAATTCAACAGCCTTAGGTCACAGTTCTGTAATTATTAAAGCTACATTTTTGCTTCCAGCCTATACCCTTACTGAAAATAGATGAGAACCCATTATGGTGCTGATAAGTTTCACTACAGAGTAAAATATAGGCATTGCAGTTTTAAATTCAATGTAGACGTTGTTGTAGTGTTTGGCTGACAGAGCAAGTACCTGACAGTCATGAGACGTGTATCTGAGGGTTAGTTGTTTCACATCTATGTGACTGCGTGCTGCACTTGTTTCCCATTTTCAACCATGACTGCCTAGACATTGTTTCTGTTGCTCTTGTTGTTTAAAGAGAGCTGAGATCCTCATGCATATCTTTATTCCATCAGCTGGGGCTTGAATAAGACCAACATATATTGCAAGAGTTGTGATTAAAATTGCAAGAGCTGACCACGCGGCGTCTTGGAAGTCTGATTCAGAGCAGGGATTGGGAAATTCACACATCCCTTTTATTTACAATACTTGAAGGAACCACAGAAATAGAGGTGGGCAAGACCTTAGGGAAGGGATGGGCAATAACACAGTGGTGGTTTGCCACGGTTAGCCTATGGTGGGCCACCACAATATTTACCTGCATGGCCACAGATTCTGATGACTGCAGCTCCCATTGGCCATGGATTGCCATTCCTAGTCAACGGGAGTGGCGGGAAGCAGAGTGGACTGGGACACAGCTTCCTGCAATTCCCATTCGCCAGGAACGTTGATCCACAACTAATGGGAGCTATCGCCAGAAATTGCAGCCGTGCAGGTATATATAGCAGTGGGGGCGCACCAGGATCTAACCTTGTTGAACCAAATCTCACCCGCAGGCCAGATCTGCCCTCCTCCACCTTAGAGGACATATAAGGCCAGAGCCAATGCCTTTTTAAATTAAAGGAAAATCTTATGTTGATTACAATGAACTTTTGTTGAGATTCTCCTTGCTCTTTCTGTGTTCTAGGGCTGGAAAAAAGATACATTGGAGCTGAATTTTCCATGAGAAAAATCTGCAATAAATGTTTTGCTTCAAGTTGGGTTAACATCTGCCTACATCTGCCCTGCAGTGCCTCAGTATATAATGAGAAATGTAGTTCTGGGTACTTCATTCCCATATTGTCCCCTGTGGGCCGACTAAGTATAGAGGTAGGTACCCAACAAACACTCCAGATTGAAAATTTGGACTGATGCTTTTACTTATTTATCTCAACAGGGCTATGCTTCCATAGATATATTTTTGGTAAACAGACTAGACAAATAGTTTACATTTTCGAAGAGAGACCGAATCTGACAAATACTCTGTACCTGGAGACATAACATAGGACATATAAAAGAAACTGGCCTATTTCTAATGGGTTATTGAAGTTGGTTCAAAAATGGTGATATTTATTAATTTTGGCGGGGGAGGGGAGAAAGGGATGTTTTTTATGAAAAGAAATCCGCCCAGCCTTTGAGCTGGTATGTAAAAGCAACATATTGTAATACTTGCCTACCGCAATACAAAGTGCTATGTTTAAGGATAAATGGTACTTAACAAAATATCATCTAGGATTGTAAAGGACAGAGTGAGATCAAAGGAATTAATTAAGTTAAACAGTGTTCTGGCAGAACTCTTTAAAAACATACTGCGAGCCAATCAAATCAACTCATTGCTACAGGCAATTGCCCAGCTATCTGAGCAGAATTTCTAATGTGTAAATATACAAATACATGGCATGTTTGGGTATATCTGTAACTTGTGGTAGGAGAAACTCCATCAGCAAAAATTGAAGACAACCCAAGTACCAAGCCTAAAAGATTTTCAGGCTTTATGATTCCCTTCTGACTGTCCCGTGGTGGGATGGTCCAGTAACCTAAAACAAGCATTATAGGCCTAAGTGATTCAGGTACTCTAGCCTGTACTGGCTGGCATCTTCCCATCTCACTCAAGTTCTTTTCTAGGCCAGAGATACATAGAGTACATTCCATTCCGTAATGTGAATTGCAATTGACTTCTGCAGCTGAAGTCAGTTGCAAAACTCCCTATGACTTTAGTGGGGCCAATGATTTCACCCATAAATTCAAGAAGGGCTTGGTGCCATCTTCATGACTGCCAGGAGTACGGGCGCCAACTGGAACCACTCTCAGCATTTGATTTAGTGGATCTTAACTAAATCGAACGCCAGAGGTTTGATCTCTGGCAGAGCAAGTGAAGACATGGACTCAGGCTGTGCAAAGTTTTTGGACCTGAGTGAAATGGATCTGAGTGAAATCCCATAATGTAATGTAATGTTGTGAGGATATTTTATGAGATATACTCTATTGTCACCTCCAGGATAGTTCATCCCCATGGGCCCAGGAAAAAAATGATCCGAGGGAGGACACATGTTTTGCTGCTGGGTAGGACATACCGTAAATTAGCGCATATAACCCACTCACGAGTATTACCCGCACCAGTGTATAACCCACGGTTTTCCCTGATTGAGTAAAAAAAGTCTTGTATACCCCACGTATGTGTATAGCCCGCGGGAGCTACCGGTCATGAGTGCACCTGTTTTACTGTAGTGTTGGCATGCACGGCAAATGGTGATAAATTAAAACCAATGGTGATTTTTAAGAGGGTAACGATGCCTAGAGAGAAACTGCCGGCTGGTGTTTGTGTTGTTTGTAACAGAAAGGGCTGGATGAATACTGATGTAATGAAGACACGGACAGACAGCTGCTTTCGAGCACGAAAAGGCGGGTTTTTTAATCCTAAATCTCTGCTAGTTTTAGATTCCTTGGCCGCCCACAAAGAAACTTCAGTCCAGAAACTTTTAAACTCCGTGGGTGCACATATTGCCATAATTCCAGATAGGCTGACCGGCAAATTGCAGCCACTTGATGTGGCTGTGAACCACCCGTTCAAGTGCTTCATCAGAGAGGAATGGGACGATTGGATGAGAAATGGGGAACACACATTCACTCCGGCAGGTCGACAGCGCCGTGCAACATGGAAGTATGCAAATTGGTTTTGGCTGCTTGGGACAAGAGTAAAACCGGCTACTATTCGCAACGGGTTCCGCAAATGTGAAATTCTTCCCGACATTGACTCTTCAAGCTCTGATTCTGAGTATGACAGCGATTCTGACTCTGCACCACAGACCTCAACTGTCACCAAAGCCGAACTAGCCTTGGCTATGGATTTTATGGATGTTTTTAAAGACAGTGACTATGATGAGAGTTTTGATAGTTCTGAGAACTCAGACACTGAGGAGGATGCTGCTGGCGCTGATTCTCGAGTTCAGAGTGAATGAGAATGCAAAGACAGCCTTTTTTAAATTGTTTTTATTCTTTTACTAGTTGCACAGTAAACTAATGAATTTTAATGTATTTTAATGAATTTTAATATAACTGCCTCTATTATTACATTAAAATATGCTGCTTTTCTCAAGTAAGAGTCAGTCTTGTCTTCCCTTCAGTAAAAAAAAAACCTGTATTACACGCGGACGAGTATAACCCACGGGGGTGTGGGGAGGGGTATGTAAAACTTTGCATAACCCGCGGGTTATATTTGCTGAAGTACGGTATCTAGATTGTAGTTGGGATTCAGAGAAGACCTGCAAGTGGAGTCTACTAATAGGATTTGCTGAATCATCATGCTAGTGATGATTTAAAAAAAAAAAAAACATGCCTAGGAGTCCCCAACTCCTTACGCTAGGCACTGGACAAACACAGTAAAATGGTAGTCCCTCTCTCTTGCATATGGTCCGTATCTCAAGAGTACTGGACATGCCTCTTCTCTGAACACTATTGAGCCACTTCTTGGCTTGCTCTGGCTGCTTCCAGTCTCAGGAAATTGTTCCCACCTTCAGCAGCCTTATTCTCTTGTGAATTAAGTAGGGGACAGAGCTGGCATAGATGCTGGGTTAAATTTAGCCCATTCATTTGGCTTTAGATTTTTGGTTTCTTTCGGGTGGGGGGTAATTCAGAGAAGAGAACTCATTACTGAAGATCTGAGCAGATTTGGCCCACTTTCACAGCATCCTAAACTAACTCAGAGTACACATTAATCCCATCTGAAGCTATGACAGCATTTCATTACGGTTAGTCTGTATTGTTATATCCCTTTTATTTTCCTAAACCCTAAAATTAAGATGGGCTATGCTAAATCACTGAGGCTTCATTGAAAATCCCTAATTAGTCAGAACTGGTATGCCAACAGAGCTCTACTATTGAGATTAAGTCTGCATTCAGGTGATCCTGGAAAGCTGAGACATGTGTAGGTGGTTTTAACAAGCCTTCCTTGCAGAGCTGTCTTTGGTTTTCATTTCCAAGTTGGGCTCTGCCTACTTATTGGCAGAATAAGAATTTTGGGTGCACTTTACAAAAATGCTCAGCATTGTCCTTTCTCAGCTCCTGTGAAAGGACATGCAGGACAGAAGAAGAATTTAGAAGCATGGTCCTTTTAAGAGATGGGCTGTTTACAGAACAGAAGGGATCAGCTGGGGTCTGGACAGAATCCAGAGTCTTAGAACTTCCATCAGCAAAGATTATTGTGGCTCTTCAGGGCACTGTGGCTTGTAGAGACCCAACCTGCCAGTCATTCCTTGATGGTGTTCTCTCCACTTCAAGGAAATACTTTTGTGGAAACCATGAATGAACCTCACCCAGTTTCTTAACCTCTGTGGGGGTGTCCACCTCCATTCACTTTGAAACAATAGCTCTCGTGGTGAGCTAAATTCCAACCCCCTTTACAGGAGCTGGGAAGTAGAGTTCTCCATCCAGGAATTCTCCTTAGACAGAGGGATTCTCCAGGTGGTATGGAGACAGCTAACAGCCCTATACAGCCCCTACTGATGGGCCATGCCAGAAATAATGTTTTTGGGAAAGTCGGTGTGTGTGTGTGTGTGTGTGTGTGTGTGTCAGAATTTGCTGTTCTGCACAGCCACAGGGCTGCCAAGGAGTCCCTTGAGGACAATTATCACTAAGATTAAGGCTTCTCCAATTTATCCAGGGTAGACCACCTGGCTGTGACAGCCTGTGAACCTTGGAGGTACAAATGTGGCAGAAAGCATGTCCACTTCCTCAGTCCCACAAGGCTGTCATTCCTGCTGAGAGATAGGTTTCAGAATTGGAGCCAGCAATTTCAAACATGGTTGGTCCATTGGAAAGTGCTTGATTCATCCTCTGACCCCAAATAAGACCACTTGTAAGTATGGAACCTTATGTGTGCTGCTGTTAGCTGAAAGCAGGTCTCTTTCACAACCTGCATTCTAAAAACACACCAAAAGCCTGTGTCTTTTTAAAATAAACCTCCCCAAGAGTCTCCTTTTGTGTTGCAAATAAACACCATCCATGTTTTCCTAAAGGAGAGTGAGTGTGTATGTGAAAAAGAGCATCTCTGTGTGAGAATGGAATGGCTCGTGAAATTTGTAGTTGTGGAGCCATGACCACAACTCCGTAATAGTGATGGCTCTCCAGCTGGCTTTCTCTTTTGAGTCTAAAATACCTAAAAATAAATGGAGAGACACCTTGCACATAAAGGAGATGCAGGGCTGATTCCGGCCCCATTTGCTTAATAATCAGCGGGCAGATTTCTGAAAAGTCCATGCCCATTTTCAAAATCCATGCACAACTTTTCCCCCCACCCCACTTTTCCCCCTGAAGAGCCAGACACAATGGGTTTGAAACTCTTTCAAAGGAGGCTGGCAGGGGCTTAATCTCCCAGATCTTTGCGAACAGCTCAGCTTTTATCCACACAAGTGAATTTATCACCTCAGTTATTTTTAACTTTCCCCCTTCCTAACCTCGAGTACAATTTGGTTTTAACAAGATCATAAGTTCAAGTTGGCAGTAGATTTAGTCTCACTATACTGTCTAACCAGCCCCATTCTTTTCTTACAGGACTTCCGCCAGTCACAGTTCCTGAAATAAGATGTGTGTGACAGAGTTACAACACAAGGTAAACACACTTCCTCTTTCCCTGACACCTTGTTTTTGCCAATATTCAATTAGGTCATATTTAAAAGTTCATGATCTTGATCTTTTGAAGTAATAAATGTTTGCATTATAGTGAGGTTGGTTGTAAGAGAAATATGTGGTGAAATGAAGAAACATTGATACCACAGGCCGGGATAGGCTAGTAATATAGTTCGTCTCTCCAAACATGTTGGATTTTGCTGAAAAATAATGAATTTCTTTGTGGGAAAAACATGCTCTCCCTACATCCTTAAATAGAAAGCAACAGATGCCAGTAATCCTACGAGTCGATACATCGTGTGATTTTAAATTTCCCCTTCTCCATGTGTAAAACTTTTTTTTTTAACAGGAATTGGTTTATGTGGTATTTATGAGGAATTCATGCACCATCAGATACAAAGTGAAAACTTCTTATTGGGCACTAGGAACAAAGAAACACACTGTGGGTCCTTGGTTCTTGTGGCATCTCTAACAAAGCACTTCAGTATATTTAAATCCTGTTATAATAATAATAATAATAATAATAATAACAATAATAATGAATATTAATTAATTAATACCTATCCCTTATATAGCACTTTTCACCAGTAGTTCTCGAAGTGCTTCACAAAGGAGGGTCAGTATCCTTAGACCCATTTTATAGATGTGGAAACTGAGAATTAAACACAAAGTACATCCAATGCTCAAGTGCTTTGTTGAACAGAGATGGATTGAAACACATGGGTAAACACATTCTTGAATTAAGGTCTTAGTAACTATATATGCAGCTATTACCACCACCATGAATGATACTGTATTAAACATCTTTGGAAGGACCTCACCATTGGAGGATCCTTGGTGTGAGCACAGCTTTCATATGTTTAATACAATTTTTCCTACTTACATGGATCACACTTACATGGATTAAGATCCTTGAAAATTTTTATTGCTGAGATTAGTCTATTTTCCCCTTCCTTTGGCTTTTGCTGCCTATCCCTTCCAGCGCTTGGATTTATTTCTTCAAGCAAAATGTAATTAACTAGCAAAGGCATTTTACACCCCATGCACACACCCCAGGTTCTGCCCCAATTTCACCCATTCCCCCGAGCCCTCAACCCACCCTGCCTCTTACTGTCCCCTCCCCACTCTGTTCTGTCCCCTTCCCACTTTCTTTCTGCTCACACACCTTCTCTTCTCCCCCAGCACGGTGTTCAGCATGGAAGCGCTGGAGAGAGGAGTGGGAGGAGCTGATTGGTGGGGGAAAGGAGGACGAGGTGGCAGAGGGAGGAGCTAATACACGGACTTTCTGGTGGGTGCTGGGCACCCACTGGTTTTTTTCCATGGATGCTCCACCACCACCACCACCACCACTCACAGAGCACGTTGAAATGTGTAGGTGTCCAAGCATTGCCCCATAGTTTTGCTGACTCAAGCAATTTAGTGTCCTCTGCCAACTTCACTGATTTATTCACTTCCTCCTCCACATTGAGAACATGGCTATTAAATAACAGTTGTCCCCATATCAACCGCCTCACTGGTATTTACTTCTCTCCCCTCTCTGGAGCAGTTCTGAATGAGGAATGCAACTTTTTGCTTCCCATCCCTTAATTAATTTTCCATCCTCTATGCACTCTGGGCAAGCGCCTCTTTATTTTCCATAGTAGCCTCGTGTAGGATTGGAGCCAGAACAAAGAGCTAGAATCTCTGCTCACAACAGCCTTTTAGTCAGTGTATGGCCTTGAAACAAGGTGCAATCAGAGGCACGAGGGCTGTTAGAAGAAGAATGAAGACCACACTGAAGATTTGCCTTAGCTGCTTTGTTTGGGAGCAGCGCCGCACAATCATAAATGAAAGCTGCTCCAGCCAGGTTAAACATGCTACATCAGAGTCTCACTGTTTCTTCTCTTTGGTAGAGAGGGGGTAACCGAGAGAGCTGGCACATGTTCTGCTGTTTCCATGTATGTACAGCATCATTAGCCTTATGGTCTGCTGGCTGGATAACATGCGTGGAAGATGGGTATGAAATGGAAGGCACCCTCAGCTCATGTGCCGTATGGTCGAACAGGAGCAATTTGTCTTGCTTTCTCCACTATGCCTGTGGCGTCTCTCGTCCTTTACCCTGGGCCTGGGGATGTTGATGCTCTGCAGTTCTGGCATGAGTTGGGTTACCACACTGACCACTTGTTGCAGCTGTGTGCTCTTTGCCGGGAGAAGAGTGGCTTATGCGGTGCTCCTATGCTATGAAGCACTCCATGTCCTTGATCTTTTTATAGTGATGGTTACTACCCTGAGCTGTTTGCCGATAGATTTTGCTTTCTTTCCCCATGAAGCTGCAGTTAAGAACAGAAGAACATAAGACCAGCCAGACTGGGTCAGAGCAAAGGTCCATCTAGCCCAGTGTCCTGTCTTCCAAGAGTGGCCAACGCCAGATGTCCAAGAGGGAGTGAACAGAACAGGGAATTATCACTTGATCCCTCCCCTGTCACCCATTTCCAGCCTCTGACAAACAGAGCCTAGGGACACCATTTGTACCCATCCTGGCTATTAAGTATTGATGGACCTAACCGCTATGAATTTATCTAGTTCTTTTTTTATCACTGTTAAAGTCCTGGTCTTCACATCATCTGCTGGCAAGGAGTTCCACAGGTTAACTGGGTGCTGTGTGAAGGATAGTTCTTATCCTATGCTTTTATTCAGGCTGAATGTGTCCTCGGAGGTTCCTCCTGTTTCTCACTGTACAGGCACAAGTTGAGACTGATCTATACTGGGAAAATTAATTAAAAACTATCCCCACCGGTGGTAACACCAGCTCAGCTGAATTTGTGAGAGCTATAACACGGGCAAAGTTCTTCTGGCCATATCTACTTGTGATGCTGTTTCTATTAGCCCTGGTCTATACTAGGGAGTTATTTTGAATTATCTCCTCTTACACCCCATTGACACTACCAAGCCCATTATTTCAAAACTAGGCAATTAGCCCGTCATAAGACAGGATTTTCAGGTCTCTCCTCCATGTCGGTCTTCTCTCCTGAGCCTCCAGTCTCTCGCTCCGTCTCTCTCTCTCTCTCTCTCTCTCTTTCTCTCCTCCTCCTACTGCCTCCCCCCCCACCTCTCCTCTGCCTTCTGCCTCTCTCTCCATCTCTCTCTTTCTCTTCTCCCCGTCCTACCTCTCACTCTCTCTCTGCTCTCCTCTGTCTCCGTTGGGGATGCATGCTCATCCAGGCCCCGCCCCCTGGGCATGTACATCACCGCCCTGCCCCCCTTCGCCTCCCGCCGTGGCACTCGGCTGACTTCTGTGCCACTCAGACGGGCCGCTGTGCGGGATCAAGTGGCGCAAACGGTCTCTCTCTCTCTTCTCCTCCTACTGCCTTGCCCTCTCTCTTAGCTCTCATCCGCCTCCTGCCTCTCTCTCTGTCTCTCTCTCTCTCTTCTCCTCCTCCCATCTCTCATTCTGTGTTTCTCTTCTCTTCCTCCTGCTGCATCTCTCTCGCTGTCCTCCGTCTCCTCTGTTCTCCTCTCTGTCTCCTCCATGTCCTCTGTGTTTGCTCCACTTTCCTCCTTTTGAATCCGGCACCCTTTCCTGACGTCAGAGACGCACGCTCATCCAGGCCCCGCTCCCTGGCTGTTCCCTTTGGGCGGCGCTGTTGCCGCCCACCGTGGCACTCGGCTGACTTCTGCACCACTCAGCTGGGCCGTCGCGCGGGAGCAAGCGGCGCAAGTGGCCGTTTGGGCCCCACGCTTCCCATGCTGCACCCCCGTGCAGCGCCACCCAGAGGAAACAGCCAGCGTTTCAGCGTTACAGAGTCACAGACATTGGGCTACTATATATATGATAACAAGCTGGTTATTTTGAAATCTGTACTCCTGCTTTCTTTGGGGAAAAACGCTTATTTTGAAATTGTTATTTTAAGAGTTATTATTTCAAATTTAATTATTTTGAAATAATGTACCAGTATAGACATGCCTTCAGGATCTCAGAGAGGTAGCCATGTTAATCTGTAACTTTAAAAACAATGAGTAGTCCTGTGGCACCTTAGGGTGTATCTACACTGCACCCGGAGCTTGAAATAAGCCACGCAATTTGAGGTACGCAAATTGCATAGCTTATTTCAAGTTAATTTTGAAATAATCCACTGTTCTGAAATGTCCCTTACTCCTCGTAGAATGAGGTTTAGAGGGATGTCGGAATAACAAGCCTGTTATATTTCGAAATAATGGGCTTGCTCAAAAGACGCAGAATAGCTATTTCAGGATACGTCTGGTATCCCGAAATAGCTCCACAGTGTAGACGTAGCCATAGAGACTAACAAAAATATATCTAGTATCATGAGCTTTTGTGGGCAAAACCCACTTCTGCAGATGAGCAGCTGGACTGGAAAAATAGGTACCCAGAATTTATAACAGAAAAAGAAGGGGGTGGCAATTATCTGTCAATAGTAGTACTGGTGCTAACGAGGCTAATTGAGTGGGCTTGAAGTGCCCCATGCTTAGATTTTGATGTACATGAAGTCACAGGACTACTCGTTGTTTCTAGTAGAGTTACTTTCACGTGGTTTAACTTGTACAGTCATGAAGTTGCTCTGGATCACAGCTCTCTCAGAATTGATTTGTCAATTCCCCTAAAGCAAGCAGGGCCTTGGAGATTAGTTCAGCAGTTCTAAGGAAGTTGCTGCTCCCCATGTGGGTGAATTTTTGCACCCTGCATGTGCTTTTGTTCAGCGTCGGCTAAATCTAGAGGTAGAAGTAGATACATAAGGCCAGTCTTGCAAGATGTCCATTCCTGGAACTCCTGTTGAAATCTCTAGGAGGTTTACACTTCAAGGGTTTGCTGGATTGAACTCTGAGTAAATAGTTTGATTCTCTCCCCATGTCACACAAGAGTAAGGGGTTGATCTAACTTGCATCAGTTGGTGAGTGTCCCCAATGGGAGTCTATACCAAATGGGGAAATGAGCGTTGGCCCCTATGCAGACTGTGGGACAAAGGAAGCGCAAAGGATTATGGGTAGTCTTTGCATATTTTGTGCTACTCAGGTGGTGTAAACGTCGTACGGCATGGGATGAAATGCAATTAGAGCACAGAGAAGGGGCGTGGAGTGGAAAGAGATGGAATCAATACAAAGCACTGGAAGAGTGTTAAAAGGGGAGGAAAAAAGCGAGGGTATTTCCTTAAATTATAAAAATAAACAATAAATTAAACAGAAATAATGCGATAATTATATCATCATGCACGTTCATTTGAGCCGAAATTCAATTTTGCATTTCTGTCTTCTCCCTCCAGCTCCCTTCACTCTGCGGCTGGTGCTGCTCACAGTTTGTGGAGGGGATGCCAGCCGCTGGAGCCAACTTTAATTCCAAATCCAAACACAAGCAATGTTTGTGAGATCAAAATTCCTTTGAGGTTCACCCAACTCCAATTTTACCCTCTCCCTTTAGGGAAAGCGTTTTCTCTTTGAAGCGGCTGTCCTAGTGCATTGTGGGATGCAGGCTTGGGTTCTGCTCTAGGCTAATCGACTCAAGCACGCTTTCTGCACCTAACCCTCTCATTATACCGACTGTGTGTGCAGGCTCTGACAATGTGAAGTTGCAAATGAGGTGATAGCAAGGACTTGGAAGTAGGGCTAGAAAGCAATCTGGTTTGGAATTGCCTTTAAAAATGTAAAGACCAATGAAAACATTTTTAAAACTAATGAATCCCGACGTTTCAAAGGGCAATTGCAATGTTGATTTGTCTTTCATTTCAGCTTAGAATTATCATCATTATAACGAGGAAGATGGTTACTATCGAGTTATTATTTTTTACTGTTTTCTTGCTGGCATGTGCCACAGGCAATCACTGATTGAAAGAAAAAAATCCTTTCTCTGCTAAGAAAGAAAAGAGACTCTATATTATAAGTGAATCATTAAGTTGCAGCATGTTAACTAAAGTAATGGAAAGGATGAGAAAGATGAAGACAAGTTGCCTGGTAAATTAGTTTTTTTTTAACGTTATTTTTAACGATTTTTGTTCCAGTAGCCTCTAGAAGCCCCAACTGAGATCAGTGTCACGCTGTGCTGGATGTTAGGTATAAATGCTATAAGAGACAATCCCTGCCCCTGAAGAGCTGATGGGCAAAGGGTGGGAGAAAGGAAAGATCACTATCACCATGGAACAGAGGTGTTGAGAAATTAAACGTTATGCCCAAGGTGGCACAGGGAGAGAGTAGCTAGAAATGGAACCCGGGGCTTCTGAGTCCCGAGATGATTGTGCATACACCTATCACTGCTTCACACCCTAAGGAACAACCAGTGGTCATAGAGCATCTCTCTGGTCACCCAGCCCATCCTAATCCTGGGCGGAGGGACGCCTTCTGTAACCATCTGTAACTGCTATGGCTCCATTGGGAGGAACCAAAGCAGCTTCTAAGTCTTATAAAGGGGAGGAGTCTATCTGGCTGACTAACAATCAGGCAGAGCATGAGGGGATGACGTTGCTCTCTGGCACTTGGGGGTCTACGGGCCCAACAAGATGCCAGAATAATAGAAGCTGAGTGCCGCACAACTCCCCAGTCAACACACCCTCTCAAGTGTTGGACTCGGAGGGGCATAGGCTGAGAAATCCTGTCACCAGGCCTTTTAACTTTCCCCTGTGCCAGTGGACCTAGAGGCTGCCCCTGAGCAAAAGTGTTATCCACAGTCCCTGAAAGAGAAGGACAGGATCCATGGAGAACCAGATGAGGTGGCAGAGGTCCCATTCTGAGAGCTCTGTGCTCTCTTTCAACTTCTGTGGGTCCTGGCAATGACATGCTCGCCATATTCCCTCCCCTCCTGCCCTGTTGGCTTAAGGAGAGGGCTGGGAGGAGCAGAGCTCCTGGGCACAGCAATAAAAGAAGCCATTGAGAATATCACCCAATAATAGCAGAAACAAGACTGTGAGTTTACCACCTAAATCAGCAGAAGAAGCCTGCTGAGGGCTATGGATTATAAATACCTGCTTACGACAGAGCTGTGGGGCCATGGAAGCAACCGTTGCCTTGAGCTGCTCTTATCGGGCGCCTCAGCATTTCTGTCTGTACTTTGAGCACCATTTGTGTTCAACCGGGTATCATGTGTTTCTCCTCCTCTCTTCTGTTCCCTGCTACTGACTGGTCACCAGTTCTGGGCCATTTACCCCAGTCCCATGGACTAAACGCCTGCTGCCCTTCCCCACTGTGCACCCAGTCAATGCCTGGAGCTTTCATAGATGCAATGCTTTCCTACCATCTTTGCGGCTGCCTCTAGGGCTAGTTAGTTGTAGTAGTGAATGCAACTGGATGGCAACAGGCTGGCGAGTACCCCATATCCTCTCTACCATGTGTTGTGAGTCAGCTGATGGGATGGACGGTGATGGATCACGATAGGACGTTACCTGTGAGTTGACAATGCGCTGCCATTTTACAGCATTCCTGCTACTGCTCTCATTCTTCTGCCCATTGGCAGTGTGGCTCCCTTAGGGTACGTCTACACTAGCTCGTTAGTTCGAGCTAGGTAGGGTAATTAGGGCAAGCGGAGTTGCAAATGAAGCCCGGGATTTAAATATCCCGGGCTTCATTTGCATGTTCCCGGGCACCGCCATTTTTAAATCCCCCTTAGTCCGAACTCCGTGCCCGCGGCTACACGCGGCATGGACTAGGTAGTTCGAATTAAAGATCCTAATTAGAACTGCCGTTACTCCTCATTCCAGACTAAGGGGGATTTAAAAATGGTGGCTCGAACTAACGAGCTAGTGTAGACGTACCCTCATTTCCATCCATAGCACAGTTCCCACTCCATCACCACTTTGCTTCTAAGTTTGTAATTTTGCTTTACTTATATGAGGAAGTGACCCAATGGGTCATGCCACTTTGTTTCATGTACTAAACAACTTTTTTAAAATTTATTTATTTCATAGGAGGTAAAATAAGCAGCATATTTGAAAGTTTGGTCCAGAATATTTCCACATTGGTCATCATAGAATCCTAGGGCTGGAAGAGACCTCAGGAGGTCATCGAGTTCAGCCCCCTGCCCAAAGCAGGACCAACCCCAACTTGAAAATCATGAATATCTTGTCCATGGGAGAGCCAAACACAACCAGACAATGGAGTTATTCCCATTGAATCCAGTGCCATTGTTGCTGGAGTAAAAGCTGCTAATATGGTCATTTGGAGAGCCAATAAGGCCTGGTCTGCACTAATGGAAGAAAATCTATTTAAGATATGCAACTCCAGCTATGTTAATTACCGTATATGCTCGAACGTAAGCCCATTCATTCATAAGCCGACCTCCCAAACTCAGAGAGGAAATGTTAAAAAGTCAATGAACCATTTATAAGCTAACTCCAGTGTACAGACTTCCAGACCCAGCTCGTCAGTGTCAGCACGGGCTGAGGGACGTGTAGGTGCAGGCACTAGGATCGCAGTGCAAGGTGGGTCGGGCAGACTATGGCTGGGCTACATTCAACCAAGGTAAAAGACCAGTGGGCAAGGACCCATTAGCCAAAGGGAGCCATGGGAAGTTTGCTGACCCCCTTGCCACCAGTGGAAGAACCCGTTCATAAGCCGATCCCCACTCTTCATAGAGGGATTTTTTTAACCCCAAAATTTGCCTTATGAACGAGTATATATGGTACATAGCTGGAGTCAAAGTATCTTAAATCACATTTTGGCACTGTCCACACAGCGGGAGGCCAACGGAAGTACACACTCCATCGACTTCCCTTACTCCTCATAGGAGCAGGATTACTGGCGCCAACGGGAGCACCCTTTCAGTTCAAATTAGCGGGTCTTCACTAGACCCACTAATTTGAACCCTGGAAGATCAACTGTGGCAGCTTCGATCTCCTCTGTAGAGTAGAAAAGCCCTAATCGTGCTATTTTTTGAGCATTTTCCTAGCTCATTTACTCACTAGATATTGCCTCACTGATTTTACAAATACATTCAGTATTCCCACTTTGATCACAATGGAGTGAAGGTTCACAGCACATCTCAGTAATTCAGGGTAAAATTCATTACAAAAGTGTTGTAATCTCAAGAACAAGCCCTGTAAATTCAGGAAATTCTGACCTCAGATTCAATATAAAAGAAATCCAAACACATGCAGGTATGTAAACGCTCAAGCAGCATATCCAGAGGACTTTTACCTCTTGCCTGCATGACACTGCAGAATAGTCAGGAGATAAGGCATTTTAATGTTTGTGGTCCCAGAGGAGAGAAAACTCACTGAAATAAAATGATCCCCTTTCGTGCTGGGCTGCAATGTTTGAATTAGTCTGTTGAGCAAAATAGGGAGAAAGAAAAGCTGCCATGTTTCTGAAATGATGTATTGGTTTTTAATTAATTTTAATTTATGTACTAATTAATAGAGTTAGTTGGACTGTATCAAAGAATTCATTCTCTGTTCCAAGTGTATGTGTTGTACATTTGAAAATGCTTCCCTTTAGTCTACATTTTGTACCGTAAATTGTGCCCATCAATACTGAGATTTCAATTGTGAAAACATTAGTGATCTGGTCATTTATGCCCATTATTCCCTATTTTCCATCATTTAGTATCATTTGCAGTTAATCTAGATAATTTTCCATACTCTTAGGGTATGTCTACACTACAGCATTATTTTGAAATATCTTATGTCGAAATAGTTAAATTGAAATAAGTTATTTCGAAATAACGCATCTACACACAAAATGCATTTTGAAATAGCGTTTTGCTATTTTGAAATAGCATGTCCACACTGAGTGGACACTGAATCGCATTTAAGGCTGGCCGGAACCAGATCCGGCAGGGTATCAGGTCAGGAGTTACTTTGTGTGGCTGCTGCCTGAGGCTATCTGAGGCCTGTGTTTAAAGGGACCCCCCACCCCCGGACAGTTGGTTCTCAGGTTTCCCTGCTTGCTTGCCTACCTCAATGAGGGACAGCAAAGCAGTTTGTCTCTGCGTGCTCTGATTGCCCTCACTCGGGACACCACAGCACTCTGCAACATGGAGCCAGAGCCATCCCTGGGTACTCTGGTGCTTCTCGTGGACGCATTGCTGCGAGCTTGGCTGCACTTTCTGCAGGCTGCCATCCAGCAGGTCCATCGGGGACTGTCAGTATCCAGGAGGCCCTGCGGGAGAGCTTCCACCCTGAGGAGCACTAAGAGCCTCCCTGGTGTGCCCCACTGGGGGCTTGTGCCTCATTCCTCCCTCACGTCCTTCCATTTACCCCTCCCTAACCTCCCTTCTGGATGTCAAATAAAATACACGTATTTTCATGAACACAAACTCTCTTTATTTAACAAAACTGGGGGGGGGGGAATGAAACTCTGGTGAGACTGGGGAAAGGAGGCGGGAGAGGGGAGAAGAGAGGGTGGGAGAGGGGAGGGGGAAACCTGGGAGGAGGGAGCTGGACGGGGGAAGCAAGGGGAAGAAGAGGGAGGGGAAGCTCAGGGCTCAGGGTTGGTGGTCTCACTGGACCAACTTGATTGTCATGCAAACCTGCTCCTGGGTTCGCATGTGGCCTTTGGTGGCCAGGCTGGCAGCTATCCTGCCATAGACGGCCACGTTCCTCTGTCCAGTGTGGAGATCATGGACGATTGGGGGCATCCCCCCCAAACCTGAATAAGGTCCATGATCTCCTCCCTGAACCAGGAAGGCGCCCGCCTTCTCCAGGCCCTGGCAGGCTCCTGGGAGCTGGCAGACTGCTCCTGGGGAGTTGTGGAGGTCTGGCTGCCAGTGGCTTGCTGGCTCATGTTTTGGGGCCACTGGGTCAGGGGCAGTGACTGCTGGCTCTGGGCTGGCAGGCTTCCGAGCTGGCACAGGCACTGTGGCCAATCAACCACTTTAAGGGCTCCGTGGAGGTGGAAGGGAGAGGAGTGTTCTTGGTTGAGGCTGGAGTGGCCACCAGGGCACCCTGGGAAGGCTGGAGGCCCCCTATTTCGATATAAGTGTCTACACAGCCCTTATTTTGAAATAGCTATTTCGAATTTGGCGTCATTCCTTGTGGAATGAGGTTTACCAAATTCGAAATAAGCGCTCTGCTATTTCGAATTAATTTCGAATCAGCGGTTTGGCTGTGTAGACATACCCTTAGTGTTCAGACACACACAAGCCTGATCAAATACCATTAAATCAAATCATACAAGGAATTTTGTCATTGTGTTCAGTAAGACTATGGTCATGTCTTCTTGAACCAGTATTGGAAGACCAGACATGTGGACTATGGATGCAGGATACCAGCAAAGCTGTGCTGTATACTGGTATACTAACACCTCCTTCCTAATGGAAAGTGATATATGAGTAAAATTTGCCAGTATATTTATATCTACGTTTGAAACTTTTGCTGACACAGCTATGACTGTCAGTGATCAAGACCGACGAGGTAGTGACAGAAGTCCCTAGTGTAGATCTAGTCTGGGATTTGCTTTAAGGCTAGCATTTAAAAAAAAAGACTTGTGATTCTGTACGTGCAAACTAAGACATCTGAAAGGGGCCTGATTTTCAGAAAACATGCTCAATACTGTCAGAAAATCAGGAGCCTTTTAGCAGCGTCGACTTAGGCATTAAGACTCACTAATCATTTCTGAAAGTCTTGGCCAATTACCCTTTTAAATCTGACAGCATTGCGTTTTTGCTGCAGAACATTTCTTACAGTTCTATTTGTTAGTAGATGAGTGATTTACTTGACTAAAGTAAAAGCTCATTTACTACCCATTGGTTTTTTTTTAACCAAATCAAAAAGCTTGCCAGTTTTGTGCTCAAGAGATTAGCAGAAGCCAGGCTAAAACAAAAGAAAACCTCCCTGCATAGCATCATATCTAGATGAGACTGACTAACATGGAGAGAGAGAGACCTGCACAGATACAAAATTTTATCTGCATCCGCAACTGTATCTGCAAAAATGAGCTGTGGATATCTGCATTGACATCCATCAATACCCAGTGGCATAGCACATGTAGGAATTGTTCCACTGAAATTAATCTGGCTTTTGATGCGTTCTCTGAACTGTGCTCCTGCATGTTTGCAAAGATGCGTTTAGCCACATCGGTCTCCTGTTTTTTCAGCAGACCCGTTCTCCAAATCAATCAGGAGTTTTGCTGAAAAGACTTGGGTCCCTTATCTACCTCATGTTCCTGCCAGAACAGACAAGGAATCAAATCTCATTTCCCTATTGTTTTCCAATTATTTGGATGTGGAGATGTATTACCCGCTATTTAGGAGCGTAATGACCACACAGTGATCCTCAAATCTTTAAAAGGGTGTGTGTGAAGAAAGTCAAGAATGAAACAATGGGTGGCAGAGCTGGATTATGACATAGTGAGTCCATAAACTATGTCAAGCGTAACTGACCCTGTACCATAAAATAAGAAGTGTATTAATTTCACAGATATCAGAGGGGTAGCCGTGTTAGTCTGAATCTGCAAGAACAATGAGAAGTCCTGTGGCACCTTATAGACTAACAGATTTATTGGAGCATAAGCTTTCGTGGGCAAAGACCCACTTCACCAGATGCATCTGATGAAGTGGGTCTTTGCCCACGAAAGCTTATGCTCCAATAAATCTGTTAGTCTATAAGGTGCCACAGGACTTCTTGTTGTAATTTCACAGAAAGGACATTGAATAAGCATATATAAATAAAGTACAAGTAAACAATACAATATAAATAAATACAGTTAAAAAACAGTAAATAATACAATTTACTGGAAGAGTTCTCCAGAAATTTTTCTTCTGTGTTGGGGCATCTAAATAGAGGTGTTACTTGATTGCGTATGCAATAGTACTCTTAGAGTACGTCTAGACTACATGCCTCCGTCGACGGAGGCATGTAGATTAGACAGATCGGCATAGGAAATGAAGCGCTTTAAATAATCGCGGCTTCATTTAAATTTAAATGGCTGCCCGCTCTGCCGATCAGCTGTTTGTCGGCAGACCTGGAACAAACGAACGCACAGCCGACATCGCGAAGCCTCGGTCGACCGCGCAGGTATGCCTCGTGAAATCAGGTTCGCGCCGATCGACAAAGGCTTCCTTGTCGCATCGGCATGTTCAGACTGCCCCGATCTGCCGACAAACAGCTGATCGGGCAGAGCGGGCAGCCATTTAATTGAAATGAAGCCGCGATTATTTAAATCGCGGCTTCATTTCCTGTGCCGATCTGTCTAATCTACATGCCTCCGGGCGGAGGCATGTAGTCTAGACGTACCCTTCGAATATACAAGAGGCAACAGAGGATATATGATGTGAATATTCTACCGTCTTAAAACTCAATTATTAATTTCAATGACACAAATAATACACACAGGTAATAAGTAAACCATCAGAAAATTGTAGGTGGATTGTATTTTTCCAATAAAATATTGTATTTTGTTTTTATAGAAGGTTATGCTGAATTACCAAATATTGGGACTAAAATTAGGAGCAGGAAGTTTCTATTGGAATCAGTAAAATTAAATTTATATTACAAATATTGAGATTTATATATCTTTACAAAAACAAATAATGTTTTATTAATATATATATTTTCCAACAAAAATCTGTAAATATTGTCTCCCAGGAAAACAAGAGAGGATATATAATTTTTTATATGATTAATAAGAAACATTATCTTCCTTTTCATATAAATAAATGAAAAAATGTTTTATTAATTTTGTTAGGGAAATACAAACTTTATATATAACATATGTTTACTCTGATTTAATTTTCACTATGAAAAGACAGTGAAGTTCCCAAAACTCTTGGACAGATGCCAACACAAATATAAGAGCCTCAAGAGCAAGTCAAACCTAGTCCATAAGGCAGTCACCCGCAAACTCAATTGTGTGATGCATGGCTAGGGCCTGAAGCAGAAAGTGGTATATGCACTAAAGTACATAGTTTATGTACTTAGTTATCAGAAGAAAAAGAAAGAAGAAAACAAAGAAAAATAGAAGCAAAGGCACTATATGCCTGAGTGTGTTTGACCGTAATCAAAAGATGGCAGCTTTCCGGCTATTACCAGCACATGGGGACGCGACACATGACGTCACTCCTAGGATGAATCCAATACAAATATGAACTTGGTAGGATTGCTTTATGACACAGCCCTCTCCTACTTGACATTTTCCCCAATTTTATCAGCAGTGAGATTATTTGTTTCTTTAAATAAGCTATGAAGGCATTTTACTAGTAGTAGCTGGGCAACAAAACGCTGCCTTAGGAGACTGATAGCAGATTTACCAATAGAAATACTCATTTTACAAGTGGAATTATTGTCTTTTTCTCAACCCTGGCCTCCCCTCTATCACTGATGAATTATTTAGTGAAGAGTTAGTATAGCGCCGGGGTAGGCAAAACAGCCGCTGTAGGCCGGATGTGGGCCCCCAACCTGGTTGACCCGGCACATGGCTGCCCTGCTGCTCCTCTGCCCCCAGGCTAATCGAGACCTGGGGTCGGGGAAGTGCGCAAAGTCTCCTCCCCCCCACCAGGGGCAGATGGCACTAAAGGGACTCTTCCCGCTAGGCGACGCATGCCGCTGGCAGGATGGAGGCAGGGGGTGAGAGGCTTCCCACACCTCCAGGCCCTCATTGGATAAGGGGAGCATGCGAAGTCTCCTCCTACCGCCAGGGGTGCACAGCACCTAGAAGGAACCGCTAGCTGTTCAAAACAGAGGGTGGTTCTCTCTAGCCGCCAGAAGGTTGGGGGGCAAAGATTTCAGGCAGGGGAGCATGAGAAGTCTCCTGGCCCCGCCCCTTCCGCCTGAGGTCCCACCCCTTCCAGGGCAGCTCAGGACCACTTCAGAAATTTGTGAACTTCAACAATTATTGCCGTCCCCTGGTGCAGCATAAGTGTATTTGTGTGGCAAGACGTGTATATTTTTGTCATATTTCTTCTTCTGTGTGTCTCAGATCTCCTTTTTTATTAAGCGATTTTGATAACATTTGAAATGGAGTCAGTTTTTTTTTTCTTTTTTGGAGGCCCCTCATATTGTGAGGCCCTAAGCTGTCGTTTAGTCAGTTTATGCCTTCACTTGGCACTGGTGGCTGGGAACTGGCTGCCAGGAAAGCAGCTGGCATCCTTCAAGCAGGCAAAACTCGGGATGGCCCAGCCTACTGATACTGATTAGCCAGTTCTGTACAGTGCGGAGAAAATGTCAAGTGGATGCCGTGACAAAGCAATGAAAATTAAATGAGGTTACTGCAAACAAACACTGATTTGACAGGAAACCAAATGAATCTGTTGGCACTAGAGATGGGCAGAGGCCAGACTGGTTTTGGTTTGTATTTTTGTGGATACCCTTTGTATTAGGAGCACTGGTATTGCAAAACCAGAAACAGAGTCAGTCTGCCTCCGTGTGGTCATTGGATGGCTCGGGGGCAGCCGCCCCAGGACCCACACTTAGGGGGTGCTGCCTAAACCATCCAATGGATGAGGTCCAGGGCAGACTGGGGGATTACCTGGGGGTCTGGCATGGGGCAGAAACAGTGGTCACCTCCCCCACACACTGGCAGCCTGCTCCACTCCACCCCATCGCCCTCTCCCAGCCGGCTGTGCTCGGTTTCACCATGGCAACAGGAAGCAGAGTGCAGCAGGCTTCCAGGTCACTCCAGCTCCCGTCACCATGGTGAGTGCTGGAGGGGGGGGAGCTGACCCCTGTTGCCACCCCATGCCAGGCCCCCCAGTAATCCTCTGGCTCACAAGGCTTGGAGGAGGGGGCTTCAGGCAAGGTGGCGGAATAGGGGCGGGGCTTGGAGAAGGAGTGGAGTGGGGGCGAGTCAGGGTGGAGCAAAGCTGGAGTGTGGGCGGGGCCTGTGGCACGGAGTTGCCCTGGGCCCTGCACATAGGACAGTGGGGGAGGGTTCCCTAGGTCCGGCGCCCCCTGTGGGTGGTGATCATCTGAATCCATGTGACCAAGTCCTCCGCAGAAGGAAACTGGCGCCACGCCACTAAAATGAGTACCAGCTCTGCTGGTTTCACCAGCTAAGGGTCTGTCTGTAGAAGTTTGTGGGTTTGGGCCATCCTTAACTTAGCCCTCTTACCGAAACATGGAGAGGTCGTAAGGAACTGGAGGGATGGAGGAGGTAGGAGCAACCAAGGAGAGATACAGGGGGGCCTTGGGAGAAAGGACATGGAGGAGTTACAGGGGAAAGAAGGAATTAAAACACTTTGGGATCCTCACGGTCTTGACCACAAACACATTTTGACTGGCAGCAAGTTTGAATGAAGATGAATGAGTCAGAAGCTGCATGGAAATTCAGACCAGCTCACCACATTGTCCCATCGTCAAGCTCCTGTCCACGTCCATGAGGGCAAGGCCCATGATTATATTTTGAATGAAGGACGATATTCCGACGTAAGCATGTGGCTCCAGAGGTGGCCTATCGGTCTGCTAGACATGGGGCCACGGTACCAACACTTGACTCCACCTCTTGCAATCAGATGATCACTATGGAGACACACTGGCCAATGCCAGAGCACGGATGCCGTTGCTGACTGTTTTCAAGAGGAAAGACATGGCCCTCTAGCTCAGGGAAGCACTCACAGCCTCTGCAGGTAGGATGAGTGAGGGAAGTAAAGACTTTGCTGGTAGGAAAGTCCCAAAGCACTGAAGAAGTGGTTAATGTTTGTCTTGATTTGCTTCCACAGCCTCTAGAGATGCCCTGCTGTCTTGTGCTAGGTGCTGTACAAACTTGGCTCCTGTTTGCATTGTTCTACAGTAGGGATAATAATCCCTGGCTCTTATACCACACTTTTCACCAGGAGATCTCAAAGGGCTTTACAAAGGAGTATCGCGCACTCTACATCACAGGTGGGGAAACTGAGGCACGGAGCGGTGAAATGGCTTTTCCAAGGTCACTAAGAGAGCTGGGGATAGACAACAGGTCTGCAGCATTCGTCACACTTCTAGCTGCACACTCCAAGTGCAAGCACATTGCTTTTCCCTTGTCTTACCTACATAAACAAATAGCAACAGGTATATTTATATATTTAAAAAAAAAACCCTTCCCAAATGAGATGCCACACTGCACACACTCTGCCCTGTGTGGGGAGAATGAGAGAGCAAATTCCAGATCCCAGCTGTGAGTCATGTTGCTCAATGCGCTCCTGGGAAGGGCTCTCGTACTACTGAGCGTGGAATAAGAACTTGAATAGAAGACCTCATGAGTCTTCCTGACTCTGCATTAAAGTGAGTCATTGGGTTACACTGCCCTTTAAGTTTCATTGCTTGCAGAATATGGTGACAACGTAGCCAAATGGTTGCTCCAGAAATCCGACACTTGCTATAGTATTTTGCAGCCAGCTGATTCACTAAAAACAAATAGATGTTTCAGCACCATGGCAAATGCCGGGCTTTTCTCAGGATTCTTTCCTTTACCTGATATTGGTCTCATGTAGCTCATTCAAAGGGCGTAGCGCTGGGAGGAGCTGCAAAAATTGCTGAGAGATCCATGTTTAGACTAAGAATTGTAGCATGAAGAGCATGCTCGACACCTTTTTACGTAGAAGTGTGTGTGTGCAGACATATAAGGATTAATGTTAAATGATTATGTGTGTGAAGTTTTGAAAACAAAATGCTGTATTTTCAGGAAAAAAAGAGCCCCCTGTACCATAATGAGCAGAATGCAAATACAGCTGGCATCTCCAGCCTTTCTGAATGTAAAATTGTCATTCAGATGACCATACCACTGATCGAGCAAGCACAATTACAAAACTTACTGTAGCGACTGCGCTGTATACTGTTTTGCATCTTCACAGGGTGCTATACATTTGGATGAGGTTTACCTACCTAAAAACTCAGAGAGCAGTGAAGGTCTAATGCTTAGCATGCTCTGCAACCACCTTCCTCAGTGTCCTTGGGCAAGTCACTTAGGGTAGTCTTAGGATGCAACAAACAGTGTGCTGCCAACATGGGATAAAGTAGCACTGCAGGCATGGCAAGCTGGCAGTTAACTATGGTTAGCAACCCCAGTTCAGTCCCAGGCTCTCTGGTAGGTTTTAATTTGAGCTGCTAAACAGAATTAAAAGTTGAGTTACTATGTCTTCTCCCTGAGATTAGCTAATCTGAATGAAGAACACACTTTAAAAAAAGTAGACATATTCTCAATCTCTCTCAGCTTCGATCTCCCATCTGTAAACCAAAGAAAATAGCACTTCCCTCCTCACAGAGGTGTTTTGCAGATAAATTCATTAGATTGTGAGATGCTGAGATAAATCAGTAGCAGAGGCAAGATAAATACCCCAGGTAGCTAGATAAAGATTACCACATTTAGAAGTCCTGAAACTAAAGACCAGATCTTGAAAACATTTACTCATACGCTTAATTTTACTCCTATTAGTGGCCCCATTTCAATGAATGGGCTACTCACAGTAGCACATGCAGAAGCATTTGCAAGTATCAAGGCCTAGAACACTAAGGCCTGGTCTATACTAGACCAGGATGGCTGGCTTAAGGTGCACAACTCCAGCTATGCAAAATGCATAGCTGGAGTTGGCTTACCTTAAGCTGAGCCATTGCAGCATCCCTATGGTGCCAGTGGGAGAGGCCTTCAGCATTTGATTTACAGGTCTATACTAGACCTGATAAATCAAATGCTAGAAGGTTGACCACTGAAGGATCGATCTTCTCATAAGTATAATCATGCCCTAAAACACCCATTAGCTCAAGGAGAGGAAGAGTAGGTCCTGAGACACCAGGAAATTAACTGCAGTATTTGTGAACTGAGATAACAGATTTGATATGAGAAGTTTTCCTTAGAATGTAAGAACCCAAATATAGTATCCATGCTGTGTTCATACTTCGGAGCTACTCATACACTGTGGGAAACCTTAAACTATTTAAGGTTTTACTTACTGCTAAATAAATTGATGTATCTAATAAGTGTGTTGTACCTTACATAGCTAAGACACAGGGCAATTTTACTGTTGTGGTTACAAAGCTTATTTGCACCAAAATGAAATATTTCTGACATTTAAAAAACCTACAATGTGTATTTAAGTTTTTGTTTGTTTGTATGTATTTCCCAACTTGAATATAGCTTAAGATTTATTTGTTCTTTGTTTGTTTATTTAGTTAGTTTTGCTGGGGACTTGTTACAATGCTTTCTAAGTATCTTTTCCTTATTGACTTCAGTTTCTTCCACTGATTAACATTAATCATTTATTGAAAAAAATTAAAAGGTCATGAAATTAATCATACTTCTCAGACATAAAAATCAAAGATCTGTACATATTCATCAGTCCCAGCAAAAGATTCAGAGACTTTACAGAAGCTACAGAAAAGCATATTTTTAAACCAGTTTAGCTGGTGTGGGAATGTTTAAGAGTTCAGTCATTCAGGTATAAAATTAAGCTTTATTGTCTGTGCATGAACTCTGTCATATGTAAGGCCAGGTCTACATTAGATCCAGCAGCTCAGCTTAAGGTACGCATCTCCAGCTATGTAGAATATGTAGTTGGAGTTGGCTTACCTTAAGCCAAGCTTGGCACCATCCCCACTGTGGGAGGCCCACAGGAGCTAACGCTCCTGTAAGCTTCCCTTACTCCTTGCAACTGCAAGGAGTACAAGTACTGACCGGGAGCTGCCCTCAGTGCTTGATTCACCCGTCCTATACTAGACCTGCTAAATCAAACGCCAGAACGTCAGTCTCCGATGTGACAAGTAAAGACGTGCTCTGACATACTGCTTCTATTGAAGCCAGTCTTATGAGAAAAGGTGACAAAATGTTGGCTTTTGGCACTGTTCCTCTTTTCTTGGACCAGAGAAACCACACAGAGATGGCAAAATAGCTGGAGAAAGCTGCTTAGATAACCAGTCATATGTAATAGATATATTTTGACCTTTCCATCTGCTCCAGACCCTCCTATCTGAAGCCTGGGCAAAATAATTTGGTCTCTACCCATTTCTTAATAATCTATAGCTCTTTACATTGTGCTCAGCTTATGTGTCTATCATAGTAGAAATAGTCCAAAGAATGAGTAAGTGTGGATAACCTTACCTGCCCACGATGTCAGGTATTGAAAATGTCTCTTGCAGCAATGTAAGGAGACTTGCTTTGCTGCTCCATCTGCAATACCTGCTTGATGAATAAATAGAACATGAATTTTCTTAGGTGACAACTGTATACCACATTGCACAAGTATAACGAAAGGTGTGAAACTGAGGCAAAATTCTGTAAAGACCTTCTAATTGGATCTAAATCTGGTATATATCAATTTTGCTTAAATCGGTTCCTTGCCATTTATACTAGCCATGTATAAATCACAGTTAAATCAGTTTCAGGGACAGAGCTGGAATCCTAAGAAAAGAAGCACTGGAATGAATTACAGTGCCTCTAAAACTATTGTGAATATGTGATTGTGCCACAAGTACCGGAAGGCCCTTCCCGCTCTCCAAACAAGTTCTGGATCTGTCTTCTGGAGGATTCCAGCAAGCCCTGGTCAGTGGATCCGCAAGGGTGCACCAGTAGCTATAAACCAGTTTACAAACTGATTTTGGCTAAACTGCTGCAACTTTTAGATGGGGAAAAGCCCAAAGACAGTAAAGTCTTCTTTTTAAATAAAAGAAAACATGTAGAAAAGAATCAAATTTCCTGGCCAAGTACACGTGGTAAAGCTAAAACGCTAAAATACTTTTGAGAGAATTGATTTACTGTGGAATAGTTGCTACTAGTGACTCCACAATCTAGTGTCATGGAATCAAGAAATGCAAATTGTCTTATCATCTTGTCCATATTGCTCCTTGCATAAGATTGGCTTACATCCTTCTGTCCACCCTCCTTCCTGCACAGACACTGAAATGCAGAAAATTCAAACAGACGCCATTATTCTTTTCTGGAAAACTGTTTTGGATGCCAACTAACACCGTCAAAAGGGCTGTTCATACAACAGTGACTATGGCTCTGTGAACAAATTCAAGGATATTGGAAAGAATAAGCCGTGGTGTATAACACTTTGGGATGATGCTGGCCAAAATCTGCAGAAATGTAGTTGCTCTGTGAAAAAATAATGCTGAAAAGTCAAAAAATTCAACTCTGCCTTGTGGGCCAGAATCTCCTCTTATTCCTTGTACTTACATACCGCTAGCTCTGAGCCTAGAAACATTTTGTACCTCTACATATATGAACTGCAGACTAAAATTAAGTATGTGTGTACATTTTGCAGGCATAATCCATAATGACCATCCTAGTGTTAATGCTCATAGTTTGCCAGCATTATAAATGCTGAGAGACCATAGAGAAAGATGGGGTGCATCTGAACATGGGAACAGTAAAACAGCTCATCTGCAGTGTATCAATATGAAATGTGCACATGTAAACCCCCTGTAGACATTTTCAGAATCTCTCAACTTTTCCTAATTTGAGGGGGTTTACTGCTGCTAGAAACAGAGCCATCTAGTGAGCAAAGAGAGGAAGTTATCTTTTGTGTCCATGGGGATTTAACCGTGAATTACTGCAAATGTTGATGAATGGATAAGCAAAATAAGAGAACTTGCTCTAAGCAGTAACTACAGATTTCCATGACTAGAAGGTTCCCACAATTTTTAAACTCCCTCATGCAAAAAATCCTCATCCTGTCTGCTAACTATGGAGGGCCAAGAATTCTTAAAACCCTCCACAGACTTGAAATACAACAATTTCCAACTTGCTAGAAATATCAAAACACTTTTTTTTCTTTGCCAGAAAAGGAATTAAGGTATAATTCTAGTTATCTGGAATTCTGTTTATCTGAAAATTCCACTTATCCAAATCCAGAGTGTTTCCCCTATGCAGGCCTGCGGCGTTAGTTAACCATCCACTAATACATTCTTAATTAGCCTTTAGTGCCTATATTGGCTTTGTATTTCTATAGGGGCTCTGAACAGTTATCTGCAATTATTGAGACCTAATCCCATTTCAACAGCAAGAGAAGCTCAGCAGGACGAATTAAATTGTGTTTAATTTGAATTAATCAGCAGTAAATTATGTCGGTGGTGGTTTGAATCCAGTTTTGGTGTTTTAATCAACTCAACATTGTAAGTTGTTTGTTTATTCTTTTTAATAAAGAATAAAATATTAAGGAAACGTCAACATTACTCCCTTCTTCCCCCTATTGCTGTGTTAGTGAAACCTACAGTTCAAAATGGCCCGTCTGTTTAACCAAATACTAGTTTACCCTAAAATTCTGGATGTCCCTCAGGCATTAGGATAAGCAGCAGTGTATTTAAATTCATTTTTGGATTTGTCAGCAAACTGGCCATCGTTTGCCCAGCTCTGTTCCTAAATCACTGGGGGTATGTCTACACTAGCCCCCTAGTTCAAACTAGGGAGGCTAATGTAGGCATTCAAAGTTGCAAATGAAGCCCGGGATTTAAATATCCCGGCTTCATTTGCATCTTCAGCGCCGCCATTTTTAAATCTTAGTCGAACTCCGTGCAGTTACACGCTGCACGGACTAGGTAGTTTGAATTAAAGATCCTAATTGAACTACCGTTACTCCTCGTGGAATGAGGAGTAACGGCAGTTCGAAAGTTAGGATCTTTAATTCGACCATTTACCTAGTCCGTACGCGTGCAGCCGGGCACGGAGTTCGACTAAGGGGGATTTAAAAATGGCGGCGCCCAGGAAAATGCAAATATAGCCCGGGATATTTAAATCCCGGGCTTCATTTGCAACTTCGAATGCCTACATTAGCCTCCCTAGTTCGAACTAGGGGGCTAGTGTAGACATACCCTGAAGCATTTGGGAAATACCAGTTATCCAAATGCAGAATGTTTCCACCTTGTAGCCCTGTGTTAGTTTAATGCCCACCAGGACCGAATTATGACATTCAGAGGCTCTAAGATAAAAAGGCCCATACCATAAAAATATATTATTTTCACAAAAAGCACACAGAATATATAAGCACAACATCATTGTATTGGCATATATACAAAGGTAAGGCTGTAAAAATGGAATAAAAATTTAACTAACCCAAGTTTATAGACTTGTATCATATCCCCTCTTAGTCATCTCTGTTCCAAATGCACCATTAAAGACTAAACAGGTATGTTCTAAGGCAGCAATTTTTGACATGCATCACAGTGAGAAAGGGCTTTTTTAATAATAGCTGCAGTAAAAAGTCTGTTTGGAAACATTAGCTATGATTCACCATTGCCACAGTGCATTTTAGTTTGATGTAACTGCACTCAATACCCTTATGGTATCACGAAGAGACTCCTAGACTTTTATGATTCAAACCTATACTTTGAATTAGTGCGTTTCCTAGTTCTAGTAATTCAACATCCTTGCCCAAGGTACTCATTCCTATATGCGCTCCAGGGGAAATGACCATACTCTATTGCGTTTCCTCAGGATTAGAGAAAGAGGAAGTCTTTGGTTTCCAGTGGGAATTTCTCTTCAGGCATTTAGCGGATGGCAAGTTTCTGACCAGCATTCAATATGGTCAGTTCTGTAACCAAACAGAAGAAATTGAGATAAACCTCAAGGGGACAGAGTGAAAATATCAAAATGGCACTGAAACTGTAGTTTGCTTGTGTTTATCTCCTCTCCTCTCGGTTTTAGGTAGAGATGGTCAAAACTTTTCCATGAGAAAATTTAGTGGAAGGCGAAAGTATCTGAAAATTTGGCACTAACAGCTCAAGTTCAATTCTACACAAAAACAAAAAGTATTAACTATATCTCAGTTTTTTGGTTACTGAAAAATCAAATTTCCATGTATAGGACTTTTTGGCCAGAACCAGGTCTGATCCCTGAAGTTCTGTGATTCCAGACAGTGAACTAGTTGGCTGTGCATGGACCTCTGTCATTCTGATACTCCCTTGCACCAAGTTATTTAACCTCCCCGGGTCTCAGCCTCCATGTATAAAATGAAAGTCGAATTTAGACACCTGCCTCTCAAGGGTGTTGTGCTGATTAATTGTACTGCACTTCGAATATGGCAAATGTTATACAGACAGTTGGGGCCAATTTTGCCAGCTGGTGTAAATCAGCGTAGCTCCAAATGCATTGCTAGCCCTGGAATTGTCCCATTTTGCTTTGTGAAAACGGTTGTGCTTGGTTCCTGCACCACAAGCTCCCGTTGAAGAGCAGACTGCTGAGAAGTTCCCCAGCCATGTCCTTGGGAAGTGTATTGACACCTCTTTCCCTGGCACGTGTGTGTGATGCTGCTACAAACACACTCTCCAGTCAAGTCACCGTGAGGAGCTGATTCCAGGCCTTCCCGGAAGGGGAAGGGGTAGGCTGGGAGCAATCTGCCCTGCAACAACTGTGCCTTCCCTCTCTCTTCCTGTCAACCTTGAGGAGATAATATCCTTAGGGAAGGAACAGAGGGAGATTGGTATAGACCCGTCATAGGGAGTCTGGCTGTGGGAAGGGAGCAGTGCTGTGATGGCAGAGCCACAACACACAACACAGTGGAGATACCTGGGCAATGCTGCGGTCAATAGATCTGGATGTGTTCCTCTAGGGACATCGGAACATAAGAACATAAGAACGGCCATACCGGGTCAGACCAAAGGTCCATCTAGCCCAGTATTCTGTCTGCCGACAGTGGCCAGCACCAGGTGCCCCAGAGGGGGTGGACCGAGACAATGATCAAGTGATTTGTCTCCTGCCATCCCTCTCCAACCTCTGACAAACAGAGGCCCAGGACACCATTTTATCCCCTGGCTAATAGCCTTTTATGGACCTAACCTCCATGAAATTATCTAGCTTCTCTTTAAACTCTGTTATATTCCTAGCCTTCACAGCTTCCTCCGGCAAGGAGTTCCACAGGCTGACTACACGCTGTGTGAAGAAGAACTTTCTTTTATTAGTTTTAAACCTGCTACCCATTAATTTCATTTGGTGTCCTCTAGTTCTTCTATTTAGGAACTAATAAATAACTTTTCTTTATCGGCCCTCCACACCACTCATGATTTTATACACCTCTATCATATCCCCTCAGTCTCCTCTTTCTAAACTGAAAAGTCCCAGTCGCTTTAACCTCCTCATATGGGACCCGTTCCAAACCCCTAATCATTTTAGTTGCCCTTTTCTGAACCCTTTCCAAGGCCAAAATATCTTTTTGAGGTAAGGGAGACCACATCTGTACACAGTATTCAAGATGTGGGCGTATCATAGTTTTATACAGGGGCAGTAAGATATTCTGGGTCTTATTTTCTATCCCTTTCTTAATAATACCTAGCATCCTATTTGCCTTTTTGACCGCCACACACTGTGTGGAAGTTTTCAGAGAACTGTCCACGATAACTCCAAGATCTCTTTCCTGATTTGTTGTAGCAAATTAGCCCCCATCATACTGTACATATAGTTGGGGTTATTTTTCCCGATGTGCATTACTTTACACTTATCCACATTAAATTTCATTTGCCATTTTGTTGCCCAATCACTCAGTTTGGTGAGATCTTCTTGGAGTCCCTTACAGTCTGCTTCTGTCTTGACTATCCTAAACAGTTTGGTATCATCCGCAAACTTTACCACCTCACTGCTTACCCCTTTCTCCAGATCATTTATGAATAAGTTGAACAGGATTGGTCCTAGGACTGACCCTTGGGGACACCACTAGTTACCCTCTCCATTCTGAAAATTTACCATTTATTCCTACCCTTTGTTTCCTGTCTTTTAACCAGTTCTCAATCCAAGAAAGGACCTTCCTCTTATCCCATGGCCATGTAATTTACACAAGAGCCTTTGGTGAGGGACCTTGTCAAAGGCTTTCTGGAAATCTAATACTATATCTACTGGATCCCCTTGTCCGCATGTTTGTTAACCCCTTCAAAGAACTCTAATAGATTAGTAAGACAGGATTTCCTTTACAGAAACCATGTTGACTTTTGTCCAACAAATTATGTTCTTCTACATGCTTCACAATTTTATTCTTTACTATTGTTTCGACTAATTTGCCAGGTACTGAAGTTAGACTTACCGGTCTGTAATTGCCCGGATCGCCTCTAGAGCCCTTTTTAAATATTGGTGTCACGTTGGCTACCTTCCAGTCATTAGGTACGGAAGCCGATTTAAGGGATAGGTTACAAAACCACAGATAATAGTTCAGCAATTTCCCATTTGAGTTCTTTAGAACCCTTGATGAATGCCATCCGGTCCCGGAGATTTGTTAACATTAAGTTTTTCTATTTGTTCCAAAACCTCCTCTAATGACACTTCAATCCGTGACAGTTCTCAGATTCATTACCCACAAAGGACGGTGCAGATTTGGGAATCTCCCAACGTCAGCCGTGAAGACTGAAGCAAAGAAATCATTTAGTTTCTCCGCAATGGCTTTATCGCCCTTGATTGCGCCTTTATAGTTCGATCGTCTAGGGGACCCACAGGTTTTTTAGCAGGCTTCCTGCTTCTAATGTACTTAAAAAACATTTTGTTATTTCTTTGAGTTTTTGGCTAGCTGTTCCTCAAAATCTTTTTTGCTTTTCTTATTACATTTTTACACTTGATTTGACAGTGTTTATGTTCCTTTCTATTTATCTCACTAGGATTGGACTTCCACTTCTTAAAAGATGCCTTTTGTCCTCACTGCTTCTTTTACATGGTGGTTAAGCCACGGTGACTCTTTTTAGGTCTCTTGCTATGTTTTTTAATTTGGGGTATACATTTAAGTTGGGCCTCTATTATGGTGTCTTTAAAAAGTTTCCATGCAGCTTGCAGGGATTTGGCTCTAGTCACTGTGCCTTTTAATTTCTGTTTAAATTAACAGTGCCCCCAAGAATCTTACCTCAACTGCTGTTGGATTTAGGCCATGATTTGGAAATGGTTATTTAGGTGTTGCGTTGCTGGAGTGATTTAGGAGCCTGTCTCATTTTCAAAAGGGATTTAGGTACTTAGGAGACAAAAATCCCATTGACCGTCATTCTCATGAGCCTCATGTATTTCATCTTTTAAAAAAATGTAAATTAAATGTTTTGATATTTTTTTCTAAATGAAATTTTGGAAGTCATTTAGTTTTGTTTGAACGTGGAATTATTATTATTAATTATGTTCTTATTTTATTCATTTGAAATTTCCTGTAGTACAGGGATTCTGGGCCAACCAATCATATTTGTGTCCTCTGACATTCCCATTCACTGTGCCCTTTTGTTCACCTCCACCCACTGCTCCCTTTACCTTTACTATCTCTGCCTCACCCCACCTTGATTCACACAAAACTCCTTCAGAATGAGGAGTGGTGACATGTTCTACAGACATCTTCCAACTGAACCACGGAAGAAACCCTGCACCTCTTCCCTACAGCCTGACTCCTCAAACACTGCCATGAGGTGGCTCGGGTGTATCTGAGAGCAAAATTTACCCCACTGTTTTTAATTTATAAACCAAAATCCAGTGAATAGAAAAAAAACAAAAACAGGGGCATTCTTTCATATTTGCTGAGTAAATCTGAATAGTGGAAAGAAAGAAAAAAAAAGTCAGTGCACAGATCTGATTGTACCAAGTCAAGGGTTAAGGAAAATGGTTGTAGAGGTGCATTTGTAATTAGACAAATTCTTTTATCTCATTCCCCCTGCTAGCTCAATAACTTATATTTTGTCTGTATAGAACATAAATATAGCTGTGGGGGAACACGTACGCATGCTGAACATTCCATACCTACACAGGTAACACACCTGTGTGGGCTTTTGATTCTTAGCCAACCTCTCTGTCACTTTGAATTCTGATTTTAAGGTCAGAAGAGTCCATTCAAAATGTCGTGTGGTCATCTAGGCTATGTTTACACTGCGATCTTTTTCCGGAAAAGATACGCAAATTGTGAACCGCAATTTGCGTACCTTTTTCCGCTTTTTTTTCCCAGAAGAGGCTTTTTCGACATTTGGCACATCTACACGGGGCCAAATATGGGGAAAACCTCCTCTTTCAGAAGAGCCCTTTTTCCTCATAAAATGAGGAATACAGGGCTTCCGAAAGAACATGCTTGCTTTTTCAGAAACTGTTCCAAAAAAGCGAACACATTCCCTGGATGCAGCAGAGTTTTACCAGGATACTGTAGTGCAGACATAGTCCTAGTCTCACGTCCTACCTACCACAGGCCAGAGAAGCTCACTCGCTAATTTCTGCTTGAAGTCCAATGTTCTTGTTGCTTTTACGTCTGCTGTTCACTCGGAGATATGGAAGTCTGCATTAAGGTTCTGATCTAACCAAAGCCCACTGAAAATTTTCTATTGACTTCACTGAACTTTGAATCCAACCCTACTGAGATTTGGATCAGCATGTTATCTAAGAGGGTGTCCAGAGTTTGAGGGGCATGCCATAATGCTTGACTGGGGGAACCAGTTTTTTATTTCTTTCTTTAGAAGTTATTGTTAATTGTTTAAAACCTCAGAAAGGCTCCTATCATCAAGTTCAGAACCAAATCCAGTTATGTGTTTTCCATCCAGGGTCTTGGTTCACTCCATAAAAACACACAGGCCAGTTAGAACTGCCAGATCTTGATCTAAGTTTTCAAGTTCAAAGTATTTAGGAGTGTGGGTTAAGTTGAAGATCATCTCTGTTCATAAGATATTTACTTCTAGAAATGAAGGAGGGGGCGGGAAGCAAACTAATATTTGCAGCAGTTGTCATGAGGGTTGGGTTTCAGGACAGCACGCTTAGCTTTAGGCACGTACTGAAGTGCTTTCCTGAACTGAGGGGCTTGTGTTCACAGGCATTTGAAACTGGATCAAATCGAGTTAATCTGGTCTGAAAATGCTTGCATGCAGACAAAGCAATCTGTCACTGGGCGCTAACTCTGCTTTTATGGCAAAATCTGGAGACCTCTTGCAAAGTGGGTGAGAGGTTTGCTTCATGTTGAATTAACTCGCTCCTTAGATCTTGTGCATGCAATTGCTCTGGTTTCCAGTTCCCAAGAGGACACTTAACCCAATTAAAAGTGGATGTGGAGCCGGATTTTGCCCATTTGTTCCTGATCCCAGGGGTATTATTATTCTTACCACACAATTAGACTAGCACTCCAGAATCCCCACAATAGGCCTCACCTGGAGCCTGGCAGAGACGCTGGATCTTGATGCTGTTTGCAGACAAATGTCACTTCAGGAAGCTCTTGTGCCCAGACCTGGAATTAAGGACCTTTTTATGGACATAGCCAGTCAGACGTGCGAGAGGGGCCACGACCAGAATGCCGACCACTGCTGATAAATAGCAAGCTGCTCAGGAGACAGTCCATCGAAATGAGGCCCAAAAGGGACAATCCAGCAGGTGACCAGTCCATGTTCCGATGAACTGGCAGGATTCGACACGCAGATGGTACCACCTCTCCCAGACGCCATACGGATCCTGCTACCTGCACTCTCCATCCCCTGGACGCCAACGGGCCAGACCTGCCAGAGGATGAGCAGGATCATTCTAGAGAGGAGCTGCCCTCAAACAAGCAGGATCCTTTTGGGGTCTTGGAACCCAGAAGCCAGACAGCTGGAAAGCCAGCTCTTCTCCTCCTTACTGCAATGGACACCAGAAACCCAGGCTGGGGCTGGAGAGAGATCCCCGGAGGGAACTTCAGCCTGCAAGTGCATTATCTTTACAATTCATTGGGCCCTACCAAACTCACAAGCATGCAAAACATGTCATGGTCTATGAAATCTGGCGTCCTTTCATAAAATCTGGCCTTTTGTGTGCTTTTACCCTGTATAATACAAATTTCACAGGAGAAGCGTTGGTCAGATTGGCAGTCCTGTCCCAAAAGAGAGTTGCAGGGAGATCACAAGGTTATTTTCTGAGGGTCATCTTATTACCACCCTTACTTCTGCACTGCCAGAGAAGGGCAACCAGAGAGCAGCAGCTGTAATGCTGGCCGGGTGCCCAGCTCTGAAGGCAGCGCTCTGCCAGCAGCAGTGCAGAAGTAAGGGTGGCAGTACTGTACCAAGCCAGCCTTCTGCGCTGCTTTTGGTGGTATCTCCGCCTTCAGAGCTGGATTCCTGGCCTGCAGCTGCCACTCTCCAGCTGCCCAGCTCTGGAGGCAGTGCTGCAGCTCGTGCTATGGTCGCACTCACAGTTTAAAGTGCTGCCATGTCTGCACTGCCACAGCTGTACTTGACACTTTTGAAGTGTAGACAAAGCTGGAGAGTCAGAAAAGCCATAGAGTATCTAGGGGGGTTACTATCCAGCTTGCCTCTCCATGCCCCCCCCCCCACTCCGCCTTGTAACGCACACCTCCATCACTCAAGCAAGACTACCAAGCCAAAGCAGGGACATCTCTCCAATCACCCCTCTCCCCCCCCAATCACAAAACAGCCTACACAGGAGGCAGACGCCCCAGGGTGCCCAACCTGCTATCCCCACACACAGCATGACTGGCTGTCTCTGCCACTCCCAAAGAACTGGAAGAGTCTCATGGAGGTGAAGTCACATATGCCTATGAAAAAACTGCTATCATAACCTGTCTGGAATAGGAACAGTAAGTGACAGTTCTTTTGCCAGTGAAGAACACTGAAGGTCCCTGGAAGCATTCCCCACAGGGTTAGTCATTTGTGCGGGAGCTTCACTGGCTGCCCAAACTGCTGAGCAAGTCTCTGAAGCTCAGACTCCTGCGTGTGGTTAAAGTTTTCTCCCTTGCTCTCACGCAGGTTGTACAGAACACAACGTAAGAAACTGAGCAACTTCCATGAGCGTTACAGAGGAAAATGTCTTTTCTCCATTAATCTAAAAAGTACCAAGCATCGCAGACCCTTGCAGACCACCCTGCATTCCTGTTTATGAATTGGCTATGGTGGTCCAGCAGCACTTGGCACATCATGGAGACATCACCCTTTCTATTTATAAATTCTGCACCCTGCTGGGGGTGTGGGACGTGGGCAGATGATAGACACCAGGGTGCTATCAGTTGTCCAGTGGGAAACAGCATGCATGCAAATCCATGACTAATCTCCTGAGCATTGCCCAGGTTTATGACCCAGCTAGACAGCACCTTAACCACAGAGTAGGAAGCTTGCATGAGAATGATCACAACGACTGATCTCCTCAGGCTGAATTGGTTGGCTACAGACATGTGACCTTCTGGGACAGCCAGCTTCCAGATAGCAAGAACTACCTGCTTCTCTGGGGCACCACCTATTGGTTTGCTATTGCTGACACTGCAGGGTCAGTTCTGTACAGATCTCAGGTAAGGTTGCCATCTAGATGGTACTGGGTCCTGCCGTGAGGGCAGGGGACTGGACTCGATGACCTTTTGAGGTCCCTACCAGTTCTAGTGTTGTATGATTCTATTATCTCCATCCTGAAGTTCTCTCACGGCTGCGCTGGTCCTCCCACATCTGCAATACGAGTCCTCCCCCACCAATCCATGCTGGTGTCCTGGGCCCAGCAACAGCCCTGAACACAGTGGAGGTGATCCCCAAACTGGTCGTCCTCTTCCAAGAGCTCATTGCCATGCTCTTCATTCTTTGTGTTCTGCTGCCACCACCACAGAGTAGCCACCTCCTGCTTATTATCTTCTGCTTCTGCATGATTTACTCGGTGAGGCTATGGGAGAAGTGCAATGCCTAATCCAGTCAGGTAGGACTACCGTAATAGAGTCCATATTGCCTCTGCATATTTGCACTAGCCACCATCATGGCATGAAGCACTGTTGGGTCCATGCGGGTAGAAAGCAAGACAAAAATGGTGCAAGCTCCCCCCTAAGAAAAGCAATATAGGGCAGAGACAGTAGAATCACGGGATTTTGCACAAATGTGGACCTAGCTGGGTTCCCACCATTTGTAGAAAAACCAATCCCACGAGGCATGCTGCTCAGCAGTGAAGCAAAGGACCTTGGGGGCCCTCCGAGAGTGCTATGCCCGCAATCTGCAGCAGACTCCGCAGTGTGCTCACACGATGCAAACTGAAAATGGAATCGGCGTGTGCATGCTATTCATGTGACTGGCATGCTATGGGTTATCTGACACTCATCGAAAGGCTTCCAATTAAATGCTCTGTGCATGTGCACCCGCGGTCTAGATCCAGTTCATGATGTGCAGGATGGAGAGATCTATCCATTGGGCTAATAATAAAGCTTCTAGAGTACATCTTCATGAAATCAAGAGTGGGGAATAAAGAGACCAGGATTTTTTCCCCCTTCCTATCTTGTTACAATTAGAGAAATAGAACTAGCAGAATCTTGTTTTAGAGATAAGGCAATATGCCCCATTTATTGTGAATGCAGAATTCATTCACTGTCCCTACCTACTAAAAGTATCCACCACACATACACAATTCTACAGATGGGATCTAATCACCAGCCTCAGTAGCTCATGCTAGTCCACTGGCCATGTGGTCTAGACATGAGGAGGGGAGCCAGGTTGTGTTAGTGCATGCCAATGCTCCTGTAGGATGATTGTAGAACCAAAAAACCCTAAAGTCCAATAGTTCTGCACCCATCTTTGGATAAGTTTTCAGCCATAAGAGCCTGTCCTGTTCAACTACCTCAGGACACTGTGGGTATGTCTAGACTGCATCCCTCTGTCGGCAGAGGGATGCAGATTAGGCAGGTCGACATTGCAAATGAGGCAGGGATTTAAATATCTCGTGCCTAATTTGCATAAAAATGGCTACCGCGTTTTGCCGACTCAGCATTTTGTCAGCAAAAAGCAGCAGTCTAGAGAGGATCTGTTGAGAAAGAAAGTCTTTTTTGACAGATCCCTTATGCCTCCTGCAAGGAGGTTTACAGGATCTGTCGAAAAAGGCTTTCTTTCTCGACAGATCCCCCTGTAGACTGCCACTTTTTGCCGACAAAATGCTGAGTCGGCAAAATGTGGCGGCCATTTTTTTATGCAGGTTAGGCGTGGGATATTTAAATCCCTGCCTCATTTGCAATGTCGACCTGCCTAATCTGCATCATTCTGCCAACAGAGGGATGCAGTATAGACATACCTGTATGACCATGAGTCATCAGTTCATGCCAGATGTGACTTTGATCTTCTTTTTTTGATGGGGCTTTTGTCTTTCTCTTTCTTGGGTGGGTTCTTTTGCAGGGCTCACCCCCCACTGTTCTTTGGCCATCAAGGTGGTGCTGGCAGTTGGCCACTGGGATGGGCTGACATCACGGACTGATCCCATTGTGCACACACAGAGAGTCACACTTTTAGGTGAGGTTTCAGATGCACAACCTAACTTTAAACAGAGTTAAGGCAGGACAAAGTTTAAAATGGGGTTTCAAAGTTACAATATGTAGTCACTTTAGTTACAAAGTATTAACAGTTTAAAACGGGAGAGGGGAGAAGTGGGGGAGGGAGTTAGTTATACTATATCAAAAGTTACCAAAAAGTTACAATAACAGATTCTTCAAAGGCAATTCTTAACAGGTTACTAACAAATTCATCCAAAAGTGGTTAACACTTTCATTTATAAAATTCCATTAATAAAAGTGATTGGTTCACAAATCATGAGGTTACATGACATCATATTGGTATATAAAAGTCATTAAAAGGGCAATTTCATTCTTCAGCCCTACAATCTGGCAAACTGATTGTGGCTGTTCCATACAATCGTCCCCCTCAGACTTTGGGTAGGGAAGCAGTGAGATGACATTTGTGGCGTTCTGCTGAAATCTCTTTGTTTTGTGTCTTCATCCTTTCTCCCACCCAATCCCAGGGTTTTATCTTTTGTCTACCTGCCATGTCCTATCTGATATCCGGACTCTCAGCTCTCTGGCGAAAGAGCTGTCTTTTTTGTTACTTGTCCATAAAGTGCCTGGGATAATGGGCTTGAAGTGCCTAGCTAGGGCCATAATATATCTATAAAATAATCACTCTTTCACCATAAAACCTAACTTCCATACTGGCTGCAGTCTGTTTATGGCTGCTAAATGTGAGAACTTCATTTGTCTCTTAATATGTATCCAACAAACCTTTTATAAAGTTAACTAGGGTCTAATTTTATCATCTACACTCTGTGTATGGCCTGAGGGGCGGAGTACGGCAGCCCTCCTAGAAATAGAGTTGGGAAAGAGAACTGGATTTCTTCTGTTCAAAATGCCCAAAGGAGACCTTCAGAGACTAAAAATACTTTTGAGACAAAGCCAAATTGCACAAAGGATTAGCTGAAGATGCATTCCGAGCTGCTTTGTGAGAGGATCTGAGTGGGGAAAAAATGTATTTATCAGTTTTTCCCAAGCTCCAGCTGAATAAAATAGGTTTCTTGGTCTCCACAAAATGCTGCACATGCCAATGTTGGCAAACTCTTCTTTCTTTTTGAATATGTACAAAGTTAACAAGCTCATGGAACAAAATGCATGAGATGCTGCCAGATCCTCTGCTGGGGTAATCCAGCATCATCTAGCTGAGGTTATAGAGACCTGATGCAAAATAGAAACAGCTCAGCAAGGGTGCAGTGTAATTGTTTGATGGAAACTTCAGTTCTAAAATGGGCATGAACTCTGACATGCAAGCTGAAGACTTTAAAATGGGTCTAAATAGGCAATTATAGTTGCCTATGGAGAAAAGGCTCAGAAGCTGGAAGAAAACCTAAGAGAGTTTTCCGATCCTTTTAAAAGAGAGATACAAGGGCTAGACCGATTTCTTTCCTCCTCTAGCATACAGTGAACTCTACTCTGCTCTCTTCTGTAAAGAAAGGGTAACCCTCTTGAAGTATTGATATTACAAATAACAGCTGATAATGTGCTCATCTTTCATTTAATGATGGCAAAATGAACTGACAAACATAGGTAGGTGAGCTAGTGAAAACGATGCCACAGGATATAGCAAAATAGGGGGTTTTTTGTTACTGAAATTTTTTGGGGGGAGAGGAGAAGTTTGAAGAAAACACTGGATACTGAAAAATGTTTTGGTTTTAAAGCAGGCCAATTTTCAGTAAAATTTTGGGTTTTGATAGAGCTTTTTGGCTTTTTTCAGTGTCAAATTTTTTGGTAATTTGTTTTTACCAAAAATGTTTTTTTATTGAAAGCTTCTGCTTCTTATTTCAGTTGTGCTCGTCAAAATTTCTCAAGAAAATTAAAAAATGCCCATGAAAATATCATTTCTAAAATGAGCATAAACTCTGTGATAGACCAGCTGAAATTTTAAAGCTATAATTGTCTAAAAAGACTTTGCATAATCTTTTCATTTTGGTTGAAAAAGTATGTTTTCTTAGGGGGAAATGCTTTCCTCCAAAAATTCACTGGCTCTACACTGACTTTATTTTACAAATGGAAAAATTGAGGTACAATAAATAATTGAATTGGCTACATTCACACTCTTTGAATCTTTAGTTGAGAGGGGAGCAGACCTCGTAATTTCCTGTTTCCTTTTTTTGTTTAGTTTTTGAATGGTTTTATCCTTTTGCTTCTGTTTTAAAACAAATATTCCTATATTTTAAACTGAAATGTTGTTTTGAAACAAAAAGTCCAAATGTTTCAAAATAAAATAGGTAAAACAAACAATTAATTTCAACTTGTTTCACTTTTTTTCTGGCTGAAACTATTAAACAAAATCAAACCATAGTTGCAAATAGTTTGATGCCCTGAAAAACACATTTTTCAGAGAATTTACCAATCACCAGGGGGAAAAAAATCCATAAGAACCTTAAACTATTGTCTATAATAGCAATACACGAGGGGCAAAACTAAGCCCTAACAAGAATTCAGGGTTGGTTAGTCAGGACTGTTGCAGAAGGGAATATAGGAAGGATATTATAATTCAATAAATGTCTTTTTAGAACAACTGTCCATTGCAAAGGAGGACAAATTTGGTAGCTGATTATGCAAGATGAAAAAATGACTTATTGCTCAATTAGTCCAGTCAGCTTTGTTTTACTTATGAAACTTGATTTGTAGGCACACGTACTAATGGATGAGTCAATTCTTAGTCTTAATGCTTATATGAAAACAGAAATAGTCTTTGTTTACAGCCATGTTGGATGTTCTTATTGTACCTCAGTCATTTCAGTAGACAAATGCAAGGAGTTTCCATTGAAAGTATTCCATCTGTTAACATATGGAACTCACATAGCGAATTTACTAATGAGTATCATTATTTTACTCTGTAGTTATTTATGGTTTGAAATTGTGTGCCACTGAGCTGTGTGTTCACGTGAAACAATAGCAAATGCATTTTACTCATTAGGTTCATGATTTATTGCAAAGACTACAGTCTGAGTTGTTCACTTCCCATCTACTTCAGTTCTGGAGCAGCAGCAGCAAAAGGAATGTACATTTACTCACAACACATTTTTGAGAAAAAAAATTGTGCATGATCGATATTCTAAAGGGCATGGCTCACCATCTTCATTTATTAAGCAAAGGCTCCAGAGAATTTGTTTTCAACAGTAGACAACCAGAGTCTTGTTTATGTAAATTTTAGAATGAATAAAACAATGTATAATAAATGGAAATAGACCTGTTTCGTGAAAGAAAAAACAAACAAACCCTGAATGCTCCAAATGGAAGAATTTTGATATGCCATTGTGGTCCCTCATGGGAGATGTAGTTGGGTAGCCTCCTATCCCCATTCTTCTCTATGGACTGGGCTCCCAAACTAGACTGCATCTCCCATGATGCAGCATGACAAGGGACTCCCATGAGGCACCACCTCTCCTCATTGTTATGGTAGAAGGGCTTTCTGTTTTCACCGAAGAGAGAGAGAGAGAGAGAGAGGCGTGCGCCACCTTTTCCATTCTCCTTTAATACAAACCCCGCAGTGTATCGACCATCCTTCCCCACGCGGAAATGGTGCCTCTGAGGCTCAACTGCAGACTTGGCTCAGAGCACCCATGCAGCTTGGATTCAGAACTTCTGATGAGTTTGGGGGTTAAGCTTATTTCTAGTTACATGCCTCAGTGTTTTCTTGTTAGTGGGTTTGTAGCTATTGATGTGAATGAGCACTGGTTCTGAAGAATGACCCTCAGGCCTGGCGTGAAAGGAGGGACTGGATTTTGGGCAGATCAAGGCTGGAGGCATGTGTGAGGGGCACATGAAAAAGATGTGCCTTCCACACCATGTTCCTCTATTTGCTGGATCCTACAGAAGCCCCCCTGTGTGTGCTCCATGGGGCCTGTCTCCATGGCTGGAGGTGGGCTGAGGTGTGAAGCATAAGGACAAGTATAAGTTACCTCTGAGCCCATTGGCCTGAAGTGCCTTTCATATTTATCTCCTCACAGCTGGCTGTAGCTGGTGGGGTGTGGGGAGGCAGTGCTGAGACACAGGCACTGTGTGGGTGTCAAGCGCTGAACCCTCTGATGGTGCCAGGGGGCCGACCTTGCGACAGAAACTCAGTGAGTCTAAACTCGCAGTTCTCTCTACAGGAGTAACCTGTGCTGGGGACATCCTGGCCCTGAATAGCACAGATCCACAACAGCAACGAACATATTCAAACACACGGTCTGCTGTAGAGCCCTTGCTTAATCAAAAGTATGGAGATAATCGGGCTGTGAATGATGCATGGGGGAGATGCTCAAAAACTCAGAGGGTACGACTACACTGCAGCACTATTTCGAAATAACTAGTGCTATTCTGAAGTAACTTAGTCCACATCTACACATCAGGCAGTTATTTTGAAATAGTATCAAAATACTGTCAAGCTGGAGGACTTGTTACTCTGATTCCTGTAGCCCTCATTGTACAAGGAATAAGGGAAGGTGGAGAAAGTGTGCTCTATTTCAAAATCAGTGCCGTGTAGACACTCCCTCTTTGAAATAAGCTATTTTGAAATAAGATACGCAATTGACATAGCTCAATTTGCGTAGCTTATTTCGAGTTAAGCCCTGCAGTGTAGACGCACCCAGAGAAACAGAGGGAAGATTTTTTTTCTGTGTTACTTTTGAAGGAGAGGTAGCTACTGTTGGCTGCTTCTCCAACATCTTTGTGGGAGAGGGATGTATGAGAGGCAGAATCGTCCAGTTGATAAGGCTGGACGAGAAGCCAGGTGATCTAGGTTTTACATCACTCTTGTGCCACCATGACCAAGTGACTTTACCACCCTCAGCCTCTCTCCTCCCGGTGTTTGTTGTTCAGTCAGACTGTAAGCATAGACTGTCTCGCTATGAATTCACGTAGAGTGTAGCACAATGAGACTCTGATTTCAGTTCAACTGTAGGAATTTACTATCATCATGATGTGTTGCTAGGCTGTATAAAGGCTCTATGGTACTGAAATTGCAATGGCTTGTGATGATGTAGCGGATATGTTTAGTGTAGCAGTGAGTGGTAGATTTTCACCTGCACACGAGGCACATTAAACAGCACTGAAGGGGTTAAGCTTTTCCCTCCTAAGCCTTAATTAAGCAATAATGTCTCAGAATAGCCACTTTGTCTAGGTGAATGAAAGCAGTGGCCAAGGGGAGAGGCAGTGAAGCGGTACTTGAAGGGAACCTGTTTGTTACAGAGCATGCCCAGTATACCTGGAAATTGTTTGCACTGTATAATTATATAATAAAGTGACTCAGAAATCTTGCTCACCCTTGACGAATACTCAGCCAATGCAGTCATTTTTTTAAACACTTACGTGTATTCTTTTCTGCTATTCTATTATTTTTCCATTCACTCATGTGCTACTATGCAGCTTTTTAAAGTAAATAGTAAAACCCAGGTCTGAGAGAGTGCTTTTCATTAGTAGATCTCAAAGTACCTCGTAAACTAGGGTGTTTATTTGCCTCAGTTCCCTCCGTTCTAAAATGGGGAAATATCTTGTCCGCCTTTGTCAAACGGATCATCCTCCGAGGGGCGGGAAATCCTTAGGAAGAAGTACAATGAACTCTACTTCTCAGCAGTGTTGAGTCATTCATTAATGCTTGGTAAGCAGTTTTGAGAATTTGAAAGGCAATAGGTAAGCACAAAGATTTTCTTTTTGCTTGGCAAATATAGAAAATACAGAATCTAAAGAAATAGTAGGTACTACAAATGTAATGGGGTTATAGAACTGGTGTAAGAAACACATATCTCATCCCCTTACTCCATTACTCCTATATATTTGTACGCTGAGATTTTGAAAGATCATTTACATTGTTGAGGTGCCCAACTCCCTTTAATTTTAATGGGATTGGAGTGTCCCAATCCCTTAGGCAACTTTGGAAAATCTCAGCCCTATTGTTTCCTACACAGAAGGATTGGAATGTAGTTTGGAGTTTGAGCCAGGTTTCTTCCCCCTACTCACAAAACGGTCCCCATTTGTTCCTTTCTAGCCTCATTACGTTCATTTTTCACGTAATTCATTGCCCTGTCTGAACCGTTCCTTTATCCTCTTATTAGGCAATTACTATTGTCATTTCCCTCAACACCCCCAGATTGATATAATATGCAATATAGTACAATGATGAAGTTTTAGCATCTGTTTTGTTTAAATTTCTCACCTAGTACCAAAGTGACCAACCAGCTTGTCCTAAAACCATTTGGAACACAACCCCCTGAAAAGGAATTTGATACAGATCCTTTGTGTTATAAACATCTTCCTATTCCTCTTCTGTCTCTTTGCTCTGCATTTGGTGTAAGTTACCTATAGTCACCTCTTCCTCAGCTGATGATATGTACATTGGCAAAACCAGACAGTTTCTCTGACAAAGGACAAATGGACACAAATCAGACATCAGAAATGGTAACACACATAAATCTGTAAGGGAAAGTTTTAATCTACCGGGACAATCAATCATGGATTTAAAAGTAGCCATTTTTCTACAGAGGGATTTTACAGAGAGAGACTGCAAAACTGGAATTCATCTACAAATTTGATACTCTTACCCTGGTCTTGAATAAAGACATTAACTTATTGGTGCACTACAAAGCCAAATTCTCCTGCCTTTAACATCTGCATTTTCACATCAAAAGCTATGAATAGGACATATCCAGCTCACTTAATTAGCCACATTAATAGGGTTCTACAATTGAGAGGTAAATGCTTTTTGCTGTTATATACCTTGGTTTCTGTTATTTCTATCTACTCCAACTCATCTGATGAAGTAGATTTTACCCACAACAGTTCATGATTCTATAAGTCTCTAAGGTGCCAGAGGACTGCTTGTTGTTTTAGTCATGTGTGGCTCTCTGATTTCTTCTCTCTGTTGTATTCAAGGTTTAAATATTCAGGGCCAGCATATCTTCTCACAGCAACATAAGTCAGGTGTATCCCCGTGGAGGCCAATGAGAATTGAGCCACCAATATTAAAAGTAAGAGCTCTAAAACTGTTTTTCAAGTGTGTGAAGGGATGGAGAGTAGTATGTCCTCTGCTTCAAAATATCCGGATATGTGGGTTTTTTAAGCAAGATATTATAAGTTCTCATTTTTTTCTTACAAAAAACCCTTAGATCCTTTTCTCTTCATTTTAGTCTCATGGGAAGCAAACAAATCACATTTGTGACATCGCTTTACTGCTTATCCCATATGAATAACTACATCAGTGATTCAAAATATTACATCTTATAATAGTGCACAGGAAGAGACCTTGCAGGCTAAAATTTCAATTAGCAACCCAGCTCCCATTGACTTCCAATGACTTCCAACTGCCCTTTGTGTGTTTGAGGAATCTGCATCTTACAGCATTTTAGGCCATTATTTGTGAAATTCTGAAACATTTTTTTTAAAAGTGATGAAATATAAATATGTGTATAATGTTGGATCTATAGTACAATGGTCACCATTAAAACCCCTACAATCACCTCTGCTTGTACATCTAGCAACATGTTCCCATACATACACCCAGTATCTGTCCTATTGAACCCATAATAGTGCTTTGCTACTCCCTGTGCTAAGGACATGGTAAGTATAGGGAGGTGTATGTGAAATTCAAATGTCTGCAGAGATTGTTTAATGAAAGTGTATTGGGTACATCTCACTTCTGCCCTCAAAGTGTGCTGAGTTGCGATTGAAAAGATGCAGGTCCTTGTGAGAACACTCTGCATTGGAATACGTTTGGAAAGATGAAAATATAAAGCTTTTAGTAGTGACTGAAGTGAAAGGAGAACTCTGCCACAACTGAGGCCAGGTCTACACCAATGGAGAACATGACTTATGTAGCTAGAGTCGACATACATTGCATTGATTTTCTGGGGCGGCCTCACAGCTCCTATAGACTTCCCTTACTCTTCCCTGTTGCAAGGAGTACAAACACTGTCACAAAGAGTACCAGCACAGACTGGGCACCCTCAGTGTTCAATTTAGTGGGTCTTTACTAGACCAGCTAAATCGAACCCCGGAGGATCGATCGCCAGAGTGTCAATCTTCCAACAAGCGGAGAGGTGGCCTCAGACAGACTCCCAGTGCAGCCTCTAAAGAAAAAGCAAGCAAAAAGGACTTAACTCTTCCTAAGTATTTATCCCTCAAGATCAGCTGTTCAAGCTCTCCCTTTGTAAAGCTCCCCTTGACTTAGGGTATGTCTACACTGTAGTCACATGGTTTTATTACAGCTTGTGCAGACATCCCAAAGTTAGCTTTAACCTAGCTAGCTCAGGTATCCCTTTGGAATTCTGGGGTCATTAGATGACTAGCTTGCACTGGACCCTGTGCTACTGCATCTTGGGTGCTCTGGTACCCAAGCTAGCTAGATTAACACTAGTTGTGATGTGTCTACATGACCTGCAGTCAGACCCCATTAGTGCAGTGTAGACACGCCCATGGAGAGACGCAGGCACGAAGGGGGTAGGTAAGGAAGTACTGATCTGACAACTACTTTCGGCTTTTCTGTTCTCCTCTTGACTCCCATTGTTTTGAATGGGAGGTCTGGCTACTCTATTATAGCATGTGAATTATTGACTATGGCTGTGGTTTTTAGCAGTGCAGAATGATACGTATTTTCATTTAACAAGGCGATATATCACAATCACTACCCATGTCCTGAAACCAAATGCCCTCTGCTGGCCATAGATTCACTTTGTTACTGGCATTTATCAACATTTTTTTCAGTGTAGTTGGATTGCTGGTCATCGTGCCATGAGCGATTGTAGCTTTTAACTCTGCTTGTTGATGCCAATGAGATACTGTGAACTGCCGGTTGTTTTGTGTGCCATATGTTTCTCCATGCAGCATGTCACAGGGGAGAAAAAATGATTTGTAGTACAGAGTAGCCTAGAGGCCTTAACCAAAACCAGGGTTTCTCCCATTGTGTTAGGAGCTGTGTGGCAGTTACATATACTCACAGTAAGACAGTCCCTGCTCTGTGGAATTTACAGTCTAAGTAGGCAAGCATATCCAAGGTGGAAAAAGGATGTATCATCACCCCATTTTACAGAGCTTAATTAATACTTCTGAGAGCCTGGGGCTATCAGGTTTTTGTGGGGTACCCTAGGCTCTATGGTGGGGCCAAAAATGAGGGTTTCAGTGTGTGGGAGGGGGCTGTGGGTTGAAGTGGAGGAAGTGAGGACTCCACCTCTCAGGTGGGGATGAAGATGAGGCATTTGGAGATGAGGCTGGGGCCAAGTGGTTTAAGTGTGGAAGTGGGCTCAGAGCAGAAGGTTGGGATGGGGTCTGGGATCTGGGAGGGAATTGGGGTGCAGGAGAAGGCTCAGGGTTGAGGGCAGGTTTTAAGGTACGGGGTGCTTTCCTGGGGCAGCTCCCATTTCGTAATGGCAGAACAGGTGGTTCCCTGCTGCCTGCCAGGACCTGCAGGCACCACCCCCAAAGGCTCCCATTGACTGTGATTCACAGCCAATGGGAGCTGCAGGGGCGGAGCCTCAGTCAGCGGCAGTGCAGGAACAGAACTTCCCAGTGCTCATGGCAATGTGGCTCCAGCCTGCTGTGGAGGAGGACACAGGGTCTTTAGAGGCCGCAGACCAGACCCCAGGCTAAGGAGATCTCCCTTAGTCCAGGGCTACAGCCCCCAAAACCCCTTTCTTAATCTGGCCCTGTTTAAGTGACAAAATAAACATGTGGCAGAGCACATTATTGAACCCAGATGTTGTGGATTCCAGTCCAGTGCTTTCACAGCAAGATGGTTTGTTCAATCTAACGTGCTCTTGATGAATAAGTTGATTGTAATGAGAAGGTGCACAGCATGCAAGGTAACTGGGTTCACATTGGGACAAGGTAGTCATACTGGAGCCAGCTGTGAATACGTAATGTATATTATCCCCTTCGATGTCCTTACCTTGGTATGCACACCGCCTTTTTGCCTGCATCTTATTATAGGATACGTACACATTGGGAGAAACACGTTTTGCATGCTCTTCCTTCCTCTTATGGAAAAAAAATTAATTTTATCCCTTCCACCAACAGAAGTTGGTCCAATGAAAGATATTTTCTCACCTACCTGCTGTATCTAATACATACTTGTCAACTTTTTATTTCCCACCTGTTCTCACTTGGTGCCATTTTGATCCATGTTAGCATAAAGCTACATAAGAACATAAGAAAGGCCATACTGGGTCAGACCAACAGTCCATCCAGTCCAGTATCCTGTTTGCTGACAGTGGCCAATACCAGATGCCCCAGAGGGAGGGAACACAACAGATAATCCTCATGTGATCCCTCCCTGTCACCCATCTCCAGAGAAACAGAGGCTAGGGACACCATCCTTACCCATCCTGGCTAATAGCCATTGATGGACCTATCCTCCATGAATCTATCTAGCTCTCTTTTGAACCATGTTAAAGTCCTAGGCTTCACCAAATACTCTGACAAGGAGTTCCATAGATGTCCAATTCCAGGACCAGGGCAATCATTTGGGTCCCTAATGCCTGAGATGACGCAGTGATAATCAGATGGCGTCTGATAAACTCTTTTACGGGATGGAGCTTACCACAGAAATGAACCCTCTGAGAGAGCTGATGTGGAAATGGCTTTCCTGTCCATTAAAAATGGTTGAGATTTCAAAAAAAATTAGAATCCGTTTAAAATAGACAATAGCCCACTCACTAAGGCACTCACCTAGGAGGTGGGAAGCCCTGCTCCAAACCAGGCAGGGCAGGAATATAAACATCCTTGGTGTGAGCATCCTAACCACTGGGGCTATTGGATATTATTACAGGCAATGTTGGTTTATGATTCCTCCCCTCCAATTCCAGTCTGGAGAAAGTTTCCATTTTGTCCGAAACAATTCCCAACCCACGCTACAATCTAGTTCTTGTATGCAACACTTCTCTCTACTGGACGGAATGAGAATCAGGCAGCTGATTAAATACATTAAATACAGCAGCAAAAAGCAATAGCTGTTTTGGGAACAGGAAAATCTGATTTCCATCTGCACTGTTGTTATGAAGAACCAAGCAGCTATCACAGTGACAACTGTCCAGAACGAGGGGGCCCTAGATTTGTTACGCTGTCAGTATTCAATAGTATGCCTGTATGGAAATTGGTGGTATGTTCTTGCGTGGGTGAAGTGTATTATTTAATTATTGTTTACATTGATAGGAATGTTTTGTAGTCAAAGGCTAAGAATATGAAAATACGAGTCACTGGAATAACAGGTTATGGAGTTTTTATGGCACTGTCTTGCAATATGAGACATGTAAAGACAGGTGCCAGAAAACTGTATAGTACAGCCGAATGAGGGAGGTACTTTCACAGGCTCGCTCATATCAAAAACACTTCAGCCAGAGATTTTTGGATTTATTTTAGATATATAGAATTCCGGCCCCAATTCTGATGTACTCTGTGTGAGTGCAGGCATCTGTGCAGCTGGATCCATTTGCAAGCTTGTGGCCTCGCTCAGCACGTCAATGGGGCTTTGCAGAGCAAAGACCCAAATCGGTGCTGCGATGAGACTGTAGAGCACCAATTTGGCAATTCCCTCACTGCCGGCAGAGCCCTGGGTGGGAGCCCTGTTGGTTTCAGTGGGACTATGTGTGTGCACATAGCTGTGTTGCCTGCACAGAGTCCCAGTGGACACAATGTGAATCCAATTCCAGGGTCAGGGCAATCGCTTGGGTCCCTGATGCATGAGATGACAATGTGATGATCAGATGGTGTCTGATAGACTTTTTCACGGGATGAAATAACAAGCATCAGGGCTGACAGCTTTCAAGGGACTCTGACAAGGTGTGTGTGTGCGGGGGCAGCTCCACATCTTGGAAGGGAGTGGGCCTTGGGAAGAAGGGGCAAGGTCAGGAGCAGCCAGCCCTCAGTGCCAGCCGGACAGCAGAGCTGTTTGCTCCCCCGCCCCGCCAGCCCTCAGACCACACAGACCACATGGTGTGGTGCTCCGGCGGTGGTTTAAAGGCCCCAGATCCGGCCCGCTGGCAGCCTCTTGCCCACCCCTGAGCTAGTGGGATAGACTGTAAAAGGAGGAGAAAGGGTCAGGTTACTAAAATAATGCCATTTATCAAAAGGACTGCCCCTCCTGCACCTGGTTCGGAGTGGGATGTGTCTGCATGATTTCACTGGAGCTCAGCCAAGTTAGGCCCGCTGACGATCTGACACACATGTGTCTAACTTGCTCCAGTCCCAGGAGAAAAATCGATGTGGCGGGGCAGAGAAGTCAAGCCACCCAGTCCCCTAGTCCCACACTCTCCCTAGTATCTAACCCTTCCTTCGACAGCACTGACTGACCATGGACATTTTGAATTGCACGAGCAAAGGATCCCATTACGATCGGTCTGCAGCCAGCCCCGCAAGGGGTTAACTGACAGGGCAGCCTCTCAGACATTATACAGTGCAGAAAGAAGAAGCATTAGACAGATGCTGCTGCAGGCACATAACAGGTACTAGCCAGTATTTCTTTAAGCTTTGGGCACAAAGCCAAATTTAAGTAATTCTTACTTTAGGCAACTATACTGTGCGCCAGCCAATTATTATTATTTTTTTTAATTTATCAAGCTGAACATACTTAACATGTACCATATATTTTTTTTCAGTGGGGAAAGGCAACCTTTAAGTGGTTGGGAAACCAAACAAAAATAACAGCTTGATATGAAAGTGTCTGTGTGATTTGGAGATTAACCTCCCATCTTTTCTCAATGTCAGTCATCTGTCTCCTCTTTTGCTTTTGTTTGTGCTAATGGCTGCACCCTTTGATGGAAACATTAATTCTTTGGTGGACGTGGCTCATGATTACCCATTGGAGCCTTGACCATGGCAACCTTGCAGAAACATAATGCTGTTCAGAAGGCCTAACAGAGTAGTAAAGGTGCTTTGCCAATTATTTGTCACGCAGCATGGCCCTGTGGTGAAAGATCTCGATGAGGATTTTGGAGTCAGGGGTTCTGTACCTCACACTGTTGTCTTGAGTAAGTCTCTCCCATGTCTGATGAAGACTGGTCACCAAGGATATAATTTTAATTGGGGTGTAATTTTTGTATCTGCATAGTTATATAAGTACAACCTTTTCTGTAGATGTAGTTATATTAGTATAAAAGTACCTCGCACAGTTATGATGTATTCCTCTTCTCCATGAGAGTAACTCTTCTGCTTTGATTTATGTTGCTAGAGCTCCATCTGCGGCGGGGATTTGTATCTGTTAACTATACTGGTATAGATAAAGTGGTGCCATTTTGGGGTGGAGACATTTACACTGAACACTCTTCAGAGCAGAGGCTATGTCTGTACCATGAATAGATTTGTAAACCAGTGGAACTCCTTGCCAGAGGATATTGTGAAAACTAGGACTTCAACAGGGTTCAAAAAAGAGCTAGATAAATTCATGGAGATTAGGTCCATCAATGGCTATTAGCCAGGATGGATAGGAATGGTGTCCCTGTCCTCTGTTTGTCTGGAAATGGATGACAGAAAAAGGATCACATGAGGATTACCTGTTGAGTTCTCTCCCACTGGGGCACCAGGTATTGGCCACAATTGGCAGACAGGACACTGGGCTGGATGGACCTTTGGTCTGCTCCAGTCTGGCTGTTCTTATGTTCTTATTGCTTGGGCCTTTGGTGAGCTACCATAGTAGCAGTGAGAATGATATAATTACCCAATTCTCACAAGTGGACTAGGTTGTGTTTCAGAGCTGGCTGCTGCCACTCATATTCTCAGAGAGTTGCAGCTCCCTTTGACAATAATCCCATTGACCTCAGTGGAGCTATTTGCAGGGTGGAGGGAGGTCGTTCTTATGACTCATTGCCATGTTTGGTTGCCCCTTATTCTTTGCCTGGCTGCACTCATTTAACTGAGAGCACTGCTGGCATCTGGAACACTATAAAGCGAGTAAGGGTATCGGACACTGGGAGGAGGGGCTAGAATAATTTTTATATTAGGGGTGTTGAGAACCATCTGTAAAGCTTTTACATGCTGGCAACCACTTCAAGTCAGGGAGTGTGGCCAGACCTCCAGCACCCGTAGTTCCAGCACGTATGGCCACTGGCCCCGAGAGAGGTGCTGATCAAAGTTGGTAAAGCTGGCGATATCTGCCCTTTGGTTTTGACATGAGAAGAGGGTTTGTTTGATCAGTGGTTGAGACGTCTCACAATCTCATCCTTCAGCCAGGTCTACACCAGCAGACAATTCAATACCAGATACGCAATTCCAGCTGTGATAATTGTGTAGCTGGAGTCGACCTACCTTATATCGATTTTCTGGGACCGCTCCACAGCAGGGGGTCAACGGAAGTCTATACGGTACCTCATGCAATTCTACCATTACCTATGTCGAATAATTATTTTACAAGTGGGTCTCATTGAAATCAGTAGTACCTCTTAAAGACCAAGGTGACCAGTCTGAGGAAAGATGTCAGAATATGACCCTTCATTGATTATTGAAAAAAATGAGCCAGTTTGAGTCTTTATTTTCTTGTGCCTGTGCTCGTCTGAGATTCAGCCAGGAATGGAAATTAACCCTACTTAAATCCTGTACAAATGGCTCTTCTGTATTTATGATCAGTTAGGGCTGGACTTTTTTTTTTAACAGCAGAAAGTTGATTTTTCAGACAACATGAATTTTTTGGTGAAAAGTGTGTATATTCTTTAAAAAAAATGCCATTACTCATTGGAAAACTGAGTCTACTTCACTTTGTCAGTAACTAAAACTTTGTCTCCTAACAATTATCTTTACATTCAAAGATCATAAACCTCGATGTATAAAGCACCTTTTGAGTTTCTCTTATAAACAAAATAATAGATATGAATTTGCAGTAGAGTTCTAATCTTATTCTTTGGATGGCTGACAAATATGTTAATATGAGGGAGGATGGAGAAAGAAACAATGAACAAATAGTAGTAAAAAAATGTGAGATCGTGTGTTGGATTTTCTTCATTCACTACATTGGCTCTGGATCAATCTTAGCCGTTTTGGCAAAGCTAAATCGAGCTGTAAGATTTATTTTTACATCATAATTACCAGCTTTAACTTTAGCAATTAGAAGACTCTTTGAGGTATTCGGTAAATGGCATGATAATTCAGTCAAATAATTGTCTTAACTTGAAGTCACCATAATGACATTTCATCTGCTCAAATTGACCTATCCACTTACCTCCACGTAGCTGTGTTTATAATGCACAGTTTTTACATCTTAGTGAATTGAAGAGGGCTCCAGGAATGTGGATTATCTCAAAGTTGTCACATTTGTTTGATCATTTTAGGGACTTTCTCTAAGTCACAAAAATCTGTTAAACGTGAGCTTGAATGCATTTTACTATGTCAGACCGCAGTGGGACAACACTTCCTATAACAACCTTTCCACAATATCACCCTAAAATAAATTAACCTCTTCCCAGGCCATTGTCTAGGCTGACTGATAATCTTTCCAAGCTAGTGGCTTCTAGGCTGCACTTAAGTCTTTCAAGGGTGGAATGAGGTCTGGGCCTAAACCAGGTTCACTTTGGCCCCAAACTGCCTTATGTCTTCCGGAGCTTAATGTAAGTCTTTCAGGGCTGGAGGGAATATTCCAAACTATGTAAACTTCAGTCTAGACCAGGCTTTCAGGCTAACTTTGGTTCCAGGTCTGACTGAGCCTCCCCAAACTGGAGCAAGCCTCTATCTAACTCACACTCCCTGAGCAGATTGACTCTTTCAACACTGGGCAAGTCTCATAGTTCCTAACCCCCACCCCAACTAAACCCCAGACAGGTCTGCTGAGAGGGGTGGGGTAGAGGAGGAAAGGAGGCAGTTGTCCCAGGCCCTGGCAATTTGGCAACACCAGCAGCTGGAGGCCTGGTCCCTTTGTATCGCTGCTGGACTTTGCATGACATGCCAAGTCCCACTCCTTCTGTTGCAAACCTCACTCCTTCTGCCCCAAGCTCCACCCCTTCTGCCTGAGCTCTGCCCCTTGTAAGTGTGTCAAAGCCAAGCCCTCCCCCCCCCACACACACATATAGCCCAAGGCCTGGCAAAGTCTATTGCAAGCCCTGAACCCAGACAATCACCAAACAGTGATGGCCCAACTCTGTCACACTGTGGGGAATAGGGGGCAGTAATCGCCTTCTGAGATCTTCCCTAGGGAAAGGAGCCTATCAGGGTGCTCCTTTGGGGATCAGTTTGTCCTCCCTGCTTTTCTCTCTCAGCCTCCACAACCCTCAGGCTAGGCTGGCATGCAAAGACACTGCTTGCATCAGGGAATGCAAACAAGCCATTGCATTTCAAAAAGATGAAGACATGGCAATCTAGGTCTGCGTGTTCCCCTGGGAAGCAGCGGAACACCACTGGCACAACTTCTGTTAGGAGGTTGAAATTTTCTGGCCCATGTGACCTGGTTTCCCATGAACATCATCAAACAAGTGGTAGCGGAGAGGGACTTGTTCAGCACGCTTACGATCTCAGGCAAGCGCCTCGCAGGCAGTACAGGCAGAACAAGAATATTGTTCCATGCCTAAAATGCAACCTAAGCACGTTGTTTTAGTTCTAACATGCTGTGTCATTACAGAGACGAACTTCATTTTCCAACGGTTAGAACAGAGAGGATCTGAGAGTTGGGCAACTTCTATTTGGTTTCCATCTCAGCCACTGACTTGCTTGGTGATTTGGGGAAAGACACTTAATCTCTCCCTGCCACGTGTAACATGGGGATAGAACATTAACATTAACATTAACCCGTCTATGTGAAATTCTATTAAGCTCTTCAGATGTAAAGTACATCCATGCAAATGATTTATTATAACATCATAGACAATTAGTGGTGCAAAGACCTAGCAAGTCACCCAACCCAGTAGTTCTGAGTCCCAGCTCACTGTGGAAAAAATTGTATTTCACAGACTGAGACTCCTCTGGGATCCTCTCCCGTTTAGCAATATCAGAAGGGCATATTAGTCTCAGCCGTCTGATACTCATCCATGACCTTCAAGTTGAGCATGTATGCTCTAACTCATCCCTTTGCCAGTGGAGGTTGGTCTCCTCTATTGCAATGCCCTGAATTTTTCTCTAGTCGAGTCACACATTTGGCAAAGCTATAACTAGCTGGAAAGAGAAGGTGTTCATGGAAAGGGCTAGGCAAGATTAACGATACTGTTGCCAACAGTGTTTTTGTTCCTTTCTCTGGGAGACTCTTCAGTCCTAAAGATTTCTCTGGCATGAAGTGTCCACTGATACACAATCTACATTTTCTTTTGTCTTTTTCCATCCCATGGCTCCCTAGTTCCCGCCTTGGCAATTCCATCCTTGTACCAGAACAACTCCTGCAACATAAAAATAATAAATATATTGGGTTAATTTTACTCCAGAGCACAAGCAACACATGTTCAATATTCAAGCATGTTTACAACTGAACACAACTGGGTCCCCAGTTCACATCCTTTACTTGGCCCGAGTAGTATTCCACAAGTAACTCCACTGAAATCAATGGGACCAGACATGGATGAAGGCAGTACTCATGGTGAGCCAGGATGGCAGAATTGCAATAGCCCACTAATTATCCTCAAATAGTAAATTGTTCAGATTCCTGCAGAGACCAAGTATGAAGCCCTAATATGTGTTATGGTTTAAGGCTGCGTCCATATATAACTACCGTTAACAGCATTTTTCTGAAAGAAACCGTGCTAAAATAACATGGACAATCTCTACTTCCAAGAAGCTCCCGGCTCCAAAAAGTGCTGTGTTCAGATTTCCCAAAGCAAGGAGGCATAACATATATCTTGTCTCCATCAAAACAATGCAAGATAGTCACTATTTAGCACAGTGGAAAACTACATCCATTGACTTCAGTGGTTTGTTAAAGGAAGTCCTCCCTGTGATTTGTAAGCCCCCCCAAATTAACAAAAAAAACCCTAGAATTTCAGGTCAAGGTCTGTCAAGATGTTTAATCTGAGGAACATTGTACTGCACCCCTGGAAGCAAGAACACCGCTTTGGTATTTCCTTATGTACCTGTTATTGGATACGTGTGAACTGCTCATGGTATATGGTCCACAGAAACCACTGACCTTATCCAAGGGAATTGAATGAGGAGGATAAACATTTCCAGGGGTGATGGGGCTGTGTACTGGCTTCATGCCACTGTATCTCCCTCAATCCTTGTGCATCAATTAAAGTAAGGTTGACCCATTGACACTGGATAAGCTTTATTATAGCTCACCCTATTTACTCTCTCTCTGCATAAATAATGATTTATGACATGTAATTTCTAACTTTAGTCTGAAACCTATAATTATTGTGCCAAGCAACTCAATAGGATGATGTAGTCAAACAATGGGTCCGGTTTTACGCTGTCCAGGAAGGACTCCTCCCATTGGACTCCATACAAACTGAACGTTTCTGTTACAAACTACACAGGCAAATGGAATTTCATGTACCGTTCAGATTCCATCCTCATTGTCCACCTCAGAATGTGCTGTCTGGCTACAACCAAATCACCCCCTTCACACAGCTCACTTTCTCCCCCTTGCCACGTCTGCCCTTGGTCCTGGCCTTGTTTCCTTCCTTTCCTCAATGGGTGCTTTTGGGATTAACTCTTCTTTCAAGGCTGACCACGATGCAGCAGCCAATGTAAGATGTTGCCCCCTTTTCAAAATGCAGCAGCTTCTAGTACCGCTCATGCATGTGCTGCTATACAATTAGAAACAGGTTTGAACCTCGGGCCAACACTTGACCATTGTGGAACAATGTTGGTATTTGCAACTAGAACTCAGATGTGGATTTTGCGGACGGTCTCTGTCTATTCTTTTTAATGGGCTGAAGCAGAATCCCAGATCTCAATAACTTCAGGTGCCCATCTGAATTTTGCAGTATGAGCCAGCTGTAGTGATCCCACATGTACATTCACTTAAGACAAGTCAGGATTAGAGCTTTACCACCAGGTTTTGGGGGGCACCACTCCAAAGGGCCTCAGAACCTCGTCTCTGATCCAATTCTGATTAAATATTTAACAAGAACAAGAAAAAAAATGTTTTTGTTCTGCAGTAGCACTTAGGAGCTATGACCGTCAACCAGAACCCCACTCTGTTAGGAGCTGTCCAAACAGAACAAAATGAAGGTCCCTGTTCCAAAGAGATTACAACTGAAGTGAGACAAGACATAGTAGATGAGTACAGGCGGACATATTCTATTCAGGTCCCTATACCGCACTCCCACCCCCATCAATGCGGTGTCTGAGCATATCCCAGGTAAGTCACACAACTAGCATCTGCCCTGTGTGGCTTGTTCCTTCAGTCTTTCTGTCTTGCCCAAGAAAGACTAGTTCAAGCTGGCACAGGTGCAGAGGAGAGCTGTGAAGGTGTTCGGGGGAATGGAGGACCTATTTTATGAATAGAGACTAAATTAACTTTGGTTAGCCTTGCAAAACAAAGGTGCGGGGGGGGGGGCATCTGATCCCTCTCTGTAAATACATCCTGGGACTAGAAGTAAACATCAGGGAGGGTGAAAAGCTATTTAAGGTGAAGGACAGTGTTGGTATAACCCACATACCTTCTGGGGGTGGTGTACTGTCCCACATAATGGTACTTAGACCACTTACAGAGAGACTCATGAATTTTCTCCACAGCCTTAGCTGAGAGGCAGCTGGCTTTTAGCTCATGTGGTAGAGACACCTGCACTAAGCTCCAGCGGTCCCAGGTTCAGGCCCAAGTTTGGTTCCACCTGTCGGCGTTACATCAGCACACATGCAAACAGATATAAACTGGCCACGAATAAATTTAAATAGGAAATTAGAAGAGGATTTTCGGGAAGTGGCATGCTGGAATAGCCTTCCCACAGGAGTAATGGGGTGGGGGAACAAGCTCACTAGATTTAAGATGGAGCTTGAAAGAAGCCCATAAATAGGATTAGATGACGGGATTGTTTGTGATAGCCTGGGACAGGACTCAGTGAACAAGAAGGTCCCTTCCAGTCCTAATCTACTAACCAACGCTTGTGGGGGTTGCAGGTGAAGTGACTTCCAGTGATAGATTTCAGAGCTGTAGTTTCCATTGTGAAATCCAGACATTGAGGGAAACATGCCCATCAGGGGAAATTGTGCTTCCTCTGCACCCTCACAATCACAACAAACTCCAGGGTCCGTTCCTGTTTCCGTCCTGGCAGGTGGCAATAGTATTATACGATAAATCTCATGCAATATCCACCTATAAAACAACATGTTGCATGAAGCAACTTCAGAGGGAAATCAGAAAACAAGCTGAGCCAGCTGAACCAGTATTCCTCTTGGCACTCCTGAGGCCGGTGTCAGTGTAATGCTGTAGCGCATGGCACAAATGGGATTTTTGCTTCTGGAATGTTTCCTGGGAAAGATGGCTACCGTAGCTGGGCTTTGCTGTGTTAAATTTTATGGGACCATCACTTTACAAAATGGTGTTCTTTAGTCTGTCTGTATATTTTACTGTTGTATGTATTTCTGTAACCAAATCGAGAGACAAGGTGGGAAAAGTAATATCTTTGATTGGACCCGTCTTTCCCAGGCCTGAAGAAGAACTCTGTGTGGTTCACAATCTTCTCTCTCTCATCAGCTGAAGTTGGTCCAACAAAAGATATTACCTCACCCATGTCGTTTCTCTATGTACTTGACTCTATGCACCTGACCAAGTGGTTTTTACCCACAGAAGCTTATGCCCAAATAAATCAGCGAGTCTTTAAGGTGCCACAGGACTCCTCATTGTTTTTGAAGAATCAGACTAACCTGGCTGCCCTTGTGAGATGATGTACTTGTCTGTCATTTCCCCAGAAATTTGCAAAATGGAACATTCTAGGGAAAAAAAAACCAACGTGCTTTGTTTTTATTTTGTTGGCCTGTTATCTTGTTCTTAATTGTACTGCTCTGGGGAAGAAGATGTTGAAGGACTTGGGAGGGTGCAAATCTAATATTTGTGAAACCTGCTCTGGGTAGGCCCACACTACAAAGACATACTTCAGCTAGCTTTGATCTAGGGAAGCTACCAGAGCACAAGCTGGGCACATACTTGAGCTACTAGCCTGTGCTACTGTAACCACCCACCAGGTGGATTTGAACCTGAGACCTCTGAAGCTGAGTATAAGAGCCTCTACCCTCTGAGCTAAAAGCCAGCTGGCTCCCAGCCCATGCTATAGAGGTCTCTTGATCTTAGCTGTTGCTGTGGGCTAGGTGCCACTGCATGGGTCAGTGAACCACACTAGGTGTGTGGGTTACACTACCATCCTTGCAACAGCAGCATTGTTGTTACTGTTATCCACACTAGCTCAGTTGTGTCCACCATGCTGGAGTCACACCTCTGATTGCAGTGTAGACACACCATACATAAAAACGGCCATACTGGGTCAGACAAAAAATCCATCTAGCCCAGGATCCTGTCTGCCAACAGTGGCCAGTATCAGATGCCGCAGAAGTGGGGAACACAACAGGTAATCCTCATGTGATCTCTCCCTTGTCACTCATATCCAGACAAACACCATTCCTTACCCATCCTGGCTAATAGCCATTGATGAACCTAACCTCCATGAATCTATTTAGCTCTTTTTTGAACCCTGTTAAAGTCCTAGCCTTCACCACATCCTCTGGAAAGGGGTTCCACAGGTTGACTGTGCGCTGAGTGAAGAAAAACTCCCTTTTGATTGTTTTAAACCTGCTGCCTATTAATTTCACTTGGTGACCCCTAAATTTGTTCCATAAGCCAAAAAGAAACATTTCCACTGGGGCTGAGTGCCCAGCAGCTTCCAAGTAGGCGTGTAATTAAAGAGCCCACATTTTCCATAGATCTCAGCACAATGAAATATCATGAATAGGACCACTGAAAATTCTGGCCACTTTATTAGATGCCTCGCTGAGCACTGAGGCTTTTTGAAAATCTGGTCCAATAATATGTCCTGAAATATTTTGCTTGGCTGGATTTCACACCACTGGGGTTGGCCAGCCAGATTCCAACCCCCCTGAAGAAAGAACAGGCAATTTTAGCAAGTTATCACTCTAGGTTAAAAGAAGTTACACACTATAACCATCGTCTAGTTGTTCATTCAAATAAAGCCTGTCCAATTCAATTCCCATGCTCACATTCCTCTCTGTATTGCCAGGAATCCACAAGGCATTAATTATCTTCCTATCTGTTCTAATTGCCTATGATAAGACTTTCCTTTCTGTGGGCCAGTGGTTATTAGCTGCCCTGTACAGGGTGTCTTTGAGGAGCGGGATGATTCATACAGTCTCTAAACAGACATCACACATGCGTACACGCGGAGAAGGTACAAAGAATGTTTATTTAGAAGATGGTCAAATTCTTTATAAAGAAATTACCTCAAGATTCTCAAAGTTTTTTCTAAGGTCCTTGTGTTCAAAGGATTTGTCCACGTTTTTAAGTGGTTTTATAAGGTAATTGCTTGTGAGATGGTAAGTGCTTTGTTAGCTTGCTGCACCTTGTTTCCCAGGAAAGGTGTTGGGAGGAAAAATAGTTTTGTTCTGGTGTGTGCCTTCGTGGAAATTGGCGATAATAGCCCTCTCTTCCCCACACCAATGTATAGCACCGTGGAGGGGATCGGACCCATTGTAGGAAACGCTCCCTGAGGTGCCAGACACTTCTGGGGGTTGGATACCAGGCTTGTGGGCACATTGATCTGATCAAGTATGTCAGATGTTACATTTCTGTGTAATGCCCGATCCCCCTCGTGGGTTTCCCCACCTCCATGAAGTGGGTAAATCATGCTTCTCCTGAATGCTAGAGGGAGGAGAGAGCCCCACCAGACAGCACTCCCATGTATGGGCATAAATGATCTCACCCATGTCCTGCAACCACATGGGAAGAGCTGGCTATTGCTGAAAGCAGTGCTAGCAGCCCCTGAAGGAACAAGTATGGGGGGCATGTCTAGGACCAAAGCCCCACCCTGGATCGGGATGGTGTTGCCTGGCAAAGCAGCACTGCAGCAAGGAGTGCTAGAAACACTGCCAGTAGTCAGGAGCTATCAGGCCAGAGAGAGCTATTCTCAGAAGAAAGTGGCAGGCTAAGTCCCCTGAGCAGCAAACACACAGAAGACAACTACTACCCAACCTGAGTGATATTGAGCTCCTCGAGCAGATCCTCTGAAACCATCATGATGCAAGAGTTCAATGTGCCACGGAGGAGTAAGATGCTCCTCAGTGTGACTGCTGCTACCAGAATCTGGTCCTTTCTGAGGGCACATTTGCAACCTGTTCCAACAGGTTCCTTCAGCAATAGGCTGCAGCCTTCAAGTACCGTTCCGAAGTCATACATCAAATGAGACAAGACAGAAGACGGGAGCTGGCTCATTTTTCAAAGCAACCGAGGGTTGCTATGTAATAGATTCTTCTTCCAGTACGTAGAGCCAAGGAGTCATTCAAAGGAAGTAGGGAGGATGTGTGGAGTGGAGATGGCTGAAAGAAGAGAGGTGACCCTGCTAGATCCATCCATCCCACTCTTGCAATATTTGTCCTCAAAGACCTTCAAAAGCTGAACCCAGGAACTTAAATTCATAACTTACTAGAAACCCAAGTCTATGGACTTAACGTGGACATGGGATTTATGGCTCATTACAACAGTTTGCAACACACCACTGATAATCTAACCAACAACTGCCTGTTTTCATTTCAAGTGACTTTCTCAAATTTGCATTACCAAGAGCACCAGCACTTCTATAGAAGTTGGGGGTGCCAAGGCCAAACCACCATCTCCTTTTTTGGCAGCTAGCTGCTATAGTGGTGAACCAGCTGCCCTTTCTTCTGGTGCCTCTGGTGGTTGAAAGATGTAATTGTAACACCTCCTCATCAGAATTATTATTCTGCAGGGGATGGAAATCTGTGGCGGACATGAATTCTGCACTTACACGTCTTTTGTTACGAAGATTGGGGCACCTATAAGCTCGGAAGCTAGCTTTTTTCACCAGCAGAAATTGGTCCAATAAACGATGTTATCTCACCCATCTTGCATCTCTCAATAATAACTGTTGGCAATCTGAACAAAAAGGCCAAGAACAGAATGGACTGTACTCATGATAGAAGCCATAGTATCTCTCATAAGTATGCGCTGCCAACAAACCTCTTTTGCTGATACATGTATGGCTTCAGTTTGAGCCATTCAAGCTAGTACCTTCAAGAGCACTAAATGTGTTTATAAAACACCTCCGGAAACCAGAACAGCAGAAATAATGACAACATTGGAGATGGGTTGGGAAAAGATCCAGCTTTCGACCCATGAGGAATCCTAATTGATTGACTACAGTTATGGATGAAAGAAAATATGACCAAGTGTCAAAATCTTTAGAAATGGGGCTTTTATTCAGCATAGATTAAATACAGTAATCAGAACAATTAGTGTTATTTTTGAAAAATTGCACTGAATAGCATGCTTAAGGAAGAGTGGGTAAAACATCAGGGACAGAAATCTAGAAACAGTAATTGTAGCAGCAGTTATAGTTGTTTGGACTTCGGTTCTTCAAGGGAGAGAAAAGTAGCTACCAAACTACTGCTTTAGTTTTACATAGTTACCTTGTTGATTTTTTTTTAAATAAAACATTAAGTGACTGGGTTTCTGCCGAAGATGTTGAAATACTGCAATGTGGCCTCTTTAGCTAGTTCTCTTATGTTAATATGGTTAATGAAAGGCTTGTACTTTAGCAATGTGGTTAGTCATCTGAGTACACTGCAATCAGCCTAGGGACTGTGTAAACACAGATTAGTATGTGAAGATTATGAGTTGCATTGTTTAATAAAGTACAAAATAATTATCTCCTTGTATTGGAGACACAATATTAAATAAACCAGTGTAGTAAGGAGAGTTGTTTAATGATTCCTTGAATAAAAATATAGGTAAAATATTTTATTTCATCTTAAATTTGACTTATTTCCCTGGATTTAGAAGCATGGTAGCTAGAAGAAGAAAAGGTTAAATGGCAATTTGGTCAAGATCTGACAGTACCTACTCAACGGGAAGATAATGATGATGATAGAAAGTTCTTGAATATAGAGCTACGTCTACACTGCAATGCTATTTCAGGATACCAGAGTGTCCCAAAATAGCTATCCCACATCTTCACAGCAAGCCTGTTATTTCGGTCTTGCTATTCCGACATCCCTGTAAACCTCATTCTATGAGGAGTAATAGCACTTTATTTCGAAATTTGTCACTGTGTAGACAGCACAAAATGAAGAAAAAAGCTATTTTGAACTAGCATTGAAATAAGATACGCAACTTGCATAGCTCAAATTGCGTATCTTATTTCGAGTTACAGTGCAGTGTAGATGCACCCCTGGAGACCAAGGCATAAAAAGTTCAGTGTGCAGACAGTAAAAATAGAGAAATTAAAAGTGGAGATAAAATGCAAATATTGACAGTGAGGATAATTAACCACTGGAAAAACTTAACAAGGGCTTTGGTCAAGTTATCACTAGAGCTTATGAGAGGGAAACCATGTGAAGAGTTTTCCCAATGAAAAAGTTCAGTTTTGTCAAAAACTTTTAGCTTTTTTTGTTTTAGAAAAATGTCAATTCCAACACAAAATATTTTTTTTCTTGTTTTCATCACTTGGAATCTCTAAATCAAGACTGGATGTCTTCCTAAATGGTGTGGTGTCATTCAACAGTAAGTTATTAAATTAGCTGCTGAAACAAGTAGGTAAAACTTCCTGGCCTGTGTTATGCAGGAGGATGAAGCAGGTGATCAGAGACACCCCCTGGTGCTGAAAATCTATGAATGAATACACTGGGCGGTATTCTCAGCTTGTGTAAATCAGTGTTGCTCCACTGCAGTCAGCTGAGAAGCTGCAACATTCTTTAATATTAAAATAATTGCCAATGTAATTCACCTATGTCTAGAGGGCCACCATGTGAGCTGTTCCCTACTTGAAGTTCTACTTAAACCCTACTTTGAGGGCCTTGATTTCAAGCAGACACTATTGCTATCACACTCTTGGAACACGTGGCACTTTACTAGGTACACAAGGGGACAAATTAGCGTTTCAACATGTTCTAACCCTGTTGGAAATCCAGAAATACAAAGGGATGCAAAATTAGTCAACACACAGATGCGGGGAGTGGAGGACAACCCTTCTAGAACTTCAGTGGTGTTAGAGGCGCCACTACCTGGAGTTACAGCTGCAAAAGACTACCTTGCAATACCTCCTTGAAGGAAAGATGGAATAATATTTTGGCCCCAATTAAGGCAACCTGGCAAAACCTACCTATTCAGTAAGACTTTTTCGCCATTTCTTGAACATCATTGACATCAACCATTGTCCTCTTCCGAACACCCTCAGAACTAACCCAAGCACAGATTTCCATAACTTATAATGGAAGACAAGCTAGCACCTCCAAGAAGTGCGCTAGGGACCTTGCTATTGGCAATGTTCTTTAGGTGGAAAGCTCTCAGGCACTTCAGTGTTGAGTGACAGTTCAAAACCATATGCCAGATAGTGTATCGACACTTTTATATCTAGTGTCTTCTCTGGAACTATGTTTTCCTGGAAAGCCAAAGTGGGTACAGCACATACAGTTGGAACAGCAACTTGTAGTTATCAGTACCTGTGTGTTACCTTCTCATCAGCTCAAGAAGAATCTCTGAACTACTATTTACCAAACACACTTGCCCTTGATTGCTTAGTTTTGATTCTTGTGTTTGTCAGTGTTTCTACAGTGTTACTTATGCTCACTGAAAGCAAGATGAAAAGCCACGAAAGAATTACCGGTGCTGTACATTGTGAGAGAGCACATTCAAGCTTCAGGATTAATCATTCAGCAGGTATATAACAAACACAGAGATGTCAAACTGAAAACAACATGCAGAGCCTTAAGCCCTGGAAGGAAAGAAAGGTGTGTGGGAGAGACGGCAGTTACCCATCGATCCAAAAGCAACAAAAGGTGTGCCAGCCTGCTCTGGGGAACATCAGGTCAAATTCCCTTCAGTTTTAACCATTTGCTTTTGCACTACACTCTCTGACAAGCAATGTTACTACAACGTGAAATGCTAATGACACAGTCACAAGTCAGGGAATTCAGTGTTACATTTTAATGTATGATAGATATAGGATTCTTAGGTAGGACTTTCAAAAGCACCCAGTGCTGCCCTAACTCTGCACCCTCTGACATCAGTGGCACCCATGGCAGCAGAGTTGGGCCAATGCAGAGCTGTTTTGAAAATCTCACCTTTCATGGCCAAATAGCCCACTCCCGCAAGTGCAGTTCTTTCATATCATATTTTAGCTTGTTGTTTGCTGCGCTGTAACGGCTGAGTATGGTGTAGAATGAAAACCACTGTTGTGATCCATCCATGCAAAGGGCCAAGACTCAATTTCAGGCAGGTCTGAATTCTCTGACTTTTGTGGAGTTAAAAGTCCAAATACACTTGAACCTTTTTAATCCGGCAACCCTGGGAAACAAGGTATGCCGGATTAAAGATTTTGCCAGGCCAGGGAGGGCATTTCAGGGTCTGGGCATGAGGGGGATGGGGTTGGGGTGCTTACCTGGCACCCCACTCCTGTGGGCACACATGGCTCTGTGCCCCACGCTGCTCCCAAGCCCCACTCCCCGTCTCTATGGGAGTGGTGGGGGAAAGACACAGGGGACGCATTTTGCAGCACTGCCGTTCCTCCAGCTAGGGGTAGCGGCAACGCACAGAGCGGCTTCCTCTCTGTACCAGGGGTGAACCTGGATTAAGGACACCCAGAGTACTGAGGTTCAAGTGTAAACTGAGCTAAATTCATCCCTGGGGTAACTCTATTGCAGGGAATTTGACTTTTGCTAACCAACAAGGTCGAGGCGCTGTCTTTGCACACTGAGGGCCTGCTGCTTCAGCCCTTACCCACGTGGGGTCCTATTAAAGCCAAGGAGCAAGTGTTGCTTTTCCTTGTCTCCAGGCACCAAGCACCTCATAGAAAGCATCCTACAGGATTAGGCCTTTGAGTAGCCCCAATAACTGTGAGAGTTCCATGGTTTGGCCCTGTGGCCCTGACTCCTTAACACCAGCTGGCACTGGTCCTCCTTCAGGCTCTGTGTCGATCTGGCATCACGCCCTCTATCGTCCAGGTTGCAAAGCATCCCCCCAACTGTTTTTCAAACCACTTGAGTGAAGCTAACGCAGATCTCTTTTTGGGCCCACTGACATCTCATTACAGGTCGGTCATATTGGTTTTTGCTTCATTTGATGCACGCTTCTAAATGCAATTACATGAATTTGAAAATTGATTTTAATGAAGCCTTTGCAACATTGGCACATGGGCCAGATCTTCAGTACTGTGACAGGGGGAAACACCGATGGAAAATGGATCCTAAGGGTGACTTATTCAGTTAGTACCTGTTGACTATTTCTGCCCATCATGTTAATCAAATTGGATACGCAAACCAGGCTTAATTAGTTGTCTTATTTTACTAAGTGACAATTAATTATCATCTTCAATAAAATAGTGAGAAAATAATGGAGCAGAATTTTTCTGTAATTCTGGTATAAAAGTTTCAGGCAACCTTTTCAAGAACAACTAAGTCCTGTGGCTCAGGAAGCCATCTGTCCGGGAATGTGGTGTGTTACCTGTTCCAGATCAGGTCACACTCCCCCTGAAGGAACAGGTGCGCAGCTTGGGAGTCCTCTTGGACCCTTTCTCAACATTTGAAAATCAGATTTCCTTGGTGGCCAGGAGTGCTTTTGGGCAGCTTCAGCTGATCCACCAGCTGCGACCCTTCTTGAATAAGAATGACTTGGCGACAGTGATTCATGCTCTTGTCACAGCCCGATTGGATTGTTGCAATGCGCTCTACGTGGGGCTGCCTTTGAAGAGTCTTCGGAAGCTTCAACTGGTCCAGAATGCAGCTGCTCGAGTTTTAACTAATACTCGTTATACAGAGCACATTATGCCAGTGCTCCAGCAGGTGCACTGGCTTCCCGTGTGTTTCCGGGCACAATTCAAGGTCTTGGTTATGACCTATAAAGACCTAAATGGGTTGGGACCAGTATACTTGAAGGACCATCTCCTCCTATACGAACCCGCCCGGGGACTGAGGTCAGCTGCGGAGGCTCTGCTCGTGTTCCTCCACTTACGGAGATAAGGTTGACATCTATGCAGAGCAGGGCCTACTCAGCCTTTGCTCTCAGGCTATGGAATTCTCTGTCCTGGAACATTCATCTGGTGCCAACATTGGCACTGTTTCGGCGCCAGGCCAAAGCCACCCTTTTTACCCGTGCTTATTGGTGTTTAGTTGTGTGTGTGTGTATATGTGTGTGTCCCTCCTCTTGAGGTGTTTTAGCAGGTTTTATGTCCCCCTTTGGGGGCCTGTATTTTACTTTTACCTGTAAATATATATATATATATATATTTACAGGTAAAAGTAAAATACAGTATATATATATATATACAGGGCTCGACAAACTATACAATCAGCCGCGCGCCCTGTTCATCGGCGGCGCACGCATGCGCAATACGGCTCTTGCGCATGCGCAGTGCGGGGCTGGCGAGCAGTTTTCGCCACCGTTTGTCAAGCCCTGTGTATATATATATATATATATATATACAATGGGGGGGATAAATATTTTAAATAATAAATAATAATAAATAAGCGAGGAAGTGGCCAGATTTTCAAAGTATTTATGTGGCTAATGGTGGAGAGAAGCACCAGTTGAGATTTCAAAAACTCCTAAGTGCCTGACTCTTAATGAAGTTAAAGAGAGTTGGGAAAGTAGGCAATTCAGAAAATCTTACTGTGCGCCTATTTGAATCATCAGGTTCCTAAATCCCTTTGAAAATCCGGCTCTGTGTCTGTCTCTGTCTCATGGAAGTGAATGGGAGTTAAGATCCTAAATAACTTAAGTGCTTTTTGGAAATTTTACCCTTAATCAGGAAGGCCCCTTTGAGGACTGAAAGTTGTCAGTGTAATGTTTGATTTGTTCTGTGCAAAAATCTGACAAAAAGAAGAAACTTTGAAAGTCTGCTATTGTCAGAGTACTAGACCAGATTCCACATCAAGTTCAGTCTTGCTTTTGTAATAATAACAGTGCTGTTGTTTTAACTTGGCTTCAGTCAGTCTGTTCTTTGATTAGATAATTAACTACCATGGTACACATGTTCCATCACACTACTAAGTGATTCCACAAATTTCATGGGCAATTAAGCCCTCTTATCCTTAATGGTAGAGAGATCAATCTCACTTTCTGAGCCTGTCCAGGGGTATTGTGAGAAGCAAAGGGAATGGGTTGACAACTTTCTGACCGAACAAAATGGAACATCCTTGCCCCGCCCCTTCTCTGAGGCCCCGCCCATTCACTCCATCCCCCTTCCCTCCTTTGCTTGCTCTCACTCACTCAGACATTTTCACTGGGTTGGGGATGGCTGGAGTCCCTTTTCAACCTGGTATTCAGTTGAAAACTGGACACTGGGCAATTCCTTCCCAGAGAAAAGCAGCAGGTGGGAGGAACTGCCCATTCAATCGGGGCTCTGTCCTGTATAATTAATCCCCTCACCACATATTGATCGTTAAAAATCTGTGTGGTACATGTTAGTACAAAGATTTTAGGGATGGAAATGGGGTTTGGAAGGATAAGGCTTTTGTGAGTGGGGGAGACAGGTAAGGGGTAGAGCTGGAAAACTACAGGGCTACGTCTACACTACATGCTTCTTGCGCAAGAAGCCTGTTTGGACTGGAAAGAGGGTGGCAGGGACAGATTGTACATGCAAACTGCTGGCCAATGCTGGAAGGAGGGGAAGACTCTCAAAAGAAGGGCACCTTTCTATTGTTTTACCCTGAGCAGTGGATCCTGTGCCGCATGCAGGGGATTTTCCTGTCAGAGCAAAGTGGGAATGGTTTCCCCCATTGTCATCAAAATTTTCCCTCTTTTTTTTTTGGGGGGGGGGGGGCTTTATATATAAAAATAACATTTTTCAGATCCTAACAAAAGTAGAAAGATTTTAAAAATATTTTTGTGTTAAAAAAGACATATACCGCTGGAAAAATGTCCCCAGCAGCTGCGAAAGTGTGGGAATGTGCTTTGCAAGAACTGTGAGTGGGATTTTATGAGAAAGGGAGCATTTAGAAGTGAGGTAAGAAGCCTTCTTAGTGCAATTCACCACAGGCTCAAGAGGGTGAAATGCTATTAAATTCAGTGGCATGTCACCCAGGTACAGAAACAGTGTCTTTGGATTCTCTTCTCTTCTCTTCTCTTCTCTTCTCTTCTCTTCTCTTCTCCTTTTACTTATTGGACATGCTGCTGATCAACAAATCCTGGATCCACTGACATCATGATGCTAAATAGGAAACTAACTTTCTACCTGAAAATCCTTGTTCAATGGAACTGAATGGTAGCATGAAATTGAGGAATCTGCCTGCTACTCAGCTAAATTCCCCAATGCTGATCTATTGTAAATGCTTAGATGGCCCCTATATCTATGTGTATCCTAACACCACCCCTGTGAGATAGGGAAGTGCTGTTATACCTATGGTACCGATGGAGAACTGACGCACTGAGAAACCAACCAACTTGCCCCAAGTCACACAAGAAGTCTGACGTAGAGTAGGCAGTTGAAATTAGGTCCTCGAAATCTGAAGCTACAACCTTAGCTAGCCATCCTCCCTTCACTGTTATGGCACGTAGTTTACTTTTGGTGTAGCTAATTATGTATAGCTGTAAAATGGGACAGCCGTTTTTGGGGTGAATAAATATCTTTAATATTCTAATTGTTCTTGGCCCAGTTATCTTGGTTTTTTTAATGATATTCTGATACTAAAATCTAAAAATGAATACAATTAATGTAAAATCTAAATATTTCATGGGTCACATAGTGGCTCTGTTACCACCAGCTTTAGTCCTCAATGGGATATTCTCCGCTCATTACACGTGTCACACAGCTTCCTATCTTATCCAAGGGACAATTATACAAGGTAAAGAAAAATGGTCTCCTGGCAAGGGTGCTAGCTGAAGCATTAGGAGACACATGGTCAATACATTGCTCTGCCACAAACATCCTGCATAACCTTAAGCAAGTCACTTAACTTCTCTGTACTTCAATTCCTTAATATAGCAAGTGTAGGAGTGTTGGGAGGATATACACAGTGAAATTTGGGATGTGCTCAGTTACTATAGTGTTGCAGCCAGTATAGAATATGAAATTGAGATCTTTCTTGCAGACAGGTTGTTAAATCATCTTTAAAAAAGCAAAGCTCTACTGGGAGCCAGTTGCTTTTGCAAATGAAGATATATTGAGTTGAAAATAAAAATATAGGTCACAAGGATCAGATTAGGTTTTAATAAGAACTATTTAATCATTGACCAGAACCTCAGCTCCTGTTACTCTGTTGATTCTTCCTTGATCTCAAACCAGCTGAGGATCTGGTTGGACAAGGTTCTTTTTTAATGTTACTTTTTTTTTCTGTTTAGCAATGAATGTGAGTTGCATGCCTTCTCAAAGAGGAGCTTAGGTATGTCAACAAGGACATTAGCACCTGACATGTCACTCAGAAACTCCAGGTGAATTGGGGATAATGCACTCTAAAGTACCGGACCAACATGTTTGTAGAAGGCTTTGATCTTACTACAGAAAGCAAGGTGTGTCTGCAGATTCTTGTGTGGGGAAGATTTAATAATTGCTCTTGGGCAATTATAGGTTTGTCCTCTGCATGGCAAGGGACATCTTCTTGCCTAGTGAAATGGAGCACTGACCGTCACCTGTCATAGGAGAGATCTTTATGTGGCGCTCTTCATGATGACTCTGTTCATCGGATAATGCAATATCATAAATACAGGATTCAAAATTATGAAAATACTCTTTGTGTACTTTCTATAGGAATTGACATGACACCTCTTGCTGTATACATTAGAGTCAATTCTGCCCTCAATCACTCACAAAACCCCAGTGGAAGCATCTTGGTTGATTGTACATGACAGAGAACGGAATTTGACCCCTAGGATTTCTTCTGGTTTATTCATATTGCTATAGAGGAGGGGAAATGGTTGGCTATTTGTGGTCAAGACTCATGTCTCAGAATCAGCAGCACTGAGTTCAGTTCCCAGCAATTCAGGTGTGTTTACATAGCACCCTTACCTGGAAATAAGCTACGCCAAATTTTGAAATATAGCGCTATTCCGACAAGTCCCTTAACCCTCACGGAATGAGGGTTACAGGAACAGCAGAATAATGCACTCATTATTTCAAAATATATTTCGAAATAACGGGTGCATTTACAGACACGGAATTGCTATTTTGGGATACTTCTGTGAAGTAGCCCCACTGTCTAGATGTAGCCTAGTAGAGCCGTCTGGAAAATAAGAGTGCCATTTCATGAAATATTTTGAGCTTTCAAAATTAGTTTTCAATCCACATCAGAATCACTGGGCTATGGAGTCAATCTTTCTCTGATCCAATGAACATTTAATTACTTAACAAGTAGAAGAGCTCCAACACTGAGAGATATTGACTCAATAGCTTGGGGGCTAAGGGGTCTCATTTGGGATGTGGGATACCCAAATTCAAATCTTTTTTCCAAATCAGGAATTTATACCTGGGTGTGTCATTTCCCAGATGATTGTCCTGGGATGGATGAGTCTTTCTTGCATCAAGAGTTTTAAAGGATTTGGTTGAGGCGCTTGCCAGACTATTAATGTTGATTTTCAAAAAATCTTGGAACACTGGTGAAGTTCCAGAAGACTGGAAGAAAGCTAGTGTTGTGTCCATATTTAAAAGATAAAGATGATGAACTAGGGAGTTATAGGCCTTTTGGTCTGACATTGATCCCAAGCAAGATAATGGAGCAACTGATATGGGACTTGATTACTAAAGAATTAAAGGAGAGTAATATAAGTAATGCCTATTAACATGTCAAACAAACTGATACTTCTTTTGGATGAGTTTGCAAGTTTGGTTGTTAAAAGTAATGGGTTGATGTACTATATTTTGATTTCTTTAAGGCATTTGATTTGGTACTGCAGGACCTTTTCCTTAAAAAAGCTAGAATGATATAAAATGAACATGGCACACATAAAATGGATTAAAAACCATCTGATGGGTCTCAACATGTAGTTGGAAATGGGGACTCATTGTTGAGTGGGTGCCTTCCGAGTGTGTTCTTGGGCCTACATTATTTAGCATTTTAATTCATGATCTGGCAGAAAACATAAAATCGTCACTGATAAAGGCAGATGACACAAAATTGGGGGAATGATAAACAGTCAAGAAGACAGGCCATTGATACAGAGTGATCAGGATCAGTCGGTGAGCCAGGTGCAAGCAAACAGTATATGTTCTAATACAGCTAAATGGGAATGGATTTGTCTAGGAACAAATAATATAGCCTATATTTGGGGGACTATTCGGGAAGCGGTGATTGAAAAAAATATTGGGGTTGCGGTGGGTGATCAGTTGTACATGCACCCCCAGTGCAACACTGTGGCCAAATGAGCTCAGGCAATCTTGGAAGGCATAAAGAAGGGAATGACAAATAGGAGGAGAGGGGTTATTTTGCCTCTGTATTTGGCACTGGGGCACCCACTGCTGGAATATGATATCCAGCTCTTGTGTCCACAGCTCAAGAACGATGTTGATAAATAGGAGAGGGTTCAGAGAAGAGCCACAAGAATGATAACAGGATTAGAAAACCTGCCTTACAGTGTGGGTGTATCTACACTGCAGGGTTTAAGATGAAATAAGCTACGCAAATTGAGCTACGTCAATTGCATAGCTTATTTTGAAATAGGGAGTGTCTACACAGCACTTATTTCAAAATAGAGCACTCTTCCTCCAACTTCCCTTACTCCTCATGCAATGAGGGTTACAGGAGTCAGAGTAAGAAGTCCTCCCACTTGACGGTATTTTGACACTATTTTGAAATAACTACCTGCTGCGTAGACAGAGACTAAGTTATTTCGGAGTAGCTCTAGTTATTTCGAAATAGTGTTGCAGTGTAGATGTACCTGAGTGACCCAAGAAGCTCGATCTATTTAGCTTAACAAAGAGAATATGAACAGGTGACTTGATTTCATTCAATAAGCACCTAAAGGGGAAATAACGATTTAATAATGGCTCTTCACTCTAGCAGAGAAAGGCATGGTATGACACAATGGCTGAAAGTTGAAGCTAGAAAAATTCAAACCGGAATGAAGGTGTAAGTGTTTGATGGGAAGGGTAATTGGAACAATTTCCAGGGCTTATGGTTGATTTTCCAACAGTGGCGATTTGTAAATCACTATTGGATGGGTTAAGATATGTCTTAGGGATTCTTTTGGGAATGTTCTTTGGCGTGGTTATACAAGAGATCAGACTACATCAGGGCTACTCAACTTTGGAAGCCCCTACTTAACTTTGGGGGCCACAATGATACTCTCAGCACATGCTGAAGGCTGCAACTTAAGTGTGGTTGCATATACTTGCAAATATTTGCAAATAGCTTCTTTCAGACTGACGGGCATGAATATAAAGCACTTCCCACAATGTTTCGGCACTCCCCGCACCTCCTTCTTGGGCTAGAAACACCAACACTCTGTACCCATCTGCTCCATCCAGCCCATCCACTTGCATCTTTCAATGCTCACCCTGCCTGGGAGATGCCTCGCTATTATGTAGCATGTTCCCAGTGGAGACCATGTTCAAAGGATCCTACCCATGGGCCGCGTGTTGAGTAGCCCTGGACAACATGATCACAATGCTCCCTTCCGGCAGTGGAATCTAGGAATTTTCCTTGGGCCTGAGTTACCCATCTGAGAAACAGTGACTGCACTGCTTAGCTTCCTCAGTAGTCTAAATTAAGGGCAAGATGGAATGTACCTGAGAAAAGCAAGAGACTACTGAGCACTCTGTGAGAAGGTCGATTCCTTTCAGGTGAAAGTAACGTGTAACTTGTCTTAAGTGACCAAAAGGGAAACTGATGACAATTAGTTTCAAAATGATCCTTTTGAAAAAGTGGCAATAAGTGTACTCAATATATGGAGGCACAGTTTGGTCCCTTAAGATTGGATATTGCCTAAAAAGAACATCGCCTGTCCTGGCATTTACAGTATTTCGTTTGCAAGTTTCCTGAATGATCAAATATTAGACAATTGACTGTGACTATAAAGGACTTCTATGCTACAGCAGGAGACTGTGAGGCCTAGCAGTTCCATTGCATGGGAAGGAGGAGTGTAAATAATAATAATAGTAATAATAATAATAATATAAATAAATACATTAGTCACACGGTAAACTGCCATTTTGACAATTAATATTAATACTAATAACACCACATAATAATTACAGTGATAATTATCATAATAAATGTGTGATTGATTTCTTTTTGGTTAGTTTGGGTGGAATATTATCTAGTGGTTGGATAAAATATTAGACTGGAGGGCAGAAGACTGTAATAGGTTCCTTCCTCTGCCACTCATTTGCTGAGTGACTTTGGCGAAATCACCACCCTGTTCTTTAATATCCCCACAATAATGTTACATATCTTCATTGGTAACGCAGTTTGGGATCTACAGATGAATTACTGTCATAGGTTCCTTCCAGGGTGTCACCTGGAATTGGGTACCACTGATCTCTCTGACCTACCAACCTGGTTTTTTCTCTCTCACCGTGCTTCTAACCTGCTCCCGGTCCTGCACTTCCATGCAACACTCACACAGGTAGGACACACCCTGCTGCAGTTACATGCAGGCTCTCTGGCCAGCCACTACATAGAAAGCCTACAGGACAGGCAGCTCCCAGGCATGCACACCCACTGGAGTATAACCCAAAATTACACAATTTTGTGGTGCAAGGGGACCTGCACAGCATAAGATCATAGAGTTTGCCTCCTCCCCTCAATGTGGAGAAGAATATGCAACAGCCTTTGCCCCTTGAACTATAATTCCCATACACTTCACTCCAACTCACTAGTTTAAATAAAGCAAAACCAATGTATTAACTACAAAAGCTAGATATTAAGTGATTGTAAGTGATTATAAATAACTTCAGTGCCAATTTTCGCATCCTAATACAAACTGTTATCCATATCTACAATTAGGTAGAGTGTTTCCCATTAATAGCCATTTGAATGCACCTCTACTAACCACAGAGATGTAGTATTTTATACTAAATTCCTTGTATAACGTGTATAATGCAGTTGTCTATAAAGGACAAAAATGGAAAAAAGCTTGAGAGATTTGATACATAAAAAGCAAAGTACTTAAGCACATGCTTAACTATAAATACATGCTTAGGGGCTTGTCTACAGATAAGCATGCACTGATTTAATTAAAAGTGTGTCATTAAAGTGATTTAATTAAACCAGTGCAAGTTTGTATGTAGACAGTCTTATTTTGGTTTTTAGTAGCTTATATCCATATACTTTAATTCCTTATCAACTTAAGCTAGATCAAAACGAGCCGTTCGTAAACCAGAATAAGAAAATCTAGATAGCACTTTGCATCAGTTTCACAAAATAATTTTTAAATCAGTGCAACTTCTATGCATACACAAGCACTCAGCCTATTCCTATTCAGCAAAGCACTGAACCACTCTTTAAGTTAAGCATATGCTGAAGTCCTTTGATTTAATATTGAATTTACTATGTGACCATATCAACTAAACTACACAAATGCTGGGAAAATAACAATGACTGTTGAAACAGATTGAAAATTCACCATTGGATCATCTTGTGGGTGTCTCCACTGAAGATTTTGTCAAACAAACAGGACGATCTCTATGATTTTAGAGATTTATGTTCAGTTCTCTACAACCGAGTCCATGTATGACTTTTGGCTAGTCACTTAAGTGCTCTGTGCTTCAGTTCTGTCATCTGGCAATAACAGCGCTTCTCACAGAGGTATGGTGAGCACAAACACATTAGATTGTGAAATGCTCAAATATTACGCTGATGAGGGTTATCTAAGCATCTTATTTTTTTTCCTAGCATTGTGTGTGTGTGTGTATTTGTGTATTCCAAAGCACTGGGAATAGGCAGCACATGAATTTGTTTCATGCATGCCACTGATGGACCAGATTATAGACTGCAAACTAATATCTTTAACAAAAGTCAGTATCACTTGCCAATCCAATTAGACTGCCTTTCAGAGTACTCACCAAGGGCCTAACACTGCACCGGGACTCCTGAGATCATGTCCAGATGTCTATGTGGCCACCCAGTGACTTAATATGGTAGTCCCATGGAGAGAGAGGTTTTAACTAATGAACATTGCAGAAATAATGATAGGCATTGCTAAATGCTTTCTGGAAAAATCCTTCTTTAAATACTAGAGCTGGGTGGGACTTTTACAAATTTTGAAACAACAGAGAAACAAAATGGGGAAACCTTCATAGAGAGACTTTGTACATTTAAAATTGTGCCTATCTTTTTGAACAACTATAAAGTTAATGTAAAATTTCCAAAAGCGCCTAAATTCCATTTTCAAAATGATGTGGGGCATTTAGCAGTGTAAGTCCCATTGAATTTCAATGAGACTTGTCTACACTGTCGGGTAATGTATTCTACAAGGATGTGCTTTCATATGCTGCCCACTAATTGGTTCTTGTAAACCCTACTGGTACACTTGAATGTAGTGCTGTTGGAAACAGTATTATGTTAAAGCAGGCTACTGGGGAAGCTTAAGCACACACTGACAGGGTCTAAACAGATCCATGAATGCACAACTCCTGAGAGCACTGTAGAAATCACACCTCCATAGAGTGCATTAATGCTCCATGTCGACAAGCCCTTAGGCCTCTAAGTGCTGACGTCTCTTATGAGAAATGAGACATAGGTTCCTAAGTCCCTTATGCAATCTCACAAAGTTGGCTCCTGGTCAAATATTTTCACATGTTAAAATTCTGAATGTTAAGGACAAATAAAAACAAATGCAGAGACCACCTCCCCCCCAACTGAAAGTTGCTGTAGCTTGAGCTAAAAAAAGCCAACACTGTAGCTGCCCCCTCTGTGTACTGGACTGAGAGAGACTTCCACAGTGATACACAGTCATCGGTGGGTTACATTTGCACTACTGCCCTCTATGAGGCTCCTCATGGAATTTGGATGTAGCACAGCAGGAGTGTACTGCTAATGAACTCTTCATGAGTGCATCTCTGGATGCCTGGACCATAGACACTGCTTAGCTACTACTGTCTACTGTTTGGTGTCCCGTGTGGCAAATTCCACCAGCAGGAGGTCTCCTCTAAAATCTGCACTTGAGGAAGTCCTTGCAGCCAGTAGACTGAGTTAAGCCCACCATGTGGCATCCATTTATGTACTTATCATACCCTCCTGTAGTCTTTGTGTTCTTCCAGATGGTGCACATTTAATTCTTATACCCCAAAGAAAGCCTGGTGGTACAAACACTCCGAAGGATCCACTTCCAGGACGCACCACATTTGGATATCCTTTTGACTATTAACAGAAATCCTGCCAAGCCAAGTCTGTTATGTAGGGATTACAAACCTCAAAGACAAGGGTTGCTTTTCGATGACACATCCTCGCTTCAGTTCCTCGCTCCGGTTGCCATTGACAAACGCAAGAGATTTCCTTGCCCAAACCTGCTGATGGGAAACATGACACCATTCAGTGGTTAGCAAGGGAACGCTTTGTTAAGCTTCAATCACGCTTTGAAATGGAAGGGTTTCGATTGCCACACTCCATGAAACTGCCATCTCGCGCGTGTTTCTCAACAGTAGGACAGTGTCCGACCAACGCATGGACGAGTCTATCACCGTTGATCCTTGCGTTCTTAATCATCCAACCGGTAGCATTTGGAATGCACTTTAAACAAGTATTTTCATGTGCTGTCGATGCTCTCCCTCGCCCAAAACAGGAAGTGGAAGTTCTAAAATACCATACAGAAGGTTCATTTTGTGGCTGACTTAATAACCATCAAGCCAATCGCACAAGACATTTTATTTTTCAAAGATTTCCCCTAACATTTCCCTAGGCAAAGATGTGTAAGTAGGATCTCTATCACCCATTTGTAGCCCTGTATTTTGGAAAAAGAAATTCTTACTTTTTTTTACCTCTTCCTATAATAGTGTATTTAGATTTAAATCATAATAAAAAGCTTGTTACCTTTAATTAGATTTACACTTGCAAATGATCACAGATGGAGAAAATAACCATAAGCCAAATAAGAGAATGAGCTCAGCCGATGAATAAATCAAAGCCGTGTTAAGTCGAGTTCCAGGGCCCTTGCAAATATTTTTTAAACTCTCTGTAGTCAGCATGTTCCACATTTTCCTTCTCCATTTAATATCCCCACCATTTCTAATCCTTGATTCCTGCATATCATTTTGATGAAGTGTGTGTGTGTGTGTGTGTGTGTGTGTACATAATGTCCATTGAAATTCTCAATTGAAAATGTTGGTATTTCATCCACTCTTCCTCCCCACCCCCCCAAACAAAATCTCCTCAGCTGAATTTCATCCCCTCTCTCTTCAAAAAATCTGGGCTTGGGGGGAAACGATTTTCTAATATTTCGTTTCCTGACACAAAAATTGAAAAATTCAGTGGTGAAGTTTCATTCTGCTGGAAATCTAATAGGTGTTTCTTCAGATTATATAAATCTTTTGTCTTTTACCTCAACTGCCCCAACTTTCTGTGGAAAAAAAGGGTTGATGGGAAATTGTCAACCAGCCTTGCTGCTGCCACACCCACTTTTAACTCGTGTCATAGAGGTTGATTTTCCATGGTGCTGTGGAGTATGCAATACTTCTCCTAGTAGATCTCGGTAAGTACAGAAGGGGGCGGGAATTGGAGAGCTAAGCTACATCCTCCCGCTGGTGCAGAAAAAAAATCATTCCAAAACTTCACACATAGTTTGGAATTCCACATAGTTAAGGCTTTGTGGAAAGTGAAGGGGTATAAAAGGTTGGAAGTTGAGCAGTCATCCTGAACAAGGATCACTGCCAGCTTGCATAGCGCTCACTGCATAGCCCCTCAGAAATTACACATTGCCACTTGTAGTTGTAATTAATGACTGGTGCGTCCCCCATATCATGAAGGTATGTTGCTGTGGGTTTATTAGCAAGTGACATTGTTTGCCATCAAACTGTGCTAGTAGTTTCCTATGTTAACTTTTTGTCATGATGAAAACTGACCATTCATTCCTCTTCGGTTTTCAGTTTCCCAGCTGATTTCTGGTCCATTTTATCCCTTCCCCTCCTGGCTACTCAGTTGCCCTAAGAGCCTCTTGAATAAATTCTTTCTCAAAATCCAACTAAATGAGGCAACCTAGTTTCCCTTCCTCCGCTGTGTTGCTGACATGCTCAGAGAACTTTAGTTCCTATTCAAAGTGATTCTAACAAGAGATTTCAGTTTAGGGCCCTGTTTAGTAAATTACCAAAAAATTAGATCTGGGGAGAGATAGGATCAGAGTGAGAAAAGTGGAACCAGTTGGCTTTGCAGTGTAATGGTGGCAATTAAAATGTTAGTGCACTGCATTTAAAAGGAAGTATTTCTGTGATGGGCACTAAGCTCTACATGAGAATAAGGAGGAGCAGCTAGTTTTAATGGTGTTTCATTCTCTGCTCTGGGCAGAATGAGTTGCTGGTTACAATTTGTATAGCTTTTTTGGAACCAGCTCAAGGCAGCCTGTCATGAAACAGCTGCTGAGTTTTTCAAATGCATCTGTGAGCGTGTGTACTTTCCTTAAGCCTTTTCCTAGAAGCAAAGAAGCGTTACAAAGATTTGTACTTCTGTTGTGTCACCTTAAGAAGTGATTCCTGAAAATTGAGGTATAAGCAGCATATTATTGTGCATGTGGTCTGGAAGTTAGGTTTATCTCTATCTGGGGATATGGACAGTAATGTTAAGGTAAATTACTAAAAAAGACTCCAAAACCAACAACAATAAAACAAAAAAAGGGAAATCTAATGGGAACTTGACATTAGCTTCCATTCACAAAGATACTGATTTTAGGAAAATTGTTTGGGGGTGATTCTTATTGACCAAAGGAGTCACTGAATTGTATGGGGGGAGGTCTTGTTTTCAGCTCGCTCTTCTCCATTTGAACACATAAAACACCTTCAACTGTAAATATTTATTTTTTACATGGTGACAGCGTTTTAAAGTCTGGGTCATGGACCAGGACTAGAACATTTTAGCCAAGTGCTTGGTAGAAAATGCATTCGTTGAAACTAGGTTTGACAAAATTCCCATTTCCCCTCACCCAAATTAGGGAAACTGTTTCATGATTCTCAGAAATGTCCCATTTGAAATATTTTCTAAACAAAAGTCCTGTTTTCTGTGTCAAAGTGACTTTTGCGTAGAGAATGAAGTTAATAAATAAATAACAATTAAAGGTTGAAATCAAGATGAAATATTTCAGACTTACAAAAACGAAAACAACGAAAAGTCCCGGAGCACTTTTATTTATCTGGGCTGGCGCTCTCTTCATCAGATGCATGGTATGGAAGACTCCACTTCCTGCATCTGATGAAGGGGGCTCCAGCCCATGGCCTGTTAGTCTTTACGGTGTCACCAGACTCCTCATTGTTTTTGCTGGAGCAGACTAACACAGATAACCCTCTGAAACAGTTAGTTCTTAATTATGCTCTGCACAAAGTGATGTATCTGAAGGCACAGTGGTTTTGCCTTCTTTTGTGCTGACTGTTCCTTTGCATTGGATTATTTCCAGAATAAACCCTGCCAGTGAAACTTTGGAACCTCTCTGAGGATCAGATGTTGACTGCTGAATAGTGCTGTAAGCCCTTTGCTTTTGCTTCTTCCCCACCTCCCCCCCTTTATTAATCTGAGAGAGGACACCACCTTGTCTGTAGCAAGACAAGCTGTCATCTGCCAGGTCAGGAGCAGCACATGAATCAATCAAGCCAAAAACACAACGGCGTTGCACTGTGCTTTTGATCTCTGTGTTTCTGCTGTGGACAGGTGGATGATCTTGCTTCTCTTGTTTGTTATTGGTTTGTGACGTGTCTTTTTTTTTGGAAGGGGATCAGAAAAAAAAAACACTTGTCTTTTTTTTTTTTTATACTCTGCTTTAGGATACAGAAGTTTTTGAACGCCACACCCATAAAAATTAAACGGGCCATTTAAAGATCCAGGTTGAGCCATGTGCCAAGCTCCCTTTGATTTCCAAGGCCATTCTGAATGAGGAAACATGCTGAATGTGTAATGATATTTTAACCTTTGGGAGAGATGAGGTTGAGGGCAGTTAGGCATTTGAACTGCATTGTGAAAAGCAGAGGCCCAAATCCATTGGCCCACATCAGTGTAAAAGAGTCCAGTGAAACAAATGTGACACCGGTATGGTAGGCAAGGAAAATGCATGGAAAGTCTGGTGGGGAATTACCAAACTTCCCTCCATCCTCCCAAGGGTAGTCTTTGCAGCAAGCTGTCAGAGGGACTAATTTAGTGCTCATTGAAGTCTGTTCTATCCATTCACTCCAACAGATGTAGATCTGGCCTCGGGTGGGTGCGTGGGGCAAAGGGGTTACATGGAGTCACATCCAGTGGCTCTGTGATTACATATACATACTGACAAACTCTCTCTGGGTGTAATTTGAGGAGCAAAGAGACACACAAGCTGTGGAGTGGCTCTGCTGGCAAGCACTGTCATCTTGGGAGGACAGTGTCAAATGTTGGAATATCTTTGTAAACTCTCTTCCCCTTCCCTGGTAAAAGTGGGACAAAAGTCCCCAAACCCGCATTCATTGTTTGTAGCCGGCTCTATCTCTCTGTGACATTCCACAGCTGTAAAACACCACACATGCGTGCGCTCGCAGTTGACAGCACACTCACAAGCTGAAAACAGAGCAATTTCGGGCTGCTGTCTCACACTGGTGGCTTGTTGATTCCATCCTCTGAAAGTCTCCTTCTGCTGTTACACAAGTCGGTGTCGTTCTTGTCTTGGAGCAATTTGGAGGCGTCTGCTACCAAACCAAATCTGTGGTTCAGTTAGGGCTGGGTTACTAGGGCTGCAATGAAAAGAAGCCCCAACTATTTCAATGATTTTCTGTTGTACAAGTTTGTGTGACTATTTCAGGGGCAGGGATATTTTCGCTTCATGCTAAATAAGAAAAAAAATGCACTATTTAGACCTTAGTATTGTCCTATTTCGACTTTCAGAGTTCAGTTAATTTATGGCAAGCCATTCCTACTCTCTAACAGCCCGTTCTTAACTTGGGAGTAGAGTTGAAAACACACACACACACACACACACACACACACACACACACACACACACACACACACACACACACAAATAATTCCTTTTTTCCACTGAAATAAAAATGTTCAGTGGAATAGTTCAGCTTTCTTGAAAATGTACTTTGGAGACAGTTCTCTCTTAATAGCTCCGTTAATGTTTTAGAGATCTTACGAGTTGGGCACTACAATGATGGACACTTCAGGATGCCTCAAAGAATATACAGTCCTTTAAACTTTTAAATTTTCGTACATGCTACTTACAACAAAAATTATTGTTTTATTAGCACAGTTTAACCTCCATACTCCTGGTGTCCCTTGTTTGGGAATACTCATGGTACAGATCCTGGAAAACAGAAGCAGCTTTGTGTGCTGCCAACCCCCAACTCCAGCTGGAGTCGCTGTGCTGGAAACTTTTCCCCACCACTTCCATAGAGATGGGGCTCAGTGCCTGGGAGCAGAGGGGGACCAGGTCAGCACTCTACCATCATTCCCCCCACCCCTGACGCAGCAACATCTGTAATCCGGCAAACTCTGTTTCCCAGGGTTGCTGGATTACAGAGATTCAAGAGTTTTAGAATGTAGCCAGCTATCAGTTATACATATTCAGTGTGCGTGCAAAAATACTGTAGATGTTACTGACTGGGTCACAGTAATCTTGTGCTGCTCGTCCGATACCGTTGTAATGGTGGTTTGGGGGTGACTTAATTTACAAGCAGCTCTGAAGTTTACAGAATTGTTGACCTTCAGAGAACTTTCCAATGGGTTAAAAGCTTGTTTTAATTGTTCGTGCAGTACTGCCATCTAGTGGCCATATTATTTTCTGCCTGGTTAGAACAGAACATCAGAAGGGCCAGACTAGATGAGACCAAAGGTCCATCTAGACCAGTGTCCTCTCTGGGGCAGTGGTCAATGCCAGGTACCCCAGAGGAGTGAACAGAACAGGGAATCATCAAGTGATCCTTCCCCTGTCACCCATTCCCAGCCTCTGGCAAACAGGGATCTTAAAAAGGGAAATAATTTTTTCTATGCATACATGGAAATAATTGCTTTCTTTAGGCCAGGGGTGGGGAAGCTCTTTGGGGTTGGAGGGCCACTGACCCACAGGAAAATTGGTCAGGGACCGCACACAAGTGAGCGGAAAAGAAATCCCTCACTAACATGATCCCCAGCTGAGAAGGAGAAAGACAAACCCCACATTCTTCTTGCACACCAGAGGCTAGGGGGGCCCAGCCTAGTAGATTTTGTGTGCTCCAGCCCTGCAGTGGGGCGGGGAGCGGGGCTGGAGCACCAGCAGCAGCTCCCCAATGCTGGGGAGGGGGGACCCTGAGCCTCGGGAACCGCATCCAGTCCAGATCCTGCAGGCCTGAAGTTCTCCACCCCTGCTTTAGGCCCTGCCAAATGTATGTGAATAAATATACTCCTTTGAGTAGTTCTGCTGAAACCTACAGGATATTCATGGGAATACAATTCGGGCCTGGTACTGCTGATTTGCTTTGTTAATAACTTTTTAAAATTATATAGCAATGACATTTAACCAACAAAGATACCTGTTTAAAATTCTTATAACTGCCTTTAAAACATACACCATTCTAGGCATTTTGATTCTCTTTTCAGTGCAGACATAACTTACAGCATTTTCAGATTGTGTTTCAACATGCCAAACCCATAGCCAGACACCTTTTTTACAAATAATTTGTGGTCTGCAGAGTGACTGTGAACCAACCTGGAACCTTTCACAAGCCCAGACTGCACCTAAAAAAAAAAGAAAAGGTACTCACGGAGGTATATCCAGCATTTTTGTGATTTGCATGTTCACCCTGATCCATGTCATGATACTAATGTCAACATACGCCCTAGACCTCAGATTGCTCTTGAGTCATACTTGACTCATTTCACTATTGGTTTTGTAAGGGAATCATGGAAACTAGGAGTCTGTTGCAAAGAGAAAGGCACCCCTCTTGCAAAATGGACATACATTCACCTAGAGGATTGGAACTCTGGATTAGAATCCTTTCTATGCGTAACTCTTCACTTTTCGGGAGAAAGGGTATATGATCTTGCAAATTCAGGTTAAAATAGTGTAGACCCAGCAACTCGGCTTTTACTTCAGGGTAGCAGCTTGGAGTTAAAGCTTGGAAGGGAGCACAGGGTTAAAACCCATATTGTGGTGTCTTTGCCAAGATTTTAACCTGGGCTGACTAATTCCAGGTAAAGCACCCACCTGTTTTAGGAAGTGAAGAGTTTCCCAAACTTGATTACAGTTGCTGCCTGTCACCATTCAAAATATACTTCTCAACCTGCCAGGCCCAAATGTGTGATGCAATGTGTGGACAAACACCAGTAACAAGGAGTCAAATGTATTTATGCAGGATACAAAAAAATCATTGTTTTTGTATAGTATAGCAACGCCTACAAAACCCAACCAAGAACCGGATCTCATTACACTAAATACTGTACAAAGAAAGGATGAGAGACAATCTCTGCCCACGAGAGCTAACAGTTGAAATAGGCAAGACAGACAAAGGGTGGGCTGGGAAAAAGAGGCATAAAGAGGAGAAGTAACTTGGCCCAGGCCAAGTGGTGGATTTGTGGTTAGATGTGGAAAGAGGAAAATTCTCTGCCTTCCAGTCCAGTCCCTTATTCCCTTAAGCATGCTCCATTCATGCCGCAGCGTTAATTCCATAGAGAACTCACTCTTAACCCTCCATTTCAGGGCTCTTTATACCTGAGGTAAATAATTGGCAACAATAAAAGTGAACGGACACCAAATCTGCATAGAGTGCACGTCTCAATGGGTCTGAGATGAATGACAGCTCTCGGAACGCAGTGGTACCCAAGAGGTGTGTTCTGAGCGCATTTCAGTGTGGCAGACTTGTTTCAGGGTGGCTCAGGCAGTAGAAGTCTTGTCAATGAATGTTGCTTTTGCCTCATTTCTGAGCTGCTGAATCACTAGATTTTCTTTTGTGGTGCATGCAGTGACAGAGATGCACTGGCTCTGATTGTGAAACGGCTCCGTTGTATAAAACTGCACCCAGGGAGTGGCAGAAGGGTAAGTGATATGAATCACGGGCCACAACAAAGCTCTTCCTGTCATTTAAGAGTTACCTGCCAAATGCAGAGGACGTAATCTCAATGGGGAGACAAAGTATCATTGTCACAAGCAAAAATTAAATTGACGGTGGCATAGAATTACCATGCAGTCATCTCTTAGGGTTGCAATGAAAAGTTAATCTCAGTACTGGATAACAACCACATGCATTTATGGAGATTGTAAAGAAGAGCAACGACTGTATTCAGATACAATTGAATATAATTAATAACAATGGTTGTTTCCCACATCATGCGCTGGAAAGGAATAAGTGCTTAGTTCTCACATAATTTCGCTATATTCCATGATACGTGTAGTGCATTTTGCCAGAGGAAATAGAGGGATTTATTTGCAAGACATAACTTGCCAACATGTATATGCAAAAGGAAGAAAGCGAACTAAGCAGGTTTTAAACGGGACTCAAGCCATCCACAGAGAAGCATATCAGGAAATGACGGTAAATCACAGATGTCCAGACTAGACATGGGCTGAACCAAAATCCCATCTTGAACATGTTTGAAATCTGAAGCCACCTCTGAATTTTTCTAATCACCTCCAATATGGACCAAATCAAACTCCGGATCTCCCCATCCCTCAAACTTTGAGGTTCTTGAGATTAGTTTTGGGATCCAAATAATATGTCTCTGATTCAGCTCTAATCTGGCCTTTTGCTCTCCCAGTCCAGCAACTCTGTCTTTCATTAGCAACAATCATGTTATCACCCTGCAATGGATTTATCTAATCAAACCTTTTCAGCAAATGCTTTCTAATGACTTACATAGGAGAAGGAGGGCCAAATGATCTCATTGTATTCCATTTATTTTGGGCTGAAACACCCTGGCCAATGTTTCATCAATGAAGTTCGTCTAGAAAGAGCTTATGGACAATACCTTTTCCCTGCTACATTTAGCCAATATTTTCAAGCACGAGTATCCAAAGTTAGGCTCATACATTTTTGCTGCCTAAATAGAAATGGACTGATTTTCAAAGATGCTAAGCAGCTGCCACTTCCACTGACGTTCATGTGAGCTGGACAAAACTCAGACACTTCTTTTCAGAAATAGCAAGCCAGGCTGCTGGTTAGAAAATCTGGCCATGGTCAATGATAGGAGGCATAAAAATAGTTCTACTAAAAAAACCCCATTCAATTGCTGGTAAGTTACTAAATGATATTCTACAAAAGGAAATCCAATCCTAGTAGTAGAATTGGGCAAATAGTTATATTTACATCAGAGTTAATCAGCTATAGGATCTTCCATTCTCTTGGAAAGGATGACATTTAAAACAATCTGAAATGTCATTGAAAAACGAAAGTTTAGAAATTTCCTATGGGGAAAATATTCCAAAATAATTGAATTAGGACGAATGAAAATGTTTAATTATAATAGCGCTCAAAAGTATCTTTTTGAATATATCCAAATGGTAAATAGTATATTTACAGTATAAATGCCATGTTAAATATATTATGTGAAGAATGTAAAATTAATCTTCTAATATATTATAAAAGTCAAAACAAAATTAATTCAACCGTGTTGACATTTTCCCCCCATTGAAGTTTCATCAAAATTGTTCCCACAAAATGTTTCAATTTTAACAAACCTATATTTTTCTATGCGAAATTGTCCCATCAAACATTTTTCAACAAATGCTAATATATAGTTTATTCACAAATGCTGCAAACTTCACAGAAGTTTGTGAGTATAGTCACTGGATTATCAGATCTGCTCCATAAAATAAGCTAATTTTAAAGATTTAGATAGAGATACACATACCTATGCCTATGTGAGCCACTTCCCTAGTTTATAGCTTGATAATATATATCTCATATTGACGTCAATTAAATTTAAGCCCATGATTAAATGCTTCCTGAATCTCTGCCTTGCTGAGTAATTTCTTTTTTAAGCATTGTGAAATTCTTGGAATACATCATTCAATTAATTATTATTTGACTCTGCATATGAGCATCTGTGTAATTAGAACTATCTTATTTTGTACTTGTACTAATCAAGATTTGGTATGCCATGATAAAATGTATATGACAGTCAAGGTTTTATTCCCTGCTGAAATGGCCATTGTGAAATACCAATATATTTGAAGTGGATGTCCGTGAACTATGTGAAAACTTGAGCTAGATATCAAGAATCAGACACCTCACAGTGAACGGACTATTTGACACACATACACACATACTTAACACAACTTTACAGTGTGGACTGAAAATAAATCTTTCAACAAGAGCAGGGCTGATAATCCAATGATCATATTTACAACCTTCTATGAACTTTGCAACATTTGTGAATAAATTATATATTAGCGTGGGCTGAAAAAATTTTGACGGAACAATTTTCCCTAGAAAAATATCATTTTGTTAAAACTGAAACATTTTATGGGCAATGTCAATGGGAAAAACTGTCAATATGGGTGGATTAAATTCCGTGGGGAAAAGTCACGATGATAAAACATGATGCAATCTGAGGTTGCTGGGAACAAACGGCCAGAGCTTCAAAAGGAAATTCCATGAACTTCCATCCTTATCCCTTAAACTCATTCTTCAGCTGGACGAGTTTAGGATTCAGGTGGAATCCTCCAAACCCTGACTGGAATTTCAAACGATTGTGGTCAAAGGGGCTGAAATGTGAGGTAACACTCAGGATGAGATCACTGTTTCCTTTACGACATTTAAAACGGAGGTGGGTATGGTGCTGCTTGAAGCCAGGGCCCTGTACAGGCAGTTCCTCACAGCAGTGCCTATTTGGAGCAGCGGGGCTGGGAGAAGTACAGCTGCCCAGCCGGGAGGTGCTGCCAGCATGGGACACTGGCCCTTAGGAGTAGCAGCACTATGCTCATCTCTTTTGGCCACAGAATCTCCTGGGAGTAGAGCCCTGCAGATCAGCAGATACCGATTTTTGTCCCCTGATACCCGCCTCCATGGGTAGGCATTTGTACCCGCATGGGGCTCTAGTTGTAGCAGTGCATGGCCAGCCCTCTTCCTACAGGCCTGGTTGTCGGGGCGGCGGGTATCATAGGCAGGGGAAGGCGTTGCCTTCCCAAACCGCCAGGCATGGCCCCGCCCACACTCCAGAAGGCATTCTGGATGCGGCCTGCCCTCTGCGTGCTCTGGGGCTGTGGAGGCTCAGGCCACCTGCCCTCCCTGTGGTGTGGGGGGACAGGGCTTGAGCAGAAGGGGCAGGGTTGGGGTGAGTTTTGGAGGCTTGTTCCCCTCCCCAGCCTTATATTCACCCACTGCCCATGCCAGTTGTTCTTCCAAATAACTGAAGGGAGACTCCAGCTCTGTGGAACACCCATGTTCTTCAGTCTTTAAGTATTTTCCCACCACCAGTGTCCAACCCCTAGACACACACTTTACAATGCCTGTGACAGCTAGAGGGCTTCCACCTCCCTTCCTGGCTAACCTCTCTCTCTGGCAGCCCCTTCAGGCTCCTTCTCAGCCTTTGGAGCTCCTGGCTTAGCAGGGTGGCAGGTGTAGCCAATCACCGGGCAGACATAATGTTTTTCAACCAGCACCAATCTATAACCCTTGATTGGGGCTGGCACGGTCGGGGCTGATTAGGTGTGTTTGAAGCAGTACCGTGTCATAGGGGTATTACATTTTCCTCCTCCTATTTATTTTATTTTATTTTATTTTATTTTATTGTTGGTTTGGTTTGGTTTGGTTGTTTTGTTTTAGTTTGTTTATTTGTTATACTGTGGTGGTGACTACCGGCCAACCAGATTTGGGACCCAATGCGTAACGTACAGAACAGGACGATGCTGACACCCAAAGATCTCTGAAAGGGGTCATTGAATTTTCCATTTACATACATTTTTACGGCACTTCAGCATAGATCAATATTGAGGAAAGTGAAACCAGATGCTGAACATTAGTTATGTCAAAAGAAATTAGTGCCTTGATTTTCTAAGAAGCCAAATAGAGCGAAGGGCTGTTATGTTAATTTCCGTGGACAATATGGGCCCAAAAAAGTCAAAGCTAATATGACCCTGTCACAGTTTAACTATCGTCAGTGGTAAATAAGGATGGGGTTTGGTGTGCGGAGACCTCAGTCTGCTTAACACCACAGCAAACACATGAGGAAATTCTTACCAAGGCATACCAATTAACTGATAGAAAAACAGGAGAAAAAAAGGAAAAGAATCAAGAAAAGGCAAAAAATATTGAACCTGAAATTCATCCGGCAAAAGCAACAATCAATACCTATCACAGTCTCTTTCTCAAGGGGAGGAATGATGACAAGAGTCTCTTGTTCTGGTAAAGGCGACAAGGAGTCCTGTGGCACCTTATAGACTAACGGATGTATTGGAGCTTTCGTGGGCAAAGACCCATTTTGTCAGATGCATCAAGTGGGTCTTTGCCCATGGAAGCTTATGTTCCAATACATCCGTTAGTCTATAAGGTGCCACAGGACTCCTTGTCGCTTTTGCAGATCCAGACCAACACGGCTACCCCTCTGATATTTGTTCTGGTAAGAAATCTTTCTCATTGGGGAAGAAAGGATTAGTTCTTGTGAGGGAGGGTAGAAAGGAGACCCTGGCATCCCAGGGATTAAAGAAAGCTTCTGAGCCCAGCTAGTCCCATCCTGCTTTATTTGCAGCCAATGCCAAGCCCAGAGGGAGGAGAAAAGGAAAGAGCCTGGCTCAGTTTGAGTCTGACTAGCGAGGAGGCAGAAATCAGCAGTCTAAGGGCGTGAACCCAGGGCTTGCCTGCTCAGCAGCCAGGGGAGCAAGTAAGCCCTCACCCCCACCTCTCTGGGAAAACAGGGGGATCTACTGAGAAGCCCCGGCTGAATGGAATCTGCCCTCTTGGGGGAAACACCCCAAACTTAATGATTTGGGTAGGGAGTGGTTTAGAGTTCCTAGGCTGGGAACACAGGGAGAAAGGGGAACAGTGCCCCTGCTTTTCTGCCTGCTTACTAGCCACTAGGCTACGCAGCCACCAGAGGCCCTGCCACAGTTCTGTTGTTCAGTTTTGAGTCAGGAATGATAGTTACTTTCTTGATTTTTGGCAAAGAAGAGAACACAGGGAGAAAGAGAGAAGAGATAGGGAGACATGTGGCTCCTGTCAATGTTTGGTGGTTTGGTGGTCACAGGTTGGGTGAGACATCTGTTGTTCTGGACCCTAGTACTCCCGGCCAGTGAGAGACATTATCTATGGTGACTAGGTGCCCTGTTTTTGACTGAAATGCCTGGTTGAAAAGGGACCTGGCAGCTGCAGTCAGCACCACCTTCCAGGCTATTAAGAGTCTGCTTGGCGGTGATGTAGGGCTAAGGCAGGCTGATCTCCAATGCCTTGGCAATGCACTGTCCTGGGACATAAGTCCAGCTCGTAAGTGGGGGATGGGAGGAGGAAGCAGGGGGCTCCATATACCGCGCCCACCCTGAGCACCAGCTCTGCACTTCCATTGGTCAGGAGCTGGCCAGTGGAAGCTGGGGGAGAGTGGGGTAGTGTCTGTTGGCAACAAGCATTTGGAGCCCCCTCACACCTGCACACCTAGGCATGGGACTTGCTGGCCACTTTCAGAGTTCAACATGGAGCCAGGACAGGCAGGGAGCCTGCCTTGACCTCCTTGCATTGCTGACTGGGAGCAGAATGAGGTAAACCCACACCCCAACCCTGGGCCCTGCCCCCCTGCTCATCCCTGCCCCCAAATGTGGAGCCCCCACCCACACCCCACATCCAACCCAGAGTCTGCATCCCCCTGACACTCCATCCCCTGCCTCAATCCGTAGACTCCTCCCACATTTTGGATCCCTTGGCCCCACTCCCCAGCCTAGAGTCCCCCCCTCTGCATCCCAAACCCTTCATCCCCAGTCCCAATTCAGACCCCGTGCTCCCAGCCAGAGCTCACAACCCATTCTACACTCCAATTCCTTGCCCCTTCAGTTGGTTGGTTTGGTAGGTCCCTCCCCTTCCTTCTTTTCAGGCCAAGTTCAACCGGATGGGCTTTCTCAACTTGTCATGCTGATGCTGTTCTGTGAAGCTGATTTCAGGATCAGGCAAAAAGCTGAGTTAGGAGAGAAGCAAGCTACTGAGGGACAAAGGGGGAGGCACAAGAGAGGCATTCTGGCTAGTGTAGTGGCGGTGATGATGCCCAGGTCTGGGTGTCACAATGAAAAACTCCCTTAGGATTCTTGGTAAATCCCAATCATAATGTATTTTGTTAAAACATTCCCCTGCCCCATCACTGAGGCCACGTCTAGACTACGGAGAAGATCAATGCTGCGGTGGTCAATCTTCTGGCATTCGATTTAGCAGGTCTAGTAAAGACCCACTAAATCAAACGCTGAGGGCTCTTCCCATCGATAGGAAGTAAGGAGTAAGGGAAATTGACAGGAGCATTTCTCCCATCAACCTCTCGCTATGAAGATGATGCTGAAGCTCGGCTTCAGTTACATCAAATCTAGCTATGTTTTTTACATACCCAGAACTGTGTACCTTAAACTGACTTCTGGCTGTAGTGTAAACCTGGAGTGAGATGGTGTATACCCTTGGATCCATTAGGGAGAGAATCACAAGAGCTGTAGAACATAAGAGCAGCCAGACTGGGTCAGACCAAAGGTCCATCTAGCCCAGTATCCTGTCTGCTGACAGTGGCCAATACCAGATGCCCCAGAGGGAGGGAATACAACAGGTAATCCTCATGTGATCCCTCTCCTGTAACCCATTTACAGACAAGCAGAGGCGAGGGACACCATTCCTACCCATCCTGGCTAATAGCCATTGATGGACCTAATCTCCATGAATCTATCTAGCTCTGCTTTGAACCCTGTTCAATTCCTAGTCTTCACCACATCCTCTGGCAAGGAGTTCCACAGGTTGACTGTGTTCTGAGTGAAGAAAAACCTCCTTTTGTTTGTTTTGAACTTGCTGCCTATTAATTTCATTTGGTGATCCCTAGTTTTTATATTGTGCAAATAAGTAAATAACTTTTCCTTATTCACTTTTTCACACCAGTCATGATTTCATAGACCTCTATCATATCCCCCTTTAGTCTCCTCTTTTCTAAGCTGAAAAGGAGCAGAAGACTTTACGCCAAATGCATAAGACAGGGAACACTCTATGTACCATCTTAATGCCAAATAAAAACCTGGCACAATGAGGGCCTTTCTTTGTGGTGGCAATATAACAGACCTGGAACATCATTTCTGACTGGCTATCCAGAGTATCGTTGTGACTGCTTTTAGCCAAGTATATTTGCCTTCATTCTCTCCAGTGCTAAAATTGTATGAATGCTTATATTACTGCCATTCCTACATTTTAGACAAACTCTGTTTCTGCGCTTACAGAAGGATGGGACTACAAAAGTATACTATTCTCTTAGGGTATGTCTAGACTGCATCCCTCTGTCAGCAGAGGGATGCAGATTAGGCAGGTCGACATTGCAAATGAGGCAGGGATTTAAATATCCCATGCCTAATTTGCATAAAAATGGCCGCCGTGTTTTGCCGACTCAGCACTTTGTCGGCAAAAAGCGGCAGTCTAGAAGGGGCTCTGTCGAGAAAGAAAGCCTTTTGACAGATCCCTTATGCCTCCTGCAAGGAGGTTTACAGGATCTGTTGAAAAAGGCTTTCTTTCTCGACAGATCCCCTTTCGACTGCCACTTTTTGCCGACAAAGTGCTGAGTCGGGCAAAAACGTAGGTTATTTTTATGCAAATTAGGCACGGGATATTTAAATCCCTGCCTCATTTGCAATGTCGACCTGCCTAATCTGCATCCCTCTGCTGGCAGAGGGATGCAGTCTAGACATACCCTTAGTAATGACAAAGGACCACACCAGATTTTAGAGTTGATAGACGATTATAACTTGTTTGCACTGACAACTTTGAAAATATCTCGCTCCCCTTATCTGCGTCTTTAAAGACCGGAGAGTTTGATAGATTTGCATGTCGTGTTTTCAGCTACATCAGGGCAAAACACATTCAGCTATGGTACCATTTTACACCTATTTTGCACTACTATAAATGTCTATACAAGCAATAAGATGGAGAAAATGTACCTCTAGACTATCAGAACACATTAATTTGTTCAGATGCCATTAATGCTCCTGTCATCTCAATGATCTTCTGTCATTTTCACTTCACCAAGTAGCCTTCAAATGAGCCCTCCCTGAAGGGAACATAACATTGGTATGTTTTTTAATTACTCAGTGTGTGGAATCAACATTTAGTTTGTGTTTATTCAAGGAAGACAAAGTGAAGCCTAAACCACATCGCATTAGTTGCATATTGAAATAATATTGGAATGCATTGCCCAGTGCCGGGGGGAAAAATCTGCCCGAGCCAAGAAACAAAAAAAAATGTGTTTTCATTCAGAACTCCTCATTAGTTTTGTTTCTGCCTTCTCTCTCTGATCGCTTTGGTAACCCTGCAATTTAGCTGCAATAGTTGTGTTTTGGAGGTGCCAGAGCAACATGTATTTAAGAGACGGACTCAGGTATGTGATGGGGCTCCAAGGACATAGTTCTCTACCAGAGAAGAAAGAATTTCCATGCATATGTCTGAGTCATGCAATAGGGGACCCTAGGTCAAGGTTAGTGCTGGGTTCCTCTCAAACTGAACTGTATGGACTAGGTTGCCCGACGGCACCTCATTGGGTGCCATTCTCATAAGGGGCCCTTGTCCTATTACCAGACCTTTGAGAGTGATAATTCTATCCTTGTTTGCTTGCTCTTTCAGGTTCTACCCTACCCTATCCGTTGACCTTAGAGAACATATTCTTCCTCATGGTTGAATATTTGCTCTTGCCTTCGTAACATGTGCACCTTGCTCTTCCATGTGGCTGTCTTGGCACCAGCATTAAAAGATGAGAAAATAATTGTAGGTGACAGCTGTGTGAAATGATGTACTCCTTAGAAATAACATGGTGCTCTCTGAGATTCCTGTATCAGGAAACCATTCACCCCATATGCTCGTTTTTCACTGTCACTGCTTCAAATAACATCTGCCCCCCAGTTTGGCTTCTTCAGATGCTCGTGTCTTTTCTCCACAAGGGCAGAATTCTTTTACGTTTACATTGAGTAGCAGACAACCTTGGGACAACACGGATGTTTCAGTGGGACTGCTTAAAGAGTAAGTTACTACTCAAGTGTGAGTAAAGGAGGCAGCATCTGGCCATATTTGATTTGGATCAGGTCTCCAAGCAGCACGCTGCTGGTGGCATCATCAAATCAGGTTGCAATTTTGGACTTCTGGGACAGCTCCAAGCAGAATCCGGTTTCAGGCCCAGTCTGTTGTTAGATTATTTTGATCCTCATCACTGTAGTATGTGAGGGTATGTCTACGCTGCATGGGGGAGCAAACCACCCAGCCCAGGCCACATACTCATGTTGGTGAGGTTTGCACATAGCTGTGCAGGCTCTGGGCCACGAGGGAGCTCGAGGGTCTACTCAACATCAAAGCACTGTCTACACACCTGTTCATAGAGCACTTGCACAAGCCCTGCTTCTAAAGCCTGTGGCTCCAGTCTGGGAAGCTTGCTCCTAGATGTAGTGTTAGGCCTACCCTGGACACCTCACAATCCTTGATGCATTTAACCCCAACTCTCTTGTGAGGGAGGGAGGTGCTATTATCCCCATTTTACAGGTGGGGAACTAAAGCCCCGAGAGCTTAACGCTGGGTCTACACTAATGTAAATTCAACCAGGCAAGGTTGGGAGTAGTGCTACTCCTTGTGAAATCAGGAGTAACCAACTTCAGTGGCCCTTATGATGGACATGACAGGCTTGGTAGTGTGGACGCATCCTTTTGAAAATCGACCTCATGTGGCTAAATTCGATCTAAACTCCTAGTGTAGACCAGGGCTAAGTGACTTGCCAAAGCTCAAGCAGGAAGTCTGTGAAGGAGCCAGAAACTGATCTTGGGACTCTACATTGCAGAGGCATTAATACTAGTGGGACTACTTCTGGAGGAAGCATCACAAGCTGGTTCTTGGTGTATAATCCATAAAAAAGCCTGAATCTCAGTGCAAATCCTTGGAGCCCTACACAGATACAAAATTTGTGTCCACATCCAACCCGTGATCCGAAAACATGATCCACAGATACCTGCAGATTTCGAGAGCTCTACAAATATTCAGGGGCTATAGCTAGAAAGCACTTTTTTTCCCCTCCAGGAAATCCTATCAAAGTAATCTCCCACCTTCCTTGAACTTGATTTCCTAGCCTTTAGAGTGCTCATGATGTAGTTTCAGACTGCCCGGACACCTATCTGGGGGATAAAGAATCAAAACACAAAGCACAAGGATCTCATTAGTAAATAACATTGGATCAAATTCTTTATGCATGTCCAACTGGGAGTTGCATGAGATTGTTGGAGGCCCTATGAGTTCTGTGGCCTTGTCATGATGATGTCAGCATTGCTCAAGAAATCGAACCAATAAGATAACACCAAGTATGCGTGGTTAAAATAAGAACCATTCCTCCAAATGGGCTTGATTCTGGGTGCTTTAATGGGTGAATCTTTGGGTCCAAGGGAAGTTATGAATGACCACAAAACAGTCTAGGTCTTTGTGTCACAGCAGGTTATATGTTTATGATCGGTTGCACATAGTAAATCCATTCTCATGAAAAACAATCCTATTTCTACATAAGACAAATGTCCTGGATCACTCCTTCTATACTCCAGCTTTAAACTAATGAAAATTAATTTATTACAACTGTGTTGAAATTAATGGACTTATACCAGCATAAAACTGAGTAGCAAAGATAAATAGAGCTGGTCAGGAAACTATTAGATTTTCCTGAAAAAAAGGGTAGCTTAAACATTTTTGCTTTTGTTTAATGTTTTCCTCAGCTTTTCATATTAATAAATGAAGTGAAAATGAATTTTTTTTTTCACACAAAAATAGCTTTGTCAAAATGCTGGTTTTTTACCAGAGAAAAAGCTTTAATTATTTGTTTTCGTGCTGCTCTAATGCTGAACCAGGGCCCTAGGATGAGATTTTCAAATACATGGACACTCTACTAAGGAACTACTGACTGTTGAGTAGTGTGACAAATCACAGCTTTGCCTTTTTAAAATCACCACAAAAAGATGCAAGGAAATGCACAAACAACTTTTATAAAAGAGAAGAAGATTGAGAGGTGACTCTTCATGACAGAATGGTGCAATAGATAAGATAACCCAGAACAGTGAGGGACTCTCACATTGCGGTTTACTATCCCTCAAGAGGATGTGAGGTTATTATGTGGGGGTTGCAAGCTTCCATCCCCAAACCCACTTTAGCTCCAGAATTTATAATAGTGTTAAATAAACAAAATGTGCTTTTATTTATAAGGGGCAGGGGAGTGGTCACACTCAGAGACTTCCTATGTGAAAGGGGACTCTAATACAAAGGTTTGAGAACCATTAGGAATGGCGCCATAGAGTTATAGAACTGTGCGGGTGAAAGGATCTTGAGATGTCATCAAGTCCAGCCTTACATGTTGAAGCAGGACAAAGTATACCTAGACTAGTACAGACAGGTGGTTTTTGTCCATCTTCCAATGAACATGTTCCGGAGTTTAACTGTCCCTATAGTTAGGAAGTTTACTATAATACATAAACTAAATTTTCTGTGCTTCATTTTACGCTGATTAATTATTGTCCTACCTTTAGTGGATAATGGAGAACCATTGATCTCTGGCCTCTTTATAATAGTTCTTAACATATTTGAAAAATGTTATCAGGTCCTCCTTCAATCTTCCTTTTTCAAGGCCACGCATGCCACTTCTCCCAGCTATGCAGCTGTACCACCCCTCAGCCCCTTCCCCAGCGGGGCTGTACAACCCAGACAGGAGACGCGGCTGGGGGCAGGGTTGGAGGTTGTAAGGACGCATGGCTAGGAGGAGCTGCTGGCATGAGTTGCTGACTCGTGGAAGTGGTTGCACCATATTCTTCTCATTTGGCTGCTGTGGTATCCCTGTGGATACCGACTTTTGTCTATGGATATCTGCATCTGTGCGTGGAAATTTGTACCCACAAAGGCCTCTGTTTCTTGGGAATGTCCCCCATTTATCCACATCTTTCCCACACTGGACATACCAGTGCTGCACAGAGCAAGATAATTACTCTGAATACCTTACAGATTGATTGGAGCAGTGAGGGGGAGGAAAAATGCAACTAAGGGGTCATCTGGATTTTCAGCATGGAAGCTGAAGTCTCCAGGGATGAATGTGGAAGATGGTGAGAACAGGAAGTGAAAGAACCCGGAGTCCAATTCAGGCTGCGTCTAGACTGCAGTGCTTTCAGAAATTTTTTTGAAAAAGCGGACACGCTCTTACACCATCCATGTAAAACATAGGTTCCCAAACTGGGGGGTGCACCACCCGCATGAAGAAATTCCCAGGGGGCGCAAGGCAACCCAATCTCCCCCTCCCCCTGCCAATCCCCTCCAAGAAAGAGCACGGTCCATCTGGTAAAAAAAATTCAGAAAATGCTATGTGAAATGTCCAGTATTTTCTGTTTTTCCTGGCTTGGGCGTCCGTCGGAACACGCATAGCTCAGGCTGGCTGGGGCACGGTGAAGGATGGAGCGTCCTGGGTAGACTTCAAAATGGCTGCCTTAAAAGGGCAATGCCTGCTCTTCTCTTAAAAGGGCAACCTTTTTTTGTTTGTTTGTTTGGTCAACAACTTTTCCCCTGGAGTATCGGCACCTTTTTTTTTTTACACTGGTCCTAGGAATTAAAGGGAATTAAAGGGGCTGGTGAGTTCCTTTTTTTTTTTTTTTTTTTTGTTCAACAAGTTTTGTTGTTATTATAGGGGGAAAGGGGCGTGAGGGTTTCTCAAAAATCAAAAAGGGGGCATGATGCCGAAAATTTTGGGAACCACTGTGTAAAACTTGTTTTATGAGGAAGAAGGGATATGTCAAAAGAGGACTTTTTTCCAAAATTTGGCACTGTGTAAAAGTGCAAAATTTCGGAAAAGCCTCTTTCGACAATAAAGTGGAAAAAGATACACAATTTGCATACCGTAAATTGTGTTTCTTTTTCCAATTTATCTTTGCAGTGTAGACCTAGCCTCAGACAGGAAGGCTGAGGGAGGAGGAACTGGGGAGCCGGTCAATGACAGCAACATGAAAAGAGAGATTAGAAAACAGCTGGATGGATGTGATGAGAAAGAGTGGGGAGGAATCTTGAAAGCTGTGAATGAACAATTTGCTCAAAATTTTGAGGTTGAAAGGAGATGTGAGATTGGGTTATAGCTGTTGAGAAGTGGTTCAGAGGCCAAGAGATCTTGTTGTTGCTCAGGTCAGAAGAGGAATTGTTACTTGAATGAGGAAAGAAAAATTGGGGCATAGAGATCAATAAATAGTGAGTGATGAAAGGGAAGAAGTATGATGCAAGAGTTTGGAACTCAGAAGGAGAAGAATCAACACTAGATGACACACAGGCGTGTTAATGCAGCTGAGCCTAAATACATATTTAATTCATGCTAAATATGTATTCACATGAAACTAGTCCGAGAGACCTGGCATACTTTTAACAAGATTCTATTAACTAATCTTTTGAAAGCTGGGAATTTAACGGCGACCAACTAGTTTTCTGTGTGCTAAACTTGTGAAACACAATTTCAGTCAGAGTCATGGATTGTGTCATAGCTTGGGATTTTGGATTTCCAGGATGCTGTGAAGTTGGATTTCCAGGATACATGAGGTTATGAAATACCTGCGATCCTCTCTGTGTCATTGAGGGTAGTACCATTAAAGTCAACCTAGTTATGCTGGCTTTTGTGTTGCTGGGATCAGAATTAGGCTCTTATCTTTTATTATAAGCAGGTGGTAGGCACATAACATACCAGAGTAACAGTGGGTATCTCACATACCTCAAAAATATCTAGCATGCCAATGGATACTTTAGGTACTGAAGTCACTACCTACTGTGTCTACTAGTGCACAATGGATGAGGGTACTGTGAGTATACCCTATCTAATCCGTTCCCTGCCTCAGTCCCTTCTGGCCTCTGCCTGAGGGTTATATTTTGGCTATATTTGGTTGTAGGGTGAAGTATTCAGATAGCTGGTTGGTATGGGTAACCTGTGGTATACAGGAGGTCAGATGGTCTGGTGGGCCTTTTGATCTTCAAACCTATGACCAGAGTTTCCTGGGAGACATTCCACCACCTGCCAATTGGACTTTTGCTCTGAGCTGGTATCACTCCCAGAAGAACAACTTTAGGTAGGCCATTTTATCACTTTCCCTTGAGTCAATTTTGTGTTCGTAGGTAGGGTTGGTTTACAGGGTCTCAATCCTGCCAAAATACAACTTCAGTTGCCCACTCATGCATGAACATACTTGGAGTAGCAGGGGGTTAATAAGCATGTAGCTTTGTCTCTGTTTCTTACAAATCTGTTGCTCAGAATACTCACCTTTCTTTATGCTCACAGCTGGGTCAATAAACTAGAAGCCTGCCTTGCAATGGGCTTGGATCAAGCTCCTAAATCCTCTTTTAGCTCCATCAAAATACTAGTGTGACTTTCAGAGGTGCTCATTAAGCACCATTTGCACTGAAGTAAGGAGAGATGACACTGTTAGGCACCTGAAGAGTAAATCTCTAATATTCAGGGACCTAATATGCAGTTGTTAACTTAAATGTAGGGACTGCTTTGGCCCAGGTATTTAACAGCTCATGCACCCATCCTTTATTTCAATCTGCTGATCTGTCCCGTACACAAGGCAGTTAGGAGTAAGCGTTGCAACCTACACATGCTAAAGTCAGTGGTTGTGTACATATAAGCTTTCCCATTCCGTGCATGAAAGGAATTATTTTTCCTAGTTCTGGGAGCATTTTTTTCCCCCTTGAAAAGATAAAACTTGGGAAATTAAAAAATAATAACCCGGAGTGACAAGTATAGATTGTATATTACCCTTGGGTGTAAATAGGCACAGGCAGGGAGATATTTGTGGATCAGAAGTCAGGAGAACAAAGTGAAAATTTTATCTTTATAAGAAGTGTCTCTTAATGAGGAAACAAGACATTAAATAAGAAGTTTTCTCTAATGAGCCCCAGTAACCAAAGCAAACAGAGGACTAGTAATGAATTTAGACATTACCCATAAAAGAAGATCAGGTGGTTCCTTTGATGAAAAGTGAAAATCACCCGAAATCAAACAAGCCTGTGCATAGTTCAGCACATCTTTATGTCGATCTTTCACATGCTTTGCTCTAGGCATGTTTCAAATGTAACCTGGTTTGACAAGCTGCGCTGGAAAAATGCCAGATGAGCAAATCTACATTTCTTAACCTATACAACTAATGCAAACATGTTTTTGAGGTTGCTTTATTTATCTTCAAGTTCTGATGTTTCTTGCTTCGTCTCTCCCTTTTTTGGTGTTCTGTATTTTCTGATTCTTCTAGCCATGCCAGTATATACTCTCCAGTTCTGCAGTGGAAAAACAGAAGAGGGGGAAAACAAAATATTGGAAACACAAGAAGTAAGCTGTTCTAGACATCAGACTCCCAAAGATCTCGCTGAAAGCGTGAGGTGCCAAGCTATCAGGATAAATTATATCTTTACGTGCACCTTATGCAATCAGGTGAAGCCAACAGGGTTGCGTGGGAAGTATACAATACAGAGCCCAGCTTGACTCATTACTGTTTGTCCTCATCTAACCTCCATTATCTCCGGTTATAACGAGAATCACACTAGCCTAGATCAAAACCTGGTCAAGCTAATTCCTCAGGGCGGTGGACATCGTATTCTGCCCTTTCAGCACCTGATCTTGTGCCCACTGGCCTTCAACAGATTTTGAGCAATGAGGAATGAGTTTAATGAATGGAATGGAGAATCAATACCAATAAGAACTCATCTAGTTCAATCCAGCTTTTCAGTTTTCCTCCGAGGAGAACAAGAGAGAAACTAACCGCTGAGGAAAAGGAACGTCTTGACTATAACATGAGGTAGGGAACCTTTTCTGGGTCAGGGCCACTGACCCATGGACAAATCAGTCGGGGGAGATATACACAAGTGAGTGAGGGGGCCCCTGACTGAGTAGGAGAAAGACACTTCCGACATTCCCCTTGCACACCAGAGCCTGGGTAGGGCGGGGGGGCGGGGGCAGACTAGATGAGGTGATACATTATAATGCCATTCTGGCTGATTGAGGCCTTGTTTTGCTTGCTATTAAAGCTAATGGGGTACTTTCTGTTGATGTCAGTTAGAGCTGCATCAGGTCGGTAACTTCCAGGAGTCACCCTAAGAGATGAGTCCATTTGGTGTAGGGAGAATTACACAGCATCCGTCAATCTTCTCATAAACTACTGATATCACCTGGTGTAAGAAAACCATACGTTCATTTAGGGTTGCCATTTGTGGGCTACTGTCAGGCCAGATCTACACCAGGAACAGGGGGAGAAATTCAACTTACAATACACAACTCCAGCTATGAGAATAGCGTAGCTGGAATCAACATACGTTAAATTGAATTTCTGTGGTGGCCCCACTTCAGGAGGTCTGCAGGAGAAACTCTCCTGTCAACTTTCCTTACTCCTCACCACCCCATGGAGTTCCAGAGCCAAGAGGCCACAATCAGCATTTGATTAAGCAGGTCCTTACTAGATCCAATAAATCAAACTCCAAAAGATTGATCTCCAGAGTGTCAGTCTCCAGGAAAGTATAGACAAGGCTTCAAAGGAAGGATGATGGTGAGAAGAAAGCAAACTATAGCTTTAGGATCCATTATTTCACATGGAAAATATTATGTATTCCATATGAAATGTTAGAACAAATAGGATTCTTTGCAATAGATATAGGGATTGACTTATTCATAGGTCACTATATTTTTTACAAAAGCGTAAAGGCCACATATCAGCAAAGCACCTAAAGATGTGCTTTAAAACGTCTCTATTCAGCAAAGTATCTAAGCATGTGCCTAACTTTAAGCATTCACATAAAACCCTTTGATGTCAATGGGACATAACTACATTCTCGAGTTATGCACGCAACATTTTGGCACCTGAGGCGGGGAGCTCAAATGACGCCCCCATGCTCCCTTGCTTGGGCCAAAACTTTGAAAGGTCTCAATTCTGCCTTCTTCTGTTCTACTCTACCACCATCTCTTTTGCATCTGGAGCAGAGAGAATACATATGCACCAGCAGCAGACACAATTTTCTACACTCTGGGTCCTAGTGGCAGCCCCCCTTCCCCACAGTCTGGCACCTGAGGTGGCCACCTCAGTTCACCTCATGGTAAAGCCAGCCCTGTATGCACATGCTTAAGTTCTTTGGTGAATCAGGGTCAATGGCAGATACATTTGTGTGCCTGAGCTATTTGCTTACTGAGCTTAGCCGAAAACATGGTGAGGCAAAATCTCATGCGCTTAGTGAGACTGTCAAACTATGTTTCAGCCAAACCAAGACCAGTTTTCATCAGGACTCCTGAAACGATTCCACCTGGAGAGTTGTTCCCATGCAAAATGTCATCATTCTACCTCTCTACTTTGCTACTAGATATTTTCAGGAGCACATATTGGGGAACAAAGGGTTTGTACTCTCAAGTAATTTTATTCAAACTTTTAAAACAGTCTTATGGACAAAGACAATGCCTGGAACATTTCAGCCTGGAAAGTGAATGTTTTTAAAAAATCACAAGGGACTAAAGAAAAGGAGTTAAAGGAGGGGAATCATTTTGCAGCCTCAGCTATAGCCATCTCTTTTTCTGCTTGTCCTAATCAGGCTTGTGTCATGTGAAATGTTGTGAGAGTAAAATGGTATTACATGGAAAAGGACTTGATGTTATCCACACGGCTCAGAAAAAACAATCATGAAATGATTCACTGTGGGCCTAATATGCTCTGAGAGACGAATGTTTCTGCAAAGCTGGCAAGACGAGAGGGTGCCAGATGATAACTGAGAGAGCCCCCGGGGCACAAGCTCAAGTCAAGGGTTACTCGTGTGAATCATTGAGACTTGCATAGAGACTAAAGCAGTGCGCAATTAAAGCAGATTATTTCAGGGGAGGAAATAGGTCACATAGCAGAAAGGTATTTTCTTCCTGGAAGGTTCCCCAACTGTGCACAGCACTGGTAGATGTTATAAAAGTTATGACCTCAAGTGCATGCGTGTGTGTGTGTGTGTGTGTGTGTGTGTGTGTGTGGGCTGGAAATAAGACAGACACACAAAAACAAATGCATGAAAAACATCTGCATGCCCATTGCCCTCCAAATAGATTATAGAGCTCCCAACTAGAGAATCAATTATTCATTCCCTAAAATGTGTATGAGAATCAACTGATCCCGATAAGAATTTTAAAATGAGCAAAGCCTAACAGAGCAGTGAGGCAGCCCTTAAATGGTCTTGATTACAGTGAACATGATGAAATAAAGGAGTGCTGCGTAAAATGCACTCTTGCAATGTTGCAATTCATATCTCCAGCTGAAACTAATGGAGATCAAACAGTATAAACCTGGAGTATCACAGACTCAATCAATCAGACTCAAAGGGTTCTATTGCTTAATTCCATAGAGGTTGTCTCAACCACGTGTCCCGGGAAGGAAAATAAAACTAATTACAAGTCAAAGTGAAAATAATGTTCTTTAATTATTCTGAGACCCCTTCCTGCCAATGAATACCCAAGAGAAAGCCCAAATCAGAACCTCAGATTGGAATTTTTCACAATCTCAAGTGGAGGAACTGTATTTGAACCCCAATGATGCCAATTAAGGGGGAACAGGATGGGGAAGAGGGGAAAATGCTCCTCCCTAAGATTTTTGCCTTTGTTCAAGGTTCCATAAGCTATGGATTCAAGGAGGCCACAGGCCATCCACTTTTAAAGCAGTGGTCCTGTACGGAATCAGTATAGCGACTGCCGGAATGTTCTGGACCATTTCTTCAGTCACACTCCTAACATTTGACCAGACTGTTCCTCCCCACAGACAGAGGAGCAGCAGATCCAAATGGCATTGTGAGTTAATGCATGGAGACTCTGTTCCTGTACACTGAGCACAGGGGAGTCTGTGGAGAACTTCAATCCAGCCAACATGAAGCACTTTGTGAGTGATCAACGGCTCGATTTCAGGTTGGCGGTCGGTTTCTAGCGGAGTGCCCCAAGGTTCGGTTCTAGGACCGGTTTTGTTCAATCTCTTTATTAATGACCTGGATGAGGGGATGGATTGCACCCTCAGCAAGTTTGTGGATGACTCTAAGCTAGGGGGAGAGGTAGATACGCTTGAGGGCAGAGATAGGGTCCAGAGTGACTTAGACAAATTGGAGGATTGGGCCAAAAGAAATCTGATGAAGTTCAACAAGGACAAGTGCAGAGTCCTGCACTTGGGACGGAAGAATCCCAAGCACAGTTACAAGCTGGGGACCAACCAGTTAAGTAGTAGTTCTGCAGAAAAGGACCTGGGGTTACAGTGGATGAGAAGCTGGATATGAGTCAACAGTGTGCCCTTGTAGCCAAGAAGGCTAATGGCATATTAGGTTGCATTAAGAGGAGCATTGCCAGCAGATCCAGAGATGTCATTATTCCCCTTTATTCGGCTTTGGTGAGGCCACATCTGGAGTATTGTGTCCAGTTCTGGGCCCCCATTACAAAAAGGATGTGGGACGCATTGGAGAGGGTCCAGCGGAGGGCAACCAAAATGATTAGGGGCTGGAGCATATGACTTATGAGGAGAGGCTGAGGAGTTGGGTCTGTTTAGTCTGCAGAAGCGAAGAGTGAGGGGATTTGATAGCAGCCTTCAACTTCCTGAAGGAGGTTCCAAAGAGGATGGAGAGAGGCTGTTCTCAGTAGTGACAGATGGCAGAACAAGGAGCAATGGTCTCAAGTTGTGGTGGGAGAGGTCCAGGTTGGATATTAGGAAAAACTATTTCACTAGGAGGGTAGTGAAGCACTGGAATGGGTTACCTAGTGAAGTAGTGGAGTCTCCATCCCTGGAAGTGTTTAAGTCTTGGCTTGACCAAGCCCTGGCTGGGTTGATTTAGTTGGGATTGGTCCTGCCTAGAGCAGGGGGCTGGACTTGATGACCTTCTGAGGTCTCTTCCAGCTCTATGATTCTATGATTCTATGTGAGTAAGAGAGAGGGGAAAATCTCAGTCGGGGGGAGACTTTGGGACCCTGGGGAAGGAAGGAGAACAAGCAGGGACTGAAATACAGTCCCTGCCATTGGATAGAGGACCATAATTTGCTCCCCCGCTCCCAAGAAATATCTGAATTAGCACCTCTGATTTAAACTCAGTCATATCTGAAACTACCCCCACAGTTTTAGTTCTTAGTTGAATCCATATCAGGTATGGTCTCATTCTTCAGTTCTGCTTTGCATGTACTTCAAGATGATTGAGTCTCATAAGGTTGTTGAACTCACAGGATTTTTGTGACTTTGGGGAGAAATCTCACAGGAACAATGCCTGAAATTTCAGTATTATCAAATCTGAACCCAAACCTTCCTTTTAATTTGCCTCAGTACTAAACCCCAAGACCAATATGATCCGCATCTGCACATTGCTTATTGGGTCCCTTTCTGCTGAATTATGACAGCTTTTGGTTCTCAGCCTGCACAAGGGGCCAGTGTAAATAGCGGGAAAAAAGTCTCCCACTTGCTGTAGACAAGCAAGAGAAAAACATTCAATGCCGAATATTAAAAACCAACCATTTAGCTTTAAAACACTGCAGTTCCTTTATTTAGTATGATTATTAACCAACATTGAAGGATGGATTCTGATTAAGTTCAGTTGAGTTCACATGAATGCCATCTGGCATCATTTTACATTTGTCAACCTGAGACGTTCTTAACATGAAGAGATTTGTAATTTATCGTGCCTCACTCCGGGTTTTTTTTCTCATAAGAATCAGAAGGTGGCCTGATTCACTTGTGGGAAATAGAAAGTTGGAACTTTAAGTTAAGTATTTAGGGTGTGTTTGGATGGGGAGGAGTCCTATTTTATCATGCTCATTTAGTGTTATATTTTTCTTCTGGGCAGGTCATGAACTAACCTTTTATTCAGACGTTGGATAGCTTAAATATTTCCTTCTTTATCTGGTTAGAGAAGATAATTAGTATTGAAAGCCTCTTCTACACTTACTGGCACCATCGACATACTCACCGTGACATGTTGCCTGTGGTAAGGCTGGGGCGGGCTGTTCTCCTGATGACACCGGTTACTCTTCTCATCTTGGTGGAATACCCACATTAAAAGGAGCACACTTGGGCTATGTCTACACTGGCGCGATCTTGCGCCTGAGATATGCAAATAAGGCTAAGTGTAGAATATCGCCGAGCCTCATTTGCATATCTAATGAGCTGCCATTTTTGCGGAAGAGGCCCTTGTGCCAGAAGGAGCTGTCTACACTGCCCCATCTTGCACAAGAAAAACCTTCTTGTGCAATGCCGTTATTCCTGAAAATAATCAGCATAGCAGCATTACGCAAGAGGGTGTTTTTCTTGCGCAAGAAGGGGCAGTGTAGACAGCTCCTTCTGGCGCAAGAGCCTCTTCCACAAAAATGGCGGCTCATTAGATATGCAAATGAGGCTTGGCGATATTCCACGCTTAGCCTCATTTGCATATCTCTGGCGCAAGACCGCGCCAGTGTAGACATAGCCTTGGAGATCAATTATTCACATCTAAGTAGACACAATAAAATGATACCCAGTGGATCGATCGCTGCAGCATCAACCCACCATGTAGTGAAGACAAGGCCTTAATCTGGGGATATGTGTACTATTCCTTTAAGCTTGTTAGTAGGAAAGAGAGAGAGAGGCTGAAGAATATCATAAGAAGAAGATCTGCTTGTGAAGCAAAGACAGAGGAATAATAGATTTAAGTACATTACCTCCCTTATCCAGGACTCTCTGGTTTGGCAACATCCATAGTCTGGCAAGACCACAGATATTTCTAGACCACAGAGCCCAACTATCGGGAGGTCAGGCCATGGGGCAGGAGTGCAGCAGGTGGGGGCTGGCAACTCAGCTGGGAGCCCTGTGTTGGGGAGGAAGATGGAGGGACAGATGGCGCAGTGGGGAGTTCTGGCCATGACAGCGGCCATGAAGCTTTAGCCCCAGTGGCAGCCAGGGAGCTCCGGCCCCAGCCACAGAGCTCTGGCCCAGCGGCATCTAGAGAATTCCAGCCCAGAGAGCCACAGGGCTGAGCTGGAACTCTAGCCAGGGGCAGTGGTTCAGCACTCAGCTGGTCCAGCAACTCACCTCATTCAGGACTGGTCAGGTCCCAAGGGTGCTGCACTAGGGAGGTCCAACCTGTATTATTTTTCCTTGTTCATGGCTAGAACAAAGGGAGATTTCTGTGGTTTTTCACCATTGTTTCACAACATTTGTGTGTGTGTTTTGTGATCCTTCCAAATAGACGTTCTTTGAGAGTGCTTGCAGTCACACTTGAATGTTACTAGTCTGTCCCTGTGTCACTCACACACCTTCTGGCTGTGGTTCACTGTCCCATATAATGGCACAGATACCGCTTACAGAGCGAAGAATGAATTTCCTCTACAGCCTTAGCTGAGCACAAGCTGGCTTTTAGGTCATGTGGTAGAGGCTCATGCACTAAGTTCCTGAGGTCCCAGGTTCGGTTCTGCCTCTCAACATTACACTTGCACACATTTTGATGTCAAGTCCCTGAAGCTTTAAACAAATGTCACAGCACTGACTCAAACCAAGGACAAAAGCCAGCTCCTCCCGGAGACAATACAAGTTTTACTCCAAAAAAAGGGAAAATGCAAAAAGCCTGATGATAGTTATTTTGTAGGATCAGACTTAATAATGAATCTAGGTTATTTCCCTGCAATGTCAAGAACATGGACTCACATTTTCATAAGTGACTAATGATTTTGGGTTGCCTCGGTTATTGCGTGCTCACTTGGAGATACTTAAAAGAAGGCTTGTTATTACACTGGGTGAATGACGGATCAGTCACGAACTTTACCCTCATGGTATTATTTTACAGCCACAACAGCAAAATAAACCTTTTTAATGAGACTCTTGGTAAAATTCAAGAAAAAATTCTGTTCTTTATCAACTCAGCTAAGATGAAACATGTGAACACAATAAGTTTTCTCTTACTTCCAAGATAAACTACATAGTATAAATCCTTGTACAGTATTAAATATGGAACAGGCTTTATTTGAACTCCGTGGACTTTTTCACTTGTAATTTTCATATGTTCCCATTGCATTTGACCCAAATATAAATGGTATTGTGGTTGTGTTCTACTTAGGAAAGATTGTGGAAGGACATGAGAAAGGTAGGGAAAAAAACAGTCCAGGAGAAAAAAAACCCAATGAAAACTGAAGAGGGGCAACTTGAGAACTAACTAGAGAGATTGGGATAAAAAAGGAGCAGAGATGGGAAAGAGAAATGTGTGAATAAAAACCAAATATGAGCAAGTTCATCAGATGGTGTAAATTGAGATGGTTCCACTGAGGTCCATGGAACTATGCTGATTTACATCAGCTGAGGATCCGCCTAGCATGTTACGGTGTCTATACCTGGGGTGGGGAACCTCAGGCCTGGGGGCCATATGTAGCCTCTGACTTGCCTGGATCTGGCCCCCAAGGCTCAGGGGTCCTGCCCAGCATTGGGGAGCCTGTGCTGGCACTCCAGGCTCCTCCCACTACCCCACTGCGGGGCTGGAGCACACAAAATCTACTAGCCTAGGCCTCCCACGATCTGGTGCATGAGGGGATATGGGGCGTGTCTTTCTCCTTCTCAATCAGGGACCACGTCAGTGAGGGTTTGTTTGGGGGCCGGGGTTGTTTGTTGTTGTTTTGCTTCTCATTTGTGTGTGGCCCTCAACTGATTTTTCTGAGAGTCAGTGGTCCCTGACCCCAAAAAGGTTCCCCATCTCTGGCCTATACCGTCACTGCACTCCTGGGCTAGAGCAAAGACATTAAGGTTACGTCCATACTACAAGTTTTCTCGGCAAAAAAAATATGCAAATGAGGGACTCATTTGCATGAGTCATGATCCCATTTGCATATTTTCTGCCGATCCATTTTTGCGCAAAAACAAGCAGTGTGGACGTTTTCTTTTTGCACTACCCCCCCTTTTTCCACAAGATCCTTATTCCCCAAAAAAAGGAAGTTTACCGATCTTGCAGAAAAAGAGGGTTTTGCGCAAAAAGAAAATGTCCGCACTGCTTGTTTTTGCACAAAAACCCCAGCGCAAAAAAGGATCGGAAGAAAATATGCAAATGAGATCGTGACTCATGCAAATGAGTCCCTCATTTGCATGTTTTTTGCGGCGTTTTTTGCGGCGAAAACTTGTAGTGTAGACGTAGTGTAACTGGCTGTTGCAGTATAAAGCCATCCTTCCCTGCATTTAACACCTTATTTACATCAAAAGCTAAGTATGGGAAACTTCCAAGCCACTCAGTTAGCCTCATTAGCACCAGTACTTCAACGGACAGGTACTTCCTCCCCGCTTCCCCCCGCTTCTTTTTCTATTATAGATTCTGTTCCTGTTATTTCCATTCCAGCTCATCCGAAGAAGTGGGTTTTGCCCATGAAAGCTCATGATACTAGACATATTTTTGTGAGTGTCTAAGGCTCCGTCTACACTACTGGGTTATTTCAAAATAAGTTATTTTGAAATACTAACTCCCGAAATAACTACTTTGAAATAAGCTCATTTCTCTTCACAAGCAGAAATTATTATTTTGAAATAACAGGCTGGGCAGTGTGAATGCTCGCCTTGTTATTTCGAAATAACTCCCTAGTGTAGCTATGCCCGAAGATGCCACAGGACTACTAGTTGTCTTTAAAGTTACAGACTAACATGGCTACCTCTCTGAGACTTTCTAGCCTTTCAGTAAATCTGGTAAATAAATAGGGGGGCAATTGTAAAAAACGGTGTGCAATATTTTTCTCTAGTTTCCATAAACATGTGGGAAATGATTTGATTGGCTTTGCTGGTGGATAGGACTGAAGGCAATGGGAATCTCCCCTGATATAGAACACACATTTTTTCAGTGCTATTTTTTGTAGTTGAATCACCTATTATAAAAGAGTGAGAGTTTTAAATGACAGGTTAGCCAATTCTAACAAATCTAACGTGCAAATTCTAGTCTTGCATACCTCCTCCCCCCCCCCCCCAGTAAAATAGTATGAGAGATTGCTCATGAAAATGAAATACAGACTGAGGGATGGCTTTTAAAAAGCAATTTTGTAACTTTTAATTTTCTTCTGAGGCAGTTAAGGTGCCCCTATCTGCAAATATCAAGCATTTATTTGGATCCTGTGCTGGCTTCCTTTATCCTAGGATTCATTCCACCTGCAGTTCCTCTTGCCCTCCACTGGCGAAGGGAGATGAGGGGCCACATGAAAGGTATTTCAGCCTGTGAAGACATAAGATCTCCCTTTCTTTCTCCAGTGTAACAGAGTCCAGCCCGTATCTCCCAGGTCTCATGTTTACCATGACAGCTCCTTTGAGCTTTTCCCCTGCATTGTGACTGGCAACAAAATGACTAATTAACATATAAACATGCAACTTTAAAATCTTCCCTTTGCTGTTTATCAGCTATAAACTAGTGAATCTCTCCAAGATGCCTTGAAGAAGGTGAAAAAACTCACTGAACATAAGAACATAAGAATGGCCGTACTGGGTCAGACCAAAGGTCCATCTAGCCCAGTAGCCTGTCTGCCGACAGTGGCCAGCGCCAGGTGCCCCGGAGGGGGTGGACCGAAGACAATGATCAAGCCATTCATCTCCAGCCTCTGGAAACCTTGTCAGTTGTGTGCCAAGGGGAAAATTCCTTCCTGACCCCCCCAAAACTAGAACTTGCTTAGCCTCACAGTATCTTGGAAATGTAGCTCAACCGACACCTGCATTATAGGTTAGGGAACTCAGGGAAACAACCGATTACCCTGAGGGCTTTCCACACAGGAGGAGTGTGTGAGAGGCAATGAACTCTTCCTTTCCTTCCTGACCTCTCCAGCCCAACCAATAGCAGGAAGGAGGAAGAGGGAAGTTTTCTCTCCCTTCCCCCTGATCTGACATGCTCTCCACATGCATTCTGGGAATGAGGAAAGGCCCAGGGTGATTAAGCATATCACTCCCTTTCTCACTCCTCTCAAGAGTTTGAGAGTCTTCTTTCCCCTGCATGTTTGATCAAACATCCTCCCCACTCACGGAGATGACAGGGAAAGGGAACAGCTTCAAGAGTTGAAATGCCAAATGATTCACCCCAAGCTTTAATTGTCATCTCAGGTCTGGTTCAAGCACAGTTCAGAGTCGCACCACACCTTTGAATACTTGGGACGAGGAATTTACCAGACATGCCCATAGAGATTTGGAGAGTGTCAGATAAAGGAATACTGTGAAGACTAAGGAAATCCATGCTGATATGAAAGATGTATGTTTACCTGTTCCATTACTTTCCCTCTGGGCAAGGCTATGCCTCTTGCCACACTTGAGTCATCCTTCCTTGAAGAAGCAACTTCTTGTTGATTTTAGCAGCGGCACATCAGCCTTTCTGCAAACAAACGTGTCTGCACATATCATTTTTTCTCATCTACTAACAACCAACACAGGTATTCCCATGTACATAGGAGTAGATAAGTGATTCATCTCCTCCTTCAGGTGACAGTGGCGGACACTGCTGAGGACAAAAACCAAAACCAAACCAAACAAAAAAACAGATGGGGACCAAGAAATGTCTCATGATGAGCGGAAGGGGAACATTTTGAGCAAAGCTGCCAAATTTCTTCCTGCTGCAATTCCTTTGCAACGATGGAGGAACACCATTAGTGACATTCTCATCAGACCCATGTCCCATGCCGGGCAATGTCCTATTTCCAACAGTGGCCTGTACCAGCTGTAAGAAATCCAGCAGCACTGAAATGGCAGGCCCGCAGGGTGATTTTCTTCCGGGCCCCCATCAGTTGAAATTTGGCTTATGCCCTGATGTTTGAGAGAGGGTACCCCCTCCTCTGTTGGTCAAAGGAAAACAGAATTTGAGCTAGAGATCTAGGCATTTGTCTTGATCCAAGAAGATGCCAATGTGTGGGGAATTGTGTAAGGGGTATTGGTAGTAAGGGAGCAATGTACCTCAAATGGTAACACAGGGACAGGTTGCTCTGTATAATGCTTTCGGCACTGATAGAGTTTGGGGTTACCCTGTAGTATGAATGGTATTATGCCAGCTTTCAGATTCTATAATTGTGAATGAGGAACACCCAAAGGACTTTGTGTTGATTGGAAACATGGACATTGAGTGGAAAGTGATGAGAAGGCAAATCCAAGCCAGGGTGATAAAACCATGGAGGTGGAGCATCAGTCAAGAGAGGCTGTGGTAGCACACAACACCTGCCACCTTCTCCCCATAGGGGGTCACTTGGTGTAGCCAAAATAGTGGGTATTGCTGGCCTGGGGGAAGGCTGGAGTAAATGATGCTCAGATTTGGATCACACCCTCAATAGTCTGCATCAGCAGAGCTCCTATGAGAACCATGGCAGAACATAAAGGCGCTTATAACTAGCAGGACCTTGGGAGAAGAGGGAAGCTTCCTGCATGCACAGGCTCCAGCTGCTCTGGAGATACAGGTAATTGTTAGAGACAGGCCAGGAATGGGTCAGAAGAGGGACCGTGGCATCAGTTACATGGATCCAGCGATGCTTGCGTCTTGTGCAAATGGTCCTGAGGTTTGTGGTGGCTATGCTAGCCCAGTGAATGGAGCGAATGCCCAAGAAGAATGTGGGTTGCAGCCTCATGTCTTTTCTCTAGATCAGAAGCTGGGTCAAAACTCACCAGGGTCTGCCTTCACCCTCATATCTCCCCCCTGGCTGTGTTCTGTACATGCCAGAAGGAAATACAGGAAAAGTAGTTTTGTCAATTCACAATGGACATTTTTAAGGTTATGCTCGTGGAAGAAGGTAGTTGGTTTGAAACCCTGGTGATATGATCGGATTCAGCTATTTTATGAAGGCACTATTATTGCCAACTTGACCAGGCACTGGTCCCTTCCCACCTCTTGTCCATTTACACTAGATGTTGTCCATTTGTACAAGGCCTTACACAATGAGGCCACGATGTGGGTTGGATTTCTGGGCACTTCTGTAAAGATAACACTAAATGATAATCAGTCTATGGCACATACAGTTACATGTAACTTTATCAGAAATTGGAAGGGATCTTGGCCGTCACTTTAGTATCAGCTATCCAGGCTGTTGAAAAAAAGAGTAGCAGTGAAAATACTTCAAGCAGCTCACCAAGGATTAAACATTTTTTTTCAAGGAGTATTTCTTTAATATGGCCCAGGAACAGTTGCTAAGGCATAGCACCATTGCCATGGGGCTTGGTACATTCCTCAGAAGGGCTCTTTGGGGTTTGCCCTTTAGCTCTCTCTTGCCTACATTCACTGTCTAAAACTGTCTGTTGAGACCTAGATAGCACCAGCATAAAGTGGTGAGTCAGGATATTGGGAATGCATCTGTTTCCTTATTGCTGCTTCCAAGGAATGTGAATGCTATCATTTAATATTACATTTCTGCAACAAACTGATCTCCATACTGTGGGACCATGTGATCCCCATAATCTCCCTTTAAGCATATTTTAGAAGATGAAGGAATTGTTTCTATCTGTTCTCATATCAAAGAGTAAGTTAAACTAGAATTAGTGTTGAGAGGCACATATTAGTAATGTAAGAGTATAAAATATAACACAAATATTCTAGTTAACTCTAAAACAAGTATTACAAAGTCAGGAATTTCAGAGCTATGCTTAAATTTAATAGAAATCAAACTATGGTAAGGTATGGAAACACACAGTGATGGCACACAAACAACTGTAGTGGAATTGAGAGTCCAAAGCCCTTAACATGGATGTACATAGACACACAATCTCGTACAAAAAGAGAGAAAAATATTCTACTGCTATATGCCCCAATTTGAAACTAATTGGCTGTTGCTTCTTGTGCACATACTGAGCTGTATCTTCTCCTGAGGACATTTTCTTAGGCCTGGTCCGCACTACAAGAGAAGGTCGAATTAAGATACACAACTCCAACTATGTTAGTTATGTAGCTGGAGTCGACGTATCTTAAATTGCATTTCCGCACTGTACACACAATGGGAGGTCGATGGGACTAAACGTTCCTGTTGGCTTTCCTTACTCCTCATGAGGAGAAAGAATAACCAGCACTGTCAGGGGTGCACTCTGGGTTTGATTTAGTGGGTCTTCACTAGATCATCTACATCGAACCTCAGAAGATCGATTGCAGCAGCATCAATCTTCTGTGTAGTGAAGACATGACCGGTGTGCTTTGCTTCTTTAGTATATTCATACATAGGGCTTGACGAACGGTGGCGAAAGCTGCTCGCCAGCCCCGCACTGCGCATGCGCAAGACCCGCATTGCGCATGCGTGTGCTGCAAATGAACGGGGCGCCCGGCTGAAATCTACTCACCGCGGGCGAGTAGATTCAATACTTTGTCGAGCCCTGTTCATACATGCATTTGCTGCAATTTAAGCCCATTGTTTCTTGTCCTATCAATAGAGATTAAGGAGAATAATTTTTCTCCCTCCTTCTTTTGATACCTTTTTAGGTATTTGAAAGCTGCTATCATATCCCCTCTCAGTCTTCTCTTTTCCAAACTAAACAAACCCAATTCTTTCAATCTTCCCTTGTAGGTCACATTTTCTAGACCTTTAAACATTTTTGTTGCTCTTCTCTGGACCTTCTCCAGTTTCTCCACCTCTTTCTTGAAATGTGGTGCCCAGAACTGGACATAATACTCCAATTGAGGCCTAATCAGTGCAGAGTAGAGTGGAAGAATGACTTCTAGTGTCTTGCTCACAACGCTCCTGTTAATGCATCCCAGAATCATGTTTGCTTTTTTGCAATGGTGTCACACTGTTGACTCATATTGTCAGGTAGATATTAGGAAATGCAAAGGAGACACTATCTTTTTTTGTTTTGCTACTTATAGAGATTGTTAAAACTTACTCCTTGTCTGATGAGGAGAAAATTGAATTGAGACATAAGCACCCATTTGGTTTCATCGTGTTTATGAATCTTGTGCATCATGAACAATGAACCATGTAGTTTACAACCTCATTTGTAATAGAGGTTTTTCCCCCCCTTCACATGCTAATATGACTGGATTGTACCCATTACCTTTTCCACAGGCTTCAGTTAGACACCTGCGCAGAGCACTTAGTTAATTGTGCACCTATGTGCAGTATTTGTCACCTATGAAACACCTGTCATGGAAGCCAACTCAGTAATAAAATCAGAGTCTATCCCAGTGGGTGCTGAGTGCCTCTCTTACAAATAAAAGCAAGGAGGGTTGAGGTCACCTCCTCAGAGACACTCACACGCTTGGAAACTCAAGCTCTTGGTGCCTTCATTTGAGAACCCGATTGCTTGAATACAATTGCTGTGTTCCAAAGAATTTCGCATTATTAGCCCAGTGCTTTCAAATCTGATGCTTAAAACCCATAAAGTACAAGGATCCATTTCAGCCTGTTGTAATTAGATACAGTGTGAAAGGAGCTGTATGTGTTCACACCTTTAAAATTATCGTGAACTAGAAGGCTTACCGGATGTTGCCGAGGTCCTGATGGGCATGAGACCAGGAGTGAGGGGGATGCATGAGTCAGGATGGGGGTTGAGGAGGGGTTTAGGGCAGACTGGTCCAGTGGGGCTTTCTCCCTCCTCCCTCAGTCCAGTGGGGCTCTCTTCCTCTCCTCCCCCCCAAGTCCGACAGGGCTTTCTTCCTCCTCTCCCTCACTCTGGAGGGGCTTTCGTCCTTCCCTGTCCAGCAGGACTTTCTCCCCTCCTCCTCCCCCAGTCTGGTGGGACTTTCTCCCTTACTCCTCTCAGATCCATTGCAGAACTGGGAACGTAACCCAGATCTCAGGAATTCCACTCCTGGACCAAAATCGGCCATTTGGCTGAAATATTAATCTAAGCCAGTGAATATTATAAAGTCATTCTTGTTCTGAGTCAGTTTTATTTGTTCTGAGCTCTTTGGGGAGGTTTGGATCAGGACTGGAGATGGCTTTAGCTTATGTTTATTTTCAAATAAAATGGTTTTTCCTAACACCTGGCATTTCAGGGGCTTTGGTTGGGATGGCTGTCTTCCTGATGAAAATTCGGGTTTTTTGTGACTCAAGCAATGGGGAAGCTCAGTGGCAGAGACTACGATTTTTGTCTTCATCTTCCGTGACAACTGGTTTCGTATATAGAGGAAGCTTAATATTTAAACATCAACCCATGAGGTCATCCCTTTAATTGTGAATCCAGAATTTAAATTGGAGAAAACTGGTTCACAATATGAGGAAAACTGAGCTCCTGTAATAATGGAGTCCAAATTTCACCACTTTTCAGAAGCTCCTGAATTCCACGAGTGTCTCCAAAATACCAATTTTAATTTGAAAACAGCTATTGCAATTTCCAATGCAATGGCAATAACAATGACAATAATAATATCTAGCTCTTGCAATGAAATGCTTTTGGCTCTGTGTGCAGACAAGGTGTTTGCTTTAGTGGGATCAGTAGAATTGCTTTCCTTTTAAATTAAAGTACCCCAGCATCTTCAGATTTGGGGTCCCCATTCTGAAGGGATTCATTCTCTGCTCAGTTGTACTGGTATAACCCGGTAGTAACTGAGGCTAGATCTACACTTGAAATCTACATTGGTATAACTACTCCAGTCAGAGGTGTGAAAAATCGATACAGCACTGTATCGAGGGGAGAGCTTTTCCTGTTGACATATTTCCCACCTAATACCCTCACAGGGGTATTAACTACATCTGCTCTCCTGTTGGCATAGTAGCATCTTCATTAAAATGCTATTGCAGCTTTTTAATTGTAGAGCTTCCCTGAATCAATAGTTACTGGAATGAATGAAATCAATGGGGCTGGTTCCAGATTGATACCAGATCAGAATATGGAACAAATTCTGGCAAACTGGGACAGAGTTTGTTTCAGATACCACCAGGGCAAAGTCAGAGTCACCCCAGAACAGAAACTTGATTTCCCATTTCACTGTGTCCCAAGGTGAAATTTTCATCAACACCTAAGTGACATGGATGTTCAATTAGTTGTAGGCCCTCTTAAGTGCTTACGTCACTTTTTAAAAATGAGGCATTGACTCCTAAATCACTTAGGGGCTTTTGCAAATGTTGCCATTGTTCCTAGAACATGCTTCCTACAACATGCTGATATAGTGTCTCTCAACTTACTAGGGGAAAAAAAGGAATATTCTCTGGAAATGGTCAACAAACATAGACAATATTTGATCTTTTCTTCAAAACAGGAGCTTTTGTTCAACTAGATTATTTAACAGCCACTTTTCCGGCCTTGAACTAAAAAGTGTAATAATAGATAGAACCAGTTTTTATTTCCAGATGTTAAGTAATAGCTTATTTGGGGTTGTATTTTTTCTATATGTATAGCATAACAGATAAAATTTGAGAGTGATTAGATGCCTTTTTTCTTATGGCCTCAGAAATATTGGTCATCTATGGATTTATAATGAAATACATGAATGGGGAAAGATGAATAAGAGTAAATGCTAAGCAAGTCCATTCGTAGATGGGAGGAGAAGATACAGCTGAATCTTCATCCAAACTGCTTAAACTCATTTTGATGTACCGTGATACAATTGATCTTGTTTCTACTTTTTTTTTCTTGTGCTCCACTGGATTCTAAGGTTCATTCAAAAACCAGAAGGAAAAGTGTTGAAATACTGCCAGAAAAAGTAGTGTTGTAGGGTTTCTAGCTTTGATTTAAAGGAGGAAGACGCAGAAATCCTAGGAGAGTGGTTTTTCTTGTGCCTTTCCTAGCCAAGTTTGGCTAGGATAGCTATTACCTATTTCAGTGCTTGCCATCACAGAACTCCAAAACCATTTGAGACCCTTCCATAAGTAGGATGGCTAGGATGATGAGCAGCACTATGTGAAATGTTCTCCACGGTGTGGCTGGTTATGAGAGGAACCCTGCACTTTGGTAGGTTTGTGGAACTATGATAAAGTGATCTCCTTGTTGACTAAGATTTGCTGTTGAGTAGAACCACTGGCCCATTGTGAGTAGCACCAAAGGACTGAAAGTTGTTCAGAGACTCAGACTGTTAGAATCCGGTCCATTCGCTTTTTTGAAGAATCTAAGACTGGGCAATGATCCTTCTCAAATAGGCCTTCTTCCAGTTTCCTACAGGGGTTGACTGTCTGGGCCTGTTTACAGCATATTTTGCAAGATTCTGTGCAAAAAATGACGTTCTGTGAGAGTCTGAGCTAAAATGACCAGCCTAACCATATGATATTTCAGGGGAAAGATAGATGCTTTGCCCTTTTACAAGTCATGGGCAGGGGATACAATGGAGGCATTATTTGATCAGGGAGATTTCGACCCTGCACAAGAACACTGTTGCTATTCTCCCCACATGAGGAATGTATGTTCAAATTGCCGCAGATTGAAACTAAATCCAAGTCAACGAAGGACACCGCAGTGAGGAATATTTTTAGAAAAGGAGTTTACTTTGGTGCTTCCCCAGCTTAACCAAACACACACCTGAACCGCCCTCCTACCTCCCAGGCAGGGTGTGAGGAAAAAATGCTTGCGTGCAAGGCACAAAGGAGTAAACAGCTGTTGGCACCTCACTCACAAGGGTTTCCCTGACTTGGCTGCCAGTCTCCATAGCAACTGCCAACCACAACCTGCAAACAGTTACCTAAATTGCATTACGCATACTAGCAGAACTCCCACGGAGGGAATCCTTGTTTATATTTCTGTTGCCATGGGATCTATTTCCGCTGTGATCTGGTTACACTCTGTATCTGTGCGTGGTTGTGTATGTGTGTGTGTACACAGCCGAGTGACTTTTGCTCCGGTGGAAGCCAATGCATGTGTGACGAATAACTTGTGGAAACCAATGCCTGTTTGCAGTGTGACTGCCTTTCAGGATCTATTGAGAAATTCATTCAGACTTCAAACTTTAAGGTAGTAATTTCCATGTGCTGTGACTATTTTTCCTCTTGTCAGATTACGTTAGCAACCCCTGGAACGGATTTTAACTTTGGAATTCTAGTTATAATTCAACAAAATAATGAAAATCATCTTCTGTCAGGAACCAGTCAGGTGAATAGTTTTGGCCCAAAACAACATGTTGGAAAAAGTTCTGAGTGACTGAAAAATGAGGGTTTAGGATGGAAAGATCATCTCTGAGCCTTAAGTATCAGTATCATTGCTTTCATGAGTGTGATATGCTGTACATTCACATGCTTCTGTTGGTTTCAGTGATGCAAGTAACCAGTGCTTTGTACATTTCACAGCCTCTTTGGGGCTGCGTTAGCCCCTTCCATGCCAGTGTGTAAAATGTGTGTAAAATCATACCCTTGTGGTTAGAAAGTGTTTCAGCCAGCAGTGGCAGAGCCTTTCCAAAAGTGAGGGGACAGGTGCGCTGCCCCCCTGAGAGCCCCTCCTTTCCCCCTGAGGCCCCAACCTGGCTCCATCTCTTCCTCCCAAGGTCCCTCCTCTTCACCCCTGCCCATCTTCCTTCCCCAGAGGCCCTACCCCTGCTGAGCTAAAAGCCAGGGCAAAGCTGGGGGCTGAAAGCAGCTCTTGTCTGTGTCCCTGCCACCTGAGCATCCCTGCCTAGGGCAGATGGAGGCACCCAAGCTCTTCCATAGCTGTCCGTGCAGCTTCCCCTAAAAGCCCCAGCCTAGACTTGATAAGAGTCACATGCCTGGTGGTGGGGACATGGGCCAGGCTGCTCTCTGGCTCTCCACACCAGGCTGCTCTCTGGCTCTGGCTGCTGCAGGCTTCCCACAGCTACCTGCCCCGGATGTGTCCGGATAATATGTCAATATTTAAGTGCAGGAAACCAGCAATCCTCAGTCCTTGCATCTTACCTCAGGGGCCAATTGCACCCCAAAGTCTAGCTCCTCGCTTCAAGGGCAAACTGCTGTCTGGATCATCCACACTTTTCAGTGGCAAATGCTGTGCAAGGCATGGGAGAGAGACCCAGAGCTGCCCGCTTCTCTGGGTCCTGACCTAGGAACCCTCTTGGCAGCAGCCACATGCTGTGTCTCCTGCAATCCACTCTATCCATTTCCCAGAGCCCCCTCCTCATGGCCCCAGCATCTTCCTGGCCCTTTGTATCAGGGGCCCCACCCCACCCAGATTGGAGTTCCCGCTTGCTCCGTTGACCCTGCTCAGCACTGTTCTAAGCAGCCAGTCCTTCTCCTTTGCCCTCCAGGGAGAGACTGAGCACCTCTCTGCCCTGCAGCCCTTTTATAAGGCCCAGTGTGATGGACCGGGCTGGGTCTGGGCACCACTGAGGGTGTCAGCTCAGGGCAAATTGCTCAAAACCAGGGCTGCTTACAGCACCAGACTGGAGAGCTTTCCCAAATAGGCCACAAACCAGTCACAATGAGTGCTTCAGCTGCCAATCTGGCCAGCAGGAAGCCTCATGAGCAAAACCCCTCCGACACCCCAGCACTCCTTGTACCACAATCAGCCCCAGTCATACACACAGGTGAGGGGTTATAGAACCCAATCCCACCTACCCCGAACGGGTTCTCCTGGTCCCAAAGAACCAGCCACAGATCCTTGGTCAATTTATACTTTAGATGTTACCCACAAGATCACGCTGGGCCAGTCCTTTAGAATCTAAAATCTAAAGGTTTTTTAACAAAAGAAAGAAAAGGTTGAGAGTAAGATTGTTAAGGAAAATATAGTACATGCACCAATCACCAAGTTCTTGATACAGGCTCTCAGCAGAGATGTTACAAACTGCTAGCTTAGAAATCTCTGGTGTACATCCTACGTCTGGATGGGTCAGCAATCCTTCCCGGCTCTCTGTCAAGGCTGCATCTGGAAGCAGGAGGAAGACAAGATGGAGGCCGCCTCATGGCATTTTATATTAATTCCTGGTGTCTCCCAAGCTGGAGCAGGTCACATGAAGTGACCTGTCTGTGTTTCACATACCAGCAGCCATAATGCCCTGGCTGGTGTGCAGGTTTCCAGACACATTCCTCAGGTGTGAATTGACCACTCTGAGGGCCAGTGTCCATGCAGCAGTGCTAATTAGCATAGTCATTGACTGAACAATCCTTCCTTACAATAGGCAGTCCAGGCCCATTGCTTGCTCCCAGAGAACATTTCAATACAAGCACAGAGCCCATATTCATAACTTCATATACAGAAATCATACAAGTACATGAGTAGCCTATACAGAATCAGTAGAGCATAAGCTTTCGTTTGACACCTCACATGGCCCACTTTGTACAGAATTTGGGGCAAACACTCCCCCCCCCCCCCCGGTGGGTGCAGCAGTGATCTGTCTGCTCATTATAAAACCCAATAACATGACACCCAGTCTGGCCCTGATTGGCTACTTCTAAGCCTCCCCCCGATTGGGTTTCCCCCTTTACCTCTTTGGCTGGGGCCTGTGCTGCCACTTTTAGGCTACTTTAACCCCTTCTATGCCAGTGTGGGACAGCCACTCCACTAAAGGAATACTTAAATATTATGTATAAACATAATTCTAAAGGATTATGAATAGGCTACTGCTGAAGATTAGTTGCTATTTATCAAACAGCTGGGGGGATACATGACCTAAACCTAGCTGGTGGAGAATGTATGGATTTCAGTTGTCATATAACAGAACTGTTGTACCAAGAGAGCCTTTATTACTAATGTTAGGCCATTTCCTTTGAATGAGGTTAGAAAAGTGAAGAATTAATAACCAAATTTAACATTGGTTAAGATATGAGGGGGATATTAAAGGAAAGATAAAACACTGTCAGGCCCAGGTATGGTTTCATTTTCTCATGTGGGAATATATTATTGTATTTTCCCTGAAACATAAACTACAGGGCAGGTAGTGAGATCTAAGCTGTGTAAGGCCCTATATTCCCCAAATGAACTGCAGACTAAGTTACACATCCCTTGTGTAAGCTTCTCTAAATCAATCAAGACACACACACCAGGGCTGAAGTTGACTCCCGGACTCTCTATTTTTTCTCACAGGCAGCATCTGATATTTTTATTTGTGTATAGGCTTTCTGAGGGTAGGGGTCACAGCATTTTCTCCGCACCTCTCAAATGTAAGTGAATTTATGTCCTGAGGTCTGTTTGTGGCTCTTCCGCCAATGCAAAGAGCAGTCTACGGCATGTCACTGCAACTCTGTGTCCCTCCATTTTCCCCTGTGATATCCAGGCAATAAATACCAAATATTATTATGGAGAAAAGGTGGGTGAAGTAATATTTTTTTATTGGACCATCTTCTGTGGGTGAGCGAGACATGCTTTTAGAGTTGTCTATAGCGAATTGTGGTGTCCAGCAAGTTGATGCTAGCTATTGTGGAAGTGTTCCAGAGGGAGTTTACTGGCTGGGTAGTGGATTACGTAATCAGTCCAGCAGATGAAAATATTGCTGTATTTCAAGTATACTCTTAGTTTTATGGTTTATTTGCCCAGAAATTCTTCTTGAAGATGGCCCATGAATTCAAAGAATAAGTAGGCAGCGGTGGCATCCCCAGCCTCAGTTTGCCAGTAGCTGGGAATGAAAGATCGATCACTTGATGATTGTTTGTTCTGTTCACCACTCTGGGGCACTTGACATTGACCAGTGTCAGAAGACAGGATACTGAGCTAGATGGACCTTTGGTCTGGCCCAGTAGGACCGTTCGTATGTTCTTAACTATTATAACACTTATGAATTTTTCCAGGAGATTAGAGCTGCGGGTAGAGTTGCCTTTCTGCTGGGATTTCAATTCAAGGTTCTGAACACTTGAGGTCAGTAGGAATGAGATTTTCAAAGCCACGTGAGGGTTTTAGGGATCAAGCACTCAAATCCATTAAAGCCTCACTGGAAATCTTAGTACAAGTTACAAGAAGTTGTCAGAGCCATCGTTTTAAATTTCCTCAGGAAGACAGCACGTCCAGCACATTATACGTCTTCATACAGTGCTGGGACATAGTCCTGGCTCAGAGAAAAGAGCACCACCCAATGAACGGCCTATGGAAAACATAATCTCACAAAGTTTGCTAAGTACGTGGTATGTGAACAATGCTTTTCCTCGGGAGCGTGTTCACATCTTTTTAATGCAAGCTGAATTCCACCCACCTTCCCCCATCAAGGAAATGAGATCTACCTCATTCCCAAGGACAAGCAATTACATCACATGTTAAATAATGTTCCGGATGTGGCACACCTGTGAGAATCCCAAAGGCAGCTGAGTTTGCTACAGAATGAAATGCTATCTGGAAAGATTTGCTTTTAAGCCAAAGGAAAAGGTGTGTTATTAACATACTAAGAATGGTCTTGCACTGGCAAGTTGGCCTAATTCTCCGGGTCTTTTCCACCTTTAATTTTGAGGAATGCAAGTTACAGCAGATATTTTTCCATTATGGCACCTAATTGCCGACACTTGCTTCACTAATTCTATGATATAATACATGGAAGCCCGTGAAAGGCAAGTAAAAATGTGCTTGCACGTTATTATTCATTTTTTATGTCAAAATTGGAAAGTCACATTCGGCAAATACATAAGCAAATACATCACAAGAAAATGACATCAGAAGAGTGCATGGTGCAGATCAATTGTTCATATATGGGCATTTAAAAAGCATCCAGAATGAAACATTCAGGTATTAGCACTAATTTTAGGGGGGGGGGGGGACGGGAATTGTCCAGGGCAGGAAAGAGGTTAATGAAAGAAATTGGAGACTAGGGCACAGGACACAAGCTGGTAGAATTAGTTACTGTGATTTTTAGTGTTTTTCACAGTTGTGAATTGCTCACAATTGACCCTACTTTCTACATCTGCAATTGATGAGTGTTTGCTAGATAATTTGGATGAATGTGGCTTGTTCAGGAGCTGATTGCCTTGGCTAGCTTTGGTTGTCCCGTAAAGTTAGCGACTGGCCAGGTGGTATTGCTTAGTGCATCCCTGGTTGGATGAATTTCTAAACAAGAGAATAACACCTCTAGCTAAGTATGTTCAGAGGAATACTTTTGGGATCTGGAAAGTAATAGAGATGTAGCCATGTTAGTCTGGTCTTGCTTAAACAAAAGACAGGACTATGCAGCACTTTAAAGACTAACAAGATGGAAAGCTCATCACCTAATAAACCATCTTGTTAGTCTTTAAAGTGCTGCATAGTCTTGTCTTTTGTTTGGGATCTGGGAGCATATTCATGAATACCCAGCAATGGTATGAGTACTCCTGAATAAATGGTACAGACCTGGACATAGCAGCAGAGCCAAGTCATTCTATTTATCTGAAGGTATTTGTGAATCTGTTTGTCCATTATTTTGTGATGTCGGGCAGCTGATACTGAAAAACAAAAGGGGGAAGTGTGGCCCAGTGGTTGGGCACTATCCTAAGACTTAGGAGACATGAATTCCATTCCCATCTTTCTCAGCTGTACAACTGGGATAACAGCACGGCTCTACTCATGGGGACTTTGCCAGGAGGTGCAAGGAGGTGTGTGGGGTGCTCAGATACTACAATAATAGGGCTCAAGAAGAACCTAGGATAGATGAAAATGCAAAAAAGACTGATATGGAATAACATTGACCAGGATGGACCTGTGAGGTGTAAGGCTGGGCCGGTTGAAGTGGTGTGGGGGCATGGGGAAGGTGCTTTTTGTTAAAGAGAAAGCTTGTCAGTTTAGGAAGCTGGGTGTGGCGCTGAATCTGAACGTGAAGGATCTTTTTCCTCCCTTCCCTGACCGTTCCTACATTTGATATTTTAGCTTAATGCTGTAATAGAATATGGAAGCTGTTCAGAGAACGTATGCTTCTTATTTCCTCTGCTGGATGGTTATTGTGCGTGTTACCATGGTTACTGCAATAAAGAAAAACAGTTATTTTCCTTAGCAAAGCGCTAAAATAAATAAATATTTGTTACAAAATAGTAACTAAATCCCCAATGTCCTTCTCCCCTCACCAAATCAAACCAAAAAAACAAACAAACAAAAAATACCTACAACCTTAATGAACAAGCACGACCATTTCAGGTATCTGCAATACTACTTGAAATGCCCAATTGCCTGTATGTTGATGTTGTGCTAAAGCTTTAAATTAGAAAAAAAAAATCTTTACAGCAGTGTTTGGAAAATGACTGCTCTTTTGTCCCTTTGATCATATAGGTTGTTATGAGGTATACAATAAATCTCACGTAATCACTCCTGGTATACAGATGCACACATGCTGATTTCATTCTTGATGAGGGGAAGAGAACAGTCATAAGAACGGCCATACTGGGTCAGACCAAAGGTCCTTCTAGTCCAGTATCCTGTCTTCTGACAGTGGCCAATGCCAGGTGCCCCAGAGGGAGTGAATAGAACAGGGAATCATCATATGATCCCTCTCCTGTCATCCATTTCCAGGCTCTGACAAACAGAAGCTAGGGACACCATTCCTACCCATCCTGGCTAATAGCCATTGATAGACCTAACCTCTATGAATGTATATAGGTTTTTTTGAACACTGTTAAAGTCCTGATTTTCACAACATCCTCTGGCAAGGAGTTCCACAGGTTGACTGTGTGCAGTGTGAAGAAAAACTTCCTTTTGTTTTTTTTAAACCTGCTACCTACTAATTTCATTTGGTGACCCCTAGTTCTTATCTTATAGGAACCAGTAAATAACTTTTCCTAATGTACTTTCTCCACACCTGTCATGATTTTATAGACCTCTATCATATTCCCCCTTAGTCTCCTCTTTTCTAAGCTAAAAAGTCCAGGTCTTTAACCACTCTTCATATGGGACACTTTCCAAACCTCTAATCATTTTTGTTGCCCTTTTCTGAATCTTTTCCAATGCCATTTTAGTCAGTCTGAAATGTATTAGCTAATTCATTGTTTCTATGGAAAAGAACTGAATAGTATCCTTATCTGTAAATATTAAACATTTATACCACTATTTGTCAGGACTCACCTGCCAGTCCTGCTATCACACTGATATTAGTGCCTTCTAGTGATGACAACTTGGGTCAACATTGCAGATAGGGCCCTACAATCTGACTTAGCTGCCCATGTGCTTGCTAGTTAAGGTTACTTTTGAAAAAGTCCTTGGGTATTGAGTTATTTTAGCTGACAGGGTGGAATTCTCCTAGTGCTGTTCTGAAGCCCCCTGTCAGAATAGAACTCTGGGATAATTTATAAGGGGCCAGATTATTCGGTTCCCAGCAGTGCCCACCCAGCATTTTAAAAGAGCTGAGCTCTCACTTAGACAAGCAAATGAAGAAGGCAAGTCTTCCCAAAGAGTGCAGCCCCCAGCAGTTTGCATTGTAACGCTTAAAGTCAGATTTCCAAAACAATGTAGCTCCACCAGCTCTTTTGAAAATCCGGCCATGTATTTTGTGGCCTACAAGGGGCTGTTGGTGTTTCCAAGGCAGGGTAACAAAATCCAGCTGCATTTGCCCCCTGGAAATGAGTGAAATTCACTTTTGTACAGAGCGCCAACACAAAGCAAAGGACGTGTCTACCCTGTAGTCAGGTGCTATGATTTCAGCTCGTGAAAGACCCACACTACCTTTAATCTATCTGAGCACCTCATGCTGAAAATGGCACTGCCATCACTGTTACCAGTATCCGAGCCAAGGTAGCTTAAAAGTACCTCAGGTTTGTCTGCGTGAGGTTGCAGAGCGGGCATACCCATCGGCACCACTTTCACCCCCAGTACAAACAAGGCCCCTTTTGTTCTGTTAGATAACTGAAGTAGCAGCCGCCATCTTACACTGAATGCCATCTTCACATCCCTGAAAAGGGGGAGGAGGAGGGGAACCCTGCATCCCTAGCAAACTGCCATTGGTTTCTGTGCTTTTCATTTGCATGTATCCCTGTCCAAACTGTTGTTTTCCAATCCTGAAGGCAAGTACAGAACATTCCATATAATAGTCTTTAGAGGCCACACTCACCTGTGAATCATAGACTCATGGAATACTAGAACTGGAAGGGACCTTGAGAGGCCATCGAGTCCAGTCCCCTGCCCTCATCGCAGGACCAAGCACCATCAGACCATTCTTGCTAGATGTCTGTCTAACCTGCTTTTAAATATCTCCAGTGATGGAGATTCCACATCCTCCTTAGGCAACTTATTCCAGTGTTTAACCACCCTGACAGTTAGGAAGCTTGTCTAATGTCCAACCTAAACCTCCCTTGTTTCAGTTTAAGCCCATTGGTTCTTGTCCTATCCTCAGAGGCTGAGGAGAACAATTTTGACTTCTATTGACTTCCATGAGGTTCCACCAGGGGTGAACTTGATCAGAGGGGTCTATTTCTTCTCTCACTTCCTCTTAGGACTCAGCTCTTTTTGACTTTAGCAGGAGCTCCTCCTATGGAAATGACAGCAGAACTCACCCCATGTTCTGCATGTCTGTTCTTCCACATATCTGATGTCAGATTACAGGGGGAAGGAATCCTGACTAACCAGAGTAACCAAAATATATAGACTCATGAGCTTTCATGGACAAAAGCCACTATTTTGGTTAGTCTCGAAAGTGCCTCAGGACCAATCATTGTTTTTAAAGTTACAAACTAACACAGCTACCCCCTCTTGGCTTTTATAAAAACCTAGGTAAACCTTTGAGATCTATCTGTGGTAATCATTGAGCAACAAAAAAACAAACAAAAAAAAGCAGGAATGTGGGAAAGGACTTGTGGTTTTAATGGCATCAAACTGACACACATTTGGCTTGTAAAACAGAACAATTGGGTGATTTAGGAGTGGAGAAGCACAGCTCCCAAGAGCAGTAATATTCTATTGCAGAGCATTTACACAGAGCCAGGGTGGGGTTTTCAAGAACAGGAAATGAGGACTTTGGCTTGAGAAACACAGGTAATTGAATGGACAGCCACTGGCTTTGAATACTTATCTCTATTCAAAAGTAGAAAGTGATTACTAAGAAGCAATAAAGGATACAAGTCATCAAATCATTTCCAGCCAAGTTAATATTTATCTCCATCTGTAACATTTAAATGAATTAAAATCCTTTCATAATTTTTCAGACTCGTGGTTAACATTTGTGCTTAGAAACGTCCTTTTAGGGAAAAAAACAATTGTCCAGGAGAGAAATTGTGTTATAGGGCTCCTCCTGTACCTAAATTCTTTTTTAAACAGAGTTGCAAACAACAATCCCCACCCCAACAAAATACATTATTAATCACTATTCACAGCTCCCTCCAGATGGGAACAATTCTATGTCATTGTGTTTTCTGGTTTGACTAGAGAAGCTCAAGAGCAAAATATGGTCCACATGACAGTCTCTTCCATTTTATATTGGAGGGAGGGGAAGAATCAATTAATTCTTGTACCATTATTTTTTTTCTTAATGTAAAATTCAGTTCTCAGTCGAGATGCTGGATTAATAGTACTGAAGAATATGCAGTTGCCAACTTTCTTGACTTTTTCTTGACTTTTTATATTTGATGTTTTCCTTAAAGCCTCAGGTCCTGGAGTCATGTGAATATGTGAGAATCTCCGCGTTTATTTAACACTCTTGTGTCTAGCCCTCATGGTTTTGGAGAAAATCTTTAAAAAACTAATAAACAAATTAGATGACATGGTCTTTAAACCAGTCTAATGAGTTTTTGGAACCTGACTCCTGGTTCTTGAAGATTTGGGGTTGGTAATGCAGAGAATGACATCCTCTGTTTCAAACATAGAGTAGGTTCATAGCAGAGTTGGAACATTAGCTTTCTCACCCCAAATGGTCAGTGACCATGTTCTGAAGGGACCTCTCCAGGGGTTTCAAGATAATTTAGGGGCACTTTTTGTGAGCTTATCTTCTTTGTAAAGGTATCTCAAGTTTTAATTCTAGCATTGTTCTGGTATCTTGAGTTAGAAATGGTAGATAGTTACAAGTGAAGCTCAGTAATCTGGACTCCCAGACTTGGGGATAGAAAAATGGTAGGTAAGTTTTTTTGTACAAAGTATAACTTGCATTCACTGCTAGACTGTCTTCCAGATTGCAAGCTGATACTTAGTACAGATCAATATCCAGTATTTTGCTGTGTAACTGAGTACTCCTGTTGGAATTCTACAACTGTTGCATTTGGAGCAATTGTACTGTTGCAGAATTCCTCCAGGAGTAAACTGAGCTCTGCTTAAGATACTGAAGTTAATAATGTCAATCATTCATGGGTATTAGAAGTAACCTATGAAAAAGGTCATGGACTGGGCTGTTATTGGGATTTGGGTAATAGTCTACCCAAAATCATGAGTAGAGCAGGGTGAAATATTGTGGATGAATGGTTTGTTCACCAAAACTGCAGGTACAACTCAAGTGGAATCATTCACAAATTCAGATTGGAAATAAATGAAAACAAAATTGAAAAAAAAGTCAACAAGTTTTGTTTTGCCATTTTTAGATGAGGCATTGTCCCCACATTTTGGGCGACTGGGCTGTGAATAGGTGTGTGCACCAAAGTACTGTACCCTCCCTGCATGGTTGCTGCAGGAGGAGGACTATGTTAGCATGAACAAAGAATCTTTTATTTTGCACACATGGGTTTTTCTTCACTGTGCGATCTTCTGGCAGAAAATATGCTAATGAGGGATTTATTAGCGTAAGTCATGATCTCATTGACATATTTTCTGCTGTTTCTTTTTGTGCAAGGGGTTTTTTTGCACAAAAAGAAGCAGTGTGGACTTTTTTTTGCACAAAAACCCCATTTTGGGCAAGATACTTATGCCTCTCTGGGATAGGCATAAGTATCTTGCGCAAAACGGGTTTTTTGCGCCAAAAAAAAAAAAAGTCCACACTACTTCTTTTTGCACAAAAAGAAATGGCAGAAAATATGCTAATGAGATTGTGATTTATGCTAATGAGTCCCTCATTAGCATATTTTCTACCAGAAGAACTTGCAGTGAAGACGTAGCCATGGTGTCCACATACGGGAGTTGCAATGCTGTACTTTGCAATGCTGCTATTTATATCTCTGAAATCTAAATGGTGGATAGTGCAGACAAATCCTTAGTTTCATTTAGAAATTTAGTTAGTGGTTTTTTTAATCCTAGAAGCATAAACACACACAAATAAAATAAAAAATCATCTCAAGTTGAACACAATATTTTGTCTGACCTGACATTTTTTTTTTTTTTTTTTACTGGAGACTCGAATTATTCACTCCACTCTAGTCATGAGTTCACTTGTCCAGAGTTTTAAAACAAAGGCATATTGGTAACTATATGACCGTCAATAGGCCTTTCCCCCATTCAGGCCCATACCTATCTCTAATGGTGAACCACATGACTGCAAGGAGTCACCCTTCCTTGTTCATCACCTTGAGAGCATCCTGATCTCTCAGAGCTCTCAGATACATGGGTGAGGGGAAGATGTCTGAAACCCTAAGACAGATCATGTGCTCTGTGTGGCTGGAGTTCTTGAATACTGTTGCCCACTGGTGCACTCAACACACCAAAGCATCAGGAATCACTGTGACAGAATCCTGGTTAGTCAATTCAAAAAAAAACCCATGCTTTTCTATGTTAGTCATGAAGACAAAAGGGAGGCTGACCTGGGAGAACAGTAGTACCTTGCCTGTGTTAAGTCGACTGCCTATTCAACAGTTTGAAAGGGGATTAGATTCTGATCTGGAAGCAGAAGCAAGATTCCCTGACAATCGTTGGGACCAAATCTTGCCATTTGAGCAGTCACAGAGCTGTTCTAAATTATGCTGGCTTGAAATAGGCCTCTCAGAGCTCTTCCACCAGGGTGAGATTGGTATGAAATTTCCTGTTACGGTCCCTTCCTGCCACCGAATGCTGATGCTCCACCCCCAGCTGACAGACATGCTTCCACTGTCATGGAAGATCTAGGACGTGCTCTTGTAAAGCTAAGTACCATGAGTTTATGCAAACACAGGGCACTCCTCATCAGCCTTCATTCTGGTTTAAAGTCCCCTTGCAAATGGATCTTAGCAGGGACGGAGGATGTGGTTCCCTATGTACTAGAATCAGTTTCACCATGTTTACCAAAGCTAGCATTTAACTGGGTAATAAAAAATTTAGCTTTGCACTCCAATTTCCTGAGAAATTCCACTCATCATGTAAAAGATCCTTTGTTTTATGTCTTGTTTGATTTTACCGTCATTTAGTTGGATTTCTGTGCAAGGCAAAAGACACCGCTGTTTCTTCTCGGTGACTTTATTCTCAACAGTGCCATTTTAAATATCACTCCTTGCAACAATTTTCCATATGTATCATCCTCTTTTTTTCTAAAAAAAATAAATACTGTAAAATGCCTTAGCTGGCAGCACATCATGAGCTAAGAAAAATGTACATGATCACATGTTTGTGCCTTTGGCATGGTTCATGTGCATTCTAGCAGCATCTTAGCTTCAGTAATTAATCCATAAAGTTGTTTGATTTTTTTTTACATATAAAAATGGAAAAGCTGCTTCCAAGTTTTCTGATTTATGATGTGATGATAGTGAACTATCATGAGACAGTCCTTTTCCCCCTCATGTTCTTCATTCCAAAATAAATGTATTGAAAACCAGATACAACAGTCTTCAGTCTTTTAAAAATGATTAGGTTTCTCCTTTATCTGGAGGCAAACAGCTTTTTATGAAAAGTCAGCTCCGGTCTGATATTTTGTGCTGACTTGTGCCTTATCTAACCCCAGGGAAGTCAATGACATTGCACGGGGGTAAGTAGACCAGAGCAAGTAGATAGCAGATGCAAAATCAGAATTTAGCCAAATTATATCTCAGCATGGAAGTATCCAGTTCATATATTATTAAATTCCAATGCCAAAGGGGATCACTGTGATTGTCTAGCCTGATCTCCTCTATTACACTGTTACAGGATTTCCCCAAATTAGCTCCCGTTTGAACAGAGTAAACTGTACATAAAAATAAATCCAGTCTTGATTTTAAAATTACCATGATGCAGAATCCACTACAAGCATTGGTACATTGTTCCAGTGGTTAGCTACTCACACTGTTATAGTATCTCCCTTCTTTCCAATCTGAATTTGTCTTACTTCAGCTTCCGGCCATGGATCTTGTTACACCTTTGTTTGCTAGGCCGAAGAGTTTTTATCCAATATGTATCTTAAATGTAGACATGCAAGCTTTGTCTATACTTAGAGCTAGGGGTGTGATTCTCCAGCTTGAGGAGACATGTTTTTTGCTAGCTCTGATTGAGCTATTAGGCTAAACTTTGGTGCAGGAGCAATTCAAATAGTGGGGGTGCTGAAAGCCAGCCCCCTTACTCCAGACTGCCCCTCTCACAAGATGGGGGTGTGCGTGGGACAAGGGTGAGCAATAACATAGTGGTGGTTTGCCAGGGTTAGCCCCTGGCAGGCTGCTGCTACTATATTTACCTGAACCTCTGCCTGTACCGGTGACTGCAGCTCCCATTGGTTGCAGATCTCTGTTCCCAGCCAATGGGAGCGGCGGGAAGCCACATGGACAGGGACACCACTTCCCACAGCTCTCATTGGCCGGGAATAGTGATCCACGGCCAATAGGAGCTGCAATCACCTGTTTCTGCAGAGGTGCAGGTAAATACAGCAGTGGCAGCCCACCAGGGGCTATCCTTAGCAGACCAGATCCAGGCTGCAGGCTGGTATTTGCCCCCCCTCCCGCCGCCGTGGTTTCAGGAATATAGCCCTGGGCCCAGCAGCTGGAACTCTGGGTGTGGGGCCAACAGCTGGAACCCTGGGTGAGGGCTGGCAGCTGGGCTGTTGGGTACAGGGATGGGAGCCAGGATCTGGATATAGGGCTCACAGCTAGGGGCGGGAGGAGGGATGTGGCAATTTTGGAGGGAGGGGCAGCCACCAGGACCCGGGTACCACCTTCATCCTCTAGTTCCCAGTAATGCTAAAAATAGAATAGCCACAGCAGCATGAATGATGGGAGGGGCTAGCTGTCCTACGTGTGTCCCAAGCATCTTGGTCACCCCTCATCCTTCTCTTTGTTAAGTTGAATAGACTGAGTTTCTCAGGGTTCCTCTCTGAGCATGCTCCAGTTGGTTATCACCCTTCTTGTACTGGGGACAGCAGAACTGGACACAAGCTTCCAGCAGAAAGTTGCACCTGCATGAATAATGGATATGGGCTCTGGTAGAGTCTTGTCGTAGTTGAAACAGCTTCCTATAGGGTACGTCTAGACTAGGGATTTTTTTCGGAAGGAGATATGCAAATTCTGTGCTAATTAGCATATCTTCTTCCAATCGCTTTTTTGAAAGTGAAATTAGTCTGGATGCGTTTTTTGGGGGGGAAAAAACCCTTTTTTGAAAAAGTGCGTAAACCTCCTCTTTTTAGGAAGAGCGGGTTTTTTTCGAAAAAAGGGTTTTGTTCCGGGAAAAAACGCATCCAGACTACTTTCACTTTCAAAAAACCCACTTTTGAAAAAGCGATTGGAAGAAGATATGCAAATTAGCACCACATTTGCATATCTCCTTTGGAAAAAAAAACCTAGTCTAGGCGTACCCTACGGGGGCAACCTGTTCTCCTAAGCGTGGTCTTCACAAAGGTTCATGATTCTGTTTCTTCAGAGGATGCATATGCCTGAAAGGAGAAGTTGCTTTTTGTTTCCCATAATTCCTTGCCTGGCAAGGGGGCACTTGCCGGGCGCCGGGCTGGGGTGGGAGCGGAGCGTGCGCTGCTCTGGCCCGTGTGACCAGCAGAGACCCAGGAGCTGGCCACGTGATGCCTCCCTCAACACCAGCCGTGGCCAACCCACCGCTCTTGCCCCCCAAAAGTGCGGCTCACGAAGCCACTCCTGCACCCCCCCAAATGGCCCCCGCCCGCTTCTCCCAGTTCCTGGCTTCCCTGTGCTTACTGGGTTGGAGCTGGGAGCTGTGGAGTTATAAAAATGGCACCCAAGATGGCTGCCGTCTTAAAGGGGCAGCCTCCTTTTTAAAAAATAAATAAATAAATTTGTTTTTGCTCCACAATTCTGTTCTGGGGGGGGGGGGCTTGGTTTGGTCTCCCCCTTTTATTTTTCCTTGCCAGAATTTTTTCCCAGTGTTTTTTTGGAGGGGGGTCGGGAGGATTGGTATTTTTTGTTAAACAATCTGGCAACCCTAGCAGTGAGTCATTGAGGCAAGATGGGCATAGGGAGCTTGGGGAGTCCATGAGGGGGAGGACTCCAGAGTGTGGGGGCACTGAGGCAGGGCAGTACCCAGAGGGGAGGGCACCGTAGTCTAGGAGGCGCACGGGGCCCTAACACGAAGTGGTGGAGAAAAACAAAAAAGTTAACAGCCGACGAGACACCCGCCGAAAAGGGACGCTGCAGGGCTGAAATGAGCTAATTCCCAGCGTGACCAGCAGGAGGTGTCATGGTGGTGAGTCATGCCACCATGTTACACAGGGACATTGTGTCTCTCTGTATCTTCCTTTAGTTGAACAGAAACACAAAATGGCAGCTAAGGCAGAGAACGTCTTGGCATTTAAAGGTGCAGGGTGCAGAAAAGAGAACAGCCTCGCCTTTATTTCCGACCTGCATGTGCCATAATAATATCCTGGTTCTTTTAAAAGTACCAGACCGGGGGGGCGGGGGTCCAATTACCTCCCGCAATTAGTCTGCAGGGTTAATCCCCAACATTATGTTTAACCAGGCCTCAGCAGGTATCAGATGATCTCAGCTCTCATTGGCCACAGCGAGAAGAGATGTCCAGGTCTGCAGTGTCCTGGTCCATGCTGCTTTCTTCTGCTCCCATTGGCTGTGAGCAGCAATTCGCAACCAATGAGAGCTGCGATCGTCCGACACCTGCAGAGGCTAAGGTTAACATAGCGGTGGTGGCCCGCCAGAGACTAACCCTGCCAGGCTGCCTTTTTTCATTGCTTAGCCCTGAACTAGACCATGGTTGGCTGAGATTCTTCTCTTCGTAGTTTGCCCAGTCCTATTAGCAGTTGATATTTCAAACTTACCAGTTCCACTAAGGATGTTATATCATCCCCTAATGTCAGGTAAATCTCTTTACAGGTCAAGCAAGAAAGACAAAGATCAACACAATGATAGAACAAAAAGAACCACCTTTTATTTTTCATTATTCTGAGATCTAAGCCTGTAGGTTTTCCCCCTTGATGGAAGTCTTTAAAGGACAGCTGGAGATTTTTTTAATACATGATCACCGGCTCTTACATGCAATATGAGTTTCAGGCTATTGTGTGAGATATTGCAATATAATAAAGCAGGCCTGTCTAGCTGGTGGCTCATTTCTATTATATTATACATGAGGCTCTTGAATTCCTAGTAAAAATAGCCTTGAATGCTGAGTGGACAGTTTGGCATACATAACTTGTCAGATAATCAGCAAAATATCACAGGCCCAGATGACTGTGGAAATAAAGAGAGAGAGAGAGAGAGAGACAAAGAATAGCATTGCTTACATCTGTGAATGCTGGAAGAAAGTCTGTGTGTGTTTGTGTGTGTACTACATTGTGTAATATAACCTGTAGTTAAGCCCTGAAAGGCTAGATCCAATGTTCATAGAAATCAACAAAAGACTCCCATTGACTCCCATGGGCTTTGAATCAGGTCCTGAATGTGGTATGGCTTTGGTTCAAAGCAGTAGCAGAAATTTCTGTAATTAATATTTGTATCCAGAGGAAGTAGAATGGCTCTTGATGTATATACAGTCTGATTACAGACATAAAAATGAAGAGGGACCTATGTATGGGCAAGTAGCTCAATATTCATGGCCATGAACCTATATTTTGTAATTTGATTTTTCTAGAGGGAAAGAAAGGAGTTAATGGACTAACCCATCAAGTTATACATTAAAAATAAACACCTGGCAAAGCGTGGCTACGTCTGGAGCATGTCACAGTATTTAAATTATATTTGGCTTGTCCCTTTGTGTTTCACAGCTGTTCTGGTGCAGGGACGGATAATTAAAAGCAGCAGGTTACTATGGCCTTAAGTTGACTGCTGCCAAACAGTTTGGACATTTGTGATCCAAGTTAAGCCGCCCAGCGAACAGTGCCTTTCAAGGTGGAAGACATCAGTGCATCAAATAAGCTCATCAAAGCATCGTGCATTATAGCATGAGGTGGAAAGCAGAGGTTTGAGATAAGCTTGTGGGGGTTTAGATGGAGCTGGGTTTGGAAACTATTTGCTTAAAGAAAAGCAAGCAACCATACTTTGTGAAACTACATGCCTGAAGGCTGCATGTGAATAGCTAAAGAAGAGAACAAAACTGAAAAGAAAACAGAACATTTATCCTCACTTGTTGTTAAACACTGTCTTCAATGTGAAAATGAATCAGATCAGTTTAAAGGGCTTGCAGTGGAATCCAAGCCTTCTCCCTGGATTTCTTGCACATGTCTGGGGTGTTGAAAGATTTGCTAATGCGGGGAACTTGGGTCTGGTTTCAAATGAAACCCAGCTCATTTTATAATCTTACATTGGAAGTACATTGGTGTTCTTGATTGGGATACTAAGTTCTGCACATTTACATGTCTCCAGGAAGTGGAGGCTTGCCTGTTTACCTGAAATACATGTCTGAAAATAATTAATGGGTGAGCCTTGGTTCTGTTATTTATAAACACTTCCCTTGTGGACTACCTATCTTGCCATTTGCGCATGGGGACAGAGAAGTTTCTTCTCAGATGGGGAGGATGCAGGAAAAGGAGGAAAGTAGATGGAGCGTGTTTCTGCTCACCATATGCTGGCCAACCCAGTTAAATTGCTGTGGAGGGGGAAGTAATCCACACCAGTACATGTCTGATGCAGGCTGTTTCTCCTCCTGAAACAGTACATCTGTATGCTTCTCCTTACTGAGGACTAGTGACACAGCTTAAATCAAGGCTTGTATTTGGGTTTCTATAGCATCTTTCATTTGTGGTTCTCCAACCACCAGGTAAGTATCACAAAACTCTTTTGGTATATAAGAACATAAGAATGGCCGTACTGGGTCAGAACAAAGGTCCATCTAGCCCAGTAGCCTGTCTGCCGACAGTGGCCAGCACCAGGTGCCCCAGAGGGGGTGGACCGAAGACAATGATCAAGCAATTTGTCTCCTTCCATCCCTCTCCAGCCTCTGACAAACAGAGGCCAGGGACACCATTTCTATCCCCTGGCTAATAGCCTTTTATGGACCTAACCTCCATGACGGGGAAGAGCTGGGTGTAATTTTGAGCAAGCATTTGTTGCATTTTCCTTTGCCTGGTCTCAAAAATCCACATTTGGTATTACATATTTTGTGGGTTTGGGGATGGACATGATTTTAAAAAGAATTATTGTAATTATTCGTATTTCACCTTCTATGTCCTTTTCATTTTCAGGCAGGCAGGATGTCAGCGGATTGTTAGTGCAGTTACACCATTGCTAAGCTGTGTCTCAGTATCTGTTTCAAAGAAACAATATTTTGCCAAGGTCTAGGCAATAGAAAGAAAGGACAGTGGAAGGGCGGTTGTTTTGGTTTTATCTGAGCAGGAAGTAATTGTTACATGATCAGGTCTGAAGAGGTCTGTTTTTTTCTGAAGGCAGAAATTATCCTTGTTAGAGACATGCAGGAAGGACAGGTACTTTCCTTCTTGCAGATTTCTTTTCTAATGGGCTTGTAGATTCACTATCCTGTAGAATCTTGCAGGAATATTCCTTCTTACAGAAGTCAGTATTAATCAACAGGGCCTGGATCCCAAGGTTCTCACTTAGGGCATGTCTACACTGCGAAATATTTTGAAATAACTAAACTCGATTTAATAACTCCCAAATTTACAAAATCAAAATAGCATGTCCTCACTACAGGGAACCCTCAAAATTAGTCCCGAGGCAGGCTCTGTTCATGTGGACATGTGACCTCAACTTCGAGCCCCAGGAAGCACTGGGGAGTAATTAGTTCAAATTACTCTGGGGCAGTGTTTCTCAACCAGTGTTTCTCAACTTAGGGGTACGCGAGAGAAGTCTGGGGGGTACCTCAACACAAGTGAAATTTGGCAAAAAATGTCTGGGATTTTGCCCTGCAAAGGGAATCAGGGAGGGGGAGGCGGCACTTACGTGTCAAATTGAACGTTTGGAGCCATGCGCCCGGACATTAACCCCCGCTCTGCCCCAGCGCCTGGCGGGAAAAGGCACTTGGCTGCAGCAGCGGCTCTGGTGAGACCCAGGACAGTTCCAAATTGGAGGGTGGGTTTGGGCAGGGAGAAAAAAAAAATCAGTTCCACGGCTACCTCTCCTAGTTCGTTTCCTCTCCGGCAGCCCCCCAGGGTGCTTCAGCGGGGAAGGTGGCTGAACCTGGAGACGTGCGTTACCCTCACCCCCGCCAGCAGCTCAGTACAGCGCATCACATCGGCCCTTCCCCGGGGAGCTGCAGAGAGGAGCTAAAAGGTGGTGAAGTGGTACAATAAGCTTTGCTGCAAAGGACTCCCTGCATCAGTGACGTAGCGAAGGGGGGCCGGGGTGGGAAGTTGCCCCCGGGCACCACACAGTGAGCCCAGCATTGGATGGCCACTTGCTCCCTGCAGACAAGCCACCGAGGCAGGGCCGGGTGGCAGGAGCGGGCAGTTCAAAGGTAGGGTTAGCATATATCCGGTGCCTGGCTCTGGGGGGGAGGTGCATTGGGTTAGATGGGGCGGGGACGGCTGGGAGTGCCTGGCTCTGAGGGAGGGGAGGGGATTGGGTTAGACCGGAGGGGCTGGGGATGCCTGGCTCTGGGGGAAAGGAGGGACATTGGGTTAGACCGGGGAGGCTGGGGGTGCCTGGCTCTAGGGGAGGGGAGAGGGATTGGGTTAGACCGGAGGGGCTGGGGGTGCCTGGCTCTGGGGCTACTTATAATTTTTTGTAAAAGGGGTACTTTATTAAAAAAGGTTAAGAAACACTGCTGTGGGGAGTAGTTATTTTGAAATAGAAACACCAGAGCATCCACACTACCGCTATTTCAGAATGACTATTTAGAAATTAGCGTTATGCCTCGAGGAAAGCAGGAGGACAGATTTCAAAATAACTAGCCCATTATTTTAAAATAACGGGCTTGGTAGTGTGGACGCTCCGATTATTAATTCGACCTAAGGGGGGGTTATTTCGAAATAAAGCCCTAACGTAGACCAGAGCTTAGAGTTTGATCCATTCAGGCCTGGGGGGGGGAGAAAGGGCAAGAAAAGGGGGAAGTTGCGCCAGGGCCCAGTGATTCGAAGGGGGTCAGAGCCTCGGACTCTTTAAATTGGTATCAGAGCGGCTGTAAGGGCTGGAGAGGGGGCATGTGGTGCACTCCAGGTGGTGCAGAGGTGTGGATGTTCCCAGCCCCACCCCTTGCGCCTGTGGCCCCACCCCTTCCTGGAGAGCAGAGCTGGCCCTCCTCCTACCTTGCTCAGGGGCTTGCGGAAGGTGTCGCCTCCCCTGGATCCATCAGACAATATTTTTATGAGAAATCCTTAGTCAGGGGAACATAATCATTGATTTCCATGGGGATATTTTCATGTGTACAAGTTTATCAGTCTCCTTAATGGGATTGTGCCTAAGTGAAATTTAAGTTAAAAAAATTTACTAGGGAATCTGCAGATTGGATCACCTCAAACTAAATATTAGAAAGTTGGCCCTAAGCTAAAAACCCAAAAGGCAGGTTTTGAACATTTGGGTGGGGGGAGGTGGGACTCAGATTTAAGGTTTGTATCATGAGAATCTCTAAACATTCAAAAACGATAAAGTAATGTGCAATAAAGCCCAAACTGCCACACATATTTTGAGGATAATCTACCATGTATTTTAGAAAGTCGGTGCATCTGTCCATCTGTGCGACTGTTCAAGAACGCCTCCTAAACAGTAAGAGCTTAGCCACCAAATTTGCCGTGCAGCTTCCTCTTATCATATCTTAAAGTAAAGGTAGGGTTTGGTTGCGCAAGGACAATGGGATGTGCCAGGAATGGGATTGTTTCCCATCAAACAGAAAGGGAAGGGTGTGATAGCAGGGACAGTTATATCCCAGAAGCACCACAGGGGGGCAGCAAGCTTGGGGGATAGTTATACCCCAGAATGACCACAGGGAGGCCAGCCCCAGGGAGCAGTCTCTGGGCAGTCCGTGCAGCCCCTCTTACCTTAGGTTGTTTTTGAGGAGTTGCTAGGTGGACCATTCAGTCCCCTCACACACTGGGCCAGCCCGTGGCCCCAGGGAGAAGCTGCATGCACCCAGGCCGGCCCTGGGGAGAAGCTGCTGGCCAGGATGCACCCTTCCCTCCCCGAGGTTGACTCCAGGGAGAAGCTGCCCTGCTGGACCTTGCAGTTCCCCCCCTCCACACACACACTCTCACGTTGGCCCTGGGGAGAAGACAGCAGGTGAGGTGTATGGCCTGCCACTCGGGGCCAGCCCTGGGGAGAAGCCAGTGACCACCCCAATCCCCTCTCCTAAGCCTCCCCCACACCTACTAACCCCTTGTCCTGACTCCTGCACCCCGATCCCTTACCCTGAGCCTATCCTCACTCCCTAACCCTGACCCCTGCACCCACCAAACCCCCAGCCTTCTTCTCTGAGCCCCCCTCATTCCCAAGCCCCTGCCCTGTCTCCTGCATCTCCCACATCTCCACCCCCCTGCCCTGAGCCCCTCCGAAAGGATCCAAGCAATGCAGGGTCACTTTACTAGTAATACTATAACAATAGGTTTTATACAGCATGTTTCATCAGTGCATCTCAAATCATGGTACATAGCAGGGCAGTATCATCATCCTCATTTTATAGATGGGGAAACTGAGGCACAGAGACGTGTAAGGTGCCCAAGGACACCCAGTGGCAGAGAAAGAAGAGAATCCAGGGCTGCTGAGTGCCCACAAATAAACAGGTTGTTAAACAGAGGTGCATTGTCCATTCATTATTCAACTTTTGTTCAAGAGAGGCAGGATGCTCCCAAGCTGTGTTTCTCAAACTTTTCAAAGTGGCTGTCCCCTTAATTATGGTAGAAAAAAATCACAACCCCTCCAACACATTTGCTATAAAAGTGAAATACATAACCATGCTAATAATACTAAGCTTAGATAATGGATGTGTCTTGGGAGAGGTTTATGGAGAATACTTGACATTGAAGAGTAAGTGGACTGGGGCGAGGTAAGGTTTTCTTTAGTTTCAACTGTAGTACATTTTTCAGTGCATTGGACCCTTCGCTGATTGTCTTTCATACCTTCCCTGGGGGTCATGACTCACCAGTGGAGAAAAACTGTTCCAGCGGCCAAGGCACTGGTTTGAGGATGGGGGCACCTGGAGTCTATGCCCATCTCTGCCACTGACACTCCATATGACCTTGGTCAAGTCACTTCATGTTGCATCCTCTGCAGGGCAGGGACGGTTAAGCATCTGCCTTACTGGATGAGGTCTGGGTACTCAGCACCTTGTAAGATTGAATCGTTTATTAAAGCATTATTTTGAAATCATTGTAAAATTTAGCTAGTATGAATAATTAAGCCATGTATAAACAAATGTAAATGAGAATTTTGTTTCTGGGATTAGGAAGAGGCCATAAGAATGGGGAAATTCAAACATGTTTTTCTTTTCTTTAAGAGGTGTATTTCTCCAGTTTCGTATCTGAAGGAATAGCAGGCTTTCTTCTCCTCTCAACCAGTCAATATTGGAAAGTGGCTCATATTAGCCACTAATCCTAAATAATTTATAACTTGAATCTGGCCTTTACTACAGTCAGCCCTGGACACAAAACTGCCACGCCACTCCATAAACACAGACTAAAGATGTGGGATTGAAATTGCAGACGGGGATCGGAATGATGCTCTGCTTCATGTCTCTAAATCCCTCAATATGCCACAAATGTATCCAGACACAGTCCTGCAATTACACACAGATTAATCTGTTCCCCAACTCTGATTAACAAAATCTGGAGGGATTTCCCCCCAAAATATCCCAAAGTCCATACCCCCAATCAATGCATTTTTCACTGGTTTGGAGTTTTCCCCAAATGCATGGTTCACATTCTATAAAGTTTCTGTTTGGAAAACACTGGGGCTCCTCAGCTAGTTATTACTTTTGTATGCCTTATGGGAATAGACTGTAATTAGGTTTGGAGCAAAAGGGATCTGGAAGTAGTGAATACCTTGTGTTTAATCACTAATCAAAAAATAAATTTTAGATTTTGGAAGCTTGTGTGACCATCAAAAACTTGGAAGTAAGAACTGACCAGCTCTTTCAGATTCTTACATGTGATGTATTTTATAATAGTACCCATTTGTGATGGAGGAAACCAAGGCACGGCAGCATGAAGTGACTTGCCCAAGGTCATCCAGAAGTCAAGTGGCAGAGCTGAGAATAGAGCCTATTTCTCCAGAGGCTCCAAACTAAACCCTGTGCAACGCTGCTTCTATTTTCTGATTATGTCTTATTTCCAGGGGCTTTTCCCCCCTTAACTTCCCATTGAAATCAGTGGCTATACCTGCTTAAGCTTAGGCATGTTTAAGTGCATGGCTGAATCTGTGGTATGTTGCTGAGAGAAGGGTTTATAAAGAAGTGGACTATGCTTTGAATGTTGCTTTGAATCAAGATACTCCTCATTTCCAGCCATAGAGCAGACCATAGCCAAATGGCCTTCCCTGCAGATGCTCTGCCCCTGAGCTTCATGAATTTCACCCTATGGCCCTCCAGGTTCCTTGCACGTGTTTATTCTGGCTTCCGCTGTGGCATGTAGAGAGAGAATTAGTCTTTGGAATGGTTAAGCCTCTGCCCCACAATGTGGAGTAACTGGCCCATATGGAATGAGGCTGCACAAAACTCAGGTCACTTTACAAGAGAGAGCTACGCAGCTATGCTTATTAAGTTTGCAGAAGATACGAGGCTGGGAGGGGTTGCAAGTGGAGGAGAGGGTCATAATTCAAAATGATCTGGACAAACTGGAGAAATGGTCTGAGGTAAATAGGATGAAGTTCAATAAGGACAAATGCAAAGTGAGTGGACAGGAATTTCCCCTGTCCTCTTTCCTGTCCACAAATTCCCCTTGAGAGAATTGACCTGGCTCTGACTGTGAAAAGCCGGCCCGTCTCCCACACACCCCCGCACACCTGAACGCTTCCTTCCTGTGCCCTGTCAGGGAGGGTCTTGATAATGCTTGTCCTGCCATGAATGCAGGGGACTGGAGTAAAGGACCTTTTGTGGTCCTATCATTCTATTGTGGGAAATAGGGTAATTAGCCACTTGGGCTTTCCTCAGCCCGTCCCAAGGCAATGAGGCAGAGCTCATCCCACACAAGGCTACCCCAGAGCAACTACTCATAGTTTCACTGCCTCAGTTGCTGTTTTGCCCAACACTCTGTCCCAGGGCGATATAACGCACCTCCTGTGGAAACAGAGGTGCCGGGAAATGTCAATGTTCACCTCACAAAATTGTCTTCTGGCCACTCCTTCAGCAAGAACAGGAAGGGGGGCAGAGTGACCTTCTAAACTCACAGCTTTACACGATCTGTGGAGAGGTGTCTTCTCTCCACCAAGCAATTGGGCATTCACTACATCTCTAGGTCCCCTCTGCCCCTCCTCACACATGTAAACTCACTGGTCCTGCAGACATATACACAAGTGTGTCATTCCCATTGAAATCTAGCCATAATGGATGAGGGCTTCCAAAGAAGAATGGCTGGCTTCAAAGCCTGCCATGGAGAGGGACAGGGACTTTATCCTCTCTGTGGCTATGTCTAGACTGCAGGCTTCTTTCGGAAGAACCTAACTTCTTCCGAAAGAGAGCGTCCACACTGCCAAAGCGCATCGAAAAAGCGATCTGCTTTTTTGAAAGCTAGTGTCCACACTGAACTATCTCGCATGTAAGCTGTGATTACTATGGATGGAGTGGCCACCAGCACCTGTGCTTTTTCCTCTTTCCTCTTCTTTCGAAAGAACTCCCTCTTTCCTATCCACACATGCCTTTTTCTGAAAGAGCTCTTTTGGAAAAAGGCTTCTTCCTTGTAGAAAGAGGTTTACCAATGTCGGAAACCCCCCTCTGTTCTTTCAATTTACTTTCAGAAGAATGTGATTGCAGTGTGGACGTAACTCAGGTTTTCTTGGAAAAACCACCGTTTTTCTGACAAAACTCTGTAGTGTAGACAGACCCTGTGTGTGGTTCAGATACAAGCTAAAACAGTGGTGGCCAAAAGGCAGTCTCGTCACCCCGCTGCTCAGTGGCTTATAATATGCCAAGAGTTGAAAATCTCCGTTCAGCTCAAGTGGGACAAATGTCTTTGAAAACCATGATGCCCATGGCTCATCAGCCATCCCCATGGTTGAGTGGGCAAAGGGTAGCCTATTGTTTCATATCCAAAGGAAGTTGTGTGGGCTATGGAGTATGAGAATGTTTGCATTGTATTGCAGCTGCATTGTACTGCAGATAAACAGAGGATATCTGTTTCCAGTCAATTCCATCTGACATCATTCACATTAAAACATTATAAGCAAAGTTTACCATCTGGTTGTGGGAACCACTGGGTAAACGAACATTTGCCTAAACACATAACGTGCCTACACTGCACACAGATGATAAAAGTATGGTAAAGATCATTCAAGAGCAATATTTAAATATTAGCCCAATTCCATGAGGTATGTGGGAACACTCACTTGTCTGTAGGAGTGAAGCCATTTCTTCCTCCTCTTCTCCTGAACCACAACATGTGTCACCTCCGTGTGCCTGAGACCAGTATGTGAAGTCACTCAGTTGCTGCCCAGTGCCCATTTGGGGGTTGTTTCATTCAGGCACTTAGGAGAGATTTTTTTGCCAGCACCACAAGTGGGATTTTCAAATGGTGAGTAATAGAGATAGGAGTAGAAGTCACATTAACAGCCAGTAGGACTCATGCTCCTAAATCTGGTACAAGTTGGACCTCCCTGGTCTGGCACCTTCAAGACCTGAGCGGTCCTGAACTAGGGAATTTGCCGGATCAGAGGAGATCAGGCTTGGGCTCTCCGAGTGCTCCCCTCCTGACCTCCTCCCCTGCCACTGTGCTACCCCCAGAATGCCTGCTCGGCTCTGCTGCCTCCAGTTCTCTGGTGGGGGCTCCTCTATGAGTTGCCAGCCCCACTCTGCTCCCTGTCCCCATCCAGGCTCCTCTCTGGGCCGCCAGCCCAGCTCCAGTGGGTAGGGCCTCTCTCCGGCTGGCCTCACTCCAGCCTCAACAGGGCCCCACGCCCCTGGCTGGCAGGGTGCCCTGCCCCTGGCTGCTGACCCCATTCTGACTGGTGGGGCTCTGCTCCCTGGCTGGTGGATCTCCCAGCTCCCAGACATCAGCCTGCTGGCCGGGCTTCCTGCCTCCAGGCCGCTAGCCCTGAGGGCTGCCAGCCACTGGCAACCTCTGTGGCTGGGGTTCACTGGTCCTGGTTCTGCTGGACCACAGATGTTGCCAGACCAGGGAGTCCCAGACCATAGAGGTTCAACCTGTAAGTACTTTTGAAAACCATGCCCTCATGTATTAAAAAACAAAAAGATGGAAAAGACTCACCCCAATAACACTGTGGCAGGAGTGACATTCAGTGGGGTTCACGTTCCTAAATCCCCTAAGTGCTTCTGGAAATTGAGCCCCACCCAGTGCCTACTGAAACCAGTGGAAAAACCCTCAAGAAGTAAGACTATTGTGCATCTAAGGTGGAGACAGCACTCTCCACACAGGGCAGAAAGAGACACACTCCACTCTCAGCTTGTGCAACTATCTCTGGTCAACATCCACACGGCCTGGGAGCTGCAGAGAGAGCAGCCCTCAGCTCCCCTGGGCTGCATGGACAACATGGACTCTGTGAGGGAAGTAAATTAAGGAATTCCCATCCCTCCAAAAAACTCTCTCTCTCCCTCTCTATTTGGTTGGTCAGTATGTAAGTTCTAGCTTGGCGAGACGCCACCCTTTGGGAGGGGGGTCCAAGAGAAGTGTGAGGTGTGAATGGCTTCCCTCACAGAGGGTACGTCTACACTACAGCACTAATTTGAACTAACTTAATTCGAATTAGTTAATTCGAACTAAGCTAATTCGAATTAGTGCATCTAGACCTAAAAACTAATTCGAATTAGCATTTTGCTAATTCGAAATAGCATGTCCACATTGAGTGGACCCTGAACCGAGTTAAGGCTGGCGGAACCAGGACTTAGAGCGTGGAGCTGCTGCCTCAGGCTAGCCGAGGGCTGTGCTTAAAGGGACCCGACCCCCAACCCGGACAGACAGTTCTCAGGGTTCCCCGCTTGCTTGTCTAACTCAATGAGTGAAAGCAAAGCAGTCCTGTCTTGGAGTGCCCTGAGTACCCTCACTCGGCACATCACAGCACTCGGCCATCAGCCCGGCTGCACTTGCCGCAGGCTGCCATCCGGGCGGGTCAATCGGGGGGCTGTCAGGATCCAGGAGGCCCTGCAGGAGAGCTTCCACCCTGAGGAGCCGCAGAGCCACCCCAGTCCTCCCCATCGGGGGCTCGTACCCCATTCCTCCCTCACCTCCTTCCACTTACCCTCCTAGCCCCCTTCCTGATGTAAAAATAAAGGACATGTGTTCAAAAATAGAAACTCTCTTTATTTAACAAAACTGGGGAGGATTAACCTCTGGGGAGACTGGGAAAGGAGGTGGGAGAGGAAGAGAGAGGTGGGAGAGGAGGTGGAAACCTGGGAGGAGGGAGCTGGAAAGGGAAGCCAGGGGAAGAAGGAGGAGGGAAAGTATAAAACTATGGTACGCCATATCTTCAGTACTGTGTACAGATGTGGTCTCCTCACCTCAAAAAGATATTTTGGCCTTGGAAAGGGTTCAAAAAGGCAACTACAATGATTAGGGGTTTGGAACAGGTCCCATATGAAGAGAGGCTAAAGAGACTGGGACTTTTCAGCTTAGAAAAGAGGAGACTGAGGGGATATGATGAGGTCTATAAAAGCATGAGTGGTGTGGAGAGGGTGAATAAAGAAAAGTTCCTCATTAGTTCCCATAATAGAAGGACTAGAGGACACCAAATGAAATGAATGGACAGCAGGTTTAAAACTAATAAGCGAAAGTTCTTCTTCACACAGCACATAGTCAACCTGTGGAACTCCTTGCCACAGGAGGCTATGAAGGCTAGGACTATAACAGAGTTTAAAGAGAGAAGTTAGATAAATACATGGAGGTTGGGTCCATGGAGTGATATTAGCCAGGGGGTAGGAATGGTGTCCCTGGCCTCTGTTTGTGGAAGGCTGGAGATGGATGGCACAAGACAAATCGCTTGGTCATTGTCTTCGGTCCATCTCCTCCGGGGGTACCTGGTGCTGGCCGCTGTCGGCAGACAGGCTACTGGGCTAGATGGACCTTTGGTCTGACCCAGTACGGCCATTCTTATGTTCTTATGTTCTAAGCTCAGGGCTCAGGGTCAGGGGTCTCACTGGACCAACTTGATTTTCACGCAAACCTGCTCCTGGGTTCTCATGTGGCCTTTGGTGGCCAGGCTGGCAGCTATCCTGCCCTAGACGGCCACATTCCTGTGCCTGGTGCTGAGGTCGTGGACGTTGGAGGCCTCCCCTCAAACCTCGATAAGGTCCACGATCTCCGCACTAGACCAGGCGGGCGCCCACCTCTTGTGGCCCCGGGCAGGCTCCTGGGAGCCTCCAGCCTGGTCCTGGGAAGAGGCAGAGGGCTGGGTGGCAGCGGGTGGCTGGTTTGTGCCGTGCCAGGTGCAGGGTCTGCTGGCTGGGTTCTGGAGGCTTGCAACTGGCACGAGCACTGTAGCCAGACCGTGCCCCTTTAAGGGCTCTGGGGCCGGGAGGGGGGCAGAAGAGTTTTCCTGGCTTGGCCCAGAGTGGCCACCAGGGCAAGCTGGGAAGGGCTAGCCTCCAACTAGTTCGAATTAAGTGGCTACACAGCCCTTAATTTGAACTACTTAATTCAAACTAGGTGTTAGTCCTCGTAGAATGAGGTTTACCTAGTTCGAATTAAGCGCTCCGCTAGTTTGAACTTAATTCGAACTAGCGGTTTGTATGTATAGACGCTATTAAAGTTAATTCGAACTAACGGCTGTTAGTTCGAATTAACTTTGTAGTGTAGACATATCCAGAGATACATGATGTGTGACTACAGGGCTGTAGAGGCAAAGTTTAGGCCTGGAGCCAGATTCTGGCCTCCAGCTCAACTCCAAGTTCTGTCGACTGCTTCGTCAGCATCAAGCACTCACAGTGTGCTAGGAAATAATTCCTCTGGCGCAGGCAGCGTATAGGGCCAGAGTCCGTGGCCCTGCTCTGTCACTCCTCAGAGCTTGGCATCCAGAGGGTGGAAAGGGCAGGAGGATGGGAACGGGAGGGCACACTCCTCATGCAGGGGTGGCCATACTGCAGCTCATGAGCCCCAGATGGCTCTTATAAAAGCGCGCCTCCCATGATCCCCCATTCTCTCCTTTGCAGACATGGGGTGGGGGGAGATCAGAGCTTGTGCCCTGCAGTGGGATGGTGGGTTTAGGGGCTTCTGCCCAGTGGAGAGTAGGGTCTTGGGGCTTCACTCCCCACAGGAGATGCCGGCCAGGGCTCAAGGCTTCAGCTCTGCTCTTGCTGAAGGCCCAAGCCCTCGCAGGCTCCTCCTACTGGACTGAAACTCTTCGTGCCACCATCCTGCCCCAGGACAGAAGCCCTGAGCCCTCTCGGGTGTGCCCAGCTCTCAAACTGCTGCAGATTATTGTATGTGGCTCACAGGATCAATTGTTTTGGCCACCCCTCTCCTGGTGGTTAGGGCTATGGATGGGGTGGTCAGTAATGTAGGCAAAGGAAGGCACAGTCTTCCCAAAATTGCCTACACGTCTGGCCGTGGGGAAGGCTTGAAGCCACGGCATGGCAGCCTGGCTTCCCCAGCCACCAGGGAGGGCTGGGGCGGTAGCACAGCAGCCCTGCTTCCTGGCTTCCGGGGCTGGGGCCAGGAATGAGGCCACAGCATGGCAGCCCCAGCCCTTCAGGTGATCACGAAGGATCAGCCTGGGGGTGGGCGGGGCTTGGCTTCAGGGGCAGGGCCTCAGTCAGAAGGGGCGGAGCTAGGGCTTGCCTTCCTCAGCTGGGCCTTCACCCCACTGCCTATGGCTGGGAGCAGTTCATTTTCAGTCTGGGTAAGGCTGCCATAAGTTACAGCAGATGCCCAGGGTAACCCTACCACATACTAGCATCTGTTTCGGTCTCTGTAGCCATCTAAACTCCAGGTAGCACAGATGCAGCACCATCTGCTCCCCCCTCTTCCTGGCCTGTACCTTGGTTGCTTCCCTCTAGAGGTGCGACTCAGAATCTAGCACCATGTTTCTAAGTGTAGTTGCTTTAGCATTGCCCTGACACCAATCTTGGTCCTATGCCTACAGTTGTTATGCCTTATTTGCATGCTAAGTGTGTCATGATAATAGTTGGTGTCGGAGAGAAAGGAAGAAAAGTGAGAGGTGTGGGCAATTTGGATTCCATTGACAATCTCCATTGGAAAGGGGAACTTCCTCTCTTAGGCTTGTTAAAAATTAAAGGGCCGGTATCCCTTTCTTTTCCCAGTTCTCCTCATCCTCTTTTAGGGCTTGTCTTCTCTTACCACGAGATCGACGTTCCGGAGATCCATCTCCCAGGGTTTGATTTAATATGTCTAGTAAGGACCCACTAAATCGACCATTGATGGTGCCCCTGTCGATTTCAGTACTCCACCAAATCATGGGAAATTGACAGAAGAGTTTCTCCCATTGACCTCCTGCAGTGCGGTCGCCACCAAAATTCAACTTTTAGGGTACGTCGACTCCAGCTACGCTATTCTCATAGCTGAAGTTGAGTACCTTAAGTCAACTTTCTCCAGTACTGTAGATCTGGCCTTAGACCGCTTCTGGCTCTGTGAAAAATGCTTCCTGCCCTTTAATGGAGTTGGGGACTTGTTCTTTCCTATGATAATAGCAGCCTCTGGTGGCTTAAAGTAACATTTACAGCAGTTGATAAACTGCAGCTTATTTCTATGGTTGCATAATAAGAAATGAGTTCTGAGAAAATGTGTTCAGAGCAGAGACGAGACTTCACCCATATGACAGCTTGAATGTAAATTAGGTCTAGTTTTGGAAGTAAGAAAAGTGTCTCACCTTCTCCTCTGACACCCAACTTTTTCAATGAGAACTTACTTTTTCCAGGGGATCAATTCAGGCTTGCTAAGGAAGGATCTGAGAGAAGGCCGTTCAAATATGAAGGGTATGGAGAAAGAGAGTAAGGAAGAGTTATTTACCCCTACATATAACACAAGAATTAGGGGGTGACCAATCCTATTAATAAGCAGCAAGTTTAAAATAAACAAAAGGAAGTGCTTCTTCATACAATGCACAGTCAACTTTTAGGTTTTGTTGCCAAGGGATTTTGCGAAGGCCAAAAGTATATCTGGGTTCAGAAAAGAACTAGATAAGTTTGTAGAGGCTAGATTCATCAATGGCCATTTGCCAAGTGGTTTGGGGACTTGAACCTATGCCCTGACAGAAGCATTGGGCAGTGGCTACCGTAAGTGTGGGAATGGAGGGCGTGGGCGTGTACTGCCGCACCACTGGATTTTACTGTGAACAGTTTGCTGGTACTGTCGGAATGAAGCTAGCATTATTTTGCAATTCTTGAGACTCTTGGAGCTGTGGTGCACTCATGTGGTATGAGTGGGAATTGCCTCTTTATCACATTGATTTTGAATACCCAAGGTTCGCTGTTTCCTTAGCTTCAGAGGGATAGTCGTGTTAGTCTGTAAGGGTGCGTCTATACAACCCCCTAAACTCAAAATAAGGTACTCCATTTGCATTACACAAATGGCATATCTTATTTTGATTCTATTTCAAAATAGCTTATTTTGAAATTTGGCATGTCTACACAGCACCAAACTTCAAAATAATGCACTATTTTGAGACATCCCTTAACCCTAGAATGAGGGCTACTAGGATGCCGAAATAGTGCACCAGTTATTTCAAAAAATAGTTTAAAATAATGGGCGGCTTGTTAAGACACGGGGTAGCTATTTCGGAATACCTCTGGTATCCCGAAATAGCCATGCTGTGTAGACGTACCCTAACTGAAAAAACTTAAAACAATAACAAATAGTCTTGCAACACCTTAGGGTACATCTAGACTACACCCCTCTGTCGACAGAGAGATGTAGATTAGGCATGTCGAAATTGCTAATGAAGCAGAGATTTAAATATCCCGCGCTTCATTAGCATAAACATGGCCACTGCTTTTTTTCGAAATGGAGCTTTTTCGGAAAAAAACCCGGCAGTCTAGATGCGGATCTGTTGAAAAATAAATCCTGGAATACAAGATCTTTCGAAAAAGTGTTTATTTTTCGACAGATCCATGTCTAGACTGCCGTTTTTTTGAAAAAGCTCTGTTTAGAAAAAAAGCGGCGGCCATGTTTATGCTAATAAAGTGCAGGATATTTAAATCCCTGCTTCATTAGCAATTTCGACGTGCCTAATCTACATCTCTCTGTCAACAGAGAAGTGTAGTCTAGACACAGCCTTAGAGACTAACAAAAAAAAAATGTAGAGCTTTCATGGACACAACCCACTTCTTCAGATGAATGGAGTTTAAAGGGTCCAAGTTCCAAATAAATAGCAGAGAGAGGGGATGGGGAAGGAAAGGAGAGGAGAGGAGAAAAAAATGGGAAAATAATAGTCAATTAGCTTTTCCATGCTAAATGAAGCTGATAGAGAAGGTTCTAAGTGTTCTTAAGTACCTGGTGTTGGGCTTTTATGTCATAAGGGTGTGGAATGAAGCAGGTAATCCAGTTAAGGTCTTTGTTTAAACCTCTCTTGTAGATATCAAACTTGTAAATGAAATTAAGCTGCCCAGCTTTCCCTCCCCAACCCCTTTCTGCTATTTATTTGGAACTTGCCAAACCTCCCACTTTTGCTGGGAATCTCCAGGAATCACCTTTTGTTTCCAGGAAGCTGCATCAGCTACACTGAGACTACATCTACACTATGAGTTTTCTCGGCAAAAAATATGCTAATGAGGGACTCATTTGCATGAGTCGCAATCTCATTTGCATATTTTCTGCCAATCCATTTTTGTGCTGGGGTTTTTGCGCAAAACCAAGTAGTGTGGACGTTTTCTTTTTGCACAAAAAAACCCTTTTTCCGCAAGATCCGCAAAGACGGATCCGCCAAAAATATGCAAATGAGATTGCGACTCATACAAATGAATCCCTCTTTAGCATATTTTTTGCCAAGAAAACTCATAGTGTAGACGTAGCCACTGTGAGATTTGGGCCTCAACAGTTTGGTGTGGAAGGGGAGTAAAACCAGGCTCCCTTATGTTGTTGCACTTTGAGCTACTCCAGGAAGTGGCCTGCACCATCTCTGCAGCCCCGGGGGGGGGAGGCGGGGCAAGGAGTTTCTTCACATTTTCTCTTCCTGGAGTGCTGACTCTGCAGGTCCCATTGGCCACAAAATGCAGCCAGTAGGATCTGTGGAAGCAGGGCCTGCAGGCAGAGGTGCATGGAAATATCCTCTCCCCACCCCGACCTCAGACAGGAGAAGCCACTGCCAGAGGGATGTTCTTTTGAGAGCTGCACCACTTGGGATACATTCTGACCTTCTACCCCCTCCTGTACCCCAGTCCTCTTCCCCAGCCTAGATACCACACCCAAACTCCCTCCCAGAGCTTGGCTCCTTCCCCTTCCCTCCCCCAGATTTTCTCCCAGAATCTGCAACCCCACACCCCCTCCAGCTCCCCAAACTTTTGATCCAACCTAAGATCCTGCACAATGCACCCAAAGTCCCTCCCAACTCTCCCATCCCATTCCCCCTGCTGCACCCCAACTCCTTGCTCCAGCCTGGTGAAAGTGAGTGAGGATGGTGGGGAGCGCATGGCAGAGGTGGGGAGGTGGGGGTGGCCTTGAAGTAGGGGCAGGACAGGGGTGTGCCCTCAGGGGAAGGGTGGGGCAAGGCGAGGATCTTTGCACCATTAGACAGTTGGCAAACCCAACGTCTGAGTAAATCCCTTCAAGACAGCAAGGTGGCATGAGAGAGGGCAGCAGACTTGTGCCCCCCAGGGGTGAGCTGAGGAGCTGACTGTGCCAAGGAGGAGCATGCATTGTGCGCATTCCACATCTTTTCATCCCCTCCATCTGCGTTGCTACAGCTCCCGCTAAAATAAACAGGATCATGGGGCCCAGATGTGTGGAGTGCAAAGCCTTCTCAGACCTCTTTGGCTGGTTTTAACTGAAACACGCCCAGGCTTTTAAATAATATGCGTGTCACGGAGTCACACAAGAATCAGACCTAGACAAATCAGAAAAATATTCCAGAGCTTGGAATAGCATGACAGGACCACAGGAGAGGGAATGGTTTACAGCTTTGACAGCAACAGTAGCATATGCAAAAGCAATTTTTCACTTGAAAGGATTTGGGAAAACGGTTGCGCTTTGGCAGGAGCTGGGAAGCCATTTCTGAATTACTGCCTAATGGAAAAGAGTTTCTCAAACCTGGACCAGTACCATCCACTCGGAGGAAGCTGCTTAGAGAGCTCCCAGAGTGTATGTGGAGGGCTTGCCGTTATGGGAGGCTTTTCATTGCTGCCCTGTTATTCTGCATTATCTCTTCCGTGTATGTGTTATCTCGAATGGAAAATGGGATTGGGAAGCCGGAAACTATGTTGAAATACATTCCTGATGCACTAAGTACAAACTATGCTGATAAAAGCAAAAGTAGGTTTCCGGATGTGAGGGAGGAAAGTGTCAGTAAATAACACTCCCAGTTCATAAAGGAACAGAAAATACATTAGCAAAAATTGCAGGCAAACAGTGACTCATTGTTGACTGTTTAATATTTCTAACTGATTATTTATTTTTCTTATCCTTTGTCAAGTCCCAAATTGCTGTTAAATCAATGATGCCCTCCCATCCCCTACTGTTTTTCCTTTTCTCATTAAAAGTTTTTTTCCCCTCTCTCTCTAATTCACTTTCCTCCTTTCCCCCCCTAGTCTATTACACACAAGGTCTCAGAAAATGTCAAAATCCGGATCAATTTTAAAGTTGTACCCTGGAAGCTGAGCTGGACCAGCACCTGGACACTTCATCTCCCTTTTCAAACAGGAGGAGCAAATGGTAAGTGATTATCAACACCTTGAATATAGGCTGAGCAAAGGTAGTCCAAAGACCTATGAGGTGAAAATCCTAGCCTTAGTGAAGTCAGTCAGAGTTTTGTCATTGACTTCAACAGGACCAGATTAGACCCAAGATATTACGGCAGCTTCCCTACCTAATCAGAACTTTTTGTTTAAAATTGCATGACTGAACTGCACTTTTCAATCCAATGTAAGATCGCTGAAATGGAGATCTGCCCCTAATTTGGGGATCTGCAGGTGGGAGCCTTGAAAGCACGCATCACTGGCCTGACTCTGCTGCCCTGGGGAGCTGTACCGCTGACTTCAAGAACAGCGAGAGGTCAATATTGTGCGTATTTGAATGTCCCACCCTCCCAATTTGGTTATTTTTTCTGTGTGCTGTGAAGTGAACACTCCTGGAGACCCAGTTCTCTTTACACAACTCCAGTAGTAGAAAGGGGACTGTCACGGGGCATAAAATACCATAGACATTTTGTAATGTGTTTGGTTTTCACTTTATAACTTGTCAGGTGCAGCAGTTCATTTAAATCCCGCATCAGGATGCTTTATATCTGTAGCGTCCAACCAGTTCTGAAGTAGTTAGCCACTATAGTGGTTACTGCTATAGCGAACTAGCCACGTTAATCTGAAAATGTAAATAATTTTGTGAGCCAACTAGCCACACTCAACCAGCCAAATAGCCACATATGGCTAGTATGTTGGACACCACGGCTTTATATAGTTACACTTACCCTCAATGTAATGCCTCTCTATGATGTTTAAAGGGGCCTTTAATCTAAAAGACAATCCGTCCCTTTATGGTAAAAGTCTGCAGATTTCCCTCTTAGGGTTTAGGGCCCAATCCAAAGCCAATTGAAGAGTCTCCCATTAAGTACAGTAACTAGATAAGGCTTGTCATGAAAGAGAAGAGAAAGAAGCCCATTTCTTTGCAAGGTGCCATGCTAAGGTCTTGAGTTGTCTCTCTGTGATCAATGCCTGCTATATTTTGCCTGAAAAGAGCTATATTTTGCCTAAAAAGTCAGTGTGGACAGTTCTATTTAGGCTCTTAAGGCTCTGTGCCTGGAATTATCTGAGAGAGGGTGAAATACTGCAGGCGCGTATTCCAAGCAAGCTGGTTCTCCTCGAAGTGTAGCTCTCTGTAAAACAGAACAATGAATGCATAGGTCAAGACGCACGGCAGCAGTTTTGGCTCGAGACAATCGCAGCAGGAGGATAAGGCGGAGAGCGTTTAGTTTCAAGCATTTGTTCTGGCTTAGCTGACGTAAGGTGCCTGGGTTGTAGGCAATAAACAACTTGGAAGGGGAATGTGCTTCTCAGCCAGGAGGCTGACAGAATTGCCGGGCCCCTCGGCCAGGTGTGTGTGAGGAGGGGCGCTCTGCACTCCCAAAAGGAGTAGGGCCCAGGGCGGAAGAGCAGGGTTAGGGGCAGCCAGCCCTTTGCATTTCCTGGTCCGTGTGCCTCCTCTTCACCAGCTCCTTTACGTTTCCACCTGGGGCTCTGGTAACGATGTAAAGGGCCCGGGACTCCAGCCACCCCCGCTGCTGCAGTAATAGCGGGAGTGAACGGGATCCCCAGACCCTTTTGAATCACTGGGCCCCTGGGCAACTGCCTCCTTTGCCCCCCCTCCTGTCCACCTCCCTCCCACCCCCGTCGGCGGGCCTGCTCTCAGCTAAGCGGCTTTAATGTCTGTTAAAATCATCTTGTACAACTGACGTGGGCACTGGCGCCTTGGGAGATGCAAAGTCAGCTGGTATCACTGGAGCATCCAGTGGGCACTGCATGCTCTTTGGGACGTGCTCGCACCCGTGACAACATTCCAGTTAAGGGAGAAAACCTGCTGCCGTTAGCTCTAATTGCCTTCGGCCTGATCTTCTCTGAAACCGAACCTCTCTGGGGAGCGTCACTCAATGCGAATTGAGGAATTGCAGTACTTCTTAGGACCAGGCTTGTGGCTGGCTCAGTTAATATTTATGGGATTTGGTCTCGTAGGCCAGTTCAAGTAGATTATAGTTATCACAGTGCTTGGATAACACCTGACTCAACAGGGCCTTGATTCTGATTGGGCTCTGGACACTCCCGGAATAAAAATAATTTAAAATACCAGCGATAATAGTGACAGCTCTGTTCGAATACGGCACTTATTGAATAGAGGCATCGAGATACTTGAGCACAATTGGACCCGAGTGCTTCACCCACGTTGTCTTCACCAGAACACTTTTAAACAGAACAAGAACCAATCTCCCAGGTTCAGAGAGATTGAAAGTGAAGCAGCAAGTTGTTAAGGGACGTGTCCAAGGTCACACAAGCAGGCTTGGCAGAAATGCAACCCAGATGCCTGGAGTCCCTCTCCAGTACCTTAAGCCTCAAAGTGTCTTTCCTCCCTAGGATAAGCGGTAATTAAGGCTGGCTAAGTATTTCTGTTCTAACTCCCTATATGAGAGAGAGGTTTTAGAAAATGATGAGTGACCCATCAGGCTGAAATTCCCCAGATGAGGTCACTAACAGCCGGCTGTTACTAATAATAGCAACTTGGAAGAAAGAGCTATTTTAGGGAGAAATAGGGAAGAACATTTTAACCCTTTTTTTTCCTTTTCTGGTGCACATATGCTTCACCCAAAGAATCACAGAAAAGTTACCACGCTAAGGATGCATCTACACAGCAAATTGCACATTTTATTTTGATTGAATTTCAAGAGCGTATTTCAAAATTTGGCGCATCTATGCAGCATCAAATTTCAAAATAACGTGCTATTTCAAGACATCCCTTAACCCTCGTGGAACGAGGGGTTACAGGGATGCCGAAATAGCGCGTCCGCTATTTCAAGATTTATCTCGAAATAGCAGGCGCGTTCAAAAGATTAGGGGTAACTATTCCAGGATACTTCCGGTATCCCAAAATAGCCCAGCTGTGTAGACGTACCCTAAAAAATGTATTGTCTGGGTGCAGATTACTACTTGCTATGTAATGTTTTGGGAGGTGTTTTTCCTGCATTAGTTTTGTCAGATTGGGCCTTTTATGTTGACTATATTACTATTGACTAACTACTCTCTGAATCGAGTTCATTACTCTGATTTCAAAAATGTTGAACCAAGTTTGCTTAGTTTCAATCCCCAATCTTGATTCACAAACTCACCATCCTCTCCTCCTTCGAATCCCCCTACAACTCACTTCCTCCCTGCACACAGTCACTATACTAAATGGCTGTGTCTAGATTGGCAAGATTTTGCGCAAATACTTTTAACGGAAAAGTTTTTCCGTTAAAAGTATTTAATGCAGAGACGTCTATACTGGCATGTGCCTTTGCAAAAGATTTGCTTTTGCACAAAAGCATCCGTGCCCAGTATAGGCGCTCTCTTCAAGAAAGCTCCGATGGCCATTTTAGCCATTGGGCTTTCTTGCGCAAGAAATTAAGGTGGCTGTCTACACTGGCCCTCTTGCGCAAGAATACTTGCACAAGAGGGCTTATCCCTGAGCGGGAGCGTCAAGTATTTGCACAAGAACCACTGATTTTGTACATTACAAAGTCAGTGTTCTTGCACAAATACTAGCGGCCAGTGTAGACAGGCAGCAAGATTTTGCGCAAAAGCAGATGCTTTTGCGCAAAATCATGCCAGTCTAGACGCAGCCATTAATAAGTATAACTTGCCAGGGTCAATCTAATATGCATCCACAGTGTGATCTAATGGAAAGTGCACTGGACTGCAGTTCAGGAGACAAGGTTTAATTCCTGACTTGTGCAAGCCGCTTACCTTTCATGCCTCAGTTTCCCCATTTATATAATGGAGATATTGATACTGGCCCCCTTTTGTAATAAATCATGGTCTCTGTAGATGAGACATGTTATAACAGAACTAAGTATTCATTTTATTATTTGTTATTAAGGGGAAATCGGATCATTTAGAGTTTTGGAACAAGTCAATGTTACAAGGTGACTTCCTGGCAACGGTTTACTAGGATTAAAGAAAAAAATAGATCTTTGGCTTAGGGACCCACCAAATGACAATGAAATAAAGTCAAGAACAGCTGGGTCAGGGCAAAGTCTTGCAACAGATTAAGATCTGTTGAAGTGGCAGTAAGCCAAGAGGTGCATCCCCTCCTGAGGATGGAGAGAGGTTAACAGTGGGGTACCTGTTGGACTGTGTTAGCACCAGGGATATCTTACCCAATATATGGATGATTTGGAAGAGGAAGTGGACCGCGAGCTGGTGAAGTTTGCTGGAGGCAGTAACCTCTTTCTATTAGCAAAGAATATGGGATATTGGGCAGTATGGCTGGTGAAATCCAACATGGATCAGTGTAAGGGGAATTGTGTTGGCCAAAGCAGTTTAAAAGTCTTCTCTATATTGATGGATTTTGAAGCAAAGACTTAAAACATTGCTCTGGCTCAATGCAGATGCTTCCCTGTGTACAGGAGCAAGATAAATCAGCCAAGAGCCTGCTTTGGGTTTACTGACACTCCTCTGATGGGATGGCGTCACAGAGAACTCTGTCTAGTTATGCCTTCCTCCCTTTAAGTAGAATGACAAAATACTTTGTTTCTTTGTTTGTTCATTTGTTCGTTTCTTTCTTTGTTTGTTTGTTTTGTAATGTTAGCAGCAAAACTTTGTTTCACATTATTGGAAAAATGGAATTTGTCCTGCAGAACTGTAGTATAGTAAAACATGGAATGTTCTTTGAATGGGAGGAAAAATACCCCTTTCAAACCACGTACAGTGAAACCTTTGTTATCCAGCACTCTGTTAACCAGAAAACTTTATTAACCAGCATTGCCCCCAGCCACAATACTGTCACATCTTCAGGCGCATGGCTTTTTTACCATGATTGGCTTAACATTTTTTTATTTAAGAAGTACTAATCATCTTTAACTCAAAATAGAAAAGTGAGACCAACTGCCTCATACTACAAAACTACCAATATTAACAACTTGAGTTTTACTATTATTGTCCATTGGTTTTTCCTAGGCTGATGGGACCCTCAGATAACCGGAATTTTTAGATAACCGGAATGCCCTAATCCCCAAGCGTGCCGGATAACACAGGTTTTACTGTATATGCAAAACAGAATCACCAAAAAGAGAAAAATAGTTTGAAATTTGGTCACCCGTTTTCCTGTACTCAAAGGAGGAGGCATTCCTACCCCCAGAATCTTTTGCTAGGTTCTTTTAGTGTTAACTTGATCCTGAATAAATATACAAGATTGTATGTGTTTACCTTTCCCTTAATAGAAAGTTTTAAAAAATAGTGAGAGCACAGGTGTGTCTCTGCTGGGTTTGATGTACCACAATAACCATTAATACTCCAAGGACATTTTGAGAAATGATTATTATTATTTGTTAGTTTGAACATTCTCCTTCTCCTAAAATACCTGCTTCTACTAGTCACCTGAGCCATCAGCCTGATCACTTATTGGAAATCCTGTTGCAGAAAGGTCAACCATAATGTTGCAATTTATATAATTATGTTTGACATTTAAGCTATCATGTTCTGTTTTTATACATCGATTTTTGATCTCCTGTCACATGATAGGAACAATTCTCATGGGGCTGGAACCCTCTCCTGGGAACATTTGTTATTCATTACCTCAGGAGAGCAGAAAAAAACCAAGTATCAAAGGAAATTCCCCCAGCTCTGCTACGAACATCAGCTCCCTGCAGGCATCACTGCAATTGCCATGGTGCGCTGGGATATCACCTTGCCTCTGGTTTGCTGCTTTTCAGTCAGCTCAGAGCCACTGGGGAGTGAAATGGGAGATTTGCTCAGGGCTGACGATTGCGCAGTTGGGAGAGAGTTATTGTACAGGCAGCAAAAAAAGATTTCCTCCTCACACTCCAGACTTTTCTCTCTATAGAAAGAAGCGAGATGGGGTACAAGGGCACCATGAGGGGAGAGAGGGAGACTGTGTGAGCTGGCTGCTGGGGAAATCTCCAAAACAGGGCACTGTCTTTTCAAGAAAGGCACTCGGTCACACATTCACCATTCAGAACAGAACCCAACAGCTCTGACCTGAGTCTTTCCAAGACAGAGCCTCTTGTGTTCCCTGGATCCCTGCTCTGCAGAGATGAGGTATGGGGGCAGAGGACACATCTGTATCTCCTATTCCCTGCTCTGCACAGCCAGCAGGAGGGGCCAGGAGCATGGAGCTGCAACAGGGTGGAGCAACCTTGTGGGAAGGGGCCCCAGCCGTCTCTCAGCTAGCAGGCATGTAAATCTCTCCTGCACAGCTGGTTCTCTAGGCCCTTTAAATCACTCAGGCCCCTGGATAATTGTCCCCTTTGCCCTCCCTGTCAGAAGGCCTGTGTACAGCACTCCTGTTAGTAGCTCTGCTCCTTGGATCAATCTGTTTATCTCCCTGGATTTTTCACCTTTTGGTGCAATTTCACTATGTTGTGCTTAAATTGGGTGCCCTGACCTTCTCAGCAGGAAGCATGGTCTAATGGTTAAAGCACAGGGGCTGAGACTTTGGAGACCTGGGTTCTCTGTCTGACTTGCTGTGTACCCTTGAGTTATGCCTCTTGCTTTTCTGTGGGACACATTAATACCCATCTCACTGATGTATTGAATGGTTTAGTCCATTGGTGTTTGAGAAATGCTTTGGTAGCTTTAGATGGATAGTGCTGTATACCTTGATAAAGTAGTACTCTAATCTTCCACATACAGACTAACCTCCAGCTATGTGGAGGATGGGGCTCTTCAGTTTTGTCATCTGTTCAGCAATTCAAGGAGCCAGAAGGCTTGAGATGTCAAGATATAAATCTCTATGGGTACGTCTACCCTACAGATATTTTGAATTAATTTCAAAATAGCGGTTTGGCTGTGTAGACGCTAGGAAAGTTCATTCGAAATAATGGCTGTTATTTCGAATTAACTTTGATGTGTAGACATACCCTATTAGCTTCCTAAATGAGACAGAGCATGGACAGTACACAACACCCCACCTCAGAGAGAGAGAGAGACTGAACGATCATCCTTAGGAATTGTATTGGTCCTCCACACAGTTTGTCAGAGTCTTCTGCCACTAAAGCTAATGGAGTGAGTGGTAACAGTGAGACTATTGGGATGGACTGCAAGAAAACAAGAGCTCCTGCTTTTGCTAGCATGTTTCACAGTGACTTGCCTCTCCTTGGCTGACTGCACACACACGTTTTGCTGGCCCCAAATGTTTCCAGTTTGCTGGAGACCAAATCTGAAGGAGCTTGGAACAGAAATGTGTTTTGTTTGTTTTTTTAAAAAAATCTGTTAAAACCAAAGAAACACATGTTGACTCTAATCCCAGCTCTAATTTGTATCCTAGGTTGGCCCATAGCCAGTGAAATGTGTCTGTTGGGTATGTAGCTCACGAGTGAATGTGGAGGACAGGTTTCTCTCCTTCCTCCCCTTGTGTGGCTGATGTACAAAGAGTGTGTGTCTCTCACAGATCTGGCTAGTGAGCCTAGGTGTTTTAGATCAAACTGTAAGCTTTGGTGGCCCCTGGCTCACTATCTCATGTATTAGCCAAGATGGCAGGTGTCCCATAAGCATCAAGTGCTGGGGCTTTCCCAGATACTGGCTAAAATGGTTTGGAAGCTCAAACTGCTCCCACTGAGAATGGGTCAGAAAACAGAGCTAACGGTTGTTCTTTTTTGGTGTGGAAACTAAGGTCACACGCTTGTCTGTGGTCCTCCTTCAAACGATCAAATCTTCAGTGAAAAACAGAATTTCAATTTGTTGTCTGAAACTTTTTTTGGTTTTTAGTTGACACCCGTACCCGTTCTCCTCCCTTCCCTTCCCTGCAAAAAATCCCTCCCTGGGATGATGAGAACCTGGGAAAATATAGCAAAAGTGGACTTTTTTTTTCATAGAAACTCTCTCCCCTTCCCCAGACTGATGAGTCCTGACTCATCATCTTAGATAGCTTCTTTCACCTATGGTAGGCTGTTTCCCAAACACATGAGAAGAACAAGAGGGAGAATTTTCTGTTTAGTTCTAACTTTGGAGAAGAAAGTACATGCTCTGGGCCTGCCCTTTACATTAACACCTGATCCCTGGCACTTGGACTTCCATTCTCATCAAGGATAAAGTAATTTTCCTTCTCAGAATGGTGATGGTCTGTTAATTTTTTTTATTGTTATTTAAAACAATAAATGTGGCTTGATCTTTTTGCAGTTTGGGGTACTGCTTAAATCAAGAGTAAGTTTCCAAAGCTCTTGCTTTATTGTGCTTGGGCTTCTAAGAAACAAAACTTAGACTTTGTGTATGTTACTACTAAACTGCCTGCATTTCCCCTTTCTCCCACAGCTGATAGCTGCATTCTGGAAACCCACATTTAGGTTCATATTAGGAGTCCCCAGAAAAGAAAACAAAAAAAGAACTGAATTGTGGATTTGTGGGTGTAAGTTTTTTGACAAGTGATGATTCCCAAAAACCCAATGAAAGTTTGAAAAGGATCGAAGGAAAAATGTCAATGCATGATGAATACGGTGAGCTAGCCATGTTCTCCTTTCCTCCACAAATATTTATATCCCTGAATTGCTAGCTGAATGGGTTCATTTTGTTCTTGTCTGACTGACAATAGTGACTAAAAATACAGTCACACTTCAGTGTTCAGAAGTGATTTATATGGGGTAGGTCAGTATATGCTACCCATTTCCCTTGAGAAACTGTATTGGGTTTGAATTGAATCTTGCTCCCATCTCCTACCCCCACCTTCATGCCGAAAACACACCAATCTAGGTGTAAAAATAGTTATCTCTGAGGTATTCCTCCAAGTGCAGTGTTCAGAATTGGGTGGTATTCCTTTAAATAATCTGTGAGCTCTAGAGTCGTCTCCTTTTCTGTTGTGGTCTGCTCTAGCAGTTTCTGTAGTGGTGGGCAGGTAGAGCCGGACCCTACGGGTTGTGTTGTCCATAAACATGGTCAATTGGGGCCCCCACTTTTCCCATTAATTAATGCAAGCTGCTATTCACAGGTCAGGCGTGAACTATATGAATGGCATCAAGGGAACAATTTCCTTCTCATTTGTGGTTAGGTTATGGAAGTTTGGAGTCATGGAGGTGCACCATATATTAATAGTTATATTTCTCAACATTGAGCTGTTTCATTCATATGATCTTTTTTCTCCCATAACTCTCTACTATTTGGGATCAGAAACCAGTAAACCCAGTGCCTGTGAGGTTCTCAATGAATGCCTACAACTTTTGGTTGTTCCCCTTCCCCACAAACTATTTCTCCTTAATAGACTGCAGTTCAACTCATTATGCCTTTCAGGATAACCAACAACTGGGGTTGGGGTGGTGTTAGGATTTTCAAAACCACCGTGAAGGGAGTTCAGACCTTAATTGAAATGAGGGACTCGACTGACATTTAACTCCCTTAAGTGCCTTCCAAAATCCCAGCCTGGGCTTCCTTACATTCTAGTTTCCTTGGCCTTCTGCAATGTTCATGCAAAAAAGAGCTGTACTTGAGTATAGATCAGCTGTCTTGGAAGTCAAAAATTCAGAGCTGAATAGTGCCTAGAGCTTGCATTTATTGTAATGGTGATTGGGCATCCATTAGGTAGCTCTCCACCTGAAATGTCCTGTTTGGGAATCCACTTAGTACTTGATTTATATATAATATTTTTGGGTAGGTTCCAGCCATCACATTTTATGTATCTTTTTGAAGACCAGAATCTACGATCTTGACTTAGGAATATATGTGCATAGATACTTTTAATCACCAGGCTTTCAGAATTCAGATAGTCTTGAAAATAGCCTTGTGTATTGCTGTTGGAGGCATCTACACGCTGTCATGAGAGCTGGCATCCATATTAGTTATTCACTGCTAAACTCTACTCTCCATAGTCCTTACCGCAGGCCAGCTTCCTGCTATCTGCCACTCAACCTGTGATAGCTCACCTGTTCAGTGCTGCAGACAATTAATGATAAGACATGTAACAATAATTGCATGCTACGGTTGGTTCCTTCCCATCTGTCATTCTCCTGCCAGTCGCAATGGGAATCAGAAATGACATAATCCTAATTCCGTTTTTCCATCCAAGATAGCAGCAATAATTGGGACGCATATATGGTTTTCAATCAGTCTTCTTGCTGCATCAGGGAAGGCAAGGTGGGGGAAGCAAGTTGGTCTTCAGTTCATTCTTCTAGTGCCAAGTTTACTGTAGCCTGCCATTTATATTCTCTGTAGTCTCCCATGACAATAAGATTCTTGGATTACCATGCTGGGAGCATTGCCAAGAATGCCTACAGATACTTACTCTAAAATTCCCTGATTAATGGGGCTCTGACTGGACAGACCATGCTCGTTAACCTGAGAAATTGAAAACTGGCCTAAGAAAAGGTCAGTCGGAAAATAAACCTGAAACCAGCAGGGACTTGTCTTGGTTTACATTGCCTTTGGACATGGTCTTGTTGGCTGAGAGATTTTGTGAGTTTGCAAAGAGACTGACATCCATTTCAAACAAATTCTTGCCCAGCCTTCAAAAAGTCCCACAGCAAGAGGAGAATGGCAAAAGTGACAAGCAATGGACATCCTTCATGAACCTACATGCAACAAAGTCATGATTTTTGTGGGCTCTTAGATGTGGTAAGTTCCACAGCTACTTAATCAACTCAGCGGTTCTAATCGGGGATAACACATTCAACCTCCATTCAAAGAGGGGGCTAGAAAAGCTGCTTTTAAAAGTTGCTTATGCTGGAAAGCCCTGAGTAGCTTCCTGCAGCTAGAGGGTGTCTAGGGAGGTTGTAGAATCTCTATCACTGATGATATTTAAGAGCAGATTAGACAGACACCTGTCAGGGATGGTCTAGACAGTGCTTGGTCCTGCCATGAGGTCAGGGGACTGGACTCGAAGACCTCTTGAGGTCCCTTCCGGTTCAGTGATTCTATGATTCATTGATTCAGATGTTAGCTTTATCATTTTATGGTTACCGAGGCCCAATTCGGGCAAGTAGTAACTTTAAGAGCATTTTTGGTTGTTTTAAAACTACTTGTGCTTGAAGAGCTGCCCTGAATTAGGAATGCCTTCCTGACGCCAATGGTTTTTATTTTTTCAGCTCTTTAGCTCAAGGGCCATATTTTTGTTTGTTCACTGCCTAGCATGAGCATGCTCAGCCCTCCAGGTGCAACTGTAAAACAAATTAATGAAGGAAGAGAGATACCTGTGGTGTTAGGTGCTATTTGATGTGCATAAGTGTGGTGGAATCTAGCACTAAATTAAAAGCAAGGCATGCATAGTGGAAGAACACATCTTGCAAACACCGATTTTTTTTTAACTACAAAGAACAGGGTTGCCCACTCGAAACCTTTAGTGGAAATTGGTTCCTGATTTATAATCCGTCCTCGCAGTAAAAAGTGCTGCAAATGAGGCAGCATGCACTGAATGATGGCTTCTTTTTTTTTTTTCTTTATGCATTCAGATATCCTCACCCGGGCAACACTCCCACTGAAATCTATGTGCCTAACTCATAAATCACTGGATTGGACTCCAAACACTGTGATGAAATAGTGCATGGCTGGAACAACGGATTTTTGATTTTTGATTTTTTTGGCATGGGGAAGGGATAAATAAAGGGAGTTAAAAAGATGTTTTAACTTGGAGGTTTTTTTAAAAATGTAGTAGGACAAACTGCAATGGCTATGTGGAAATAACAAGCGGTCCTGTGGCACCTTAGAGACTAACTAAAACATATACGATAGTCCCCGACTTACGAACGAGTTATGTACCAAGCACTTGGTCGTAACTCGATGTGTTCGTAAGTCAGACCCCATTCATTTCAATGGGACCGCGCTGTTCGTAAGTGCGGATCGTCGTTCGTAAGTCGGGGCTGCGCTTAATGGGAGGTTGGTCGTAAGTGTGGCTGGTCGTACGTCGATGTGTTTGTAAGTCGGGGACTACCTGTAGAATCATGAGCTTCCATGGGTAAACCCCACTTCCTCCTGTGAATTGGAGCAGAAATAACAAACCAAGATATATATAAACAGCAGAAGTAGCACCTGTCAATTGTAGGATTTGTGTTATGAGGCTAATTAAGTGGGCTGGGTGTGTCCCATACATAGCTTTTGATGTGGAAATGCAGCTGTTAAAGGCAGGAGAAACAGAGCCGCACCTGAACTCTGTTCTGAGGTTAGAAGAAGTTGAGCAAACTATTTCTGTCAGGGGCATGGATAAGTGATAGGAAGTGGTGAGACAGTACATAATTAAAGGAGAATAGTTAGTTGGGACATGTGAAGACTGAAAGACCGTTTAAGAGAAACATGAACAGGGTTGTACAAATCATACTTTATTAGCTCATCTCTTTGGTGTGCAAACCAATGCATCGCCACTTGATGGCACTATAACACATACGATTCACTTTAATTATTTGCCAATTCCATGGGGTTTTTTGTAGCAGTGAATACCTTAACACATAAGGATGAAAGATAGCAACTTCACTGAGAGCTGCTAATGGCCCCTCCATCTAACAATGAATGTTGTTGTCATGCAGTAAGCCAAACAAACAACATAAAACCTTGAAGAGGACTGAATTGACTTGTAATGAGCTGAGCTGCCAGACAGAGAAAATTCAAGGTTCTGCAAATCTCTCCAACTGTTTTTGCGGTAACTTGGCAAAGCTAGTTTGATGTCTGCAGTTTTGTTGCACTTAACCCTTTTTTTGGTTCTTTTTACATTAACAGTCTTGCAGCTAAAATCATTGGAAGAGGCCTCTGGAGAACTTGGTGTGCTACTTCCGGGTTTGTCCCAGACTTCTTGTGTAATGATTTAACCTCTCTGGGCCTCCATTTTTCGTGTTAGAAATAGGTGTAATAATGTGTCCTTCATAAACTCTTCTGTGTCATCCTTTTTAGACAAACTTGTTAAAGCACAAACTGTTTAATTGTATGTGTACAAGTGCCTACTGGAAGAGGGACAAAATTCCTAGGGACTGCCATTGAACATAAATACATGTGTGCGTGCGAGCGCGCGCACACACACACACACTTTTTTTAAACATACTAGCAATTCAAGAGGGTCACTTAAAAAAAAAAAACCCAGAAACCAAAGTGTTACTAATCTAGTTCAAGAGAAGTCTGTGCAATGTATCAGGGCTCGACTAATCTCTCAAAACCTAGAATAGTAGAAATGGGGGCATTCTATAATATGTGCAAATTCTATAACGGGGCAAATTTTGTACCCTGTTCCCTGCAGGTGAGTCCCCAAAGCTCTGTCTGAAAGTTCTATTTCTCAATGATCTTTAAATTACAGACTCGGATCACTCAGTACCCCTTTGCATTTTGTTCACTGTTTATTATTTTTAACCCTTCCCCTTCCCTTCTTCTGAGTCTGTCTTAAGTGGAATGCAAAGCTAGTGACATTTTGTGTCACATTTTTCAACTCTTTTTTAATGTAGGAGAAAACAAATAATCTTCCCATCTATTATTTAAACTCCTGGACTCTAGCCGAATGCTTGTGATTTAATATCTGAAGCGATGCTCATTAAAGTAGTTCTAAAGTTAACAAAACCAAGGGGGAAAAACTCGACACTATTCTGAATACAATTGTGTGAAGGCAAGCTTAATTTCATCACCCTTGTTTTAGGCTGGCTCCATATAAAGTGTGAAAGAGGAATCCTACACAATTAATTGCCAGGCTCAAGATTATATCAGTGAAGATATTACACCGATGCAATCTGTAAACTGGGGCATGGACAAAAACCTCTAAAACTTGAAGTGATAGAGCAATTCAAAACCACTTTGGGCCTGGTCATCCTTTACTTTAAGATTCCCTCCCTTTTCCCACTGCCAAAGCACAGTGGTGTAGTCTCAGGAAGTGGAAATCCCTAACAGTGGTGAAAAGGGACCTTAATGCAAAAATCAGGCCTTCTGACCTTAGAAATAGATCAGTTTTTAAAGAAAGTGTTTGCATTATGAAAAGTGGCTTCAGGGTCTTTCATTGGTTCAGATCTTCTGTGCAAGGTAAAATATGAGTGAAGAGACTAGGGAGAGAGGGGAAAATTCCACAAGGTATGGAAAGGTGCTTATCTTGTAAAAGAAATAATGATTGGTTGAGAGAGCCTCAAAGTTTGTCTAGAATATATGATGCTGCATTGTATATGATTACCTAAGTCTTTTAGCTAGGCCAGCCCGTATCTGAAAGCACACACAGCCTTTTTACTGGCATGTGTAGCTACTCACTGCAGCGTGGACTAAGCCTACTTTTTACTGTGGCTGAGCCAGCTATGCAAACCCTACACGCCACTGACGACCAGTGTCGACACCCACCATCTGTTGGAACTCTCAGGAAAACGGGAGGGAGGAGAATGAGAAGCTGGGGAGAGCAACCTTGAAGACTACATCAGCATTACAGGGCAGTGACATGCTTGAGTGTTGCACTGACCTGCTCGTAAATAATGTTCTAGGCTTCTGTGGGCAGCGTGGCTGTGGGCAGAACAGGAAGTAAGTGTGCAAGGGAGCCATGCTGGTGAGTAACCACATTTACAGGTGATTGAACAAAATGTCCATTTCCTGTGGCAGTGTATAGTTTCGCCAAGTGTGGCTGATGCAGGAATGGCACCGAACTATTTGCTACAGAAAGAGGGCCGGTGTGCTTAGATGCGGTACATCAAGTCAACACCAGGCGGGGCAACTAGCAGAAGACTTTCAAAGCATCTACAGGAGTATTTAAAGAACAACTCAGGGTCCTCCATCACTTGGGAAATCTAACCCCCAGAACAAGTTCTGCATCTTAACATTATGACCCATAGCAGCTGTTGGATTTTTTTTTTCTAATTTGAATCCTTAGATACTAATATATCAGTCATCTCTAGTTTTGCAGGTAGCCTGATGCACAAAAGGGTTGATGGCCAGCCACATGCTTGTGGTCATATTAATCCAAATGCTAATTAGTTTTACCTTACTGAACTTGGCTGTCATAAATCACCTTATTTCAAGAAGCTGAACATTGTAAACATCTATTGCTGAATCTTTATACTATATAATGTCCACATTCCTAGCTGGGCTCAGAGAGATGGAATTGCAGAGCCGCTGGGACTGAGAAGTTCTGGTATTAATCTGGGCTATGCAGAATTTATCATCTCCACAAAATGCGTCCCTCATTAGTGATCGATACACTAGATTATGGTTATACATTTCAGTAAACTCTCGTGACTCTTATTTTCTCCCTTGGAAAGTTTCTCTAGCCCATCAACACCATGGATTTCTGAAAGCAGGCTGCATCTATGAAATGTTGCTATCTGTAATCCATAAAATCAGTCAGGGATATGCAATTCATTTTGCTCTTAGGGGTATAATTTATTTCCATCCATGCAAAGATACCTTATTTGAGTTTACTAAACCATTTATATTCATGCTACTAAATGTTTCATTTAATACTAGATAGTCTAGTATCTATTTCTGATTATCACAGCAAAACAAGAGACCATCTCAGAAATCCATCAGATATCAGAATATAGACAAACTAGTAAAGATAGTTCTCTTGTTTCTCCCCCCACCCGACAGTCAGCAGAGATAAATGAATGACCTATAATTTATTATAATCCAAAATGCTTAAGCAAGTAAAAATAAAATGGTGAACAGTCTTAATCATGCATAACAAATTGCATGCTAGAGAAATACAATCATACTCACAAAGTTTATACAAGTGTTCTTACCTTAAGCTTGACTTTTGACATTTTCTGTACAATATCACACAGTGCTTCAGGGTTGCTTCCTACACTAGTTCCAAACAAGGTTGTTGTCACTTTTGTTATTGATCAGAATGTCAGCATGCATGAGCTCATGAAATTCTTCCTTCCCAAATATAGTTGGATTTTGTTTGCTCTTTTGCACAGAATCTCACCCCACAGAGTCCTGGCCCATGTCTGGACTTCTAGGCATTATCTTAAGAATAAAGAAAACAACAAATCATGGAGGAATTGGCGCAGCTCTACTTTGTTGCAGTTCATGGGCTAATTTATTTTGATGAAATATTCAGACAACAATCTTGATTTTTTTTTCACAATTTAAATGAATAAATTTGTCCAAGTTTTAATTATTTGCTATTCCTAATTATTTATTAGTCCTCAAGTAAAGGTTCATAAACAATACTATCCGATTGAGGCTACACAGCAGCATTATTTTGGAATAACAAAGTCTGCGTCTACACTACAAGCATTTGTTTCAACATCATGTCAAAATAATGTCGAGCTGAAGGACGTCTTACTCCGACTCCTGTAATCATCATTGTACGGGGAGTAAGGGAAGACAGAGGAAGAGTGCTCTTTCTCGGACTTCCTGATGTGTAAACCGCACCAAAAGCCAAAATAAGCTATTTCGACCTAAGCTACACAATTGACATAGCTCAAGTTGCAAGCTTATCTCAACTTTAGCCCTGCTGTGTCAATGTGCCCTAAATGACCAGTCACTCAGTTCAAACGGGAAATGAGAAATAGTCAAAGTGAACAGTCTGTGTACAAGCCAGATGTTAAAAATCAATTGGCAAATGCTTAAACTCCCTACAGTTCTTGCTTATCACCATATCTGACACCTTGTCTGTGTTAATCCGTTATCCTGCTCCACTCGGCTTAAATCCTCATCAACGTTAACCTCCTCTTGCCTTGAATATAGCAACTCCCTTATCCATGGACTCCAAGTCCATTCTTTGCATTCCCCAATGCGTAGAATGCTGCAATTTACCTCCTTGTGCATATGGTGATCAGTGGCAGCCCGTCAATACAGGCAAACTAGGCGGTCGCCTAGGGTGCCAAGATAAACAGCCGTTGAGGGATTTGGAGGCAGGGGCGCCAATCGCGCTCCGATCGCGCTTTGCCTAGGGCGCCAGTTGCCAGCAGCTCGTCTAGGGCCACTCCTGATGGTGATGAATGACTATGATTGGATCCCTGCTCATGTAACCGTCCAATCCTGAAGTGCCTTCACTGTTCTAAAGCCACTCTATGGCCTTTTTCTAGCTATGTGTACTTCTGCCTCTATAATACCATTTGCTCCCTGTTATCTCTGATTCCTCCCCCTCAGGTAGAGATAAGATAAAGAGCACCCTGGAGGTGAGGTAGTGGTGGGGCTGGGAAGAGCAGGGTGTTAGGTTCTAGTCCTGCCAACCCAGGTAGAGGCAAGATAACCTGTGTGTGCATGTGTTACCCTCTTGCACAACTCCTTGCCCTCTGCAAATCTTTTCTGTATCTCTCTCCACCTGAGTTCAAATCTCAGCAGCAAAGGTGGCTTCTCTCTAGTGTTTTGACTTCTGTCTGTCTTCTATTACTCTTCTATGTACTTGTATTTAACTGTTGGGGTTTTTTTCACTTTGGCAATTTTTAAAAAGTGAGCTAAAGTACAAAACCACATTGTATCACCGCGCCACTGGCAGCACCATTGAAGTTATCCATGAAGAACTCAAAGTGGCAGCAGGCACAAATGAGGCTGGGAGTAATAAAGCTTGGGCCATGCAACACAGAAGGAAAACTAAGCTCTAAGCGTTTGACTAAATTGGGTGTGTGTTACAGAGTCTCACATTTCTTCTCACAAAAATAGATGTTTTCCACTATCCCCTGCAATGCAGCTAATTATACGTCACATTCCTCAAACAGCTTCTATGGCATCGCAGAAAATTTACTATAAAAGTAGCATAGCTAACAGGTCTCCGAGGGGGAGCCGTGTTAGTCTGTAACTTTAAAAATGCGTAGTCCTGTGTCACCTAGGAAACTAACAAATATATATAGAATTGAACTTTTGTGGGTAAAACCCACGAATCGGACATGAAGTGGGTTTTATCCATAAAAGCTCATGATTTTATATATAATTTTTATTAGTCTCTAAGTTGCCACAAGACTATTCATTATAGCTAACAGGAAAACACTGTTAAGTGACAAGAAAGTTATATTTGTAGGCATTCTGTATTATACATAGAGATAACATTGGACCATCTTTTGTTGGTGAAAAAGATAAGATTTTGAACTAGAGAACATAAGAGCGGCCATACTGGGTCAGACCAATGGTTCATGTAGCCCAGTATCCTGTCTGCCGACAGTGGCCAATTCCAGATGCCCCAGAGGGAGGGAACACAACAGGTAATCCTCACGTGATCCCTCTCCTGTCACCCATTTCCAGACAAACACAGACTAGGGACATAATTCCTACCCATCCTGGCTAATAGCCATTGATATTAATCTATCTAGCTCTTTTTTGAACCCTGTTAGAGTCCTAGTCTTTACCACATCCTCTGGCAAGGAGTTCCAGAGGTTAACTGTGCACTGAGTGAAGAAAAACTTCCTTTTGTTTGTTTTAAAACTGCTACCTATTAGAGAGAGAGCCCATCTTCAGGTCTTGCTATATTATACTGTCTTTGTCTCTCTCTCCATCCAAGCGGGTCACTTTTTATTCAGTAGTGAGCAAGATTGACCTTTGTCTTAACCTTTTGATATCCAGGACTTTTATCACTTTTTATCTCCTTTCCTAAATGAGTGATAAAAGTGCTACACTCCCAGTCACAAGACCATTCCAGCTTTTCCAACCAGTAAGTATTAATTTAATCTGCAAGAAACAGCAGTACCTGCAAAGCACTGCAAGCTGCTACTGTGGAAAGCAGCAGATTAAAAGTTACAAGCCACAATAAATAAAGACAATTAACCCCAGTTAACAGCAGCCATTGAACTTTCACACTCTGGCAAGGTTTCATAAAGGCTTGCTCAGTATTGCTGGGGACACTGTTATTTGCAATTAGCTGTTTCCTTAATGAATGGGACTAGTATGAAGCAACATAAAGTGCAATAATTGCTGTAGTCTACAATTGTTGATGCCAATGTGGATAACGAGGAAATAAAACTCAACACAGTGGTAATTGGATTAAAGATCAAGGTCACTATATTTATTGAAATCCAGTCACTCAAGCTGCAGAAATGCCTAGCAGACAATCGTCCTGGCTGTGCTAAAGCCAGACATGTTCAGGATATGAATGAGCGACTCCAAACTACAACTCAGAAACCATACCCATATTGGGGAGGAATCTGTTTATTGATGGGGATACCTATGGCTGCCCATAAGCCCACATCCAATGATCACGCGTCATGAACTTACGAACATTTAGGGAAACAAAGTCATGGAAATTTCAGCTTTGGGGATTTTTTAAAATGAATTTTTTGTGGTTTGCCAAAATGTTCTAGGAGGAGAGGAGGAGAAACTACCACCTATCATCTACCAAGGTCTATGTGTGATAACTTTTTTGACTGACTGAGGCTATGTTACCTGGGGTTCTTTCAACCCAAACTTCTCAGTAACTTTTACTCTCTGCGAGGTGGTGTCAGGAAATAATTCAGGGGAGACATGGTCCTCCGACTGATAGATGGGTGGTACAAACAGGACAACACAAGAGTGCTTTCACTTAAAGCTAAACTTTAATTAGTCTCAAGCACTTACACACGTCCTCAACAAATTAGTAAAACATCCCCACCCTCAATAGTTACCGAAGTTGAGTGTGGCTCTCAAGTGACATCGGGCAGGCTTCTGATGGGCAGGCTTCCATCTGCCAGTGGGGACAAAAATGCGCCCATATGTGAAGAGTCCTCAAGGAGTCCTCGAGGCATCCCTCCAAGTGTCCCCCAAAATTGTCCTACTGACTCAAACTTTCCTTCCCTGTTTATCCATTAGCATTACAATAACATGTCATTCAAAAACGTGTTAGGCAAGCACTTTTTAAAGGTTAGGAAGAGGTTTTCTTCTGATCATCACTTTTGCCAGGTGCGTTTTTTCTTTTGCAGAGACTCCATGCCCTGGGGTCCTGATAGATATCTGTCTTAGGGCATTTAGACAAACTTCCTGTTTTTCTAAATGTATAGCTCCGCAATTTCACTAGAGATTTGGGGCTCAGGAAGCACGTGGGGTCAGGCTGCCCTATCTGTGGCACTCATACCCCCTTTCTTCCCCCTTCCTGACTTGTTCATGCTGAAGCTGCTGTCTAGGCCTATTTTTGGGCCTGTTAGCTTGGTTGCTTAAGTTTAAGCAGTAAGCAATAGTGGTTCAGGCACTTTACTGGATTTGCTGAAATCTCCCTGTACAGCTGTAGAACCAGATCCTTAGCTGGTGTAAACTGTCACAGATCCAAGTCACCAGCAGAGAATCGGCCTCTACATGCTCACCCAGCATGACTAAGAGCTATCTGATCTGGCTCAACTCTGGTAGCAATAATTCTTTGGTTTGGGGGTGAATATAAAGTTCAGAAACTCAAACACATTTCTCAAATGTAGACAGTGATTTCCGAAATAAAACCCTTCGCTGGGTTACCTAGGAAAGTTCTCTGACGGCAAAATGTTTTTCCATGACATGATTTAAATTGAATTAGTTCTACGTACTTTACTCATCAGGTGCAGCGATATCCGGCAGCAGATAAACAGTCAAGCAGAAAAAAGAAAAGTAAACACATAAATCATTGTTTTATGATGTTTATTTAATCAAACAGCAATTACTGTCAGCACCTGCACTCGTCTTCTTTCAGGAAGAAAGTGAGTGGATGGGAGGGTTGGTTTTTATTTTAATTTTGGCAAGTGTTGTGGGGAGAGCAGCAAAATACACTGTTAGGAGGGAAATAGACACAGGAAGTCAGTGGGGGGAAATTATATAGAATTGGGGTGGGGGCAGAACTGGTAAGTTACAGTAAGTTTGCATGACGCAGATCGGTCATTCCATAGCACCTTAAAACTAAAACTGTTCAATTTTTTTCCAACTGCAACTCTTCTACTTGAAACTTTTCATCCAAAATTTTGACTTTCAATGAAAAATGCTTCCAAATTCAGAACTTCCAAATTACCATTCCTGGGCATTAGGGTGTCTTCAGGCAGGGCACCCTCTTGCCAACAGACAACTGTGAGACTTCCACACTGAAGGTGTGCAATGTCTTGTCTCGCAGGGATTAAAAATCAAAGTTCTTGATGATCTGTCTGTTCTTGTAATACTTTTGACCTGTTACAAAATGAATGGCTGGAAATGTCAATCCTTTGAGATTTGTATCTTTTTATTATATATAAATTGTGTGCATGTGTATGTATGTTCAACTTGGACCTTCTTTTCCATTTCACATACCCTCACCAGATTGCTATTACACATGATATTCACTGATGCATCCCTATCTTTTTTTTTTATTATTCATATGGCTCCCTTATGCTACGAATTTACTCTTTAGAGCAGCAGCAGTGTTGTAAAGACATTTCTGCCAAAGACAACCCAAGGCCTCTTGAGAAGATGAGGGACCAGGGGCCGGCTTGAAACACTTACAGATGTATAACTGGAAACCAGTCTGGCTTACCTGTATATTAGCCTTATCAACAGGCTTATTGTTTAGAATATATAAAATGCTTGCAGGATGCTGATGTATTGATCTCATTAATAATCTCTGCATCTCCTGTTATAAAAGTATATTGTAAACCTCCAGCTGGGTAACTCACCAAACAGGAAAGAAACCAGGTGTAAAGCGCTCGACTTCACAGAACAAAGACTTGGATTGGGTTCCTAACTCTCTCCAGGAAAGAGAGACCTACACATGAACTCATGCCATTAGTTTGGAGCAGGCCTGCCAAAAGGGGGGAGGGCAAAGGGGGCAGTTGCTCTGGGTCTCAGCAATTTAAAAGGGCCTGAAGCTGCCAGATGCCACTGCTGAAGCAGCAGCCAGAGCCCTGGGCAGCACCCTCCAGGCAGCGCTGAAAGGCTGGTAGGAGGATGCTAGCTCCATCCCTTCGACCCAAGGCTCCTCCCCTTCCAGGAGTGTGGGGCTCCGCCCCTAGCCACCTCATCCAGGAGCCCAGCAACTCTGTCAGCCACCCTGGATTTGAGTCTGGAGCGAACAGGTTAAAAAAATCCATCGCTAGGAGAAACTGATTTTTTTTTCATGCTATCTGGACTCTGAGGGGCAAAGATTCCTAAACATAAACAAAGAGCTCCCCTTGCCCCTTGGCATGGGTTAGCCCTGAAAGATACTTTGAACTGATAGATTATTACATTTGTCACCTTTTGCAACCTAAGGCAGTGACTCATTCGTTCATATAGGTTGCCTGTTTTAATCTGTAAACCAGCATTTCTCAATTGAGGGGTATGTGTATCCTGGGGGTACACAGAGGTCTTTTAAGGGTTACATCAACACCTCTAAAGAGTTGCCTAGTTTCATAATGGGCTATATAAAAAGCACTAGCAAAATCCGTACAATGTAAAATTTCATATTGGCAATGACTTGTTTATACTGCTCTAAATTGTATACCCTGAAATGTAAGTACACTATTTATATTCCAATAGATTTTATAATTATATGATAAAAATGAGGAAGTCAGCATTTTTCATTAATAGAGTGCTGTGACTCTTGTATATTTGTCCAATTTTTGTAAGCAAGTAGTTTTTAAGGAGGTGTCACTCGGGGGGATGCAAGACAAATCAGACTCTTGAAAGGAGCAAAATAGTCTGGAAGGGTTGAGAGCTACTGCTGTAAATAGCTGTCTCTTCCCCTAGCTAATAAATCTTTAGTTTACTATGGCCATATCTACACTATGTGGAAGATCACTGCTGCCAATCTTCTGGTGTTTGATTTAGCGGGTCTAGTGAAGACCTGCTAAATCAAACTCAGAGGATTCCCCCATCAGCACTGGTATTCCTGTTCCTTATGAGGAGTAAAGGAAACCGATGAGAGTGTTTGCTCCTGTCAACCTCCCACTGTGTGGACAACGATTTGAGATACGTCAACTCCAGCTACGTAATTAACAGAGATGCAATACTGTATCGTAAATCAACCTTCCATTCTAATGTAGACCAGGCCTATGGGACTAACTAATAACACTGTCTTTGTGAGAACTAAGGTACCAATGGATCTGTTGTCAGTGACTGGTCTCTTGGGACTGGAAGCCACCAGAATATTATGTGAATTTTTCTTTTAATGTAAGTGATCAGATATCTCTAAGTGCAGGATATCGAGGTGTCAAGAGAGTGTGGAGAGCCCAAGCAGATTGTCTGTGACACCAACAATGATCCAGGAGTTGACATTTGTTACTGGGTTGGTGAAATGTAATGATAGATCATGCCACCAATGTAGGATATCTGCCTTGATTTTTTGAAAGCCTCCCCTATGGATGGCACACAGTCATGAATCATTCCAGATAGCTTACCTCCCACCAGTGTGAAGAATCCAGATTTTTTCAGACAGACGGGTTCCTTCAATTAAAATAAGTGAAAACCGAGTACATCACCGTCTAATTTAGCTGGCTTAGAATTGCTTAACAGACCTGCATTTAACTTGACAATTTTTTTCTATTGATTAATGCAAATTGGCGCTCTTCATTATCGCCAGCTCTTTTGGAGCATTTGTGGCCTAATTGTGGTGGGCAATCTAGCTTGGTGTTCCTTCCAAAAGCCTTTCTGATGTGGAGAGAAGGCAATTACAGATGCTGATTCTGATTAGTATCCTGTGCTAAATAATCCCTGAAATCATGCACTCACACAAATGGAATTTAATAGGGGTTAACAATGTTTGTGTGTTGGGGAAAAGTAGGCAAGAGGAGAGAAACGAAGAACATACCAACCTCATTTGAAACTGGACAAATCTATCTGGCTTCAAGATTAAACTAGATGGGTTTATGAAGGGGATGGTTTGATGAGATAACATAATCTTGGTAACTAATTGACCTTTCACTATCAGTGGTAAATAGGTCAATGGAGGGATGATAGGAGTTACTATAGAGAACTTTCTGGGTGTCTCGCTGATGAGTCTTGCCCACATGCTCAGGGTTTAGCTGATCGCCATATTTGGGGTCGGGAAGGAATTTTCCTCCAGGGTAGATTGGCAGAGGCCCTGGAGGTTTTTCGCCTTCCTCTGTAGCATGGGGTACAGATCACAGCTGGAGGATTCTCTGCATCTTGGGGTCTTCGAAATATTTGAAGGCTTCAATATCTGAGATATAGGTGAGAGGATTATTCTAGCAGGGGGTGGGTAAGATTCTGTGGCCTGCATTGTGCAGGGGGTCAGACTAGATGATCATAATGGTCCTTTCTGACCTTAAAGTCTATGAGTCTATAAATGAGGCTCAGGTGACCTAAGTGTAAGGTGAATGGGGGGATAAAAGATGATCTTGTGGCTTAAATCACTGAATTGGGACTCTAGAGTCCTAGGCTAAATTCCTTGTTCTGCCACAGACCTCCAGTGTGACCTTAGGCAAGTCACTTGCTCTCTTAGTCAGTGCTCCAGTTCTAAATTGGGGATAATATTTCCTGACATTACACCGTGGCTATAAAGGTGCTCAAATACTACAGTCAGGAGGACCACAGAATTGCCATGACAGGATGCATTCTGTCTCTGCTATAACTTGTCTCGGGGATGTAAACCTTCTTAAACCAAAATTTCACTCTACTTTTTTTAATAATCGGGATTGTGTGGCTCTGAGATCAGAATTGTTGCTCTCTGCGTATGTATTCTCATTCCTTGGCACTAATGACATTTTGCTAGGCCAGCGGCTCTGTTTTTGGCATTGCCATCATTAGAAGGGTTTGTGTATTTGCTGATTTTATCTGTTTCTTTACACCACGCTTCCCTGTGGAGAACTCTTGCAGGGGTTTCTCTCTGTGCAGGCAGGATCTTAAACCCGAGGGATCACAGTGGAGCTGGATAGAACATAGCCTGACTTTCAGAAAGGCAGGTCCTGGAAGAGTTACAGAATACAATAATTGAATAATTCCTTGGCCTTTATCCATTTCTAAGGCTTCAGCACAAATCCAGTCTTTAGAGAAGTAATGAAATGTCTGGCAAAATTATCTCATCTTTCATTTTCTGATGGATCAGGACCAAAATTGCACAGCTTTGCAGAAATTTGGATTCAGCTAAACTAAATTTCTGTATTCTGATCTGATTCTGAACTGTATGGGTCACAGCTGTGTGTGTTGTGTGTTTTTCTATGTCTGAGTTTAGACTGAATCTTGAAGGAAGAGAATGTTATAGTATGCAATGTTCCATAGTACACCCTCCTCTCTGTACTTTTATATAACTCTTCTGCCAGGTGGAGCCAGCAGCAGCAGCCAGGTTCAATATCTAGGGTTTCCTCTCCATTCATCCCAAACAGAACTGGCTCAAGCTCCCACCCAATAACCTGGGAAATTCACACGCCACCCCTAGGTGCCTCCGAGAGGCGATGCTTCCCCCTCGCAAGCAGAGTCTGAGGGTATGTATACACTGCGGGGGTTTTCCGGGATACCAGGGAATGCGTTTGCTCTTCTGCTTTTTTTGCGGAAGTGCAAACGCGCTCTTTCAGAAGCCCTGTCTTCCTCATTTCATGAGGAAGAGGGATCTTCCAAAAGAGGGGGATTTTCCAAAATTTGGCCCAGTGTAGACAGGTCAAATTTCAGAAAAGCCTCTTCAGGAAAAAAAAACGGAAAAAGCTGTAGTGTAGACCTAGCCAGAGTGTAGAAAAGAAATGATGGTCTGTATATTAGCTGTTACCACTCAATAAATAGGTCTTGGGGTATTTGTGGATAGTTAGCTCAAAACATCCAATTTGCAATGGCCGACAATAAAGCAAACAATGTTGGGAATCATTAAGAAAGGGATACATAAGACAGAAAATATCATATTACCTCTATATAAATCCATGGTAATCTTGAATATTGCATGCAGATGTGGTTATCCTATCTCAGAAAACATATACTGGAAATGGTTCAGAAATGGGCCACAAATATGGTTAGGCATATGAAATGGCTTCCGTATGAGGAGAGATTTAATAGTACTGGGACTTCTTAGCTTGGAAAAAGAGATGATTAAAGGAAGATATGATTGAGGTTGATAAAATCATGATTTGTGTAGAGAAAGTAGATAAGGAAGTGCTGTTTACTCATAAAACAAGAACGAGGGGTCATCAAATGAAATTCATAGGCAAGAGGTTTAAAACAAATGAACTATTTCTTCACACAATGCACAGTCAACCTGTGGAACTCCTTTCCAGAGGATGTTATGAAGTCTAAGACCATATTAGATTTCAAAAGAGAACTAGATAAATTCATGGAGGTTAGGTCCACCAATGGCTATTAGCCAGATGGTTTAGCCTGTTTGTTAGAAGCTGGAAATGGGTGACAGGGAAGGGATCACGTAGGATTACCTGTTCTGTTCACTCCCTGTGGGGCACCTGGCATTGGCCACTGTCGGCAGACAGCATACTGGGCTAGATGGACCTTTGGTCTGACCCAGTCTGGCCATTCTTATGTTACTAGCCAATTAGCCCGTCATAAGACGGGATTTTCAGGTCTTCTCACCTGAGCTCTCTCTCTCTGTCTCTCTCTCTCTCTCTCCTCCTACTGCCTCCCCCCCCCAGCTCTCCTCCACCTCCTGCCTCTCTCTCCGTCTCTTTCTTTCTCTTCTCCCCCTCCTGCCTCTCACTCTCCCTTTCTCTTCTCCTCCTCCTCCTGCCTCTCTCTCCCCTCCATCTCTCCCCGCCCCCCTTCCCCGTCCCCTTCCCTCCCGCCGTGGAGCTTGGCTGAGTGCTGCCTGCTCAGCCGGGCTGCTGCGAGGGAGGGGGGCCGGGCGGTGACATACATGGCCAGGGGGCGGGGCCGTGTACGTCACCGCCCTCCCTTCCCCTCCCACCCCGGGGGAGCCCAAACAGCCCCTTGTACTGCTGGCTCCCCCAGCGGCCCGGCTGAGGGGCGCAGCACTCAGCTGAGTGCCACAGCGGGAGGAAGGGGTGGTGACGCACCCCGCCCCTGGCCGTGTACGCTCACCGCCCGCCTTCCTTCCTCCCTCCGTGGTGGCTCGGCTGAGTGTTGCGCGCTCAGCCGGGCTGCCGCGAGGAGGAGGTGGGGGATGATGTACACGGCCAGGGGGCGGGGCTGTTCACGCCACCGCCCCACGGCGGACCGGCTGAGGGGCGCACCACTCAGCACCACGGCGGGAGGAGGAAGGGGGGCGGTGACATACACGGTCCTGCCCCCTGGCCGTGTACATCACCACCCTGCCCCCCTTCTTGTCCCACCGGGGTGCAGCTGAGCGGCGCAGCGCCAGCGCCACTCAGCTGGGCCGTGGCTGGGGAGTAAGCGGTGGCAAGTGGCCATTTGGGGTCCGGCTGTGGCCAGTGGCTGCACCCCGCCCTCGCCAGCTCTGCTTCCCGCCCCCTCTTCCTGCCGGCCAGCCCCACGGTCCCCCGGACACCCCCTTCCTCCCCCCCACCAGCGCTGCTTCCTCCCCTTCCTCCGGGCCCCCATCCTCCCCTCCATCCCCACAGCCCCGATCCCCAGCTCTGCTTCCCGCCCCCTTCCGGCCAGCTCCGCCCCCTTCCTCTCCTCCATGGCGCCCGCCCCCTTCCCCTCCCGCCGGGCCCAGCTGAGCGGTGGCCGCTTGCTCCCCTCGCTCTTGCTCCCCCGGCCGGGCCCAGCTGAGCGCTGCAGCACTCAGCCGAACTGCCAGGGAGGGAGGGGAAGGGGGGCCGGGCGCTGACGTACACGGCCAGGCGGCGTGGCCGTGTACGTCAGCGTTACAGACGCACAGACAATGGGCTACTATATATATGATATCTATTTAACTGATTTCTAGATTTGATAGTTTTTTTAAGTAAAAAGAATAATAAAGAAACAACAACTGGCAAATTTTAAGAGCACCAGGTTAGCTGTTGTTCCTGTTTGCCTGCCCAGCTGGGACTGTGCTCCCACTGCACCATTCCCACTGAACCGGGTGGTCTGGGGCTGTATTCCCCGCCACCAGCCCGGCCTGGACTGTGTGCCTGACCCTGGCCTGCCAGGGCTCTCTGGTCTGGCAATATCCATGGTCTTGCTGGACCAAGAAAATTGTTGGACCAGAGAATCCCAGATTTTAGAGAAACAACCTGTACGTGCTTATTGAATGTGGACCCTCCTCTTTTCATTCCCCTGCTTGGCAACCTACTTCTGAGTTTGTATTGTTAATTTAAACTGCCAATTTGCAGTAGACTGTGTCTAAAAATGAAACCACAGGCTCTTTATATATTCTCCCAAACATCCGTTGTGAATAGGCTCATTTTAAAAATTCAGCATAGGCACCATTTTATAGTCCATGGCATTCCTTTTATACTTCAACTTCATCTAAAGCACTCACTTCAGTTGCCCATCGCCTTCATAGGCTTATTCTCTTATCTCAGAATCACCCAAACAATCCTTTTGTTAATATTTTCTTCTGCTCGGCTTCCAGAGAGACCCTCTTTTTTTTGTTTTTCACAGGGTACGTCTCGCCCTCTGAGTCCTCTGTGGTTCTGAGATCTAACAGTTGCACAGATGTAATGCCTGAACAATGCATCCTGCTACTGCAGGTTCTGACTGAGATTTTTCAGAGCCACGTGGAGCGATCTGGACACCCAGTTGCCGTGGGCTTTTAAAGTGAATGGAAACTGGGTTTCTAAATCTTGTTCATGGCTTTGAAACTCTCCAGCTCTAAAGATGCTGTAAGTCAGAACAGCCTGTGGTGCTGTACAGGAAACACAATACATGTCATGGGTAATTACAGGATATTAGAATTATTGCTTTCTCCAGCAGCCAAACTCTGGTAAGATGCTGGATACTCTACAAGAGGGTTTTTTCCAGTTCTTTGACCAAAACTCTGTTTAAATATGATTCCTAATAAACAGATTGGTCAGCTGTAGAAAATGGTCACTGGTGCAGTTTATAAGGGCTAAATAACGAGGGCTGGTAATTGCGACCATGGTAATAGGGCATGGCCCAGGCAGACACTGCGTCTATTGACTTACAGACTTGTTTTCATTCCTCCTTCCCTGCTTGCGTGGGATAGATATGTATGCAGCTGTACCATGGATATAACTTTTAATGAAAGCTCTATGGCTACGTCTAAACTACAAAGATTTTTTTGAAAGATTTTTTGGAAAAAATAAACAAACAAACAAAAAAAGCGCTCTTCCTAAAAAAAAGGTTTACGTGGTTTTTCGAAAATAAGTTTTTTTTCCTAAAAAAATGCATCCAGACTACTTTCACTTTCAAAAGATCCTCTTTCGAAAATGTGATCCGAAGAAGATATGCAAATTTCCACAGAATTTGCATATCCTCTTTTCGAAATCCAAACCTAGTATAGATGTGCCCTATATGTTAACAGTGCTATCCTCTGTACCCAGTATCCATTCCCATTCACTCTGAAGTATACATCCAGGGCCATATCTCCTTTCCTCCTGATAAGTTGCTGATTTAAGGAGTTTTGTGATGGGAGAACTTGCTCTATCAACTAAAAAGCTGGAAACAGGAGCAGGTATAATTATATTCATCACATAGTTTTGATTATACATTACACGGGTGTTTGCATTGCTAAATTAGGGCTTAAAGAATGATACGCGTATTTACATACTAAGATAAAAAGGTGTATTTGTGGTTAATTTGTTTCTCACTCGGATCTCAGGGCTTGGGGGAGTGGGTCTGACACAGAAAGATGCCTGTTTACTCCATACGCCTCTGGGCCACCTATTCTTTTGTAACAGTCACCTAGAAAAGTTTTTTGGAAACTTAGTCCCCTGAGACACAAAGGCCACAGACAGCTAACACTATACTTGCAAGCCTTGACTGATGGTTAGTTAACTGGCTACGTCGTTTGCAGATTTTTTTGCAGCAGGAAATAGTTGCTAATCTATGTGCTGCTTCAGCCCTATAAGGTTTTCAAATATGAAGGAAATGTCGTGTTAACACTCGTGTATGTCAGAACGTGTTGTGTTAACACTTGTGTATGTATGCTTTGTGCCCTGAGCATAGGGTTGCCAAGTGTCTGGTACTGGCCCTATTTGCGGCTTCTGTCCGGTAAAAAAACCCGGAAAATACCGGACATGTAAAATGTCCGGTATTTTCTGTTTTTCTCGACAGAAGGCCGCTTGGGACATTCTTCCTCTGCCGCGTCTGGTGGGGGGTGGGAAGAGTGTTGGGGAGATTTAAAGGGGCCATGACTTTTTGTGCAGGTTTTTTGTTGTTGGGGGTTTTTTTTTTGGTTTTTTGCTCAACAACTTTTTGGGGGTCAAGTATCAGAGGGGTAGCCGTGTTAGTCTGAATCTGCGAGGAGTCCAAGGTGCCACAGGACTCCTCGCAACTTTTTGGGGGGGGGGGGTTGTTTTTGATTTTTGGTTTTTCTGCCCAACCAATTTTTTCCCCGTTGTGTTCAGTATTTTTTGTGAAACTATCTGGTAACCCTACCTGGGCAAGACTCCTGCATCCAAACAGACTGAATCATGGCCAGTTACAGTCTGCTAAGGCAGAGCCACCCATGACAGGGGAGTGAGGCTACATGACAGTTGGGACCCAGTGAAGCCACGAATGCTTGTTGTGTAAATACTTTAAGCATAGCTAATAAATCTTGCACAGCTACCACAAATAATCAAATGGGTATTATACTGAAAAGAACCTTTCTTGCCGCAATGCTAATCACTCAGTAATATGCTTTCCACAAAGCCTAGGTTTCTGCTCCAATAGAGGGGTAAAAATTCAGCAGCCAAAATGTTCAGTTAGGCCCTTAAGGGAGAGGTCAGTAGAAGCTCACATGGCAAGAAGATCCCCACCCATTGAAAATAGCCTCAGTTGTGACACAGTGAAAACTCTCTACTTACAGCTGGTTCTAGTATATGCAGGGAAGGGGAAAGACATACTGAACTCACCCAAAAGAGAGAAGAAATGGGAAGAGGGAAGCCTCAAAGAGAATCTAGCCAGGGAATTTTAAATGAAATAATATAAAACTATTTTCCTCCTGCTGGCTAAGATGTGTGTGCCACTAATTATCCACTTTCCCCAAGCCGTGGATCGGGTAGCTCCAACACACCCACGTGCTCGTATCATTGTAGGGTTCTGCCCCTGCAGGTTGATTAGAGACACAGTTGATCAACTGCAACATGCTGAAGATACTTTACCCCACACTCACCCACAACCAGGGAGGGATAGCTTAGTGGTTTGAGCATTTGCCTGCTAGCCCCAGGGTTGTGAGCTCAATCTTTGAGGGGGCCATGTAGGGATCTGGGGCAAATCTGTCAGGGATGGTACTTGGTCTTTCCGTGAGGGCAGGGGACTCAACTTAATGACCTCATAAGGTCCCTTCTAGCTCTATGAGATAGGCATATCTCCATATAATAACAACTAAGCAACAGCATAAATATAAGTGTCCTTAAAATGGAAACAAAACAGGGAAATCCACAAAGGGTGGGAGGAAAATCTCAGCCCGGTCAGGGTGAAGAAGATGACAATCAAGCCCTAACATGGTGGGGGAGAGAGGTGTATGGCAATGCAGTCAAGAAGTGATCTATCCCTTTTGGCCCAGAACAACGACCAAGCTAAGATGCACTTATGGGAGCCTTAAAAGGAGAGTTGGGAGGGTTGAGCGTCAAAGAGGAATTGGCTGTATCCGCCCCCCTTAATGAACAGTGTTGACATCAATGTAGTGTACGGTGGCCTAACAGACAGGACTCAGTAGGACTCAGTAGGCCTGGTTGCTATTTGGGGCCTGGCTACTAGCTTGGTGAATGAATAAGGGGAGATGTCACTTCTCTGTGCAGCACTTTCCCCATCTGCAAAATGGGCATAACAACACTGACATGCTTTAAAGACATTTCAGATCTACCAATGAGAGAGGCCGTGTAAGGGCCAGGTATTTTTGTTATTACTCCACAGTTCTTTAGCTGACTGCCTCCATCAGTGACATGAGAGATGAGAGCTTGCTCACCCTGAACATGGTTTTCCCCAAGCTGTGGATCAGGTAGCTCCAACACACCCGCGTGCTCGTATCATTGTAGGGTTCTGCCCCTTCAGGTTGATTAGATACACAGTTGATCAACTGCAACATGATGAAGATACTTTACTCCACATTCAGACACAATCGCAGCCAAAGGCCTTACAACATTAAGTAGAACAGAGGACAGGAGCGATCTCTGCATAACAACATACTGCTTCACATAATTTGGGATGCTGCAAAAGTCATCCCTAGCCAGTGTTCCCTGTAACTTTTTTCCATCCACATACAGAATAAATGTTATGAACACCGAGGCATGTGCAGATGTGCACCACCAGAATAAGCTCTGCCAATCACTGGGTGGCATTTGACTCTCTCCTCAGTGGCCACCCAAGCGCTCAGCTTACAGGAAACACTGCCCATAACAATTAATTGTTCCCCACTTTCTAGGGGTACAAATAGATTCCAGAGGGGTTTCAGGATACCGGAAGTATCCCGAAAAAACTCTGCCATATCCAGGGAACTTGTTTGCTCTTCTGCTTTTTTTTGTGGAAGAGCAAACACGCTCTTTTGGAAGCCCCTGTATTCCTTGTTCTACGAGGAAGAAGGGGGCTTTCGAAAGAGGGTTTTTTTTCCAACATTTGGCCCAGTCAAGCTTCTTCCAACAAAAGAATTGGAAAAAGGTACGCAAAATGCGGAGCGCATTTTGCGTACCTTTTTCTGACATAAACTTGTAGTCTAGCCATACCCAAGATGTGGTTGGAACTAACAGAAGGCAGATCCAGGTACAAATTCAATACCCCTTTGTTGTTAGAATCATAAAATATTAGGGTTGGAAGAGACCTCAGGTGGCCATCTACTCCAACCTCAATTAATCATCCCAGTCAGTGCTTTATCATGCCTGGCTTTAAAACCCTCTAAGGTTGGAGATTCCACCACTTCACTAGGTTATCTATTCTGAGGCTTCACCACCCTCCTAGGGGAGCAGCCCAGGATGTAAAAACCAGTCTCCATGCTTCCCTTTGAGAAAATCAAAGACTTTGAACTGAAAACATCATGAATTTCACAGCCACTGCTTAATACTGCCATAGAATTTGTTCAGCTAACGTAACGTCAATTGCATAGCTGAAGTCAAAATAGCTTAATTTGGCTTTTGGCTCTGTCCACACAGTGGGAAGTCGAAGGAAGAACACACTTCCTTCAACTTCCCTTACGCCTTGTGAAATGAGGGTTACCATGGGTCAGAGTAAGAAGCCCTCCAGCTCAAAATTCTTTCAAAAGAACATCAGTTATTCCAAAATAATGCTTCTGTGTAGACATACTCTATAATAGTTACAAAGGCATGCAGATATCCAGTGCAGAAACATAATCTTTGTAAGGTTAGTTATGTCAGACAAGCGTCAAATAGACACAGACCATATGGAAGCAAAGGCTCATCAGGGAGGAAAGTATGCAAGACCAGTCAACCCATTATGGGAAAATCAACAGTCAGTGGAAAGTCAACATTCAGCAAAGCAAATGCTCTAATTTGTTGGTTTATTGCTCTAGTAACTGGTTAATTGGAATTCTGATACACACATTGTAATTTGCTCATTTCTCAGTTTTGAAATCAACTGTATAACTATTGAATTCATTTACATACAAGCAAAAACCAAAGCCAGTTGTCATGAAGAACGAGGAGTTCTTGAGACCAATGGCCACATTCAGTCAGCTGTTCCATGATTTCCTCTAGCATTTAGCACATCAGGATACTGATACCAATCAACCACTGGAGTAATGTTTTGTAAAATATTGTAAGGGTCCTTTTATCTCCCCATAGACACACTGAAATGGCTTTTGGAGCAAACAAGTGGGCAATAGACTCCCATGTTCTATAATCAACAGTGATCAATAATAGATACTGCAGAGGAAGATGCAAGAAACCCTGTAGTGGATAATTAGGGAATAACCTGGCCCTGGTGGATTCTTTTTCAACCCAAAGTTAGGAAAATAAATGACCAATGTCTATTGAAATCATTGCAAATTAGGAGCCTCAGTCTCTGGCTTATGTCTAGCAGCATGTGATTTCCCTGTAGCATGATACATTTTAGGAAGAATATTTTTAGCAGTAGCATCTCAGAAGGAAGGTTTTTCAGTGTTACATTATTTCCTGTAGTCGTCATCTCAAGATATGATCATATATTACACCTCAAAGAATATTAGAAATTTAAGAAATCTAGGGATTGGAACTAGCAATAAGATCAATCCTCAAAGCTCTGACCCTCCTGCAGGACAAATTCAAAAGAAGGAAAATTCATTTTGTCCTTGATCCAAGGCCTGGCTAATGGAAGACGAGATTGCAGTTAAGGTAGTTGATAGTATTACAATTTCACTTCTGTCAGCGAGCTTTGAGTTAAGACACAAGATACGAGGGAGAAAAATTGTACCCAATAACAGGAAATACAGAGATCTAAAAACAAATCACATCAAAAAAAGATGGTTGTTACACAGAATATTTCATGCTGAGTAGGATGGGAATCATGTTAAATGTCTCCGCTACCTAACCTGAAATCTTTGTAGAGTTGAGGCATTTTGTTACCTTGTTCATTTCTTCCACACAATGGGCTTGGCAATAAATAATGCATTTGGGACTTGCAAATGTTTAGATGTTCTCTTTTATGTCCCAGCTCCTCTCATACAGAAGCAATGTTTGAGGTCTTACTTTATTCTTTGAATTCTAAAAGTAATAGTTGCAGGGGGGTCCCATTGGTAGATAGGAAGAGGACAACATGTGCCATGCGATATGTGGTGCTTTGAGTCCCCCATTCATCAGCATAGTGGTATATGCTTGTGGGAAGAAAAAAGAGAACTAACGCTCTCTCTGTCTGTGTGTCTCTCTCAAGAGTTTGGGGAAGGAAAGAAATCACTGCAGCCGAAGCCAGAATAGCCTTCCTAACAACTCACCCCTCCAGAACCACCAAAGAAGTCAGGAATTCTGTTTGAATTCTTGGACATTTTTTTAATAGTAATTAAGGCCCTGATTCAGGACAGCCACTCAACATATGCTAAAGTATCAACCCCCCCAAAGGCCAATAAAGGGAGCTTGACTGGCCAATTAGCTCACCTTACTATGCCTCCAGGGTGTGTCAGGCCCAGTTCAGTAAGGACAGGAAGCTTAATTATAGTGAAAGGCAGAGCTGGCAGTAGTATCCCCGTATTCTTCATGCACTGCCTCCTCTTCTAGGTGCAGAGATGTCAAGAACCAAATGCAACTTTGATGCATCTAGCGGTAGCTGCAGAAGTCAGCTGAATTGTAAAAATAAAGTTTAGAGCTCTGTGAAAAAGATGAAGCATCTGGTGGGGGGAAAAAGAAAATCAAAACCAGTGTTTTAGTAGCTAGCTATGAGATATAGCACATTTGGTGTCCCCCTGTTGAATAGCTCCACCACCTGTCTGTGAGTATTTTGTTTTAATTAATTACATGCAAACTCCTTCCTTTCCTCCCACACTTCACGATTAGGGGCCTGGAGCACATGACTCATGAGGAGAGGCTGAGATAATCTGGTTTATTTAATCTGCAGAAGAGTGGGGAGGAGGATTTGCTAGCAGCACTTCAACTAACCACCAAGTCATGCTGGCTAAATACATTGTGGTGGTTATCCTCCGATCAGACATTTGAAATGAGGTATAGAGACAATATTCATAACTTGAAGTACAAAAATTATATAAAACATCAAATGCTCTGGTAGCACTTTATAGACTAACAAAACATGTAGATGGTATCATGAGGTTTTGTGGGCACGGGCCCACTTCTTCAGATAACCAGAGTGTTGGAAGTCCAGAACCAAGAATAAATAAGGGAAGAAAGGGGCGGGAGGGAGGGAAAAAATTGAAGTGGGGGGGGAGAGGATATTGTGTAGATAAGTTTCAAAGGAATAGCTGAGCCAGTCCTCTGAAAAATTATATAGGCATACAAATAGCATAATCATAACCTGTAAATCATAATCTTTCCATAGACACCTCATTTGACTACCCTTTGTACAAGATCTGTGGCAAATCTATCACAGTTGTTGCAAAAATGATCCACGTGGTCATATTTTAATCAAATAACATCACCCTCCCTCTCCCTGACAAAAGCCTTGCTGTTATATTGTAATTGCAGGAAGTTGAAGTCCAGACAGAGGGAAAAAATGACTAAATCTGGGTCCATCAGTGAAGAATATATTATTAATAATACTGCCCTCCTTCTGTAGAGAGCCAGCATTGCCCACAATGGAAGAAGAAGGTGAGAACAGAGTTGCACTGCCGTCTCTAAGATAATTTCCATAAAATCATCCTCCAGAACATGCAGGACCTGAGACTCAATGGGTATACTACCCAAGAAGCAAAGTCATAATAAGCTACATCCAGCTATCAGAGTTTGGTGATGGTGTAGAGTTGAATTTTCTCCAATTATATTTAAGTGAAGTTTTCTTTCGGAAATGCAGCATTTGATTGGTACCAAAATGAGATGTCCCCATGCAAAGCGATCATTCGTTTGCTAAATAGCTCTTACGAGCAACACAGTTCAGCTGGCTGGTTCTAGAATAGGTTCTCCTGGGACAGAATTAGTTCATGCAATCTACACTGGGATGCATCATCCAGCATCAGCACGACAGATAGCAATAGCAATTGGTAGATAAACCAGCAGGATTATTAGACAGGCTGGCATCTGAATAAGTAGCGCCAAACATGGCTGTAGCAAGAACTCCACTTCTGAGCAGACTTCACACAGATTGTTGAGGTATGCTATTGAGATTAAGATCTTGTGACAGTTCAGGGCAACTGCATCCATATTCTCCTGCTGTGCTATAGCAAAAGCACCCACACTTAGGCAATTTCTGAGAACACAGAATCCTCTTACTCCCTCCCAACCAGAGTATTTCCAGGTTGTACCACATTCCTGCCTACATTGTGAATTCTTCAGCAAAGTAGACTTCTGTAAGCAGGTCTGCTTTGCCCTCTCCTCAGGGGGGATACACAGCATATTTATTGCACAGCTTTTCCTAAGCAAGTACATTTCTTCCTAAGGTAATAGTATTAGGAAGAAAACACGAAAACAGTAAAAGAACCTAAATGTATGCTAATAAGCTGATGAGACATGGCCCTTCCTTCTGGTTGTCCATAAGGGCTTTGGTCAGTCAGGATGCATCTACACAGCAGGGCTTACCTCGAAATAAGTTATGCAAATTGAGCTACGTCGATTGCATAGCTTATTTCGAAATAGCTTATTTTGAGTTTTGGTGCTATCTACCCTGCACTTATTTTGAAACAGAGCACTCTTCCTCCGACTTCCCTTACTCCTCATAAAATGAGAGTTACAGGAGTCTATGTCTAGACTACACTGATCTATTGGAAAAAGGTATGCAAATTGTGCTCTGTAATTTGCATACCTTTTTCCAATAGTTTTTTTCGGAAGAGGCTTTTCTAAAATTTGCCCTGTCTATACTGGGCCAAATTTTGGAAAAGCCTCCTCTTTTGGAAGAGCCCTTTTTCCTCATGGAAGGAAGAAGACAGGGCTTCTGAAAGAGCGCGTCTGTTCTTCCGCAGAAAAAAGTGGAAGAGCAGACGCGTTCCCTGGACGCGGCGGACCTTTTTCCAAGATACCCCTGGTATTCCGGAAAAACCCCATAGTGTAGAAGTAGCCAGAGTAAGAAATCCTCCAGCTTGACAGTATTTTGACATTATGTTGAAAGAACTGCCTGCTGTGTAGATGCGAACTATGTTATTTCAAAAAAACACTCGTTATTTTGAAATAATGTTGTTGTATAGACATAGCCTCACAGTCCCTCTAAGGGTTGGAACCCTCCACTTGGATAGAAAACCATGTCTCTGTGTTGATTTTGTTGAGTTGTTAGCCAGTTTAAACTCAGGACTGGTAGATAAACAGTCTACCCCGCTGATACTTTTCTTTGTAAGCTAATCTTTTTAGGAATCCAGTTTGAGCCAGTCTCTGCAGGTGGTGGTGGTGTTTCTAGGGAGGTGTCACAACTTGAGTCAATTTGCCCAATCATCTCTGATTGTTCTTAGTTCCTGGAGAACTCTGGTTACTCTCCCCCATGGAATTACAAGCAACCCCACAATGACTCACACTTAATGCCAGAAGGTCTCCCAAAGATACCACGGAAACCTCCCGGGTCCAGTAAATTCCCTGCTTCAAGATCAGCAGGGTTGTGAGGGTGCTGGTCTCTCTATGTTCCTGATACAGGCACTCATGGCTTACTAAGCTCCATCATGGCCAGTTTTCCTTCTCTGGGCCTTGTTGTATTTCTGGGTGTCCACAGAGCCCAGATGAAGTGTCTGCCTGAATGAAGCCCATTGCAGAATCTGACCCCCGAGAAGGGTTACGTGGTCTTGTAAAGGTGGTGTGCATTTGTAAAATACAGAAACATATGCACATATGTAATATACAGAAGCAGATATTTAGCATCATCAAACGGGAAAAGACAAGTAGTGCTGTTTTGATTTTTAGAAGCTACTTTTTTCTGTGACCCATTAAGGTGATGCTAAAAATAACTATGGGCAGATTCATGCAGTGATTTGAATTAGTTGAATACCAAGGAACCAATGCTTGTCACCTTTTATGCTATTTTTGCCAGAAATCCAGGGCACTTCCATCAATCACTGCTCATCAATGGAAAGATACTCACCAGGAGCCCAATTTAGGAAAGCACTTGAATATGTGATTGACTTTAATCCTGTGTAGTCAAAGGGACCAAAGCGCAGGATTAAAGTTACAGCACATCCTTTCCTGAAGAAAGATGGAATGAATGGGCTTACATGCTTTACAGTATCAGAGCGTTGGATTCCAATTAGCAGACACTCTTGTGCTTTACATCCATGAATGGACCCATTAAAGCCAAAGAAGACTACTCTTATGCATAAGTGTTTGCAGGGTAAATGTCAATGAAAGGAATATGCAGAATGTCTCCATTTTCCCTGCTCCAGAGGGGTAGCCAAGTTAGTCTGTAACAGGAAAAACTTAAAAAAACAACAAATAGTCTAGTAGCACCTTAAAGACTAACAAAGCATGTAGATAGTATTGTGAGCTTTCGTGGGCACAGCCCACTTCTTCAGATGACCGGAGTATAGAAGTCCATATCCAAGAATAAATAAGGGAAGGGGAGAGGCGGGGAGAAGGAAAAAAGAAGGGGGCGGGGGAGAAGGGGAGGAAAAAAGAGAGACAGTGAGTAGATAGCTCAAATAGTTACAAGAGGCTGATAAGAACAATTAGCACCTCCATTGTTAGGTAGGTTGGTTAAGTCATTAGGATGTGGAAGATAGTGTGTGTGAGCCAGACGATATCCCTGTTCATACCATTTGCATAAGAATTAAACTTGTGAATGGAGTTAAGTTCCAACCCTTCTTTGTGTATTTGGATTGTGGAATTGTCCTGAAACAAAACAGTGACTTGGAGATCCATTCATGAGTATCCAGGCAGATTAAAGTGTTCTCCAACAGGTTTTTGTGTATTGCCTTTTCGTATATCTGATTTGTGTCGATTAATTCTTTCCCACAGAGACTGTCCAGTTTGGCCAATATACATGGCAGTGGGGCATGGCTAGCATTTCATAGCATAGATCACATTAGTGGATGTGCAGTTAAATAAGCCTCTGATTTGGTGGCTGATGTGGTTGGGTCCAGTAATGAAATCGCTTGTGTAGATGTGTGGGTAGAGTTGGCACTGGGGCTGATTGCAGGGGTGGGTTCCTGGATGATTATGACAGAGGTGAGTTGCGTGGTTACTGGAAAGAATTTGTTTGAGGTTATGGGGTTGTCTGTAGGTGAGAATTGGCCTTTCCCCTAAGGCCTTTAAGAGTGAGAGGTCATTCTCCAGGATAGGTTGTAGATAGTTGATAATGCATTGGAGGGGTTTAAGTTGTGGACTGTAGGTGATGACAAGTGGAATTCTGTTGTTTTCTCTTTTGGGCCTGTCTTGAAGTAGTTAATGTCTGGGTACTTTTGTGGTTCTGTCAGTCTGTTTTTTCACTCCTCCGGGTGGGTATTTCAGTTTTAAGAATGCTCTATATAGATCCTGTAGGTCAGGGGTGGGCAATCATTTTTTGCCGGGGGCCACTTCAGAAATTTTTGAAGCAGCCCCAGGCTGCACAGGAAGGGGTGAGGCATCAAGCGGAAGGGGCAGGGCCAAAATACTTCCGGGTTCTCCACCCCCAGACCATGATTGGTCTGGGGGTGAGGGAGTGCCCTTGCCCCCACATTCCCCCTAGGTGCCCATGCCCCTGGCATTGGAGGAGACTTGCCGTGCTCCCCTTCCCCTAAGCCAAATAGGGCCTGGGGGCAAGGGAGCATGCAAAGCCTCCTCCGCTGTCCCCCCACCATGCGGTCCATATAATGAAGATGTCATCAATGTAGCACAAGTAGAGTAAGGGTGTTAGGGGGCAAGAGCCGAGGAAACATTGTTCAAGGTCAGCCATAAAGATGTTGGCATATTGTGGTGCCATGCGGGTGCCCATGGCTGTGCCGCTGACTTGAAGATACAAATTGTCTATCCATTTCCCCTGTTCCTGATTTAGCAGTTCCTCTTGCCCACAAAACACTTAATAAATAAAATTATTTAAAAGTCTTCTAAGAGCCAGTAAAGCATTGGAAGTGTTGGTGATGCTGCTAGACAATATTGACCTCCCATGGTTCGGCAAATTCTCTGGTTCGGCATTGGTTCGGTCCCGAGAGTGCCAGACTAGAGAGTTTTCAACTTGTACTTGCTTGCCAAAAAGCCTTCAGGAAGAAGTGCCCATGAATGAAAAAATGTGAATGTGAAGGCCAGATTTTAATTTATATATATATACATTAATTCATGTTGTTTACATGCCAAAGTCTGGGTGTAATTTTGCTGTGACATAATTGGTGAAACTTCCAGTGCTCTAATTGACAGTGCTTGGGGCCAGTGGTGCCATTTTGTTATATTTATAAGATCAGGAACATTGTTATGTGCTGCAGAAATATGCCTTTCCTGCACTCAAAGCCAAGGAGGGATATAGCTGAAAATGAAGTCTGGAGGAGGTTAAGACCTTAGCGTTGCAAAGGAGATAGCATGTGTGTGTGTGTGTTGTTTCTTGCTCAGGTATTATGACCAAAGGGTGGGTGAGCACTATATAAAATCCTACAATAAATCAACAGATATGTTACCAGGCCCTCTATGTACTTTATTAAGTTTTCTGGAAGCCATAAACGTTTGGGTTTGGAAACTGGCTTCCAGCAGAGCATTCAACTCCAGACTAAAGGAGGGATATTTGTGGTTCAGTACTTTCTTATCAATTGTACATTTGTATATGTGTGGGGCTTTAGAATTTGAATGTCATGAGAAATCTTACTAGGACAACACAAGTTTATCAGCTATGATGTTCATCATCCAGTTAAGCAAAAGTGCCCAGATTCTACAGGATAACTTTTCTGAACATATTAGGTTGTTCAAAAGAGTTGTGCCTGCTTATGCTACAGCTACACCTAGCCCTTTGTATGTAGGCACAGCACACTGTTTCTGAATTAAAATATGCAGGCTTCAGATACTGTCCATATAAAATACCTAACTTCAACTCAGATGTTCAATTTACAATTTCTGTAATGTTTTATCATTCTCACCATGGCCTAGCTTAGACCCTCATTAAAAAATATTCAAACTTGGATGCTTGAATTTAAATGCTTACATCCCGTATGAATGGCCTTGTAAAACGAGCGTACTGACCTTTTCAATCTCGGATGGGGTTGATACAGGCCAGCTCTACTCCATTCCGGGTTTTTTCAGCCCAGCATGGGTCTGTGTGAAATTTGAAGATTAACCGAGTGCAGGTCTGAGCACAACTTTAACAAAGCAGTTGCTAAGGCCCCACCCGGAATGGATGCTGGGTTTAGCTGCTTGTTTAAAGACGTGTATAGCTAAATCACTACAGATGATAAATCAGAGTCCCTCAGATATTGCAGGAAAGATTTCTGAAATCGCCCGGTCCCCAAAGGGGGTTCAATAACTCTCCGACACTGTGCACTCATCATAACTCAGAGGTATCCACGTTTAAAAGGCAATGATCCTTCAAAGGAGACCCTCCTCAGGAATTGATGCAAAAACTTAATAGGATGAGTGGTTCCTTCGAGAGCCTTAAATCTGAGGAGGTGGTTAAAAGGGAAACCAGAGTCCCAACACAAATGAATTAGCAAAACACTTTTAGTCGTGGTTTTTTTCATCATCCTAATTACTTGTAAATTAATCTGGGCATTCACAACTACATAAGTTAATGTATGCGATCTAGTGAGTCCCTAAAAACATAATATGTATATTTAAAAGAGCTGAAAACTAACCTCACCACTGAATTCCTGTGTCCAGCACATGCTCTCACCACGGCTACCATCTGTGCATCTAAGCAGGGGCTAGTTACAGTGCACCCCAGTGGGGGATCAAGCTGTGTCATCGGGTGTCGGGGGGGAAGGGAGGCAGCATTTATGGCTCTCAACTGTATTAAGGCAAAAATGTGATGAGACACTGCTTTGCAAATCTGCTGCTCGGAGCTGTGCTCTGAAACACTGGTGTCATCACCACGCTTAAGGGCAAGAAGAAGACGTGCCATGTTGCCAGTTTGTTCCTCCTGTTTTGCATGTACATCCAAGGGCAGCACTTCTATGAGCCACTCTGAGCAGCTACTCAGCCACTTCCCACTGGCAAAACTGCCCAAAATCACCTTGGTCAGTGAGAACTACGTCTTAGCCCTAAAGCCGGGCAGGTTGGACATCACGGATGTAGCCCTTGTTCTATGATCCCCTCAGCAAGGGAGTGCAGTATAGCAAAATCAAGCACTGGCATCATTGGTTAATAATTCCTCGCTCTTTTATAGCATTTGTTCATCAGTTGTCCTTGGTGCTTTACATACGAGGTTAGCTTCATTATCCACATTTTACAGATGTGGAAACCAAGACACACAAACATGGTGAAGGTCATCCAGTAGGCCAGAACCCAGATCCCAGAGTAGAATAGAGCTCCACAGTGGGTCAGAGCATATTGCCACAGCTCTGTTGAAAGGGATCCAGCAATGCTCCTTCAGTTATGCTCAGCCCCCTCCCAGCTCACCAGCAGGTTAATTTACACAGGCTCGGGTCAAGAAAACATTTTCTCCTAGTTATAAGCAGTCATTTTGGTATGAAACTTGGGATAAGATCTCCAGGAGTCAAGTCCATTATTTTTCTTAAAATTGCTTTTAGTAAGCTTGTGTTCTTTTTATTCTTTAACCTGAACTGCAGTAGTGGGGGGATGCGGGGGTGGGGGGAGAGAAGGTATCTGCATGGGCTTTTGATACTTGTACAACAGAAAGAAAGAAAGAAAGAAAGAAAGGACAGACGCCAGTAACAGGACCAGTGATTTTAGAATTTGTTGAATAAAGTGTGTGTATCATTTAATTTCTCTGAGGAAAAAAAAATAAGAATATGGAATGAACTATTCTACGTGTGAACAGGCTGCTAACGTGTATTAATATGCAAACCGTGGTGGGCTCAACACTGGGGGTACATCTAGACTACGTTCTTCTTTCAAAAAGAGATATGCAAATTCGGTGCTAATTTGCATATCTTCTTCCGATCACTTTTTCAAAAGTGTTTTTTTTTCCGAAAGTGAAAGCAGTTTAGATGGGGGTCTTTCAAAAAAAACCCCTGTCTAAACTGCTTTCACTTTTGGAAAAAATGCTTTTGAAAAAAAAGTGCAGAATTTGCATATCTCCTTTCGAAAAAGAATGTAGTCGAGATGTACCCTGGGCTTTGGCCCTCAGGCAGAGGCCCCGTACAGATCTGTTACCTGAAATGAAGCTAGCCAAACAGTGCACAGTATTGGATTAGTTTTAATTAAAGAATAAAACAAGTTCATTTAACTGCAAAGATTGAGATTTTAAGTGAGTGCATGTAATGAGGCATTAAAGGCAGAAATGATTCCAAGAAAAATACAAATAAAACACTTTCTAAACCCAACCAACTAGGCTTAATTCAAGATGAAGTCTCTTGCCACATGTTTTCAGTACATTGCAGACCAAACTCTCAAGCCAGGAACTGCTCCTAAAGGGCACAGGCTGTTTCTTTTTTCTTCTCACATGAAAAGAGACAAATGGGTGGGTAGAGAGAGCTTGGAGTGGGTTTGCCTCTCACGGCATGGACCAACAAGGAGTCTTGTGGCACCTTAAAGACCAACAGATTTAGGTGAGCATAAGATTTTGTGAGCAAAGACCCACTCCATCAGAAGCCCACAAAAGCGTATGCCCAAATAAATCTGTTAAGTCTTTAAAGTGCCACAGGACTCCTTGTTTTTGCAGATCCAGACTCACACAACTACTCCTCTGAGACTTTATAGACCAGTTGCCCTTTGAAAAGCATTTTCCTGAGGGCTACTCCTCAATAAAGTTCATTCCTGCCACAAAGTCTGGACTCAAGGGGTACATCTAGACTGCGTTCTTCTTTCAAAAGGAGATATGCAAATTCAGCGCTAATTTGCATATGTTCTTCCGATCACTTTTTTGAAAGCGTTTTTTTCAAAAGTGAAAGCAGTTTAGACGGGGGGAAGGGAGTTCAAAAGAACCCCCGTTTTTTGAAAGAACCCTGTACACTTCATTTTTTAAGGAAGAAGGGTTCTTTCAAAAAAGGGGCATTCTTTCAAAATAACCCCGTCTAAACTGCTTTCACTTTCGATAAAACCACTTTTGAAAAGCAATCGGAAGAACATATGCAAATTAGCACCAAATTTGCATATCTCCTTTCGAAAGATGTACTCAAGGAGTCTGGTGCTGAAAGAAGGTCTATGTGTTTTGCTAAGGTGCAGACACAGCCCCTGCTGATGGGATCCGCTTGCTCCTTGCCAAAGAATGGCCACTTGATGTGTGGTGGTCCATCCACTTAGATAACAGCTGGCTAGAGGCATCAGCTTTGTCCTTCTCTCTTTTGAGAAGCAGGCTCACCCACTTTCCAGACTCCCTTGGTAAACATACTTACTTCACAAATAGTTTGGTAGCACTTAAAGACTAACAAAACATGTAGATAGTATCATGAGCTTTTGTGGGCACAACCCGCTGCTTACATCTGAAGAAGTGGGTTGTGCCCACGAAAGCTCATGATACCATCTACATGTTTTGTTAGTCTTTAAAGTGCTACCAAACTATTTGCTGTTTTTTAAGTTTATCCTGTACAGACTAATTCGGCTAACCCTCTGAAACTTTTATACTTACTTCAGTGATGAGTTCACTTTATATATAATGTTGCTACATCCACTTCCCCAAGATATTATCAGAGTGAATTATTAGTTTTTTCATGATATTTGTATGAAAATTATTACAATGGTGTGCAGGGTGTGAATATACGGTACATTCAGTTACATCATATTTCAGACAGCTGTCCAATTTCATAATAATCTGACATAATATAGTGCCATTTCTTCTTGATCCTTAATAAGTACATTTAGATGATGAAGGGAAAACAACCATGACATTAACCATGGTAACTTTTATTTAAATGAGGAAGCAAGGAGGGAAGAACAGATGGTTTATTATTAATAGTTATATTTATTTTGCTTGCATATTACATTTGTTGTTGAAGTCATATTCTTATTTCTATTGTGCTAGTCATTAGGGCCCTAATCAGGGATCAGAGACTGACTGCGTTTGGCACTGAGCACATATCCAATCTATGGGTGGGATTTTCAGAAGCGCTCAACTTTGACCTAGCTCTCTCCTACAGAACTCAGTCATAAAACTCCTGACTTCAGTGGATGCAGAGTTTGGCTGATACTGTGGGTTTTACCCATGATAACTCATGACCAAATAAATGTGTTAGTCTCTCAGGGTACATCTACACAGCAGGGCAAAAGTCAAATTAAGATATGTAACTTCAGCTACGTTAACAGCGTAGCTGAAGTCGAAATAGCTTAATTCAGCTTTTGGCACTGTCCACACAGCAGGAAATCGAAGGAAGAACACTCTTCCTTCGACTTCCTTTACTCCTCGTGAAATGAGGGTTACAGGAGTTGGAGTAAGATGTCCTCCAGCTCGACATTATTTCAAAATAACGGCTTGCTGTGTAGTCACGCACTATGTTATTTTGAAATAAAGTCGGTTATTCCAAAATAACGCTGCACTATAGACATGCCCTAAGGTGCCACAGGACCGCTTGTTGTTTTTGAGAACTTTTTGTAAATCCTGCCCTTTATTGCAGTCTAATAATGCATTTGGGGTCATGCAGGGATGGCAGTGTCACAAAAGCGGAAGGCTACCACATTGGGCACGTTTGCAAGGACCAGCCACAGTCTCACCTCTTATTATCCAGCTGTGCCATTTATAATGGAATATTCTGGTGCAGCTATTTTTGGTGGCAGCTTAATACAGATGCAGGAAGAGTGCCCTAAACCACCCAAACCAAAATCCAGAAAACATAACCATGGTAATAGAGGTTCAGAAAATGTCCCTACTCTCTCATGGCCATAGGACCAATTCTGAAGTCCTTCATACATAGAGTAAGTTCAATGCAGTGAATGTTCTATTCCCTTTGATTTTGGAGAACAAAAATCCTTCAAAATTGTCCAAGTTTGGACTAAAATGGTCTTTTTTTCCAAAAAATCAAAAGGTTTTACAGGTTTTTCTCTTTTTCCCAGTGCTTGGGTTTTGAAGTGCATGACTTTTACTTAAAAATGAGTAGTCCAGCATATATTATATATATATATGAGCGAGAGACTATCATATATATAATAGTATCATGATCTTTGGTGGGCAAAACACACATCATCTGGCCCACCAAAGTTCATGATACTACACCTATTTTTTTGTTAGTCTCTAAGGTGCCACAGGACTACGTGTTGTTTTTAAAGTTACAGACTAACAAGGCAACCCCTCTAAGACTTTTGCTTTAAAAAATTTCAATGAGGCTCCTCCAATAGCCCAGTGGATAAGGTACCTGCTTTCAGAGCCAGAGGTCAAGGATTTGAGACCCCATCTAACATGGGGTCATCCATCACAAGCTTGGCGATGGATGGACCTGGCACCATTGGAACAAAGGACAGATGAGGGGGGCCCGGGATGGAATGGTGGGGAGCAGATGTTCTGCTAGCCAATGTATTGATTAGGAGCCATGGTTCAGCCTGCCGTGAATAAAACAACTCTGCTGAGCCCTCTTCGCATTCAAAAAGTTACTTGAGCTGAAGTTGTCTCTTTATGACTGCCTTTGTGCCAAAATAAAATATTTCTCCCTATTATTCGAAAGACCAAGGGTAGAAATTGCTGTGCTGTAATAAAAGTAACTTATTGCTTAGTAGGATCATTGTCTTGTTCCAGGTACATAGTCAAACTTCAGTTCTCTGCTCCTCTTGTATACCTTTGTTAATATGTTTAGGGAGATGATGCAGGAGAGAGAGAGAATCATAGAGATGTTACTAATGAACTCATTTTTAGAAACACCCAATTATTTCTGAGCCTCCCTCATGCATTTTCTGTGCAACTCAAAGGAATGGGTAACATTTTTTACGAACTAATAATTACACAGCTCTGTAGGAATGGACAAAACTAGTTTATATACAGATCTCCAGAGATCCTTATATGGCTCTCTAGAGTCTCATTAGGTCTCCCATTCTAGCCATCCCTCTTTTCCTACAGCAAGAGAATGACCAAAGACATTAAGAGCTAAGCTTTGTAATGAAAGGGAGCCAGGAGAATATAAACTTTAAAGTAAAGCACTTAAACTTTGGATGATTTGACACACAGGGCTGACTAGAAGCAATGAGATGACCCAGACTCCCCCAAGACAATGTTTATTTTGTTGCTGAAGTTCTAGTCTCATGGATATGGTAAAATCTCACTGGGGGGGGGGGGGAGAACACATTGCAGTGGAATTCACTGGACTAGAAGTGTGAGGCATCATTACAATAAATAACTGTTGCTGGCTGTTGCCAAAGGATGTCACTTCAGTAATCCGCTTTCTCCTGTAATTTCTCCAAGTGAGCTATAACTCAGAGAATCTCAGCATCGCAAAGGGAAGTGGCATCTTGATAGCAGATTTTATTTTTACCTTCCGACTGAAACAGCAGCGTGTATTAAATGCAGCATGAAAGCTCCACTGATAAATTGATACCGTGTCTTACAAAATTCAGTGGTTAGAAAAAAAAAGGTCTTGTTTTTCATACAGGTAGTTAAATCAATCTTGATATTAGTGGGACATATTGCAGCCCACAGGGCCTGCGAGTTAATGAGGTGTTTCATCTCAGCGAGCTTTGCCTGTAAAACCACTTGTAGATGTAAATTAAACAAGAAATCCAATTTTCCTGCCTCCAACACTGCTTATGAGCTTGGGACAAATTTTCTCTAAAACTTGCTGCTGCTACACATTAGCTAAAGCAATAATTATATCCTTTTTAAAAAGTGTTTATGGGAATGAACATACCAAACGGGAAATGCATTCTTATTTGTACAAATAGGTGAAGGGAATGGATTAACTGTATAAGTGGCATAAGGGATTTCTGACGCAATAGATTTGGAGTCCTATTTTTGGAGCATGTGAACTCTGGGCACAGTGTGAAACTCTGAAAGTAACTGCTACCCCCTGAAGCTTCACATTGGGGTTTTGCAATAAGGAAATGCAAGTTGCTAACTTCCACTTGGGTTCCTGCCCTCAATTATAAGTTAATTAGGTGTAGCTCCCAGTGATGGCTTGAGTATGTTGGATTTGCCTTTTCATGAGTAAATGGCTTCTTTGGCATAAAAAGGGCAATGGATTTTAAGGTGGAAATGTGCCATTTATAATTATATACATATATCACAGACAAACAGGCAGGTTCATGGACAGACTCTAACGTGTGTGTGTGTGTGTGTGTGTGTGTGTGTGTGTGTGTGTATACACACGTTAGAGTCTGCCCATGACTCTGCCTGTGAGTCCATTTGTTCAAGAATTCCTCCTAAACAATAAGTGCTAGGAGCACCAAATTTGGTACGCAACTTCCTCTTATCCTAACTTAAAGCAAGGACAGGGTTTGGTTGTGCCAGGGGAAAAGGCAAGGGCCTAGAATGAGACTGTTTTCCAGGACATGGAAAGGGAGGGGGCTGATCAGAGGCCAGCAATACTGCAGAGTGACCAATGGGGGCAATGAGTGTGGGGGGGATAGCTCTACCGCAGAGTGACCACAGGGGGGCACTCTCCAGCAGGAGAGTGGCCAGCTGGGGACTAGGTTCTGCATGTTGCAGGTTCCCCTGCTAACCTATAGCCTGAACCAAAACCCACTTGAAATCAGCTAGCATCTTTGCATTGCCTTCAATGGTCTTTGGATCTGGCTCTTAGTGGCCAGCTTGTGTCCCCAGGATTAGGGCCTGAAAACAAGAACACAGATTAGACCCTATAAAAATGTGAGCAAAAATACAAGATGACTCCCTACCACCATGATTAAAGGACTCAGCTATCCAGTCAGCTCAAATAATAAACTATGCCTCCCCCCCCCCGCCAAAGGGAGATGCAAAATTTAGCTGGGGGTGGGGGCAACATGTGAAGCCTCTCCCCTCTTCTCCCTGGCCTGACATAATTCAGAGAGCTGCTCTGAGTGCAGAGAGGAGGTGGGGCAGGCAGGGAGCCTGATGTAGGCTCTTATTGGGCTGGATCCGGTGACTTGGCAGGCTGAAACCAGCCTGTGGGCCCTATTTTACCAGTCCCTGATAATGAGATCATGAGAGATCATAACAGCACATCAGCTGTTTTTGATTTGGGCAAAATATATATATTCCGGGTTCACGATCCTGCTGCCAAAAATTGACACTTAATACGTGGGTGGAACTCAATTTCCAGTCAATTCAGTAGTTAACTCTGAGACTTTTGAGAGTTTGGCTTGGGGTTGCTGTGAAAGAGAATTAACCAATTAGCTTTGTTTTTACTTAATGGGTGAGTACTACAACTGCTTTTCCACGAGTCCTTGTGGTCTGGTGTGATAATGCCAATGAAATTCATCTGTAACGGACACCCACCGTTGAAGCTCAATTAGACGGGGTGGATAAGAAGGGAAAAAGTGCTCTCAGATGGAAAGTGGTCTAAAGTGTGTAACAATTTAGAAACTTGAGATTAGTGGGAAAACCAAAATGCAACTATAATTATAATTTTTATGTTCTATTGACAAACCAGTCTCTTTTATTGTGTTGTTTATGAATAGAGGAGAAAATGCAACCCAGCCAAAGAGGGCATTGTGAAACCCATACATTATTTTAAACATGGTTCTAATTCAATGCCTCCATCATCCAAAAACCAAGAAACCAACCTACGTATAATTACACAACGTAGCTATGTTGCAGCGGTCATTGCAGGACAGAATTGTATGGGAGACCTTCCTGCTCTGGAAAACCCAGGGAGCTGCAGCGAGCCCCACTGTGGCAAAGAAAGCAGTTCAGCTGGAATGAAAACACTGCTGATCTCCAGACCAAAGTAATTGCTTTATGTGAGAATGATCAATAGCCCAGGTTATATTTTTGTGGCCTCATCATGCAAATTACAGACCTTCTTTCTTCCTTTGAGCTGCAGCCATTGATTTACATGGAGAATAAACAGACAGAGCTTTCCAAACGAACATACATGTGAAAAGGGAGGCATCACACTTATTCACAAGGCATATAGATGCCTTGATCATAAGCATTTATGAAAGAAAGTGACATTCAAGTTGATCCTGAAATACTCTTTAGGAAAGTTGCATTTATCCAAACTTACGTGGACTTCAGTCGATTTTGCCCTGAGACAAAAGAGGTCATGGCTAGGACTGCGACTCAAAGGAGTTCTGGGTTCTTTCTGGACTCTTGCAGTTACTTGTTGGGTTACCTTGGTCACTCACCTCACTGCTCTGTGTCTCAGTTTCCCCATTTATAAAAGATGGCTAATGATACTAACCTACTTTTGAGTTCTACCGCCGGAAAGCGCAATACAAGAGTTAAGTGTTGTCTTTAAAAGAGCTTTTCTCTTGAAGACTCTGTGTTAATTGTAAAAACAACAAGGAGTCCTGTGGCACCATGAAGACTAATAGATTTGGGGGGGGGGCTTAAGCTTTCATGGGCAAAGCCCCACTTCATCAGGTGCATGGAGTGGAAATTAGAGGCAGGCATAAATAGACTAGCATGGGAAAAGAAATGGAGGACCAGAACTAACTAGTCAGTCTGGGTGGATATGGCCCACTCCCAAGAAGAGGAGGTGTGACTACCAAGAGAGACTGAGGCTATGTCTAGACTGCAGAGCTTTTCCGAAAAAGCGGATGCGTTCTTTTGCCATCCCTGTAATCCTTGTTCTACAAGGAAGAAGGGATGGCTTGAAAGAGGATTTTTTTTCCAAAATTTGGCACCGTGTAGATGGGCCAAATTTCAGAAAAGCCTCTTTCGAAAGAAAAGCAGAAAAAGATACGCAAATCTCAAATCTTTTTCCAACTTTTCTCTGATACTGTGTTAGTGACATGTATTGAAAAGTAACAGGGGCAATCCAGAAGTAATGATGAAAAGCCAATGAACGCCACAAACTTTACACTGGGGAACCTGATGAGGATTGTGTGCATGTGTGCGAGAAGCCTGTTTTAAGAAATATGTGAATAACTGTACAGAATTCGACACCATAAGACAGTGGTTTGAATCTGATTCTTTGTTTGCAGACCCTAATCAACTCCGCTTCAGAAATATTGGAGGTCAGGGGGAAGGATTGAGGGGAAAATATTTCAACTAAATCTTAAGGCCACTCTCTTGCACTCCTTCTTCATGTGGTCTTGGTTCCCAACTGCCTCGCATCCTACACTCACGTCCACTAGGCAAACTGGGTGCATCATCCTAGAGTCAGAGAAGTGTAGGGCTGGAACGGGAATGGATATAAAGCTGCAGGTCATTCTGTGCTAATGTGCTAATGACATCCCTACATCATGCTGAGCTCAAATCTAGTGGCTTATGAGTGGCTGACAGAATTCAGCAGTGCATTCCCTACGAGTTTCAGAGGGGTAGCCGAGTTAGTCTGTAACAGGAAAAACTTAAAAAACAACAAATAGTCCGTACCTTAAAGACTAACAAAACATGTATGAGGTCATACAATTGGATAAATAACTTTTAAAAATCAGCTCTGAACCTCACATCTCTTACTAAGGGATGGCCTAAACAAACATTTAGTTTGCAGCAAGCTAGGATGTAAATGTGGCCCCCTGCTAGCATGACAGACTAAAGTGCTGCTAGACTATTCATTGTTTTTTAAGTTTTTCCAGTTACAGACTAACTCAGCCTCCCTTCTGAAGCTTTTTAACCAACCATGTGCATCCTACTGAGGCACATGAATAGGTTGTTAATGCACTTTGATTTAGTCCCATTGCTAAGAGGACTAGATGGAAGTGAATTAACTGTTAATGTGCATTGGAAGGGTGCATGTAGACAGCTAGTCTGTTTCAGGCTAGCATAGGGTTAGATGAATGACCCATCTTGATGGGAACAAATTGGTCATGTCGATGAGCCTGAAGTTTTGAATTTAATCTTTCAGTATGTTAACATCAAACAATTGGGCTCAGAGTTGTACTGTGTTTCTACTGATGCTCCACTAATGGAAAAAATAGCCATGAATCCTCTGACTATCAAAACCCTGGGTCTGCCGCTAGATTTCTGGAGACTAATCCTAAAGGCTAAACTCTTCTTTTGATGTGCACATAACTTCTGTTAACGATAGCAGTAGCATGCAAAAAGAACAAGCCCTAAAGAATATAATCCCTAAGGATATCTGTATGGCTGTATCCATCTCTATACTTGCTGGTCCTCTTCAGAAGCAGTAGTCCAAATTAATTTGGGTAATGAATTCTTGCTATCTTCAGCACTTTTCTAGAAATATAGTCCTATAGCAGGAATTTGTTTTAATTAACTCCATGTGAAGGATGGTAGGTGCTATATTAAAACTTGACATTCCCTCTGCAGGTTTTTTTTTAATTGATTTCCTCCACTGCTACTATCATGTAAGCTTAGGTTTGCCACAGTGTGTTAACTTTGTACTGGTATGAGTTTTCTAATGGCCCAGTGGCACCAAGAGACTGAAGTAGGAAGACCTGTTTGGATAAAGCACAGATCAAAACTTTTCTCTTTTTCCTGCACTGAGCTTCTCTTTCTTGAGGCTTTGAGAAAATGTGGTTAATTTAAAATATACATGCTTCCCTGTGTGTCCCTGTTCTGGCTGATTCAGAAGGGATATGACTGAAATATTTTGAAGATTTACCAGTTCTCATTGGTAACTGAGCACATTGGAGTCAACGGAAGCCTTTCCTAGATCACTTGTTCAGTGATTATCTTATTGGGAGGAAGACAATCAAAGTGTATTGGATAAGCAGTCAGATGTGGACCGCACAGAGAGCTTACTTCAGTTATGAGTATAAACAGGATGGGGTGGCTAAGAAATGACTTAAACACAGTAGGCCAAATTCACCCCCGTGTTATCAGAATATTTTCAACAGTGTCATACAATGGAGAAGTTTGACCTGACATGTGATTTGTGTATCATGACTCTTCATGCTGTGGGACAGTCAACAATGAGAAAGCCTTCAAGCCAGTTCAGTTAACCAGTTTCAGAACTAGATAGAGCCATTGCATAGATCCATCTGAAATTGGTCTAGTGTCTGTTGAAACTTGTTCAGTAAAAAGATATCACACCACCTTAAATGTAGTCTACATTAAGGTTGGAAGTGGTTTGAAAACCAGTTAAAGGTTTTTTGGTAGGGTTTTGGGTTTTTCCCCCAGGGCTGGTCTTCCTGGAGACCCTAATGCTCAGTTGTTTATAGGACTGAGTTGAAGTGTGCCTACCACTGGACAGAAATGAGATATTACAGTGTGTAGTTATAGTAGAGGAAGTCTACAGTGATTTAAGAAATAAAGTATTCCACAAAGCTTCTAAGCAACCTGCAATTTTTCATCCATAATCTACAACTCCAGGCTCATAATGTCTATTTAATCTGAAGTTTCTCATTTTTCCCTCCATTTGCAATTTAATCACTTATTTGATTCTGCTCAGTGTATTACATTTCCTCACTGATGGGCTCTAATGAGCCCCGGGATAAGTTTGAAAATGGCTAGTTACTCAAGAATACAGACTAGGTCTGACACAATATTTACCACTTGAGAAAATAGCTCTCTTTATTTGTATCTCTCAATCAAGCAGGAAGTCAGAATTCATTTTCCAAGTACAATAAGTCAAGGTTATTTTAACAAGATAACCAAAGAGGAACAGGGGAGATGTTCAAAAGCACAAAGTAAGATATTTCTCTGACTACTACTCCATGCTACTCATCCATGTGGGCACTAATGATACTGTGAGGTATAACCCTCAGCAGATGAGAAGTGACTGACAGTATGGGTGAAGGAGTTGGGGTGCAGGTGGAATTTAGGGGTCATAGCAGACCACAACCTAAATATGAGTCAATAGTGTGACACTTGCAAAAAAAAAGCAAACATGATTCTGGGATGATGCATTAATAGGAGTGTGGTGAGCAAGACACGAGAAGTCATTCTTCTGCTCTACTCTGCACTGATTAGGCCTCAATTAGAGTATTGTGTCTAGTTCTGGGCACCACATTTCAAGAACAATGTGGAGAAATTGGAGAAAGTCCAGAGAAGAGCAACAAGAATGATTAAAGTCCTAGAAAACATGACCTATGAGGCAAGATTGGAAAAAAAAACAGGTTTATTTAATGTGGAAAAGAGACTACTAAGAGTGGACATAACAGCTTTCAAGTACCTAAAAAGAGAAGAGAGAAAAATTGTTGCTCGTGACCTCTGAAAATAGGCTAAAAAGAAATGGGCTTAAATTGTGGGAAGGGAGGTTTAGGTTGGGCATTAGGAAAAATTTTCTAACTGCCAGGGTGGTTAAGCACTGGAATAAATTGCTTAGAGAGGTTGTGGAATCCTCATCATTGAAGATTTTTAAAAGCAGCTTAGACAATCGCCTGTCAGGAGCAATCTAGATCATACTTAGTGCTGCTATGAGGGCAGGGGACTGGACTAGACAGCCCCTCAAGGTCGCTTCCAATCCAATGATTCGCTGAGGAGCGTAAGTGATTATGCAGGTACAGCCTAACAGTGTTGGATAGGAAAGTATTTCTGATCTGACTTATTACTATCAACCTACATCCCTTTGCAGTTCCTTGAGATGTGCTTCCTGAAAAATGACCCTATCACCACCCAAGTAGACTTTTATCTAATTGTACCCCCATGTCCCCCTCTACTTGTCTTTCTAAGGCAGCATCCAAAACTCATTGAAGTCAGTGATGGTTCTTAATACTATAAGCTCCTTGAGGTGGGGGAAGTCTCTTACTATGTGCTTGGGCGGAGTATAGCACAATGGGGCCCTGATCATGTTTAGGCCTTCTGGGCTGTATCAACATACAAACATAAGATAGTCTTACTCAGTGCTTTTTTTGTGACGGTACTGCCCAGTACGCAGTACTGGCACTTCCAGACGCAGTACCAACACTTCCAGTCAGAGCTCAGCAACTTTTCCCCTGGAGTACCGGCAACGTTTCTTTTTTTTACAAAAAAAGCACTGGTCCTAATGTATGCAGCATGGGGTTGGTATTAAGTGTTTGTATGTGGGGGGGGGAGGGGGGGGGCAGGGGGATTCTAAATGCATACCAGTCCCAAGAGTAGTCTGAATTCTAGGTCATGTTATTTGAGTGAATTTGTACAGGAAAAAAAATCATTACTTTTTTATTGTTGGTGGTTTTCCTTTAAAAATTTTCATTTCCAAGTTCGTTCTTTAGGTGATGAGTCATAAATAAAGAATATCAAAAAATGAAAGTAAATGTGACAGACAGGCTGACGTTTCCTTGCAAAGACTGTTTGCAGATACTCCTGAATAGCAAACACTTTGGAAGAAATCAGGATCAGTTCATGAACCGCTCGCAAATAGACAAATGAGTTAATTTTGCAATGAACATACTGTACAATTAATAACGCAAGCAGATTAAGCTAAGCTTTATTTTCATAAATAAATAACTAAAGAACTTTAAATAAAAGTTTAACACAACAAAAGCTGTACACAGTGTTTGAAAATAATGGCTACATCAAAGAGAAAACACTCCCTGAAAGATCTGATTCATTGCATAAAGGTAATGAAATGGAGAATGGCTTCATGGATCATAGATGAAAGCACTTATGTATTACACATTTATATCAACAGGTGGTAATCAAAGTTGCAGATCAGAGCGAATAAATTCAGGTGGATGGAGGGTAGAAAATTGTGGGTGACAGTGTCCAAACTTTGAAAGAGGTGTCACCTTGAAGATTATTAGTATATTTTCACCATTATTTCATCAACATGACTCATTTCCATCAATTCCATCTTTCCAGGACTTTGGAGAGTCAGCCCTTCTTCCGTTATATGGCTGATTTAAAAAAAAAAATAAGATGCTTATCAGACAAGAGACTACTCTAAACTACTGATCAGCAGGACAAAACCAGACAGTGTACTGGCAGTGAAGACTTCATGTCCTCTATTAGTAAATGCTGTCAAGTCACAGCAGTCATGTTCATCCAAATATCATACTGGAGACACTTCCAGATAAGATGAGGGTGATGAGTAAGACCAGAAATGCAGTCAGTGAATATGGCATTTCTGAGTTGCTTAAGGCAGAAGACAAGACACTTGAAAAACACATGGTTTAGCAGTGCAAGCAACACACTATAAAAGCCCAGAAGAATAGTTAGTAGAATTGTTCCTTGTGAGCCAAAGATCAGTGTTGTCCTTTTCAGGAAAAAGTCTGTGCTCTACATAGGAGAGGAATAATTTCACCAAAAGCTGGTGGTTTTACAATATAAAAGAAATACTGTTCCATGTATTTGGACTGTAGTTTTTGATGGAACACAGCACCTACGCCTCGTTTACACTACTGCGAGCCATTGATCTAAGTTACAAAACTTCAGCTACATGAATAATGTAGCTGAAATCTAGGTATTTAGATCTACTCACTGCAGGATAGTCAACAGTGGTAAGTCTGTTGAATACCACTGTAAAGCTTACAATGGTAAGTCAATAGCTGAAGCTCTCCCGTTGATTCCACCTACTCTTCCTGTTCTGATGGAATACCAGCGTCGATGGGAGAGTGCTCGACAGTTGATTTATCACGTCTATACTAGACATGATAAATTGATTGCTGCTGGATTGATTGCTGCCCATTGATCCGGTGGGTTGTGAAGACATTCCTCTATATGAGTATTTATTTTAAGCACATAAGCACTCCTATTGAAATCAATGGGCCCATTTTTCTGCCTAACATTAATCATATGCTGAAGTTATTTACAGACAGGCAGAATATTTGACACCAGCCTGTGCTGGGAAGTACTTCCTAGTTAGAAAGGACAAAGTAGAGGAGGAGCCTCTTCTTTCCTCACTTACAAACACACAATTCCAGACACACAAAGGAGTGTATGCAGGATAATTGTAATAAAGATGCAGTAGTTGAATTGCCTTTAAGCTCTCTGGGATGCAGGAAGCATCTTTTACAGGAACAGAACTTGTCCAGAGGGGATATAAGAGCATCTAAAATGACCTTGTATAGCTTTAAATAGTAACTCCAAACCTAGTCAGGGTCAGGTCCTTGGCAGATGCAGCTGATTTCAGTGAACCTGGGACCACTTCTAGCAGCTGAGGTTCTAATCTGTCGCATATATGAGGGAACCCTTGATCTGGTGGCACAGTGGGGGAAACCTGCTCCTCTTCATTTTACTCAACTGCCTCTGTTGCCTTTTTAAAATGTTTAAACCAGAATTCAATGCTTTTGCTCAAAAAGGGACATTTTGCAGAAAATATTATCCCCCCCCCCCGCCTCCATTTTTCAACCTGCTTTATTGAAAATAGCAATTTTTTTAAAGTGATCAGCATTGGCCTAACTCTGCTCCCAAAGAAATTTAGGGGAAAACTGTCACTGATTTCACTTTAAAAAAAAACAGCAAGCAAATGGTCTGGTAGCACTTTATAGACTAACAAAACATGTAGATAGTATCATGAGCTTTCGTGGGCACAACCCACTTCTTCAGATGACCGTAGTTATGACTAGGGGATAAGAAAACTCGAAATAAATAGGAGAAGGGAAGGGGGGGGAGAGAGAGAAAGATGTTCTGTCGCCCACCCCCCTACCTCTATACATAAAGTATCAGGAGAAAGGGTGCTAAACCTGAGTAGATAAAGATCAAAGTCAGTGGATAGATTGGTAAGGCAGGAAGGATACCATTCAGAAAGCTGTTAGCACCTTCAGTGATAAAAGGTCCACCACCCCATATCTTGTTTAAGCCCATTAGTAATTGAATTGAATTTGCATATGCATTGTAATTCCAAGATTTCCCTGTGTATTTGGCTTGAGGGACTGGCCTGTGACAAGACCGCCACCTTCAGATCTGTGAGATTATGGTTAGGTAAACAGAAATGTTCTGCCACTGGCTCCTAAGTATTTTCTTTACATATATCCGATTTGTGTCCATTGATTCTTTCCTGTAGAGAACATCCAGTCTGACCAATATATATAGTAGAGGGGCACTGTTGGCATTTGATGGCGTAGATCAAATTACTAAATGAGCAGTCAAATGACCCTTTGATTTTGTGTCTTGTGTTGTTTGCTCCAGTGATGAATTCGTCAGTGTAGATATGTGGGCAGAGTTGGCATCTTTTCTGGTTGCAGGGCTGGGTTCCTGGAGGCTTATGATGTGGTTGTATGGCATGGTTATCAGAAAGAATACATTTCAGGTTAGGGGGTTGTCTGTAAGCAAGAATAGGTTTTTCTCCCAAGGCCTCTGAGAGTGAGGGATCATTTTCCATGATGGGTTGTAGATTGTGTATAATGCGTTGGAGGGGTCTGAGTTGTGGACTGTAAGTAATAACAAGAGGAGTTCTGTTATTTTCTCTTTTGGGACTGTCTAGAAGTAGTTCATGTCTGGGTACTTTTTTGGCTCGGTCAATTTGTTTTTTCACTTCCCCAGGTGGGTATCTCAGTTTTAGGAATGCTCTGTAAAGATCCTGTAGGTGATTGTCTCTGTCTGTGGGGTCGGAGCAAATCCAGTTGTATCGTAGGGCTTGGCTGTATACAATCAACTGAAAAATGTATCTGGGATGGGAGCTGGAAGCATGAAGGTAAGTGTAGCGGTCTGTGGGTTTACAATATAAGGTGGTTGAAAGTTGTCCGTTATTTAACTTTACTGTAGTGTCCAGGAAGTGGATTTCCCTTGTGGAAGCTCATGATACCATCTACATGTTTTATTAGTCTATAAAGTGCTCCCAGACCATTTGCTTGCTGTTTTTTTCAGTAACAGACTAACTCGGCTCCCCCCTGAAGCTCCTGATTTCACTAAGACCAGCAAGGCCAAGACTTAATGCTTGTGCTACTCCCACCTGTGTTGTCCTTAACACTATATATTTCATCTAGCTAATTGTTTATGCCTTGACAGATCATCTATGGGATGCTTGGATACATTTTAAAAGACATGAATGGATTCATCCCCAAGTATAATCAGCAAAACTTCTCTTTTGTAAAGGCAGAGTCCCCCTGCGGGTGTGTCTAGACTACAGGGTTTTGTCAACAAAAGTGGCCTTTTGTTGACAAAACTATACCTGTGTCTTCACTACTGCTGTGTTCTGTCGACAGTAAGTCGACAGAATGCGGCAGTTTTGTTGACAGTGGTAAACCTCCTTTCATGAGGAAGAACGCCTTTGTCGACAGAGATCTGTCCACAAACAAAAGGTGTGTGTGGATGCAGGGAGCCAGTTCTGTCGACAAAAAAGGCATCCAGGAAGAAGCCCTGGTGGACAGTCTAGCCTTTACATGTACAGCACCTCTGTGGTTCTTGGCCGCAGCCTCTTGAAGGCACAGGCACCCAGACAGGCCTTGCTGTCTGGCAGCTAGCCAGAGAACCCGTGCCAGCCGTGACAGCCATGTCCCAGCCTCAACACCCCGTTGGCCCTTCTCAGGACAGAGACGAGGACCAACCCAGGGGCACCAAAAGGCGGGCATAAGCCTGGTCAGGGCCAGAAATCCAAAACCTCCTGGAGCTCTGGTCCCAGGAAGAAACCCTGCAGGCCCTGCAAACACGCCGAAGGAATGCGGACATCTACGAGCACCTGGCCCAGGGACTGACTGCCAAAGGGCATCACCCCCGCACCATGGCACAAGTCTGGGCCAAGGTAAAGGAGCTGCGGCAGGGATATGCCAGGGCCAGGGACCACAGCTCCCCCTCTGGGGCAGCCCCCAAGATCTGCCCTTACTACCAGGAGTTGGAGCAGATCCTGGGAGGTGGGGAAGATCAAACTCCACTGCGTGTGATGGAGTTGTAGACCGAACCCTCCTGAGGGAGGAAGACCAGGCAGGAGAGGCGGGAGAGCTGCACCAGGAGGAGGAGGAGGAGGAAGAGGAGGCAGCAGGGACCCAGTCCCCAGAGGCCTCCCAGGCATCCATGGACATCGGGGAAGGAACATCAGGTGAGTGCTTAGAGGGGTCACCACACACGGGCGAGTTAGCAGTGTGGGGGGCCATCTAGTCCCATTGCCACTTTGGGGCCCTTGTGAGGCTTTCAGGCCACTGCCCAACTCACACACAGTGTCACGTGGAACACCCCTGAGTCTCCTGTCCAAAGGAGAGCCCCTGACAGCCACGGCATGCCCTCGGGGACAGCAGGGGTGCACACAGACAGTGATTATCTCCTCCTCTTTTCCTCCACAGGCAGACCCTCTACCCAACAGGGGAGCACCACACCCGCCCCACCACCATCCTGGACCCGTGGTACCCGCAGGCACTGGCGGGTCTACATGGACCTGCTGAGGGAGCACATAGTGGCCCTGCAGGACCTCAACAGGACCCTCCAGCAGAGGACAGAGGCAGAGGCCAAGTGGCGCACCAGGCAGCTGGACGAGCTGGCCCAGCAGTGCACTGACATCTGTGCCACAATGCAGGAGGTCTTTGCCTTGACTGCCCCTGTCATGGGCACCGCTCCTCCAGCTCCCCCTGCTCCTCCAGCCCCCTCTTCCCTCCGAGCCCCCTCCTGCTCCCGAGCCCTCACAGGCCCAAAAGCTGCCCCCCCTCTCCTGCCCAGGCCAGGACTGGCTCTCGCTCCACCAGATCCCAAGCCTGTGGCGATGCCAGGATGCAGGAAGGTGGCAGGACCCTGCGTTCAGGGAAGCAGCAGCCCTCTTGAGCCCCCTCCCCTCTCCAGGTTTTCAGTCCCCCTCCTTGCTCCAGGTTTTCAGTCCCCTACCACTCCAGTTAAAGGACATTTCTGTTATGTTATAAAACCTTTATTTTTGACTGACAGATTTACTTTGTGGATAAACAGGTGAACAGTTAAAAGAGAAAGTTTTGTTAAACAGTTCACACATTTTCTTTGCTGCTAGTGTTTCTAATAAAGCAAATTTCTGTTTACAAAGAAAAGTGGGTCTTATATGTGTTCTTAATGGAAAGAGAGTGAGGGTTGTGGAAGTAGGGGTGGGCCAGGCTAAACCCCTCATGGGGGAGGCCCTGGAGAGAGTCAGTGGGCTCCTTCTGAGAATCTCTCCCTCAGGGACTCTCGGATTTGGACACCAGCCTGGTGAGCCTGGTGGATGGCAGCCATCCGGGGCTGCTGAAATTGCCTCTCCTCGCCATCAGGACCTGTCCTCCACCCCAGCAGCAAGGCCTCCCCTTTCCTCTCCACCAGGTTGTGGAGTGTGCAACAAGCGGCTACCACCTCTGGGATGTTGCATTCCCCCATCTCCAGGCATGTGAGGAGGCAACGGAACCTCCTTTCAAACGGCCGAAAGCGCATTCCACCTGGATGAGAGCCTGGCTAATATGCGTGCTGAAAAGCTCCTTGCTTGCACCCAGGTGGCCGGTGTAGGGCTTCATGAGCCACAGCATCAGGGGGTAGGCCGTGTCGGCCACTATGCACACCAGCATCTGCACGTCCCCGAGCACAAGGTGCCACTGGGGGAAAAATGTTTCTGCCTGCAACCTGCGGTACAGGTAGGAGTTCCGGAATATGCGGGCATCATGTGCCTGCCCTGACCACCCGACACAAATGTCTGTAAAGTGTCGCCCCGGTGGTTGACCAGGGCCTTCAGCACCATGGAATAGTAGCCCTTCCGGTTTATAAATTGGGCTGCTCGATGGGGTGGTGCGCAGATTGCAATGTGTGTCCCATCGAGGGCTCCTCCGCAGTTCGGGAAGCCAAGGGCTGCAAACCCAGCAAGGATGTTGTCCAGGTCCCTGAGACAGACGAGCCTCTTCAGCAGCTCCACATTGATGGCCCTCACCACCTGCAGCACGAGACAAATAGACAGAAACCAGGGAGTTAGACAGGTTACCTAAGCACTTGGGAGGAGAACCCTCCCCCCACTCCAACCCACCCCTCCCCTTGTCAGGACGCCCCCCTGCCCCGCATTAGTGCAGGGGTGGCTGAGGAGCAGGCTCCGAGTGCCACTCCATCCCCCACTCCCTCTTGCCCCTGCCTGGCAGTCCCCCTTTCTCAACCCCCTCACTCAGCAGGGCCTGTCCCCCGACCGTGACTTATCTCCATCAAAACGGCCCCAACAGTAGACCTCCCCACGCCAAACTGGTGTTCCACGGAGTGGTAGCTGTTGGGAGTGGCCAGCTTCCACAGGGCGATTGTGACCCGCTTCTGCAGGGGGGATGGCGGGCCGCAGGTGGGTGTCCTGGTGTTCCAGAGCAGGGGCGAGCCAGGCACACAGCTCCAGGAATGTGGCCTTCTGCATCCAGAAGTTGCGGAGCCAGTGGTCGTCGTCCCAGAGCTGCATGACAAGCCGGTCCCACCAGTCCGAACTTGTCTCGTACCTTCAAATCTGCCTGTCCCCAAAAAAGTTTGGGGGCAAGGGCAGAGCTCCTGCATCCCAGAGGAGGGTGTCCTCGGTGAGGTCCGGGTCCAAATGGGGCAGGAGATTCATGACAGAGTCATGCAGATGCAGCAGAAGCTGCAGTATGGCAGCGTGGGGCCATCGCCTGCCCAGAGGCAGCTCAGACTCCATGGCCCAAAACAGTGAAAAGCAGAAACAAAAACCCAGAAAATAAACTGCTGCGGTGTCCGAGAAAGCAGGGCAACCAGAGCAAGCACTGCAGCAGCTTTGCTTTCCCTCTAGGAGGTAGGCAAGCCAGAAGCAGGAGCAGAGCAACAGCTGTCCAGGGGGATCCCTTTAAGCACGCGTCTCTGCAAAGGGCAGACAGCAGCACCTGGAAATAAAGGCTGCCCCCATGCCCTGCCAGAAGCACTTCTTTTGTCGATAGGGCGTCCGGCAGTCTGGACGCTCTTTTTCAAAAAAGCCGATCAATTTTTCGATCCGCATAATGTAATCTAGACACTCTTTTTCGACAGAGGCTTTGTCGATAGATACTGTCGACAAAGCCTCTGTCGAAAAAGGCGTGCAGTCTAGATGTAGCCTGCGAGAGCTATTTTACCACCAACAATGTGCAGTCCATCCACATGTGAGGCTAATTTTTTTCCACTGGAGCTGCATTAAATAACACTCTCAGCACTTCTCCATAGCCCCGAGTCTCCTTAAACATTCAGCAAGCATACACGGGCCATCTTTCTCTTTAATATCTCATTTCTCAATCCTTTAGTCACCTGAGGGTTGCTTTATTAAAGCCGACTCAGTAATGGATGAATCATTCTCGTGTATGTAATTTTCTGTTCATTATATCATTCAGCGGTCTAGATGAAAAGAAGGTGCAAAGATTGATATCTAGTGCTTAATGATGAGGAGTCACCAGAGAACACAAATGAGAGGAACTGTAAAATTACAGAAGTAGCCTGTCTCAATTAGTTGTTTGAGAGCAAAGAAAACATTTCCGTGCGGCTCTCTTTGGGAGTCTATTGTTCTACTAGAGAGGCGAGGTGTATGGCTTTGATGTTAGTGTCTCTTCAATCCATATGCTGTTTGTAAACAAATGCGCAAAATTTAACTCTAAAATATGCTAAGTTTAGAAGGAATCCCATAAATAAGAGGGTTCGCATTCAAGGCATCAGATACCCAACAATTTAATGTTGCTGGTTCCTAAACGGAGGCTCTGAATAGACGCGGTTCATCTGTCCTTTTGTTTCCCTTGAGTTATTATTGGTTCTAAAAAGCTGCATGTCCTATTTCTAATATGCAAGATTTGAGCTTCTCAGACTGTTTCAGCAGCGTGAGTCATCATTGGGCAGCAAGACAGTGGTAGCTAGCTGTTTGCTCTAGGGGTACGTCTACACTGCAAGCTTATTTCAAATAGAGCATCCACACTACAGGCAAGCCTCAAAGTCTGAGGCAGGCTCCCCTAATGTGGATTCGCGATCTCGATTTAGAGCCCCAGGAGGCACTGGGGATCTAGTCTTGAGATCCTTATTTTTGACTCTCAAAAAAAAATAAATATAATGAACAATTAAGCACTAAATGGTCATAACAAGACCATCACAAGGGCATAGATAGACAACCTACTCTTCAGTGTCTGGAAATACCTTACTACATGTAATATGATACACAAGCTACTAGAGATCGTGAATGGTCTGACCATGTTCTTTCCTTCTCTTGGGCTCAGAGCTGCAGCTAAGGGACAATTCATTGTGTGAGGGGGGGGAAGAGCGGTTGGTCGTGATGGTGTACATAATAGATCAGGTGCACCTGAAACATGACTTTTCAAATAGGAGTAGGAGTTTACATCTTTTCACATATTCAGTGGAAACGCCAACAAACCCTCCAAACCCTAATGGAAAACGATCATTCCAAATGGAACGGCAAACATTCTCATACGCACCTCATTGTTGCCATATGGTTTTATTGAATTTTAATCATTAAAGGTTGGCCTCAGGGATGTACCACTGACAACCTAGTTGGCTTGCTCAACAACCTTGGAATGTCTCTTGCTTTTTAAAAATATATTGGAAGGAATCAGTTTGTGAGGCAGTGTAGCAGAACAGCAGCAACAGTCCATTTAGCAATGTGCGTACAACAGTTCTCATTTCAAGGCACTTTACTGTTGCTCAGTTCTGTATGTGCCAACGAAACTCAGGAGACCTAAAATAAGTTGTCAAGTTTTTTTAGTTTTTTTGGTTTTTAATTTTGGTACCCAGTGTTGTGTACTACAAGGCCTTATCTCAAGGGTCACAAGAAAGAAAGAAAGAAAGAAAGAAAGAAAGAAAGAAAAGCCCTATACTATTGAACTAAGTATATTTGAAATATATCATGCCTGCAACTGTTTGACTTCAAAGGGCTGGGGAAATTATATTAAATCTGCTATCCAATATGCAATAGGTATCAGGTTTAAAACAATTAAAAGGAAGCATTTCTTCACGTAGTGCACAGTCTAGTTGTGCAACTCCTTGCCAGAGGTTGTTGTAAAGACCAGGACTTTGATAAAGTTAAAAAAGAACTACATAAATTCATGGAGGTTAGGTCCATCGATACTTATTAGCCAGGATGGGTAGGAATAGTGTCCCTAGCCTCTGTGTGTCAGAGCCTGGAAATGGGTAACAGGAGAGGGATCACTACCTGGTTTTGTTCACTCCCTCTGGGGCATCTGGCATTGGCCACTGTCAGAAGACAGGATACTGCGCTAGATGGACCTTTGATCTGACCCAGTAAGGCCATTCTTATGTTCTTATACTATTTACAGTTGGGACTAGCTTCTGGTCAGGACCCAAAATTCCCATCCCACAGGCAATTCTAAAACTTGTTCTGCATCAGAACACAATTTTTAAATGCCTCACACAACAAGGAAGTCCAGCTCTTTTTTTTTAATTAAAATGTCATTCCACTTCAGCTTTGACTGAAGCAAAACTGATGATGCACGCAAGTTCCTTGGAGCTCTAGCTGCTTAGTTGTTGGGCGTCCAAGAAGCCAGGAGCCTAGAAACTCCAGCGGAGGAACTCAAATGGCCTGCAATGAAGCAGGGAGCCTAGAATCCCAGAGAGCCCCAGCTCAAACCAGGGCTTCCATAATCCTGGCTTTGTGGCAGTGTTATGCTTGAAAGAATTTTACAGGATCCTTTTAAGGGGATAAAGCAAAACACCACATTTAATGACAATGTAACATTATTCTGTTATATGCATATTCTCTCTCACACACATGCATGCGCGTGCACCCTCCCCCCCCCCCACATCTTGCTTTTGCTTAAAGTTACCAGTCTGTTGCTCACACTAACTCACTGACCAGGCGAGTTAAATGCGAGGGGAAGGAGCGGGGGCGTCTCTCAGTCTGGACCAACGCTCCAATCTTGACAGGACGAGACCGGGAGATTCATGCAAGAATCTTTTATAGGACTTTTCTCCCATTCAGGTCTATACATTTTGCTGGGTCAGCTCTTAATCAATCACCATCAATTTTGTTTATCTGGAATTCATTTTTCTTTGTCATCTGACAACAGTATGTTAGTGCCTCCTTCCCAGGGTTTTTTTAAAGGGGGGGCTTGCTCTTAATTCCAAGGCTATCTCATCAGTCTGCTTTATCTTGGGCCCAATTGATGGTACCTTGGCACCCAGAGTCTTCTGGCTTCTTTGACCATCTGGGCTCTGAAACTGCTGAGTTTTCAAGTTGTTATCTCCTTCCAAACACTCACATTCCTCACTCATTCATTCTCCCTCCCCAGGAACTACACAATTGTCACATGAGAAAAGGGATACAATTGCCTATACAAAAGATATCAATCTACTTCCAATACAAAGCTCCTGTTAGTGCCAACTTTCAGTCATTCCTATTTTCCTCATAACACAATCTATATTCTAATTACTCCTAAGAGCAAGAGTGCGATCATGCTGAATCACAAGGATCCTTTTGATCTCTTTCTGCTTTGACATCAGATAAAGACACAAGCACTCTGCCTGCTGCATCTTTATGGAGGGCCTGAAACACTGCTCTTCCCTGCTAACCAGAGAAGAGTTGTGTTACATTAATTCTCACACTACCCATTAAACACATTACATAAAACATTATAAAATGCTTGTTGTCTACAGCAGCCCATAAGCAGGCAAGCTGGCAGGAAACCAAGCATGTTTCCATAGTCTGATTTTCATGAGTAGATTCAATGAAATAAGTGTGTGAGCTTTGTAAATCATTTTAAATGTCAAAGAATTGGTGTTTCCCAACAAAAAATGTTCTGTAACTTCCTTGGAGCAGGGACTGTCTTCTTTTTTTATTTGTTAGTACAGGGCTTAGCACAATGGGGATGTAATTTTTTATTAGGGTTCCTAATATACAATAAAGACCCTCACCCAAAGGGGCTGGGCAGTAGTCTCCTCTTTTACGGCTTTCTTGTTCCCTCCCAAAGCTTGACAGTTAATATGTAGTGCAGGACATCTTGGCATTTTGCAAACTCCAGCATTCATTTCCTGAGCTTTGCCAGGAAGTACCTGTTTCCTTCCAGACTCGTGGCTCACCATCTCACTCTCCCCCTGCTGAGTGTTGCTTGTGCGTATGCTTTATGAGGAACCCTAAATGACATGCTTACATTTACTGTTTTGTCCTACTAGTTGTGATGGTGCACAGTCAGGGAGGCAGGTGTTCATCTCACTGGGTGTGGAGTTGTTTTTCACCCTGCATACATAGAGTGCACCCCTGGTTCATTCAGCGCCTGATCCGTGCCTGTTGAAGAAAGTCCCTCAATTGACTGCCATGAGGTCTGGCTTGGGCCCTCAGAATGCCACAACAGAGCAGCATGGAGGCGGCCATCTTGGAGAGGGTGAAGCATGCTCCATCTATGGTTGTGCTTTTGTCAGGCAGTTAATAGCACGAGAAGAGAACAGGGCTCCCTTTCTCCAGGACTCAGTATGGCTAAAGGAACTCATCTCCTTGCCACTTCCTGCCTTGTCTATTAATGCATTGTGTATACACAGCTGCGGCCCACAAGCTGGGTCTCCGTGAGGAAGAGTATCCACTTCATTTTCAATGAGTCTAAGCATCTCTCTCTAGTGCATGGGGAAAAGTATCAGGAGGAAGGATGCTCTAATCATAGGTGACTGCTGAGTGAAGATTGCAGGAAATGCTTGGTGACATATAAAGAAACAAGAAATTCCCCCAGTAGCCTGTGGTGTAAGTGTGTATCCTGCAGATTAAAATGGAGTCAGCTTTCCTTCCTTGTAACTGGGCATTTGAAGTACACTAATTGTGGCTGAGCAGGCTGGCTGATTTTTGCAGTCACTTCCTCCTTCTCCTGCATGTGTCCCATACTCCTTCTCCTGGCATTGGAAGTCTTTTCCCTCCCCTAATGCTCTGTCACTGGTTGTCTCCAAGTCATGGACTCACTTGGGAGGCTTTCAGTTGGGTTTACTGCTTCATCAGTGGATTATTAGGACTGACTTTTTGTAAGATCAAAGTCCGGAAGGTCCTAGATAAGCCAAATGTATTCCAATTTCAGGCACAGTGCTAGATTAAGGCATAAAATGATTAAACTACGGTTTAGGGCCTCATAATATGAGGGGCCGCTAAAAAAGAAACAAATGACTCGTTCAAATTTTATCAAAATTGATTGATAAAGGAGATATGGGGAAAAAAAGATTCTCTCTAAATATAGATATTGTCATTCAAATATGACAAAAGCATACATATCTGGCTACACAAATCCCCTTACCTTTCACTAATTGTTCATTATTGACAGGCAGGAGGCCAGGGCTGAGAAAAACCAGGATCATTGTGCTTGTAAAATGAGTATTTCTATGACTAAGTCTGCTATCAGTCTCCTGAGGCAGTGTTTTGTTGGCCAGTTGCTACTGGTAAAATTCTGACTGTGTGCCTTCATAACTTATTTAAACAAATAAATAAACTCACTACTAGTAACATAGGGAAAATGTGAGGTCTGAGACGGCAGTGTTGTGAAACAATCCAGGAATCGTCCCAGGAGTGACATCATGTATACCATCCCCTTTGGCTGGTAATAGACAGAAGGCAGCCATCTTTTGTTTATGGCCCAGCACGCTCAGTCATTTAGGGTGTGTCTAGACTACATGGCTCCGTAGATGGAGCCATGTAGATGAGTTTACTAGACATAGCAAAATGAAGCGGCAATTTAAATAATCGCCGCTTCATTTACATCAAAATGGCCACCACGCTGTGCCGATCAGCAGTTTGTCACAGCGCGGTAGTCTAGACAGAGATCAGCCAACCCCAGAACCCTTTGTCGTCAGATCCTGTAAGCCCCGTCGACGGAGCCATGTAGTCTAGACACACCCATAGTGCCTTAATTCCTGTTTTTCTTCATTTTCAAGTGTTCTCTATTCTTTTTGGTTGTGAATATGTACCACTGTGTATTTAAGTGCATATGTTACGTCCTGCTTAATATGCTAGCCAGGCTTCGCATGATTGAATTTGAAAGTGATCATTTTATGGGCTTGGGTTGACTGACTCTTGAGGAAGATAAATGTATACTGGCTTCCCTCCATCAGTTTTGGGAATCTTCACCAGATTTTATAGTATGGCAAAATAAAAATGCCATCAATTCATTACTTCATAATGAAAATTAAATCAGAATAAATATTTGTAAATATATATATTGTCTAGATGCACTTTGTATTTCCCTAAAAAAGTATTCAAATATTTGTTCATTTATTGATATAAAAAGGATAATTTTTCTTATGATGCAAATAAAATTATATAGCCTCTCTTGTTTTTCTATGAGAACATAAACAAAATATCACTTTCACAGAAATATCCCGGTAATTTAGAAGACCTCATGTTTTCGGCATCCTATTTGTTGTATAGCTATATAAATAACAATCTTTATAATGTAAAATTTGTTTTTACTAGTTTAAATAAAAACTTTCTGCTACTAATTTTAGTACCAATATTTGGTGACCGTCTATAAAAACAAAACAATTCAATGTATTGGAAAACCCCAACCCACATACAATTTTCTGATGATTTGTTTATTGTAATTCTTATCAGCATAATAGTTGGGCTTTAGGCTTCTGAGTTATCTGGATCCTACATTCTCTGTTGCCACTTGTATCCTCTACTGCCATCTTGTAGCCTCTAAAATTGTATCCTCTATTCTGTTTTGACAACTTCCCTTTTGTATAAATGCAAATATAAAGCTTGCATGTTTATGTATTCAATGTCCTTTTTATTAAAATAATACTTTTGCTTTTATGGGGCCCCTTACACTTGACACGCCTTAGGGCCTCAAGAATGTCATTATACTCCAGTCATCTGAAGAAGTGGGTTGTGCCCACGAAAGCTCATGGTACCATCTACATGTTTTGTAAGTCTTTAAGGTGCTATTAGGCACTTTGTTGTTTTTTAAGTTTTTCTTGTTACAGATTAACTCGGCTAACCCTCTGAAGTTTATAATCCAACCCTGTTCAGGTGACTGCATAGTGTTGACTATTTCTTAAGTGGATTTACTGATGCAGGCACTGGACTGCATTTAGCAATTTGCTATGCTCCCTGCAGGGTTTACCACCCTTGGCATCTTATAGAAGATGGGCAGAACTTTGGCCTGCATTATTGCACACAGATTCACTGGCTTCAGAGTTGAATGCTGATGGGGCTATCAGAAGGGAGCTGGCAATGTTGCTGATTTTTGCATAGAATCTGTCTTAGCACTCCAAAGCTAAAGAAGAGGAAGTGCAGTTATAGATATCAGACATCTGAGTCATGCAGAAGAGGAGCACGAACTCTCTTTTTCAGCAGCCACCTTTCAGAGTGTCATTGAAACGTTCATATGGTACGGGGTTAGCTTACGGGGTTGCTATTTCTTTTCCTCTCTGCCTCATGGATGAGCTCAAACTCCCTTTGGCTCCCATATTTGTGCTACATAATATACTTCTATTCATTACTGAGTGGGAACTGTCCTGGAACACAGCATTAAGGCAACTTTGCAGTAGAATAAAGGGTCTGCGGAACACTTCCGGCTCAGGTTCTCTGTGCTGATTCAGCAGGTAGTGGAGAGTATGGGCCTTCGCTCAACAGTTCAGAATACCAGTGTTGTCTTCAAGTCCAAGTCGAGTCTCAAGTCACTACAGTTCAAGTCTCAAGTCGAGTCTCGAGTCCCTAAAGTCACTTTCGAGTCAAGTCCCAAGTCGAGTCTCAAGTCTTAATTTTAAAAATGTCAAGTCACTTTTGTACAAGCCATTAATATCGGCATTTTTGGACAATTTTTTCACCAAGTTGATTTAACAAAATTAGCAAGTCTCAAGTTGAGCCTCAAGTCACAAACAATGAACCCGAGTCGAGTCTCAAGTCGAGTCACCTAGGCGACTTAAGTCGGACTTGAGTTCAAGTCGTGGGACTCGAGTCAACAACTCTGCAGAATACACTACGCTGGGACTACGACTTCACGCCAAGAAACATGTTCGAAGGCTGAAGACTGAGCTGTGTTAATAAGTAATGTGATGCCACCTCCTTACACTTGATTCAGGCTAATTAACAGCCTCCCGTGGAAAATGGTTTGTTATCACACAGGCCAAAGCACTGAGCTATCTCCATTTGTGCATTGCAGCTGGCGTCCCACAAATCACTCAAGGTAAAAAGCCTAATTGGGAAAGACACATCTACCCCAAGCCAGCTTGACAGCAGCAATTGCAAACCAAAATAATTAGAAGTCATTATCTAAATCCTAACTGCATGCATTGAAGAGTGGAAAGAATTAAAAGGAACTCTGCTTATGAAAATACCTTCCAAAGCATTTTCTCTTCTCTCCTTACCCCACTTCATTGAATTACCAAAGGTTGAGGAAGCAGAAATGGCACTAAACTTTTGTAATCAACCTGCTGAGAAGAGGGCAATTAAAAAAGGGCTGAGATTCCTCCGTCGTTTTCCCATATAGGTCTGACATGGAGCCAGAAGATAGTGGCTGCAGTTGGATAAAAATACAGGGAGGATGCAAGAGCTCCAGTCCTGTACATTTTCTGTCCTGACAAAGGCAGTGAGCGGTTACAAAGCATGGGCCATTTGGAGTGCTGTGCTGAGTGGTGCTGTCATAGGGAACCAGTGGAGGAAATCAAGAGGGTTTTCTGTTTTCCAGAATGCTCTGCAAATTGTACTGTGTCGACGTTATTGGTTTTGGAACAGTATGGCTTGTTGACAAACAGGTAAATAGGCAAGTAACTAAAATATTCACATTTCTGTTCTAGCCAAAACATTCTTCTAGCTCGGGGTGGGCAATAATTATTGATTGGAGGTGGGGGCACACCACAAATTTGGTAAGTGGTCAAGTGCTGCAGGATTCCATTAATTAATAGAGGAGGTGCAGAGTCAGAGATGGAGGTTGGGTACAGAAGGGAGCTTGGGGTAAGGAACTGGTGTGCAATAGGAGGTGGGGGATATGGGAGGGAGTTTGGTTGAAGGAGGGGGCTGTAACGTGCAGGATCTGTGAGGGGGTACGGGTACAGGAGAGGATTCTGACTTAGAGGAGGGGTGTGTAGGAGGGAGTGCAGGATCTGGGAGGGGATTGTGACCTGGGGCAAGAGTGCAGGAGAGGATGCAGAGATTTGGTAGGGAATTAGGATCTGGGAGGGGGTCTCGGTGCAGGAGCAGGGGTGCAGCGGGGTGGGGCCTCAAGCAGAAGGGTCGGGGTCAGGGCAACTGCAGCCACTCCAAGTCATCAGAGCTGGCCGAAGTGCACCACACCCCCTGGCCCTCGTAGCAGCCCGCAGTGTGCCGCACAGTGCTCCAGGAAGCGATTTAAAGGGCCCTGGGGTCCAGGGCAACTGCCCTTTTGCCCCCTCCCCATTGGTGGGCCTGGTAGCAGGCTCATCTACCGGTATTGGTGCCCCAGCCATAATTAGAGGGAAATAAAGCAGCACACACATCCCGCCCTGGTTTTTATGCATTATGTATCCTACAGGATTTTATGTGAACCTAGTATATGCTAGTGCAGATAGCGACAGGGCTGTAGCTGTGCTGTTCCAGCCCCCTTGAGGTGCTGCTTGCTCCCTATTGACTGAGAGCAATCTTTGCTCTCCCCTGAGCGAAGTGACTACCATTCCGCCTAGCCCAGCACAGGCTAGACAGTGTGGCCAATGCTTGCAATTTGAACATGTGCCTCAAGAGATTTGTTCCTTGCCACAAAGTCCCTGCTTCTGGAGTCTTATGATTGAGGCTCCTAGCGAAGCACCTTTTGGTTACGGAGGAAAATTTGGAAAGGTGAACCCCAAAGGATGAAAACCCAGCAGGAAGATAAAAAGAACACCACATGTATTTTTTTAAACATCTTACGAGTTCTAAGCCAATATCACTATGTCTGGGGGCCTGGAGCATGCATTGTGAATGCTTCAGGCTGGCACTGCTTGCCAATGATGTGTTCTTTGTGTCCAGTAACCACTGGAAGCCCCAGTCAGGATCAGGGCCCCACTGTGCTAGTCACCTGTATCTCCACACCTGGGTCCTTATATAATGCTGTAAACAGGTACGATGGTCAGCTCCAGGCTGACTCTAGGTCTGTTCTCTGCCAGGCAGACAAAGACAAATAATGAAAACAAAACATTATAAAGACTGGAAGGCGACCATTAGAGCTGGACTCTTTCATGAAATAGGAGGAAGCTAAGCCGTTAACACCACTTACTTCCCTTGAAATTGGGCTGAAATAGGACTTCAGTGATGCCATGGTCCTTGTGTCGGCTCTTTGTGCAGTGGTGAATTTCATCCTTGGTGCCAAGCCATTGAGGAGACTGGCATTTAAATTATGTGGTAATCTGGTGGACTGCTAAGGGACACATCAAAGTGGAATAATATCCCCGATTTCAAAGACAGCTGGTCATATAATGCCCATTGATTCCATGAGGAGTTATATACCTAAATATCATTGAACATCTGGGCCTATGTGTGTGATCTGGGCTAAGTGTACTGAGAGGAACAAGGTTATCCCATGGTTAATGCCTAATGTCTTCATCTAGAAGCAGAAATGGTTAGGAAGGCTCAGACCTAGTGGTAAATGAACTTCCTTAGGCCAGAAACAAGACTCCTAGGGTATGTCTAGACTACATGCCTCTGTCGGCAGAGGCATGTAAAATAGGCTACCCGACATAGTCAATGAAGCCGGGATTTAAATATCCCCGGCTTCATTAAAATAAAAATGGGCGCTGTGCTGGCTCAGCTGATCGTCGGCACAGCACGCGAGTCAAGACGTAGATCGGTCGACAGGGGAAGCCTTTGTCAACCGCTCCCTTATGCCTAGTGAAACAAGGTTTACAGGAGCAGTTGACAAAGGCTTCCCCTGTCGACTGATCCAGCATCTTGACTCGCGCGCTGTGCCAATGATCAGCTGAGCTGGCACAGCGCGGCAGCCATTTTTATTTTAATGAAGCCGGGGATATTTAAATTCCCCCTTCATTGACTATGTCGGGTAGCCTATTTTACATGCCTCTGCCAACAGAGGCATGTAATCTAGACATACCCCTATTGCCTCTGCCTCCAAAATGAGTTTTGAAATGCCTCAGTGTTCCACTCACAAAATTGTGCCTCTCCTGTAGAGGTGGCCAGAGAAACCCAGTCGTTCTGTACACAGAATAATCTCAGGAAATGGCTAGATTTTTTTGACCAGACTTGAAAATGTAATGTCATTTAGGGAATTAACATTTACCACTCAATAGGCTTGATTTTGCCTCCACTGAAATAAAGTTGTCCCAGATGCTCAATTGGTTTGGATGATTTTTTTTTTAAAAAGCTCTAGGAATTAGTTGAGGGAAGCTCTCCTGTGTTAGACAGACTAAGGGTACATCTACACTGCACGCTTATTTTGGAATAAGCTATTCCTGAAGAAATACTCCGAAATAGCTTATTTTGAAATAGCATGTCTACACTACAAGGAAGCCTCAAAATTAGTCTGAGGCAGGCTTCCCTAATGTGAACATGCTACCTTGATTTAGAGCCCCAGGAGGCACTGGGGAGTAATTACTTTGAATAGCCTTGGGGAGGAGATATTTTGAAATAGCAGCGATAGAGCATCCGCACTACTGCTATTCCAAACTAGCTATTTTGGAATAGGCGTTATTCCTCATGGAATGAGGTTTACAGAAGTTGGAATAAGCCATCCATTAACTCGAAATTATTTCAAAATAACAGAATTGCTGTATAGACACTTTCATTGTTATTTCGGAATAATGGCCATTATTCCGATATAGCACTGCTGTGTAGATGCACCGTAAGTGATCCCAAAGTCGCCTTGTGGCCTTTGAATCTGACAGAATGTCTACATTACCCTCCAAATCTACTGGCAGCGATCGATCCAGCGGGGATTGATTTATCGCATTTAGTATAGACACGATCAATCAACTGCTAAGTGCTCTCCCGTCGACTCCGGTGCCCTACCAGAATGAGAAGTGTTGGCTCACCACACCGAAGACACTGTGATGAATAGATCTAAGTATGCTGACTTCAGCTATACTATTCATTTAGCTGAAGTTGGCTAACTTAAATTGATGGCCCACTGTAGATGAAAATGAACATAGTACCACTGAAGTCAACAAATAGTTTACTATTAAGGGTATGTCCGCATTGCAGCTGGGAGGTGTGATTCCCAGCACGGGTAGACAGGCTTGTGTTATTTCTGCTCTCACTAGCAGGCTAAAAATCATAGAATAGAATACTAGGACTAGAAGGGACCTCTAGAGGTCATCGAGTCCAGTCCCCTGCCCTCATGGCAGGACCAAATACTGTCTAGACCATCCCTAATAGACATTTATCTAACCTACTCTTAAATATCTCCAGAGATGGAGATTCCACAACCTCCCTGGGCAATTTATTCCAGTGTTTGACTACCCTGACAGTTAGGAACTTTTTTCTAATGTCCAACCTAAACCTCCCTTGCTGCAGTTTAAGCCCATTGCTTCTTGTTCTATCCTCAGAGGCCAAGATGAACAAGTTTTCTCCCTCCTCCTTATGACACACTTTTAGATACCTGAAAACTGCTATCATGTCCCCCCTCAATCTTCTCTTTTCTAAACTAAACAAACCCAATTCTTTCAGCCTTCCCTCATAGGTCATGTTCTCTAGACCTTTAATCATTCTTGTTGCTCTTCTCTGGACCCTCTCCAATTTCTCCAATAGAGAAATAGCCGAGTGGCTGCTGCGGCATGGGCAGAGCATTGGGATAGCCACCCAAGCTTTGACTGACTTGGCTCGAAGAAAATCAAGCTCAAAGTTCTTAATTAAAAAAAGAAACATAAAGGGCAAGGGCCCTGTACCCTTGTATTTCTTGAAATACTATGGGATGATTCTCATTACATTAAGGCCTGTTTGCACCACTAAAGGGGCTTCAAAATAAGTTTGAATTACCCCCATGTGAAATGGAAAGGGACTGTACTGTAAATAAGAATCAGCCTTATATAGGTTTTAAATCTGTGTATTCATCCATCCATATTCCCCAGTAATTTACACACTATGCCGAGAAAAATGTAATAATTGGATCATCAAGGAGGCCTCTTCAAAGAATAATTACACTTTCTGCAATCTAAGTCGTTTGGAAATATATCCGATGGGACAACATGACTATCTTGGAATGTGCATAGATTTCCAACTTCACTTTAGCTCCAAAGAGTTAATGATAATTATACAGCCAGTAAAGAATAAGTGAAGGGAGGGATTAGTGTTAGTTCTTTTCTGTAATTACCTGATGCAGGAAGCCTTGGGCAACATAATTATTTCAGAATTCTCATTTTCACCAATTTAGTTATGCAAATTAAATCAAAAGAAAAATGTGTACATAATATTTCAGGACTGAATTTCAAACCATAAACAGCAGTGTATGGCCTGATAGCTTGTGATAACAACCAACAAAGCTGTTTGATTACAGGAGTAGAAAAAAAGCAATCGAAACCTTTTTATCATTGTAATTATTAACATAAAATGCAAAATTGGTGTTTTGTTCTCAAATGAGCCTTCTCATGTTACCCCAAAAAATTCCCACTGGAAACCACCCAGGGTTACACTAGCATGGGTTTATTGCTTGAGGAATTAACACTTCACTATTTGCACTACAAGGTTAAACCAAAGAAGGTAGAGCTGCCTCTAAAGGTATAAACTAAATAAGATACAAAGTTGCCACGAAAGGTTTAAACTAAAGAGGGAACCAGCTATCTCTCTCACATGCACACAAACCAATAAGCACACACACACACACACACACACACACACCCCTCCATTCCTTCACTCTTTCACACACATTCATTCCTGCCCTCAGGTACTCACACACTTGCACGGGCATATGGGTTGCAGAAGGAGCCAAGGCATGTAGATTCTGGAAGGTCTGTCTGCTGATCATGACTGGGAAGCTGGTCAGGAAAGACACTGGCTGTAGCGAGGAGTTTCTCAGGAGCAGGAGAAGAAAAAAAGAGAATCTCACATGTGCTCCCTCTCCTTATATTGTGTCTAAATGGGCCCTGAGACTTATCCATCTCGTCACCAGGGAGCATGCCCAGACTTCCCTTTATCCAGCAAAGCAGCAGTCTTTGATGACTCATCACCATGTGCTCCAGCCCTAGCATTACAGTTTCAAACACAAACACACACTCACACTTTCTCTCTCTCTCCATCACTCAGGGGAGAATGCAGTTTAGAGCAAGTTACAAACAAAGTGGCTGAGAGTTACAAAGGTTACAAAGTTGCAGCTTACAGTAAGTTTCTGAACTTATAAAGCAAAGTTGCTAAGCATTACAAAGTCGCAAGGTTTCACAAAGGATTACAGTAAGTTGCAAAGTTTGACAAAGATTACAATGAGTTGCATTTTAAAACCTTAGACCTTACAGTTAGTGTATTTTCAGAAAATTCATGTGTAAAATCAAATAAGCTCAGGCGGAGGCTTTTTTATGCAGCATCTCATAGCAAGAATGGGACCAGGAGAAATGCATATAAAAGTTATAAGCACACAACCAATAGTCAGCTGTTTCCAGTTGGTAACATAATAATAGCTAGTTTTCAGATGGAGCTTTTTAATCAGCAGATCTCCAAACACTTTACAAAGAGGCTCAGTATTGTTTTACATTTGGGAAAAATGGAGTATGGAGAGATTTGCCCAAGGGCACCCATTATGCAAATGGCAGGGTAAGGACAAGAAACCAGGCCTCCTGAGTCCCAGGTAAATGTTCTATCCATTAGGAAACACTGCTTCCTCTTGAATGCTATCCACCGATAGGCATGAGCTGACAATTTTGGCTTATTAAGTTATAGGAGATTGCAGACTTGTTTTACATTAAAAAGTTTTGCCACTTTAACTAGACCAGTGTAATTACAGTGACCCCTCCACCAGTGTGGACACAGTCATACCCGTATAAATGTGTGTAGACCAGTACAGCTTATTTCAGTCTGGAAACCCAAAAATGCTCTATCAATATAAGGCATCTTTAGGCTATAACACAATCTACACTACAGCTTTTATGGGCATAACTATTTGAGGGGAAAAAATCAGAATCCTGACATAATTATGTGGGTAAATTTGTAAATGTGGACCCAGCTTATAGTGAAATCTAGAAGGGATGGAACATTTTCCAATGGAACAACTTTGCTTTTGAAAATGCTGATTTGATCATTTCTAAACATTTCACAGGACTGCATCAGTTTAGTCCAGTTTTGTGGGAATTTATCAAAATGTTTCCTTTATATAAGGTCAAAGCATTGTTCTCCAACTTTATCATTTGAACTTACGTTATTGGTGTGCACATATATAATACGTATGATTGTGTATTCATACATATATATGTTATATTGATAAATAATATGAAAGTCAAAATGATTAGGTTATTGTATTATTTTATTTAATTGACACGAAACATTTTAATAAGGTTGTAACTAAGTAATGTCAGAACATTTATTTTCATTAACAATTCAAATGAATTATTGTCCCAGTGTGGAATGAACTCCAGTTGTAGGGATGAATCTCATCTTCTATAACCCTGTTGGTGAGCAACTAATAGCTGGCTTTGAATAGCTGTATTATGGCTATCTTCCTCCAGTTCGTGATTAGTTCAATTACATCTTAGGAAAAGGTCCCGTGATGGTTCTGCATGTTCTACATTAAAGCAACGAGGAAGATTAAAGGGCTTTACAGATCTTACTCTGGAGAATTTTTGCAGCAATTTGTTGTAAATCACTGCACTAAAAGCTGAGTATACAGCTGCGCCTCAGCCGAGACTTGGGTATTTTTGAACAGCAGGGTCCCTGATGCCTTTATGGGTATTAAAAAAAATCCCTCCTCTCACTTAGATAATATCTCCCCAAAGCAGGCAATTTACAGGACTACACAATGAAAACAATGGCTTCCTAAGAATGTGAGCTAAGCTACAAGCTTCCAAACATTAAAAATGGATTTTGTTTTTATCCCCTTGCCAGGGACAGCTTTTCAAGCTCTTCTGCATGGGTAAATCTATTTCTCAACTGCAGAATTGTGCTCTCAGAAAAAAATCCTGGCACCACATCATCACAAGGTTAATGAATATGCTCACCTAGAGGTACAATCGCTGACTGCAATCTGCAATGCGCAGCAGAGGAAAGTCTTTGTCATTATCCAACTTGCATACAGTGACCACAGTATGAGCACGTTTACATTTGCATGAGTAGTGCGTAATCATTTCCAGCAACGATCATACTAAAGGCCCAAATCCAACAAAGCGCAAAACAAGGAAATTTTAGGAGTGATTTAAAATGGTGCTTTTGTTTGGCATTTCCCCCTCTTTTGCTTGGTTCAACATCCATTAGATATTTTACAACAAAATGTTAAATTAAAGGGAAAACCACACAAAAGAGCCTGAAGCACAGTTCTGTGGGAAGCCCATAGCATCTCAGCCAAGACTGAGAATAGTCCTGATGAAAGGGTTATATATTCAGTTAATTGATTAGGTATCAAACATTTCTTTGGCTATTGGAGCGATCCTTGTTTATTGAGTACACACTGAATTTAAACATGGATGTAACCATGTGGGGTGTACAAACTGTATCTCCCCAAGAGATGCTGTGCTTGAGAGAAATGCCCCCATATACTCTGAGGCCTTCATCTTCAAAAGTATTGATGTTGCTCTGCTCAGTGTTGCGACTGAGGATTCCAGGGAGGGTTAGGTACCTAAGAAAGGGATCTTCAGAAGCCAGCAAGCTGACCTCGGCAGAAGAGAAGTGCTGAAAAGTAGGGACGTAGGCATCTAAGCAACTGACCTGCCAAGCCTGCCCGCCAGGTATCCCTCATAAACCTTCTCTTCCCTGAAAATTCTCAGTCACAAACCCTCTCCTGGAGTTACCACTACAGACCCTCTCCTGGAGTTAGCCCTGTGCCCTCAGCCAAGGCTCCACCATTTTCCCAACCTTTCCCTGCCTCCTGGAAGGTGGGAATGGACACATTGTCTGCCTAATCCTGCCTATTTAGCTTAATGTGTCCTGTGTAAAGGGTTCTTACAGCCTGGTCCCATCCCAGATCTACATGTGTGACCTTTATTTAATTAGTCCGATGCTGCCACTGCAATGCCTGTGCACCATAGAACAGAGCAGAAGTGCATGACAGAAAGGAGGAGGGGGCTACGCCGGGGGAGCTGACCCTTTCTGTCAGAGAATACATGGGGCTCTGGAGGAGGCTTTGAATGTTTCGCCTCTGACAATGTGCAGTTCCGTTTTAAAAACACAGAACTACTGCACGAGGCGTTTCTCAATAGATCTGCCAGCAGTCTGTCAGAGGGGGGTTACTTCAGACAGGCTGCCAAGGGAAGATGTGATGGGCTAATGAAGTGGTGGAATCGAGTATCCAGTTTGAAGTGCACTGATCAGTGGTGTAGTTCAGAAGGGTGATTTATCCCTAGATACAGAAGCTGGAGGCAAAGGTAAATTTTATGAGATGGTCTTTATGACTTGTTAACGTTCCTCATTAGCTTCTATTGTATCTACCTGAAAATGCCTCTGCAGCTGTTTTAAATAAAAGGTTTTTTTTAATCCATCTGGTCTGTCCCATGCATTTGTTCATCTAGAGTAATGCCTAGATCTTAGGTATCCCTCATAAATCATAGATGCAAGATGAGGGAGACTATGGAATAGACAGGGATTAGTTTTCCTCCAGGTGAGGGAAATTCCTCTTCACCTTCCTAAGGAAAAATTTAGGGTAAATATTAGCAGAAACTTTGGCTACCTAAACAATGGGACTAGTGTAAGGGTGTCAAACGCATAGATTGGTGGCAGCCACTAGGTTCCTTAACAAATTTGTGTCCCACGCGATGTTCAGGTTCTTCAAAATCAAAAGCATTTTAATGAGGGCTGACTGACAAGGGGGTTGTCAGTGAACTTTTAATAGATAGCACCCATTTCATGGAAAACCTTGATATTCAATAGAACAACTGAACGCCCCAAACCAAATCTTGATTTAAAAATGGTACCCAAAACCTACATCTCATGGGAGATGTAGCCCAGATGCCTAAGGCTTCTATTCTGGGAGCCAGGCTAGCTGGACAACCTATCCCATGATGCCCTCTGGAGAAGGACTCCTGAGATGCCCCCTCATAACCAGAGGATAAGGGATGCATCATAGGATAGGAGATGTAGAAAGAATGAGATCCTAAAACACCCACATTGCAGTTCCAAATGAGGCATGGCAAGGGTATTCCTGCTCTTTTCTTCTGGAGTCTGGTCAACATATATTCTGGTTTTGGGATTTTTTCCCCCAAAAGTTGGAACTTTCCACAAGGAAGAGGAGGGACACCTAAAAATAAAACTCCCTGCTTCTCACTAGAATGAATTTGACTCCTTTAATTATTAGTTTTCTGAGGCTAATCTACTTCATCATAACTTGACTTGTCAATCTGTGCTACCAGAGTAGAGTGAAGAAATTGAACATAAGAATGGTTATACTGGGTCAGACCAAAAGTCCATCTAGCCCAATATCCTGTCTGCCAACAGTGGCCAATACCAGATGCCCCAGAGGGAGGGAACACAACAGGTAATCATCACATGATCCTTTCCTGTCATCCATTTCCAGACAAACAGAGGCTAGGGACACCATTCCTACCCATCCTAGTTAATAGCCATTGATGGACCTAACCTCCATGAATTTATCTAGCTCTTTTTTGAACTCTGTTAAAGTCCTAGTCTTCACAACATCCTCTGGAAAGGAGTTCCACAGATTGACTGCACACTGAGTGAAGAAAAACTTCCTTTTATTTGTTTTAAACCTGCTGCCTATTAATTTCATTTGGTGAACCCCTAGTTCTTATATTATGGGAATAAGTAAATAATTTTTCCTTATTCACGTTTTGCACACCAGTGATGATTTTACAGACCTCTAGCATATCCCCCCTTAGTCTCCTCTTTTCTAAGCTGAAAAGTCCACGTCTTTTTAATCTCTCTTCATATAGGACCCATTCCAAATCCTAATCATTTTTGTTGCCCTTTTCTGAACCTTTTCCAATGCCAATATATCTTTTTTGAGATGAAGCAATCACATTTGTATGCAGTATTCAAGATGTGGGTGTACCATGGTTTTATTTAGAGGCAATAAGATATAAACACATGGTACACCCACATCTAGAATAATGCATACAGATGCTAAACCTTCAGTGTTGATTTTCCTACATTTTGCTTCTCTCCCAGATCAAATAAGTCAATCAGGGTATAGATAAGAAGAACTGTAATGGAGAGGCAACACTGGGCCAGAGCAGTGGGAATCTCAAAGGGAATGAGGCCAGTGGTGCGGCTCAACAAGAGCTATCCTTTTGACCTTCCTCCAACCCTTCACTCAAAGTGTTAGCTGATCTCTTGAAAAGAGGGACCTGCCCTAACCTGTGCTCACCTCATTTTTCACACCTGATGGAGTCTCATACTCTGGCTATGTTCTGTACCGCCGTCCGGCAGCTGCAGTCCGTATGTCTGACCCTCAAGTCCCTCATCTATGGCCTTCCTGCTATCATTCAAGACAAAATTCAGAAAGCATGACACAGCATGGAAGTGCTTCAAATTTGCTTCTCCTCTGCTGCTTCCTTCCAGGACTTGTCCCAGGAAGTTCTAAACTAGAGTCCAGAGAAGGTGAACAATGTCAAGAAGTCTCTGGAGGAGCTACTAGAGTACGTAATGCAGAATACTACCCTGACATGACTTATGGGAATCTCTTCATCCTTTATACCTTCCAAAAGAGGAGCAGAGGATGAGGGACATAATAGTATTGCAAACATCTGAGCCTAATCATGATACCAGAGGTCCTCAAAAACTAGTTTCTCCAAAGCTTTTCTCCTTTCCCCTTGTAACTTTCCCTCTTTTTACATGGAGAGCTGAGCCTATATCTGACTTGCTCCAGCTGGTGCAATGAAGCAAAATCTGTCACTTTCACTTTATAGGAATCAAGATGCTTTCCTTTTGAGGAGCTTTGTACCCGAGAATTCTTTGACTACAGATGCAGTGCAGCGTATAAGTTATATGGGAGCATCGCCTGTGTAAATATCTGCTCTGATTTGCAGACCTCATTTTTTTTCTGAGGCTGTGGAGCTGGGTTTCACTGACAGAATATAAATGACTCTTACCTAAATCTGATTAGAGGCTCTCCACAGGTGTTTTGTCTCATCCTTGCTAGAGACAGGCACTTCAAAGAACATACTGGATTGTCAGAACACTCTGTGCTCGGCTCCTTTTCAGGGCTCTGCTTAACTTGTAGTTGTTTGGAGTAAAGATTTTAGTCCAGAACCAAACATAACACACATCTTTATCTCAAGCTTATCTCATTGTAAACTATCAGACATTGTTCCTGTCTCCACTGGAGGTGATGACTTCAGGGTGTCACTGGGGGTGGAATTGAGTCTCAGAAAGAGAGGCTGGTCTGACTTCACTTAGGTAGTGCAGGATTCTCCTCTGGGCATTTACAAGTGCCTGCCTTTACCACTATCCGGTGTGCAGTCGCTAGGCATAATGTGTGATCCAATCTTACAGAAACAGCAAATTAAGTGTATCATCGTTTTTAAATGGTAGTTTTCATGTACAGCTACCCAATAGGCCCTGATGTCTTGTATTTTCTAACTGATGTTTCTTTGCAATAAACTCTAGTGGCATTTGTACCATGTGTGCTGGTTCTAAAATTCATTCCAAAGACAAATCTGTAATAATCCAGTTTTGTTCCCTGTCACTGTAAGGACCCTTAGAGAAGAGATACAATGGATGGCAGGCTTCTCACATCCACAATATTTTTTTAAATCTTTGGCTTTAGATCCTCTCCTAGGGCACGTCTATGCAGCAAGCCCGCTATTTTGAAATAATTTTGAAATAATGGGCTTCTTATTCCAACTTCTGTAACCCTCATTTCACGAGGAGGAAGCGAAGTCAAAGGTAGAGTTGTTCTTCCTTCAACTTCCTGCTGTGGAGACAGCACCTAAAGCCGAGTTAAGCTACTTCGACTTCAGCTACGCAATTAATGTAGCTGAAGTTGTGTATCTTAATTCGACTTTAGCCCGCAGTGTAGACGTACCCCTAGATTACAGACTTCCTCATTTTCCTGTGGGTGGGAAAAAATTCAATCCCTTTTTAATCTAGTGCCTCATAGCTCATCCCTGAGTATTGCAGCTGTCAAGATTAGCTCCTTCTGGTGCTACACTCCCTGGAAAAACTAATTTGGGGTAGATTTTCAGTTCAATAGCTATGAGCTTTTTCATTACTCCTGCCTGCTGTGTGACTTGAGTTGCATTAGCCAGCCTTCCGGTGAGTGAGGGTTCCCTATACACCCCTTGAAATTTGTTAAAACATTGTTGGCCATCAGGTTATAGCTAAAACAAAGATAAAAGCATAACTCTTTTTTCTATCCTCCCTCCTTCAACTGCAACTATAGTCTCCTTACTATTTTAATTGGAACAAACATGTTAATTTGCTGAAAAGAAAAGAGGAGCTGTAACAACTATTGACAAGGAAAACAGAGCTTGCACTTACTAATCGCATGATTTAAGCAGCATTGGGTTGTCTTTCCATGAGTCTTACAAAACATCTCACAACCGTTAGTAAAGGAATAAGTTCCTTTCCCATCCCTCCCCCCCCAAAAACCCCTTAACTTAGGAAGTGGATGGTGGGAGGGGTTGTTGCAGATGCTGCTGACCGCAGGTGTATTTGGGTAACCTAAGTTAAAATTTGATTTTTTGGGAGGGGGGAAGGGATTCATATGAGACTTCTTCCCTAGCCATAGCTGAGGTTTTTATAGTCCCTTTCTGCAGCAGTGTCCGTGTTAGAGGGAACATTCCTCTCCAGGGATCTCCATCAGTCCAGTGGGATGTCACCGTCAGAGCTGATAAAAAATACCATTTAACCAATGCGGGGGAAGGAGAGATCTGTGAAACCGGATCAATATTTCAATATTTATGAAAATTCCTGTTCAAACACATTAATTAAAACCTAACAAATGTTGTTTACAAATCATTTTACCTTCAGACCGTCCCCCATTTTTCATATGGCCTTTATTGTTATGTTTCATGACATGGCAGTAGAGGCGGCACGTTCCTGATGTGTCTTGACATACAGGTCCTATTAAACAGTACTACTGACATAATATGAAATAATATAATATACATATTTTTAAAAATCCTCTCTCTTTTTCCTTCTCAGTTCCCCTTTCCTCTCTCCCTTTCCCAAGATGAACCCCTTATACTGTGATTTTGAATGTTAAGCAACAAGGTTCTAGCCATACCATCATTGTGAGCTGGCGTGCAGTTGTGACATCATCAAAAAGAGCCAATCATATTGTTGGTCTGGAGCAACACACGAGACATGGATCCTTAAGCCTACAATAAGAGATCAATAGAGAGATGATGACATGAGAGGGAAAAAAGAGACATACTTTATGAAGGGAACAAATCAGAGTGGAGTAAAAAAGAGAAATACTACAAGAAAAGGAAATACCATTTACAGATTACCTCTAGGTAAAACATTTATAAAACCTTTACACTTGGTTAAGTCCCTTTATTAAACAGATGTTGGTAGTGACTCCATAGTTAAAGATGACTTTGTGCTTAAATCAAGGATTCATCTTCTTTTTATCATATAAGAAAAGTATAAAATGGCCTACCCAGAATAATTCTTTGAATACAGAATCTTTTTTTGGAGAAGTTATAAATAATATGGATAGGCTTGAGCCTTCACTTTATCTGGTGAGCATTATGTAATATAATTTTTTATTAATTATTATTATTATATTGTATTATTATTATTATTATATTATTATTAATACTAATTGTTATCAAAGACTAATGTCTGAGACCAATACTCTTAAAGAGTACTGGTGTCGGGCATTACTCTTTAATAGGACTCTTTAATAGTACCATGTGTGAATCGATTCTTAAGGTGAGCCTGTGCTGTGGTCACAAGTAAGACTTCTGACTAGCAGGAGAAATTGGTTGCAGACAGGAAGGTGGAAGTCAAATTAGGTCAAAGTGATCATGAAATGATAGATTTCATTTTTCTAAAGGAAGGAATTTGGGTGGTAGAAAAAGGACAATACAAACTTAAAATTCACAGAACTGGGAGGAAAAGTCTCATGGTAAGACCATTTAAGGGAAAAAGGAGTACAGGAGACCTGGAAGTTTCTCCGAGAGACAATATTAAAGGTACCACATCACACTATCCCAATGTGAAGGAAAGAGAGGAAGAATACTAAGGCTATGTCTAGACTACATCCCTCTTTCGAAAGAGGGATGTAAATTAGACATATTGAAATTGCAAATGAAGCCGGGATTTGAATTTCCCAGCTTCATTTGCATAATCACGTCACGACATTCTTTCAAAAAATGCTATTTCAAAAGTGAAACCACGGTCTAGGCGCGTTTTTTTTCGAAAAGAAAAGCCTTTTTGAGGAGTACAGGATCTTTTGAAAAAGGCTTTTCTTTTTGAAAGAACCGCATCTAAGCTGCGGTTTCACTTTCGAAATAGCATTTTTTGAAAGAACGCCGTGATGCAATTATGCAAATGAAGCACGGGAAATTCAAATCCTGGCTTCATTTGCAATTTCGTATGTCTAATTTACATCCCTCTTTCGAAAGGGGGATGTAGTTTAGACGTACCCTAAGAGGCCAATATGGAATCCTACACAGTGGAAATATGGATGAATTGCTAAGGATAAATACAAGAGAATAGCATGAGCCTGTAGGTATTAAATCAGAAAAGTTAAGACACAAACTGAGTTACACCTAGCAAGAGACATAAAAAGTAATCAGAACAGGTTCTATAAATCTAATAAGAACTAGAGAAAGATGAAGGAAAATATAGGAACTCCCATGAACAGGAAGGAGAATGAATATTGGACAACAAGAAGGCAGAAGTGTTGAATGCCTGTTTTGCTTCTTAAAAAAAGGAGTGGTTCTGTAGCACCTGAGAGACTAACAAACATATATATATAAAAATATAGTATCATGAGCGTTTGTGGGCACAACCCATTTCTTCAGAGGAGATGCTTCTGTCATCTTTAAAAAGGATTACCAGGTCCTTAACACAATTAATATTAACAGCAAGGAAGAGGGAGGAAAAGCCAGAATAGGGAAGAATAAGTTAAAGAAAATTTTGATAAATTAGATGTTGTTAAGCAAGAGAGCCGGATGAGGATATCTATGGTGTCTTGTCTGTGTCATAGAGACCAGGTGCAATGGTTGTACCAATTCATCCCATTCATCCCATTACTTTGGCCAAGAACAGTTGAGGCAAACGTGTGCTATACACTCATCCTACTGATTGGCCTCTTTTTTTCCCTCTTTTTCAGTAGATCATGGCATCCTCAAATGAAGCATTTAAATCTGATGGCAGCTTTTCATCCATAGCTGGGACAAGCAGTGGGGATGTTCCAGCGGCAGCGGAAGGCTCATCAGACTCAAGATGCCCTATTTGCTTGGAGAGAATCCAAAATGTGTCTTACTTAAATCCCTGCTTCCACGGGTTCTGTTTTGCTTGCATACAGGAATGGTCAGAACGGAAAGCTGAGTGCCCGCTCTGCAAACAGTATTTCCATTCCTTCTTCCACACCATCAGGGCTGACAATGACTTTGAGGAGTACGTTCTGCCTGTGGAGAACATATCCTCTGCCATGTTTGAGGTAAGGTCAACCTCTGCTCAAAGACCGGAATCTCCACCTGACCATGGGATCCTGCGTGAGGGCTTTTCAGGTCCACGATCTCAAGCAAGGGAGTGGGCCATTGAAGAGCTGATGAGACAGTTTGCCATCCGAAGGCCATCTCAGCCAGGGGGGAATATCCTTGGGGCAAGTACGGGAGCAGATCACAATTAAGTTCAGGAGAGCCCTGTATCGATCTGGGGTGTGGGTAAGGAATGTCCAAGCCGGAGGTTTCTATCGAGATATTTCGGCGGATTTTTTCCACCGCAATCCTTCTCGCCTCCACAGATTGGTTCCATGGCTCAAAGCGTGAACTAAGAGTACTGTGTGGCACCCGTGTGTCTTTGGTCAATGAAATACAGCATATCATCCTGCACAACATGACTCATTATGATCTGGAGAGCCAGGCCTTTGCCGATCTCTTGCAACCTCACTTGCTGTATTACACGAATCACTTCCTCCATGAATTCATCAATTTTGCCCGCTCGCCATTCAACATTAAGGCATATGACTGGCGAGCCAATTACGATATCCCCTTTTCTCTGCATGAAGAGGGATACCAGTTTTATTCTTCACTGACTATGTCTTCTGAGGAGGAAGAGGACTCCCAAGATTATGATGATGAGGATGACGATGGTGAATCCATAGGCAGTAATGATGAGGAATCCTGGGATGATGAAATCCCAGGCTCGGCGTGTTCCAGTTTAGAACAGGCAGTTGATGACTTGATTTCCACTCTTGGTTCCTCTGATGGTGAATTCGTCAGGAGAGACAATTTACAGAGGTTGTTTCAGACCCACGCATGCTCTGTCGAGAACACTAATCACCCTTCTTCAGACAACTGCTTCATTAATTCACTAGCTGAGAGGATGGTAGACACTTTTGAGCCATTTGCCATGAATGTGGAGACTAACCAGGATGGGGGAAAAGAGGAGAAGAAACTGCAGCCTGTAAGGGACCCTCACTCTAGCAATAGTCATGGATGTTTAGCCATTTCCAGGGATGGCCAGTTTGATAGTCAAAGACACAACTCACCGCCCTTACCCCAGCAGATTCCTGAAAGAGAAGTCATCTGTATCACAGAGTATGTTCAGTCAGAAGTAGAAGCAATGGGTAACAGCGAGCAGAGTCAAGCCAAATCCAAAGAGTTAGTTACACTTGAGTTGATTCAGTCCCAAACGGCAGAGACAGTTAAGAGTGAGTCGCTTCTGTCCCAAGGAGAAGCAATTGTTAACAACAAGGAATCACCCTCTTCCACAGATAATTTGCCAAGCAGCACCTCTAAAAAACGGGACAGTAGGTGCTTTCCATGTATCAGAAGATCATAAACCACAGCAAAAAAGCTAGGAGGAAACTCATTATGTGCTTCTCTGGTTGAGATGATGTTCACTCTAACCAAACTGATAAATGGTTATATTTGAAAAGTGTGTGTTTAAAATAGTAGAATGGGAATCTAGGGACAAGCTGGAGAAGACATTCCTGATGATCACCCCTTTCATTTCATAACTAAGATGCATTTGTCATAGTCTGTGGTTTCCTAGTGGCTTTATTTGGGCTTAATAATTACTATTTTGGAAGGGAAGAGAGAGGAGTGAAAGGTTCATTCTCTGGTGGTGGCTTCTTGCCATAGAACTATATTGGTTTGTTTCTTTCTTTCTTTCCTTCCTTTCATTTCTTGGTTGAGCAACTTGCTTGCTGTTTGTGCTTCCTACAACGTGCGATGGTAGAACAGAAAATCCCAGGAGATGTTTCTTTTTCACAACACAAAATGCCTTTCCTTGATAGTGTTGCCTAATTTTGAGTGTGCCTTCTCATTACTTGATGCTGTAGCAGTTAGCATGGTAGTCAGGTTATTAGGCCTTTACCTTTTTTTTTTTTTTTTTTTTTTTGTATTATAGGAGGATCATTTTTTAAGAAAAAAAGTCATTTCATAACAAAAGAAAAATCAAAATCTCTGTGAAAATGTTGAAATGGGATGTTTTCACAGTGTCAGAACTTTTTTCCCTTCCAACCGACCCCAAAATCAAATTCCCAGAAAATCAACTTGATTGTGCGATGTTTTGATTTTTGACAGAATTGTATATTCTAACAATCATAGAATTCCAGAACTGGAAGGGCCCTCGAGAGGTCGTCAAATCCAGTCCCCTGGTCTCGCGGCAGGACCCAGCACCATCTACATCATCCCTGATAGATGTGTATCTAACCTCCTCTTAAATATCTCCAATATTTAACAATATGGCTCCATGAAAATGTTCTCTGACCGCATGTAATTATTATCCCCATTTTGTAGGTGGGGAACTAACGCGCGCAGAGAAACTCACTGACTTGCTCAAGTCACAGAGCAAGTTTTAGCAATGCAGAGAATTAAACCTAGATTTTCCACTGCAGGGGCAACTGCCTTAACCACTGGAGCATCAAATAATATCAAGAAATATTGTACCTCACACAACAGTATGAATAAGAAACATCCAATACTACCACCAGCTACAAATGCACAACTTGAGGTTCCATTCTCCAGGTGATGAGGCTAGAGATATTGCTTTTTTTTTAGCACCAATATGATGAGGACAATGAAGAGATCCAAGCATTCATGCTATTCATGTAGGCCTGATATGGCAAACGACTAAGTGAATTTGGGGTCTTCCCTGAAAGCAACTATGTTCTAAAAGAATTTTAGTTATTTTATATACACTTTTACTTGGTTTTCTGACAGCTATGTTGCTGTTTGTGGACTGCAGCCAAAACCACTGCTGTCATCTCGCCTTCCACCAACAGACATTTCCACTAGATGTGACTCCATATGTTATCCATAGCTCTGGTCACCTTAGGAGTAGCCATGAGGTAAGGGCATTATTCAGTCTTTGTCTCTGGAACAGAGCAATCTCATGTGACTGGAAGTGGGACTTCCCAAAGTGCCTATACCCAAACGCACACATTTTAGATTTCTAACATTCATTGAAATCACTGAGACACACAAGGTGGGTGAGGCAAAATCTTTCTTGGACCAACCTCAAGCTTTTGAGCTCCCACAAGCTCCTCTTCAGGTCTGGGGAAGGTAACATGAATTTTTAAGCCAAATACAACTACACAAAACCCATCAATCAAGCAACCATCCCAGACATGCCAAGAAATGCCAGGCACTCAGGTCCAACAGAATTTGCTCCAAAGAGAAAGTCCAGAATACACACTTAAAACTGCCTCTACCACAGAAGTATATTGCAACATGGAACAGACCACCCAAATAACCTGAGAGAACCTACTTCAATACGGTGGGGTGGAGAGGAATCCACTGACTTCACACTACTAATTGTCGCCTATCAAACTAGTACAACTCATGTTTAATGGGGGCCAAATCCTGAAAAAAACAAATCTTTCCCAAGCCACCTCTTCTGGGGACTTCCCAAGCTTCACCAAGATCATCATGAGATCACACTTCCCACCAACCAGTACACACCAAGCAACACCAGACCCTACCCGAAAAACTGATGAAAAATCTACGCCCATATTTCCATTGCTATGAAATACCGCAATACATCTTTCAAGATCCATAGATCCCACATGGGCTTATCTCAACATGTAGTGTCCCTCGTTTCCGTTCATCAACTCTCCCAACAGCAACTGTATGGGTGAAACCAGACAAATATTGTGCTCTGAAATGAACTCACACCGGAAAAGGATAAAGAGCCAAAACACCCCCTTACCTGTGAGTGAATACTTTCCACAAACTCACGTCTCTATTGACTTCTCAGTTCTTGTCCCAAAAGGAAACGTGCGCAAGACCTTCAAAAGATTCACGTGGGAAATTAAATTCATAAATCTGCTAGATATTGGATTTCACAGATGCTCTGGTGTCATGGCTCCTTACAACAGTTTGTAACACATCTTATTGCCTGCTTACTGTTACTTACATACTTCAGTTTTAAGTGGTCTCCTACAGCATGTGTGAACCTCTTTTGCTTAACAGTATGTTCCAGTTGTATTTGGCTTACAAACTGTGGTGACCATCCCCAGTCCTGAAGGAATGCTTTGTGAAGGTAAATAGCTTGTCCCTTCCACCAACAGAAGCTGGCCCGATAAACTATATTCCCTCACTCCCTTTTGTCTCTTATATCTGGGGACGAACACAGCTAAACCAACACTGAAAATATCGAAAGCAGTGAACGTTGAGACTCCCAACTACCTTTGTGGATTAGCGCCTAAGTGATTTAGGAGCACGAATATCACTGAGTTTCAATTATGTCCTTTTTTCAGTCCTCCTGACCTTCGCTACATACAATTTTAAATACAAGTAGCTCCAGGGAAATGAAAAGAAAAGGGAGGCATCACCTCACAATTTATGCTGAAGAGGTCTAAAAATCTAAATTAGAATACTTTTCCCATCTCAAATTGCCCCATTTTCCTCCATTGTAGGGTTACTAGTCTCACAAGCCATGTTTCTTAAAGTACTTGCTTTCCTTCAAAGTACTTGCCCAGAAGTGATCTGACTGTTTATTTCTCTTTTTCTCATGAGCACCCACATTCTCAATTTCCCCCCCACTGTTGCTTGGGTTACCTTTCCATTTGATGGCTACTAAGCTAAACAGCACAAATTCCCCGTGGACCGATTTTCTTTCTCTCCATCTGTAAAAAGAATCACAAACTGCAAAAATCTGATTTCAGATAGAGCTGGAACCAGCTTCTTTCAAGAAATACAATGTATTTTATAGCTTCTATATAATATAAATTATATTTTATATAATTTATATTATATAGAAATTACCTGAGAATAGATGTGTGTGCAGGTTACCTTTGTATTTGGCTTACAAACTGTGGTGACCATCCCCAGTCCTGAAGGAATGCTCTGTGAAGGTACATAGCTCGTCCCTTCCACCAACAGAAGCTGGGGGGAGGGAGGGTGTTACAGTTCTGCCTCCACCCTCGGATGAAACAGGAAAAATCGAGAAGCATTTAAAAATGCTTTTACAAATTTATGCAAGCATTTCACAATTTCAAATAATTCCATTTGAAAGACTCGTGAAGATTCAGGACAGATCTTATTTTAGCAGGACTAGTTTAACAATAACTAGTTAAACAACTTTTCAGATTCTCTCATGCTTATTGTTAGGACTTTTATGTGGCCAAACTATCGTGCTGGCAAATTTCATTAATTTTTTATCTCTCGGTTCACATCCATATAATTGCCAAAAGATTTGATATTAATAAATGTTATTACAATGCATATCAAATGAATTATTGACTGGCCAGTTATTTCAGAATGTTACCATTAAATCCATAAAATTTCAATATGTTAAAATAGCAATCAAACTTACATATACACACACAGGAAGATTTACCCAGCATTGCTTGGGTCCCACATTCAATTAAGTTTTGTTTTTGCTTCATTGAAATCATTGCTCTAGGGTAGAGCTGGGGAGGAGGGGTTAAGTATGCAGTGAGAAGTGCCTCTCCACGGCTGCTGCAGCTCCATTGGGCACAGCTGGAGTAGGGGTACATGCCCACTGGCTGGGGCAGGTCCAGGTTTGTCTGTCCCCTGCGCTCCCCAGCTACAGTGAGGAATGCAGCAAACCGTGCACTTTCCCCTCGCTCCCTGATGAAGGGGACTAGCCAGCAATGTTCCTGTACGAATGGGGGGGTTCACCCCCCCCAGTCTTCCCTAAAGGTTGCCAGGTGGACCCTGGTACAGTCCTGGATGGGGGACATGCCCCTAGCCAGCCCCTTTCACCTGACTGATGATTCTATCTCTTTTCTGTATGATTTTGTATGTCCCAGTGTGAATGGAAGTGGGAGATTCTGAGCTGGGGCAGTCCCAGGGGAAAGGGGGGGAATGTCCCCCCTGCCAGCCTCTTTCACCTGCCTGGTGACTCTGTCTCTTTTCTGTATGGCTTTATAAGAAGCAATCCCATTCCAGGCACACCCCATTGGCCTGGCACAACCACTTACCTTGCTTTAAGGTATGATAAATGGAAGCTGCCTACCAAATGTGGTGGTCCTAGCAATTACCTTTTAGGAGTTCTTGAACAAACAGACAGATGTGCAGACAGACAAGCTCTCTCAAGTAATATATGATATATGTCCACTAGTAATTAACCTTTAGTAGTATACCTAAATTAAGTGTTTATTTCTGACAGCTCATTTGAAGTGTAAATACTTTGCCAGCCAGAGTGATTTTCTGTTTCACAGAACTTTTCAATTAAACACAGGAATTCAGATGGGCTGGCACTGTAAATGACAGCAGTGCCTTGCATCTTAAAGAAAGGATTACCAGGGTTGCAGTTTAACTGATGTTTAACTCTGCATTTGCAAGCGTATGCTTATCATTTAACCGTCCTAGTAAATTCATGGCTGAGATTTGTTCTGTACCATAGGATACAGTGGAACAGGCCTTCTTGTGATGTCATTTCTCTACTCCCCACCTCTGAAAAATTACATTTGTGTGGTCCCAATTTAGGAAATGTGTTTAAGGGTGTCTCTGTTAATCAATAGGAGGACAGAATGGCGCATGGCCCCGAACTGGGTGTTAAAAGTTGCATGATAAACAAAAATGCAGTGAGCGTAACTGCAGATGTGTTAGAACTAGGTGAAACTTTTGTTCAACTTCAGCATAAAACTGCATTCCATCGAAGGGCTCACTATAGAGATGGTCTGCTCTCCATTGCAGGCCTTTTGTATGTTTCTTCTTAAATTGCTTTATTGATTGTATCAATGCTGAAGTCTTTATTCAGGCAAAGTCCAGCTGAAAAGGAGACAAATTTGGGAAAATGAGGCTCTTTTGTCAATGCATTTTCTGTTCATTACTTCCAAGCTATATGCTCTGCCAGATTCAATAACTTTGAAGAAGTGCATTTCCTGATGTTTACATCTAGGGCAATCACATTTCAAAGTGCAGTCTTGCATTGTGAGGCTCACCGTATTCAGTGCTTTCCTTAAAGCCCCCAGTTGGTGGAATCATGAAATTGAATGAGAATCTACTACTAAACAAAAAAAAAGTAAGTTTCTGGCCCTCATAGTTGTCTAATCAGGCACTTTTGCATAAATTACGAGAGAAAACACATGTGGGCTAAACAGACCAAAAAGAGAGCGTTTCCGATGATGTGGTCAATCTGTTTTGGATATTGTCATAGGCTTAATGGTAACACATACAATGGAATGAGCAGCAGGAGTCAAGGAATAGTTGGAAAATGGGTTAAAAAGAGAGCTTTCTTTTGTATCTCTGGCAATGTCTACACTACAAAGAAAAGTTGGGAAAAGATATGCAAATTGCAACATGCGTATCTTTTTCTGCTTTTCTTCTAAAAGAAGCTTTTCTGACATTTGGCCAAATGTCGGGAAAAAAACCCTGTTTCGGAACATCCCTTCTTCCTCGTAAAACCAGGTTTACAGGGATGCCAACAAAACGCTTCCACTTTTACGACATTTTTTTTTTCGAAAAAGCGAACGCGTTCCTTGGATGCGGCAGAGCTTATCCCGGAAAAGCTCTGTAGTCTAGAAGTACCCTCCTATACATGGCTGTTGCCGATAAAGGAACAAGATCACAGTGAAAGTGCAACTCTATCAGCCTCATAATTACAGGCCTCAGACTTATGCACTTGCTTAACTTTATGCACACGAGTACTCCAGCTGACCTCAAATAAAGTTAAGCAAGTGCGCTTAACCCTTTGCAGCATCAAGGTCTTAGGTTGCAGATGCTTCCGAACAGGGACTATGTCTGACTTTGTCTCCATGCTGCACCTAGCACAAGAGGGCCGTGATTTCCCTTAGGGCCTCTAGACGCTACTGTAACACACATGACAATAAAAAAACAACAAATGGTCTGGTAGCACTTTATAGACTAACAAAACATGTAGATGGTATCATGAGCTTTCGTGAGTCCATTAGCATATGAATTGAATTTGTGTATGTAATGTAATTCCAAGCTTTCTCTGTGAATTTGGCTTGAGGAGCTGGCCTGTGAAAAGACCGCCACTGGCAGATCTGTAACCTTCTAAAGACATAGATGAGTGATAGTTTAAATCCCCCTCATATGTCCCATCCCCAGAAGATTCCATTCCCCCCCCTTCAGCCCCAAATTGACTGCAGTTCCCAATTGAAGCCATACTGATGTGCTCTAGTATCCCCGCAAAATACACTTAAAAATGTTTCTGCAAATAAGGTGTGTTGTTAGAAGCATTATGGAACATTGAACTTTAGTAGGACATGAGACAAGAATGAAAACAAGGTGATTTGTCTCATTGATGCAGGATTTCCTGAATAAAGGGGTGGAATGAAAAAGAAGTGGGATGCAGTAGCTTATCTGACGTAAACAGCAAAAGACTGGGTGTGCTTTTGCACTGCACCAACCTTCCTTGTGATGTGCTGTCATTAGCTATGTGCTGGGGTACGGGAGCCCTGGGGTCAGAAAGTTAAAGGTATGGATACACCTAAGGACACAGACATAGTGGGATTTTTAAATCTTGCCCCAGCTGCTTGCAGAAATACTGTGTTTTGTCAGCAGGTGACATACTTCCAAATCAGTGAGTATTCCTGCTATCCTATCAGCTAAGACTGTATGAAGTAATTAAAAAATGCTATGGTATTTCCTCCGGCCTTGGATGAAGGAAATACCAGTATTCAGGAAAGAGATTTAAGCATGAGCCACACTTAAAAAACTGGGTAAAACCTTGTAATCGTGAGCAAGCAGGACTGAATGGCCGTAGAACACTACAGTTCCATCAATATTAATGTATCACAGCTATTGATAAACCTATGACTCCAGGTGTAACTGATAAATGTCCAATATTTGTGTATCCAGAGCAAAACCAACCAGATATGCCTCACTGGAATGTTTAAGCCCCTTAGCCAGAAACAGAAATAGAGCTGCTTCCAGTTGTAGTTTCTTAATTAATAGGTAGCAGGTTTAAAACAAACAAACAAAAGGAAGTTTTTCTTCACGCAGTGCATAGTCATCCTGTGGAACTCCTTGCCAGAGGATGTTGTGAAGAGGAGGACTTTAAGAGAGTTAAAAAAAGAACTTGATAAATTAATGGAGGTTAGGTCCATCAATGGCTATTAGCCAGGATGGGTAGGAATGGCGTCCCTAGCCTCTGTTTGTCAGAGGCTGGGAATGGGTGACAGAAGAGGGATCACTTGAGGTATGTCTAGACTACATGCCTCTGCCAAAAGAGGCATGTAAATTAGACATACTAACATAGTCAATGAAGCGGGGATTTAAATATCCCCCGCTTCATTAGAATAAAAACGGCTGCCACGTTGTATCAGCTCAGCTGTTTGTCGGCACAAACCGGCAGTCAAGACGGGGATCGGTCGACAAGGAAAGCCTTTGCCGACCGATCCCTTATGCCTAAGAAACGAGGTTTACAGGATCGGTCAGCAAAGGCTTTCCTTTTCGACTGATCCCTGTCTTGACTACCGGTTTGTGCCGACAAACAGCTGAGCTGGCACAACGCGGTGGCCATTTTTATTCTAATGAAGCGGGGGATATTTAAATCCCCACTTCATTGACTATGTCGGTATGTCTAATTTATATGCCTCTGTCGGCATGTAGTCTAGACATACTCTTAATGATTACCTGTTCTGTTCATTCCCTCTGGAGCACCTGGCATTGACCACTGTCGGAAGACCAGATACCGGGCTGCATGGAACTTTGGTCTGACCCAGTCTGGCTGTTCTTATGTTCTTAGTCCTGCACTCCAGTGCAGCCCCTTCCCCTGGTGTAACGCTACCATTTTAAAAAAAGAGCTATTCAATATCCATTTGCCTGTATTTTACAGATAATAGAATCATAGAACTCTAGAACTGGAAGGACCTCGAGAGGTCATCGAGTCCAGTCCCCTGCCCTCATGGCAGGACCAAGCACCAATTTCTATTTGTTTGTCCTTTACTTTATTCAAAGTTTTGTATAAGAGGGGAGATAGACATTACCTGGGAGGAGTTTCTAACACTGTCTTAACCAGAAATCAGGAGTTCTGTATTATAATCTTGTCTCTTCCCCTAACCTGCTATGTACATAAGAACATAAGAATGGCCATACTGGGTCAGACCAACAGTCCATCCAGCCCAGTATCCTGTCTTCTGACAATGGACAATGCCAGATGCCACAGAGGGAGGGAACACAACAGGTAATCATCACATGACCCCTCTCCTATCATCCATTTCCAGACAAACAGAGGCTAGAGACACCATTCCTACCCATCCTGCCTAATAGCCATTGATGGACCTAACCTCCATGAATTTAGCTCTTTTTTGAACCCTGTTAAAGTCCTAGTCTTCACAACATCCTCTGGCAAGGAGTTCCACAGGTTGACTATGCGCTGCATGAAGTAAAACTTCCTTTTGCTTGTTTTAAACCTGCTACCTATTAATTTCATTTGGTGACCTCTGGTTGTTATATTATGGGAACAAGTAAATAACTTTTCCTTATTTACTTTTTCCACACCAGTAATGATTTTATAGACCTCTATCATATCCCCCCTTAGTCTCCTCTTTTCTAAGGTGAAAAGTCCAAGTCTTTTTAATCTGTCTTCATGTGATTTGGGGGTATTTAGATTGTAAAGTTTTCAGGGTACAGACTGTCTTTTGTTATCTCAGTTGGGAGTACTCTAAATGCTACTATAATAGTAGCTATGTTGTAAGATCAGAATTAGCGTTGAAAAAGTCAAGCACCCAAAATCAGGAATTAACAAAAGTAAGGTGGTTGTTAGTGCTACTTCTTATAACAGTAGTAATTCAACTATAAATAATGTTGCATATTTCCAAAATATTTTTACTTGGCTTCCAATTGCCCAGTGAGCAAAGTTTAGGCAGACTTTTAGCCCAAATCCTGCCCAATTAACATTTTTGGAGACATATTCCAGGTTTAAGAATCCAGCAAAGCAGAAATTATTTGAGGATAGGTGAACAGGTACTGAATATGGGCTAAAACATATTTGTGGTCATAGATGTAGCAATAATCACCTGTTAAAATAACATGGCTGGGAGCATTGTTGAACTCAGTAGAATTTTCAGTGGACACAAAATTCTGTCCACAATCTGAAGTTGAGGCCTTTTGGAAATATGTAATCGTGGTGACAGGCAAAGTGGTAGATGTTAGTGACATGGACATTGGCGGATATTTCTGTTTCCCATCTTGCATAAAGAAAGAAAGAAACAATCGGAGCTAGCACTTTCAGCAAGAAAGTACACTCTAGCAAAAAACTGGAACGCTTTTAGCTCCTCCACCCTTCTCGGAATGGTCACCGATTTTGATTAAAACATTTGCTCTAGCAAAGTTATTGCCAGTGGAGGCAATGGGGCAATAAATATAATTAAATGCACCCACATGGAACACTATCACATCCATGTCACCAAAGCAGGGGCTTAAAGAGCTGCTGTGTTAGTTGCACAGAAATGTAGATTTCAAAGATGGATGGTGGTAGTTTGCCTTTTCTCTCCTTGTTGACAGTACAAAAAAAGAGCAAATAAAATAACCAAAGCCATATTAGCTCCCTACCTTTCTATAGTGGTATAGAGTTTATTTTGCACATGGAAATTACAGTTCTCCTGCCCTCTGCAGGAACAAACTTTATTACATCCTATGGTTGTAAAGACCCAAATGTATTTCTGGAAAGTGGAAATATGCGCATGTAAATGTCTTGGTGGAGCCTAGGAATCATGCCTCTCATTTGGCAGTGCAGATACCTAAGAAGATGATCTGGAAGTAGTTTCAAACTAACGTGTGTCCTTTGAATTTCCCTAACCTTGGGAAACAGGCTTATGGGAGATTTAAAGCCAGATCCTTGGCTTGTGAAATCGATGGAGTTATGCTGATTTACACCTGTTCTGGATCTGGCCCTTTTACTACAGAATGTAACACAGGTTGCACCTCTATAAACCAGGACTCTCTGGTCTGGCAACATCCGTGATCCACCAGGACCATGGATGTTCCAGGATCAGAGAGTCCCAGCGCACTGCGGAAGTGGGAGGCCCGGGAGCCCGGCACGATGCAGAGGAGGTGGGTGGGAGTTTTGCGTGCAGTCCAGCTGGGCTGACCAGGAAGCGGCTGCGCTGCCGGGTGGGGAATAAGGGGCAGAAGCTGGGAAGCCCAGCACACAGCCAGACTGCGGGGAGCGAGGGGGGCTGGGAAGCTGCTGAGCTGCTGAGGGGAGAAGAGGCAGAAGCCAGGAAGCCCAGTGGGGCGGCATGGCAGGCGGTGGGGTTGGCAGCAAGGGGGCCAGAAATGACCTCCCCTGGTCCAGCAAAATCCCTAATCCGGGTCCAGTCAGGGTGCGGGACCAGGGAGGTCCAACCTGTAGTAGGGGTGTTGCCTGTTATCTGCTGGTAGTAACAAACGACCTACTGGTAGAGAAAAAGGGCAAAAGCCACAAAACATGTTTGATTGACTACAATGCAAACAGCTCATCATATAGCAAAATGCTCCTTGTAAATAATACCATCATATCTGATTCTGTTGCTATGCCAGATCCAACTAATAACAACCATACATTGTTTTTGGCACTAAATAAGCAAAACCATTCTGGTCCACCCATTCACATATGCAACTTCCTTTGGTCCTACATTTCTTTGATCCTGGTGGTTTTTAAAATTCCCCATACCCCCACTTCAGCAAAATACTTAACCGCAACTTTCAAATGTAAGTTCATGCTTCAATTTCACTGATTTCAGTGTAACTAAGGCATGTGCTTAAAACTGATGTTTTGCTGAGTGGGGGTATATTCTGCCTATTTTTGATAGGAATTTTATGTGGATGTACTCTGTGTCTTTCCCCTCTCCTCCCTCACAGATACTATATTCCACATCTCTCTTCTGGATCTGAAACATTTCTCCATTTCCAGATTCATTTCCGGATTCTGACATGAAATAAACATTTCCAGGAAACACTAATGCACACTGAAGTCCAGGTTCACAATGTTGTAAAATATGTATAGGCAGTCTCATATTGGCATTACATTTTTCAAAAAGGTTAAGGTCATGAATCATGATCAGACTCCCAATGAAACAGTTTGTCGTATTGAACTTTTTTTGTAAACCTTTCTCTTTCTAAGCTGCCTATTGTTCTTAGACACTTTGCTGAAACTCATCCTGAAGACCGAAACTCTGCAGATGAGCATCCACGGCGCGTTGTTGAGGCAAACACGTTAATTAACACAACCCCGTGTCTCCTTTAAGAAAGGCCGTTGATGCATGTTGTTGTGCATGTAATGTATCTGGGGGCACAAGGACTTCATACTGTGACATGAGAACTCACGAATCAGAATCATGCAAAGGACTAAACATACATCATTCGAGCATGGAAAGGCTAGGAAGCAGAGGTCCGGCTGTCCCTTCTGCCTGAGGCCCTGCCCCTTCTGTGAGCACAGAGCTGCCCCCCCACCCTTGCTCAGGGGCTGTGAAGGCTGTTGGTGTCCTTGTCCTCTCCTCACACCTTAGAACTGGAAGGAGTTAAGGTGTCCGGGAGGGGGGGGGGGGCAATTAACTCCACAAGCTGCACCTGGAGGGAACAAGGCTTGATTGCAATCAGGCTCAGCTGGGCAGGAAGCTGAGCACAGACAGGGCCTTGTTGCTAGGACAGGACAGGCATTGCCTGGATTGAGGGGAGGGGTGTTTGGAGGCTACTGCTGGGGAAAGGCAGCAAAGGGTCCCTGGGAGGTAAATGTAGACTCCCCAAATAGGGGAATCAGGAGTGGTAAGAAGAAGCAGCAGTGATGGCTGAGAGGTTAAAGCCCAGAGCTGCTGGGTTGAGGGTGGCTGGACTGGAACCCAGAGCAGAGGGCAGGCCTGGGGCCTCCCACCAGCCCCTGAAGGAGGGCATGTAAGGTGGCGAATGGGAAGACTGCCTGAGGCTGCTGTGGGAAAGACTTTTGTTATACCTTGGAAAGGGGAATGCTGTGGGTCCAAGCCGGTGGCTGACTCAGGAAGAGGATGCTGCGGTTCCTGGGATGGGAGAGGAGCCACAGACCTGAGAGCAAGAGGGGGTGTTACATCGTGTGACTTCAAGGAGGAATGTCAGCCTCCAGAGATACTCCCCAGAGTGCCTGGGAGAAGGTGCTAGGTAAGCATGGCGAGCCCCCCTAATGGGCAGGGTGTGTTATTTCACAGCTGGTGCCATTGAGAAATTGTTACTGGCGCGAGGAAATGAAAGGTGCACACTAAGCTCTGAGAGTGAATGCCTGCAAATTAGGCCCTGATCCTGCAGATACTTATGTGTGAATGTTATGAGGGTGAGTTGTTTTTAAGATGGCTACTTGGAGATGTGCATATGTAAATGTTAGCAGGATCTGAGCCTTCATTTTTCATTGCAACAGTGATGTCTGACATAATCAAGAGTGAAGATGTGTTTTCAGCCAGAATGGCTTTTCTTTTAGAACATGGCACACCGTAGAGAAGAAAAAGCAACTTTCTGTGAAATCCCCCTGTAACTGGCTGTCCTAAAAGGCTGCCTTTCTCTGCAAACAGCAGCAGTCTTAGCAGTGTGATGTGTAAAAGTCACAGAAATCTAACACAGAATTGTTGCATGCCTCCAGACTTGATTGTTAGAGGATATGCTGGCCATGATAGAGATGTGACCCAATAAGAAAGCGTCAAAGCTGGAGAACCAAGAGTTAACAGACCTCTACCCTGAAGCTTTTATAAGGGAAGATGGTTGGTAGAGGCTGTGAGGAAACCATTTTGTGTAGCTGGGTCCAGGACAGGTTCATGCTTCTTGCAGGAAGTTCTACTGGCTGTAAGTATCTCTCTATCTGCTGTTTTGAAACAGTAAACATCTAATTCTAAACAGAGATGGAACCATGAATAATGTTTAGGCTGTGTGCTTAGCTGGTATAAATGGGAGCAGCTCTGTTGAGTAGTGAAGTTGAGTTACATTTGCTGAAGGCCTTGCCTTTTTTCTCTAACAGCTTGTGCAGTAGGTTAGAACAAACTCCAAGATCTTCCTTTGGTGGGAAGCTGGAATGCCACTTTGAAGAGGGAAGACACCTGGGAACTGTTTCTGACCCCACCTGTTGTTCTGTGCTGGGGGGTGGGGTCAGGAGAGGGAATAGTTGTCTTGGAAAAACAATTGGAAACAATCCCAAATAACTTACCTGTTCAGGACCCAAAAACAGAGCTTTCAGATGTCTGGTTGATGTGAACTTTCCTCTTCTCTCAGCCTTACAGGATAGCCATTAGGCACTGCATTGCAATGTTCAAACAGCGCAAGTTAGGAGTTTGTGTCTGCTTTTGAAAATGCAGACTGATTGTGAAGCCTCTTTAGCAGATTTTGGATAGAGAGGAGTCTGCTAGTACAAACATAACTTAACATAAAATCTTATTTTTTCTACTACTGCTCTGTCCAAATTGTTCCTCAAAAATAACTTTTGGCAACAGCGATACTAAATCCCTCCCCTGGTTCTGCTTGGAGTGGTAAGGGCTAGAGCATTTCTCTATTTGAATTTAGAAGTTTCTTTGATGTTAGAGCCACCTGAGTGGGGTCTATGACAAGACTATGTAATGTATGTTTTATCCAGCCATCTTCTCTCCTGTCTGTCAGCTGCTTGTGCTTTATCCTCAATTAGATTGCAAGCTATTTGGGCCTGGGGCTATTCTCACTAGCGTTTTCATCAGCTGGGACAATAGACTCTGAATTCTGACTGGTTTCTCTGATGTAAGTAATTAATTTTGGGACAAAAGGGTGACTATTTTTCATTTTCTCATGAAAACTGTCAAGCTTAATTTCTTTCAGCTACCATGGTTTGTTTCACAGCAGAATTCCTTACTCCCTGCCCCATGAAATGCAAAGGTTTCATTTCCTCTTCCCAAAAATATTACTCTCTGAAAGGCTGTGTCTAGACTGGCCAGTTTTTCCGGAAAATCAGCCGCTTTTCCGGAAAAACTTGCCAGCTGTCTACACTGGCGGCAATTTCATAGAACACTGATGATCTCATGTAAGATTGTCAGTGTTCTTGAAATACTATGCTGCTCCCGTTCGGGCAAAAGCCCTCTTGCGCAAATGCTTTTGCGCAAGAGGCCAGTGTCAACGCGTATTGTTTTGCGCAAAAAGCCCGATCGCGAAAATGGCGATCGGGACTTTCTTAAAACTAGATTGGCACGGACGGCTTTTCCGCAAAAGTGCTTTTGCAGAAAAGCATCCGTGCCAATCTAGACGTTCTTTTCCACAAATGCTTTTAACGGAAAACTTTTCCGTTAAAAGCATTTGCGGAAAATCATGCCAGTGTAGACGTAGCCAAAGAGTAAAATCACTTCGGAAGGTCAGAAGAGCTTCTGCTGTGGAAGCCTTTATTTCTTGATTAATTCCTGCTAGTTAGTTTCACTTGCATTCTTTATAGATATGGCCAAAAGTTGCTGTTATCAATTTAGGAAGCAAATTGATATATGGGGTAGTAGATATAATGAGTTCTTTTCTAAATATACTTGCTTGCCATGCAGGCCACTTGATTCAATAGTCATATGATGTCAGACATTGTCAAATCTGCAAATGGTGACCTTGAGGCTTGTATCTTAATCTCAAGACAATGAGTTTGATGAGTTGAGCAATCAATAATGAATCTGAGTGACTGTCTCCTCCCGCCTGCTGTGCAGCGTATATCCAGATAGCAGCTCTCTTATGTGGCCCTAGAGTGTATTCTTTAAGGTGTACTGCAGTTAGGGGGATGCCAGGAATCATGGTGTCTGCTGCACTGCACAGCTCTTAAAAAAGCCAGTGTCTATAGCTCTCCAGACCTTAGTAATATTGAGTCAGTATTGGCTTCCATAGCCAATGAATACAGCTGTAGGTAATGTGTCAGATTTGCCAACTCTTGGTGAGATGTGACTGTATGGGTCCAAAGCAGCCTCTTAGTTTCTTAACCCATCTTTTTTTATTAATATAAAAAAGACTAAAAACCAGAAAAGGGACAGAAATCGCTGCTGAATAGTCTGGATAAAGGTTAGGTGCAACCACAGACTGTCTTCCCCCCCCGGCATGTCAGGGGTTGGGAACTTAAGGCCTGGGGGACAGATGTGGCCGCTGGCTTGACTAGATCCGGTCCTCAAGGCTGGCTCTCCAAGCCCCCTACCATTTCATGTGAGGCTAGAGCACACAAAATCCACTAGCCTGCCCCACCCCCCCTTAGGCTCTGGTGTGCAAGGGGAATGTGGGGAGTGTCTTTCTGCTTCTCAGCTGAGGACCACATCAGGGAGGGAATTTTTGGTTTGCCTCTCACTTGCGTGGGGCCCCTGACTGATTGATTGTTTTGTTTTCTTTTTCTTTGGGTCAGCAGCCCCCAAAAAAAAAGATTCCCCACCCCTGCCCTATGGATTATGTACTTCTAGACAATGAGAATTCAAAGCCGCTCCCAAGGCCTCCCAGGCAGGGAATGAATATCTGAACGGCAGCTGCTTAGGGCATTCACAAGGCCCAGCCATCTCTGACCATCACACTGTTTGGTGGATTGGCTACCTTGCGTGTCTATAAGATGTGCCCGAGGGCAAGTTACTGGCTTATCACTCCCCCTCCAGCCTGGTGGGGAGGGCAGTGCATAATTTTTGTCTGGTTCCTACTTTTTGATCTATCTGTACTGAGACTCTACCAGGCGTTAAGAGCTCCCACGGGCTTAGCTCTCAGACAGAAGGACTATGCAGAGTTAACTAACTCCATGTGCTTTCTAGTGTCCACTACACTTGCGTGTCTTGGTAGTTGGGTACCAGCTTGTGTCAATTTGGAACTAGCTTCCAGAGATGCTGAGAGAGAACAATTTGAAGATCTGGTCTGGGGTGCATAACCTTGAGCATTCAGAGTTAAAGGACACACTTTAAAACACAGACTTGGTAAAACCTCGTATAAAGCGCATTCAACATTGCAGTTGCTTTTAAAAAAAAAAAAATCAGTAAAACTGGCAGTTGAGATGTGGGGTTTTCCTTTCCCAATTGCCAAAGTTTTGATTAGTTCAACAACTAGCCAGAAAATCAAACATTTCCCCCCTTGAATAATTAAGTTTTTTTCATGGGATTTGATAACAATTACTTCAGACTTGAAAATTTTCCTCACATCCATTTAACATCCTCCTCCCTTTGCAAGCACTGTGTGTGGTTTTTTGTTTGTTTGTTTGTTTGTTTTTGGTTTTTTTTTTTGCAAAGTTTGCCGCGAATAGGACAACAACACTAACTCATGCAGATTCTGAGGTAGTCTGAAGTTCTGTCTTCTGAATATAACTCAGACTGCTAGCCCTTTGCATGGTTTTATCCTCTGACCCGGAGATAGGGAAACATGCAGAAAAAGCAAGATGGTTCCAGCAGCTGGTGTTACTCAATTCTAAGACTTGCATACCTTTTCATCTGTGTTTAAATAACTTATTGTCTATGAGGAGATGGGTTTTATGCAATTACACAATATATAATGGGATCAACTACTTTTCATGACTCTGACAGATATGGCAACTTCTTTCTCTATCTTTTGGTTCAGAATGGAATTTCCAAGAATCAAAAGACGGGATTTCTGGTGACACAGCCTGTCTGAATGTGTACTTGCCAACTCTATATCCTGCAAATTACTGTTATAAATGGCTTCTGCTGGTCTCCATTTTGACTTCCATGCAGTTCTGCTGACAATCTGACTTTCAGAAATGTTACTCTTACATAGACAGTTGTTCAATGAGTGTTCTATGAACAAAGTTGTCTGCCTCAGATTGTGTAAGATACTCTTCTTTCAAATCTATTCAAGCCAACTCCTATACCCTGGCCTCTTATATGGACAGTGTTGTCTCTAGACAAACAGTGTTTTTCAATAGCTTGTATGCCATTTATTTTGCAATACTGCAAAGTTATTTCAGTACAGAGATTCTTAATCACTTGGTTGCAGTGGATTTTTCAACTTTACAGAGCAACAGAATAATGTTCCCTCTAAATATTTTCCCTCCATGTGCAGAATGAATTTTGTCATCCACACTGAGGCATGTGCAGATGTGCACCATCCATCAACACACATGCTGCTGGCTGCTGCATCTCCCTTGGGCTGGCCCCCAGCTTAGAGGAAACACTGCACCAGAATAATGCTTCTGTTCTTAAACAATGAGACGATCTGTTAGTCTATAAGGTGCCACAGGACTATTGGAGCATAAGCTTTCATGGGCAAAGACCCTCACATACACCTCTGACGAAGTGGGTGTGGCAATTCAATGCTAACTGTTGAGCTTCTCTGAAATTTAGCAGCAGCCAAAGCTGGGATCTCTATTTTCAGTCTGAAAGTCCTAACGAGGCTTCCTATGAAATACATATTGAAACTTATGGAATTTTCTTCTCGATAGAATTCTCAGGATGGCATTCTCTTGTAATGGTAAAGGAGTGCAAGGGATTATCTTCGCAGTCCCAACTAACCTTCTTATGTTGTGTGATGCTTCTGCATCTACGATTGGTCCATCATATTCTAGAAATTCTGATTTGAAATCAGAATCCACTGAAACTTGCACTCATTTCTGAGACTCACCGCTGTAATGGAGACTAGGTGCATGGTCGTCTTGAATGCCCCTAGCAAAATGTAATTCCTTCCTTTTTATAAGGAACACTCCTCACAACTTAAACTGTGTAAGCATTCTCTCAGAGCACACTGGGACCTCAGGTAACATCTGTGACATTTCCAAATAGTTTTCTCTGAGGGAGGCTTAAAACAATGGGCTCTCTGCAGAGCTTTTTAATTGCTTTGGATACTTAAATACTGTCTTTTTTTTCTATTCTAAGCATATTATTTCTTTTGCACAAGTTATAGACTAAGACCTCATTGTACTAGTGCTATGCAAACGGTTCCTCCCTCCAAATCTCACAATCAGTGTATAAGAAAAGAGTCATTGGGTGGTTTGGGGGGGAGGAGAAAACAGAGACACGCCATTGATTAGCATGTGGTCTGAAAACCCGAGCTGCCTCTTTCTAGCCATCTTGCGTAGGCGAACTTAAGCTGAGTGCTTAAAGTATTTCCCCTCCAACCTTCCCCCCCCCTTCCCTCGCCCGGCAAAAGGCAGCATGCAAGACAACATAAAGGTTTTGAATGGGGTGGGGAATCTTGGTGGCTAGTATGCTACTCCTGTCTCTGCCACTAACCTGCTGTTTGACCTTGGGCAAGTCACTTCATCTCTCTCCCCTTCCTCATCTGTAAAAGGTGATGATGACCATGACGCACAACATTTTGCCCCCACCTCCCCAAATCAGGAGATCTCAAGCCGTTCCATAAAGTAAGAGCTAGGTGGTGGTGGGTTTTTTTATGTATTAATAGGAATATATAACCACATCCTAAAGCAGAAATTAAGGAAGTTGTAAATAGATGACATCTATCACCTTAATTCATGTTGGTGTTGAAACATTTACGTGTGCCTCAGCAGGGCAGCTGGGCTGTGACCGAGCAAAGCACTCAAGTTAGTCGGACTTACTCAGAGGATAGGTGCCCCCACCGAATTGTGGCCTTCAGGCTCAAACTACTGCCATGTTTTTACAAATATTTTAAAAAGTAACCTAAATACAGAACTGACCTGCTATAATACAGTGGCAATATTTGCTGGACTGGAACTGGGATATGTGAACGGGTGACTGTGACAGCAAGCTGAGAACGTGCGGCATTATCTAATTACGCTCTGAATTTTCTGGTGGTGTCTGATTCTACCCCATTTAAAGCAATCAGCGCTCTGAATGGTTGCGGGATCAGGCCCTCTGTGAGCATTTGCGGTGACCAGGCCATGCGGTCAATGTAAAAAATCCACAGTGAATGGAAAAGCAATTGCGTTCCACTTCAGAGGCTTGCTGCAGCAACCAGAGAATCGATTGCCACCTTGCACTCAATCTGTGTGTAGTATGTGTAGTACACTCATATTTTCATTCTCATTGGGTATAGAACTCCTTTAAAAGTTTTCCCCAAGTGTGGTCAACCTATTGATTGGCTGCAAATCTGGCTCCAGTCATGTGTACTGATTTTTGTTCTGTAAACCTGGTGCATTGTCCTAAACAACCTCATCCCCCCACTCCCCCACACACTACTTTCCCCTGGAACCTGCTACATTTCAAGGTCTCTTTGTTTTCAAAAAACTGTAGTCCTCTTCCCCAAGAGGTGTACTATTTGAGAATTGCTGTACCGGTGTTTTTCCAAAACAACAAACCTGAGGCAAATTCTGATCAAAGGCCAAATGCAGAACAATTTTTATTAGTCGTTGACCTAATTAGTCATTCTGCAATTGAAGAGCAGGCAGGAAGTGTTTTATTCAGCTCACCAAAATACTTTGAGACTCAAAGTAAAAAAAAAAAAAAAAAGCCACTGCGCGCGGTCAAATCGAAATCTGCAAATTCTATTGAGAAAATAACTGAACATACTCTGTTCTTTGAACTTCTAATTTTAGGCGTATAAACATCTTTAAGCTCTGAAATGTTATTTCTCTAGGATGGTGGGAAAGCATTGGAATGGGTTACCTAGGGAGGAAACTTGACAAAGCTTTGGCTGAGATTATTTAGCTGGTGTTGGTCCTGCTTTGGGGAGGGGCCTGGACTCGATGACTTTGAGGTCTCCCCTATGATTCTATGTTTGTATACGTTTTTGATACTTCTGTTTCCTCATTGGGACCAGGACTAGAAATGTTGCAAGAGACTTTGCTCTTTGGTGCCTGAGATTTCAATGTGAAATTCTGTCAATTTTGGGTCTCTAGGCTACCAAAATCTTCTCTGAAGTCCTTTTTCTGCTGGTTAGCCCCTTCTCTCAAATCCTAAAATTGCCTGCTATTACCCATCTAAAGGCAGGGAGACCATATTTCAAAGTATAACCAAACACACACATTCAAAAATCATGAGACAGCTCCACGAAAATGAGTAGTTTTTAAAATGAGATCCCCCAACACTATCTTTGTATGCTGTTGAACATTTAGGATGCATTTTTAAGCATTTTGCTGAGCCAATGAAGATGAGAGGGTGAGATTCTCAGATGATAGCATGACTCCAGGAGCAAAAAAGGACTGCAAGACTTGTAATAGATAACAAGAACTGTTAACAGGGCTCTCTAGCTCTCTTTGGGGTGTCTCACACAGGACTTTGATCCATTTGTCAAATCACAAGACATGCGTGCTCTCTCTCTCCTTCCTCCTTTTTCATCAAATTTTGTTTGGGCTGTTTTTTTTCTGGCCCAGCTATGGGAATCAATATTATTTGCTTCCAGAGTCAGATTAATGTGTTTTAAGAGTGGCATCTTATCAAGAATGAATATACCATCATGCTCTGCAGACAACAGAAGCTGCTTACATTGAGTCATGACGTCCAGACCAAATCATCCTGTTTCCCCTCTACTTTGTGCCTGCTCCCGTTTACTTCACCTAGGCAGAAACAGAACCACAGTGGTCTGGCAATTTTTAACATACACTTAGCACAACTGCCTATTACATCAGCTGCGAGGAGAATCAGTCCCAGATGGTGTTAGGAAAGTGGGTACTGAAATAACAAGTACTTCCTAATTTACTTTCTCTGTTATGTACAACACATCTGACTAACGCCTGAATCCTTGACGTGCCATTATCTGAAACGTCTGTGAAATTGCTTACATCAGCACAGTGTGGATGTAATTCTGCCAGAAAAGGAACACCAGTCTAACAGCCCCTCCTCGCTGGTAAAACAGCTACTTAAGGTGTAGAGCATGTCAGAATTGCATTCAAAGCATGATCACTACAGCTTTGTAATCCCTTTTTTCTTTAGAGGGGAATGCTGTCCCTTGAGGAGGGCTGGTGGGGTTTTTGGGGGGGAGAGATTGTAGATGAGTTATTTCTCTTAAATAAAGGGAAATACTCTTCACTATGAGCAAGGGTGAAAAAGAATATCTTGTTTGTGTTGCCGTTACCATCTGAGAACAGTCCATTAGACATTATCAAGGCGTGTTGCCTGTGGTGATACCTCTATGCCCCAAAGACCTCTCAACACAAACACATGCACAAGCTGCAAGGTGGCTTGGTGCTTCAGCCATTGTTAAAGCTGCCTGATGTGTGCATATGTAACCCACACACCTAGTGTGGTTACCATGCAGTGGTACCTAGATCACAGCAACAGTTAAGACCAAGAGACCTCTACAGGATGGGCTAGGAGCCAGCTGGCTTTTAGCTGAGAGGGTAGAGGCTCCTATACTCTGCTTCAGAGGTTCCAGGTTCAAATCCGCCTGGTGGTGGTTACACATACATCTAGCAGTATCCACATGGCAGTGCTTAAAAGCTGAGACTTAAAGTGGAGAACAATCTAACCACTAATCCTTAAGGAGATGCAGCCAACAACTCTGATACACCTAAGACTTCAAAACTGGTCACTTGTGTTCAGGCTGCAGTTAAGGATGACAGGGCAGTTCAGAGGTTGAAAGGGGGGTTATTCTGATTGTGAGATGATGGTAGTTGTAATTAGGGAAATTTGAAAAATTATATGACCACAATGTAGTGTGATGCCACTTCAATTTCTTTCTTACACCACAGCCTCCTGACACTGAAAACAGGCCTCAAAGCATGTGTTGATTAGTTACACAACCAGAGTGGTACAGAAGGGAGAATTTGTTAAACAGAATACCCCTCCTGCAAAGACTCTTGATCTTTTTGGGGGGCGGGAGGTGTAGAGTAGAAGTGTCCCAAATCAGGATTAAAAATGTGCTGGAGGGAAACTGTCTGACAGAACTCAAATGGAATTTTTCAATTTTCTGCTGGCTGTGGTGTGGGCTGTCTGGCTTCTGTTGAAAATGTCAGCTGAATTGACACGTTCCCACAGAACGTATCAATTCCAATTGAAAACTCTTCCGTCAGAAAATCTTGCCCAGCTCTCCTTAGAATAAATGAGACTCAGTCCCAAAGCCTCGTTTGCCTCCCAGCATTCCCTTCCAGGCACTGTAGAATCAGGAGTACTATTGATTTGTATTCTACAGTATTTCATGGCGTGATCCCACCCAGGACTTGACCTATTTGCTCATAATTAATGAGTTTTCTAATTTCTTATAGCAACACTGACAGTGTATGGCATTGTGTTTATTTTGAGCAATTGGAGAAGCGTCACTTGAGGCTTTAAGACTCCGTTCCAATTACCTTCAACTGCCTGTACCCATTTGAACACACCGAACCGAGGTCGAGCTGTACGCTACTGAGACTTTCAAGATTGTTCGCTCTTTGTTCTGCCTTTGAGACTTGTCTCTTGAAATCCTCTGCCAACAATAAAGAGGCATGGGCCTTTATATCTGACGCCTATAAGTTTAAAAAAAAAAAAAAGCTCTATCTCATTCAAATCCCCTTAAAGTACCTTGTTTTCCCTTTTCATTTAATAGGTATTTCTTAGTATCCATGTAATAACACAGACCGTACTTAAACACAAATAATTCCTTAATGCCTCTCGCTCCAACTGGGAATTTCCCGATGAAACTGCTTGTCTTAAAATGCCAGCTTGTCAGAAACAGAGCATTATGAGAAAATGTTAGTGTAAATACTTAAACAACATAGTCTAGTAGCATCTTAAAGACTAACAAAACATGTAGATGGTATCATGAGCTTTCATGGCAAAATCCACTTCTTCAGATGACCAAAGTATAATCTGAATATTATCTGAAGAAGTGGGTTATGCCCACGAAAGCTCATGATACCATCTACACGTTTTGTTAGTTTAGTAGCACCTTAAAGACTATTTAAGTTTTTCTTGTTACAGACTAACTTGGCTATCCTTCTGAAGTTAGTGTAAATGTTTGTCAGGAGGCTTCTTGTTTCCCAAGTGGAATGTCTAGTCAAAGGTCCACTTCAGAACAGCCAAAAACCTGTTGATTGGGGGACACTACTGGCTTAGAGGCCCAGGTTCAAATCGCATCTTTGCTACTCTCCCACCTAGGTGAGTGCCCGGGCCACTGGGCTGTTGGCTGTTCTGGGGTGGCTTTCTCTCACGCTCCCCTTTGGCAGTAATTTCACTTTATAGCAAATAAACCTACGTAAGTCTACTACATTTAGCCTCTCTAGAGCAGGTTATTTCTCTCAATGCTATCTCTTGTGCTCTGGCCCAATTTTTGAAATCTTAATTGTTTTTCAGGACAGGAAAACTACTGCTTGCTCAGCCCTACTTTCGCTTGAAGGTGTCAGCATAGTTCAGAGAGATGAGGCCTGCCGTAGAGTCTCTCGCGGCCAAGACCTCCAGAGGCAGCAGGGTGCAAAATCTGAGGGGTTGCTGCAGCACTCCCCACACCCTTAATTCCTGTGCCTCTGTACACTTGCATTTCTGGTGGGGGTAGGAAATACATGTGACACTGGGAACGACCTCAGCAACAGGAGAAAGAGAGCTCTTTTTCTGTTTGGAGAGTTCATTTCTGGGTGCAACAAAGCATGACAAACTCCTACACGCGAGTATAAACAAAGTGAAATAAAGCGCAAGGAGGTACAGAGAAACCTCGGGGGGGGGGGGGGAGGGGCAGGAGGGGAGGATCCTGTGAGGGATTGAGTCCCTGCAGATCCCACTGAAGTCAAATAGGAGCTGCTATAGACAGTGGGCACTTTCAAGTGTCTCGGCACTCCTCAGGATTTGGCCCTGTGTGGGCTAGTAACTGATGCTGGAGAAACGAAAGCGCCATCTGAATGATCTAATGCGATGGCTGCCATGCTTGAGCGAGGTGCCAAGGAGTGAACTGAGGAGCTCAGGAGCTAAAATTGTGAGCTGCTACAGTGTGAATTCAAGTTCTTGAGCTTGAGGTCCTCTTTGATGTCTGCAGGAAACGAATCTCTCCCAGAGGAGGTCCTTTAATGCACTCTCTCCGGTAACAAAACATTCAACGCACACATTGCTATTTTACTTATGGTATAATCCCCAAACCCTGACTGACTGGGACAGAGGCCCCAAAATGAGGTCTCAAAGATGGAGACTTTTCCAGCTTGTCTGATGCTCCCCTTGTCTGGTTACGGTCTAAGTGGAGATTTGTCTTATTCAATGCCTGGCTTACAGTGATTATACTGAAAAAATAATAAATGGAGAAGAACTATGTTGACTTATATGTGGCCTACAGTTGCACAACTTGTTCCAACATTGCTTTGAATATCCTACGCTCCTTTGTTGGCGCTTGACATGGCTCCTTCCCCATTCTGGCACGATAAATGCAGAAGTGGGGCCCGCAAAAGTACCCCAAAACCTTATATTTCCAGGCTTTGGTATAAAACTTCCCCCCAAAAATCTTAACCTAGATTTTGGGGATAAAAACTCCGCTGCCACCACTCAAGTAATGATAAGAAAATCAGCGGAGAGATCACTTGGGAAATCTCACCCCTAAAATACAAACCAGGACGCAAAAATTAACCAATACCAGGTTAATAAAAAGAAAAGAACTTTTATTATCACCACAATATTCCTGTTGAAGGATAATGACTAGATGGAAAAGTAACAAAGTAATATACTCATGGGGAATTCCACGATGGGCCAGGAGCTTAGTTATAAAGGAGAGCAAAACCCATTTTTTTAAATGCACAGACCTCAGATCCCATTTCCCAAACAATAAAACCTACTTACAGAGAGTGAATTCTTTTCTTGGAGGGAGACCTTCTGTCTGTCCCCCTCAGTAGCTGGAGAGAAACTGCCCAGGAACAAAGGAGAGAGAAACCAAACATTCCTTTGTCTTAGTTTGAAATTCCTACCTACATTCCTATTGGACAACTCTACCTGGCTTAGGTAAAGTTAACCCCCTTAGTCCCCAGGCTGCTGGCTAACCCTCATGATCATGATAGTGCTCTAGAATAGCTTGCTTTCTTCCATCCTCTCCATTTAGAACTTGAACAGCCTAGAATAATATGGGGGGGGGGGGGGGGGGGGAGATAGAAGGGGTGGCAGGAAAGAGCCTCAAGGACTTAAAAGGAAGTAAGATAAGAGTAGAGGTAAGTAAGCATCACAGGTTGGCAATAGGACAGGGTACCACTAGTTACCATGTAATATCTCTGCATGCTTCTTGAGCTCACCTGTATGTCAGGAACTTCAGCTTTTCAGTTAGAGGATGAATCAATTTTAAATATTTATGGGGTGTGCAGGAACAGCTGTGAGTTTCTGCTCATCATACCAGACTTGCCCCCGGAGAGAGTAGTAACATCTTGATGGGTTCTTCTTCATTGAACAGATATTTGAATGAAAAAATTAAATGAAATGGCTGACTTGCAGCCAAGCCTGTTAGGGGATGGCCTAGGTTTGTGTGCAGATTCTAGCTGCAATTATTTAAAAGGTTACAGCAGAACATGCACACTTATTTGATGTGGCCCAGTAAATATCATGCTCCTGGCAATATCCCTAATGGGGGCAGGCAGCCAAGCTTCTCAACAGCTGGAGTTGCTGCATGTCTGGGGTTTCAAAACACATTCGTTTCTGTTAAGTGGTGTTATAGAGCTGCGAAGGCTGAATTTACCAAGGAAATTAGGTGCTGTGTTACTCTGCAATAAAATGCCCAACCTTTGGGCACTGAAACAAATCACTGGGATTCATCAAGCCTGAGTTTGAGGCTTTCTATACAAGAAATGGAGGAAGACTAGCGTCTAAAGATGGGATTCTTAAAAGCCAGCATGCAAGGTGGTTCCCAGACTAAACTAGCCAATAGGGGAAGCCACGGAGATGGGATGTGTCCAACTCTGACTTCCAGGGGAGTTTAACATCTAAATCCCGGTCATAGGGAAATGCTTCTCTTCTAGGGACTTCAGCTGGGAGCCCTCTCCTGTGTTAGTCAAAAAGCCTGGAGGCAGAGCCGGTCTTAGGGGCAGACGACCCGGGTGGTCGCCTGGGGCTGCCAATTGGTTAGGACCGGCCCTGCCTGGAGGGGTCAGGGCAAAGAATTCTGTTTCTCTTTAGACAATTGCAGTGATTCATGGGTAATTTTGGATAACTATGATTTAGTTGTGATGGCTGCAGGACTCCACAAAGGAAAAGGGTTACCTTTCATGTATCCTCCCTTTTTTCTCCCCTCTGTGCATCATAGCATGTGACAAAGAAGATTAAATCCATGCAGTTGTCTATTTTAAAATAATGAAAACTTTTCCAATACATTTTTTTTTTTTTAAATGACCGTAGCAGCCTCGGTGATCCACAGGTCAGGCTGAGTTTTGCCAGAACCAATACAAATTATTTCTGAAAAGTCTCTCAAAGGTTTTCCAGCGAGATGGATCAGAGACAGTCAGCTTCTGTCATAGGCTACGTCTAGACTGCAAGCCTCTTTCAAAAGAGAGCGTCTAGACTACAAGCAGATTTTTTTCGAAAACGTGACCCGCTTTCTCAAGAGTCTAGACACTCTCTTTTGAAAAAGCACAGTTTGCATTCAATAGTGCCTTTTTTCGAAAGAGTACTTTCGAAAAAAGGCGTTACTCCTCGTAAAATAAGGTTTACTGCGATCGAAAACTGCAGCGTTCTTTCAATTTACTTTCGAAAGAATGTGGCTGCAGTCTAGACTCAGGTGAAGCTTTTTCGAAAAAGGCTGCTTTTTTCGAAAAAACCCTGTAATTTCTAAAAGTAGAAACCCTTTCTTCACCCTTAGCTTCTAAAAGTAAAGACATAATGGGTGAAGCAAACACATTAACTCCATTGCTGTGGATGAGGGCTTATGAGTATTCACAGCTGAAGCCTTGTAGAAGCTCTGATGCTGACCTTGGGACTCTGCAGGGCAGAGTCTGGTTGTGGTTGGATAATGGCAGAATAAAAAGTTCAGACAAGATGTGTCGCTGGTACCACTTTCCTCAATTATTTGGCAATAGAAAGCAACAGGGATGTCACCGGACTAATTCTTCCAAAATGTCATGCATGGTGTTGAGTCTTCTACTGAGACCTGAGATAACATTCCACTTTGTCTGGCATGTTCTGTTCTCAAGCAGAAACTAAATTCCTCCCTCTCCCAATTTATAGCAACTAAAATAGCCATTTACACTTGCAGACAGAGGGTGATTGGAGGTGGCCTTGAAATTGAATCTGGGGCCATATCCTCAATGGTGTAAATGATATTTCTCCAGTAACTTCTCTCTCACTGTCACTCATGTGGTGTTTGGTTACAAACATGTCTACTGCTTCCCCCATATCCACCAGCCCAGTAATCCTGTCAAATATCATTCCCACCAAAGGTGCTTATGCTACCTGATTCCAGGCAGTGAATTTCTTATGGGTTGCTGAGTAGTGACAAATGCCGATCGCCACGAGAGAGGCCAGGCTTAGCACACAACCCTGATGCTAGCTTCTCCCATTGCCTCGCTTAGGTGGCTCCCACCTAATGTACTGGCTTTTGTGACTCAGTCTAACGTGTCTATCGCTCCTTCTTTGCATAGGGACCCCACACTGCCAACTTGACTTGTAGGTGAATAGTTCCCATGATATATATATTTTTTTTTTTCCCCACCCGGCTCGTCTGCCCCTGAGACTGGCTCTGCCTCCAGGCTTTCTGACTAACACAGGAGAGGGCTCCCAGCTGAAGTCCCTAGAAGAGACGCCTTTCCCTACAACTGCGATTTAGATGTGTCCAACTCTGACTTCTAGGGGAGTTCAACATCCCATCTCCGTAGCTTCCCCTATTGGCTAGTTTAATCTAGGAGCTACCTTGTATGCTGGCTTTTGCAAATCTCACCTTTAGATGCTAGTCTTCCTTCATTTCTTGTATAGAAAGCCTCAAACTCAGTCTTGATGAATCCCAATGATTTGTTTTAGTGCCCAAAGGTTAGGCATTTCATTGCAGAGTAACACAATACCCAATTTCCTTGGTATATAAAAGTTGCACACGGCACTCAGCATTGCGGTCCCTCAGTCCCTTTTTGGACCTGCATCCCAGCGAATGATGTGGCTGGCAGGAGGGGTATGTGCATTTGGGACACGATTCCTGGGACAGCACAACTGCCTGGGTAATAAACTTACATGGTTTGAAAGCCCACAGCTTGTCTGACTTGAGGTGTCATCACGTGCTAGGCAGGTGGTGTGCTGTGATCACTTTTTATTTGTGTCTCACTGTGGCCTTGTGCTCCCCACAGCGTCTGTCTGTCTGTCCTAGCTGCTGATGTGACAGAGCAAATTTTAAGAGCTGCTACTCCTGTGGCCCGCTGTCCTCTGTGCCCCCACGTTCTGGGGGTCACTGTCTCATCTTGGCCACCAGGGAGTCCTGATGGCCTATCTTCATCTTTTGTCTGCCCAGTGCATATTTAGATTGCAAGCTCTTTATAGGGCAGTGATCGGTTATATGAGTGGGGTCTCTAGGTACAACACAAATTTATGAATAATACACTTGAACCTTGGCCAAGATTTACTGAATTTATTCACCAAGGGTCAGGATCCCATCAAGCTAGCCTAGAACAATTCATGGTTTTCTGGGGAGAACTTGGAAAGTGTTCATTTCAGTTTATCTGATTCTTATTTGGTAGAGTGCCCTCGTCTTTCTGTAAAACATCAATGTGTTTGAGCGGTTTCTGAGCTATTTTTGTTTTCTGGCCGCAGATTTCTGAATATGATCCATCAGTAGTAGTGGTGGTAGTACTACTTGCCATGGCGTGGGGTGGGGGTGCAGCGGTGCTGGCCGGGAGGAAGGGGGAGCGGGAAGCACAGCTATGGGGGGGCAGGAGGAAGGGGGCAGGGGAGAGGTGCAGCGGTGCTGGCCGGGAGACAAGGAAGAGGAACGGGCCAGCGGGAAGCAGAGCTTGGGGGAGGGGGCAGTGCAGGGAGTGGCCGGGAAGATCAGGAGGGGAAGTGGGGGGAGAACCGGCTGGCCGGGAAGTGGGGGGATGAGCAAATTTGCCGGCGTGGAGCGGGACTGACCTGGGCACTTGCTGCCTGTCCTGCGCAGGCTCCCGGCGACTCACGAGCGAGGAGGAGGCTTTCCCTCCTCCTCACATTCAACCGACTGAGGGCTCCTGGCGGCAATCGCGGCCCCGCCTCCCAGCTGGGACTCCCAGCTGCTCCCCCGCGAGGCTTCCATCTGGTGCGTAGCTGGAAAAATCAAAATACCGGACATTGTACATGTCTGGTATTTTCTGATTTTTTTTTACTGGACAGAGCGCGCAAATACCGGACTGTCTGGTACAATACTGGACACCTGGCAACCCTAATTGTTTGTGAAAACCTGCTCACTGAGAAATGGGACGTGACATGCAGGTAACAAATGTATTTGAAAATGTTATAGATTATTCATACATACCAACTATTACCCATTTATCATATATATATATATATATATAATAGTAGCCCAATGTCTGACTCTATAACGCAGAAATGCTGGCTGTTCCCTCTGGGAGGCGCTGACGACTCCCTGGCTGTTCCCTCTGGGCGGTGCTGTTGCCTGAGTCACGTCCTTCGCCTCCTGCTGTGGCACTCGGCTGACTTATGCGCCGCTCAGCTGGACTGCCATGTGGGAGCAAGCAGTGCAAGCGGCAGTTTGGGTACCGTGGGGGAGAGGGAGAGAGATGAGGCAGGGGGAGGCCGGAGGCTCAGGAGAGAAGACTGACGTGGAGGAGAGACCTGAAAATCCCGTGTTGTGACGGGCTAATTGGCTAGTTTTAATACAGTTATTCACTAGCATCATTAAAAGAACCCTTTAAATGTATTATGTCAGAAAGCAAAAAGCTTCAAGTTTGTGCCAAACAAGTAATACTGAGCGTGCACCGTTTCCAGAAAATGTGGGCTTTGCCCCTCCTGCATTTATCTGACTTCAGGTCTTATTGCATCAGACCAATGGTGGTCCGTTCTCTCACTTATGGCCACTATCGGATGCATGGCCAGAAACTTAGAAGGTAGAAAACAATATGACAAGAGGATTCCTTGCTTGAATCCACACTGCTAGCAACACGTGCCTTGAAACAAAAGACTCTGTAGCCCTTATTAACTGTTAGCTAATGTAAATAGCAATAGTTTTTGCGTAAATGTACTAAAGGTTGAACCTCTCTAGCCCAACACCTGGGGGGACCTGACCGGTGCTGAACCAGAGAACTTGCCAAACCGCGGGAGGTCAATATTGTCTAGCAGCATTACCAGCACTCTTACTGCTTACTGGGCTCATAGAAAACATTTAGGGGGAAATTAGAGCTATGTAACAGCATAGAACGCTGAGAGCCAGGGCTGGTGGCTGCAAACCACCACAAGAAACTTGCCCACACCCATGATAATTGGACATCAGGCTAACTAAAATCATGCCACATGGATGCTGATGGCCTAGAAAGGTTCAACCCATATAAATTAGGAGTTCTGTGACCATTGAGGTTTGCTTAATACTTCGTAGTTCAGGATCCTGGAATACACTGAAGAATGTGCTGAACATTAAGCATTTCATTAATTCTATTTGAGGTCAGTGCTTTATTGATCAAAGCCTTATTGGGTTTTTTTCTGTTCACGCCTCTTGAGATCTGAAATAAAGGTTTATCATTTTAATACAGGAAATTAGCTAGCATTGAATCCTAGGTCTCTTCAGTGCTACATTAAAAATCAGATAATGCCTCTGCATTGCACTGAACAGGTATATCTATATCACGCTTTTGTCTTTCTGACAGCTCACCTAGTGGAAGAGACTGAGATAATGGTGGGCCTAACAAGTAGAGGAAATGCTATAGCACAAAAATGACATCCTCTTTCTTTTCTCAACCAAATAAGATGACTTTTCAGCATGCAAGTGGCTTGGACCCTCTCTTACATTTGATGGAAGTTCGTTTAATGTCTGTAGGGTTTTGTCTTCAACAATCTTACTTACAACCCTGCCATTAAGTACAATGCAATTTGAATGAGAACGGAAAGTGAGTGCATTATGTTGTATAGATCAAATAGTGGGAAGTGGAGGGGGCGGGGTTATGAGAACTCCTTATGAAGTCATCCATTTGAATTGAAAATTTAATTCTTTGAATTCTGATTGGTATATCTGTGTCACATTCACATCTCCCTTCTCCCCCCTCCACAGCCACTCGCAATCTCTTGAAACATCGGCTTGGGAAACATGCTCTAGTGGACAGGATACTGGCCTGACTATGGGGAGGTCTGGGTAACATTGCTGGCTCTGTCATTGGCTTTGGGCAAGTCACTTCACTGTCTCTGTACCTGTTCCTCTCCAGTCTTCTCTCTCTCACTGGTTTAGACTGTAAGCTGTTTGGGAGCTGGGGCTGCCTTACTGGGTTTGCTTAGTGCCTCATGCTGTGCAATCTTATTCTCACGTGGGGTCTCTGGATTGAAGCTAGTTCTGTGTAAGGCCCTGGTCCAAAGCCTAAAGAACTGGGTTACTGTTTACTCTAGTGGTGCCTAGTTTTGTGTCTCCCTCTTTTCTGAGTTGTAGTAACTGGGTTCCTTTCTCAGCGTTTGAGATGAGGGTATGGGTCGGGGCTAGATAGCTTGTGCGCAGGCTAGGAGATGCAGTCAAAAGAAAAGGCAATGCTTAAACCTGATTCTAAAAAGCAGCAAACTGTTGTATCTGGCCATTTGACAAACCGAAAGGCTCCAGTTTTCTGCAGTTAGACTGAGCACCCCATTCTGTTCCCAAGCCCCCCAAATCAAGGAGATGTCTTGCAATGCTTCTAGAGAAATAATGTTACGTTTACTGGTAACAGACAGACACACACATTATGCCATTGCCCATTTGCAGTTCAAATCTGCCACTCCTCATGATTGAAGGGAGACTTTTGGGATCAATTTATTTAAATTCTTTCCATATTTTTGATTGTAGGGCTCTGCAGAGTGTTTCAATGAGACCTTTAAAATCTCATTCCTTTTCTCACCTCCCCTGGGACCCCAGAAATCTTGCTGAAGCAATTTAAATTATCATATTTTGAGGTGGCCTGAAAAATGTTTCATGCAACTCTATGAATTATGCAGATGCAAGACTACTGAGGGAATGAGGCTAAAAGCCAGTGGCTATTTTGCAGTTGCTACCATTTGTTTCATTGCATGAGGAGTAACAGTAATTCGAGGGAAGGGTTTTGGATCGGACTACTGTGTCTACACGCGGCAAGTTAATTGGGCTATTGGCATTTTAAAATGGCGACCGGCCGCAAATATGCTAATCAAGCGCGGGATATTTAAATCTCGCACTTAAGTAGCAACTTCGGTATGCTTCATTTGCCTCCCTAGTTCAAACTAGGGGGCAAGTGTAGACATACCCTAAGGCCTTATCTGTACTACTTCTCTCTCTTTCCCCCTCCTACCCCCTGCCACCATCTGTTTACTTAAGCTAACCAAATAGCATAGCTGAAGTTAATAAACTCACTGCGGTATCTTGCATACGGTATAATCAGTGGAGACTGATCTCCCATCAGCACTGGCTACTCTTCTCGTCTTACCGGAGTACCAGTGTCAATGGAAGAGCACTTTGAGAATGATTTATTGCATCTTCACAGATGAGATAAATGGATGGCCAATTGATCGATCGATCGATGTAGTGGAGACAAGGCTGAACTCTTAACTCCTACTATTTCTGAACCTACTTTAGGTCCAAACAATAGTGGAACCAATCAAAATATGTGTGTTAATCAAAATATGAACAAATACTTTTTATTTGATATCTTTTACTTTTTGTTTTAATAAATTTTATATGAATTCTTTTGAAATTTTATATGAATTTCTTTTTTTAATTTCACCCTTTTCCATGAATTGAAGCCTCCCCTTGAATGTCTTGAATAGGCAATTTTGTAAATATTTGAAAATTAAAACTCACAATAGGTATTTAAATGAGAACTTCTTTAAGCTGGAACTGTAAATACTTCCTCCAATTTCACTTTCAACAAAAAAAATATTTTTTTCTCCCACAAAAATAAGTTTATGGTTAATAGCGATAAGTAATAAATGTTGAAAGCAAAGGGATCTGGTGGCATGTTAGGAAAAAAAAAAAGAAAATCCTTTAAAGGGGGGGCAACTGACAAGCCCCCATTTCAGCACATACTTTCCACAACTATCTAAAACTGCTCCGTTTGATAATGTACATTTTAGCTCTTAGAACCACAGTCCCTTTTTTGACAAGTATTTGTTTAAAAATTCATGGCTAGTTATGACCTACAGGTAATTTTCAAACACGAATTGGAGGAATTTCACACACACAAACTGTTGCTTTCAAAAGTCCTTGTCTAATAGAGGACAGAAGTTGGTATAGAATCTCTCAATTTTTTAAAATCTCTTAGGAATGAGGATGGCAGTTCTAATACAAGCGAACTCCATTTTTCATGTCATCCTCTAATACATTTATTGAGACACGAATGACTTGTGTTGCTTGCCAGCTCATGATATCCTGGAGTTTGGAATCCTTGCAAGGACAATGCAAGGTTACACTTGATGTCAGTTTGACTGGCATCTTATGGAAATGTGGTGATGTGTCATTTCCAGGACACAAATCGTTTAACATCATAATTGAATGTGGAAAAATATATTAAACTAGTTAATATTTTATACTGGCAGTATTTTCAGGGGCGGCTATGGCAAACTTACTCTTTCGCCCCCCCCCCATGCTTTTAGGAGATGCAAACTAACCTATTAGATGGTGCTTGGTCCTGCTGTGAGGGCAGGAGACTGGACTTGATGACCTCTCAAGTTCCCTTCCAGTTCTATGATTCTATCTGGGGTTTCTTCTGTGTGTAGATCATTATTTTTAATTTAGGAATGTCCAGTTACATGAAACATAGCAAGAGGCTTACGTTGCCAGTCTCAGCTAGAGATAGATAGATAGCAACCATTTAAATCTGACTCTGTTCTTAACAAACAAAAGTGTTTTTTATTATCAAGCCTCATGTAAATAATTACCTGAGAGGGGGGAAGCAACTACTATGTATCTTTCATTGGCCTGGCCTATGTTAGGGGATAAGTTTGAATTAAAATACGCAACTTCAGCTACGTTACTTGTGTAGCTTAAGTCGAAGTATCTTAACTCGAATTTGGGCGCCGTCCATACTGCGGGAAGTCAGGAGCGCGTATTCTCTCTCTTTGACTTCCCTTACTCCTCGTAGGAGCAGGACTACCAGCATTGAAGGGAGCGCCCTCTCAATTCGAAGTAGCATGTCTTCACTAGACTCACTAATTCGAACCCTGAAAGATCGGTGGTGGCTGCTTCGATTTTTGTCTGTAGTGTAGACAAGGCCTTTGGGGGCAAACTTAGAAGCTTTCTCTGTGTAAAAGTTTTCAGTGGTCAATACCAGATGCCCCAGAGGAAGGGATCACAACAGGTAATTCTCACGTGATCCCTCCCCTGTCACCTACCTCCAGAGAAATAGAGGCTAAGGACACCATTCCTACCCGTCCTGGCTAATAGATTCATGGAGGCTAGGTCCATCAATGGCTATCTAGCTCTTTTTTGATCCTCGTCAAAGTCCTAGCCCTCACCACATGCTCTGGCAAGGAGTTCCACAGGTTGACACTGCGCTGAGTGAAGAAAAACTTCCTTTTGTTTGTTTTTAAACCTGCTGCCTAGTCAAACCTTGACAAATTGGAGAATTGGTATCTAACCAGATAAAATTCAATAACAAGTGCAAAGTACTGAAAGTAGAAAGGAAAATATCAAATGCATAGCTACAAAATGAATAACTCTCTAGACAGTAGTGCAGCTGAAAAGGATGTAGACGTGGTACAAATGGAGTCAACCAGTGATACAGTTCCAGAAAACACTAATGTCACGTGGTGTATTAACAGGAGTGTTGTCTGCAACATAATTGTTGGCTTCACTCAGCAGTGGTGAGCCCTCAGTGGGGGGGAGTCAACCCTGATTTGGACACTGTGTTTTAAGGAAGATGTGAAAAAATTGGAGGGACTCCAGGGAAAAGCAACACAAACAATAAAAGGTTTAGAAAACATAACCTTTCATCATAGTTCAAAATAAACATGCCACTTTTTTTATGAGAAAAGATGACTGTATGGGAGACCCATTTTCAAGTATGTTGGGGGCTGCTGTTAGGTGTGATTGTTTGCCATGTCTGCTGAAAGCAGAGGAAGAAATAATGAGGAGCAAGGAACATCTTGGTTAGATAGAAGGACAGGGAAGTAGGCTGCAGTGACTCTCTAAGAAGAGGGGAGGCATGTTCAGGACTACAGAAGGGGGTCGAAGGTCACTCCCTGGGAAGAGGAAGTTGGGAGGTAGGTAGCCTACAGGAGCAGCCAGGAAGATAGAAGGCCAGAAACAATAGGGGTGCAGACCTGGATTACAGATTAGATAGAGGGTGCCTTAGCTGAAATGCAGAGCAGCATTCCCCTACCAGCCCCTAGGGCTGTGGCACAGACCAGGCAGAGGACAGTGGGCTGCATGGGATTGTTTTACACCCACTCATCCTGTCCTGACCACTGCTGAAGTGGAAACACTTGGCCAGGGGGCTGAGCCACCGAGAGGAAGCTGCAGTTTCTAGAAGACAACATGCCCGTGGGTGAAGGAGGAATGGGTAGGAATATCACCAGAGGAGGGCAGTGTTAATTCCTTGGCTGGCCAGCAGGAGGCACCACCAGAGATCAGTGAACCCCATGGGAGATGGTCTAGTCTTACGTGGTCCCACTTGAACTCAGAGGCTGGACTCGATGACCTCTTGAGGTACTTTCAATCCCTCCTTTTGGTAATGGCTGTATAAATGGCAATCTTGCGGCTGAACCATGGGAACCGGTAATGAGGGTAGCCAGGAGCTGGTGTGAAGGGCAGGCAAGACAGCCCCACTGTGCATGGCTGGGAAGTGAGGGAAGGCTCCCCCAAAGGAGCAGAGCAAGCCTGAGTCATGGCTATTTCCTGGGCACAGTCGACATGTAAGTGCCTGAGGAATCCCAGTCGCGGCAGGCTCGAAGTCGCCTTTGGCAATACGCTGCAAAGCGAACAGCCCCACAAATCCCTAGGGGTTTGGCTCCCATCAGTGATCTGTTCCACTGCTCACTACAGAGGACAGAGCAGTGGAGGATGTAGAAATATTATTTGTGTATTATCGTGGGACCTAGGAGCCCTAACCCTGGACTAAGACTCCGTTATGATAGGTGCAGAAATGCTTCAGAACGGCCATACTGGGTCAGAGCAAAGGTCCATCTAGCCCAGTGTCCTGTCTTCTGACAGTGCCAATACCAGGTGCCCCAGAGGGAGTGAAGAGTACACGTAATCCCACCCCCTGATGCCCGTTCCCAGCTTCTGACAAACTGAAGCTAGGGCAGGGGTGAGCAATAATTTTTTGCTGGAGATCGATTCAGAAATTTTTGAAGTGGCCCTGGGCTGCACTGGAAGGAGCAGAGCCTCAGTGGAAGGAGTGGGACAAGGATGCTTCCCAACCAACAGACCATGATTGGTCTGGGGGTTGGGGAGCATGTGAAGTTTGTCTTCTCCCCCTAGGCACCCAGTCCCCTGGTGGTGGGAGGAAATTTTGCACGCTCCCCCTTCTGTCCCCAGGCCAATCAGGGCTTAGGGGCGGGGGAGGGCACAGCCTCCTCCCACCCTGCCAGGAGCTTGTGGCACTTTTAAGCACTGTGTGCTCCTTGCAGGGTAGATGAAACTTTGCGTGCTTCCTCCCGCCCCCAGGCCCTAATTGGCCTGGGGGCCGGGGAGCACCGGATCTGGCCCACGGAGGCTCTTTTGCCCACCCCTGGATTAGGGACATCATTCCTACCCATCATGGCTAACAAGTATTGATGGACCTATCCTTCATGAATTTATTAAGCTCTTTTTTGAACTGTGGTAAATTCCTGACCTTCACAAAATCTTCTGGCAAGGAGTTCCACAGGTTGATTGTTACATGGAGAAGTGTTTCCTTTTGTTTGTGTTAAACCTGCTACCTATTTCATTTCGTGACCCCTAGTTCTTATGTTATGGGAACAAGTAAATAACTTTTTCTTATTCATACTGTCTATACCTGTCATGATTTCATAGATCTCTATCATATTTCCCCGTCTCCTCTTTCCTAAGCAGAAAAGTCCCATTCTTTTTAATCTTCCTTCATATGGCACCCGTTCCAAAACCCTAATAATTTTTGTTGCCCTTTTCTAAACTTGACTTTCTCTTGTTCAGTATTGGTTGTTAAGAGAAAATGCACTATAGGTATAGCTCTAATTATGCCATGCAGCTATATCAGAAATAAATGCTAGCAAGGTCATGCATAAAGAACAGAAAATGTAAATTTGGGGGTGAAACGAATTAACCAAAACTGTTTGGAATTTGCGTACAGGCTCAAATTCCCTATTTTTAGTTTTCTAAATTATGTTTATAGCAAATAGTGGAGTAGTTTGCCTCTTCTGATAGCTCAACTCTACAGAGCTATGGACATTAACTTCAGAAGGCTGCTTCCCGTTGAGAGGGCTTCCAGTCCCTTTTAAGTGGAGACAGATCTGGGAAAATGCTGATGCACTAATTTGAAATGCTACATCTCTTACCTTCTCCCCAGGGAGAAATCATGGGTGAGTGGCTTTTTGGCTTGTAATAAAACATGTCACCCAGGCACAAAAGCATCTCTAAGGACCTTGACTAAAGGATGTCAAGGATCCATTCAGCAAAAAGTATTGCAAGTCCTCCCGCCCCTCAAATCAGTCCCCTGAGCGCTGTGCATCAAATTCAGTTCACACAGATTTATATGAACTTGGCAAGTGGCTGAATTCCCATGGATTTCAAAATAAATAGCACTTTGGCTTTTAACGTTTTTTTAGTGCTTTGAAAATGTGCTGCATAGACTTGAGGCTGTCATTTGTATAAGGTTCTTGGGACATTCCACGTGGAAATATTCCTAACAAAATGCCAGAAAATGTTACCCTCTGCATGCGACTTTATTTATAGTGGTAAGGACAAACTCCTCCAAAGCTGATGCATGTGGTTGGCTTAAACTCTTACATTTCAGAACTATGTGAGGGAGTAGCAGCCTACTTCATGAATCTAATCAGTTCTTCGTGACCAAGTAGGAATCACCTAACTTTTTTTAATGAATCCTTGCGGTACCTCAGTTTCTCTCTGTATTTTGCTTGGATGCAACGTGTGTTAATGCTGCTTCTGCAACAGTGCAGGAGATGGCAAATGTGCATCACCTGGCCGTCTAGAGGGAATAAATGCAGTTGTTGAAGTGACTGAAACTGACTCATGGGCCAGTAAGACAAAGAGGTCTCCTAATAACTCAACAGTTACCAGCAGGAAACCCCTGCAGGTGGAATTTGGGAACTGAGCTAGTACAAGGGGTTAAGGTATTAGAAGAAAGATGTGGGGTTTTTTTTTTACCAATGCCAGAACCTGGACGGAAGGCAATGAGGGGGATGGAGAGAGAGAGACCGATGTTGTCCGTGACAACTTGGCTGGCTGTTCGTGGCACTGGTGTGTTTACATTCAAAAGTACAGCACTGCTTTAAACATCTATTAAACAGGTAGAGAAAGAACCAGACCCAGATGGACAGGAGATTACACTCTTGTGTACTTTTGGGACAAGAGACTTGGTTGATGCACCTATGGGTTCCTCCTAGGTTCTTGGCAATGGAGGAATCTGTTCCAGAATGAGACATTACTGCAGCCTTTGGAAGAGCATCAGAATTCAGGGATTTCACCCATGAACATCCAGCCTGCTGTAAAATATGCTGGCTCTTCATTATTAGAATGTCTCATTCTGTTTCAGGAAAGTCTACCAGGTGAAAGGTGGGAGTTCCTCTCTGAACCACAAGTTGCCAGAAATGTTCCAAGCTCAAGAGGCCTACACCAAACACTCCTTTTCTTCATCTTTTTTGTAGAAGCAAGGCAATTCACACACCCCTCCCAAAAAGCAATCAAATGCTACAGGAAGGTGACACTATCCAGGTGGGACCTCCCTGGTCTGGTAGCCTCAGGTCCTGAGCAGTCTCAAGCCACAGAGTTTGCCAGACCAGGGGAGAACAAAGCTCCCCCTCCCACCTGTCAGCCATGCTTTCAATGCCAGCCCCTGTCCCTGGGCTCTGCAAATTCAATTAATGGACTCTCAATTGCTTGCCTCTTGCTAAACACATCTAATGTGAGTGTGAATGTAAACAAGGACTGCAGGTCGTCCTCGTGATGAGTCCAAGATATGTTCCAAAAAAACTTGGACTTAGTGAAACAACTTAGAGGGAATTTTTTTTCCCACGGCTGACTTCCATTTGTGCAAGTTCTTTCTCTTTTTTTTTTTTTTTTTTTTTTTTTTTTTTTTCCTTCCCCACGATTTAGGAGCGGGGGAATGGGAGGACTAGTTCCTACGGGCATCAACATCTTTAGTGTGGAACGGATGTATACCGGGGCGACTTTTAGCGGGGAAAACCCGTACCCAAGTTCTAGAGTGACTCTTGATTCATTCTTTGAAGTGTTGATACAGGGCTGTTACCACTCCAGAGATTCCAAGATCTTTCTGTGGTTAGTTCACTGAAAACTTCAGCTCACTGTTAATCAATAGTCAAATAGGTGAACCATGTTTGGAACTCCTTAGAAAAGGAATAGAAAATATAATTCCCCTATGTAAATCTATGATGCGCTCATACCTTGAATACAGAGTCCTGTTCCAGTTGCACCACTGTTTTTATTAATTGAACTTTCAACTTTAAAATAATTATTTATAAATATTAGCATTTTCAATGTGTCAAATTCCTCCAACTTGAATGAAAACGATAGTTTCATTGAACTTAAAAGAAACTTCTTGGAGAGTAACTCACTGTGGGGTGGGGGGGGGAGGAGAGGAAAGAATGAAGGATATGTTTTTTACTGGAATAATAGAACTAATGGTAACAGTCATTTGCGCATAGTTACCATTAAATAATACATCTCTACCTGATTGGTAATAAGTCTGAGCCAGATGCACCTGTTCTTAAATTTCCTGGGTATTTGGATCTGGGGGTGTAGGACTGCATCCTTCTCCACAAGCAGAGACCAGTTACAAAGTCCATATTCCACTCTCCAAACTCCCACACAGTGAGGGGGAGTTTAATCCAAACTTTTGGCTTGCTCCCTGCTGTACTCGTCACAATGTATGCACACACATACTGTAAAGCTAATTAGCTTTTAATGTAAGAGTTGATATAAATTTAATTGGGTCTGGCAGCATGGCTCTTTCTCGGGCAAACATTGCTTATGCAAAAAATGAGGTGCTAACTCCTAGTGTAGAGGGGTCAGAGTGAACGCAGAAAACTGAGGCCAAATATTTTCTGATAGGGCTTGGTGTGGGGGTGGAGATGGGATGTGTATTCCCCTCAATTTCTTCACCAAGTATGTGGTGGTTGACTCCCATAGAGGAAGCTCCACAGAAGCAATTTGCTCTCCCTCCCAGGTTAGATTGGGGAGCCGATGTGAAGCAAACCTCCCTTGCAGATAAGTCTGGCTCGGTGTATTTTTCTGCCATCTGCCGCTTGAAACAGAGCTGAATTAAATGTCACACTAAGTTTATTTCCTAAGGACTATTCTATTACCACAAGGGCATCTCCAATTATTTGCTTGATAAGACTAGATATGCTGACCCTGTTCATCAACACTGTCTCCTCCATCTCTCCAAATCTTAAGGACATTCAATTTACCAACAGGAGACAAGCAAGATATGAGGAAATTACACCAGGCCTTGTTTATGGAAAACCAATTGGAGTTTATTTTCCTTTTAATAAAATCAGATAAACTTACAGTGTAGCAGGGAGTGAAATTAAATTTAACAGCAGAGGAAGAATAGAAATGAGTTCTGTCCATTTTCGAAGCATTCTAATTGCCCTGCAAGCAGCTGCTAGCACATTGTAGGTGATTTTGCTTCATCTTGGCTCATTCAAGGCGAATTGGAGCATGCTAAACTATATGCGATGCATGTACATGTGATTAATTTGATGGTAGCATTATCAAGGCATTAGATTAGCAGCAAAAAGAAATGGCATCTGCTGCTTCCCTTTGCAATGGTTCGGGCACCTACTAGACTGAGCCGCTTTTCATATTGTTCAATGACGCGCTGCCATGTATTGGGTCTGCGAGAGCCAAGTCTGTCCCCAATGGTGATGCTATGGATAGCACTTAATCTTCATTCCCTCTCTCTCCCCAAACGAAACCTGGAAGGTGCAATCCTGGCCTCACGGAAGTCAATGGGAAATTCTCCCCGCTATAAGTCACCCCATTCTACAGCCGTAAATGGATGCTTGTAGGAACTGAGGCATTATAAGTCCTCTCATTCCTCGGTCTTATGTTGTGCAACACCCTCCTCCCTCCCCCTTCCTCCCCAACCACCCAATTTCCACAAATTGAAGTCAGCTGTGGGGGAAAAAAATTCCCCACTTGAAGTTGTTTCGCTGTAAGTCCACATTTTTTTGGAACATATCTTGAACTTCTAGCAAGGATGGCATGCAGTTAGACTGTGCATAGCCTATATGGGTATAGGGGAAAGCATAAAAGAATATCTATATAGCTTAACAAAGAAAAGGCTATGGGGAGACTCTATTAATCTATACGTACCCATATGAGAGACGCACAAACAGAATGAGAAGCGACTGTCTAGGAAGGAGTATGGCAGAAAGGGATCTAGCAGTTATACTGGACCACAAGCCAGATAGGAGTTAACAGTGTGACACTGTTGTGAAAAAGCAAATATTCTGGAATCCATTAACAGGAGAGTTGTGAGCAAGACCTGAGCCATTCTTCCGCTCCACTCTTCACTGATTAGGCCTCAGCTGGAGTTTTATGTCCGTTTCTGGGCACCATATTTCAAGAGATTTGGAGAAGGTCCAGAGAAGAGCAACAAAAATGATTAAAGATCTAGGAAAACCTGTCCTATGAAGGAAGACTGAAAGAATTGGGCCTGTTTAGTTTAGAAAATAGAAGGCCGAGAGGGGACATGATAGCAGTTTTCAAGTATCTAAAAGGGGGTGTTACAAGGAGGAGGGAGAAACCTTGTTCTCCTTGACCTCTGATGTTAGGAGAAGCAGCAATGGACTTAAACTGCAGCAAGGGAGGTTTTGGTTGGGCATTAGGAAAAACTTCCTGTCGGGGTAGCTAAGCACTGGAATAAACTGCGTAGGGAGGTTGTAGAATTGCCGTCTTTGGAGATATTTAAGAGCAGGTTGGATAGACATCTGTCAGGGATGATCTAGATGGTGCTTGGTCCTGCCGTGAGGGCAGGGGACTGGACTCAATGACCTCTCAAGGTTGCTTCCAGTTCTAGTGTTCTAGGATTCTAGGAAGTATTTAATAATGGGCTTTTAGCAAGGTACTGCTGGTCCCCTCTTGCTGCTCTCACAAAACCAGCCAAGGACACCTCAGATCAATGCAATCTTCCATGTGCTTCATTGATAACTCTCCCTACCACCAACTTACTATCTCTATGCAGGGTTTTAGAGCCTGACTCCACCAGCAGCATATCCATGACACCAGTCCCTCTCAGGGTCTGGCCTCTCCTTTTCCTCCCCCATCCCTCCCAGCCTATATCACACCTGGCTAATTAGGCTGGCAGCTTTTTTTTAGTTCCTATTAGGCTCTGTGAGGTAGGCAGGCCTAAACCTGCCCACAGCTAAGGGACCCTCCCTCATCCTTTGGAGAGGCTCCAGAAGACCGAGGAACTCAAATTATTATGGGGGACAGCCGAAAATACAACAGGGACAGGTGTGAAAGTTACAGGGTCAAAAATGGGGACCTGAAGGGGACACAGAACAGAGAATCTGAGAAATCCCAGACAGCACCCATTGCTCCTGGAAAGTATCAAGGGAACCAGCAGGTGCTGCCCAGAGGAACTCTGCCCAGATGTGTGAGTGAAGCGAGGAGCAGAAATAGGCCCTAACATTACAGAATGCCCCCTCATGCAGTCTCCACTCTCTGGTCTTATAGATGCTCACTTTGGCCAGCACTAAGAGGAGGTGGGCAAGGAGGTCCTGTGACTTTGTGGGGCCATGCATCTAAAATTTTCTTCTCCCCTCCCCTCTTTGTAAACAGGATCTATTTTTTGAGAGGGGGAGTAACTAATCATTGGAATAATTCCCCAAGGACTGTTGCAAATTCTCCATTACTGACAATTTTTAGAACAGTGTTGATTGGTGGTGGCTTTCTTTTTTTTAAATCTATGGTCTAGGAATTATTTGGGCGAGGTTCTGAGGTCACGTTAGGGGAACACAATGCTCCATTCTTGCCTTAGAATTTATTCAAGGGGAGGAAGGGATGGAGATTTGAAACTTACCTTTTTGGCCATTCTGTGATCCTGTTTCTTTAGCTGTCTATTGCCATTCCTCCTGGAAGGTCATTTTGGTCATTACCACTTTCCAAATATGTGCCTCGCATTCATTGTGTGTCTTAATTATAAAACCCTTAAAAGGTGGTAACCTTTAAAAGGTAAAAATTATAATTTAAAAATTAATTTCCTAATTTTCCAGCAAGAAAACATTCTTCCTCTTTTAAAAGAAAAACTTCTAAAGTTGTTGCTCTGTACACTGAACATGATGATAAATCAGTGTGCTGCTAAACTCTTGACAGTGCTAATTTCTGTCATCTATGCTAATGCCCAATTGATGTTTCCCATTTAGCAGTTTAGAAGCAGCCACCCTGCACTACAATTCATCTTTTTCGGTAAACTCCCTGGAAATGGTGAACTCCCAGCACTGTCATTGATAAGGAAATAAAGTTTATTGCCTCACAAAGTGATTTGCCTCCATTCAATAATGGAGGAAGTAAAACCTATTATCAGAAGTCTCGGCATTTCAGTTAACTGCCAATGTGTGCACGAAGAGTTTTATTATTTGCATTATGATTGTGTCTGGATGCTGCAGTCAGGGATTGTGATCCCATTGTGCTTACACAAGTTCAGGTAATGATGAACGCCAAGAAAATCATGATATGTCTGCCAACATTTCACAGACAAAGAAAAAGGTGGCTAAATTATTATTTTTTTAAAAACCATACATATGCTCAGCTCTAGCAGTGACAGAATTTAATATAGCCCTTCTTTAAAGCATCCGCTTTATCAAGAGACCCCAAAACAGTCTGCCTAGAGGTAAGATGATTGAATCAGTTTCACTATTGGCTAAGGTGATGGCCGTATCTGTGAACTGAATTGGCGGATTGCTACCGATGGCCGAGATGATTTAATGCCTGTGAATTCTGCTACCGCTTGGTATGGTTTGCACTAACTCTAATGCAGTGATCTTTCACCGGGGTGGATGACTGGTGGCACAAAGGGCAATTAGATGCTAGCCAAACTCACTTTTGAAAGTTACTAGGATTTGGCACCTGATTCTCATTTCTACCTTTGAAAATCTCTCCTTGTGAAGTTACTGAGGGCATGTCTACGCTAGGAAACTCTTTTGAAATAACTAAAATCGATTTAATAACTCCCGAAATAATGTGTGTGTGTGTGATTGTAAACAAGGGCTACAGGGGAAGCCTTGAAATTAGTCAGAGGCAGGCTCCATTAATGTGGACTTGCTACCTTAGAGCCCCAGGAGGCACTGGGGATTAACTAGTTCGAATGACTCTGGGGAGTCATTATTTTAAAATAGTGGCAACGGAGCGTCCACACTACCGCTATTTCAAAATTAGCGTTATGCCTTGAGGAAAGCAGGAGTGCAGATTTCAAAATAACAAGCTTGGTAATGTGGACACTCCGCTTATTAATTCAACCTAAGGGAGGTTATTTTGAAACAAAGCCCTAGAGCAGACCAGAGCTTAACGTGGCTGAGTTCTTCCGGCCCTGTCAGATCGCACTTAAAGCTTGAAGACAGCTTTGGCTAAGGGGTGCTCTTTGCATGTCTTTTATTAAATCCCATAGGTGCTCTCTGTCCCAAGCAGTATTTAGGAGACTGATTGTGTTGCTTGGTTCTTCTCGCACTCAAATGGTGTCAGATTTCTTAACACAACTGTCGAATATTTCCATTTTCTGTTCTAGGTAACCCTTTAGAGATAAGGGATTATTCAACTCTCTAATGAATATTGGCATTTGTTACATGTTCTTTCTCATAATACAATTCCTTGTCACTTGATCTCCAAGGCATTTAGATGACTGTAATTTTGGTGAATTTCCAGCTTTCACATCCATATGTTCAGATGGAAATAACATTTCAGTTGAAGCATCATAGTTTGGTCTTTAAGATTATGTATTTGTCATAACTGATTAATCCCATCTCTTTTTGTGGTGCTTTGCTTGCATGTTGGTTGAGTTGTTTAGAAGAGCTATGTTAGCAAAATCTGAATCTTCTAGCCCTGGTCAACACTTAGACTTTATTTTGAAATAACCCACCCGAGGTCAAATTTATAAGCAGAATGTCCACACTACCAAGCCCATTATTTCGAAATTATGGGCCATGGAATTCAAAATCTGTACTCCAGCTTTTCACCAGGAGTAACACTAATTTCAAAATAATAGTGTGGATGCTCTGGTACTCCCCAGAGTAATTCAAACTAATTACCCCCAGTGCTTCCTAGGGCTCTAAGTCTGAGGTAGCTCATCCACATTAATGGAGCCTGCCTCTGACTAATTTCGAGGCTTCCCCATAGTGTGGGCATGCTAGTTTGACTTTATTAAATTGGGAATTAAGTTGAATTTACTAATTTCTCAATCGTTTCCTAGTTCAGACATGGCCCTAGTATACTGTTGAGCCATGTAATGCCGATTGTAACCTCTTTGAACTAGTTCTCAAACAAATAAATTGCACGTAGGAGCAATGAGAGAATCCAGTGTTTGACAGTGAGGTATTTACTGACTCTATCTCTGTGCTTATATCGAATGCTTGTAGTTTGTATATTCACATTAAATTTCAAGCCTAATAGCAGCCACACTTCCAAGGGCATTACAGAAATTAGTTGCCACATACAATTAGGCTATTGACTTGCTGAGTCTAAAATATGCTTGTTTCCCGTGTCTGATCCTGGAAACATTGCCTGGCCATCTCTTGACAAGGTGCTGAGAGGCACACGTTTCTACTAGGAGTTCCAGAGAAGATGTCCTTTGACTACCTGTGTGATGTATTTGTGCATTTAAGCTTCTGTTCCCATAAACCATTTTTGTAGGTGCTGCAGAGTCTAATCTCCAAAGCGCTCTGATGTCATCATTAATTGAAGCTTCAAAATTGCTTTCTTCTAGCGTGTTGTGAGAACTATAGGTTATTTCCCAAATATTAACATTTGTGAGTTCTTTGCTTTATTTCCTAGTCAACAACATGGAACAAAGTTTAGTTAGACTGCTGATAAACAATTTCAATGTTGTTGATCATCATGGCTTTTTGGGTCCATCCCAATAATTTGACTTGAATTCAGTGTACTCATTATTTGTTACAACAGTGCCTATTAGCATAATCTTCTGGGCCTTGCTTCTTGTTATGCCTTTATTTGCTAGATTAAGGAGACTTCTAGTATCAGAAATATTTTCTCTGTGTATAGGTTCTTTAAAACTATGATCAAATCACCACTTAACACTCACTAGGATGAGCCAAACAAATAAACTCCTTAAGTCTCCCATTGTAAATCGTGTTTCAGAGGGGTAGCCATGTTAGTCTGTTTCAGCAAAAACCCCAAGGAGCCTGGTGGCACTTTATACCCTAATAAATTTGTTAGTCTTTAAAGTGCCACTGGACTCGTTGTTGTAAATCTGTATTTTTTTTTATTTTTTTTTTAATTTTTTTACCTCAACCCATTCCTCCAAGACTCTTTTCTGAATTCTTTCCATTTTTCCTTCATTGTTTGGTATATGGTTAATTTTGTTGACCATGAACCAAAATCACAAATATGAGCCCTTCCCAATTATGAGCAAAACACTGAATCAAAAGTCCATATCCAAGATATGCTCTATGATAATGGGAAGGTCACTTAGGTTTCTATTCAGGAAAATACTTTCCATTTCTAGCCAATCATAGTTAAATTGCTCTCCCTCCTGCTCCCTCCCCCCATTCCACTTCCAGTCTGTTTTCCATGGCCCTTAAATTAAGGGAAGTACACACTTGCATTTTCTCTCACCCATTCCATTGAACACATTATTTCCTGAGTTCTAACGAGTTTGCCTGTTGTGGTTCTGCAGGTGACTCTGGTTCAGCATATCAAAGTGTTGGGGTTTCTGCTAGACCAAAGATGAGTTGGATTTATCTCCCTCTTCATTTTCCTGTGCTCAGAGGCAGACACCTATCCTTAACCATCGTCCCTAGCCTTTTGCCTGCAATGTGAGGAATAATTCCTACAGGGACAAAACAAAAAAAGCAGTCATGTAGCACTTTAAAGACTAACTTCAGAAGTGGGTCTGCCCCACAAAAGCTCATCACCTGTTAAACGATCTTGTTAGTCTTTAAAGTGTTACATGCCTGCTTTTTTGTTTTGTTTTGTTTTACCAAGATCAGACTAACACGGCTACCTCTCTGTTACTTCTCCTACAAGGAATTTAGCTCCCATCACAATCAATGAAGTCCCAGGGAGAAGGGAACTGAAATGGGCCCTGAAAGTGGCTGTTTCGCATGTGCTGAGTCATTGAATGACACGGCTTCTGCTGAAGATGATGACGAAACTCCCATTGACGATTGTGAACAGAATTAAGAACATAAGAACGGCCGTAGCGGGTCAGACCAAAGGTCCATCTAGCCCAGTATCCTGTCTGCCGACAGTGACCAGCACCAGGTGCCCCAGAGGGGGTGGACCGAAGACAATGATCAAGCGATTTGTCTCCTGCCATCCCTCTCCAGCCTCTGTCAAACAGAGGCCAAAGACACCATTTTATCCCTGGCTAATAGCCTTTTATGGACCTAACCTCCATGAAATTATCTAGCTTCTCTTTAAACTCTGTTATATTCCTAGCCTTCACAGCCTCCTCCGGCAAGGAGTTCCACAGGCTGACTACACGCTGTGTGAAGAAGAACTTTCTTTTATTAGTTTTAAACCTGCTACCCATTAATTTCATTTGGTGTCCTCTAGTTCTTCTATTTAGGAACTAATAAATAACTTTTCTTTATCGGCCCTCTCCACACCACTCATGATTTTATACACCTCTATCATATCCCCTCAGTCTCCTCTTTTCTAAACTGAAAAGTCCCAGTCGCTTTAACCTCTCCTCATATGGGACCCGTTCCAAACCCCTAATCATTTTAGTTGCCCTTTTCTGAACCCTTTCCAAGGCCAAAATATCTTTTTGAGGTGAGAGACCACATCTGTACACAGTATTCAAGATGTGGGCGTACCATAGTTTTATACAGGGGCAGTAAGATATTCTGGGTCTTATTTTCTATCCCTTTCTTAATAATACCTAGCGTCCTATTTGCCTTTTTGACTGCCGCTGCACACTGTGTGGAAGTTTTCAGAGAACTGTCCACGATAACTCCACGATCTCTTTCCTGATTTGTCGTAGCCAAATTAGCCCCCATCATACTGTACGTATAGTTGGGGTTATTTTTCCTGATGTGCATTACTTTACACTTATCCACATTAAATTTCACTTGCCATTTTGTTGCCCAAACACTCAGTTTGGTGAGATCTTCTTGGAGTCCCTTACAGTCTGCTTCTGTCTTGACTATCCTAAACAGTTTGGTATCATCTGCAAACTTTACCACCTCACTGCTTACCCCTTTCTCCAGATCATTTATGAATAAGTTGAACAGGATTGGTCCTAGGACTGACCCTTGGGACACCACTAGTTACCCCTCTCCATTCTGAAAATTTACCATTTATTCCTACCCTTTGTTTCCTGTCTTTTAACCAGTTCTCAATCCAAGAAAGAACCTTCCTCTTATCCCATGGCCATGTAATTTACACAAGAGCCTTTGGTGAGGACCTTGTCAAAGGCTTTCTGGAAATCTAAGTATACTATATCTACTGGATCCCCTTGTCCGCATGTTTGTTAACCCCTTCAGAGAACTCTTAATAGATTAGTAAGACAGGATTTCCCTTTACAGAAACCGTGTTGACTTTTGTCCAACAAATTATGTTCTTCTACATGCTTCACAATTTTATTCTTTACTATTGTTTCGACTAATTTGCCAGGTACTGAAGTTAGACTTACCGGTCTGTAATTGCCGGATCGCCTCTAGAGCCCTTTTTAAATATTGGTGTCACGTTGGCTACCTTCCAGTCATTAGGTACGGAAGCCGATTTAAGGGATAGGTTACAAACCACAGATAATAGTTCAGCAATTTCCCATTTGAGTTCTTTTAGAACCCTTGGATGAATGCCATCTGGTCCCGGAGATTTGTTAACATTAAGTTTTTCTATTTGTTCCAAAACCTCTTCTAATGACACTTCAATCCGGGACACTTCCTCAGATTCATCACCCACAAAGGACGGTGCAGATTTGGGAATCTCCCCAACATCCTCAGCCGTGAAGACTGAAGCAAAGAAATCATTTAGTTTCTCCGCAATGGCTTTATCGTCCTTGATTGCGCCTTTTATAGTTCGATCGTCTAGGGGACCCACAGGTTTTTTAGCAGGCTTCCTGCTTCTAATGTACTTAAAAAACATTTTGTTATTTCTTTTGAGTTTTGGCTAGCTGTTCCTCAAAATCTTTTTGCTTTTCTTATTACATTTTTACACTTGATTTGACAGTGTTTATGTTCCTTTCTATTTATCTCACTGGGATTGGACTTCCACTTCTTAAAAGATACCTTTTTGTCCCTCACTGCTTCTTTTACATGGTGGTTAAGCCACGGTGACTCTTTTTTAGGTCTCTTGCTATGTTTTTTAATTTGGGGTATACATTTAAGTTGGGCCTCTATTATGGTGTCTTTAAAAAGTTTCCATGCAGCTTGCAGGGATTTGGCTCTAGTCACTGTGCCTTTTAATTTCTGTTTAACTAACCTCCTCATTTTGTGTAATTCCCTTTTTGAAATTAAATGCCAGGGTGCTGGTCTGCTGAGGTGTTCTTCCCACCACAGGAATGTTGAATGTTGTTATATTATGGTCACTATTCCCAAGCGGTCCTGTAACGGTTATTTCCTGGACCTGATCCTGCGCTCCACTCAGGACTAAATCGAGAATTGCCTCTCCTTGTGGGTTCCTGCACCAGCTGCTCCAAGAAGCAGTCATTTAAGCCATTGAGAAATTTTATCTCCGCTTCTCTTCCTGAGGTGACATGTATCCAGTCAATATGGGGGTAATTAAAATCCCCATTATTATAGAGTTCTTTGTTTTGGTAGCCTCTCTAATCTCCTCAGCATTTCAATGTCAGTATCCCTGTCCTGGTCAGGTGGTCGGTAATATATCCCTACTGCTAATTTCTTATTTTTGGAGCATGGAATTACTATCCATAGCGATTCTATTGAACATGTTGATTCATTTAATATTTTTATTTCATTTGATTCTACATTCTTTCACATACAGTGCCACTCCGCCACCCACCCGGCCTGCTCTATCCTTTCGATATATTTTATATCCCGGTATGATTGTGTCCCACAGATTTTCCTCATTCTACCAGGTTTCAGTGATGCCTATTATGTCAATCTCCTCATTTAATACTAGGTACTCTAGTTCACCCATCTTATTAGTCAGACTCCTAGCATTTGTGTAGAAGCACTTTAAAAATTTGCCACTGCTTATTTGTCTGCCCTTCCCTGATGCATTGGATTCCTTTGTATGCAGTTGTTTGTCTGCTCTGGCCCATGGTTTGCCCTCTCCCCTCCTCTTTCTGACTACAGCTTAGAGAATTAGACCACCCAGAACACTCTTGAGAATTTCATACCAGGGAATAAAATACTGGAAAGACTGTGACAATCATATTTTTTTTATCCTAGCTTAAAATATCCCTAAATCAGAAATATTCAAGAGACTCATTTTAGTGATCTCTTTTTTTACCTTTCTGCAGTATGTCAACTTTAAAAGTTTTTATGCAATTGACACTTTCTTGCAAAAGCACATAGTTGGATCTGCACTTTGGTTGATATGCATGCCAGTTTTGTTAGTTTTATTTCATTATTTATCTTAGTAAAGTATGCGTCTCTCCTGGCTTCTGCTTGGGAATTTAAAAAAAAATTGAGTCAGTATTAATTATTTCATAGAAAGTCATGCCTAATTTGACACAAGTTCTTTAGTGGTTAATAAAAAAACACATTATACATTTAAGTGTATCTACCAACTAAATAATGGCTGGTTTGGGTTTTAAAATAGGGGTATTTAAATGCATAAGCAAATCTAGCATTGATGCCATTGGCGTATGTAAATGGGCTGCTGATTTCCAAACAAAATTACAAGTTTTTTCATGAGTACACAGAGCAAAAAAAAAAAAAAAAAGCCAAGCACCCATGTATATAACCAGTGCTTTTTGTGTGTGTGTGGTTTTAAAAAAAAAAAAAAAAAAGTGCCAGTACTAGGGTTGCCAGATGGTTTTGTTGAGCCAAAAAAAAAAAAAAGCAGCGGGGAGTAACCAGGAGCGGAGAGTAACCAGGGAGACCTAGGAAGTCAGGGCTGAAATGCGGTCGCGGCCCCTTTAATTGCCACATGTACCAAGCAGACTCCCAGTCTGGCCATTCTTATAGTCTTATGCCTTGAGTTACCATTTACAAACTGACACCTTGATCATCAGTATTCTTGTGTAACACCTATATACAATTAATATTTAGTTATGATGAACATAGTTCAATTTATGACTACAGTGTGTTTACTGGATATTTCTGGGTAGAGGGTACAGTGGTTTCTCAAAGACAAAGGACAAACTGGTTCTTTAGCCACGTGTCATCAAAATTGAATGGTAATCACCTGTTGAGGCCATTTAGAGACTGGAATAGATCCATCTCCATTTCAGCAACTACCATTATGGTGGTTCCTTGTTAGACTTCATGTCTCTTTCCCCGTAGAAGGAATTAACTTTATCTAAGGGTAACCCTTTGGAGAAAACATTTCTGAATTATGAAAGTGAGAGGCAAAAACACTCTGTTATCTCTCCCCTAAAATAACACAGAAATCCATTCTTTAGGGAGATTTTTTGACCTGAGAATTTGGTCAGCCATTTTGCTGGAGGACTGTGGTAAGGATTTCACCTCGAGCCAAGTCCTAGCTCATTAAAATGATTTCAAGTAGCTGCTAAAAAAATTTTTTTTTAACCATTTCTGATTTCAGTACTGGATGACTGAATCCATGTAATCAAATCGTCTTTAATTCTTAATCTAAACTGTGAGGTAACTCCAGTTAAAGGAGCAAACCTTAAAATATCGTCCTGATAAGCAATGTCCAATTCTTATGCCCTGAAGTTTGAATCTCACTCTTCAGATTTTGATGTTCAAAACAAATTTGTGTATCTATAACAATGGCCACAGTGTGTGTGTCATCAAATCGGCCTCAGACTTCCAGTGTATCATACGTTGTCTCTGGCTGAATGTCACACAGTTGCTGATATATTTATAAATTGGCTACCATTGCACAATAAGATATACAAAAATTTTCTAATAGACATCGCATAACTAGCTATTCCTGGGACCCCTTGCACAGACAAAACTATCTGATGTATAAATAATTCAGTGGACAGGTTCTGAAGCACAGCAGGCAGAGGGTTCCTTATAAGTAACCACTTCCCCATCACCCGGTTGAAGGTTATCTATTTAACCCATCTCCTCTCAGCGACAGATAAACATTTAATGGAAGATACTTATTTTCTTGCACTACGTGTTGGCACATAGCCATGTAACCTTCACATCGGTGACAGGTATTTATTTTCACCGCTACAAGCAGTGACACACACACGCTTAATCAGGGGTAAGCATTGCATTCCTTTTGCCCGGATAGATATTCATTTAACCATTGTGTCATGCTTGTGCAGACCAAATTTAACAAGGCTGTGAGACAGCTTAACCAGCCCTGTGAATTAAGGCTTGTCGTTCTCACACTCCCCTGTCCCCCAATTTTTCTTTAAACCTCAGGCCTCAATTGTCCATGCTCTGGCAGCTGTCACCAGATGTCGCTGTTGCACAGTTCTCGTGGTTCTTTTTCTTCAGTGTATGAGTGAATGTTCAGTCCTAGGGGGAGACGCTGCGGTCGTGTTTTATGCAGGCTTCTGACAGACTGCTTCTGGAGAGTCAGCTCTATGAAAAGAGCAGGGGAGTTGACTCTTTCGTTTGGTCGCTCCTTAGAGTCAATTACTGAGTCATGGTTATTCTCTGGGACCTGGGCACTAGCGTTAGGCTGAAATTCTTGTCAGAAAAGATTACCCTCCCTGCTGTTTGCCCCTCTCAGCTGCAGGACTCCTTTATATGTGTACATGACCTCAATTGAATTGGGAATATATACAATCTCCATTTGGCTACTATAGCAATTTACATGTCACTAGTTTTTCCTTAGTTGGGAAGCCAACCTGAAAAGCCCCAGACATCTGCTGCCACTTGGCACACAAGTGATTCTGATGTCAGAATAATTAGCTGATGCTGGAAGAAGGGGCAATGGTATCTGAGTTACAGTAACTCTTGAAAACCCCAGGTGAGATCCAGGTCCCGTTGTCCCTGCCCCTCAGGTCTTAAATACTAAGTAATCCAATCTAATTGAAAGAAACAATATATGGGTTCATTTAGGTTTAGGACTCAATCCTGTCTGTAAGTTGTCTTCAGTTTGAACAACCCCCTGGAACTCAAGGTAAAACTCCCAAAACTGAACTTCACCTTATTTAGTGTGAAATTATCTATCTGTCCACAATACTGCCTATATCCATTACTCTTTAGACAAACATGCAATTGATTAGTAAAGATTGATGAAATTTGTGGCCAAAACTCTGGACACGTCTCCACTTGCGAGGAAATCGACGCTGTGGTAGTCGATCTTCTGGCATTCGATTTAGCAGGTCTAGTAAAGACCTGCTAAATGGAACTCAGAGTGCACCGTTGTTGGCACCAGTACTCCTAGTCCTCACAAGTAATAAGGGAAGTCAACGGGGAGCATTTTTCCCATCGACTTTCCTCTGTGAGGACAGTGCCAAAGCTCGGCTTAAGGTACATTGACTCCAGCTACATTTTTATGTAGCTGGGACTGTGTACTGTAAGCCGACCTTCCCCCATAGTGCGGACTTGGGCTTTTTGGTGAAAAACACAGATTTGTTGACACTGAACCATTTTGTGAATTTTTATGGGTTTTGTTAAATTGTCAAGAAAAATTGCTGGAATTATCAGCAAACCAGAAAAGTTGCTGATTCACTCAGCTCTATTTGTTACTTCCCATGAAAACACCATCTACAAAATGATCTGTGCAATTGGGAGAGTTAAGCAGTCAATACTGTAGTGTCAATAACAAATAATCTAATCATTAAGAGGCTCTGCATCACGGAGGCAAAACGTAGATAGCACAGCTTTGGGAAACGTCAATAGTGATCTGTAGTAGCTAGTTCTGCTGGCTGGCATTGGGGTGACAGGATCCGGATAAGGGGAGAAGTGCTATGTTATCTACTTCCAACCTATGATTGGTCTAGTTGCCCATTACTTCTATTCCCCAGTCTGGGCCTAAATAAATATGTAGGCAGCAAAGTCCAATGCAAGTTATACACCCAAGTACTTTTGAGGACCTAAGCTCTCTGAAGAAACAGAACATAAGCTAGAGGAGGCATTTGGAAGAGTCAGCAATGCAGCTGCCACAGAAGGATTGTGGGGCACACTAACGTTGGGGTCCCCAGGGTATGGGCCATTGAGAGAGAAATTCCTGCCTCCCGTTCTGGGAGGCACTCAGCAATCCCAGCTCTGTTCTCTCATTTGAACATAGAGCAATGAAAGTGTCTCATGTAAACTGGTTCTATACCTTGTTCCTAAATGGCAATTTACAATACTGCCTTGAAGTGGTAAAGGTTGTTCTAAATCCCCCTCTAGATGGGGCTGACTGCTGGCTGAATGCTGACTAGTGTTTCTGTACATTGAAGATGTTCAAAGCAACTCCAACTGCAGGATATGAGTGTGTGTTTAGAGTATACATGTTGATAGAACTTTTATGTGTTTTACCCCATGCAATGATTCACTCCCTGAAACGTGTTCTTCAGGCTCCTAGGAAACCTATGAAAGTACCACTGCCAAACTATCATAGAGGTCCATCTTCCTCTGAACTCTGTTGCCATAGTCCCTATCAGGTTTGTAAAAATGGATGTGCATCAGGGGGCACTAAGTGCCCCGTTTAAATAGTTCTGGAGATGAAGATATACAAAGTACGCCACCACTCTCTCACACTCTTATCAGTAGATTCAGAATATTTCTTCACAAGCATTACCCAGCAAACTGCAGCCTAAAGTAAGATGTGCTAGCCCACTGAGGTTACGTCTGCCCTTGATGAATATTAGGATAAAGTACTGGTACCCGGAAATTTATCACAGGCTGGAAATGTGTAACATTTGAGTTACTTTCTAAAGTAATGTCTGATCAAACACATTCTTATCTGAAAAGTGAACAAGTTTATTTAAAACAATTTTCAACCTCTTTGGTAATAACTTCATTATTGTTTGGCACCTTAAATATTGAGGTCCAAATGCTTCCCAGTCCTGAAAATTTCAGGGATTTAGTGCCAACATTTTAGCCATGAATACCTGAGACAGCACATTCTGCAAAATGTGGTCTGATAGTAATTTATTCTCAATGGAGCTATAAATATTGCTTAGTGGTTTTAGCCTATGATTTTGTTTTAAGTTTGCTTTTTTTCCCTACAAAGAGGATATAGTAGTGGCAATAGGCTATATTGAATTGTCTGGCTTAACAACAACTGTTATAATGGAACCAGAGCCAGAGGGCCCATATTCCCGAGAGGGACAGTTTCTTAAGCAACACCAGGAAATGTGGGGCGTTAAGTTGGAGGTGTAACAGATGCATAGTCAGAGCACTGTACAATGGTTTAGTAATGTTTCATTTATTAAGTGTAACCTGTATTTAGTTTTATTCATTGCAGACAAAACATGGTGCACCTGAGCTGTGAGTGGTCTGCAGTGCAGCAGCTGGCAGCATGAGCCGTGAAACTTTCTGACACCCAGTGGTATACTAGATTTTACAGCCACACACCCACCTTGGTGATGGACCTGGTGGCAGGAGGAGTTTGAACTGTACACAGACCTGGGCATGTATGCAGGAAGGTGACAACAGCAGAAGAGTGAAACTGTTGAATCTTATTGATAAATGAGTCCTTAAAGTCTGCTCTGAAACTCACTACTTCACAGAAGTTCTAGGAGCACTGGACACCCATTGCTTCCCAAAGCAGAATGAAATTATGGAGTGACATAGATTTTTTTTTTTTTTCCACTAGATACCAACCCGAAGGGGAGAAGATTAATATCTTAAGCACGCAGGCTGCTCCATGCTATTTTGTTGATGTGGCCCAAACTCTCCAATTTGTGACAGGATACTCCATGGCACTTGGGATCGCTGCTGGTGGGAGCAGCAGCACTGGGGAGGTGATCTTACATTAGATAACTGCTTAGATAATGAGGCGTGCATCCAAAAAACTAGGGCTTTCCTTCCTTCTCTTTGGACAGCACAACTCCCCCAGCAAGTGCATGCTGTGAGCCAAAAAGCCTAACAGCATATTGGGGCACATTACGAGGAGCATTGCCAGCAGATGCAGAGAAGAGATTATTCCCTTTGACTCAGCACTGGTGAGGCCACATCTGGAGTGTTGTGTCTAGTTCTGGGGCTCCCATTACAGGAAGGATGTGGATGCATTGGAAAGAGTCCAGTGGAGGGTAACGAAAGTGATTAGGGGGCTGGAGCCCGTGATTTACAATGAGAGGCTGAGGGATTTGGGCTTATTTAGTCTACAGAAGAGAAGATTTGATAGCGGCTGTCAACAACCTGAAGTGGAGTTCTGAAGAGGAGTGAGAGCAGTTCTTCTTTGTGGTGACAGATGGCAGAACAAGGAGCAATGGTCTCAAGTTACAGTGGGGGAGGTCTAGGTTGGAGATTAGCAAAAACTATTTCCCTAGGAGAGTGGTGAAGTACTGTGATGGGCTCCCTAGGGAGTTTTTAAGTCTCGGCTTGACAAAGCCCTGGCCAGGATTTTTAAGTGGGATTGGTCCTGCTTTGAGCAGGGAGTTGGACTCAACGACCTCCTCCAGCCCATGATTCTGAGAGAATAGTAAAGGAGAGTGGGTGGCCAGAGTTCTGCACCCCATAATGAGATGCACTAGCTGTGGGGAAACAGCCTTGCAAGGAACGTGGCAACTGAAACTCTTCCATTGGTGTTTGCATGAGCAGGAGAGTCCCCAAGAGTCAGTCAGATTTGTACAAGAGGGGGATGGTACAGACAGAGGTGATGATGCTCTCCTTGAGTCCAAGATCTTATCAGGTTCAGGCTGTTGGGACAGGAGATGCAACACCTAAAACCTTTTGTATACCAGAGTTGATAGGGAAATACTTTGTGTAACTTCAGGTGACCGGTGAGGCCTTCTACAATGTGATTCTTGGAAAGGAGGGGAGGAATTCAAACACCTCCATGACACCGAGCAGGTGCAATCCAATGATGCAGCCTGTAGAGAAATGTGACCTCATAGTAACTGAGTTACGAAAGAACAGATTATGCCAGCTGAAGTTTGTGATGGTAGATAGTAAGTAGTACAGACCCCTACAAGGATACAGCCATGCAAGCCATGGCTGGTCAGGGCACAGAATCCGAATGGCAAACTCTCCAATTTGGGACAGGATACTCCTGCCCCCCGGGTGCAGCAAGACTGCCAACACTGGCTGCCCCAGAACTGGATCCAGCATGGGGAAGGCAGGTTAAGGGGCACCCTGAAGGTAGGGTGGTGGGGTGGGATGGGTCCTGGCATGGCTTAGCGATAGGGCATTCGCTTGGGGATAAGAAGGAAAAGAAGTACAAGAAGGAAAAAGGGAGAATCTATGGACAGCAGAGGCACCCTAAGTTTTTCTTAGCTATGTCTACACTTGCACCCTCTTTTGAGAGAGGGATGCAAATGAAGACATTCGAAATTGCAAATGAAGCCGGGATTTAAATATCCCGTGCTTCATTTGCATATTCGCGATATGGTGCTATTTTGAAATAGCGCTATTTCTAAATAACAGACACTGTTAAGACGCGGTTATCTCAAGAGAAAACTCTTCTCTCAAAATAACTGGTAAACCTCATTGTATGAGGAATAAGGGTTATGTCGCGAGAAGGGTTTTCTCTCAAAGCAACTGTCTTAACAGCGTCTGTTATTTCGAAATAGCGCCATAACGCAGATATGCAAATGAAGTGTGGGATATTTAAATTCCGGCTTCATTTGCAATTCTGAATTTCAAGAGAGGGATGCAAATGAAGACAGAGGGTGCAAGTGCAGACATACCCTTAGTGTGATGTTTGCATAGGTGGTGAGTACCTTGAAGGGAAGCTGACACTGGAAGTGGACTCCAAGCGAACCTGTGTAAGTACTGCAGAGGAAAATTCCAGAGGCACTGGTTAATCTAGTAGGCAAGAAGCTGGAACGTTTGCAGAGCTCTGGGGTATTGTAGCACCTAGAGAGGCCAGCACAGCCTGTAGTAAGCAGCATAGTGGTGGTGAAGAAACCATCAGGCAAACTACGTATCCATATAGACTCAAAGTAATTGAACTGGGAACTAAAAGGCCTCTCTTCACTGCCTGAAGTTGTTGACCTCTTGCGAGAACTTGGGAAAGCCAGAATCTTTACAGTCTGGGATGGGACGAACAGGCTGAGGCGCACGCACAACTGGATAAAGAGCCCAGCATGCTGACGAACTTTGCCACACCATTACCTCACTAGCGGTGCCTATGCATGCCACTGAGTATCAGCTCAGCCCTAGAGGTGTTATAGTAAAGACAATCATGTGCTGCATGGACATAACCAGCTGAGTCTACCGTAAGGGTCAAGTGATGAATCATCTTGAATTACAGCTTGATGGGGGGGCCACATGCAATGGTGTGTCACTCCTGTGCTAGGCTCCAGCCAATCCACAACCCAGGATCTGGTCTGATCCTCTGAGCCTCCCAGGAGAAACAGCAACTCAAGTCTGCTCAGTGTCATGCCAGAGCTTGAACAGCCCCACCAAGCCTTAGCCTTGTCCAGCTCGTTCTTGTTCCAGTCCTGTTCTTAGTCCAATCTTGCTTTGGAGTCCTGGTTCTGGCTGTGACCCATGTCTCTGACTACTAGGCAGGACCATCCCAATCACTGTTTCCAACAGTAAAGATGAGACCCACTCAGCTGTGTACTAGCAAACTTTTCTCAAAGGGACACAGGAGAGGGTCTAGGCATCCGGTTTTAACTGTTAAAAATATTTGCAAATATGGAAGAGGTGCCCTGATCAGTGGAAGCAGAGATAGAGGGCCAATTTCTGGAAGAACTGTCTTTAAAGGGATGCCAGGAGAACAGGGTACATGAAGTTAGTGTGGAAATAACACAGCCACATGGGTAGGTCAGAGCATGTAGCTGAAGAATGTTCCACAATCCTAAATGCCGAGAGTGACGCAGAATGGAAGTGAAGTTTAAATTCTGTTTACAGGTGCTGAAGGCTAGGTCTTTAAGGTGGGGGATTCTGACTGATCAAAGGCTGGTTGTCGGTAGTGAAAGGGCTTCTTGTGGCTTGTTGGATTGAAGTAGCAATGAAATGGTGACATGTTTAATCCAGCATTTATACAGAAAATAGAGGGCTTGAAAAGAACCATATAAGCTCTTAAGAGGGGTCTATTGTTTTCTCATTTCCTTGCCTCTCAAGATTGAGGTTTTTACACTATATTTTTGGGCCTGACTTACCCTCTTATCGTGCAATGTATTTTAATTGAAGCTTGCTATAAACTGGAGTCCCCAGGCAAAATTAATTTAAATACAGGCACATTGTGTTTGTGCATACAGCTCAATTAGTACATATCTTACCGCACTTCAAGTGTACTTGAGCAGCTATTTATGTATGTTTCGTTGCACAAAATGAATTTTATTGTGCATGCTGTTTTTATGTGTACCCCGTTAATGTCATCACATTTTATATACCTTTTTGGGAACTGCAGCCGTCTATATAATTAATGCAAATCATCCTTAGCAACGAAGTGAACTATTCTGAATGACTTTGTAGAGCTAGTGCATATTGACTGTGAGAATAAGAAACCTAGCATCGTGAGGAATTTTATTCTGTGCTGGTGTTCTGCTCCATTTGATGACTAACTGAAAGCAAAGGCTAAGAACAGCAAATCTAGCTAATCCTCCAATTCAGTAATAAACACTTGTGCCATTTTACCCTTGTTCAGCACAATAAATGCTTTAGTTGCCTCTTGCCAGCAGTATCCTACCATTGTATCCATATTAGCATGACTGTCTGCATCTTGCAAGAGCAGATGGGAAGGTTTGGTATGGAATCTCAGAGGTGATCATTGCAGCCATTGTAGCAGTTTGGTTTAATTATTATTCTAATATCCCACTGGTGTGAAATGTGAAGAGTAATTTAGATATTTCCATGCATAAGCCTATTAAGTCTATGGTTTGTATTTCTCTTCTGGGGCTTTTAGGATTTGTCTTCACAGAAATGATGCATCATGCTTGCACAGGGGGAAAAATGGCCAATTGAATATGTTCAACAGGTTTTGGAGCTCAGTGTGAGACTGTAGACAATTTGGTATGAGGGCTTAGAGCTGTGGCCTTCTATTAAAAAACCTGTAGTAATAGCTTCTGAATTGAGGGGCATAATAGTTCCTTCAATTCTAACTATCTTGAAAATACTGTTATCTCCCAGGAGTTTGCAACAGCTGCTTGAAATCTGCTCTCCATTTTTAAGCCATCAAAAGTGGTCTTCATGGGTTTCTCAGGGATCTGCCTACAGATCAGCTTGACCTTGCTATACCTGCTAGTGAACAAGAACTCTTTCTCATCTGGATGTATCATTTTACATGGTACTGTGTGTCAGTCAATATGCATTGAATGTATTGACTGTTGAGAACTTACTTTTAAGCAACCAGGGTTTGAAAGGTACATAGGCATTTCCAGATGCAGGTGAAAAGTTTACAAGTATTTTGAAAACTATCTAAGCAAACTAGGTGCCTTATTTGCATTGACTTCTGTAACTTGAAGATAGTGGGAACAAGTGTGTGTGGGTTTTTTTTTTCTTTTCTTTTCTGTCATAGAGTATGTGTCCATGTAAATTAACTGACCATTTTCCAAGTGGGGGGGAAAGTGTGTAAGTTTTTGAGAAAGTGGGGACCAGGAGGGACACTTCTTTCATACACTTTCCCTCTTTTTCAATTGGCCAAAAATGGGAAACAATAAGTATGGGGTAACGACTTCTTTATCCTTTCTAACTATTTTCCAGCTATTGCTGGCTGGAAAAGGGACAGAAAATGTGAGAAAGTGGAGGGAAATATGAACATTTAGCTGTTCCCATTGATGTCTGTGTGGTTGCTCACAACTTTTGAAAATCAGATCAATGTTGTTTTGGATAACATACAGTTGTAATTCTAAAACTTAAGTCAAGCAAACAATGTCTGTTGAATTATACTGCTTAAAATACCTAACTGAACAATAGGGATGTCTGTTTTGAGGAAAGACTAAAAAAGAAAGAAAAAAGCCTAGTATGTTAGCAACAAATCTCATTGCTTTACTGAGGCTATGTCTACGCTACGAGTTTTCTCGGCAAAAAATATGCTAATGAGGGACTCATCTTCATGAGTCGCAATCTCATTTGCATAATTTCTGCTGATCCGTTTAGTGCTGAGGTTTTTGCGCAAAAAGAAACGGTGTGGATGTTTTCTTTTTGTGCAAAAAACCCTTTCTCCATGAGATCAGTATACCTCCTTTTGGGGGGCATAAGGATCTTGTGGAAAAGGGGGTTTTTGCGCAAAAAGAGAACAGCCACACTGCTTGTTTTTGCGCAAAAACCCCAGTGCAAAAACGGATTGGCAGAAAATATGCAAATGAGATTGCGACATGCAAATGAGTCCCTCATTAGCATATTTTTTGTGGAGAACTCATAGTGTAGATGTAGCCTGAGGTAATTCCCAGAGCAATAAACGGTTCAAAGAGAAAGGAGGCTGAGAGCTAGTAACAAAATGAAAACTGACTTCTGTGTGGTAGAATTTGGATCCAGGTTCCAAATGCTCCAAAACTCAGAAATGTAGATGTTTAAAGGTTGGATCTGGCCCTATCCCTTTATAAGGATCAAAACAGTAGGTGGCTTGAAAAAGTAAATGACAGTTCTCATGTATGCATCACAAACTTGCAGTGGGGGATTTTACTGAGTTATTAAATGCAAATTGACTCCTTTGCTGGCAGTCTCAGTGGAGAGGCTCAGATTTGAATGAGACTGGGCAGGGGATCAAGGGTGATCAGTGCATGGAAGGGTTGCACTGCTAGTGCATATACTCAGCTAGATTTAGAGCTAAGTTGAAGATTTTAGACTAAAGGGCTCTCTCTCTCTCTCCAGTATTGATTATATAAATCTTAGTTTCAGTATATTGCTTTAAAGAATATCACAGTAGCCTGTGCAAAACGATATGAAAATTCTTTTCTTTCTGGAGGATAAATAACCCAAGTCCATTTATAAGCAATAAATAGAACTCTGCGTGGATATAAAATTGAGTCCTGCATATCCCACATCCGCGGATAACCGCGGATAACCACAGATACAAAGCAGATGTCCGTGGATTTGCAATAAGTTAATGGGGGGAGAGGAATATTTAGAAGCCTCCAAACAATCCTCTGCCCCGTATTTGTACATTTTAATTGAGGAAAAGGATATCAAATGTGTAACATGAAGAACAATGCGGGGGGGGGGGAGAAAAGAGAGACGGAAACCAGTGGTAATGTAGAATGACAGCTACTACAGAGGTCTTGCTGGCAAGAAAAGGGCAAACTCATTAGACCTCTGAAGTTGATTTCAGACCAAACCAGCAGGTCTGGAAAATTGGCTCCTCACTGTTAGACAGGAGATTAAACAGAGTTATGAAACAAAATTCATTGAAACGGAAGTGTGTTTATTTCAGTAACAGTTTTAAAAATATGGCTTCAGTGAGAGCAGAACGACATCACCTGGTGATTAGGGTATTGGTCTGAGGGGGGACCAGGTTCATGTCCCTCTCCTCTGTCTGGCCAGCTCTACACTGGGATTAGTCTGAAATACCACCACCACCACCACCACCACCACCACCACTCCCAACGTCGAATTTGTAAGCGGTGTGTCCACACTACCAAGCCCATTATTCTGGAATAAGGGGCCCTGGAATTCAGACTCTGTACTCCCGGCTTTTCACGAGGAATAATGCTAGTCCCAAACTTGTAAATCCAAAATAACCTTATTGTGGATGCCACTGGTGCTGCTAAATTTGAACTAATTGGCCTCTGGGAGGCCCCCTGCAGCTCCCCAGCGTGCTTCCTAGGGCTCTGAGTCTGAGGTAGCATGTCCACATTAACAGAGCCTGCCTTGTACTATGTTTTGATTCTTCCCCCACAGTGCAGACATGGAAGTTTGAATTTGTAAAATCTGGTACTCAGAAGTTGAACTTAGTACATTTGAAATAATCTCCTAGTGTAGATACAGCCTCAGAGTGAGTGTTCTGGGATGAAAATTTCTGTTCTGAATCACCCTGAAGAGGAAAGGTTTGAATCTGGATCTTCCACATGCCCAGCCAATCTCCTAATCTCTCTTGGCTATTTCAGTATCTCTTGCTGACGTGAGAACAAGCATTTTGAAGTAATTCTGTTCCAATGCGGAATGACAACACATTCCAAAATCTTGAAAGTTGACATGAAATAGCATTGTCGTCTTTGTCAGCTCTACTTTTAAGTCATGCCAATGAGAGACAGTTGAATTGAACTGACTCCTGTTGGCTGCAATACGTTTTGCATCAGAGACTTAAACTTTCAGTAATGTGTTTCTTGGAGCTGAGTCTAGAAAATGCGCAAAACAAGAGGGAGGCAAATTAAAATCCTAAGAGGAAATGTAACAGTTCAATGTTTGTTTAAAACTATAAGTGATTCATTTTTAATGCCTGAATTGGATGAAGTTTCTTCTCTCCCCTGCTATCAATTTATTTTTATTCTCTTTTGTTCAAAATTGGATTAATGTTTGAGGCAGAGGGACAGAACAAAATATGGGTAAAGAAGCATATGGCAATGTGAGCTAAGGAATTTATGGATCTAATCTTCCCTAAAAGGTTTATTTCTTCACGGGTGACAGCAGCATTGAATTTTTAATTTTTTTAACCTACAGTGCAATTTGACACATGTGCGAGGAATAAGAAATACGTTCGTAACCAGAAAAGCAGATGGAATTGCTGTTAATGGTCGTAGGAGATAATTCTCAGGAATGACTGCATTGCTGATTCATCAGTGCTTTACCAACTTGAAAATGAGCCTTCATGTTATAGTATTCAAAATGTTAGTTCCCTCAACAGTCTCTGACATTCTGGGGAAAAAAAATGGTCCCTTGTATTTATAGCCTGGAAGGAATAAAACTCCTGGATTAAAACACCACTGAACTGAAGGGTGTTCAAATTTGAACACATCTGGATTTGAATGTCAATAGTGGGGCCATGTGATCCTCTGGTGTAAATGAGCATAACACTTCAGTGTTATGTGCTATGATAGTGTGCACCAGATTTAGGTCTGGTACATGGTCCTTTCTCTTTGGAATAGCAAAGCAATGCTCACCCTGAAATTTGGGATGGTGGAAATCTGGATTCCCATGTATTATTGACTCATTAAATTTCCTCTTGCTTTTTTCCCCCCTTTATTGGTGTGGATGGACCTTTCATCTCCATTTCCTGTTGCAGCAAATATTTTTCAAATTATTTTGGTGGGGAAGAGTGAAACTTGCATGTCAAACTATGACTTAGCCTTCAACTAACACAGATAGACCTTGATGAGCCTGTTTTGCAGTAGACTAACGGAGATGAATCTTTTAGCTCATGCCATAAAGACTCCTGTATTTAGATCCAAAGGTACCAGGCTTGAATCCCTACTTCTGGCAAGCCGTGCATCACCATGGAAATACATTAAAAAAAAAAAAATTCATAGTGGGAAAGGCAAGAAGTCCCTCCATAGTGGTAGAAGTGGTAAATACAATAGGGTCACTGCCTAACAAGCCCAAGCTTCATGGTAGCAATCCGAATATCTGCATAGGTTAGGGTGAAGTTCCAACCGCTGGACACAAGTACCAACTTGGGATGTGGTGGTGGAAAGGAGGAGTTAGTGGGATGAAAGCACTCCTACTGTCTGGAATTTGGTGTAATAGGCATGCAGTTTGACTTCCTTGAATAGATTCTCCTTAGAAGTTGTCTGGTGTCCCCCCACCCACCTGTACCCAATAAGAAGCTACTAAGAAGCACTTTGATATTTAAAAGGAACAGCCATATACAGGCTGATGCAAAGCCCCCTTTGGGCTTTCTCTGGGTGGAAGTGCAACTACAATTGATATTTAGAGAAGCTAGGATGTGGGCAACACAGAGTCCGCCACAGGGCCAGATTCCTGCAAATAGCTCAGCGATCCCAGAAAACAATTTGTATCTATAGGGCCTCATTCAATGCCTGTGGGAGCAGGTGAGAGGTTTCCTAGTGATGGGTACTGGATCAGACACTGACAATTTAGCCCTATTCTTAAAGTAATAACAGGCGGCATAAAGGCCTTCATTTTCAGTTTTTGCAGGCAATGTCATTTTACAAAATCAATTCATTATTGGGTTTTTGGGTTTTATTTAACCTGACTTGTGGGCCACTTAAGTACATGAAAATGCTGGTTAGATTAAGAAAATTCTATACATTACATGAAAGAGGTGTTTAATAAGTTAATGTAAGTGTAAATGCAAAGCTGTGAGAGTAAGTTTCCTACGGAGGGGGCGGAATCTCCGTCCCTAGAGGCGCCTACGGAGGGGCGGAATCTCCGTCCCTAGAGGTTTTTAAGTCCTAGCTTGACAAAGCCCTGGCTGGATGATTTAGTTGGCATTGGTCCTGCTTTGAGCAGGGAGTTGGACTCAATGACCTCCACAGGTGTCTTCCACTCTTATGATTCTAAGGCAGCGAGTCCCAACCTTTTCCAGATGGGGACCCATTTTGACAATTCAGGAAGAGTTGGTGACCCAAGGCAATTCAAACACGGGGGGAGGAGGGGGCCGCAGAGCCAGCTGGGGAGACACTTGGTGACCCTTCTGAAATGTAATGGCGACCCATATTTGGGTCACGACCCATAGCTGGGAAACAGTGTTCTAAGGCAACATAATGGAAGATCTACCCACCCACTGCGTGTGCATATGTGTATGTGCTGTTAATGTACAGTTCATGAAACCAACTGCAGTTTTAAACTGCTTTTCTCTTCAATAATCATACTTGTTTTTATTTGCTGCTTTCTTTTGTCTTCCTGGCATAGGACTTGAAATGTAGGTGACTTTGATCCTGGCCTGATGCCACGGGTATGTCAGAGCTATTCTGCCAGTTTGGGCGGCGGGGGGGATTCCATTTTTCTTCAACCCCCCCTGCAAAATGCATCCATCTTCTCAACTTTTCACTTTTTCCTTCCATAATACACCCACGACACAGGGTGTGTATTAATCCTAAGACTGTCAACAATGACAGCACTCAAAGGGCTCTTTCTGTCACCAATTCATTTGAATAGGCCACTTACAAACCTATAAAGCACACAAATGGAACAAAAGCCCATAACACTAACGACGTAATGATTATTGCTATTGATAAACATGACACTAAAAATAGTTATATTTGTTAATGGCAACTCAGTGGCAAGCTAATGGGCTAATAGAAGTACAGAAATTGATTAGTAACAAACTATTTGTGTGCGGGGGATTGTGCTAATGAAGATATTGAGCAATAACTAGAACTGGAGTTGAGATTCATCATTAAAACTCTTAAGGCTGAAAGGGACTCTTGGATTAGTCTTTAAAAGAAGCACAAAGCAAACTTTTGTATGCTGGTTGCACAATAAGAATAAAAATAGGGTTTTTTTTCTCCTCATGTAACTTATATTTGTGTTACAATTATAGGACATATCTAGATAATGAAGTAGCCCACAATTTAAGGGGTTTTTATGTCCATCAAGGTTAAGTGTTGCTAGGTATGTCAAAACTGTGGAAAACAACCATATTTTAGTGGTATTTTGATGCATGCGGCTTTCCATATTGTATGTGGCATCCTTTCAAAAATGGCCTTTTCTCTGCATTAAAAAGCAAACATTTTGTTACATTATCATTTTTTTCCTATAGTATGAATGATCTTCTGACGGTATTGTTCTTCCTTACCAGTGCATCATAAACTTAGCCTATGTACACTGTGATTCCTATCCTATTCCATTAAGAATGGTGATTGGATCAGGCCTTAAGGCTCAAGAGATGCCGCATATATGACGTCTTAATACCGGAAGATATCAAAGCAACCTCTCAGAGGCCTCAACTGAGATTAGGTTACAGAGCACTAGAAGAGGTACAAAAATTCAGGGTCTGTGTACACTGCAGCTGGCATCTTGTATAGGGGCCTATTGCCCCCACACCCCATCATGTTTCTTCACCCTTGCAATCTGGTCACCCTACCTCATAGAGCTCCCCTTTAAATTTGGTGGGCTCATCATAGATACAGTGATCTGCCAGTTTGAAATATCTAGCAGGGTCAGGATTAAAGGTGGGGATCTAGGTCTTTTGAAAGTGAGTACCAACATGTTTTCCTAATGGTTCTCTTCAAGCTATGTACATCACATGACTGCCCTGTACCCCCACGAGAGATGCAGTGCACTCCACCATATGAGACATTGTTTCAATTGTTTAAGCAGGATATCCGGTTAAAAGTGCAAATGAGGTTAAATTATTGTGAACCTTGACAACTTCTCTTTGTGATCATGTAATGAAAAAATATAATTGAAATGCAAAGGTAAAAAGGCTTGTACAAAAATAGATTGACTTTTAGACTTGATCTAAAACCTGGACGAGCAAATTTGCCCAACAAATAGGTAGGTTGCTGAAAGTTTTCATTAGGGAAGGGTCATTATCTCTGTGGTGCTGCCAGTGACTGCCTGCCTCTTATTGAGCATGTCCAAAAGGGCAGCTGTATCCTTATGGTATGAAAGTATGCAACGTGCAGCTTTAGAAGTCTTTTGGTGAATTCTAGTAAGCTGCTAGGGAAGAATTTGTGCGGGGCTTTTTTTTTTTTTTTTTTGTGCCACATGTCTCCAGTATGGCCTGAATCCTAAGTCCCTCAGGACCTGATCTTGGACTCATACCAATGTCAGAAAGCACTTATGTTTGTGATGGATTCTTACATCAACTTTGATGAAAGAATCCAACTCCAGCGCATGCTTAAAGTTAAGCAAATGTATAAGTGCTCTTTTGGCTAAGAATGGGCTTAAGGAGTTTTGTGGTTTGGAATCTAAACTTGGGAGAATTTTATTGAAGTCAGTCAGTGAAATTACACTGGCCTGAAGGTGGGATGAGCTCAGAATTAAGTAAGTGTGGTTTTAACCAGAATTATCAGTTGCTGTTGAATTTGTTTTCATACTGGACATTTTAAGGAGCTATCTGAACAGATAATGCATAGAAAGGCTTTGTCTCAAAGGGAAAGACTTTTTTGCAATATAATCTAAGATATTAGACTAAAGATATTAAACTACACCGATGTGATTTGACAGGTGTAAGATACCCTTTATTCTGATGTGAACACTTGCCCAGCATTGCCCAGATCCTTCAGGGCAGAGAGCTGGCAGTGTGGGAGGTGCAGGAGTCAGTGCAGGGCGTTGGGGAGAGGAAAGGGGGGCAGGAGGCTGGGGCATGTGAGCGAGGGTTGGGTGTTTAAGGTGGGGTCAGGGTGGGGGAATCCTGTCTGGTGGGATTTTATCTCCTCTTCCCGCCTCCCCGGCTGACAAGCAGCAAGGGCCTTTTCTTTCCCCCACTCCCCAGCCCTTCCAACTTGCACTGCAGCCAAGGGCTAGGGGGGCAGGGTTTGGGGCAGGGTACTTACCTGGTCTGGTGGCAGGCAAGACAGCAAGCCCCAGCCCCAGCTTGCCACTCTGGTGGTGGTGGTTCAGCTGCCCCCAGTGGCTACTCTGCAGTATCACATTCCTCCAAACAGCAGTCCCTCCTTCCGTGTTCTGGAAACCAGTCCCATTCCTGGCACTTCACATTTTCCTGGCACCACCAAACTCTGTCCTCGCTTTAAGTTAGCGAAAGCATGCATCTCCTTATTTGCACCATAGCTTTCAAGGTATGGGATTGACACCAGACCCTGAATTTTTCCTAAATTATAGATTCATAGGTTATAAAGCAAAAAGGGGCCATTGTTATTGAGTCTGGCCTCTTATATCACACAGGTCATCAGAATTCCCTGAATTATTCCGTTTTTAAAAGCAGATCATTCAGAAAAAAAAATCCCTCATCTTGATTTATAACTTGTCAGTGATAGAGAATCCACGACAAACCTTGGTAAAAATTGTTCCAATGATTAATTACCCTGATTGTTTAAGGCACACTATTTTAAAGTCATCATTTGTATAGTTTCAGCTCCCAGCCATTGGATCTTATACCTTTTGTTTGCTAGATTGTAGGTCGCTCTATCAAATTGCTGTACCTCAAATACATACTTATTAACTGTGACAAAGTGACCCCTTCACCTTTTCTTTGGTAAACTAGATAGATTTTGTTCCTTGACTCTTTCACTATAAGGCATGTTTTTTAATCCTTTGTTTCATGTGGCTCTTCTCTGAACCCTGTCTAGGTTTTTTTTTAAAATTCTTCTTGATTTGTAGACTACCAGAACTGGACACAGTATTGCACAAGCAGTCATGCCAGTACCATATACCGAGGTAGTCTAATTTTCCTGTTCTATAGTCCTCTTTGTGCATCCCAGGGCAGCATTAGTCTGTTTGGTTCTAGCATTGTTTTTTTGGGAGTCCATGTTCACCTGATTATCACCATAACCATGTCTTTTTCTCTGTCACTACGGAGTCCTTGTATTTTTTCCCCTGATCTGTTACTTAATATTTGGCCAAACACATACTGTTTGCTTGCATCGCACTTTCTATTGATCTAATGGATCTAGTTGGATCTAGTTGATCCATTCCCTGTTCATTTTTACCACTTTCCCCATCTTTGTATCATTGCATATATTGTTAGTAATTTTTTCTTTCACATCATTGATAATAATGTTAAATAGTGAGGAGCCCAAAAACAGTTCCTGAGACCCTACTAGAAACAAACCCACTCAGTGATGATTTCTGGTTTTCCTCCCTATTGCCAATTACAAAGTTTTTCTTAAGGAATAAATATGTGAAGACAGATTTGCATACTCACGACATATACCAACCACAATAAAGCAGATGAATGCTAAGCACAGAAGAGTTCAGGCTAGGCACGAGCATTACAGAAAGAATGCAAATGCATTTTAATATAAGCTATCAGAACAAAAGACATAGCTCTTACTTCAGTACAGAATTTCCACTCTGCTGTTCCAATATATAGCTCTGCGTTGATGGGGAAGGAGGAAATGTGCCACTTCATTATCTTCATTTCCCCCCCTCTTTTTTGCTTCGGTGAACAATGCAAAAATAGCAAGGGCATTGAAGTGCCTTTGCCAGTCATTCCTGCAGACTGATCACTCTATGAAAGGTTAGGACAATGGTAACTGATCATGATCACCTGCTTTTCATGGTCAGCTGATATAATCAACTCTGCCTTCTGTGTCTTCGTGACACTTGATAATTATAAATATGAACAGCTGACGGACATTTCACTCTAGACAGAGTCTGAATGAGGCACTTTCCAGCATTTTATATGATGTCTGACACTACTAGGTTCAAACAAGTTTGAGCTGCTTACCACACTCTTATAATCCAGGAGCATCTTTTATATAATTAATTTAATGAGATTTCCTTTGCAAAATGTTAATGACTATTCAACCGGACCCTTGATATGGACAGCATCGGCACATTTATGCTTAGTTTGTTTCTTGCCTTGCTGTGTCTTCCTTTTTTCTGTTGATCTTTGCAAACTGGCAGTTTTTTAGAAAAATAAATCTGGCAAAACATAGTATTTCTCAATTTTAGTTTAAGATGCTACAGGTTGAACCTCTCTACTCTGGCACTCTCTGGTCCGACAACATCTGGTCTGGCATGATTTTAGTTGGCCACACCCATGAGAAGTGGACATCTGGCTAAGTTTTCCACAATCCCCTAAAGTTTATTTACAGCCACCAGGCCTGACTCTGTGTTCTGTGCTGTTAGCTCTAATTTACCCCTGCATGTCTTTGTAAGAGCCCAGTGAGCAGTTGGAAGTGGTGTTAATGCTGCTAGACAATATTGATCGCCTGTGGTTTGGCAAATTCTCTGGTTCAGCACTGGTCCGATCCTGAGGATGCCGAACTAGAGAGCTTCAACCTGTATTGAGATAAGAGCTATCCTTTTTTAAGAATCGATATTTGCTTCGCAGCTCTTTAACTGACCAATTGACCTCTTCTCTGGATTCAATTTTGGACAATGTTCGGATTTTCTGCAGAACTTTCTTCATCTTTAATTTCATGCAACTTTATGTACATTATCTTGAAGTACCACTAACTGTCAGATTTTTTTTAAAGCCCTCTTATATCTAGCTCATTTTTATTCCAAGTTTGAAACTGCTCGATTAATTGAAATACCTGGTCTGAGTGCATAATCCAAAATGAATATTATCTATTTCCTCATGTGCATGCAGTCACTATGTTAACCTCATGCACCTGTATGTCACCAATCCAGAAATTAAAGATTTAGCCCATAAACATTGTTAACTCAATGTTTGAATGCAAGTGTGTATTACATATTCCACACTTGGCAGAGTACAGTTCAGTCTATGACCCAGATGGTTGGATCTGGAACTTGGGGGTAGTTAGCTACCACTGCTTTGTCAGAACACCTAAAAAATTGAGATAGAAGAACACTGAAGAAGCAGAGGTAAGAATATAGGTCCTGACCCTATTCATGTATAGACTTAATTCTAAGCTCCTGCGTAGTCCCAACAGCATCAATACATCTAATCATCTGCTTAAAGTTAAATACATGCACAAGTGTTTGCAGGATCAGTGCCTTAAATAGAAATGTAAGTGCCAGTCCTGAAAGCTGATCCATTGGCTAGAATGGAACTCCCTGCAACAGATGGGCAAGAAACAGTTTTCCAGCTCAGTGAAAATATTCAGATGTTCCCAACCCAAACTTAGTCTCAGTTTTTTGCAAACTGAAAATGCGGGGAGAGGGAAAACCCTGTTGAAGGCCATCAAAATGCTTTGTTTCAATCACTTTTAAATGTTTAATTTTAATGTCAACCTTTAGAAAAATCCTCAGAGGGGGTAGCTGAGTTAGTCTGTAACTGGAAAAACTTTTAAAAAATCCACAACAAATAGTCTTGCAGCACCTTAGACTAACGAAACATGGAGATGGTATCATGAGCTTTCGTGGGCACAGCCCACTTCAGATGCATGGAGTAAAGAAGTGGGTTGTGCCCACAAAAGCTCATGATACCATCTCTATTTTGTTAGTCTTGCAGCACCTTAAAAACTGTTTTGTTTTTGTTTTTTTTTAAAACTATATAGCTTAAATTTTGAAATGAAAAGAGGTTTTGAACAGGAAAATTGCAATCTTTTGAAAACCTTGAAATGAAAATTTCAACAAATTTGAAATATTTTTAAGTTGAAAAAAACGTGTTTGAAACTAGCCTTTTCCCATGGAACATTTCAGTATTGACAAATGGGAATTTTCCAATGGGGGAGGGGGGGGGGAACCATTTGGTTAAAGAATGCCTGATCAGTTCTCTTCCATATCACTATAGAGATCTTCTTCTGTGCATCAGCATGTGAAAACAAGGCCGTACTGCTCTTCACTATTCAGAATAATCTTGGTAATCCAATGTTTAGATATGAGAGAATTATTTACTTTCTTCAAAAGCAGTGATAGTTCAGAATCAAGTTCATGACTGAAGTGCATGTTGGCATGGATCAAGAAAGGTATTTTACATAGCGGGAGTTGTGTACCTTAAACTGACCGTCTAGGTCTAGTGTAGACCTAGACCTGGCCTAAATGTTCGATTCCATGATATTTCTCCTGCCAGAGAAATCTTTCAAAAGTCTTTTGATAGTTTTGGTAGGCCTTCCTAATGATATTGGCCATAAACAAATTCCATATCAGGCTTTAACAACCAATCATCAGTCGTCTTTTCCTCTTTGCTCAGTGAACCTATGATAACTAAGATACATTTGCCCAAAGGTCACAGAACTGAGATCAAAGTTAATAGAACTTGCTTGGGTATAAAAGCCCATGCTTTGGACATCCATCCTGTGTTAAGTATCTTTTGACTGTGTAAAGACATGTAGGCTGTGTCTACATTGGCACCCCTTTCCGGAAAAGGGATGCTAATGAGACCAGTCGGAATTGCAAATCCGTGGGGGATTTAAATATCCCCCGCGGTATTTATTACATAACTGCCACTTTTTCGGCAGGGTTTTGCGGAGAAAAGCGCCAGTCTAGGCGATCTTGCGGAAAATAAGCCCTTTTCATAGATCCCTTATTCCTACTTGAAAGTAGGAATAAGGGATCTTGGAAAAGGGCTTATTTTCCGAAAATCACGTCTAGACTGGCGCTTTCTCGGCAAAACAAGCAGCGCGCAGCCATGTTCATCTAAATGCCGCGGGGATATTTAAATCCCAGTACAATTCGAAGTCTCATTAGCATCCCTTTTCTGGAAAGGGGTGCCAATGTAGACACAGCCATAGTTTGCAGTCTTATAACTGTGGTGTTTACATACGGAAGATCACAGTTTACAAAGGGCAAGCTCCTCTAACAGTACATTCATCAATTCATTATGCATCCACCTTTCTTCAGCTGCATAATACAACAATAATCAGCCTCGTATCTATTTACTCTTTCCCAGGAAGAACAATCTTTTGCTGAACTCAAAGAAACTGCCTTAAAAATACAGAACCTTCCACCAGTCCCTTTTTATTCAGTATAATCCCTAGTTTAGGTTATGGTATATTTAGTTCAACATTTTTCTGGAAAGCATCAGAAGAGACTAAAATTTAAGTCTACTGGTGAGTAAAGGAAATAAACAAGTCACTGATCGTTCTGCAATGAGCCAGCTGGTTTATTTGGTAGGGCAAGATTGGGCCCTTTTAAGGAGGACAGGGACCCAGTTCAGAATCTTGCTCCATGGTGCTGAAAGATGAGGAAGAGCAAGTGATATTGCAAGAGCATCTAACAGAGCCAGAGGGTTGTGTGTGAGAGTGATGTACAGGGTATTTTGTTAGCACTAAGTGATTTAGCAAGCAGGAGGACTAGTAAGAGCGAGATCTTCACTGAATGTAAATAGATGCCAGTGTTGCATATTAGAAACCTCATGTATTTAGGTGCATTTTACTCTTGAAAATTACACTGCACAAGGCCCTGCTGTCGCGATGATATTTAATCTAACAATGTCACTCCCTGGCAGCATTGTTGCTTACATTGATATTGGCATTGTGCTCTCCTGTCCCAAGCATCTGAACCTTTTGTGCTTGGGCCCTGATATTGTGACATCCATGGAGGGGTCAGAGCAACTCAGGCTTGGGGTCACACTATATATGGAGGGAAGAGCAAGCTACAGAGAGAAACTAAGCTAGAAAGCAGCCTGGTCACTGGAATTTGTGAAATAGATTATATTGTGGGATTTCAAAGGCCGGTGCTGAGTACTTAACTTTTCTTTCACTGAAGTCATTGGTAAACTAACTTCAGTGGGGGCGGAGTTAAGCTGATATTAGTATGACAATAGCATCCAGTGGTCCTAGTCAAGACTAGGACAATATGCAAAAATATGTAAAGGTGGTTCCTTTTGTGAAGAGATTATAATCTGAATAGGGAGGAGGCACAAGGGCTAAGAAGGTAGACAGGCAAGGTTGATTGCCCATGGTCACATGGCAAGTCCACAGTAAACCTGAAACTAGAACACCCCTTTATCTGACTTAGTCCAGTGTCGTAGCCACCAAACCACACTGCCTCTCTTTGCTTTTTTTAGATGTCCTCTATATAGATGAATACAGGGAGTTATGGAAGTCACAGTAACTAATATTTTCAAAAAGATTGACTCTTACAATAAGCAATTTCCTCCTTCCTTATCTCTTCCTTGTCCCCTTGCCCCCACCTTCTGTTCTATGTAGCTGATTCATTAGTTTGTAATTTGTTTACTTTTTTCATTGTATCCCTCTGTTATATAAAGGTCATGCCAATTCACTTTCAGAATATGATCTGAAGAAGTGGGTCTGCCCCACGAAAGCTCATCACCTAATAAACTATCTTGTTAGTCTTTAAAGTGCTACATGACTGCTTTTTTTGTTTTCTCAAAAAGATTGTCTGAATTCACAGCTATTTGGCATGTCCTGTCTTTCTGTTGCTGTCAGGCCTTTTATCTCCTTCAGATAAACCAACAAGCAGAGCTAATGAGTATATGGTAAAGAATGCCACTGTGCAAAGCTTAGGATGACCTTGCTTATTATTTTCATCCCTAAACCCATATTAGATATTCCTAATGAAATAATTTTGGATCCAGGGGTTTTCTCAGTCTGAGTGAGAAACAGAACAGTGAAATAAAATTTCATCCTTAGTTTAATGGCATGTTCTCCATAAAACCACTCTGAAAAGATCAAACACGCTATTCACCGACCCTGATACCTGTACTACTTGCACTTTGAAATATCCATCATCGTCATAATTGTAATGAAACCATGGGGAAAAAATTCTGAGAAGGGTACCAAAAGCACTGCATTCTGCTTGGCCTTCATTGCTAAGCAATTTTCGTACAATGAGCTAGGCGAAAGAAAGCTAGACCAGTCAGAACACACTTGTTTTAGCTAAAACCATCCCTCTTTCTTTTGTATGCAGCAATGAATGTGATAGCAAAAGGGGCAAATCAAAAGGGCCTTCCCCAATCACTTTCAAAAGTCCTTTCCATAACTACTTTATTCGGGCCAGACTCTTGGGCTTGGTTCTTGATTGCTTTGTGCTCACTTACATCGCATGGAAGCGATGAGTGTAAAATGCTACCTTTCTAATTTGATTGTTATTTCCTCCACCTATTTGCACTGGGGTCAATGAAAGGCAATGGAGACCCAGGTCGTCTGAGTGGTGCTAACAGATTGGAGTTAGTCGGCAAGCATTGATAGTAAGGCAAGTGAGACCTCTGGTTAATACATGAGAATTTACTTGTTTTACTACTGCCTCATCATGTACTAGCACTTGTTGATACTCCCCATTACACCTCCCCTTGCTCCACCCACCATAAATGTGGTGATTCTAAGATGCTGTGCTCAGAAGATGGAACTGGTAACTGAGCCCTGGTTTATACTAGGGCTTTATTTTGAAATAACCCCCCTTAGGTCGAATTTATAAGTGGAGTGTCCACACTACCAAGCCTGTTTTGAAACAGAGGGCTGCTCATTTCAAAATCTGTACTCCTGCTTGAGGAATAACGCTAATTTCAAAATAGTGGTCATCTGGACACTCCAGTGCCGCTATTTCAAAATAACTACTCCCCAGAGTCATTCAAACTAATTACTCCCCAGCGCTTCCTCGGGCTCTAAATCGAGATAGTGCATCCACATTAACGGAACCTGCCTTGGACTAATTTTGAGGCTTCCCTGTAGCATGGACACACTATTTTAGTTTTGTTAAATCGGAAGTTATTTGATTTTTAGTTATTTTGAAATAGTTTCCTAGTGTAGACATGCCCTGAGTGTGACCTGGGCAGTATAATAAAATGACACACACTGAAATAATATAGACAGTATCACTTGCAATATACTCTGAACTGTGCTGTTAAATTTTATAATGGGATAATGCTATTACAATTGATTAAACCTTACTATGGCTAAATGTTCAGTAATGCTAATTGGATTTGAATGTAGTTACCTGAGATTTACAGCAATATAACTGAAAGCAGAATCTGCCTCACAATTAATAGTCATCCATATACCGTAGCTTATTTGAGGAGGGCACAGAGAAAGAACTCAATCTCTTTTGCTTTAGATTATAATGTACTAACATTACAACACACATAGTTCCAAGTTTCTAATGATGGTATGCGTCCCATTTTGCGTCCTAAACAGGAATATTTTGCCCCCTTCCTCCACACATACCAAAATAGGGAAACATCTCACAAAAATAACTGCTGAATTGTGGGTCGGGGGTGGGGGATGGGAGGTGGCTCTTGAGGTGTTTGGGACCCTAAACAATTGCTTAGTCTGCTTATGCCTTATACCACATGGTAGCTTTGTTTCAGTTGTCCTGTACGTCAATTGTTTGTGAAGTGCTTTGGAAAGAAATTGTGTGTGGCAGATAACTAATTATGGCCAAATTTTTCAAAAGTGACTAGTGATTTTGGGTGATGTTAGAACTCTTACTTCTAAACATCATTTCACAGCTATCCCTTTTTAGGGTGAAAATTATAAAATGACAGTTATCCTTAATTGCAAAAAACACGACTAGGTTTAAAATCACTAGGATTTACAGCCTCCAACTTTTCAACTGCAGATATTTAAAATATTTACAGCTCCTCTTAAACAATCAATAACGTGATAGTGTTACTACAGTGGGGGGAAAAAAAAGTCCTTTCTGTGGGATTCATGTTTTATTTCCTTGCCTTATAAATAACTAGGTGACAAACACAGAAGTAAATTTATATTCACTGTGCTTCATTTGAGGGCAAATATTATGTTTATTTTGCATTTTCTCTAATCTGTATGCTGTAGATCATTATGATGGCTGAAAACTGAAATGCAGAAGAACAGCACTGTGTTTCTGGCAGTGCATTGCTAATTCTAGCTACTCTGATTTTGATGAAGTGAACAGGTTGTTACTCCCCTCTCCCTCTTCAATTTCATTTGAGACAACATCACCAGTACTTTTAATATTTATATTGATAAGAAGGCAAAACATTAGTCAGAGGCCATGGGACCTTGTTATCTGGATTTTTTTTTTTCATAATTTGTTTTACAAAATGTTCTGGGGTCCCTGTCAAATTAAAAATAAAAGGCAGATTTGAAAAACAAACGTCCCCACATCTAGCGACTTCCATTTAGACACCTAAATGAGGGGCTAAACTTATAAAAGTGTTGCTTTTCTGCTTACACAGCTGAGTGAGGGAGCCCAATTTTCAAAAGCGATCAGCAGTCAGGACCTCCACATTGAGTATTTGGGAAAATCTGAGCTTACTGTTCAAGTACCTAGGTGCAAGGTAAATTCTTCTAGAAGTCTGGCCCCAGAAAGTTGTGAAAACACACATCAAAATGTCTACATAATTAATGCTTAAAATGACCTTAGTTTACATCTTGGACAAAGTTTTCAAAAGTAACTTAAATTGGAGTGCCTCAACAGTTAGGTGCCCAACACGGAGACACCTTGAAAGGATTTTCAGAGTGGGTGCTCCCCATTTTCTAAAAAAACCTCCCTTTTTTTGCATCTTATTGAACAAGCACATCAGTAGTCACATTTGAAAATGTAGGCCCTAATTTATTCAGTGGATTGTTATCTTTTTCTGTCAATGCCTGGGTAAATCACATGGGTTTTATTTTTGTTTGCAATTGTTTGGATTGAAAGGAATTGTTGGGATTTGATAGCAGCCGTCAACTACCTGACGGGGGGTACCAGAGAGGATGGAGAGAGGCTGTTCTCAGTGGTGACGGATGACAGAACGAGGAGCAATGGGCTCAAGTTACAGTGGGGGAGATGTAGGTTGGATATTAGAAAAAAACTATTTCTCTAGGAGGGTGGTGACACACTGGAATGGGTTCCCTACAGAGGTGGCTGGACAAAACCCTGGCTGGGGTGACAGTTGGGGTCGGCCCGCCTTAGGCGAGGAGTGGGGTTGGACTCAATAACCTCCGGAAACCTCTTCCAGCCTTATGATACTATGATTTTTTTTTTTAAATACTGCACTAGAATTTTAAACACGTCACAGCAACATTTTGCTATGTACGTGAACACTTAGCATTCCAAAACTGGCGCTTTGGAATAAATTCAATCTGACAATGTCTTTTTCAGCTCAGTTTTGTACATCTGCTTTTTCAGGGCAGACTCCATTTTCTGTAAATTTAGAAAATGGAAATAATCATTTAGTGAAATGAATCTTCCATAACTGCAGAGCACTCACTGACATTTCAAATAGGTGCTCTGAAGATCTTCATCTCAGTTCTAGGATGATTTTTATCTCCATTCAAAGGGGTTAAAGGCAGTTAAATCTTTCAGGACAAAAAAATTAATGTGAACTATTAAATTTGAAAAGTGCTGTATCATTTAGGGCCAATCATCGTAGGAGTTATGATCCAATATATTCTTTACATAGCCATACTATTTATTTTTTTCTACACTGATTAATAAGAAAAGCATCAGATATACAGTGTGTAGATATCACAGAATACAAGAAAAATCTGAGAGACTACACTCGCAGCTAAAACAGGATGAGAAATTTCTTCTCTCCTGGATAGCTCACTAGGACACTTATCCTCAAGAAAACAATTGCATTAGAGGGGTGTCTCCCAGGAAAGAAGAACTGAAGGCTTGTAAGTGGAGAGGTGATTCTTGCTGTTTTCCATCAATGACAATGAAAACCGGGTACCCTATGATCCTCCAGGCTCCCCTGGCCAATAAGGAAGGGAGGCAGAAACTCCATGAAAAGACCCCTGCCTAAGCAGTAGATTTACTGTGGGGTACAACAGTGGCTACATTCTAAGCTGGAGTTGGAACATGGAAGTTGACTGACAGCTAAGGGACCACAAAGCCAAGCAAGAACCTGGGGAGGCTACCACGTGAGTCAGAGACCCATGTTTGGAGCAAGCTGAGATTGGCAGGCATTACAACCTGATTCTGTGCAGAGCTTGTGGGGAAGCGTGAGAGACTGGACAGGGACTTACAATGGGAGGGCTGTGCACAGGAGAGCATGAAGAGAGTTTGGGGGGAAGCAGGGACCTAGAATCAGTGGCTTGCTCAGAACCTTGCAGGAGCTGGAAGAATGTTGTTGCAGACAGAATGACCCAGGCAGTGCGGAGTAGTCAGGGAAGTGGACAGTGTGCTTGGACTGGGTGTTGGACTTAAGGACTACTCTCCTTGGGAAGGATGGCTATGTAAAGCCAGGCTCTGCTTTTGTAGATGTGGGTGTTTGGGGGGGCAGGGTGCTTTAGCCTCACTACTGCTGCACTTAGAGCAGCCTGATACCAGGCGCTGCACAGAACATGGTGAGGTGGCAGCCAGGGGACAATACCTTGGTGCCTCCAGCGGGAGACGCGCCATGAAATGATCCTGGCCGGGAGACCTCCAAATGACCTACTTGTATTTAACAGAGGAAGGCGCATGCCTGACACTGAGGCTCCCAAGCAAAGCACTAATATATTTTTGCCTTGAAGTTTCTAGCTCAGACACCGTCCTGAGAGCATCTGCAAACTTTCCCCTTCCTGTCCGTCCAAGTAAACTATCCACTTGCTTACTGAGGCCCACCAGGATTAGCACTCTAGGACCTAGCAGCCGAAGCACTTTCAGCTCTTGCCTCTGCAGACCACAGTATGGAACAGACTTATTAATTACAGCTGGTATTTTCCACTGGGGGCGGGGGGGAAGTGAGCAAAAATTGTTTTTCATGTTAGTTTGAATTTTGCGGAAGCGAGAGGGAATCAGATGCTTTAGGGTCATCTCACAGGCCTGCTCCCAGCCTATAGATGGGTTGCTGGCTCTTGTCGACTTTGCACAGAAACTCAGACCCAAGCCACCTTCCCTGCTTTGCTGTTTCAACCAGGCAGTGGCACACATGAAAGCCTTTCATTATCATGGCTTAACTTCGTGAACGAAGATTTAGGAAGGGGTTTGTCCACGTCTGATGCAAGCTCGCTGGTGACTGACAAGTCCAATGAGGGACAGGCAGATTCGGCCACAGTGGCAGCAAGGGAAATTCTGTTCTGAGTTTAGTGCTGCGGTGTCACGATTCTTCCTCCATGTCCTTTTGTCCTCAAGACCAGCCCTACGTGTATTCTCGAAGGAGGAGACAGCCTGGTGAATGGTGCGTCTCCAGGCCTCTCGTTCCGAGGCTAAAGCAGACCAATGGCAGTGGTCAATATGACAGACGCCAAGGGATTTCTTCAGAGAGTCCTTGTACCTCTTCTTCGGTGCTCCTCTGTCGCGGTGGCCAGTGGCGAGTTCTCCATACAACACAATCTTGTATCTCCATCCTGGAGATGTGCCCTGCCCAACGCAGCTGTGTCTTCAATAGGATGGCCTCGATGCTAGTAACCTCCGCCTGTTCGAGGACTTCAATGTTGGTGATGAAGTCATTCCAGTGGATGTTAAGGATGGTGTGGAGGCAGCGTTGATGGAAGCGCTCAAGGAGACGCAGATGATGCCGGTAGGTGACCCACAACTCAGAACCGTACAAGAGGTTACTCAGTACAACGGCTCTGTACACACCAATCTTCGTACCCTTCTTCAAATGCTTGTTGTTCCAGACTCTCTTATACAGCCTACCGAATGCACAGCAGATAGTGATCGCTCAGAATGGCGCTCTGCTCTAGTTGCCCACGAACTTTCAAGACTGAATGTCAACATCGCCGCTCTTAGTGATGTCCGCCTCTTTGAGGAAGGCAGCCTTCAAGAACATGGTGCAGGTTACACCCTCTACTGGTCAGGCAAGCCAGAGTCTGATAAATGCCTTTCTGGCGTTGGCTTTATGGTCAGGAACTCCATTGCATCCAAACTTGCCAACGGTCCACTCAGATCGCATTATCTCCATGCGCCTCCCACTTAGAAACAAGCAGCATGCCACACTGTTTAGCGTGTACGCCCCAACTCTTCAAACAGATCCAGCAGAAAAGGACAGGTTCTATAGTGATCTGCGCAACCTCATCCAGAACGCTTCCATAGACGACAAGGTCATCGTCCCTGGTGACTTCAATGCCCGAGTAGGTAAAGATTCAAAAGCCTGGAAAAGTGCTTGGCAAGCATGGTGTCGGAAACTGTAATGACAATGGGCGCCTCCTGTTAGAATTCTGTGCGGAGCAGCAACTTGCCATCACCAACACCATGTTCCAACAGAAAGACAGCCTGAAGACAACCTGGATGCACCCTTGGTCTAAGTGTTGGCATCTCATAGACTACATCTTGGTGCGCCAGAGAGATCTTCGAGATGTTTTACTCACTCGAGTAATGCCCAGCGCGGAGTGTCATATGGACCATCGCCTTGTGCGCTGTAAACTCCGTCTCCATTTCAAAGCCAAGCCAAAGAGGGGAAGCACCCCAAGGAAGAAGTTCCACGTTGGCAAACTCCAATCAATTGAAGTGAAAGCTAAATTCCAGGCGAATCTTCAGTCGAGGCTTGAGGTTCCCAGCTGTCCCACAAACCCCTCTTCAGATGCTCTTTGTAAACATCTCAAAACCACCATCTTGCAGACCTCTGAAGATGTCCTAGGGTTTTCCTCTAAGAAGAACAAAGACTGGTTTGATGAAACCAATCAGGAAATTCAAGAATTGCTGACGAGGAAGAGATCCGCCCATCAAGCGCATCTTGCTCAGCCGTCCTGTCCTGATAAGAAGGCAGCCTTCCGCCTTGTATGTAGCAATCTCCAGTACAAGCTTCGAGAGATTCAAAATGAATGGTGGACCAAACTTGCAGAGAGAACTCAGCTTTGCGCGGATACCGGTGACTACAGAGGGTTTTATGAAGCCCTGAAGGCGGTGTATGGCCCTTTGCATTACATCAAGAGTCCCTTGCACTCTGCAGATGGCCAAGTGCTCTTCACAGACAAGGTGTCTGTCCTGAACCGGTGGTCGAAACATTTCCAGACTCTCTTTAGCACCAATCGCATGGTCCAAGACTCAGCAATCCATCGTATTCCACAACTGCCAGAGAAAATAGACCTGGATGAGATTCCTACTCTAGAGGAGACTGTCAAGGCCATTAAACAGCTGAAAAGTGGCAAGGCAGCAGGAGTCGATGGAATTCCACCAGAGGTTTGGAAGCATGGGGGCCCAGTGCTGCACACCAAACTCCACAAGCTCTTTGTCTGTTGCTGGGAACAAGGCAAACTACCACAGAACCTCCGTTACTCAGTCATCATCACTCTGTATAAAAACAAGGGGGATAAGTCAGACTGTTCCAACTACCGGGGGATAACTCTGCTCTCTGTCGCAGGAAAAATTCTTGCAAGAGTACTTCTTAACAGATTGGTGCCCACCATTGTAGAAGAACTCCTTCCAGAGAGCCAGTGTGGCTTCAGAGCTAATAGGAGCACCATCGATATGGTATTCGTTCTTAGACAGCTACAAGAGAAATGTAGGGAACAGAACAAGGGATTGTACGTGACTTTTTTGTCGACCTTACCAAAGTGTTCGACACTGTGAGCAGAAAGTCTGTGGCTAATCATGGAGCGACTAGGGTGTCCCCCAAAGTTCCTCAACATGATCATCCAGCTTCATGAAGACTAGCGTGGCCAAGTCAAACATGGCACCGACCTCTGAGTCCTTCTCAATACGCAACGGTGTAAAGCAAGGCTGCGTCCTCGCGCCGACTCTCTTCACGATCTTCTTCGGTATGATGTGCCAAAGAGCCGCAGTAGAACTTGATGATGAAGACGGTGTCTATATCCGATACCGTACTGATGGCAGTCTGTTCAACCTGAGGTGACTAAAGGCCCATACTAAGACAGTGCGGCAACTCATCCGAGAATTACTCTTCGCTGACGATGCTGCCCTTGTTTCTCACACGGTGACAGTGCTGCAGCGCATAACATCCTGCTTTGCAGAGGCTGCCGAACTTTTTGGACTAGAAGTCAGCTTGAAGAAAACAGATGTTCTCTATCTGCCCGCACCTCGGGAAGATTACTGCCCTCCCCGCATCACCATTGGCGAGTCAGAGCTGAAGACAGTTCATCAGTTCAGCTACTTGGGGTGTATCATCTCCTCGGACGCTGAGGTTGATAAAGAGATTGATAACAGACTGGCAAAGGCAAACTGTGCATTCAGTAGGCTGTATAAAAGAGTCTCTTTATACATGAAAGCCTTTCATTATATATCATCCTTAAATGACTGCACCTCGTCTCTCAGATCCACACAATTCAGAGCCTTCTGTTTTTCTTGCTTCCTGGGTTGTTTTTAAAAGGCCTATTACAAGAAAAGCTAATGACATATTTGAGAAAACAAAACCCTTGCTATGTGAGTGCTGCTTTTCCCCCCAGTAGCTCTACCTTGATAAAAGTTTAATTTTCTGTCAAACCAGAGGAATGATTTCTTTAAAAGTTGTCATCTTACGATGAGCCCAGTGGAGCTCTCAGATTTGGGAGTTCCCTAGATAGACAGTAGGTAGCTCATGATTTAAAATTCACAAACCTAGTGGGGCCACTTTTCTCAAGAATTGGCAGCTCTGCCAAAGATGACAGTATAGCTTGAATTACAATTGTTTTCCCATCAAGATTTCCCCAGTGTGTCATATAGTCTGCTAGATTCATTGATGCTTCAAGAATGAGTGAATGAAAGGTGTATAGTCATTGGACTGGATTGAACTGTTATGTGTGTAACTCACCGGTCAGCAAAGAATCAGGGTTAAGGAGTTCCTAAACTTTAAATTAATTGTCACTTTCTTTCTGCATTTTTAGCAGCTGATGGGCAGTTGGGAGAAGGGTGCAAAAAAAAGGGCAATTGCTCTGGGGCCCAGTGTATCAAAGGGGCCAGGGAGATCTCGGATGCTGACTGCCCTCAGCTCCGCCCTTTCCTCCTGAAGCTCCACCCATTCCAGCGGCATGGAGCCTGCCCCCTATGCCTTGCCCCAGGCTCAAAATGGCTGATGGCCAATAGATTATATTTAAAAAAACTTTTTGACACTTTCAACTGCTATGTAAAGTTGCACAGTATTTAATGACTTTACACTAATTAACAGACTGACTAGGCATGTTTGAGTTTTACTGCATATACAATTACAGCCCTAAAGGAACTCCTGTGACATTAAACAATAAAAGAGGAGGCGACTGGAATTTTAATTCAGCCTGATCTGTAACGTGTATATGTGCATTCTATCACACTATATTTTTCCCTTAATATATAGAACTGCCTACCTGATTTCAAGATGGTGATTCTACTATTTTAAAAAAGCCACGTTTTCAATGTATATGTTTTGCAGTTGATTGTCTTACATATGCTCTTGGGCTGGATAAATCAGGATGTCCTTGTGCAAAGCTTGACTTTGCAGGTATATAAAAATAGCGGCGTGTTCCCAAATTGGGTATGCATAATTCTGTATTAGAAAATCTGACTGAATATTTGTGTATAAAACAATGAACATGTAGGGGGAATAACAAAAATAGATAATTTCAAGTCTATATGGCATCTGTTTTTTAATGTTGATTAGAGATTGAAAAGGCATGTATACACACAATATACAACTGTGTGTGTGTGTGTGAGAGAGAACACGAACACGCAGGTCTTATCTATTTAAGCATAACCCTCATGAATTTAAATGTAAAACTTTAATCCTATAAAAATTGCCCATCCACCTCTCTTTACTCATGCACATATTCCTGTTAACTTTCCATAAGCGAGCTTATGTTTAAGTATACGTATAAATCTTTAGGAGTAGGAATCAGAGAGATGCTTAAGTACTTGCATACTTCTAGGCAGAGCTGTAATCCTATTGAAATTAAATTGGCCTTCTCGTGTGCAGAGTTAAGCACGGGGTTAATGTTCACACTCTGGCCCCAATCCTGTAGGTCCAGGACAAATGAAGACAATCTAAAATACAAAATAGTATAGGAATATGCCTTCCCAGATCATCATTCCACCTGCCTGAGTAAGACCCTTAGGGTATGTCTACACAGCAACATTATTTTGAAATAGTGTCAAAATACTGTCAAACTGGAGGACGACTTACTCTGACTCCTGAAGCCCTCATTTTGTACGAGGAATAAGGGAAGTCAGAGGAAGAGTGCTCTATTTCGAAATAAGTGCTGTGCAGATGCTCCCAATTTTGAAATAAGCTACACAAGTGACGTAGCTCAATTTTCATAGCTTATTTTGAGTTAAGCCCCACTGTTTAGACGTACCCTTAGTGATTTGTGTGTGTGTGTCTCATATAATCTGCCATCTTAATTTAGCTGTTTTTCCATAATGTCCAACCTAAACTTCCTTTTCGGCAGTTTAAGACTATTGTTTCTTTACCTATCCTCAGAGGACAAGGAGAACATTTTTTAATCCATCACCCTCCATGTAACACTGTTTTAGGTACTTGAAAATCACTATCATGTCCCCTCTCAGTTCTCTCTTTTCTAAACTAAACAAGCCCAATTCTTTCAGTCTTCCCTCACAGGTCATGTTCTCTAGACCTTTAATCATTCTTGTTGCTCTTATCTGGAACTACTCCAATTTCCCCGCATCTTTCTTAAAATGTGGTGCCTAGAACTGGACACAGTACTCCAATTGAGGCCTAATCAGTGCAGAGTAGAGCAGAAGAATGACTTCTCATGTCTTGCCCACAACACTCCTGTTAATGCATCCCAGAATCACGTTTGCGCTTTTTTTTGCAACAGCGTCACACTGTTGAGCCATATAGTGTTTAGCTTTTGGCTCATCCCTAGTCCCATCCACAGCAATGATTTAAATTAAGCATGTACATTTTCACTTTATTTTCCAAAAAAGCAAAAAATTGAGTTAAGGATCTGAAGAACGCTGGGTAAATCTGCTAGAATAGACATAAAAAATACATTTGTAACTCTATGCATGTGTGAGAGATGTTTTATCTATTGATAACATATAGGTAGATTGTTTTGATCAGAAATGGGCAAACGGATAATTCATGAATTCTGCTACAATATGATTTGGGAACGTACTGTCCAAAACATTATGTAACTTGAGGTTTAAAATAACTTGATTATATTTTGAGGCAGAGAATGACTGCCTCTTACGGCATCCTTCAGATGATGGAAAAGTAGACCTTTTGACATTTAGATTGTATGTAAATGTCAGGCATTAAAATGTAATGGCCATTAAAAGCATTTTAAGGGATTTCAGCCAATCTTCAGTCTTTGCAATAACTATAAGTGTCATAGCCTTTTGGAAGGGGTTTATTTATACAAAAGCTCCCTTCCCTTTTTTTTTTTTTTTTTTTCTTAAATGGAATGGCTAAGAAAATGTCATCTGGGGCCCTCTGTCTTCAAAAAAGCAATTATGGTCATGCATAGAAAAATAAATTGCTCAACTCCTCTGAATTGCAGCCACCCAGCACAGAGGTCAGTGTTGTATAGCTCTAGATTTGTGTGTCTTATTCAAATGCATTCTCGGGGGATGAGGGAAACCAACTCTCCTAACCTATGGAGTCAGATATGGAGCCTGAATTCAAAAGGAGACTTACTATTGCTTTCAATGGGCTTCAGATCAGGTCTCTAATTCTGAGTGCTGTTTAAAATGTTGGGCAACGTCTTTTGCTGACCAATGTGAAAAGTTCTGACAGGCTTTCTTGACATCCTCTGCTCTCCGTTGTCCACTGCAGATGAGTGTAACGAGCACTGCTTGCAGCATCAACTTGGGGATCATTTTCTGGTGGGAGACTGGTACAAGGGGGATAGAAAGAGTTTACATGGAACCAGGCCAACCATTGGCATGAAGAGGCATGGGGGAAGCCAGCTTCCTCTGTGTTTATAGAGTGGGGGGAGGGATAGTGCTGTGGTTTGAGCATTGGCCTACTAAACCCAGGGTTGTGAGTTCAATCCTTGAGGGGCCATTTAGGGATCTGGGGCAAATCTGTCAGGGATGGTACTTGGTCCTGCTGTGCAGGCAGGGGACTAGACTCAATGATCTCTCAAGGTCCCTTCCAGTTCTGTGAGATGGTATATTTCCATTTATTATTATCCCAGATATATTCCTTGGAAAAGCCTTGAGTAGACTTTGGTTTTAGTGGTTAGTTTGTATGTGGACCATTATAGTATCCTGTCTTGCAATGACTTGCATGTAGGTGGACCCACTTGCAAGATGAAGGCAATACGATCTGTGTGGAGAGGCAGCACAGTCTAATGCCCCCCCCCTTTGTGTCTGTAGTTGTTTACACACTCCCACAACAGTCATGCCCAGCTCTGAAGGCAGCTAGCTCCAGGCCAGCAGCAGAGCACAGTGAGGGTGGCAGTGTGTGGGGGAAAAAATGGTATTTTTCATCACTTTTCACAGCAAACTTAGCACTCCATTGTCACCCTTGCTTCTGTGCTGCTGCTGCCTCCCCGGAGCTGACAGCTGGAGTCCCACAACCTCCAGGTGAGGGATTGTGAGAGGCCATCCGGGGCAGTGGGGCTCTGGCTGTCCTCTTTATCCCAGTTGTGCACAGTCCTTCTGCAGGAGCTCCTGTCACCCAGGGCTGATAACTGGAGCCCTACTGCTCAGGCTTGTTTTCCATAATCCCTTCTTTTTCGGGGAGGGGAGGGGAGGAGGGGTAAATCAGCTCACACCTCCCTTGACACCTTCCTGTGTCTCCCTGGGGAGGCCTGCCTCACAGTTTCAGAGCCAGGTCTAGGGTATAGGGTTGTGGAGTGAGCCTTGTGAGACTTGTATCTGTTCTGCTGTGGGATGTTCCGCAAGCTACTTCCCCTCTCGCTCTTCTGTTTCTGATTTATTTTTGGATCGCATTGGAAGGGTTTGCAATATCACATTAGCTAGTTCTACAAGTATTTGTTGTGAGCAAGACACGAAAAGTCATTCTGCTCTGCTCTCTGCTGATTAGGCCCCAATTGGAGTATTATGTCCAGTTCTGGGCACCACATTTCAAGAAAGATGTGGAAAACTGGAGAAGGTCCAGAGAAGAGCAACAGACATGATTAAAGATCTAGAAAACATGAGCTATGAGGGAAGACTGAAAGAATTGGGCTTGTTTAGTTTGGAAAAGAGAAGACTTAGAAGGGACATGATAGTGGTTTTCAAGTACCTAAAAGGGCGTTACAAGGAGGAGGGAGAAAAATTGTTCTCCTTGGCCTCTGATGATAGGAGAAGCAGCAATGGGCTTAAATTGCAACAATTTAAGGTTTAGTTTAGACATCAGGAAAAACTTCCTAACTGTCAGAGTTATTAAGCACTGGAATAAGTTGCCTAGAGAGGTTGTGGAATCTCTATCACTGGAGATATTTAAGAGCAGGTTGGATAGACATCTGTCAGGAGGCAATGTTTGGTCCTGCCGTGAGGGCAGGAGACTGGACTCAATGACTTCTTGAGGACCCTTTCAGTTGTAGGATTTGATGATTCTAAGTATTTTTAATGAAATACAATGTCATTCACTTTGAAGCAATGCAGTGGAACCTCCTCCCAGTTAGAACTCTGGATCTTAATGAAGACAGGCTTATCTGGAAATTCCAAAGGAGGGCCAAAAAACCTGGCAGTCTTAAGCCTCAAACTCAGAATATGGTTACACAAAAAGTTGAACAACATGACCTAAAAACAAGACCTTGAAGAGCTTTTTTGCACTTGGAGTCTTGAAAGTGCAAGTGGGACATGAGAAATCTGTGTCCAATATATGACTTAATTTTTTTTCATTATCATACTCTTCACAACACACTAAGTATGTGTAATTGCATAGATTATGTAGCCTGAAGGAACCACAAACAACCAAACACAATGGTGAAATAGAATTTCAATAGCTTCCCATTTTTTCTTTTTTTGGGGGGAAGGGGGGGATTTAAAGTATTTTGTGAAGAGCAAAAAATTGAAACCAATTACAGGCAATTTTTTTCTTCAATGGAATGTGTTTGGATTAATCCTCTATCCTGCCTAATGAATGGGAAGCTTAATGGAGAGACATCATTTATAGTAAAAGAATTGGGCAAAGGAATAAGGAGATTGAACTGAAAGTCTCAGAGAATTGGGGGGGGAAAAACCCCCAACCCCAAAAATAGAACCTTTCAGGGTTCCTCTAAAATAATTCCCCTCCATTGACTCTTTGAGCGGAATCTATTTCTGTGGTTAGATGTTTTTATCTTTCATTAAAGAGAGACTTTCAATTGCCAAATACTTGAAAATACAATTTTGCTAATAATGAAAAACGAAGACAGATTTCGTTTATTTTTTGTTTCAAAACAATCACATCTTTTTCTGTCTCTTCCTCTGCTATACCTGCAACCCAAACAGTGCAATGATGAGAGCCGTAAGGTGAAACTGGTTTTTTGTTGTTGTTGCCTAAGCAGACTAAAATAAAAAGCAGGAGGAAAACAGCATAGAGTGACAAATAAATTAAATTTAAATTAAAAAAAGGGTATGAATCATTTAACATAACTATTTTTAAATGTTGAAATTGCTCTTTAAAGGAGAAATAGACAATGTTGGACATTAATCCCTGGCACATGGGATCTTTTCAGAGGAAAGGCACTATGCCGCGTTTATTGAGAATACATCATTAATTGGCTCTCATGCTCACATGCACAAATTCTGCCAATGTTATAGTTATTGGCCTGTAGCTCAGACCAGTCTAATGGCCAGTTAGGTAGAGTCTGAGGTAGAGAGCCGGGCACTGTTGGTCGGAATCTGATACTCCCAGACTTTGCAGAGTGGAACCTAAAGTACCATGCAAAACACCACATCTTCTATAGGAATTTCTTCTCATACCAGTCTGTGTTTTGCTGCAGTAGTTTGTAATCAGTCACTTTGCAACAGTTGCTTATCTGTCTTTGTTGTCCTATGGGCGACTCTTTCTGGCTGTTGGTCTGTCCTGGTTTTGGTGGGATTTATCATCTTCATTGGGAGTGCTTGCTGCTTGCCTCAGGGTCATTAATCTGCCCCACATCTGACATTCAGCACACTGGGCACATCTGATAGACCCTCAGCACCCCTGAGTCTCTTCTGGCCATCTGGATCCTAAGGTAGGAGATAAGCCTGAAGCCTACAAGCACTTATTCATCATGCACACAAAGAAGAATCACATACTATTGTGTTTGTAACAGCAGGCCCAATTCTGAACAGCCTGTAAGTAACCAGTACACATTTTTCTATGACAAAAGAAACCCTCTTTACACTTCATACTTGAAGATTAAAGGAAAATAGCAATCTGCAGGGTAAATGGATGACCATAATGAGTCATAATGACCTTTCTGGCCTATTCCTGTCTTGCCATTAGGAACAGATATAGGCACTGATCCATCTTTACGAATGGCATGAGGCCATCCCTTACTGCAAGTCAGAGAGGAGGGGCAGAATTCTCTTCACCCCAAACTATATTATAACAGTATAATTATACAATGGCTACAATAACTACAAATAAAGGGTCCCCCCCCTTTTTTTTTTCTCCACTTTGCTCATCTGAGGAGGTGTGTTTCATCCTCGAAATATCATGATACTAGATATGTTTTTGTTAGTCTCTAAGGTGGTACAGGACGACTACTCTTTTTTTGTTGTTGTTGTTGTTGTTGTTGTTGTTAAGTTACTGGCTAACACAGCTAACCCTCTGAGACGTTTTCTTATCATATAATGGCTGTATAATTATAATGGTTCGCTGGGAAGCAGTGACCATACAATCATGCCATGCCAAATAAATCCCATGGAAGAGTAAAAGTTCAGTTGTTACCGATGCCCTGATTCAGCAGACAATCCCCGTTTGGAAGAAGCACTTAAGCCTGTGGCTAACTTTAAGCTCTTTCTTAAGCTCCATTAATATTGATCACATGAAAGTGTGCACTTAAGAGCATTGCTGAATTGAGACCCATGGTGGGGGCTCTGTCTCTCATGCTCCAATATGTAAAGGAGCATGGGGGAGGGGCTAGGTGAGGCTGGATAGATTAGCTATGGGGTTCTCAAACTTTGATACCACGACCCCCTAAAATGCTAAATGAATGTGTGACTCTCCCTTCCCCACCCTCACTGCCCTGGGTCGCTTCCTCCCCCCTCTTTACCAGACTCCTTGCCCTCCTGGGGTTCCTTCAAGGCATTCGCGGTCCTCAACACCCTTCCCCCCCTGCAGGCTCCTTCCCCCAGTCTGCCTCCTCTGTGCCTCTTTTCTGCTCCACATCCCTTTGGTTCCGCTCCTCTCCTCTCCTGTGTCTCCTCTGCCACCTCCTCTGACCCCCTCCGGGTCCTCTGCCCCGACCCAATCCCCTAGCCAGCTGCCTGGGGGACCCTGCCCTCTCCCAGCTGGGGAAGCGTTCAGTCGCCCGGCAACCGTGCCCTGGCCGGCCCCTCGTGTGTCCGCTCCTGTGCCAGCCTCACTCTACCGCTGCCTTGCTGCCTCCTGCAGCTGAGCTGCGCTCCTGGAGTCCCGCGGCCCCGGCCACGTTGTGTGGCTTGCCGGCGGCTGCCTTCCGCCATCCTGCCGCTCTTCCCAGCCCGGGGGAGAGGGGTCGCAAGTGAAAAACTGAATCCAGCTGCGACTCCCCTCTAAGTTGCTCATGACCCCCAGTTTGAGAAATGCTGGATTAGCTGATTATTCAGTTGCCCAGAGATCTGTGTAGGCAGTGCATCGTCCCAGCAATGAGAGGGTGGAAAAGCTGCATTGGAGGAGAGTGCTGCAGCCTTGAAGTGTGTACCACAGGTTGGGGAACTGTATTGCCCTCTCTCCCCATCCCCCAAAGGAAAATCCCTTCACAGAACCTAGTCACTGGGGTTCTGAGGTACATATGGGGAAACTATTCTCTCTGCCATATCTCACACAAAAGGTGGGCAACTAGATCTGGTGATATAATCACACTGGCAACTTGTTCTGAAACAATAACCCTCTTTTCTCTGTCTGCAAATTCTCTGCCAAAAAAAAAAGAAGCCATAGTGATGTGGGGAGAAAGCAGCAAAATTAGTATATTTTAATCAGAGTTATAGAACAAGGTTAAAGAAGCAACTAATTGGGAATGTTGAAAAGAACATTTTAACCTGCCTAGTGTTAAATGCTGGGGGGAGAGGTAGATTGCTGGGGGGGGAGAGGTAGATACGCTTAAGGGCAGAGATAGGATACAGAATGACTTAGACAAACTGGAGGATTGGGCCACAAGAAATCTGATGAGGTTCAACAAGGACAAGTGCAGAGTCCTGCACTTGGGACGGAAGAATCCCAAGCATAGTTACAAGCTGGGGACCAACCGGTTAAGTAGTAGTTCTGCAGAAAAGGACCTGGGGGTTACAGTGGATGAGAAGCTAGATATGAGTCAACAGTGTGCCCTTGTAGCCAAGAAGGCTAATGGCATATTAGGTTGCATTAAGAGGAGCATTGCCAGCAGATCCAGAGATGTCATTCCCTTTATTCGGCTATGGTGAGGCCGCATCTGGAGTATTGTGTCCAGTTTTGGGCCCCCCACTACAAAAAGGATGTGGACGCATTGGAGAGGGTCCAGCGGAGGGCAACCAAAATGATTAGGGGGCTGGAGCATATGACTTATGAGGAGAGGCTGAGGGACTTGGGTCTGTTTAGTCTGCAGAAGCGAAGAGTGAGGGGGGATTTGATAGCAGCCTTCAACTTCCTGAAGGGAGGTTCCAAAGAGGATGGAGAGAGGCTGTTCTCAGTAGTGACAGATGGCAGAACAAGGAGCAATGGTCTCAAGTTGTGGTGGGAGAGGTCCAGGTTGGATATTAGGAAAAACTATTTCACTAGGAGGGTGGTGAAGCACTGGAATGGGTTACCTAGGGAAGTAGTGGAGTCTCCATCCCTAGAGGTGTTTAAGTCTCGGCTTGACAAAGCCCTGGCCGGGTTGATTTAGTTGGAATTGGTCCTGCCTAGAGCAGGGGGCTGGACTTGATGACCTTCTAAGGTCTGTTCCAGTTCTATGATTCTAGTGCCTCAATTGTGGATTTAAAAGTAGCCATTATTTTACAAAAGAATTTCACTAACCAATGATGGCGAGAGTCTGCAGAACTGGAATTCACCTCCAGATTTGATACCGTTACCCTGGGCTTGAATAAAGACATTAACTTGTTGGCATATTGCTAAGTCAATTTCTCCAGCCTTTAATATCCATGTTTCCACATCAAAAGCTATATATGGAACACATCCAGCTCATTTAGTCTCATAAACACAATTGATGGGTACTTCTGCTGTTATATAATCTTGGTTTCTGTTATTTCCACTCCAATTCATGTGAAGTGGGTTTTACCCACAAAAGCTCATATTTCTCAATTTAAATTAGTCTCCAAGGTGACATAGGACTACACGTTGTACAAGAGTGTTCATATTCAAACCAAACAAATTTTAGCCTATGGATTGCTCAAAGTGCCCTGAGAATATTGGGTGCTCAATATAAGAACGGCCTTCCTGGGTCAAACTAATAGTCCATCTAGCCCAGTATATGTCTGCTGACAATGGCCAATACCAGATGCCCCAGAGGGAGAGAACACAATAGGTAATCCTCATGTGATCCCTCCCCTGTCACCCATTTCCAGACAAACAGAGGCTAGGGACACTATTCCTATCCATCCTGTCTAATAGCCATTGATGGACCTAACCTCCATGAATCTATCTAGTTCTGCTTTGAACCCTGTTAAAGTCCTAGCCTTTACAACATCCTCTGGTATGGAGTTCCACAGGTTGACTGTGCGCTGAGTGAAGAAAAACTTCCAAGCCATGTGTTTTTTGGTTTTTGTGTTTTTCCAGAGGACATTGTTTCTGTTGCTTTCTTAGATAATCTCAACACGAACCTTCACCTAAACAAAATATTCCTGGGACAAATGTTGGAAAAACAAAAATAAAGGTCATCCAAAAAGGCCATCATAATTTTATGTAAAAATGGTTGAAATGCTGGACACTCCATCCATTCCTTGGTGTAATTTTGAGGAAAATTAACATTTACATTGTTTCAACCACACTGTAGCCCAGTGTAATGTACTCATCTATTACGCTGTTGTCAAACCATGGATTCCAGTTGAGCTAAGTCAATTTATACCAGAATTTGATTCAAAGATTTGGTCCCAAGAAAAGATTAAAAGTTCTTTTCCCCACTCTAGACTGTATTTCCAGGTGTCCTCTCCAGTCACTTTGACCCATCACTCTGTTTTCTTTCTCTGTCCTTCAGACTATCTATTTGCACACACCAATGATGCATAAACTTGTCATACTTTTTTACTCATAGCATAATTTACAGGTCTAATTTTCCTGCTAGTGATGCAAACGTGGCATTTCTTCACCGTTATGGATGGATTAAGGATAATGTCACGAGCTATATATCTTGAGTCTTCCAGCACTAGAGCAATGACTCATTGATGCCTTTCATCTTCTCAAAAGTCGTTAATTCCCCAACGTGACTCGGACAGCATATCTAAGAGGTGCCAAATCCAAGTTTGCCTGGTACTTGGACTTTCTGAAGATATGTTGCTTATAACATTCCAGAAAACAAGCTGGCCTACAATGAGATCTGGACATTTTACCAAGATTAATCACAGAAATATTAGTCTAACATGACATGCACACAAGCAACATGCGTATGTGAGCAGTTGTGTAGGTTAAAAGTGACAATGTCCGTGTGTCTAAGCCATTATGCAAATGTGCGCCTGTCAGTTAGTTCAGGCCTGGTATAACTCTGAAAAGCATTTGTTGGCTCTTCATCGCTCTTCTCTGCAAAGGGAGGTGTCATTGGATAATTAAGATAAACACTGATATTTCAAAGGTTTAAGCACATGCTCAGCTTTACACCATTGTTGTAATTGGGCTACCCAGCGTATCAAGGTTAATGTCTAGAAGTCTTTGCAGGATCAAGGACTTAACCTATAAGCTCTTTGCATAGTGTCTAGCACAAAGAGGTTGATAGTTGCTATTGTAGTACACATATATTCTATTAATAAGGGCCTGATGCATCTTTACATCTTGTGGCCATCCCCCAGGGCGGAGAGGTGACTATCTTTACCTAGCAGGAATATAAGGGCCAGAACCAGCTTCTAAGCTCCCATTTTCACACACAGTTCCTGATCTCTCGGAGCAGCTTAGAGTACAGTATAAACTGGCAAGCCATGGAAGATAGAAACTAACTCATAAAAAAAGTAATAAAAAGGTTAAAATAAGCTAAATAGAATGACAGTGGTGAACACTATTAACCATCAGGAAATTAATAATGTATCATATCTGTTTTAAATTGATTATATAAATTCCCTATAGTTGGTGTTTATTTGCTTTAAGATATTGATTCTTTGGAAGAATGGCAAGTATGTATCTTGAGCAATTTGCTTCTGGCTCTCCCCAGTAGAATGGCTGACTATTATAGATGATATTCACCCGGTTAAGCGTATGGGCTAAAATCAAAGTGACACTTTAATAAAAGTCCATAAATGAGCAGAGCATTGCTTTCTTAGGGATTTGAGTGCCAGTGCGACTTACAGAGCTTACAGCACCTCAAATGAGGGAAAGGGAAGTGTGATGGGTAGCAGTGTCATAAACACTGGACTAAATAACCTATGGAACAAGGTAGATTCATGTCACTGCTCTGTTGCATGGTGCTATCCAGTGGTTGTCCCCCTCTACCTTGTGCATGGCTACAGTTCTATGCTCCAGACAGCTCTAGAAATGGGGGAATAGGGTCTTCTCTCCATCCCATTGTTACACACAGAAATACAACAGGCTTTTCTGTGATTGCTAGATGTCAATTCTGTGTCTCTTTGCTCACCTTCCCCATTCCATTTTCCCCACCAGCCTGGATCCACCTCAGTCTAGTTATATCTGTGTTTCTGTAAGTGTGCGGCTAGTGGGACCCACACTGCTTTGCTTATATAAAGGGTCTGCAGCCACGGAGCCTCACTGCTTCCCTTGGTCCTGGTTCACTGTTTCTAGCCAAGGGGGCCACGGGAAGTGGTATGGGAACTGGAGCCAATGGGAGACTGTTCTGAGATTCTGGACTTTGAGAATAAGGATGGCTTATTGCCCCTTTCATTATGAGGAAAAAATACAGTCTATGAAACTGCACATCTGCCACAAGGACAGTAGAACGCTGGTAACAGGGTGATTATTAAAGACTTTAAAATCATTTGTATGTTTGAGAATTAATTCCCTGTCCTGATAAGTATCTTGCAGAAAATTAATGTGAAAGCTTGATGCACAGACATAACAAATATAGCTATTACGTCCCTTAAATTATATTAATTTAAAAAAAAAACCTTACAGGTTGAATTTTTTGTAAATTTTGTTTAATCTTTGGAAAAATGTTCTTCACATAATTAAAACAAAATATATTTCAATAATACTGATAGTGCTGGTCTAAGTACATCTTAAAATAAATTATTACAACAAGCCTAACTGGTTTTTAATTGTTGCAATATATTTTTGATAATTGCTTTAACGTCTTCTTTTTTTTTTTTGTAGTTTAAGGATCTGAACTTTTTCAGATATTTATCTAAAGGAAACACTTGGCTCATTACCATATTCTTTAGAAGTCCTTATTCTGCATACTATTTCTAGCACTGTTACTGCTACTTGAAATGTTTGCCAAGAGCATTGTACTTGACCAGTGACCCTTTGCTCTTCTAGACCGATCAAATCTTGTCATAGGGGTATGGAGAATCTTGTGTTCTCCCTTGACCAATCCCTTCCTTGCCTGCCCAGAGGCTCAACTTATAGCTACACTACTATTGGTTAGGAATATTATCACTCTGTACAATCTGAGCTGTTAATGGGTGGAGGCAGAGAAGGGAATGGGCTAAGTGAGATCCAGAGAATGCTGGCTGCTGGAAGGATGGCATCTGGTTGCCCAGTGCTGCAGTGCAGATAAGAGCTCTGCCTGGGTGTGCACTGCAAGGAGGCTTACACCCCCTGCTATGGGGCTGGAGGAGCTGTAAGCTCCTGCCGTGACCCTGGTACCAGAGGAATTTGCTGTTCCTCTATGCCATTTATTGGGGGGGGGGGGGGAGGGTGCTACTGTGCACACACCTTGTGCACACCCTTGTTTTCCCCAAAAGCCACATTCATGCCACATCTCCATTTGCCGCACCAGAGATCAATCTTCTGGCATTTGATTTAGCAGGTCTAGTAAAGACCTGCTAAATCGAATGCTGAGGATGGCCCCAGTTGGCGCTGGTACTCCTTGCAGTTGAGAGGAATAAGGGAAGTCAAAGGGAGTGTTTGCTACCATCCTTCTCCTCCTATGAGGATGGTCCTTTGGGACAGATTTTGGCTTCTGAGGCAGAAGCCTCCTAGAACATGGATGGAGTATGCATCAGGGAGGTATCTCTGGCATGAATATAGAGCCCACCCTAAACACTTCACAACATAAGCATGTTTTGAAAGGGAAGATGGCCCAGTGATTAGGGTGTTAGCTCGGGACTCAGGAGACCTGAGTCCATTGCAAACGTCATTTGTAGTGGGAATAAATGCATAAAAGATTCTGATGTGCTCAGCTATTACAGTGCAGTAGCAAACTTATGTCACTTCTGTATATGACTGAACAGTTCTTGTTTAGTAACTCAGTGTCATTGTGTAGCTGGTCTCTGTGGCTAGACTGAGTCCACCATGCCTAGACTGGAGCAGGTGAGCCTAATCCAGTTAGGGAGCTGGGTGTACAAAGTGCTGCTAGTACACAGCCGAGGAGGAAGACTGTAGCAGGCAGATCCCAGGGAAGAAGGACTAAGGCAAGCTGAGCTTTGGGTGGCAAAGGCTACAAAGGAGGGCAGATAAATCCTGTGGTGTGTCCTTGGAACAAGGAGGACTGAGGTAAGCTACCCTGAGGAGGAGCTGGCTGAGGGAAGGAAGGGGTCAGCTGTGGGAGTGCTAGCCCTGGACACCTGGTGTAATGGCATAAGACTGCCTTCTGGTTGCTCATCTAACCTTTGTAATAAAAAAAAAAAATCTCCTTACCCGCAACTGAAGCTGGAGTGCAGTGGGGCCAACCCTATGACATTTGGCTTTCTAAACTTGGTTAAAAATAAATTTAATTTCTTTATTTCTCACATGGAGCCTAACCCATAGTAGTCTGCAGAAGTGACCAGGAGTCCTGTGGCACCTTGTGGACTAACACATGTATTGGAGCATAAGCTTTCGTGGGCAAAGACCCACTTTGTCAGATGCATATAATGGAAAATTCCAGAGGCAGGTATAAATATGCAGGCCAGAATAAGGCTAGAGATAACGAGGTTAATTCAGTCAGGGAGGGTGAGGCCTACTTCTAGCAGCTGATCTGGAGGTATGAACACCAAGAGAGGAGAAACTGCTTTTTGTAGTTGGCTAGCCAGTCAGTCTGTTTAATCCTAAACTGATGGGCTTTGTCTACACTGGTGCGATCTTGCGCCAGAAGTATGTAAATGAGGCTAAGCGTGGAATATTGCCGAGCCTCATTTGCATATCTAATGAACCGCCATTTTTGCAGAAGAGGCTCTTGCGCCAGAAGGAGCTGTCTACACTGCCCCTTCTTGCGCAAGAAAAACCCTCTTGTGCAATGCCGTTATTCCTGAAAATAATCAGCGTAACGGCATTGCGCAAGAGGGTTTTTCTTGCACAAGAAGGGGCAGTGTAGACAGCTCCTTCTGGCGCAAGAGCCTCTTCTGCAAAAATGGCAGTTCATTAGATATGCAAATGAGGCTCGGTGATATTCCATGCTTAGCCTCATTTGCATACTTCTGGCACAACAACCCGCCAGTGTAGACATAGCCATGGTGTCAAATTTGCAGATGAACTGTAGCTCAGCAGTTTCTCTTTGAAGTCTGGTCTTGAAGTTTTTTTGCTGCAGGATGGCTACCTTTAAATCTGCTACTGTGTGTCCAGGGAGACTGAAGTGTTCTCCTACAGGTTTTTGTATATTGCCATTCCTAATATCAGATTTGTGTCCATTTATTCTTTTACATAGGGACTGTCCAGTTTGGTCGATGTATATAGCAGAGGGGCATTGCTGGTACATGATGGCGTATATTATATGGGTAGATGTGCAGGTGAATGAACCAGTGATGGCGTGGCTGATCTGGTTAGGTCCTGTGATGATGTCGCTGGTGTAGATATGTGGGCAGAGTTGGCACCGAGGTTTGTTGCAAGGATTGGTTCCTGAGTTAGAGTTACTGTGGTGTAGTGTATAATTGCTGGTGAGAATTTGCTTCAGGTTGGCGGGTTGTCTGTGGGCGAGGACTGGTCTGCCTCCCAAAAACCTGTAGGAGAACACTTCAGTCTCCCTGGACACACAGTAGCAGATTTAAAGGTAGCCATCCTGCAGCAAAAAAAGTCAAGACCAGACTTCAAAGAGAAACTGCTGAGCTACAGTTCATCTGCAAATTTGACACCATCAGTTTAGGATTAAACAAAGACTGTGAATGGCTAGCCAACTACAAAAGCAGTTTCTCCTCTCTTGGTGTTCACACCTCCAGATCAGCTGCTAGAAGTGGGCCTCACCCTCCCTGACTGAATTAACCTAGTTATCTCTAGCCTTATTCTGGCCTGCATATTTATACCTGCCTCTGGAATTTTCCGCTACATGCCTCTGATGAAGTGGGTCTTTGCCCATGAAAACTTATGCTCCAATACATCTGTTAGTCTATAAGGTGCCACAGGACTCCTTGTCACTTTTGCACATGGCTACCCCTCTGATACTTGACACCATAGTAGTCTGTGATGCTGGAGGGGCCTCTCAAAGTTTAAATATGTCACTTTTATTGTGTTTCCACATGGGCATGATCCTCAGTTTGCATGTTCATTGGGAAATGGAAATAACAGGGCCAAATGTTTCAATGCTGGTTTAATTGTGCATCTTAAAGTAAAATTGAATGTTGCTTCAAAGAGAGTCAGGTGTCTCTAAGAGAATGTTACAGAAAATGTAAAAGATTTCCTTGTTTACTTTTTTATGAGAGAATCATGGAATTAAATCTAGGACAGGTCTATCAAGGTTTATATATTAGTGCACACTTTGTAATAGTGTCATTCATGAAAAGACTAAGGGTGTGATTCCGTGTTATGAGTGTAAGAGTTATGAACTTCCAGCCCAGGAGATGAGATTAATTTTGGTGCTAATTTTCACTAACAGTTAATACTATCTTGTGGCTCTTTTCCATGATACCAAGAACTAAATTCTCCATAACACACATAATATGGGCCTTCTACAGCAGGTTCTGTGGTGGGGGTGAGTTCCAATGTCATGGCATGCCCCTTTTTTGCTTCTGAATCAAGGCTGCTCTGGGGACTAAAATAGCTCCTGCATTAACTTAGGCAACCAAAGGGGATGTGTTAAGGTACAGCAGCTGTCTCAGGCTGCCTATGAGCAGTTGTTGCATCTAGATTCCTTATAACATTGAGCTTTATGGATGATCCCTCAATATACCCCTACCACTCCCCATATGCTGGACTTGAGAGAGACCTCCTTTATGCCACTTCCTTACTTCTCTTATTCCGTAGGTCTATTAAAATGCTTCCAACTCCTAATAAAAGGCTTTAAATGAAATATTCCAAAATAAGGAGTTTTCATCTTGTGTAAAATGGGAGTTCCTTTGTTCTCCTACTATTCATCTATCTTGTCTTAAGATTGTAAACTCTAGGAACTTATTTTGCATTTATACAACTTCTAAATACTAACATTATGGTTGCTGGGTCTGGGTTGGAGCCTGTATATAATACTGTAATGTCATTAATAAGTAACTGTCTCTAATTCAATTTAGAGATGGCCCTTAGTCAAAAATGTAGGGCTCGTCTTCCCTACAGGGTGGATTGACACTGACAATTGATCCACTGATGGTTGATTTAGCGAGTCTAGTAAAGACCAACTAAATCAACCACCGATGACTCTCCTGTCGATTCTGATAATTTAGCAGAACAAGATGAGTAAGGGGAGTGGACGGGAGTTTCTTCTGTTGACCCCTGTAAGGTGGACCCCGAGGTAAGTAGATCTAAGCCTCATCAATTGGAGTTATACTACTAACGTATTCAAATTTCATAGTTTAGATCAATCTCTCCTTGTAGTGTAGACCTGCCCTTCAATTTAAGTATCTTTAACAATTGAGAGCGTTTCATTTTACATCCAAATTTTCAGTTTTGGAGTCTAACTAGTAACAGGTGGTTAAGGACTAGAATATGATGAGTAGTTTTCCTCTTTTCTTTTTCCTTTTGCTATTTCAGTACGTTAGAGGTGTTTTAAAGAATGTTAGCTGGAATTGTCTAAGAAGATGACTCTGGACAAGCATCTTGTGACATACATCACACAATTAAGTTTTAGCCAGGGTTATTCATTTAGAATTTCTTTGAAAGTCTTAACTATATTTTCTGGATTCCTTTATTCTTATTTTCTGGTTAGCTCCAACATGTTTTTGTTTTTGAATGTCTGAGAAATTAATAGGCTTATTAGTCAAGATCTGAGGAATTCATGGTTGGATTAAAATCTTTCTGTAAAATTGGTAAAGTGGTTATATATGTGCCATTTAGCTGATCCATCATTTTCTCATGCTGTCTCCCCTAAATGATAGAGCATTCAATATTCACACCGCAGGATAACAGGGAGATGGATTACAGGCCACTAAATGTGACTTGTATTTTCAGCTTGGACACATGAGTGAGTGAGAAATACGGAAGAATTTTCTTCCTTTATTTTTTCTGGCAGCTATGATTACTAGTGCTGAGGCCTAGTGTCTCATCCTGTGCGGCAGACCTAGGGAAGCTTTAACATGTAAGGTCACTTAATTAATATCCTGGCTAACTAAGATTTGGCATCAAGTCAGCAAAGCATTTAAGCATGTCCTTAATTTAAAGCACTCAGTCACACTTCTCAGAGAGATTTGTGGTGTTCTGATCTGTTTAATTTGATTTTGTGACTCTCTTCTTAATCTTGTATCTTAGGCCAACGAAAAAATAATAATTCAAAGTAGCTAGAATTGAAGCTGGTGACCCTAAACTGGAGTCAACTGCTGATGGACACAGAGAGAAGTAAACTGATACTTGGTCTGAAGGTAATCTCTTGGGAACGAACAGGTTTGTTTTTTGCAGCCCAAACAATACTTTGATAGCTAGCATGGGTGTGAGGAGCATTGGATTGCTACTGTGGCATCTTATTTGATTCCACAAGTTAGTCAATACTAGCATGTGCTGCAATGCGCATGATACAGTTCAACTAGAAACCCGAGCTAGTCAAAATATTTCAAATGGAAAGTTGTTTTACAAAAGTATGACTTTTTTTTTTTAAAAAAATACATTTATTTTCTGGGGAACAAAACTATTTTTAAATGCAAATCTTTACTAAAAAATTATTTTAATTTAATTTGTAATAAATCCAATTTTTGTGGAAAAAAATCTCTTTAGAATACTGAGATGTGAAAACAACTTCAGTATTTCAAAACTTTTAATGAAAACCATTTTAAATATTTTGAAGTTGCATACACAGCTAGAGTAGGGATAGGAACCTGATTTAATTTTTAATGTAAATTTTTAACATTGCTACAGCTGTGGGCGTCATCAGTGGCTAATACATGGTTCTTGTACCTGCTGTTAATTAACTGCACCATTGATGGAGATACAAGTTGTAGAAATGGATGCTGCTTAATTAAATGTGAAACTTACCTGTAATATTTCAGGACATTAAATCTTCAATTATATTTTTTCAAGCTTTGAAGTACACTGTAGCAAAACTGATGATTGATCCTCTTCAGTCCATTACCAGCTCTAGCTGGAAAAAAAGAGAGCAATGGTTAGAATAAAATATTTCAGTCTTGCAAGCATCACAAAAGATTCAGACAAATTCACATTTGCATTAATGCTTGGTATTGAAAACTTTGTTTGAAAATTTATCTGTGAAAGTGACCTCCCTTATATAAACTTAATTGCTTTTCCTTTTGAATATAATTGATAGTTTGAAATGTTCAGAGCTTATTACTAATTAGCTGTTTAACATACTGTAACTCCTGTTAGTACAATTAACACAATGGAAGCTTTGCCTCCATAAAGGGTGGGTAAATCTTTGTGGGTTACTGGATTTAGCTTCGTTCCGAGACTGGACAGACTTCTATTCCCTTCGATGGCTGTTGAAATTTTGTCTCAAGTTTCATAATATTTCATATTCTTGAAAAGCACTGCTCCTGGAGATTCTTCCACAAGAACATAAATCAAACTGTCCTTCTCTTTACTTAGAAAAGTTTTTAGTTCTCATGGTTGTAGAGAAAAGCTTGAAAATATGAAGCCAGTGCACCTTATAAGCACGGATACAGGAAAGCAAATAAAAAGAGCCCAAACTTAGTGGTGGTGGTTTCAATCTCATGCTCTTTCAGTGCTTGGAGTTGGCAGTACTGTGAATGCAACAGGTTATTTCTGTAGACTGGATTTCTCTTCCGGGTGAAGTTCACCCCCCATGCAGAGAGAGAACATGAGGTAAGTAGCACCACTAAGCAATTAAATAGGATTTTAGTAGGACACAGAATTTTCACTGGTCTTCTGTACACAAATGAATTTCCCCCTTATGTGAACAATAAAATTGCATTGTCCATAGGGAGGCAACAAGAACATGATCTAGGGGAAAGTGTATTGGACTGAGAATCAGATCTGGAATCTCTTCTTATTTGACATTGAGTGGACATGTGGGAACAATGGATCGATTCTCTTTATAACAATAGCTAACATATTTGAAGGCTGTTATCCGGTTCCCTCTGTCGTCTTTCTGTGTGACCAGCACTAGGAAAAGTGTACTGGCCTAGTGAAACCACGATCCACAAGCGAAAAACTATCCATTATTAGTATAGTATGGTGGTATAATTGTATCTATTGTAGAGGGCTTATGAGGTGTAGACCCGGCCTTAATCTTGGAGCTGAAATTTGGCTTTTTTGAATTCACAAACATGATGGGCATCTAACAGGCTAGAATGTTGTGCTTATGATGGTCCTAGGATATTATCGAGACTAACTAGAAAAGCTCCTGCAGTAAAATCATCTGAGTTTAAATGTAATCAAGTATTTTGGTGCTTTTCAAACACAAAAACTGTTTGGGTTTATTTCCTTTTTTTTGTTTGTTTTTGTTCTGTTTTTGTTTTAAGAAAAGAAAATGTATGGCAGAAGCTATATCTACAGGAATGCTCCTATTTGGAACAAACTATTACCAAAATAAATTGCTATATTTTAGTGATATGTTTTCCAAAGCTTCATATGAAATCACTATAGTCAATCACCATATGTGAGAGCTGACAGTTGTAAGAATGCATTTATGTGACCATAAATCAATCTGTGGAACAGCTAGTTGTTCTCTTGTTTGGTGTCCATTGGAATTGATGGTGGTGGTGGTGGTGATGCATGTGGGAAAAGTTCAAATGTGAACAGTTGTACACTTTTTTGATAAATTCCTTATGTCTAGAAGGGGTTAAGGGAGGCTGGCACACTATGATGTCTCTTTTGGTTTGTAACATTCGCATTTGAAAGAGACCAAAGTCCTCAGCTATATATGGACTAGGGATGAGAACACATGGTCTACCTTACTTTACTAGCCAAGCTTCTAACTGAAGTCATGGGGGAAATAATTTAATTCATACATCAGAAGTGGAGCATTGGCCTGTAAATAGGCTTGGCAGAATTCAATTTTTATTTTTTATGTTTTTGCTGGATATCTGTGTTTAAACATGTTTTTTCAATTGTTATAGACTCTTTTCACAGTTCTGGATGAGGCTATAATTGTTTAATGGCAGAGATTGAGATTTGAAAAAGTGAGTTGTATACCACTTAAAACACACTCCCAACAGCCCATGTCCAAGTACATAAAGTAAATATTCTTAAATCAAACTCTGATTTCTCAAACAGCATAAAGCATAATTATAATTGATTTTCATTAATGTGTCTTTGTACTGTGAAATTGACATTTACCGACACTTACAGATAACGGCCTAATTCTTCCAACCCTAGCTAAAAGAGATGAGCTTCATCAGGAAGTGTAAAGTTGCCACATGTCTTGCAGACTTTCACATGTGTGAACATGATCCAGGTGCAGAAATGGAGGCAAAGATTACCTCAGCAAGGCTAGAGGACACAGTAGCAGCATGAATATTGCATTTCTCTTCCAAATGTTTGTTTCATACATGCTGCAGGACCTAGAGGGAAGCCTCTATCAATCTGGATATTTCTTTTTTCTTAAACTGGCTGGAACACTCAAGAATTTGCTGTGATGAAGCTGATGGAGTGAAGTTCTGGAACAGCCTTCCAAGGGAAGTAGTGGGGGCAAAAGACCTATCTGGCTTCAAGATTAAGCTAGATGGGTTTATGAAGGGGATTGTTTGATGGGATAACATGATCTTGGCAACTAATTGACCTTTCACTATTGGTGGTAAATAGGCCAATTGAGGGATGATAGGAGTTACGATAGAGAACTTTTTCCTGGGTGTCTGGCTGGTGAGTCTTGCCCACCTGCTCAGGGTTCAGCTGATCGCCATATTTGGGGTCAGGAAGGAATTTTCCTCCAGGGTAGATTGGCTGAGGCCCTGGAGGTTTTTCGCCTTCCTCTGTAGCATGGAGCACAGATCACTTGCTGGAGGATTCTCTGCATCTTGGGGTCTTTAAACCATCATTTGAGGACTTCAATATCTGAGATATTGGTGAACGGATTATTGCAGGAGTGGGTGGGTGAGATTCTGTGGCCTACTTTGTGCAGGGGGTCAGACTAGATGATCATAATGGTCCCTTCTGACCTTAAAGTCCATGAGTCTATGATGGACTGTGGGCTCTTGCATGTACTTCTTGGCAATAATGAAGATAGTTTATTCGTCTCCTGCTACCTTGTGAACATAAAGAAATAACTTTTTTTTTTAAAGTATCCATGCTATAAATCCCTTTAGTATCTTCTGGCAAGCAGAGACTGTGATGCAGAGAAATTTATTTTCTAGTTTTATTAGGACAATGTGAGGATTGTCCTAATATGGAGTGTGCATTTTTCTTGAAATCATTTTACTGGAACATTTTACCACAGACAGTCAGGAATTAAATGGCACATAGTCTTTGGGTGCTGGCCTTCAATGCAGGGATCAATATTCTGTAGGAGTTTCAAGGGAAGTAAAGAATCTCATGGAATTTCTTTTAATGGTCCTATGAAACTGAGACACGTGCTCACCAAATGACACACTGCAGTCAATGGGAACCCATGTAGCAAAAGGCAAAAATTGACTAGGATATGTGTCTATTATAATATACACATTTAAGTGGTAGATGTCTAATAAACTGCATATCGCTAGCTCATAACCTTTTTGTGCTGTGTAATGTGACCATTTCAAATTCTGTTGAGTTAAATCTTCATACATCACTGTACATTTTGCATCCATTATACCGATCTAATCTTCTCTAATTGATTGTACCTGAACTATTTTATCTCATCTGACTCCTCTATTTGTCATGGAGACACTGAATTATATACACACACAATGTGCTTCTTGTCAACTGTCCTTCAGTTTTGTAATGGAAAACAAGCCAGTTTAAGGGGAGATAAAGAAAAAGGAGGAATGATAGAAAATGAAAACTTAAATGAAAAATAGAGGGGAAAAAAATGAATTCTTGAAATCTTCTCTTGTACTCGAGCACCTACATTTCTCTGGCTTTTAATGAACATTCCCCAGGCAGACACTTAGCTGCAGATACTCATTTGGCAATCCGAGGTGGTCAAAGCTACTAAAAATGGTGCTTTAATAAATTCTCTCATTTCCTCATTTTTAAATCCCTTCTTTCATGGCTGCACATGAAACTTCACTGGCAGCATTTTTCTGTCCTGTCCTTTTTCCTTCCACTCCCCACCTCATCAGGAATTTGAATTTATATTACAAATAGAATCTGCAGTGAACAGTTTATCTGGAAATCCATGACACTGTCTAGACTTTCTCAGGGCAGCATCCTGGAAAAATGAAGTTTCTGCTGCTCTTGACCCCTAGAAGCTTTCTGAGCTCTGAAGCAACAGCAGAAGCTATTCCTCATCCTAAAGAGCAAGTATCTCCTCTACCAGGTCCAGGATGCTGGATAATTTCACAACTTGCCTCTTGGAAGCAAAATCTGACTCTACTCAATGTATGAGTGACTGAAACATATTGATGATGGATAAGGAAACTGATATGAATAAAACAAACACATCTCCCCCACCACACACACACCACCCCCAAAACCTTTGCCTAAGCTTAAACTAATTCCAAACTCAATCATCTGTGCTGCATGAGAAATGAGAGAGAATCTCTTCACCCTCATAGTTATTTTTCATTTTAATATACTTCCAGCTGAGGTGGAAGATGGAAGCAAGGCTGTTTGTAGTATTTCTGTTCCATCCGGAAATTTATCAGTAAACATGAAAATAGCTGTGTACGTGCATGCACACATGCTTGTAGAAAATGCTGAATCACCCCAATATAATGTGCCGAATCTACATATTTACTAAATTTAATACGCTGAGTGATGTACTGGCTCCATTGAAATTCATGCCAATTTTACCTTTAACAGTAGTGGAACCAGATTTTTCCCACTGAGAATAGTTTCCTTTTTAATTTTCCACTATGATCGTTCAGAGTGTGGTGATTTTTTTTTTTTTTTTAAAAGCCCAGCAGCGTTATGAGATGACAGCAGTATGTGTTAGAAAGCCTATTATCAACTTGCCTAATGTTTCCACAATGCAATCACTCATCTGTCATCTCATCAGCCAAATGTTAATGTGACATCTGTTGTACCTAATTTCAGTAACTATCAAGAACCTTTCTGCATGCAAACAATTTATCATGCTTTATGAAATTAATTTTGCATGGAGCATGCCATTTCCGCAAACATTACAGTTATTTATTATGGGTTAAAAATGTTTAAGAACTGAGGGAAGGGATGGGGGAATAAACCCTAAAAGATTTCAGCAGGCAACTTTGAAGACCTTTTGTCCAGACATTTCTCATCTTATACCTTGTAATGATCACTAACTGGGCCAGTTTTGTCTCTAATGGCATGTCTGCACTGGAAAGTATTTCAAAATAACTTGTTTTGAAATAACTCCTGAAATAACTCTTTCAAAATAGCGTGCCCACACTACTGGGAGGCTGAGGCTGAGCTGCGAGGAGTGGAGGCACAGTGGGCCCATGGGGGAGCAGTGAAGTTCACATGGGGTCAGTGCTCCGGGAGCTGGAGAAGCGGAGTCCTGGGGCCGGGGCAGGGAGGGTGGCCGCCAGGAGTAGAGGGCAAGCATTGATCCTCCCCTAGTACTAAGGAGGTTCAACCTGTACCAGTTGTACCACGCTATAGCCTCTAATTCCCTGGGAAGTCTTTCTTTTCCTCGTCCATGTTTGGCGGCAAGGATGGGAGATTGGATCACATATTCCAGGCACATGTGAGCTGGGGAAATCCAGAGCTAGTACAGAGATGACTTCTGTGAAGCCTCCAGCAAAGGAAAAGGCATGTGGGCACAGAGGAGAAGAGAGAACACAATGTAAGGGCATGACCAATGTATAGGACGCTTCAGAAATCCCCTGGTGGCAAGTATCTCCCCCATCTGCGGTTCTGTAAGGAAACTCTGACACTGAATCTCAGACCCAAATCAGCTGACTCAGGCTCACGGGATTGTAAAATTGCAGGGTAGGTGCTTCGGCTGGAGCCTGAGCTCTGAGACCCCATGAAGGGGGGACGATCTCAGAGGCCAGGCTCCAGGTAGAGTCTACAGTGTGGTGATTTTTTTTTTTTTTTTTTTTTTTTTTTTTAAATACCACCATGAGCCTGAGTCCACTGACCCAGGCCAGCCATAGGCAGGACATGTGTCTTTAATGTAGTCTAAACATACCCTAGGAGACCATAACCACTTGGCAGAATTTAGAGCAAATTGCATAGTTTATTTTGAGCTATGGGTGCTGTGTAGACACACCCTGACAGTAATGACCCTGTGCTGGTTAGCAAAAGCTAGCTGAAGCAAAGACACTGTCTCTAGACCACGTTTGGAAACAGAAATAACAATTCGTGCTCTTCATCTTAGTAAGCACGTCTATACCATTTTATATAAGGGGAGGGGAACTGAACGTAGAATGACTGTGACATGCCCATGGTCATATATGCAAGGACAGGGCCCTAAACAATGGCAGAGTTTGGCTTCTTGTTTTCAGTGGGACTATTCCAATGAATAAGGCATGAGGATTTGATTCTAAATATAAAAATAATTTTCCCCATACTGAAAATTTGCTCCTCTTGGGATGGAACACAGAAGCTATTTAATGGTGCAGAGTAGCAGTACACAGCAGCTGAATACAGGAACTTAACAGTAATAAACTACTGTAGCTAGGTATTTTAAAAAAATGGAGTCACCCTAGTGTGCAGGAAGACCATACAAAATTTAGTATCCCCATGAACTTGATCAGGATTGTTTTAGAGAATGCATTTAGGCTTGTGATAATTACCCAAACAGGAAGACAATATATTTTCCATATGGCTATTGTAACATAAATAATAAATGATGTTATATTTCCTGACCTCAGTGTTTCTAGGTATAAAAATAAAACCATAAGACTTAAGCATTGTACTTTAAGTCTTGCTGGTAATATCTCAAATATTTGAGGCCAGATCCTTAAAATTCTTGGGCTGGAAGACACCTCAGGAAGTCGAGTCCAGCCCCCTGCCCAAAGCAGGACCAACCCCAACTAAATCATCCCAGCCAGGGCTTTGTCAAGCTGGGACTTAAAAATCTCTAAGGATGGAGATCCACCACCTCCCTAAGTAACCCATTCCAGTGCTTCACCACCCTCCTAGTGAAATAGTTTTTATTCTAATGTCCGACCTAGATCTGGCTGGGTTGATTTAGTTGGGATTGGTCCTGCCTTGGGCAGGGGGCTGGACTTGATGACCTCCTGAGGTCTCTTCCAGCTCTATGATTCTATGACCTCCTTGACTGCAACTTGAGACCATTGCTTCTCATTCTGTCCTTCTTAGCTGGTGTGAATTGGCAGGGCTCCACAAAAGTCACTAGAGTGCAACTAAATGACATTAGTGAATAGATTTTTTTCCCCATTGAGGATGATGTTGAATATACTTGAAAAATACAGAATACAGCAAGGTTAACAGTCCAACTGTGCCACTCCTAGTCACAGCAATTAATTTACAATGCCATGTAATCCAATGGTCTGTCGGTTTGAATAGTATGGTACTGCTGACTAGAAGGAAAGGTGGCCAACTGTGCCCTAAAACATTAGTGCATTACTATAATTAAACATACAGCCAGTCCCCAAGTTACGAACGGGTTACAGATCAAACACTTGGCGGTAACTCAAAATGTTCGTAAGTCGGATCCCATTGAGTTACATTGTGACCGTGCTGTTCGTAAGTGAGGGTCGCGTTCATAACTCACGGACCGCCTTTACGACCGCTTAATGGGAGGTTTGGTTGTAAATGCGAATGGTCATAAATCGACCGTTCGTAACTCGGGGACCGGCTGTATATCTTTTGCTTATTTTCTTTAAAAAATCATTTTGTTAAATGAAAAGCTTACTTCCAATTGAACTGCTCTAGTCTGGCACCCTCAGGAACTGACTGGTGCCGAACCAGAGAATTTGAGGAATACCAGGAGGTCAGTAATGTCTAGCAGCATTACTAACACTTCCACTGCTTACTGGGATCTTAGAAGACATTTAGGAGTAAATTAGAGCTAAATAACAGCACAGAACACTGAGAGCCGGGACTGGTGGCTATAAATAAATTTTATGGGACCACAGGAAACTTGGCCACATCATGCCGGACCACAGATTTTGCTGGATCAGAGAGGTTCAACCTGTATAACGTTATCCTAATCTGTACTCCTTTAGGCCTTGTCTTTACTAGACCAGGATGGTCAGCTTAAGTTACACAAATCCAGCTACGCATTTTGCCTAGCTGGAGTCAGTTTACCTTAAGTTGAGCTGTGGCAGCATCCTCACCATGGGGGGCCAAGAAGAGCAAATGCTCCATTTGTTTTCTTACTTCTTGCAGAAGGAAGAGCACCAGACTGCCCTCAGCTTTTCATAGAATCATAGAATACTCAGACTGGAAGGGATCATCGAGTCCAGTCCCCTGCCCTCATGGCAGGACCAAATACTGTTTAGACCATTCCTGATAGACATTTATCTAACCTACTCTTAAATATCTCCAGAGATGGAGATTCCACAACCTCCCTGGGCAATTTATTCCAGTGTTTGACTACCCTGACAGTGAGGAACTTTTCCTAATGTCCAACCTAAACCTCCTTGCTGCAGTTTAAGCCCATTGCTTCTTGTTCTATCCTCAGAGGCCAAGATGAACAAGTTTTCTCCTCCTCCTTATGACACCCTTTTAGATACCTGAAAACTGCTATCATGTCCCCCCTCAATCTTCTCTTTTCTAAACTAAACAAACCCAATTCTTTCAGCCTTCCTTCATAGGTCATGTTCTCTAGATCTTTAATCATTCTTGTTGTTCCTCTCTGCACCCTCTCCAATTTCTCCACATCTTTCTTGAAATGCGGTGCCCAGAACTGAACACAGTACTCCAACTGAGGCCTAACCAGTGCAGAGTAGAGCAAAAGAATGACTTCTTGTCTTGCTCACAACACACCTGTTAATGCATCCCAGATCATGTTTGCTTTTTTTGCAACAGCATCACACTGCTGACTCATATTCAGCTTGTGGTCCACTATAACCCCTAGATCCCTTTCTGCTGTACTCCTTCCTAGATGGTCGCTTCCCATTCTGTATGTGTGAAACTGATTGTTCCTTCCTAAGTGGAGCACTTTGCATTTGTCTTTATTAAACTTCATCCTGTTTACCTCGGACCGTTTCTCCAACTTGTCCAGATCATTTTGAATTATGACCCTATCCTCCAGAGCAGTCGCAACCCCTCCCCGCTTGGTTTCATCTGCAAACTTAATAAGCGTACTTTCAATGCCAATATCTAAATCGTTAATGAAGATATTGAACAGAGCCGGTCCCAAAACAGACCTCTGCGGAACCCCACTTGTTATACCTTTCCAGCAGGATTCTGAACCTTTAATAACTACTCTGAGTACGGTTATCCAGCCAGTTATGCACCCACCTTATAGTAGCCCCATCTAAGTTGTATTTGCCTAGTTTATTGATAAGAATATCATGGGAGACTGTATCAAATGCCTTACTAAAGTCTAGGTATACCACATCCACCGCTTCTCCCTTATCCACAAGACTCGTTATCCTACCAGATTGGGGTCTATACTAGACCCACTAAATCTAACGCTAGAAAATCAACCTCCAGTGTGTTGATTTTCTGGTAAGTATAGATTTGCCCTTATTTGTGTTTTGTCAAGCAGCAACATAGTGCTAAATTTAATAAACACCATCTTGATTACCAAGCTGTGGAAACCATTTCCTCTTAGTATCTATGTGCAAGAGAAAAGATTGAATGTGAAACCCTGGCTCCATTGAAGTAAGTGTTTGGTGAGGGACGGGAGTGTTACTTATTTATGGAGCCCTGCAAATCTGTGGATATCTGCCTTGTATCCATGGTTATCCACATCTGTGGATGGGAATATCCGTGGCTCAGTTTTGTGGACACAGGTGTGGACGTGGATACAAATTTCGTGTCCATGCAGGGCTCTACTTATTTACTGTAATGAGTCCAGGTTTTCACTTGGTTGTTCCCTGTGTTGAGCGTACTTTTTGAAGAAATAATTGGTAACTAGTATTTTTTAAATGTTTGTTCAAGAATATTTGAGGGGGAAAATAAGATGTTAAGCAAATCAGACTCTACTGAATGGTCTGAGGCAATGTCTTGGGATTAACCAAATAACACAGTTCTTTTAAATGTGTTAAAAATGCATTAGATAAAACCTGTTGTCAGTCAGGTACCCAGATGGGTTCCCAACAGGTCTTCTGCTCTGTCAATGATAAACTTTCAGCTGTGTGCATGAATGTGTATGCTCCTCTAACGCATTAACCATGCGCAATTAGTCAATTTGACAGACTCTGAGAGAGCCCCCAGAGACCACGAATCAGATAAGGATTGAAAGCACCCGGCAAGGTTTATTGCCAAACAAAGTACAATAATAGTTGTCAGAGAACAGATTTGCAGTTGTGCCACTATACATATGAGCAACGGATTAACACCCAATCAACGCTCTGGATTTTGGCGTTATTCATTCGGTCAGCAGATGACCACCCTTTGGGGTGCACTTTTATACGCAGGTACAAACACATCACTCTTGATGTATCAGGTTACCACCCTCTCTTGCTTAGTTACTGCTCCTTATCTTACAAAAGGGGGATTCACTTACTATTCATCATGCTGTGAACCTAGGTTGGTTTCTGTGTTGTTTGTTTGGGGGGGAAGTGTGTTGGAACCAAGATGTTTGTTAACAAGGTATTCCATTACGACCCCTCTGGAATGTGCTTACTGCCTGAGTGTTTCTGTAATATCCGCTCTGTTCTTGCCAATTTCTTTGAGCAGGGCCTGTCTCTTGCTCACATCTTAACTCCACTTTATATTAGCAAAGTCTTGACCATTGCTGTGTAGGTCTCAGGCCTCATACCTGGCCTGCGATATATGGGCTTATGGTTCACGCCCTCAGCTTATTATGCCTTTTAGCTAACACACTTGGAAACACAGCATGTCTTCCTACTGTGGGCATTCCCAAGGGTAGGGTACGGGTGAAGCCAAAGCCCACTGAGGCAAATCAAAAGTCTGCTTCCAGTGAGTAGTGCCTTCGGCCCTTACTGAGGTAGCAGCAGTATTGCGTTTTATTGCTTATGCCATGGATACTTCACCTTGGCAAAATAATTTGATATTCCCAGTATATATGTGTATATTTTAATAAGGTGTATACATTGTTGGGATGATGGTGCTTATATTGTTTTTAGGAGTATGTGATTTCTTTAAAAATAAAAAAAAAAAAAAAAAAAAAAAAAATTGTAATGTATAGATTGCTTGGAGTAGGGGAGAGGTAAAGGGAGTTCATGTATCATTAAATGAAGTAGAGATCAGCTACTGTACACATCGCATAGGACATGGCATTTTTGAAGGATTTCTTAAAGATATGTGTCCTCCACAGTATTGTTCGAAATATCACCCTCACACTGAGACATTTTCGAAGCCAATCTGCTGTCATTGCCCTTGTTTTTTACACAGTTAGAAAACAAACTCTTGTGACGAGCACTATGTTTTGGGATTGGTGGGAAAAGATTTCTGTATGAAATGTGTTGTATGCATTTTATGGTTTGTGGCATGGTTTTAACGGAGGTTGTTTGGGCTGCAGGCTGCACGTTTGCTCAAAGATCTGTCATTTTAAGTACATTTTTAATGTTAGCACATCTATTGGTGCGAAAAGTGTTTCTATGCAAATAAGAATTCAGACTAGAATACAAATGGCTTCACAGATAGCTTGATTTCCTTAGACTGTATTGTCTAGCCCCAAAGTAATTGCCAGTTCAGAGGGTACTAGTACAGCATAGTCCAAAGCCTGGTCCAAAGGAACAACAATTGGGGAAAAACTTCCCAAAGGGCTTCAGTGGTTGGGACAGGTGGTGTAAATGTCCAGTGGACAAGAAAGCATTAGTAAAGGGTGTGTTGATGGCTTAGGTAGCTGCTGTGGGGAAGTAACTTAGTGTATATCTGCACTGCATATAGGAACGTGATTCCCGGAGCAGGTAGATGGATACACAGTAGGTCTACCTGTGCTAGTGCACTAACAATAGGAATTAAGACATAGGTACCATACACTATTAGACTGAACCATGGGCTGTGGTTCAGTCTAATAGCTCAGGTACGTACCCAGTGAGTTGGGGATTGGATTTATACACTGGCAGAGTTAGTGTGTGTCTAGCTGAGCTAGGAAGTAACCTGTCATAGGCAATGTAGATATAGTCTTAATCTCACTGTGCTTCCATTCTGCCATCTACAAAACAGGTATGACCATTTTTCCGTTATCCACCTTTCATCTGGGTTTTTGATTGCAAGCTCATTGGGGCGGGGACTCCATAATACGTTGTGACACTACATATTGTTTAGGGATATTATTATGATACGATAATGGTGTAATTCTGATGTATTTTATGCCAGATTGGTCATATGAGAAATCCTTGGAAAAGTTGTTATTTATTGAATAGGATTATCCTACTTGTATGCATGTAACGTTTGTAGCCAAAGTGAGGAATATCAGTTTTATAACTGTATTACACATTTGTTTACATCTCAGGAATGCCCACTAGGGAAAAGACTGTCAGTTTAGATGGCTGGTTGGGAAGGGCCTATTCGGGTTAACGAGTCATTAGGAGAAAATAATAATACTTAGAAGAAACTAGTCCCCCGCCGGGAGGCCTTCATGAGGATTCTGTAAATAACCTCTGACTCATGACTGCTATAACACTATAGGGTCACCTGATGTGGACACCATCTTGGGATATCTGTATTTTTCCACTGAGTGGTGTGGGAACCAAACTTTGAAGCAAAGGGTAAGCCTGGGGCACCTCAGAGATTTAACACCAGGCCCTGGAGCAGCTGCTCCCCTCTCCCCTTCACCAGTCCTGATTTCTGGCACTTTAATTTCAGTTGAGAGGAATTGACTATCAAAATATATAGATGAGAAGTGCTATTGTAATATAATAATAATGTAGGCTGATTGCCTTTAAAACTAAGGGTTAATGGGGCAACAAGAAAATATATGTATGGTTATATATAGACACAGTGATCCAGGTTCCGTCCCTTCCTCCTCCCCCCAACTTGTTGAGCAGAAGGAAAGACTTGACACTAGTATCAGCTATGCTGGTTTGTCAGCTTCACTGCATGTCTCCAAATGTATTTGGCAATAGCAACAATTTCCTAACACAGGGTAAATATCAGCTTTATTGATACTAAGAATCAATATTTGACGAGCCAAGCCATAATTCAAATAAAAAGAACAAATTAAACAGAAATAGCTGTTACATATCTATGACTGGCCATGAACACTGAGCACAGCAACATTTTAAAGCAGTAGGAGATACTGTTGTCTCCCTACCTTGGTTGGAGAGAATCGGAATGGAGAATACTGGAAGGGAAAGTGCAGAATACCATCACGATTTATGGACTGTACTGTGCACTAACCTTCTGGTTTCTCAGATTGGCTGAAATGTCATTAAAATGGAAAGATGATGTGAGCCAGGTTCATGGCTACAATTGTAAAGAGGGAATAGATGGCAGAAATTGTATCTGTTCACACTGCAGTTTTAGAGCTAAAGTCTCCTCATCCTCCACAGAAACTGTATTTTGTCATTCTTTTATTTTCAGCATATGTTTTAAAAATAGATTCCATCCTATTCTTCCCCCCCATTCTCCATAGTTAGCTAAGAACTGAACTTTGGGGGGGGGTTGTTGTTTATTTGGGGGTTCCCCCCTTTTCTTTGTTTTTTGGGCTTTTTTTGAGGAGTTTGGAGGTTTTTTGTTTTGTATTTTTGGGAGTGGTTCTTTGGTTTTTTGTTGTTGTTTGGTGTTTTATTTTTTGTTTTATGACAGGGTGGAATTTCTGGTTGTGTATGTGGTTTTTGTAGAAGTACTGGTAGGTATTTTCCCCAATGATGTAATTCTTTTCCTCCCTATTGTTTAGAATAATTTAATAGATTGAGAATGAAGGCTTGTTTCCTTGATTTCCATTGAATTCACCCAACATCTTTTTGCATAGGACCCCGTCCATAACTAAGGAAAACAAGAACAGCTGTTTGTGTCACGTGCTAGGGCATTCTTTAAACACTTTATAGGTTCCATGGGCGGATATGGGGAATGGTGCTTTGGAGGGAGCCAAGAACGTGGTCTACATGGTGTTGGAATATGTGTTTCCTATGGCTGATATAGCATCGCAGGCATGTGTCACGCATATTGCACTTAATTGTTGGTAGTCATGATGGTTCTGTGTCTGATCGTAATCATGGGATTGTGGCTACCCTGGAAACAAGTGCACAATTAATGTTGCTTTTTGCAGCATTTGTATACTGTATGCATGTTGGGTGGGGAGAGGGGAATGGAAGAATGAAAGAGTTTAGTCCAAAAAGGATCCATAGACTTTGTATGGGAAAATGAAGGGCGCAAATGCAAATTTAGTAAACAAGAGAAGAAAGGATGGAAAGTCCAGGTGGGGGGCTGCTGCAGCGAGGTGTATTACCCTGATGTGCAGGTAGAGGGAACTGGAGCCGAGACTACCATTTAAGAGAGGGAGTAGGGTGGGCAGCACAGGATTTGGAGGGAAGCTGGCAGGATATGTTAGGGGAAAACCAAGAGAAGGTGTGTTTTGGGGGAGAAGTTGTTAGTGAGAGTGGGTGAGAGGGATGAGAAACCTAAGTGTGAAAAAGGAGTTCACATCCTTACTAGTGGGAAGGAGGGCATAGCAGGGGATTTATACTACTTGGGATGTTGGTGGGAGGAGAGGAGAAGGGACGCTCTCTGCATTAGAAAGGTGTTCATCCCCTAGTCACCTCACCTCGCTCTGCTGCCTGTTGCTTGATTTACTAGAGCATATTGAGTACCACTTACAGGAGTCTTTGCTCCAGCCTTGTTCAGGAGTTTTAGAAACATGTAGGCACAGTAATTCCTCACTTAACACGTCCTGCTTAACACGTTTTCGCGATGGCACGATTTTTTTTTTTTTAGGGAACATTTTTCAGACAACACGACCCCGTCCCCGCAATAACACGATTTCCCCTAGGGCCAGCCGGTGGCCGGCAGCTGCGCGAGGCTTCCCCTGCCTCCCTGCAAAGCGGCAGAGGTTTGCCGCTCGCAACGCCGTTCCCCGGTGATCCCCTCTGGCCAGATGCCTTGCGTCCGGCCAGAGGGGGTCACTGGGGAACCACGCGGCGAGCAGCAAACCGCCGCCGCTTTGTAAGGAGGCAGAGGAAGCCCCGGCAGCTGCCGGTGACCGGCCAGCTGGGGAAACCCAGTCGCTGGCTGCAAGCCCCCTCCCCTGTCTTTCCCTTCCCTTCTCCAGAGCCAAACGCCTCCCCTCCCTGCTATAACCCAGTCCCCTTTCTCCCCCAACCTTATGTCCCGGTCCCAACTGCTAACAAATGCAGGCTGGAGCTGCGAGCGCACGTGCACTTGAAACGCAACGCTCCACCTTTTCCATTATTTTCAGTGGGAAAATTGACCCCGCATAACACGTTTTCACTTAGCACAATCATTTTCTGAAACTTATCTACCATGTTAAATGAGGAATTACTGTACAATGTTGTCACTCTCTCCCAAATGCATTCTATAATCCTTTGCGGCTGTCTGGAGCGTGCACAGTGAACGAATCACTTGTTTGGCCATGGCCTGTACATCTGTGAGTGATTGATTGTTCTGTCCCCTTGTTCAGCTGATGACCACCGTTTGGGGTGCACATCCTACATCCCTGCCCTGCCGTGATGAGGCTGGAGTAAAAACTGGTTTTGTATGTCTGAGATGGTCATCCTGGCCTGTAGCAAGGGCTCCTAGGACCACAGGAAGGAAGTTCTGCCAGCACATTCTCTCTGGGTTCTTGAAATCAGAATATTCCTCTGCCTGCTAATGAATATTACAGTTCTGGCTTTAAAAGATGATCAGTAATGGATCTGCTAGCCACTATATTGCCATTCTGTGGAAACTTCTTGTATCCATCCTGGGATATGTCTCATGAGATAATTCAGGAACTACCTTACTGTGGGTGTATGAGAGCTCTGTTTCCAAGCTGTAGGGATAGCCACATTTAATCTGCTGTGGCAGATGCTAAAACAATCACTCATAGATGCACAGGCCATGGCCAAACAGGTGTTTCATTCACTGTGCACACCGCAGACAGGCATGCGGCTGGCCAAGAAGAATGATGGTGAACTGAGTAGCGTTCATGCTTCCAAGCACCATACCATAGATTCACGCTGCATTCAGCTGTGTCCTAGAAAGAGTACAATGACAGAGTGTGAGAGAGGAACAAAGTAATCAATGCCCCAATCCAAGTGCATACAGTCATCTGGCACTTGAGGGGAAATAATCTACCCTGGATGTAGGGCTGGCATAGACTCCTACTGCACCTGAAACAAGATGGAGCCAGGTTTTTCCTCACAGTGTCATAACCCTGTTCCCAGCCTCTCCAGCACCCTATTCCTGTGCTGCCAAATTTCAATGAGAGTTTTCCCACTGACTTCAATAGGAGCAGGAGGAAGCCTTGAATATATTCTTGTTCCCTCCCAGGGCTTGTAGCAAAACCACAGTTGCATTCTGGATCAAGCCTACCCAAACCAGCTACTGAACACACAGTAAAAAGGCCCAGGGAAATTTAGCAGGAATATAACTTGGAGCGAAGGAAAATAAATAGAAGAGGAAGTGAAAAGGACAGACAGAGTGGGTGAAATTCAGCATACCATCAGGTATGAATTGGGTCAAGTAACCTGAAGTTGTAAATACTTTCATGGAAAGTTTGCCTAACACTACTGAGACCAGGAACCAGGATTATTAAAATGTAATAACGTCTGTTTAGTTCCTTTGGATATTTGAGACTTAGGGACCATTTAGGTCATATTTGACGGGGGGGGGGGGGGGGGGGGGGAGCGGGGGGAAATGTCTTTTATGTAGAATGTGATCCTAATGCAATATATTACAAAAGGATTATAAAGCGTAATTGATAGGTTACAATCAGCCAAAAAAAATCCCATCAAAACAATGAAAATAAACAGTACAGTAAAATGGGTCTTCCTGTGAAGCAACCCATAACCACTTCTTACATCTTTTTATATTCTCATTATTACCTTCCACTGGAATAGGGATGTAAGTGAGTAGTTGACTGCCTGTCTCAAGCTTATTGGGTAGTGGATTGGAGAATCGACTACTTGCTTCTCCCGCCCCCTTTGCTGCCTCTCTGAGTGGCAGCAATGAGGGGGAAACAGGAGCTGGTGGTGGGGGGAGCCTCTGTCCATGGGGATCCTAACAGGGGGCTGTTAGTGGTGGACAGGGCCAGACCTACCTGTGGCCAGCCCTCTCTGCCGGGAAGAGAGGCTGCTCCAGCAGTAGCCCCTGTTCATGGCAGACGGGGCTGGCCACCGCGAACAGGGGCTGCTCGACTTGGTGTGAGCCGGGACCAAGCAGTCCCGGCTCGTGCTGGTCCGGGACACTGCGCCTCTGCATTTTAAATGTAGTAAGTGCCTGGCAGCTCTTACTACATTTAAAATACAGAGCCGCAGCAATGGTGGCTCCCAGAGCTACTCTCTGGCTGTTGCTCTGCAGAGCAGTCCTTACTGACTAGTCGTGTAGTCGATAAAAATTGTATTGACTACACGATTAGCTAGAGAACTGCGATTTAACATCCTTACTCTGGAGTGGTGTTTTGTGTGTGCAATTTATATACTTTCTTTTTCATCTCAACCAAACACTTATTGATATTCTCAATGTCTTCAACTTCTTTGGGAACAGTTTGAAGGTTGTCATTATTTCAATGTCATCTTACCATTTGGTTACATTTTTCTGTTGATTCTGTAGGTATTTCACTTGTTTGGCACCCAAATCAAGATCCTTAGTGTTCATGGATTTATTAACTTGGCTACATTTAGAGAGTTCATTATGATGATACCGTCTTACTCCTGGGCGCTTTCCCTATATCCCAGCTAAGTTCACTATTCAGGTAGAAGAGGGCTTCATCAGCCCTATGATACAGGAAAATAAAATGACACCCCTGTTAGAGTTGGGCAGGAAATGGGCTTTTTGTTCTTATAAACGTTCAGTTTTTGGTGGCAAATTGAAAACTGAAATATTTTAGCTTGAAACTTAAAGTATCTCAGTTCAGAAATACTGCCCCGGCCCTCCTGTCAGGAGAAAAGCTGGCATGTGCCTACTTATTCCTGACATCCGAATGAGCCAGCTATACTGCCTAATGGATGGCACTGCCTGACTGGCTGAGGAAGCTTAGCAGGCCCATTTTTAAGAACAGCAACAGTCACTTGCTTGCTCACTGGCTGCTCGGTGCACTGGCCCCTGGACTTTTGGTTCCTTGTGCTCATCTGAGCCCTGCTACTGCTTAGACTTCCCTGGCTGTAGCCCTGATCAGTCTGGCTGCAGCCCTGCTCCTGCCTTCCCTGAGACCTGGTAATCAGTCTCTGACCGTCAGTTTTGATTCTGTTTCATCCTTTGGCTCAGGCATTTGGACTCTGACTTCTATTCTTTCTGGCCTGTGGCCTTGGTTCGAACTCTGTCTTGGCTCTGGCTTTTAGCCTCTGACCACTAAGTTTCCCAGTCTATCACAGGCCCCCTGAAACTTTTGAGTTGTAGTTCAGACCTCTCCTGCTCCCAGTTTTCTCTCAGGTTAGAGTTGGACTGCATTGTACACTCTGATCTCTCCTCATTGTATAGTTACATGGCAGATTCCCTGGCCATGATGCATCATGGGAGTTGTAGAATGACTAGCGAGTTGTGCTCTGCAGTAGAATAGGGACCACAAATTATGACCTCTCATTGAGTACCAGGGTGGGATATCCAAAGTAAAATGTCAGTATTCAGCCACAATATTTCAGTTTTGTCTGTGAGCTGCTCATGTGTGTAGGTTTTGTTTTTGATGGAGAAACAAAACTTTATGCAGAAACCAGACACACGTCACAAAATTGTCAATAACCGAAAATTGGTTTGTACGTGAAAAGTCCCTTGAGAGAATGTTTTAATCAATCCTAACTATTGTGTCCGGAGAGCCAGGCTGCATGACAGCTAAGAACCTGACGTTTCCTCTGCAAAAAAACAGGCATAAACAGAAGGGAATAAAGGGGAAAAATAGTAGCTCTGTGTTTTGTTTTGTTTTTTTCTTAAGTACCAGTAAGTCTGTCTTCTTTTAATACAGAATGAGGTTATCACTGTGTCTCAGCTGCTTCCACTTTCATATATGAATGAACTGAGAATGTCTAATCACTTAATAGCCTTTTCTCTATTAAGCAATTAACTTTTCTAGGTAGACGTTCACAAGCAATTTTCATTAAGATCCACTATTGCATGAAATAAAGGGTCAAATCTCCTAGACTGTCAAAACTTGTCTTCTACCTTTCATAAGGAAATGTGAAATAAAAAAAAAAGTTAATCTTTTTCTTTTTAATGACTCTGATAAAGGTTGCTATTCAAAGGGAGTTTCAAGTAAATGGCCATGCACCACTTCTTTTAAACTGCGATTTTTCCCCTCTAATTAAATGCCGTTTTCCCTTATTAAAACCAAATACAATGCATAAACATTACTCAATATTTCTCTGGTAAACTAACTTTCTACAGTGAATGAAAAGCAAGCCCTACCTATATCTTAGAGCTACTCATAACCTGGGGGGTTAGCTACCGGTAACTGCAAAATTCATTGGTAGCTGAATGTTATTTTAATTCCTAATAAAGCCAAAATAATGTAGAAGAACTGGAATTTTGGTTTGCAGATGGTTTTTTGACAAAAACCTAAATTTTGCACAGAAAGCAGATGTGTATCATCAAAATTTGTTTAGCCAACATCCCAGTTCCCTCAAATAATATTGATGGAAACGTTCTAACCTGCTCTATTATATCTTCCAACTCAGATCTTTAGAAGCAGCATGATCTAACAAAGATCTGTTCTGTGAATCAGGAAACTTGACATGTAATCCTGTTGTGACTTGCTCTGTGAGCTTGGACAAGTTACTTAACCTGTATTGTTCTGCGCTCAGGCTTCTGGAATAACCACATAAGCCACAATATCAGGGGCTCATAGAACTGCAAGTCCTCTAATGTGATCTATGCCATCAAGAGCCAGCAATGCCCCTCTGCCATGTATATTGGCCAAACTGGACAATCTCTGAGCCAAAGGAAAAATGGGCATAAATCAGACATCAGGAAAGGCAACACCTAACACTGTAGGGGAACATTTTAAGCTGTGTAGACACTCATTTATGACTAGAAAAGTAGCCATTCTTCTACAAAGGAATTTTATCACACAGTTACAGAGGAAGACTGTTGAACTGGAATTAATTTACAAATCTGAGGCTGTTATTCTGGACTTGAATAAAGATATTAACTGGTTAATCCACTTCAAAGCCAATTTCCCCTGCCTCTGACATTTTGCATTTTCACATCAAACACTATGAATGGGAAACACTGAGCCTGCTTAATTAACAATTGATAGGTAACTCCTTTTGCTGTTGCATATACTTTGGAGTCTGTATTTTCCACTTCAACTCATCTGATGAAGTGGGTTTTACCCATGGAGGCTTTATATATATATATATATATATATATATATATATATATATATATATATTTTAGTAGTCTCTGAGGTACTACAGGAATAACACACCTCTTGTACAGGAAGTTCAGGGGCTGCTACAACTGGATGTGGTGGAGGAGGAAGAGGAGAAAATGGCTAATATAAATCTTTGGAAAAGAGTATATGCTAGTTACCTACTAGTGGGAGGATGGTCAGTGTTCACTTTATTAAATAATAATAGTTATTATTATGTATTACTACTTATTATATTTTGATTTGAAAGTCCTATTATGTTCCTGCTTCATATGAATCGTCATTCAATTAAGACCACTATCTCAAGACATTGTCAAAACACATTCTTCAAGCTTTAAACTTTTAAATATTCGTGTTAAGTAACTGAAAATTGTGTGTAATATATATGTGTACATAGGCCAGATCTTCTGTCCTTTTGAGTCACCAGCATGATGACCTACAGAAGATATGGATGGATGGATGAGAGTTGAATTGGAGGTGGGAGGGGAGAGGGAGAGAGAGATCTGGATTGAATAGAAAAATAGATGGGGATAGACAGACAGGAGTTGTGATAGGCATTTCAGTTAAAATGAAGACCGGAAAAAAGATGGCTTATTATAAAATACCAGTTCAACTGCAGATTCGAGTTCAATGTAAGGAAATCTGAAGCTTAAAAGAAAACTCCAGTTAATGCACAACTTCAGCAGACCAGCCAATAGTTTTTGGTCTGTGAAAAACAATTCTAAATTTTAACAGCACAGTCTGATTCATCCTCCTACACTAAATACTCCTGCATTTATTGTGCATTAGTAAGATTAAATCTCAGCACAAAATGTAATAGAACTCGGCAAATTCTCTTTCTCAGAGGAGTGTTTTGACAATGTGCCTAAAAACAGACTGTATCAAAAGATAAGCTGCCTGTTGCCATCCTAATGCATAAGTGAGAATGAAATTGTGCAGATTCTGTTATTAAAGTACACTTCTTAATTAACTTAAAAGTAGATATTAAGGGCTGAATTCTCCCCTGCAGTAAATTGTACAGTTTGAGGCATGAGCACTGCAGATAATTCCTTACGTTTGGAATTCACTTTCATTTTCTGCCATCTTCTACTTTTACTTATATTCCCATTTGAGTATCTTAAGCATGTGCATAACTTTAAATGTGTAAGTGTCTTCATTGATGCTGCTGAGATTACTAATGTATCTGTAACCCTTCTGCCGGGTAGGCCTGGCAGTAACCAGGGCTGGGTTCAATATCTTGGGGCCATCTCACATAGAACCGGCTCGAGCCCCCACCCAGTAATCTGGGAAATTCACGCACCCCTGGGCGCCTCTGAGGCAATGCTTCCCACTCAAGCACAGAGTCTGAGTGTAGGAAAGAAACATTTAATGAAACAGAAAGAGAAGTCATACGGCATTAACTTGGGGAAAACACCACAAACAGAGTTCATAACCCCAAACATGAGCCAAGCCCCCACCCCAGCCAAGAATCGCTCAAGTCCAAAAGTCCAACACCCCAAAAGTCTCTGTCCTGGTCCGTGCCACCCAGAGTCCCACAGTTCACCCGCAGGGTTTCACCTCCCAACCTGGGTAGAAATGGGGGTCGGGGGATAGATAGGGGGCACCTTATACGAAACTCCGCCACGCTCCACCAGCTGTCTCATTCCACGCCTCTGGACGCTCCACTGGGCACCTGCCGCCGCTCCATGCCACGCCGCTGATGGCTGCTCCTCGCCTGTCACCGCTCCTCGCCACTGGTCGCCGCTTCTCGCCTGCCGCCACTCCACGCCACGCTGCTGATGGCCGCTCCTCGCCTGCTGCCGCTCCACGCCACTGGTTGCCGCTCTTTGCCTGCTGCCGCTCCATGCCACGCCGCTAGTTGCCGCCACTTCACTGGTGCAACAGGTCTGGCACTCAGCCAAACCAGTGATTTCAGCTCTCAGTGATTTCAACTCTTTAGCCACCAGCTGGACTGGCAAATGAATCCAGCTTTCACTGGACTAGCAAAAGAAAAGACTCCTCAGGGAGTCTGCTTTAGGTCTGTCCTTAAAACAAAAGGGAAAGGTGCAGGCTGGGCCAGTCTTATAGCTCACACCTGGCAGGTGTGAAGCAGGCTGACTCAAACCCTTTAACCCTTTCCCCAGCTCTGTTCACTCAACTCTGGAAGGGGAGGCTTGTTCTTCGAGACCTCTTACCATGATGGTGGTGTCTCTCCTGCAAGCACTGGTGGCATGTTTTACAGTTCCCACATTTAGGGGTAGCATGATTAGTTTCCCCCCACAACAGTTCCAAATTATATACAATTCTCCACATTCCATTCCAACACTGACCTTCCATCAGCCCTGGCTGAATGGGATTTACATAGCCACACTTCAGATTCTCTTCTGAGCAGTATTTACATGTTAACAGTTAATTACCTTGCAAAGCTAAACAACTGTAGTGGGCACACCCACCCCTCCTTTTAGCTGGCTGACAGCAAGCAGAAGTTCAGCCCCTGCTTACATGTCTATAATTGTACACATGTTTAAGAACCTTACTGATGAGGAAGCTTGCCAGGTGTACCCTCCCACCTTTAGCATGAAGAAACCTTGTCTGTGCCTCGTTGGTAAGTTCCCTGACTCCACCAGCCAGAGGCAACACAACCACCCCCCCCCCCCCCCAACACACACACACGGGCTCCAAGGTCCCCTTTCAAGGTAGGCCTAGGCATTCTACAACCCCCATGCTTGCTGAGCATCCACTTGGAACATGCAACTTCTCAGCATTCACAGATTATCTGCTCCCAAAGAAACAGCATACATCAGTTTACCACTTTTCCTTCAGATCACCACTCCATTTAACGCACAGTGCATAGCTGCATTTATAGTGGAAACCAGTAAACGTTATTTAATGATGTATAAGGCATTGAGAAGAAGCAAGTCAATTTTTTTTTCAGCATAAGTGGTTTCAGGGAAAAGAAATTCAGAGCCTAGACTTAAAAATGGTTTGTCTAACGAAATTTAGCTCACTCGCAGCTTTGATGCATTTTCCAGTCGTCATGTTCTGTTTTTATAAAAAGATGGTCGTCGTCAGAGAGAGATCCTATCTGTACCTCACGCCACCCTCAATTATACCCCCAAACTCATTGCTGTTGTAAAAAAACAAAACAAGACGGCCTCTGCTGTACTTTTTTTCTGCAGAATTTTTCTGATGTAAATTCATGATCTTTTCATTAGCATCAGGTTCATTACTGCAAATAGGCTTACGTTATGAGATACACAATACACCCTGACCAGCTGAAGAGAGAAGTGTCTATTGCCCTTGCCTGAAGACAACCTTGTGACGGACTCCCCCCTCCCCCCCCCCATGCTTTTGGAAATGGACTCATGGACATGAATATACATAACTCAAAGGTGGTTTGAGCAAATTATTTCATGTAACCCATCGATCTTCATGTAATGATCGTCTGGTTCTGTTTATCTTACTCTGTTGCATGTATCATTTGTGTGTGGAAAATTAGACACATGAGCTGTGTCTACACTGGCGCGATCTTGTGCCAGAGATATGCAAATGAGGCTAAGCGTGGAATATTGCCAAGCCTCATTTGCATATCCAATGAGCCGCCATTTTTGTGGAAGAGGCTCTTGTGCCAGAAGGAGCTGTCTACACTGCCCCTTCTTGCGCAAGAAAAACCCTGTTGCGCAATGCCGCTACGCTGATTATTTTCAGGAATAACGGCATTGCGCAAGAGGGTTTTTCTTGCGCAAGAAGGGGCAGTGTAGACACTACTTCTGGTGCAAGAGCCTCTTCTGCAAAAATGGTGGCTCATTAGATATGCAAATGAGGCTCGGTGATATTCCATGCTTAGCCTCATTTGCATATCTCAGGCGCAAGATCGCACCAGTGTAGACATAGCCATGGAGTGGGGAATACTTGGTGAGTTTCAAATGTATGAATGGGAGACCTGAAGGGTGTTACCTGCAACTTCTAGATGAGCAACTGTTAAACAATCTTTTGTCCTTAAGTCTGGGCAGTGGTTGGTAGGGAGGGGCCTCAACTCCTTACCAAAAGGGATGGGAGAGGAGAGGCCTTGGTCCTTTGGCTGGGCTGGACCTGAAGGAAGGAGCCTCAGACCCCAGGGTGGGGGAAGACAGCCCTGGTTTAGAGTGTCAGCTGGAAAAGAGGTTTTAGGGTGAGTTTAAGTTTCCACTGAGGTTTCAGTGGAGAATTAGTCAAGCGGTTTTGTTTCTTTTGATTTGTAACCTACTTTGCTCTGCCTACTTTCACTTCTTACTACTTAAATCCCACTGCTTCAACTTAATAAAACCATTTTTATTTTCTATCAAACCCAGTGTAAGCGACTGTTACCTGGGGGAGGGGGGGCAACCAATGGGCACATTCCCCCTTTCATTGCTAAAGGGGGCTTACCTAATTCTTTGGGGTTTGATCCCATCTGGGGAGTGCTCTCTCAGGAGGCTGGGCCCTAAACTGCACTCCCCTTGGACCTGAAGTGGTTCAGTGTCTGTACTGCTTCTCGGTGGGGGCAGGGACCTCAGCTCGGGGCCTTGGCTGGGGGAGACCAGCGGAGGTGGCCCAGCAGGACCGGGTGGTGAGGAGCCCCAGAGAACAGGAAGGCGAGTGGCAGTGGCCGTGTCAGCACCCCAGGAGGCACCCCGAGAGGTCGTCTGTGACCACACCCCGTCACAAACCTATTTATCAATTTCTGCGGATCTATCTTAATTTACATACCTTAAGAGCATACTTTTCAGTATAGATATATAATTCCTTAAATATCATGCATACATGCATACAATGATAATTATCACCAGTAAGCAACTATCTTACAGTAGAAATCTACATGCGGTCCTTTGGCAGGCTTTTGTTTAATTAAAATAAAATGCATGTCCAATTGCTGCATAGTAATGTCATTTGTAAGATGAAACAATATCTATACTCACGGCTCAGTTGGATTATGAGTATCAAAATGCTCTTAGGCCTTAGTCTTAATCTCTTCCTAGACCAAATTTGTTTGGAGATGTGAGACAGAATTTTTATTACTGATGGGGAGGAAAAAACATGTTCTGGTCAGGTTCACACAAAACATAGGACCTTTTTACTACTAATTTTTTTGGTGGGGGTGGGGCCTCCACCAAAGGGGAGGGATATGATAGAGGTATATAAAATCATGAGTGGTGTGGAGAGGGTGAATAAAAAAAAGTTATTTACTTGTTCCTATAATAGAAGAACTAGAGGACACCAAATGAAATTAATGGGTAGCAGGTTTAAAACTAATAAAAGAAAGTTCTTCTTCACACAGCGCACAGTCAACCTGTGGAACTCCTTGCCACAGGAGGCTGTGAACACTAGGACTAGAACAGAGTTTTAAAAGAGCTAGATAATTCATGGAGTTAGGTCCATACAGGGCTATTAGCCAAGGGGTAAGGAATGGTGCCCCTGGCCTCTGTTTGTCAAAAGCTGATGATGGATGGCAGGAGACAAATCATTTGATCATTGTCTTTGGTCCAGGTGTCCACCCCTTTGGGGCACCTGGCATTGGCCACTGTTGGCAGACAGGATACTGGGCTAGATAGATGGAGCTTTGGTCTGACCCAATATGGCGATATACCCCTCGCATAGAGCTGGAAAGGACCTTGAGAGGTCAATGAGTGCAGTCCCCTGCCATCATGGCAGGACCAAGTACCATCCCTGACAGATTTGCCCCAGATCCCTAAATGGCCCCCTCAAGGATTGAACTCACAACCCTGGGTTTAGCAGGCCAATGCTCAAACCACTGAGCTATCTCCCCTCCTGGAAAAAAATTATGTTCACCAAAAAATTAAATACTTCACTTTTACACAAGTGAAAATACCTCTTTTCTGCAGTGAACAGGGCATGACTCTTGGAAATGTTGTGGGCTTTCCCTCCATTCGGGATACATGTGTGAACATTCATTGTTTTTTCTGGAAGAAAATTTAATTATTTTCAGTGGAGTGGGAGAAATATGTGCAGTGGGTGAATTTTCCCCCACTAATTTCCCTAATTTCTTGTACAAATAGACTTGTTTTAATAAGAATATTGGGCATGCTATGGAATCCAAAAAATGGCATAATAAAAAACAAAAGGAAAGCTATCCATCTAAATTATTCACAACAGTGAATATGCAGCTAAGTGCTAGAATTCCTATGGCGTGGACAGACTGTCAATTGGAAGCAAGGAATCTCCCTACAGACACAACAATTTGCTTGCATCTTGTCAGTTACAGGATTAGGGTCTTACACTGATACTTTATATGCTGGCTTGAACCTATCCACTGCACATCTATGTGAAAGAGAGAATAAAATGAAGTAGGCACTCTCTGAACAGCCGTACAGAGTAAAAACAGTCCAATTCATGTAATGATTAAACAGTCCTTCAGTAGAAATGGTATGAAGCATCATCATATAAACAAAATAAAGGTTTAATTGGCAGAGTGTTTCTATTCTGCGTCACCAAATCATGTTTGTCCTTGCAAGCAGCTGTAAGAATTTACTTATCTTACAATTAAATTACTCTTCTAAATAACTGTATGCTCTGAAAACTCCTTTCAACTCAAAATTGCTGAGGCAGATGCACATAAATAAACCATAGAGCATTTTGTAATTTGCCAGATATTTGTTTACAGCTTATCCATAACAAAATTAAAGGAAATGGAACAATTTTTAAGCAAGCTTTGGCCCAGATGCTGTTTTATACCAGGTAAGGTTCTGACCTGTGTCTGCAAAATATCATAGTTTAAAAAAAACCTTGCAGAAGGATCGGTTCACACAGTGAGTTTTGTATATGTATGATGCTAGGAAACAATCTCTTGTTAATGATATGAAAGGAGATAATACAATTATTGCTAATGCATCAGAAGTCCTTAGGTTTCCTTTACAAAGAGTCAGTGTTAGCCAAAGTATTTAGGGTGTCTCATATCTTTCATATGAATAATATTATTTCAGTATTCATTCTTATATAAAGACTAACAGAAATTAAAATATAGTGGTATAAATCATTCTGTTTTAGAGTGAGTGTGAGTGTGTGTGTGTGTGTGTGTGTGTGTGTGTATGTGTGTGTGTGTGTATATATATATATATATATATATATATATATATAAAAAACATTGGTGGGGGGAGGAGGGGAATACCAAATACCAAACAAGCCCTGACTTTGGTATCTAACTGGGCTGTTCCCCCTGACAGGCAGTGCCATTCAAATTATTATGTTCAAATTCTAAATTTAATAATTCACATTGTTTGGCATTGAATAAGTCACCAGAAACAGGTAATAATTCTCCCCCCACCTCCTCCCCCTCGCTTAGCATTCCTTCTTAATAGCAGTTATCTGTGCCTGACTCCTAATACTGGTCAATGTGTACAAAGGGACTCAAAAGGTCTCTTTCTTTCAGTCCCATTCAAATTCAAGCAGAAAATTGTTTAAAAGTATTAACTTCCTTCCATACCAGCAAGGAAAAGGGTGAAATGGACTATTCCAAAACAATAAACATTGTATGAGAAATTCTAACTCTAATATGACTACAATTGCTTCATTATTTTTGTTCGCATGCAGAGATGCTGAAATGCTCAGTTTAACCACTGTCTCATCCATAGTTTTTATTGCATAAATCTTCTTTGACCCTCTCTCCCCTAGAAGAAAATGACTTGATTGCATAATGCTAAATCACACATGAATAAGAAATGCATTTGACAGCCAAATCTGATCTCAAAGTAATCCAAACAAATTAGCATAATCCTAAAAATTAATATAGTGGAAAGTTCTTATTTGAAGTTATTCAGTGTAAAAACAATGTATTTCTCTGGAGACCTATGATTTTTATTTTCTTTCTTATTATCATGATTGCCGTTTTCCTTGTAATTTCTCTTGAGATTACTCAGGGAGAATAAAAATCAATAACTGTAACAAGACTTAATATTTGATCTCTCTTTCTGTTCTGCTTATTTTGATTAAGCTATCATTTTGTAATCCAATTGTATTTAATATGTTTTGGCAGCTAAGAACAATATTTAGGGAAAATAGTGTGTCAGTGTTGGTTTTGGAAATTATGTCATATTAAAGTTACACATGGGACCGATCCACTCCCTTAAAACAGGAGTTAATACTCCCACCGACTGGGCAGGAGACTGAGCCATCTTTATATATAAACTACAATGTGCCCTCAGAGAGGAAAAAGATGTCTGAAGAAAGGTCTGATTTTAAGCTCTCTACCTCTCATTGTTCTGAAGAGTATTATGCTGAGAATGTACTTTCTAATGTGTTTGCTGTCCAGACAGCTGAGTAACAAGCAGGAAAGGTGATTTTTACCTCTGAATATGGCATTGCAGAGACCTACACTGGAATACTGTATCTAATCAGGGCTGTCCCTAGGGGTGGCGCGGTGCCTGGTGCAGCTCCCCCCTCCCAGCGCCCCATGTGCAGAGCATGGGACAAACTCCCCCCACCCCCCGCCCATTGAAGGCCCTGCCCACCTCTATTCTGTCCCTGCCCCACTCCACCGCTTCCCCCAAGTCCTATCAGCTCCATCCCCTTCTCCTCCCCTCACTGTGTAACACAAGCCAGGGAATTATCTGGGGGGGGGGCTAACATAGGGTTGCAGAAGGAGTCGTCCTCCCTCTTCCTTCCCACCCCCGCGAATTTACCACAGCAGTGGGAGCTGGAATGACCCAGCAGCCTGCTCCACCCACTTCTCCCAGCCCACTGCACTTGACTTCCCTTCAGTGTTGGGAGGTGGGAAGCAGAGCAGCCCAGCCCCGGCCTCAACCCACTCCTCTCAGCACTTCATCACTCGGGAAAGTGGCCTGGGGTCAGCACTGGGGTGCTCAGTTTCCCACCTCCCGCTACCACAGTGAAATGCCCCTTGGTGGGTTGGGAGCATGATGGAGCAGAGAAGGCTCCATGCCCCCACCAGTGCCATGGTGAATGTGTGTGGGGGGGACCCCTGCTGCCATCCTGTACCAGCGCCTCCCCCAGGTAATCTCCCAAACTACCCTGGTTCCTGAGGCCAACATGGACTGTCCCAGCCATAGGGCAGTTGAGGCAGCCATCATGGGTCTCCAAAATACACAGGGTCTAGGACAGCTGCCTCAAACTGTCCTCTGCAGCCAGGAGTGCAAAGCCACCCCCTCCCCACCTTGCCCAGGGGCCGGTGAGTCTGTCAGCTCACCTGAGTAGGTGAAACGATTTGGCCTGTGTTTCACAGGAGGTCAGACTAGATCATGGGCTCCCAAACTGGGGGCATGCGAAGAAATTCCAGAGGGGGAACTCCCCATCAAGTTTTGCTGCCCTGTTCAGTTTTTTTTTGGGGGGGGGGGGATGGACAAGTTTTGCTGCTATTTGGAAGAGGGGGGCATGACGGTTTTTCAAAAATCAAAAAGGGGTGTGTGATGCCAAAAAGTTTGGGAACCACTGGACTAGATGATCTGATGGCCCCTTCTGGCCATAAAGTTTGTTAGTCATACACAATTTTGTGTTGAATTGTATATATTCCATTGTCATATTGACGCAAATACTCACTTTCACTTACATTTCGTGTACTTGTGTGTGCATGCATAATTGTGGGTGTGTAATGTAATGAGGAGTTGTCATATGTACAACATTCTGTGCACTATTTCTGTTAAGGTAAATTGTTTATCTCTGAGCAGAGTTTAGCACAAAGTATTAAATATAAAGATTCATTTAAATGTATCTGGGGGAGTATTTGAGTGGAGATAAAATCAATGATTTATAATGATGTAAATGTCTTGCTTAATTAAAGTGGGATATTTAATTCCAGATTACACAAGCAATGTACAAACCTTGGAAATCAAGTTAAAACCAATTTTATTGTGGGCATGTGCTCAGAAGTGCACAGGCAAATTTAGGGCCTTCATTCTACTAAACCTGGGGCTATGCTTAATTTAAGCACAAGTGTGCTAGTCCTAGTGACCTCCATGGGACTGCTCAAGTGAGTAAAGTGGCTGTGGGCAGAATGGAACCCTTTGGGAGGTAATAACGAAGGCCCTGCTTCAGCAAAGCACTTGAGCATGTGCTTAAAACCAAGTAGGGCTGACTACAGACCTATCCCATGCTGCATAGTGACTTTATCGTATGCTTAAGTTCAGATGCAGTCAAGTGTTTTTAATATGCTTAAGCTGAATCACTTTTTGAGCTATATTATGCAAACTCTCTGCTTAAAATCTTGCTCAGTACTTTTACCTGTTACCAGGCATGCTGATGGGGGTGCAGGGGGGAAGATCGCAGCGGTGGTGGCTGGAGCCTCACAGCTCCTCGCAGCTCTGAGGACTGGGGGATGGGCAGCACCGTGCTCTAGGTGGCACAGAGGGATGGCTACTCTGACCCCCACCCCTTCCGGGAGCTACTCGCTCACACTGTGCCCGTAGAGGGGGGCACGGAGGCTGTCAGCCCACGTGGCTCTTACTTAGAACTCAAGAACCTCCTTGAATCCTAGTCATTGCAATATTTTATTATGATACCTGGGAAGAGCTTAAGAACCTAAGAATGGCTATGAACAGCAAAATGCTATTGGACGTAAACTGCCTGTTTTATTATTTTGGGCATGTCTTTGAAGATAAGACATCGCAGTTAGCCAAACTGCTGTATCGTATTTCAACACTATAGCTTCTGTCAGGGCATCTAAATGCTTTTAGTACTTTTGATTTATCTGTGCTTTTAAGAATCTTTTACCAGCTCAATAAGAACAGATTACCACTACTATGCTGGAGGAAAATGAGAGAGATGATGTCTGAAAGGAAAGTTGCTAAGTATTTAATGGGAAATTGTTAACACAATATCTTTTTGTTTAAACATGGGACCAAGTGATAACTAAGGTGTTAGCAGGCGCTGTAGTTGTGAAACACCAGTATTTTCTTCTGCATGTATTGTAGGTTGAACAGTGTGGTTGCAAGCAAATTACTCTGGCTGAGCAAATCCTGAAAGTATCAGAACTTGACTTTCATGCACTTAACAAAGGAGGGCAGCCTTTAGAAACCAGTAGTGATTTTACTAAGTGATTCACCCACATGGACAAAGCAAGAGGACTTAAAATCTTCTCAAGTAAAACTGATAAATCTGTCACTCTGTCCATGCTGATATGGCTACCAAACATCTCTTCCCCTGATGGGTAAGGTAGATATTTGAACTAAAACCCTAATCCCTCACTTAGTTTGAGCCTAATGGCTAGACTGTGTTCCTAGGATACAGCAGTGGAGGGCAGGAATTGTGCCTTATAGGCCATGAACACATTATTACTCACTAGGAGCTATTGATTTCTGTTCCCTTCCCTGCCTTCCTCCACTCCTGAGGCTGAACCATAGTGTGCCGTGTTTTGCTGAATGCTGTGTCCAAGGAACACACCTTAGCCCAGAATAGCGATGGGCAACCGAGGCTCATGAGTGGGCAGCATGAGTGGCCCTCTGTCTCAATGGGCTGCAAGATTGTCTGCCAGGCGAGGGTAGTTTCACTTACGGCACCTGTGTACCTAGAATTTGTGTGGGTGCCGATGGAACCGTAGCAGCACTTTGGCCACAGAGGGAGCGCAGGGCTCTCCTAGTCAATGCTGTATGTACTCAGCACACCCCTCACTTCATGTGCCGAGGCTTTATGCGTGCATCGCTTCAGTAATAACAGTCGGAAAAAACCCTATGCAGTTGGAAACCATTGGAAACTGGCAACTGTGCAGGTGGGCAACGGTAAATAAAATGTCATGTAGACCAGCGTTTCTTAAGCTATGTTCCGCGGAACACTGGTGTTCCGTGAACAACTCGCAGGTGTGCCGCGACCTCTTCTTCGCTTTTGTGACTTCTTTGTTTTTATCTTTTTCTTGTCAATTTGTTTTTGACAGATTTTTTGAAGAACATTTTCATAGGCGTTCCGCATAAAAAAATATTATTGTTTGGTGTTCCGTGGTCTCAAAGTTTAAGAAACACTGATGTAGACCACACGTAGAACCCCAATGTGTTGCAGGTTGCCCACCACTGGCCCACAACCATCCATACCATGAAACCACACGAGAAGTTAGGGCTTGTTTTTTAAGATGTTACCTTATTTTTGTTAGCTATCAAACCATCATCTAGTTGATCAGCAGTAAATTATCACCCGCACTGGTGCCGGTTTCCTGGGGCTGGATGAAGTATGGGAGAGTGGAATCACTTCTTAACCCTCCCATCCCACTAGTGGGGAAAAAGGAGAGATGAGAACATAGACCTAGATCCTCTCAGGTATTTAGTGTTCTGCCACATCAGGATCCAAGAGAGAAAAGAGAATTATTGACAAATAGATCAGAAAACCTGTACTGGGAGATAATATGGGGGGGGGGGAGGAGGAGGGGGAAGTGCTCCTGAATGATTTAAGTGGGAATTGGGCACCTTGCCTTTGAGGATAGCCCCTTTCTCTCCTCCAACCTGGACTCATGGTTCAGGCAGCCTGATCAGGTCATAATTAGGGGGGATCTTTCTTCCCTATGCAGGCAGCTGACCTCACCAAGTTTCAGATGAACAATGTGCAAGAAAATCCACTTGCTTGCTACTCAGAATAATTAATGCTAGCTGTAGCTTTTTGTTTGTTTTGTTTTTTTGTTTTTGCTCTGAAGGTCCCACAGTGTTGTTGTACCTGCATGAGAACTTGATTCACGAAAGAGAATTAAACTATTTTTCTGGCACTAAACCCAAAAGAGATTCCCTGTATAATTCACAAATGATACCTTTTATGCAATCTCTTAAGCCAATGAAAAGGAACAGCTACCATTCACTGCATTTCACGATTCAAAAACTGGCTCATTTTCACTCTTGAACCCTGGAGACCCATCTGCATGCCGTAGAACTAATTTTTTAGTAAATTTATGCTGTATTCCACAACTTGGAAGACCTACCTGAAAGGCAACGAAACAGTGAGCATATCAACTAGCTGTAGCTAGTATAACTTGTTCTATGATCAAAGCTATTCTCAGGATTTTGCTGGCTCCCGTTCATTTCATTTACTTGAATATACAAAACGTAATCCTGATACTTAGTGCGTTGCCTATGAACGGTGAAGATACAGTCGAATACAACTCATAAATGCGGCATAAACTATAAGGCTTTGAGCCAGGAGAATCTAGGCCATGTAAAGTCTGAACACCTGAACAAACACCCATCAACATTCAAGGAACGACTCCCATTTCCCTCAGTGGGACATCAGGCCAGGAATGATCATGGATATTTTCTGCACCAGTAGAGAGGCTGGTATTTTGTAGGTGTAAAGACAAACACACACAATACAAACCTGCAGAAGGATTGAGAGGGAGCCATGATCTCGGCTCCCTCACTCTAAAAACTGGACATATCCCTCTCCTTGCTGTTGTGGCCAAGCAGTAGTTCTTGCAAAGCTGAGTGCCAGCATAACCCCATACACACTGGGAAAAGAGGGAAAGGGAGACATTCTGGCCCTCTTACAAAATTACAGTGGGACTGTGCATGCATTGGTATGCAATTCTAATGAGCATGCTCAGTGAAATTTGGAGTCATTCCAATAAATCTGAATCACTCCACTCCTGGATAATGGGATGTAAAACAGTCTTGGGTTATGTGGCTAAACCTGTGTTATAGGACATACTGAGAGGGAAGTATGAAGGAGGGGGCAGTGTCTATAGGGCTTTGTCTACATTACGAGTTTTTGCAGCAGAAAATATGCTAATGAGGCACTCATAAGCATGAGTCGCGACATCATTAGCATATTTTCTGCTGATTCTGCCGATCCTGGAGAGGCATAAGGATCTTGCACAACAGTTTTTCTTTTTGTGCAAAAGGGAAGCAGCCACACTGCTTCTTTTTGCGCAAAAATCCCGTGTGCAAAAAGAATCATCAGAAAATATGCTAATGATGTCACGACTCATACTAATGAGTCCCTCATTAACATATTTTCTGCCACAAAAACTCGCAGTGTAGACCTAGCTTAGCTGTATAGACAATGACCAGAGAAGCTGGATAGGGTCTTAAGCCTGTTGGAGTATGTCTTAACTCAAATTCTCTGAAGTGATCTACACTCTAGTTACGCCTCTCGAGTTAACCTCAGCTTGACTAGGGCCAGGTCTACATTGGCAGAGAAAATCAATGCAAGATATTCAATTTCAGCCAGCAGGAAGTCGACAGGAGAAACTGTCCCCTCGACTTCTTACTCCTTGCAACTGTGAGGCGTTCTGGGGTTCTTACTAGACCTGCTCAATCGAATGCACAAAGATTGATCTCCAGAGAGCCGATTTTTGTGCAAGTGTAGATGTGGCCTGAGAACAGCCACACTGAAGTTTCTATGTCCACACGTGACTTAGGTGTGGTGCTAAGACTTCTGGAGGCATATTGCATGGTTCTTATTGCTGCACTAAGAGGGGTTACTCAACAAATTCTTCTATGTGAAGGGCTTGGAGGACCAGTAGCATTTGAGTGTTACTAGCTGGTGTCCATACTGCAGAGTAATTCTATTAGTAGTTGACCAGTACAGATCACTTGTATCCTGTAGCCCAGTCAGGCCTGTCAACTTTAGGTAATGCACTACTAAAATTGAGTTAAGGGGTTTTGTATGTTGATGTAACTTGAGTTAGGGGTGACAGTAGAGTTATAAATTGAGTTACTTTTGCAATAATGCAGGTGAAGCTTCCCATTGTGCTTTGTGGAACAAAAAACAAATACAGGTGCTGGATTTTTATTTTAACAATATCCTTGACTGGAGTTAGTAACTTGGATGAAGGATTGAAATTAAGGATTTCTCCCTGCGGACCAGAAGATTGCTTGAAATACAATATATAAGGAGTCCCCAGCACTGAGGTATCAACAAGTCTTTAAAGGAACAAGGCATCATGCAATGAAAAGATTCTGTGAATAAATGAAGGAATTTCAGTGTTTGTCTCAATTAAGAGGAGGTGGTGAAGTTTTCAACTATGGGGGAGGTGGTGAAGAAGCTTCATCTCAGATGTAATCCTGCCAAGTGAAATTATCAAAAAAGCTGCAACTGACAGAAAATACTGTTGCTGGAAAATCAACGTACATTTAGTATTCAATTAAACGAAAAAAATGTGGAAAAAATCTTTACAAACATCCTGACACCACACAGGAATGAGTTTACAAATGTGCCTGAGGATTTTGATGCCACATCAACAATGACTCCAAGCTTTAACACCTCAGAGGTGGAACGTAATGCATCACCCTTCAAAAAGAACAATACAAAAGGAGAGATGTACTAGATTGTAAGCTCTTTGAGGCAGGGACCATCCATGCATTGTGATCATGTGTGTTTGTACTGTGCTGATTCCAACGGGGACCTGGTATAACTAGACCTAGGCACTATTAATAATAATTCATAATTAATGATAATTCATAATCAATCTACTAAATACAATAGTGCTTTAGATGGCAACAACTTCAATTTTAAAATAAGGAAAACCAGAAAGCAAGCTGGAAAAAAATGTAAAATCTTCATGAGAGATTGAACATAATGTGCTACTCCCTAATAGTGCCATGTTTAATTTAAGCAGGCATATTCCTTTGTGTTTAAATATGCCTTTGGCAGGAAGTAGAATCGTTAACTTAGGTAGCTCTGTAATCCAGAAGCAAATACTGCATATAACAGGTTATGGGAGACACCACAAAACCATTTTGTTTCCATAACACACCATTTGCTTCCAAAATTTTGGACATCTATAACTCAGTGTCAGAACAGAACTAGTAGCTTCAGCTATGATGTTTTCTATGTCACGTAATCTGTCCCTTTATCCTCAGAGAGAAATTCTACTAACCTAATTCTCTCAAAAAGCTCAATAGGAGATTTCCATGAGCTACATTTGGACTTTAATGGGTTTTGTTTTAGGTATAAGTAATGCTGTTCATTGAAGTAATTATCATTTATCTTGATTAGCAAGATATGTTTGTGACCCATTTCTGAGCATATTACTAAAGTCAATGGACAGCATTACTTACACCTAAAACAAAACCCATTAAAGTCAAATGAAAGACTCTCCCATTGTCTGCAATGGGCTTTGTGCCCATCATTTTAATGGAATTCAGGCTAAAGTGCTTGTACTACTTCTTCACCCCAAGCTGTGTTTTTGTAGACAATGAAGTATAATTACTTGCATATATATATGATTTTTAAATCACCCAATGTCTTTGGGGGGACTAATTGGTATATTCAAATAAGGTGATGTTTATTATTTTTTAATAATGAGGTTTTAGCAAAATATATACTTTTTATTGCTGTTTACCTGAATGGGACCTGATTTATTGATATATAAAATATATTTTTGGTCTTAGGCTCTGATCCTGTGAGGAACTCCGTGCTGAATAACACTGATGGTAAGAGATGACCCTTCAGGATCAATTATGTAAATTGTGCAATATGTATTATTATTCTTGAGGTAATTATTTATTTTTCTTGAGGTAAATCAAAATGCTGATCCGCAAAATCTTGAATGAAATTTTCAAAGCCATACATGATGTCGGTACATCTTATGTATGTGAAATTTTTGGTTGAGAGTTGTATCAATACATCAATCTTATGATCCTGAGTACATAGTTCAAATATGCAAAGTGAGTATTTATTTCTGTGCTAAGTGCCAGTAGCAAACTACGTTCTCTGTTTAAGATTCTATTTATGATATCTTCTTTGACTAATTATTGTGATAATCAAAAGAAGTTGACAAGAAAAAAAATTGAGTACTTTGTTGTTTTGCTCTAGTGGATTGAATTACTATAATTTTTTTTTTAAACACTAACTCTTCTTCACTCATCAGTTCACTGTTTTTCAAATAAAACTTGTCCATTACACTCGATCTTCTTTCTCAAAATCCCCAGTTTTAATTTTACAGTAGAACCTTAGAGTTATGAACATATTGGAAATGGAGGTTGGTTGTAATTCTGAAATGTTCATAACTCTGAGGAAAAAATATGACTCTTCTTTCAAACATTGATTTAATGCAACTGTGAAACTTTAGTATGCAGAAGAAAAATGGTTCTTTCCTCTTTTTAAATAGTTTAACACAGTACTGTACTATATTTGTCCCCCCGGCCCGTTTTTTCTTTGAGGCTGCCTAATGGTGAACTTTTGGTTCCAAATGAGATGTGCTGTTGTCTGGTTAGTTTGTAACATCTAGATTTTACTGCATAAATTGAATATTTAGAGTCAGAGTGACAGCAATGCTTCTTATAACTTTAGATATTCATTTATTTTGTTTCCCTCTCCCCAGCTAGTAGCCTTTTATTCTTCTATTTATCCTATTTCTTGTTTGTCTTATTTTTAAAAGAAAATATTTTACTAGTTGTCCCCCTTCCTTACCCTGCCTCCCAAGAGCGCCAGACCATGAAGCACCAGAATCCTCTGTTAACAAGACTTCTCAAGGAGCGAAAGGTTTGGTGTGGGCTAGGTCTCAAAGCACTCAGATCACCAAAAGCTAAGGCAATTTAGCAACCATGATCTATATAGACGGCCTGGGGGGTTCTCGATCATATCCTCTCTGCACAGACGCAGTTTGCCTCTGGCAGTGGTGCATCTGGAGCAACATAGACGTTCTGGCTTCCTGTCCAGACACCAGAGAGCAACAGCAGACCAACTGCAGAGAGACTTCTCACAAACCCATGAGTGGGAGATGGACCCTGGAATCATCAAAGCCATATTCAAACAATAGGGATTCCCAAGCATAGACCTATTCACTACTGTCCGTGATACTGCTACCAGACTGGGCTGAGGCACAACTCCCAGAGTGTTGCTCTCCTACTGGAATGGGAAGCCCCCTTACTACGTGACTTCCCCTCAATCCCATTACTGAGCCATATATTTCCCATGATCAGACAGGACAAATCCAGGGTAAGGCTCATTGCACCAACGTGGGCCAGACAAACATGGATTCCATGCCTGAGACCAATGATACCATGAACCCTTCCCTCAGTGCCTCATCTACTGACACAACGATGCATCCAGCACTTCAGCATTGCAGTACTCTGCCTCAAGGCCTGGTTACTCCCTGGACCAAGGGGCTCAAGATGCTCTGTTCTAATGAAGTACAGGAATAGCCATAGGCCAGCCACAAGAAAAAAAACCACACACACACACACACACACACTCACTCACTCACTCACACTCTCTCTCTCTCTCCCCCCCGGTTTTGGTGACAAGACAACCAGATTATTCCAGGGACAGCCCCATATACTTATCTGTATACTGGCACTTAGGAAATCTGAACTATCCATCAGATTTCACAGGGCATTGGGTGTTGTGTATTTTTTAATTATTCAAATAACAGAACATAACCCAATAAGCCTAAACTTTCTTCCCAATCCTTAATAACCCCAGGCTTTCCTGCAGAATCTCCTTGTTTTTGCCTGATTTTTTTTTTTCCTTATTAGACCACTCCACTCACCTTTGCACTGCCCAGGTGGATTTAGCCATCTGCACACTGCCATAATGAATCAGCTGTGAGTGCACAGCAGTTTCCAAGTGGGGTCTAAATACTAACAGGGTGCATCAGCAGAAAAGACTGCATTGCTGTGCAGCATCATGGATTCTGCCACCCAGTTAGTTGTACGAGGATGCTATTTTTAAAGTCACTTTTCTGCCTGTCACTGCACTTTGCAACGTTTTACTCTGACAGCAGTGGAGAGAATTCAGTGAAACCAGGCTCACACAGCTCTTAGTAGAGGGAAAGAGAGTGTTGTGTGAAGAGTGTAGCTAGTTTCTTCCTTTGTGGAAACATCATTTGAGTCTTTCTTGTACGAAGGAAATTTATTTCCTTCAAATAAATTAGGCTTCCTCCAGAATAAACCCCGAGCATCAAAGGCAGTACTGCAAACATGATACTCGGACGTATTTGAGCTTCACTCCCAACAAGATTACTAGTTTGTTTCTTCAGATGTGTGAATAATAGGTAAAGTTTTGCAAAGATGGCCATAAGTATCTAAGCTCCTGTGACAATTAGATGGCCCTGTGGAGACTGGGAGTCTGGCTATATATAATTGGAAATCATGGTGATACATTTTTGTGGCCCTTGTCCTGCAACTGGATCCTGTATGGAGACCCTAGAGTTTGCGGAGGTGCAGGATTCTGTCCATGCTGAGCTCGTGACAATATTAGGGCTATAATTATTGGTATCTGTGTGAAGAGACCAGACATTAAGCTTAGCAGGTGAGAGTTTGGGCTGTTGGAATGTGAAAAGTATACTTGTCATGTCAGTATAAACAACTGTGTGAGATATTTGAGTTATGGAATGTATATGTAATTTACTTTAACAAGTCCTTTCCAATCTTTTACTTCCTAGGATTTAGTAAAGTCTTTCAGCCTTGGTCTACAATAGGACATTATTTTGAAATAACCCTCCTTAGGTTGAATTAATGAGCAAAGCGCCCATACTACCAAGGCCATTATTCAAAATAAGACTGCTTCTTTTGAAATCTTTACTCCTGCTTCCCTCAGGATATAACATAATTTTGAAATAGCGATCGTGTGGACGTTCCGGTGCAGTTCTTTCAAAATAATTACTCCCCAGAGTAATTTGGACTAATTGCTCCCCAGTGCTTCCTGGAGCTCTAAGTCGAGGTAGCGCGTCCACATTAACAGTGCCTGCCTTGGACTAATTTTGATTTTGTAAAATCGGGAGTTATGTCGAATTTAGTTATTTCAAAATAATTTCCTAGTGTAGACATGGCCTCAAAGAGCTTCATTAGCACTACTGTTGCTTAAAGCTAATATCAGCTGAGTATCTCTTAGCAGAGAACTATTAACATGGTAGGGGGACATTTTTTCTTTCTTTCTCCACTTAGTATACTTTAGAAGAAATGTATGGCTCAGGGTTGTTTTTAAAGATTTAAAGTAATGACATTTCGTTGGTAAGAATAAGGTAGCTTCATCTGAGAGATAAAAAGATACATATAATAGGAATATTTCTATAAAAATGCATGCACATGATTGGTCTCAAATGGATGTACAAGTGACAATAAGACTTGAAAGACTTCTTGAACTGAATTACTTAGGGTCTATCAAGAATTGCTGCTACAAGTTGGAATCTTATTAATTAGAAGTGGCAGAGAAGGAGAGAGAGGTGGGTGGATTGGTTGATCACACAAGATGACTATGTAAGGACCCGTCTAAGACTTCTTCCAGGACTGCCAATGGGGCGGAGGAAGGCAAAAGAGTATCTGCCTTGGGGCCCAGCAATTTAAAATGGCCCGGGGCCCTTTAAATTGCCAACAGTCCATGGCATGCGCCGTGCAGTCCTGGTGGCACTCTAGGTCTGGCTGGGGGAGACTAGATCCCACTCCCTTCCAGAAGGTTCACAGCCAACTCAGCCCTGCCTCCTTCTCTATCCTTGTCACATACACAACTAACTAAAATATTCTTTACATTGACATGTTGCATCACAGTGCTTGTCTTCTGCTGTGCTGTTGGTTCTTGGGGTTAAACTATCTGAGATTGGGTGCTTCAGTGGATGGTCTAGACTAGTCTTCCACAGCCCAACTCTGGTGAGCATCAGGAAGAAGTTTTGTTCTGTCTTGACTTAGGCAGTGGGAGGACCGCCACAGGCAGTGTCTGGGATATTTTAGACACAGTGTCTTGCATATTTATGTGGCCTTACGTCAATAAATGGCTACGTTTGAGAAGGAACCATTCAGCCACGTAGAAATGTCATTTGTAAAAACAGCCATTGGAAAATGTGCTTAATCCTTAAAATGGTCAAGTTAAACTAGGCACAATTAGACCTCTCATGTGGCTCCTTATCACTATACAAATACCTGACAGGTCAGGAACGAGGGAGGTATCTCGAAAGATCATATTCTACTCCCCCTCATGAAGAGCTACGGTGGGTGGGATTTTAATATTAGTCCTTTATGGGGCTCTCCTCTTAGCAGTCTGGTTTCTGTTGCCCGGCACGTGGGGCAGATCTTTTGTCAAATGTTACCCGATCAGGACGTCAATGACCTCCATCCACATTTCACTGGCTTAAATGCACAAGATGCAAGCCAGTGAAGAGTCAGTTTGTTGGGTGTCTATAGATGAAATAACCTCTTGGGGCAATCAAATGTCCTGGAGTGATTCCTCCACCTACTCACTCGAATGAGCTTTGATTCAGGCCAGTGTCCTTTGCATCTGTGATTGTTATTTTCACCCTATTGGTTTAGTCGTTCACAGCTATTTCTAGGTCAGCACCCCATTCCCATTATGCCTCCCCGCCCCCCAACTCCTGACTCCCTTTCACATGTATTTGGGCGTGGCCAGGCAGGGTCTTTCCCACACCTCTCTCAGCCCAGTACAGCTTGAACCAGGGGAATAGGCCCTGAAGAATGTATGGCTAATTAGAGGGTGAGCCAAGGCAGCACAGTCTCCCTACCTGGGTGTGTGGACTCTGCCATGCAAGCGTGGGGTCTTCGTTGCATGTGTTTGCCTGTCAAAGTCAACACTGCCACTTCATAGTTCTGTAACTTTCTGGCTCAAGGGTGTGAAAACACACACAGACTCCAAGCACAGAAAGTTACAGCCGTAAAGTGCCACTACAAACCAGGCTACAGTGCTGGGAGCCATGCTTCCGGCTCCATTATCTATTCCCCTCACAGAGGGGTTAACTTAGCATGATGGGCGAGTTCTCTCCCAGCACTCAAGCTGTAGCCACACTTCCAGTTTCAAGGTTGCCATAGCTGTGTTTTAAATTAAGTATAGACAAAGCCCCAGGGTGGAAGCAGAAGGGGCCCAGTCATCTTTTGCCCTGCCCCCCAGTTTGCGCCTGCTGTATATTCTGTAAATACATAGTTTGTAATACGTACATTGGTTTCAGGAGAATGTATGGACAATATATATTCCACAGATAAATTAGCACTTCCAGTCATTCCCTTTCAATCTGGTCCCCTTTGCACTTGCTGTGTGCTATATTATTAAAATAGATATTTTCTTCTTCGTGACAGTTGTTGCAACACAGCAGTGAGTTAAAAAGTCTGAGTGGTAGCCACGTTAGTCTGTAACTTTAAAAACAATGAGTAGTCCTGTTGCACCTTAGCTATAGTCTATACTAGGGAGTTACTTCCAGATAACCCTCCCTTATTTCAAAATAACAAGGGGAGTGTCCACATAAGGGGCTGGTTATTTTGAAATAACTCCTGCTTTCCACTGGGAATAATGCTTATTTTGAAATAGCGGTCGTGTGGACACTCCACTGTTGCTATTTCAAAATAACTACTCCCCAGAGTCATTCAGAGTAATGACTCCCCAGTGCTTCCTGGGGCTCTAAATTGAGGTAGCGCATCCACATTAAGGGAGCCTGCCTCGGACTTCCCTAAGCATGGACACGCTATTTTGAAATATTTTCAAATAACTAAGTTATTTCGAAATAATTTCCTAGTGCAGACATGCCCTTAGAGATTAACAAATATATATAGTATCATAGCTTCCCTAGGCAAAACCCACTTCAGATGAGATGATCTAAGCAGTGAGTTAGTTCAGTAAGAAACAAGAAGAAAGAAGTGTAAGTGTAAGCTTGCTGAAGACTGAAAATCTAGTGGTCAGTGAAGCTTATAGTCCACCCAACCCCAAATTGAGAACCCATTAATTAGGTCATACAAAGGAGGAGGAACAATAGACCAGTGTTTCTCAACCTTTTTTTTTATAAAGCACCCCTTTTTCAAAAAAAGAGAGAAAAGTTATAAGTATCCCCAGTACCTACAGTGTTTAGACACACCATTTTTTTCTACCATTGCAACACATTTGTTTAAATAACTTAATCGTAGCCGAGCGGGCGATGAAATGTTTAGGTGTAAAAAGTACAAAAATAATAAAATGTTGTAAAACTTAAAACAAAAATTCAGTTTTCTTCACATTTCAATTGTGTTGATGTACCCTCCCCCCCCCCCCCCCCCCCGACTTCTCTCAAGTACCCCTAAGGGTACTCATGCCACTGGTTGAGAAACACTGATCTAGACTATTCACCACAAATACATTACTGTGAGCATTTTCACAGAGGTTAATTCTGTAGCTGGCATGATGAGCTTATTTTTTCTATCTCCAGGGCAAATACATTTGTCATTCATTTGCTTCCGCATATGTGTGATGGAAAAGTCTCAAACATGTCTTCCTCTCATTGTATTACAAGATATTCCATTCTTTAGAATGCTGAGAATTTTCTTTTTTCCCCCTAAGTTGTAACCTGCTTTGTATTTTCTGTAATATTTAAACAAAAGAAAATGGAATCGTAACAATTTTCATGTTGTGTATACAAAACTAAATGGTTTGCAATTAAATTATATACTCTTCCCCAAAAGTTTAATAGCCAATTTGGGGATTCATATCAACAATAATTTTCCATTTTTGGGAAGAGAAAATGAGAGTGTTGATATGTTAGTTATTAACTCACAAATTAATTGCATATGTATTAAACTGGAAACTAGTATAAAATATACGCCAATTTTTTTCCTTTGCATCTCACTGACAGTATTTCCTGATATAGGTCTGGTCCTTCAGCATGCCCCCAATTTGGCAGTGCTTCAGGAGGATTCAGGTGTATGCACCAATGTGCTTTGTATGCGTGTAGCTCCATTAACGTCCTGTTCATAACACCCTTTTGTCTAGAACATGAGTAAATGAGGTCATGACATTAGCTAGATAAACTAAACTCTGTTGCTCAATGCCATGAAAAATCAACAGCTGGAGTGATATAGCTAAGCTGACCGAACCATAGTAGAAGCAGCATGTCTCAAGGTGGTGGATTAACTACTGCAAGAGAGAACCCCTCACGTTTCTGTAGCGAGCATCTACACAGAAGTGTTGCTGTAGTGTATTTATTTCCTCACTTGTTCATCTAGTTTGGCTCTTTGAGGGCACCATGAAGAAGCAGTCAGCTAGACAATAGCTCTCACCTCAAAGTGCAGCTTCAAAAGGATGGGTGGGGGTTGTGTTCCCCTCACACCCAAGTGTTTTGTAGCAAACACTTCATGTGTGTGGGCCTCTGAAGTTCTTAATATCTCCCAGATTGCATTAGCCTTCCCATTCTCTTAGAGAAGTTCTTCAGTCCTATGATAGTACACAAACATTTGCATTTTCAATACGATGGATTTCTCCAATACTGAAACTTAATTCAGTAACGTTTCATCCTCATTCCTTAAAGTGTGTTCATGATATTGTCTTATCTGTCACGTGGCATTCCATTGAAATCTGCTGTAGGAAAAGATGTGTTTTGGCAGTCTTTTCCATTTGGAACTGAAAAGTCCAATATTGTTCAATTTCCAGTGGTAGTCAGTGTTAACAGCATCCTCTGAGTAAGACACCATGGTGGCTGCTGGGAATTTTAGTTCTGGGTCACACACAGAGTCTCAAAGAGGTGCCTTTGGGTTTTCTTCCTAAATGTAGTATTTTTGCACTCATCTTGTTGATTAGAGTCCACGTTCATAATGTGTCTGGGTCAGTTTGAATTCTAGTCATGTTCTCCAAAGTGCTTGCAACCCCTCGAAGCTCAGTATCAGCCACAAATCGTATGCACATACTTTCCAATCTAATAACCAAGTTATTAATGAAAATATTGAATAATGCCAACTACAGGGTGACCCTGGCAGGACCCCACTAGATGTGTCTGCATAATTTGACAGCGGAACATTGATAGCTCCTTTTTGGTATGCCTATGCTTGGAGTTGGGGCATGATTCCCAGCTTAAAGGGACATACCCTGCTCCAGTGATGATTGAGCTGGCATGCTAAAAATAGAACCAGGACGCTGTGGCACAGGAAGCTGACATACTAGCCATGCAGACTCCAAACCTATCTGAGACCCTGGGCATGTTGTTGAATTGTAGTTGACAAGTAGAATTCATGCCACTGGGGCTGCACTTTATTTTCAACACTCGAGCTTGATCAGAGTTTGTTTCCTCAAATCGGTAATCACAACCATGTGTAGATAGACCCTTTGAGACCACTTCTTCACTAGTTTTGCAGCTGTGTTTTCATAATTTCATCTAGGTCACATTTCTCTAGTTTGCTTCTGAGAATGTCATGTGGTATTCTGTCAAAAGCCTTCCTGAAATCAAGATAAATTACATTTACTGCTCACCCCCATTCACTAGGCCACTAACTCTGTCAAAGAAAGAAAATAGTTTGCTATGACATTTGTTCTTGACTTACCACTCAAGTATCCTCTAAGTGCATACAAATTGATGACTTACTCTTTTGTTCCAGTATCTTGCCTAGAATTGAAGTTAGACTGATGGGAGTATAATTCCCCTGGGTCCTCTTTTAAAAAGCAGTTACCATGTTTGCCCTTCTCCTGTCGTCCTAGTCTTTACCTGTCCTCCATGAGCTCTCAAAGAAAATCACTAATGGTTCTGAGATTGCTTCAGTTACTTCTTTACTGAAATAGTTGACATTTCTGAGTGTGCTTTTAATAAATGACACTGGTGGTTGACTGAGGGTCTAAGCTGCACTTTGGGGGTTAAATCACCCACAGAAACAGTTTACTGTCTCATACACTACTTCATAAATTTTGCCCTTCGAGTCATGTTGGCAACATAGCAGCGGGTATAAAACAAAAAGGAAAAGAAAAATAGTGAGACTAGAAATGCACATAGGAAAACAATCCCAACTATACATACAAAATGTGATCACACCACCAAAAAGATCTTGGAGACTGTGTAGTGTACAGATGTTTTCAGAACAATATGCAGTGGTAGCCCAAAAAATCTAACAGAATATTAAGATTCATTATGAAAGGAGTAGCTCATAAGACAGATAATAGCATAATGACGCTACCGAAATAATGGTTTGTCCACACCTTGAATACTGCATGCAATTCTGTTCACCACAACTTTTTTTTTTTTTTTTTTTTTTAAAGGGGAAATGTATCAGCAAGGACCTCAAAAATTATTGAGGGCCTGGAACAACATCTGTATGAGGAGAAATTAAAAAAAGACTGGTCCATCTAAGATTGTCCATCTTAGAAAAAGTAGAGCAAACGGGAATATGAGGGGGTTCTATTCAGTCATAAATTCTGTGGTGAGAACCCTAAGCCATGGGCTAAAAGATATGAGGGACTTCCTTCCCCTTCCCCCACTCTCCACAATTTTGTGTAGATTGTCCATAGGGTCCTGTTACAGGAGGAAGTCTCTGAGCACACTTGCTGGATCAGGCACTACTGGGAAGTTAGATACACCAATCTGCCCCTGGTTCATGCACCTCTTTGGGGCTGGGGAGTCCAGATGCCTGGCAAGGGGCTGTAGTGTGCTTATACACAGGCAGGAGCACTGGCTCATGGAAAACTAATAGGTACTGAGCGAGTTTAGGTGCCTACAGGGTTTGGCAGTAGGCGAGTGGAGAATTTTGTGAATTCCACTGGGACCTGATTAGGGGATTTAGGTATGTAAAATGGCAGATGCCTACATCTTTTGGTGAGGTTAGCCCCTCATGGGATTTACCAAGGCACCTAAGCAGGATTTTCAGTGGGAGTTAGGTTACGTTAGTAAATGTAGCCCTAGAAGCTGTTCCAGTATAAATACAAACAATGGGAATCTTAGAATGTACATCAGTGAACAACACTGAACTCTTCTGAAAATCCCTAATGCTAAACATCCATAAAAAAGGTGTATGGAAAGGTGTATCAAGTTGGCTAGGGTTCTTAGATACAGTAGTATGTATATTAAATAGGAGAGAATTTCTGTCTGCCAATATTTCTATTTATTTTAATTGCCAACTGTATTTGTTGATGTGTTAGAAGATAAATGTTCTTTATAAGGGCCACAAAATGGTTTCATTTCTAGAAGTTTGTATTGAATGTCTTAATCTAACTCTCTGCTGCTTTGGGAGGTGAAAAGACATTCCCTTGAGTGAAAGTGATAAAGGCAATATTAAATTTGGTGCACTAATACTTAGGTTAATAACAAAGAACTTTGAAATGAAGGAAAATGTATTAGACGTTGGATTTAGCTGAAACTGTGATAGTAACCTTTTAAAATGTTGTCTGGTGTACAGCTGCTTCAGTAGGATAAGTTAATTATGCCAGAGTGCACTACTCTAATTGCAAATCTGTTTAGATTGAATAATTTTTGTTTCTCTGGGAAGCTCTACCTTTCTAGTTGAATGTTGATCCTTTTGAAATGTATGGAAGACTTTCTCCCTAAAAGGGTTCATCTCTTAAAAGTTGGTTTAATAGAGATCTAAATATAGTGTGCGGGAGTGAAAAGAGGAGGGTGTTGCATCACAGCAATCAAAGCAAGCCTTTTGGCCGATGTAGCCCCACCCTGCATTACCTGTAGTCAATGCCAGGCCTGGAGGGAGGATAAAAGGAAGTAGCATGGCTCAGTTGGGGCTGACCAGCGAGAAGACAGGAGTTGGTTCTGCTGTCTGCAGGACCTGAGCTAGAGCCCGTCTATTTGGCCAGCCACTGGAGCATGTAAGCCTCCAAACCCTCCCCTTATGCGGGGGAACCTACAAGGAACCCTCAGTAAGAAGGGGGAAATTTGGACTCTTGGGGCCACGCCCCAAACTTAAGAACTGTACTCAGACAATAGGTCGGAATTCCTAGGCCCGGGGCACCAACGGTAGAGGACTGCACTGCTCCCTTTTCTGCCAGCTATTTCCGGGACCTAACTACTAGGCCACCCTGCTGCCAGGGAGACCCGACCACATATAGTCATTTTACTTTATTTCCTTCAATGTCTTTTTATCACTTGTCTGACTTTTTTTAAAAAGGATTTAATGCAAGTTCCACATTTAAAAATCAGAAGATGCCTATCCTAGAAATGATAGATAAAAAGGAAAGCTTGTTCATTTTGCGTATTACTAATAAATCCTAGATGGTGGATTTTCTTAATAGCTTTCATGCTGTCCCTTATACACTAAAGTGAATCAGATTCAATACCTTTTAGTAACATGTACAGGCAGGAGGTAAATTAACCCAGATTTTTTTTCCTGTTCTTTAATTGAGCTGTTAGATCTAATCAGTAGATCCAATAGTCAATTAACTTAATTGATTCAGCTGGAAAGATGTACCCCTCATTGCTTAAATTATAAAGTGAGATCCACTTACTTAATGAGCTCATATATAAGAACTTTTCCTTCAGGTTTCTAATTATTGAATTAACTAAGAGCAACTGGACTCCGAGATAAGTGTTTCTTTCTACAGCCTAATAAAATGGAGAGGATGAAGATTCAAAGAGCTACTTTTCTTGGCTTTGCCAACAGGCCCTTAGCATCGCTTAGGAATAGCAACTGTGCGTTCCATTTAATAAAGATCGTGTACCAGCAGATGGTTGTGGTTTGTGAGCACTTGAAACAAATCCCTTGCACCAGTATTGGAGACAGGCTTGACATTGTTTGCAAGGGGACTAAGAAGAAAAAGAGAGGATGCTGAGGGTCCTTTATTGTTATAATTTCTCTACATATGGACTTTCTCATTTTAGCTGAATTGAAATTAAGGTAAACAGGAATAGTCTCTTTTGGGGTTTTCTTTTTTTTTTCTGGAATAAAAGGTGTTATTGAGGAACAAGCAATTGCATTTTAAATTCATATCTTAACTAAGGATGTAAAATTCTGATTAGTCGATAAGGGCGCCTCAGCGCTTCAAAGGCGAAAGCGCTGTGGGGAGCACGGGGCCAGTGGGGACTCAAGCAATCCCCCGCTAGCCCCATGCTCCCTGCGGCGTTTCAAAGTGGCAGCGCCGCATAGAGCCCGGGGTTATCGGGGGAGTCCCCAACTGACCCCGGGATGCACGCGGCATTTCAAAGCAGCAGCACCATGTGGAGCCCAGGGTCTAGCCCCAAGCTCCATGCAGCACTGCTGCTTTGAAGCACCCTCCCCCCGCCCTTGCTGCGTCTTTCTGAAGCAAATGCAAATGCTTATCAGAGTCAACTAGTTGTTCACATCCCTAATCCTAACTTAATCCGGATTAGTTTTCTAGTGTAGACTAGTTCTTGCACAATGCATGTGTAGGTGAAATATGGGCCTGGCTCCTGCAAGCAGATTTGGGCAGACTTTATAACCCAGGTTGACATTAACATGTCCTTGTGCAGATGACAAGGACTGCCCACTTTGCTCTCATTGCTGAGCTAAAGCCATAGGGTATGTCTACACTATGGGATAAGGTCAAATTAAGATACACAGCTTCAGCTAGGTTAATTGTGTAGCTGAACACTCTTTCTTTGACTTCCCTTACTACCAGCATCGACAGGAGTGCCCCCTCTCTGTTCAAGTTAGCGTGTCATCACTAGACCCGCTAATTTGAACCCTGAAATATTGATAGTGGCTGCTTCGATCTTACCTGTAGTGTAACATTGAGTTTAAGGCCAGATGGGCCTGTCAGATCAACACTGGGGCAGGAAGGGCTTACCTCGAGCAGCTCCCAGTCAGCGGTGCAGCGGGGGGTGCTAAGGCGGCTTCCTGCCTCTCCTGGCACCGGAGACCAGGCTGCCTCCAGAAGCAGCTGGCAGCAGGTTCCCAGCCAATGAGAGGGCGGGGAAGGGGCAGTGCACGGAGCCCTCTTCCCCCTAGGAACTGGGCCTGTTGCCAACTGCTTCTGGGGTGCAGCACAGCCTGTGCTAGAACAGGCAGGGAGCTGCCGTAGCACCCCCACTGATTATCTAATCCCCGGGCAGCAATGAGCCCTAGGGCCTGACATTCCACCACCCAGTCCTGGGCCGTGACCCGTCATTTGAAAACCACTGATTTATGGAATATGGAATTTCAGTGGGCCAGATAGCGAGCCCCTTGCTCACAACAGTGATCGGTTACTCCCATGTACAATCCCAGTAAAGTCAACAGGATTGCGGGTGGGAGTAACTGTGGATGAGGAGGTCACAGGCTGGCCCATTACAATAGTCTTCAATTTAAGCAGTCATGCACTTATGCCAGGTGAGGGGCCAGGCTGCTGTTGATAGGAAAGTCCCTTTGTTTATTAACAAGACTTTACTATTTCTGGACTAGTTAGAACTCCATGAAGCTCGACTGAGAGATGCCTGAGAACAGCATTAAACTTAGGGTTCAATATTGCCCACAGGTTGTCTTTAGGATGTGTCCACAAAGTTCGTGCTAACCGGCAGGCATTGTCTCCACTTACCAGGAGATCAACGCCGCCGAGATATCAATCCCTCCCCCCTCCCTGGCGGGGGGGCATCAATGTAGTGGACCTAGTAAGGACCCACTAAATCGACTGCTGACCATGCTCCCATCCACCCGAGTACTCCACTCGGTTGTGAGGAATAAGGGGAGTCTAGGGGAGAGCTTATCCCGTAACCTCCCTTCCCCCTGCAGTAGGATGCAGGGGAAATTCAGACTAAGGTATGTGGACTCCAGCTACGCTCTTCATGTAGTTGGAGTTGCATATCTTAGTTCAACATTTCCCCCTGCGCCTAAATTACTTAGCTGAGATGGAAAATGTGTTTGCTGAACAGTACTGTACTCAAGTTGTTGGGTTTTTTTTAATATGCGAAACTACAAGTTTCATTTGAGGAGGAGAAAATATCTTTGGCACCCAGGTGACAGGACAGCTGTAGTCTGTGTCTCCTGATACATTATCTTGTACCTCTTCAGGCTGCATTGCGTATTAGTTCAATCTTCTTCAGGCATGTCATCCGGAACCAAGTTCAACTGGCAGTTCTGAACAGCAAACTACAAGTAGAGCCAGGTACTTGTGATCAGTGCTGCCAGCATGCTAAAAATAAAAATACTATCCCAACAACTATTAAAAAAAAAAAAAAAAAAAATCCCACCCACAGTGTTGGGATGGTAGCAGACAACAGGAAACGTTAACTGGGGGAAATTCAATGGCTAATAAAGAAGCTATAGCTACAGAAATGGCTTACGAGTGTACTATCATGCGTTTAAGTTTACAGTATAATATAGCCAAATGCCATGATGAAAGCAACATGGTTTGGCCTTTTTAATATTACCACAGGACTTTCATCACTGCACAGGTCCTGGTATAAATAGATGAGCTGCCTGTTTGTTTTTGACACTGGTTCAGTCTGAAAATAGGAATTACCAGTTCCAAGTGGCAGGGAGCACAGACCAATAGCTTTTAAAGCTGTCCTGAGCACTGCATTCCTACAGGTCTGTGCAGTTAAAGTCTGATCCAAAGACCATGCCTTCAAATGGGAGTCTTTCCAGAACATCAGTGAGCTTTGGACCAGGCCCCAAATTTAATATCCTTCAGCGCATGAAACAATGTATTTTTTGGGGGGGGAATGATGCTGAGACTGATGTAAACCTTATTTTTTGAGGAGTACGGGATCTTTTGAAAAAGGGTTTTCTTTTCGAAAGATCCCCATCTAAACTGCCATTTTACTATTGAAAAGCCCCGTTAAAAAAAAAAAAACAAAAACCCGTGGCCGCCATTATGCAAATGAAGCACAGAAAATTTAAATCGCAGCTTCATTTGAAATTTTGAAGTGTCTAATTTACACCCCCTCTGTTGAAAGAGGGATGTAGTTTAGACACACCCAAAGTATGTGAGGTAACATGTTTTATTGGACCAACTTCTCCTGGTAGATGAGAGAGAGTTCTGAGCGACACACAAGGTTGTTTTGTTTTGTTTTTTTGTTTTAGTTATTGCATACTAAGAAACATGCCCTGCATTGCTGAGTTCTTTTACTTAATTAAGGCTTTTTGTTTTGTTTTTGTAGAAAATAAAAGGCACATGTGCACGCTTTATTTACAGGGTCATTTTGATTAATTTTTATTTTGGATTTCTTAAACAAGAGGATAGTTAAAAAATTCTGTTAATTTTTTAGCATTTTTTTTTAAATAGGAATTCCAGCAAGTGTATTTTTTTTCTTCATCACTATAAACTGTTGTTCGCTAAGTTTTAACAAAAAAAGGGCTTTAGTCGATGTGGTTTCTAATAATATTTTCTTCTAGTTTTCAAACCTTAAGCATTGATGTGGCTGTGCCAAAACAAGGCACTACTCCAAATTTCTCTGTTTTATCTCTTTTCTGTAAAGTTTATTAAAAGGAAATCCTATTCCAGGTTCATCCTATTTTTTCAGGCTCATCTTGGTTCAGTCTCTTTCAACATTTGTTCAGTTATGTCAGTTTTGCAGACTGCACTTGCTTTAAAGACTAACAAGATGGTTTATTAGGTGATGAGCTTTCGTGGGCCAGACCCACTTTCTGGCCCACTAAAGCTCATCACCTAATAAACCATCTTGTTAGTCTTTAAAGTGCTGCACAGTCCTGTCTTTTGGTTCAGCTACACCAGACTAACACGGCTGCATCTCTATCACTATTCTGCACTTGCTTTGGTGATTCTGTCTCTTTTCTATTTGTTTTTACAAGAAGCAATCCCATTCCTGGCACATCCTGTTTTCCAGGCATAACCAAGACCTGACCTTGCTTTAAGTTATGTTGATTACAACTCCCAAAACTCAGCCTAGAGTCATCAGGAGTTTCACTGAGATTGATAAGATTTTTTTTAGATGTTATTTGCTATTGAATACAATTTTGGTTTCAGATGGAAACCAGATAACAACCTACTCTTGCATGAATACTTTGTTTGGACATAAAACATAGCAAGGTGACACTTGGTAGATCTAACCCAGTGTGGCACAGGGGTAAGAGAGTAGCCATTCTGGTGCAGGGCTCTGGATGTTGCTGGCTACCATACACGGGTAAGGTTCCTGTGGTGCTGCTGGGCCTGGTTGACCCACCCCTTCCATTCTGATCCTGTCTTCCACGGCTGGAGCCCAAATCAGTGCCCTCTACACTCCTCTGTGGCCCTCAGCCCCAGCGCCCGACAGCTTGAGATGGGGAGGCGAGGCCCTAGCCCTGGTGGGCTCTAATCAGCAGCCAACAGCTCCTGGGCAGCCATAGGGTATCTAGGCTCCATGACTGAAGCTTGGGTGGCCAGGCAGTGCAGTCACTGCCCCCAGCCCTGGGGATCCAGCGGCTGGGCAGCATGGTAGACACTCTCAGCCCCGAGCCCCCTTACACACACCTTCAGCCCCAGCCCAGAGATCCACCTCCACAACCCAACCTCCTGCCCTGACTCCTGCACCCTCCACATTTTTATTTTGAGCCCTCCACCTACAGCCTGGAGTCCTTCATCCCCCCACCTTTTGCCCTGAGGCCCATCCCACACCTTCCAACCTCTGCCCTAACTCCTACACTCTGGCCCTGGGATCCCCCCCAAACTCCCCCCATACCGCAATACCCTGCCGTGAGCCCCCAGCACTCCAACGCGTACTTAAATTTCTTAGGAGTTCTGTCGTATCACAGGCCTCCCAACCTCGTGCCGTGAGGGTCCCGCTGTAAGAAATTTGTTACTTTCACCCGTGATAAAAAGCTACAGGAAGTAACATTTTTCCCAATAAATACCCTGCCATGTGACATAGCTAACTCTCACAAAGCTCTCCCTTGAGAGCCTTCATTCTATATATATGTTCACAGGGATAGAGATTTTGGATTTGGATAGGGTTTTGGACCTTTGTGGCAACCATTTCACTAAATCCCCTTACGAGACTTTGACAACTGTCCCCATTATGTTTTCAGTCACCAAGTGGAACACAAATGTTGTTTCCTAAATTGTTGAGGAATATAAATGTGCAGCCACACATTAGTATTTTGGGTATTTTGTAGTCAGAATAAGTGACAGACAGCTAAGAGCTTCTCTCTCAGGGTACATCTACACAGCAGTGTTATTTCAGGATAACTGAAGTTATTTCGAAATAGCAAAGAGCACAAAATACACAGCAAGCCATTATTTTGAATTAATTTTGAGAGAGCCAACTTCTTACTCCAACTACTATAACCCTCATTTCATGAGTAAGGGAAGTCAAAGGAAGAGTGTTCTTCCTTCGACTTCCTGCTGTGTAGACAGCGCCAAAAGCTGAATTAAGCTATTTCTATTTGAGTTACGCAATTGACATAGCTGAAGTTGCGTAGCTTAATTCAACTTCTGCCCTGCAGTGTAGATGTGCCCTGAGTGTATATTGTGATGCAGCCACTGTAAAAACCCCTCTATTGTTCCAGCAAAAAATTTTTGGGGGGAGAGGGGGGTTTGGAAATCTTCTTTTAAAAGTCATCTTATAAATATGTCAATATTGTAAAACTGTACATCTCCAGGCAAGCTAGCGATCGAAGCAGCAATGCAAGTAAAATGCCATCACAACCAGCTTGTACTGCTGGTGTCTTTGCAGGTAAATGTTGTGCTTTAACTTCACCAAAAGAGAATCTCGCGACTGTGGGAGGGGGCCTAGAGAATAAGAATGTAAAGAAACTGAATTAAGCTGGGACTTTCAAAGAGGCCAAAGTTAGGTGCCCAACACTGTGGAAGGTCCAAAGGAGTTGGGAGCTCCTTTTAGACCCTCCTTTGAAAATTCCAGCTTTTAACATTAAGGAGCCAGTTCCTGCCACAGATTGACAATGAAATGAATGAGCTGACAGGTGGAGTAGTACCTACCTGCTGCGACCTGCATTTGCAAAGCTATGAAACAGATGCGGATATTGTAACACTGAATCAATTCAGTATTACATGTGGTATTTCTTTCTACAGTTCTATATGGAACTTAAGGTCAGAATGACCCTTAGATCATCTACTCTGACCTCCTGTGTACAACAAGCTAGTCAATTGCATACCGTTATCCCTCTGTTAAGCCCAGTCACTTGTGTTTGGCAAATGCATTTTCTCCAGAAAGGCAGCCACTTGATATAGACACACCAAAAGCTGGCAATTCCCTCCCCTTAAGTGAAAGAATGCTCAAATTTGGGGAAGTCATTGACTGAGTACGCTGGGACAAAGGAAAACAATATTCTTTAGGCCTGCAGCCTGAGTCCCGCATGTTTGAGCCAATTGACTAAGGTTCTGAGACTCAGTGCCATGGGGTTTAATTTGCTGTGTAGGCCTCACCAGTGAACATGCCTATGGCGGGGGGAGAAGGTGCAGGGAGGGTGTCAGCCGACGGTCAGGGCAGTGTGTGTGTGTGTGTGTTTCCGAGAAAAGGTTTAACGTCCGTGTCTTTACTGCTAGGACCGGGGTTCCGTCGCAGAGGGTAGCCAGCAGGCCAACAGACGCCCTGTTTATAGGAAGAGCTTATTACACTCAGATTTTAGCTGCTAGGATGCAAAAATCCCTTCGCAGCGGGCAGCCTAGGACAGACTGAGAGGTGCCCCAACGGACCTGTCACCTGGGAGTGACACAGATCCAAATGCCCAAGCTCTTCCTATACCTGTCCCTTATGACCGGCTGAAGTTCTTTTAAATTGTGCTTGGTTCTGTTACAGCTGAAGGAGTCAGGTTAAAACTTAAACAGTTACAGGTTTATTAAACAAGCTTATAAATCATATGGTTACAATGGCTATTGCTCTATTTCTTAACTGCTAGCAAATATAGATCTTAAAAATGGTTACAAAGAAAATAAAGATAGAAAATAGAAATAATGGTACCAAGTGACAGCTTAATCTTTAAAGAGCTCTAAATTTATGTGTACACTTAAGACAAAGGACCACATCCAGGTACAATTTTTACCCCCTTCTGTGCCTTTCGACTCCAGCGGGTCAAGCCAGGGCCGGTCCTCAATTCCTAGGAAAGACGAATACGAGGTGGGCGTGGAACCTCGGGAGGTCAAACACCTAACGCGACCAGCAGATAGATGGTAGATTGACACTCAGAGTAAATGTGCTGCTGGACCCATTTTTATACCCATAGGGGCCCGTATCCTCTTTCTTATCTAAGATGCCAGATTGTGTTTGGTTCGTCTTTGTGACGCCAGTTCTTACAAGCAAGTTTCAAGTTAATTTACACTTGCAAGAGAGATAACTAAATTGTTAGTACTAGACATTTTTTTACTGGGCGAGATTCCTCCCGCGGACGGCTGTGTGTTCGTATCAATATGGGTTCAGTCAAGGACACTCCTCTGCAGCCTCTTGGTCAGCAACCGGCGTATCTCTGTTTACAGCCATTCAGGGCCACAGCAGCCTGCCATATCCAGGCAAGCAAAGATGGATGTTACAGGGGGGTTCCTGTCTGGCTACAGAGGGCCACCAAAAGGAACAAGGAGAGGCAGGAGGAAGCACTCCATTTCCCAATTGAATGTTGGCTTGAATGGGGGAAGGGGTGCACCTGCTGAGTGCTACCACAAGTCACCCTGAGTAGGCCTTGGAATAGACTATTCACAATGCTTAAAAGTTACACAAGTGCTTCATTGTCAAGGTCCCTCTGCATATGAAACCTCTCTTACATCCAAATGATGCTGAATATGCTCTGGAGATTTTTGATTAACATAGCCTGATGTGACATGACTGGCATTGAGACATCATATAGATGATACCCTCCCAGGCTAGGTCTAGACTACGGGACTTTTTTCGATCGCTTTTGCAGAAGTGGCTTTTCTGCCATTTGGCCTAGTCTAGACAGGGCCATATGGCAGAAAAGCTGCCTCTTTCAGCGGACCCCTTATGTCTCATGGAATGAGGTATACAGGGCTCCCCTAAAGAGCGTGTTTGCTCTTCCGCAAAAAAAAGTGGAGGAGCAAACGTGTTCCTTGGACACTGAAGGCTTTACCTCCGGTATCCCACAAAAAACCATAGTCTGGACATAGCCCCCGAGTGTTTGCTAAGAGTGCATTGCACATAAGGGCTGAGCCTAGGACAAATAGAATCTCAAGCACCATATACAACTCCCCTTCCACCAAAAAAGCAATGAGATTGAAGAGGTAACAGTGGGTTAAAAGTTTAATTTAACAGTGGGTTAAAAGTTTAATTTCCTAGCCAAAATAGAAGAGACAGAATCTGCTACAGAAGAAATCTACGAGCAGATCCAATTACCAGAATCCTCATGATACCTTGAGGGAAAGGGGGGGGGGGGAAACCAAGGAGTCCCGTGGCATCTTAAAAACTACTAATGTTATGGTGAAAGCTTATGTCATCATAAAATTGTTAGTGTTTAAGATGCCACTGGGACTCCTTGTTGTTTTTGCTGAAACAACCTAAGGCCAGGTCTACACAAGAGGGGGCAATGTCAAGCTAAGGTTTGCAACTGCAGCTACATGAATAATGTAGCTGGACTCGAGGTATGTAGTTCGAGTTACAGTGGCATCTCCACTGAGGGGTGTCAACAGGATAAACCCTCTCATTGACTCCCCTTACTCTTCTCGATCCAGGGGAGTACTGGAGTTGATTGGAGAATGATTAGCGGTCAGAGATCCTCAGTCTAAATCGACCCCCGGGGAGATTAATCCCCGCAGTGCCGATCTCCTGGTAAGTGTAGACCAGGCCCAACACAGCTAACTCTCTGAAACCGGGAGGAAGGAGAGAGAACTCTGAGGCCATGAGAGGAGTAGAATCCTACTGGGCTGAAGTGAACAAGTGGAGTCATCAGGGGACTGTCCCTGCTATACTAATTAGACAGTGTCAAGACAATAAAAAGACGTTGTATTTAACCAGAGCCCTCCTAACAAATAAAAGAAGCATTGTCTAGTCTCGTACAAAATAATAAGCAAATGAACAGGGAGAGGGAAGGTTGGACACCAGAATAATTGGTAGCATGGTGGCAGACCTAAGCTTTAATAGTAATGAGGAAGCAGAAGCAACAACAACCCCAGAAGGGGCAATGTGGCAGAAGGGAGTAGTCCAGGTGAAGGGAGCGTGCTTGTTTTACACAGAACCCAGTGCCTGTGCCGAAGAGCTGGAATGCAAGGGTTGTTTTCCTTGTCAGACAAAAATAATTCAAACATGTCCATGGTAGCTCTGTTGTGTTTTCAGACCCATAATGCCCTGTGCTGCTTCCTAGAGGTGACACACATTCATGCCAACGTTTCCTGCCAGATGTGCACCCATCGATCTGTTTTACAGAGTAGATATGGCCATTTTCAGGTTACTCAGGGGGATATAAAGAACACAGTGGCAGTAATTGCTATCACTTTTTCCACTGGGGCTGGGCGAAGGGCGGGGGGAGGTGGACATGCGTGTCCAGCATATCCAGAAACAGCTCATCAGCATTTGTTTTTTAAACAACGTTTCCTTTCTTGCTGTCTTTCTTTTCTATTTATACCCCAGGAGCTGTCACTGAACAACCATTAATTGCAAAAAGTGCAGGTCAACTCTGCTCTTTCTCACTGACCCTTCACCCCCCTTCCCCATTATTCATGGTGAGTCAGTCTCTTAAGTGGCGTGAAATGTGTCTTTACTCCAGTCGCTGTGGCCTTTTCAAGTGAATTTCAGGCCAAGAACAAAGCATCCACTGCACAGGTTAACTTTGTCTCTTGTTCTTTTTCCTACCGCTCCACCGCCCACGGTCAATAATTGGAACTTTTACAACACAAAAAAGCTTCTGGATCAACCTGACTCCACCATGCCCATCTCCTATTGATCTGCATTATAAGTAATCAATCATTTTATCATGGGGCTGATCCAGTTTCAGCGTCTATCTCATTATTATTGGCGTTGCTCTAGTACCCTGGGAGTCCAAGACAAAAATGAAGATCCCATTCCCTGGCACAAACCCAGATCGCTTATCAACAGACTTGTTCTTCCCACTCTTTCCCAGGGCTGGTATTTCCTTAGGGTCAAATACTGATCTCCTTTACATAGGGGTGACTCTACTGCACTTAACAAAGTCTCCAGATTTACACCCACGTGCATAATAGATTGTCAAAGTCCAAGTGTGTAAAAATAAGCAAGTATAGAGTGATGGGGGATTCCCACCTCCTAAAGCAAGTGGGCAGAGGGAGGATGCCATATCTGAGGGAGTTGGCAAATGTCATTGCAGTGCTTTTGGCCATTATCTTTGAAAACTCATGGAAATTGGGAGATCCCGGATGATTGGAAAAAGGTCAACGTAGTGCCCATCTTTAAAAAAGGGAAGAAGGACAATCCAGGGAACTACAGACCAGTCAGTGTTACCTCAGTCCCCTGAAAAATCATGGAGGGGATCCTCAAGGAATCCATTTTGAAACACTTGGAAGAGGGAAAAGTGATCAGGAATAGTCAACATGGATTCACCAAGGGCAAGTTGTGCCTGACCAATCTAATTAGCTTCTATGATGAGGTAACTGGCTCTGTGGAAGTCAGTGGATGTGATATACCTTGACTTTAGCAAAGCTTTTGATACGGTCTCCCACAATATTTTTGCCAGCAAGTTAAGGAAATATGGATTGGATAAATGGACTGTAAGGTGGATAGAAAGCTGGCTAAATTGTCGGGCCAAATGGGTAGTAATCAATGGCTCTGTCTGGTTCACGGTCAGTTTCAAGTGGAGTGCCTCAAGGATCGGTTCTAGGGCTGGTTTTGTTCAATATCTTTATTAATGACCTGGATGAGGGGATGGATTACACCCTCAGCAAGTTTGCATATACACTAAGCTAAGGAGAAAGGTAGATACACTGGAGGATAGGGTGCAGAGTGACCTAGACAAATTGGAGGATTGGGCCAAAAGAAATCTGATGAGGTTCAACCAGGACAAGTTCAGAGTCCTGCACTTGGGACGGAAGAATCCCAAGCATTGTTACAGGCTAGGGACCGACAGGCTAAGTAGCAGTTCAGCAGAAGAGGACCTGGGGATTACAGTGGATAAGAAGCTGGGTATGAGTCAAGAGTGTGCCCTTGTAGCCAAGAAGGTTTATATCATATTAGGGTGCATTAGCAGGAGCATTTCCCGCAGCTCTAGAGAAGTTATTATTCCCCTTTATTTGGCACAGGTGAGGCCATCTCTGGAATATTGCATCCAGTTCTGGGCCCCCCACTATAGAAAGGCTGTGGATGCATTGGAGAGGGTCCAGCCGAGGGCAACCAAAATGATTAGGAGATTGGAGCACATGACCTATGAAGAGAGGCTGAGGGATTTGGGTTTATTTAGTCTACAGAAGAGAAGAGTGAGGAGGGATTTGATAGCAGCCTTCAACTACCTGAAGAGAGATTCCAAAGAGGATGGAGAGAGGCTGTTCACAGTAGTGATGGATGGCAGAACGAGGAGCAATGGTCTCAATTTACAGTAGAGGAGGTCTGGGTTGGATATTAGGGAAAACTATTTCACTAGGAGGGCGATGAAGTACTGGAATGGGTTCCCTAGGGAGGTGGTGGAATCTCCATCCCTAGAGGTTTCGAAGTCCCAGCTTGCAAAGCCCTGGCTGGGATGATTTAGTTGGGGTTGGTCCTGCTATGGGCAGGGGGCTTGATTCAATGACCTCCTGAGGTCTCTTCCAGCCTTAGGATTCTATGATTCTATTTCTACTGGCTGGTTAAGGCGGCTAAGCTGATGGAAGAGGGAGGTGGTGTGATTTTCAGCTGCTATAAGCCAAGGAGAAAATACTATCCCTGGGAGCAAAGAGGAAAAAGGGGAGTTATGCACAGAGATGTCTCTGTCAAAGGGCAGCCTAAAACTATTCCTGAAGTAGAACAGTTTATATGTCCCCTTCACATCTGGACTCTCCCTTTCTCTTCTAGCCCTTAGAATGGCTCTGTCATATGACGCTGTCCTAGTGCATGCTCATCTTGACTTGTAATCCCTCCATGAAAGCAGATATTTAGGGGTAAATTAGAGCTAAATAACAGCACAAAACTTGGAGAGCCAGGACTGGTAGCATAAACAAACCTTACGGGTCGGCAGGAAACTTAGCCAGATGTCCACTTATCATGGCCAACTAAAATCATGCTGGACTATGGATGTTGCCAGGCCAGAAAGTGACAAACTAAAGAGGTTCAACCTGTAGAGGTTTTTTTTTAAGAATAGGTTAGACAAACACCTTTTGTAGACAGCATATTGCCGTAGCTTGAGTGGGGTGAATGAGCTCACTTCTTGAGGCTGTTTCCAGTCCTATTTTTCTACGATTGTAATATTCCGGTGATATGGTCATGGTAGTTCTGACACCTGAGGGGTGAATTTAAGGATCACATGGAGATCTCATCCACTGAAGTCATCCATCACTAGCAAACTGACTGTAGGAGGACCAAACCTTGGTATTTCTATTTTATAGAAATAATTTTGTGATACAAATGGCAGCTTAAACCTGCATTATTTCCTTTATGCTATTTCCTGTGTGTATACAACTTTTATGAGAGACCGAGAATTATAGCTGTAAAACTTCAGAGGAGTGCTTTGTGAAACGCCACAAAATATTGTATTATCAACATTTGCAGTTTTTTCAAAGTCATCATCACAGCTCATAAATTCTTTCCCACTTTCAGTAATATTGGTCTTTCTTATTTGGTTCTTTTAATGGCACACAAGTGCTTTAATTCTGTAATTTCCATTCGTTTGCATATTGCAAATAGTGAGTTAACAGATCAGACTTATTTTCTTTTTGATATTAGTGCCAGATTAGCTGGAGGAAATGCTGAATTTAATTTGCATATGAATTTTTATTGGTCTACAATTAGAAAACTCTAGGCCAATAATTTTCATATGAATTTTTAAGTCTTATCTACTTTAAGTATTCCATGCCAAATCCCAACATTAAAATATTTGTCAAGAAAAGAAAGGTTCATTGAAAGGTTTGTTCTGCAATATAAAGTCCCCCAAAGGTTGTGTTTATGTTATTAATTTAAAGGAGATATAGTTAGGTCTGATTTGCCCTTCTGTTGTTCAGAAGCCCACAAACTGTTTGATTTAAAGTTTCTGTCTGGCCCCAGTTGTAGCTATCTCTGTGCATCCATTTAAAACAGTTTTTCTTGACCACATGTTGTTTGCTAAAAATCAAGCCAGATGCTTGGGGACAGCATATCTACCCCAGTCATGCTGGGGCCAGGGAAAGAGGACAGCGTAAGACCCTGGCTTCTGATTGGCGCTCTGTCACTGAACAATCATTCTTGCTCTGAGCTATCCTTCTTAGTCTCATTTAAATCTGTTTAAGAGCCAGCTAACCATGTCATGTAAAAGAGGACATTGCAGTGGAGAAAATGGCCCACTGTATTCTATTAACTGCATTCTTAGTTTCCTGAGGGACTTTCTTTTCTGTGTGAAGTGTTTTTGATTATTTATCATTTCTGACATACTTTTAAATAGTTGATTTTTTTTTAACCCCCACTCAGTGCAACATATAGATCAGTTCATCTGGGGGTTATTTTTAGAGAAAACATGTAACAGAGTTGATGGGAAGTTATGGGGATTTTTTTAAGCCCCTAGACAAAGACTATGCAGTTATATAAATTCAAAGGATGCATGTGCATTAACAAGGTCACTTTAATTTTCCTACAATAATGTAGCCAACAATATCATCTCTAACATTCTGTGCCGATGAGCCAGGCCCTTGGCAATGAGCTTTTAGGCAGAATCTATCTTTGTTCTAACTTTCAGGAAAAAGACTTGAAGAATTTCCTCTGTAGCCATTACAGTCTGAAATAAAAATATGTTCAAACAATGCATCAAATTTTTTGTAAAGATAAAATCACAGGAAGCTATGAAATCGGTGCCTTTAAGATCAGATACTCTTCAGCATAACTGGGGTAGTTGACATCCATGCATGCTGACTGTTTTCTAGCTGACCAACCTCGTACATAATTGCCAAATTTGAAACAGGATGACAAAAAACAACAGTGAATCCAATTTTGTTAACTTACTAGAAGCACATACTTTACTGAATTTATACAGTTCTGGTAAATGAGAGCAAACCTGCTTATTAACAAAAGAGCATGGATTAAGTGATATGAAGATAGAGATAGTTACAAGCAAATAAAAGGAAAACATTTTAAAGAGTAAAACTTGGTATAGCAAGATTTTTTCAGGATGGGGTTTCTCATCGCAGTTATCTGTCCATGTTTTTTGCTAGCCAGGACTATCCTAGAGATCCTATAGTTTAGTTTCTTTGTCTCTGCAAAAGGAAAGATTAAGATGAAGTGTCCCTCTCTATCCCTTTTATTCTCAAAGGAATTCTGTCCTAATAGTTAGGAAGGCCTCTTGGGTTTTCTGTCTCAGATGTATGACCCGGGTTAATTCTAGCCCTGAGATTAATTTCAGGATAATCACCCCTGGCCTACCTCAGTGGCTTTGTTTACTGCCAATGTGTAAATTGAGGCAAACGCTCATTCTTTTTTATTGAAATTTGTTTTTAAAAAACAGCAAATAGTCTTGCAGCACCTTGAGGACTAACGAAACATGTGGATGGTCTCATGAGCTTTCGTGAGCACAACCCACTTCTTCAGATAGATTGTTGCCAATCAATGTGCCAGGTGTGGAATTAGCCCTATGGTGTAAGTTCTCTATCAGTTGATCTCTGGGTGCTTGCCTACACAACTGACTATGAGAATTAAAACTCCTAAACTGCTTATGATTTTTAGATTCATGCAAAGCACCTTGGGATTGCTCCCATGATGGTCAACACTTTAAGGAGCGTAGTAATGTTCTAGTCCAGAGCTTGGTAATGAAGGCTCAGAGACTGGAAGGACATCCATGCTTACGCACAACTGAATCTCATTGGGGACACTTCATACCATTTCCTGTGGAATCATTAGACTTCCCCCGCCTTCAAATTTAATGTAAAACGATATCACAACTTTCATCTTTTGGCCTTTTTATCTTTACTCTTTCAGATAAAGCGTGGTTTCAAACAATGAACAGTGGAAGTTTATGGTGGGTACCTCAGTTCTTTGAGTTTATTATACTCTAGGGTTTAAACTACCTTCAATAGTCCTCATACTAATTAATTCTCGACATAACTCTGCAGATAAAATCCCATGTCCTTTCAGAGTGCCTCAGTAGAGTCCCTGCCTAAGGACAAACCTAAAGATTAAATAACTGTTCACTAATCATGGAGCAATGCTCCAGCCGCCTAATTGGGTTTGCACATAAGGAAACAGGTAACTGTTAAAGCAGAAATGACACCTGCTTATTATATTGTGTGGGTAATGGGCAAAAATATGTAATGTCACACTTACTGAGGCATCTTAAGTCCAAAGGATTTGAAAGCACTAGGACTTTAATCCTCTAAATCCACTGAAGTCAGAGGAAGAGTTTCCCTTGATTAAAAAGGCTTTGAATTAGCCTCACTGACCCAGTCCTGCTGTTGCTGAAAGCCAACAGGTTCAGTTGGTGCTGGCAAAGAATCGGTACACATGCAGTGAAGATGAAAGCCAGGTGAACAACTGTAGAAGTGAGGGGTCTACTTGGCCAAACTCAGCAGAAGGTCCATATGGGAAGCCAGCAGCAGATCTGGAATACTTGTGCTCTGAAAAACTACAGTGTCAAATCTCAGCAGTCGATTAAGCCTTCTGAGGTAGATGAAACTGAGTTTCATGCAACCTGTTTTTAGATAAAAACATAAACTTTTCTGCTCTGCATGGACCCAACAGATCTTAGTTCACTATTTTCATCCTGATGAAATGAGCCAGAATTTCCTCTCTCCCTGCCTTAATGTAGCATAACGTGTGACGTTTGTCCATGATGTCTGTGAGAGTGGAGGAACAGTGGCATGTTCTGAATGAATATGGAAAATCTTTTCCACAGCTCTGGCAGTGGAATTCAGGTGAGGATTGAGATGTGAACTGAGGTGGAATTTAATTTCAGTGTTATGTGCAGAAAGTGCTAGTTATGTTAATTGTCTGTTTCAATTGGTTTCATAGTGATTTGTTCACTAGGGGCAAAGTAACTTTCATATGCACTGTCTTTGTGGTATAGCAAGATGGTTGGATGCGTCCTGTTGAACCCTAGATTAGAGTTGGTCACAAACTTTCTAAGAAAAAGTTGGCTTTGGTGTTCCTGTCGAACACTGGTCTTTTGTTAAGAACAAACTTTACAAGTTGACTTTTTGAAACTCTTCATTGCAATTTTTACCAATATTTAGATAGAAAGTATATTGAAAAGCTTATGCAAATGGTTACACAAATGTTTCATTTGTCTAAAACTACTTTTTCAGGAAGAAAAAATAGCAGTGGTTTGGACACAAAATTGGGAGAAAGGGGGAAGACAATGAGACTGTGTTCTAACTCGGTGAAATGGAAACAATTTGGAATTTTTAAATATTGAAATGGTAAATTTTCAATTGAAAAATTGTATAGTTCCTGTACTTTGATATAATATTTAGCTTTAACTGAGGAGAAGCTAAGCCACAGATTCTCAAATATTTATATGCTGCTTTCTCATTGATTTTTAGTAGGAGTTACACACCTACATATCTCTTGAGGATCTCGATCTGAATCCCAGAAACAGGAAAATGTAATTGATCTAACTAAAAGCTAGACTACAATGGCTTTAGTGCATGTGAACGTACAGTCTAGAAAGATGGTTTTGTGAGTGTGTGCACCATGGCTTCTTGTCTTTCACGGTGATGTGTGTCAGCAACTGTCTTATTGATCTCAGTAGGAACTAAAGGGGTGCTGCCCTTTTCAGAATGAGCTTTATGGCATTGGCAGACCAACCTCTAATATTTTTCTTTAAAAAAAATACTTGCAGTCCAGTCACTGTCTGGCACTATTTAGTTGGAGGGAAATATATCTGTTATGAAACCACCACCCCTTTTCATATAAATATCTGACCTCTGTCAGTAAGGCCTCTTTCAGCTGACTTGCCCACAGGTGTCTGTCACCATTCAGCAGGAATCTTTCTTTTAGCTGCTCTGTCAGGAGTTGTCAACCCAGAGGGAACCACTTGAGTAACACAGAAGTAAGTTTGCCTGCCCTACAGTCTTCCTAGTGGGCACCAGTTACAGGGGAAATTCGTGGCTTCATAGGGAACCCTCGGTCAACAAAAAGGCCAATTACAAAATCTTTGCTATTTTAAAGAGAAGACATTCAACTTCTATCCAGATTTGGACACATGTCTGAGAGAGCTTAAACCTGCAATTATAGGTGATAAAGACAGGGTGGAGGAGTATGAGGACAGAAGCAAAAAATAAAAACATCCACCATAATTTCAGGTTGTTAGAGGAATGTCTGAGAGAGAATTTGTAGGTTGTACACTATTTGGCACATATACTTGATTTTAAATTTTTTTTCAAGGATTTAATTACAGCATCACACTTGAAGTAATAGAAAATGTTTGATAAGGTCTTAAACTTGAAAGATGTAGTGTTCTTGCAAGTAAATTTTCTGATGGCGAATGTAAGACTGTTTGGCTAAGCCCTAATTTGTGAAAGGGTTCCGTGTTGATGATTGAAATTCAACCTTACTTGCTTCAGACTGGAAGCACATCCTGGTTCTTTCTGAAAATGGGGAGGTTAAAAAAGAAAGAGGAGGGAGAAGAGAAAGACACCCACAAAGCAAACACATGTAGTCAGTCACACCTTGTATTAAGCTTCCCTCGATAACTAGTTGCTAGAGGGCTAGTTGATCTGTGGATATATTGAGGATGATATAGACATAACTAATATGTGTTAGAGGTGATTATAACCCATCTTTAGGCTTGGAAGGTTTGGACTTACAAATGTCAGTAAGCATTGATTTCACTATAAACATACTGTGACAGGGTCAGGCCAGAAGGGCACAATAGAGAGATGGAAGGGAGGTATGTTAGCCTCTGACTGAGTAAATCTCTGTTCCCAGGGGAAGCTGGCAGGGCCTAGTCCAGAACCAGTGAGAACTTGCCAGAATCAATCAAGGCAATTAAGCACCTGGAGCTAATTAAGTGGGCTTACAGAGTCAAGTGAGCCAAGACTAGCTGGAACACCTGGGGCCAATTAAAGAACCAGTTGAGATTGGTTGGTTAAAAAGAGCTGTTCTGCAGTTAGCATGCAGGGAGCTGTGAGGACAGAGAGAGCACAGGAGAGGGTCTAGGAAGAGCAAACAAGCAGATACTAGGCTGAAGAGCCTGAGAGAAGGAAGGTGCTGGCGAAGGTGTGGGGGAAGTAGCCCAGAGGTTTTGTAGCTGTCTTACAGCAGGTGTTGGAGACTTATAGGCAGCTTCTATTATAGTGCCCTGGGCTAGAAGGTGGGCCTGGGTCCCCCCCCCCCCCTCCTCCCCACACTTCTCCATTTCCACTTGGGGAAAAGCCTGGCTGGGGAAAAGAAAGGGGTTTACTCAACTTGTAACATTTGGAGGATCCAACTTACTGTGGAGTTTGGTTTCCCCTCTCTACTTCATGCTGACCAGTGATGGGAGTAGTTCAACAAACAGCAAGCTGATACCTTAGGGTGTCTAAATTAACATAAGAACGGCCGTACTGGGTCAGACCAAAGGTCCATCTAGCCCAGTAGCCTGTCTGCCGACAGTGGCCAGCACCAGGTGCCCCAGAGGGGGTGGACCTAAGACAATGATCAAGCGATTTGTCTCCTGCCATCCTTCTCCAGCCTCTGACAAACAGAATTAAGGGCTGATGTGAGCCTCTGAGGCAAACAGTCCACCTGGAACTGCAGGACCCACCAAGTTTGAGTAGCAGCTTTGTCACAATACAAACTGATAGAAAAATATTTCCATCAATGATTATTGGAATGTACAGTTGCTTGAACTTAAGAGTCCAGTTCCAGTGATTTTAGACTTTTGAATTAGGCATAAACCAACAAGAAGCTACCCTACTATATTTACTTGGTATATTTTGACGCGTGAGGATGACAGCTTGTTTTTAATAGCTTGTAAAGCTTTCATCTTTTGACTCTCAATTTCAGCTCCCATTAAATAGTAATTTGGCCCCTCGCCTGCTGATAATTTCACACAATTACAAATATTCAAATGAATAAAAATAGAAAAACAAGTAATTACAATAAATATCGACAAGTGTTGAAATTACAAAGAAATTGAATTATACCTCACTTAGCCCTGATTATTTACCTGTTTATTTGTTGATTCTTAGAATTCAACAGCAAATTATTTTCTTCTTCACTTTATCTTTCTAAAGTGAAACTTAATTTTTGTGTGTGCGCGTGTGGACACACTAGTTTCAAGGAAAACCTACCTACTCCTCCTTTTTCTAGCATGGCAAAGTTTACCCATGTATCACGTTGGCCAATGCATATTACACTTCCCCTTTGTGCCGGGCCACAGAGGATATGGGTCTATTACAGTCCCATCTCAACAGTACTTTAGCTCAACCTGTAAGAGCATAAGCTTTTAGCTCTGGAGCTTCCCAGTTTGGGATCTAGTTACTGGCAAGATAACTGTTATCATACCAGCATTTATCTGAAATAGCAATCCTGTGTTTGGAAAGTAATTTTTAGAATCATAGGGCTTTGCAACAGTGGAGCTGGGGATCAGCTGGAGTCCCCAGCTGATCCCGGCCTCCTAATGTGCTGCCCCTTGGAAACGCCGCCGCGGCACTTCCAAGGGGCAGCGCTGCATGGAGCCTGGGGTTAGCTGGGGACTCCAGCTGATCCTGGGCTCCATGCAGTGCTGCCCCATTGAAACGCCGCTGCGGCATTTCAAAGGGGAGGCGCAAGCGATTAATCACGATTAAATTTTTTAATCACTTGAGAGCCCCATTATGGAGCTCTCCTGACTGCTAGATAGCATATATTTTCTCTGTGCAGGTGTGTATGGTGGGCTATCCAATTTGGTAAAGACTCTCACTGGTAGGGATACTCATTTCACCCAGTTCATTTGCTTTGTGGGCATAAGGTGGAGTATTTGTACCTGGCTCCTAAATGGGGAAAGATGCAATCTGACCTTCAGCACTTTCCTTTCGCGAAGCTGTTTGTGACTAATTACTGATCTCTAGAGGACAACTGAATTGCCAAGGCCACTTCTACAGAAGTCACTGGTGTGGAGTCCAGGCCTTCACATTCAGGGGGTAACTAAGCAGCAGGACAGAGCCAGCTTCCCACATTATGGGCGAAAGTCCATAAACCTTTTGTGAGGACTGATGCTTTTCGTTCATCACAATTTCCCGCTGTTCAGCAGGAGCCTGCTTAAAACTCAACCTCCCCTCAAAAGAAAAACATGTGACCTAAGCAAACAGGAGCTAAAGAAAATATTGCATGACGCTCCCCTCCAAATGAAACAATTGAGTGACAAAATGTTGCAAGTTAGGTAACCAACTTATTTATACTGCAGATAACATCCACTGAACTTTTGGACCCTGTAACAATGTCATTCTGAACTGGAAGATAGATATTGATAATGTTCAAGGCCAAGTCTCTTCCTTTACTGCTCGGAGGTCCCAGAACAGTGAATGAAGTACCAGACAAGGGGAAAGGAAGAGATTTTCCAAACAAGCTTAGCAATACATGTCCTGGACACTCAATGCACAGAAGGTCCTCCGCCTTCATTAGCCAATATTAGCAAGTCTGCCTGCCTTCAAGAGAAATGTTGCTATGGGTAAACAGGTTTCTGCAAGAAGCGATCTCTCTAACCATGGGACTGGATAGTATGGAGAGCTAAACAGCAATGCAGAGTATATTTTTACATTCTTCATGCACAGTTTTAGAGATGTTACTATACATGGTCTAAGGCTTTGGAGCTAATGGAATCAGCTTTTCAAGGACACAAGATATTTAAACTGCACTACAGAGCCCTCTCAATTGTTTTCCAGCTAATTTCAAATTAATCTTACTATTGCTTTCGATGTTCTCCTGGAAAAAATGTTGTAGTTTATGAGCCTCATGCTTAATTACTTCACAATTACATTTTCTAAGGCGACTATCAATATGTATTCTAGTGTCTCTTGTTCTCACTGGTGCACTTAATGGGTTTTCATTGAGCCCATGATTTCAGAGTTTGATAACTTTTTCTTAACCACAAAAAATTGCTTCAGACTTCATAACAAGGTTCCAAATCCAGAGCATATTTGTTGGCAAAAACTCACAAATACCCTGTTTTTCTGCCTTTGAGTTATTTTGAAGCAGAAATTAATTTTTCCACGTGCATTTTTTTTGCAATTCATAAATAGCTCTTACATGCAAATGTGGCAGGATTTTAATCCCTTTTGACTCTCTGCGGTTTCTAAAATAAAAGTACAATGAGTTTTTGTAGAAAATAGCTAGAACTCCTACCCTAGATGTTATTTTTAGATTTAATTCAGCAATCTTTGCTCTCCTTGAGGTATGCAAAGTAAATAATGCGCCTTTCCCTGCTGATTTTTTGTATTTTAACACTGTGTGCTGAGAAAACAAAACACTCCTCATAAAAGGGCCTGATCCCAAACCTATTGAATTCTATGGGAGTATATTTACTTCAGTGGATATTGGCTCAAACTCATAGCTGTACTTTATTGCTGCCACTTTTGCAAGTGCTGACTGATTAAACCAAACAGTGTGTAAACCCTATTATGTAAAATAACAGTTTCCAATTAAACCTTTGCCAACAGCTCATTATCATATACTACTGCTTTTCATTTATTAAATTACTCTTTCCCCCTTTAATTTCCTTTGTGTTTGTTTCTGTCTGTCCTTGGCACGCCATGATTTAAAATTGGAGTTCGGCAGAGCTCTCTATATTAAGCTGTGCCTGCTATGCATATGTAACTTTTATTTCCCACACTTTTGTTACCACTACTTGTTTAAAATTTATTAAAACCATTCTCATTTGGATAGAGGAGTAACAGGTGAAAACCTGCACATACCAATTACTTACTCATTGAAGCAAATAAAGGAAAAACCTCAAAGCAAACAAACACTTCAGATGTAATGAATTTGTTTAGCCCAAATAAACAGTGCTTGTGAACTTTTCAAGCAATCTCCGGGATGCCCATCTGCAACAAGGGCTAGTTAACTAGCCTAGTTCAAAGTACTGTCCTACTGGATCACAGTCTATGGAGCTCACAGACCTATCATCCTGAAAATGCAATTTGCCAGTAGGCCCAGATTATGCTACAGGTACTGCAATTATGATATCTAGCTCTCCAATAGTGCGCTTGATCAGTAGATCTCGAATTTATTGAGGTCAGTAGCATTATCCCCATTTTACAGATGGTGAAACTGAGGCACCCAGCAGGCCGGTGCCACAGCTGGGACTAGAACTCCTGAGTGCATCTTCCATACTGCAGTGGCACAATGCTGAATGGATAAGCCGGTGTCTATAGTCCCAGGTTTTATTTGAAGACTCTCCACTTTCATTTTAAAAAAAGTTTTTAGCATTCATGAATACAAAGGAAATCATGATCCTACTCAAAACTGTAGCATCTGAATGAGACTGCCAACATCCTAAAAGAGCTCCAGTAGATGAAAACTGCTTTGTGTACTATGAAACCTGCTGCCACCCCTAGTAGAGACAAGGCCTTGACATGGGAGGAGGGCCACACTGTAGGATGTTGCTATAGGGTGTGCAAAGGACCATTAGCTTAACTTAGCTCAGCTCTACTGCCAGATATTTGGGGTGCTGTTCAACCACATGGCACTTCACTTCACTTAGATTATAGCTTGCATCACCCTCACCATCAGTTTTAGTTTAATTATCTTTCCAGCCAATTCCTCTTCCTGTCTGAGACTTATGTGTTGATTCGAAGGCCTGATTCAAAGTCTAGTCAAAGAATTGGAGGCACTTCTATTGGCTTCAAATCAGATCCTGAATATCCTCCTGGACTTAGTGTAATAGTCTATGTTGTCAACTAGAATTATAAAAATGTAGAGCTAGAAGGCACCTTGAAATCATTAATTTCTCCCCTTTGCGTTGTGGTAGGACCAAATAACCCTAGACAATCCCAAACAGGTATTTGTTCAACCTGTTCCGAAAAACTCCAGTGATGGGCTTCCACAGAAACCCTTGGAAACCCATTTTAGAGCTGCTTTACCCTTCTACTTGCACAGTTTCCATACTCCTGCTTCTTATTTATAGTTGTTATTTTGGGGGGTTAAGGGTGTCCTTTTTTAACCATAGTGTTATTGCAAATGTTGATTCTCTGCAAGCAATCTCCTGGCAATAGAACAGATACTTGAGGGGAAGGGTAATAAAACAATATGAAATGCTTTTTAGAAACACACCATCTAGTCAAACACTCATTAGCTGCTCCCAGTTCTTTGCTAGCTAGACTGTGGATTGGAATTCAATGTCCTCCTGAGCTCAGGTTAGCAGCTCTTCCCCAGAGAAATGGACAAGCCGCGATGTGAGACTAAAGAAATATATTATGGCTTTGCATTGAAGGTAAACCAGCAAGAAGTTAGAAAAGCATCCAGGAAAATTATACACAAGCGCATTAAGATTGTGATGAATTCTTCTAGCAAAGCAAGCATCAACCCTTCCTCACGATGTTCCTGGGGAGCAAACATCTGAGATGTTGTAGCTAAATTCTGCAGATTTATTTTCCCACTCTGGGGGTATGAATATTTGTTAATTAGCCATAGATTTCAGAGAGATGGATTGGGAACTTTTATGCTGGCAGATCATTGGCGTTCTCAATTCAGGGCACGTCATCTTGTAATGAAGATACCGGGCTGAAACACTGAGCAGATGTGTGTTCCGTTTCTGCCTCTGCCACAGACTTGTGTGCCCATTAACCTAGGTGACTGGCACCAGGATTTGAGTACCAAGCTTAGCCTATCATGAGTGTGAGCGTCCCCCCGCCCACTAACATTAGAGTCCTTGATGTTTCTTCCCTTTCTCGTGTGTGTCTGAGCAGCATAGCCTATGGTTCTTTCTGCTGAGGTGCTCTGGGATTCTTTCCCAGACAGTTGTTAATTGCCAGAGAACTTGTCTGCCCTTCCAGAAGAGCTGTGGGAGAGCAATGAAGGGCTGTCGGCACTCGACTGATTTTTTTTTTTTTTCCAGCATCCTCATTCTAGCACAGCCTGGGTTTTGACCAATACTTTCAGCTGAGCCAGTTAGTCCAGGCGTAAAGCACCTCCAAACCCAGGTTAGAGACTTCTGTGTTGATGGTAAGTATTTATACATAAAACTCAAGTTATTTCCCAGGCTAATTGTGCAGTGAAGACGTACCTTCTGTGGCCTTATCTCCATTTCCCCATCTGTGAAACGGGAATAAAACCCTTCTCCCCCACCCCACTCATTTATCTTCTCTTTACAGATTACAAACCATTTGGAGGTGGAGGCTGTCTCACTACATGTTTGTATATCACCAGACACAACTGTCCTTCATTCCTGATGGGGGCCTGTAGATGATACTGCAATATATATAATAGAGCAGGCAAAACATCAAAATGTGGAAGGATTTTTTTTCCCATTTGGCAGAGTTAAAAATGAGACCATTTAAAAATCATTAAATACAGAGCATTTTTGAAAATGTAGCCTATGCTAGGGACCTTAACTTTTTCCATGCCTGACACATTATATTGGTGCTGATGGAACTGTACTCCTGTTGCAATTTTTTTGTCATTATTAAGCACCTCATGCACTGCCATTTTCAGTCTGCTTTGCAATATAAAACTAATCTTCAGAGGATGCTTGTCTTAAAAGAGATCAATGTAAAGCAAGAAGAACTATGTCATTCAATGAATTAATCATAAAACGATTCTTAATAGTCAGACACCAGTAGACAGTGTCCCATTTTGAACAACATTTCTGCAAGATTGTCAGATTTGTCAATGACTTTTTTTTCATTAAATATTGAAGTGTCTTAAAACAGAAGCTAAAGATCAAGGTCATGTCTAAATACATCTTGTTCAAAGTGCCACTGCTGTGTGAACTTTGTATGCACTATACTTTTACCAGAGTAATTTTTCTAGATTCTGAGTCCAATAAAGTATGAAGACAGGAGCGTAAAATGATATAAAGAGTGGATTAACTCCCTCTCTTCCCCCCTCTATACTGGATTATCACATTTTAAAATTAAATTCTGCATGTTATAGGATAATCAGAACGTTTCTTAAAGAAAACTAACATAGTATATCAAATACTCTGAAATATGATTTCCCCCTCCCCATTCTAAGCAGTGATAAAGACAGGAACCTCCAAATGATACTTACATTTGAGTTGCATTTTTAATTTTTAAAAAAAATGGCTGCAAGTGAATTGTTTACAAGTCACCAGATGAAGTGTATTAAACATGCTGCACTTTGAGGTTGAAAAAAGTGTGCCCAAATTAGAAGTGGAAGAATTATGTTTTTAAAACCAAAGCATCGTATCTCCCTGAATATTGATATCTAATCAAAAGCCCCTTATTTTTTTTATCATGTTAATGTACAGAAGCTGCATTTTCAAGTTATCCTGGAAAATGTTAACTTGAATCCCACCGCAGCACAGTGTAGTGGTTAGAGCACAAAGCTGGAAGTAAGCAACCCAAGTTGTTGTTCTCACGTCTGTTACTGCCTCGCTGAGTGCCTCTAGTTAATTCTGTAAAGATGGGTGCAGTTGTCTTTGTCGTGTGCATATCATTTGCTCTAAGATGCCATGTAAATCAAAAGTGCATGGTTACTTAGCTGTAGTTTATCTAAATTTTCTTGTACCTACTGATCTCTCTAACCCCCTCCCCCCCTTCTCCGTAACCCTTTTCTATCTGTTCTTCAATTGGACGAAGAACCATCTCTCTGCTACTCACTCATTGTTTCTGTTGCACCTGCTGAGGAACAAACCCGGACAAAGGGTGGGCTGGAGCTGTATTGCTTTTCAGGTTGTTTATTGGTACAGATTCTTAAGAGTAAAGTGATACTCTCACACGTACACACATCACATTCATGCTGGCAGTTTGGAGGCAGGCTGCAAGTGCGGGGTAGATTACTTTTGATTTCACTGGTGGCTGGAGTGCTGGCCAAGCGTCAGCTTCTTGGAGACTCGACCATGATGTTCCTTGGGAGATCCCTTCGGATCTGCAGGAGGCTTTACTTTCCTGGGCCGGTCCCAGGTTTCTGCTGTGATGTTACATCTTGTCTGAGAGAGAGAGAGATTTTCTGGCCGCTTCAGTTAATTTATCTGCTTGCAGGGTCTTTGCCTGCCTTAAAAGGTCACGGATCAAAAACTGCCTTTTTGGTTGGGTATTTCTCATTCGCACCCCTCACACATTCCACAGGTTACATACATATTCATAAGCAATATGGTTTCTAAGCAAAGTGGGGTCTCATGGCCTTGAGTACAAGAAATTGCATTCTACTAAAGAAGGATAAAAAGCTTCACAAATTATAACTAAGAAAGTGAAGGTCTAGGAAGAAGGGAAAAGCAGATGAGTATGTCTAGTCAGCTAGACACCAGTGAACGGGGGCGGGTTGTGTCCAACTGGTTACAGTTTCCTTCCTCTAATCCCAAGCCCATCTCATGATTCCAATTAGCCTCACCTCACCTTCCACAAAAGTTGGGACACATTTTATTGGATTTTACTAGTCCCCTGAAAATTGACTTGTAGTGAGAGGACACTTAGAACCGGGAAGTATTATACTGATTTATTGAGGCCTTGGAAAGGGGAGCAATAGAAACACAGTTTGCAAACTGTCGTCCTGTGGAGGAATAAAAGGGGGAGAGGGACGGTCCTTCTTTAGAAGACGCAAACACCGGAATTGATGTATTCTGTTTTTCCCTCTCTGACACCTCCCACCCTCCACAGTTTAAGGCCAAGCCTATGCTAGTCCTGGAAGGTCAGGTTAAGGTACACAACTCCAGCTAAGTAAAATAAGTAGCTGGCATCGTCTTACCTTAAGTTGAGCTTGGCACTGTCTTCACAAAGGTTGACCAACAGGAGCAAATACTCCTGTCTGCTTCCCTTCCCTGATGCAACTGCGAGGAGTACCGGCACCGACCAGAGCCATCTTCAGCATTCAATTTAGCGGGTCCTAACTAGACCTGCTAAATCGAATGCCAGAAGATCAATCTCTAGCACAGAGTGTGAAGACATGGCCTATACTTCTATCTACAGTTGAATAACATCCTCTTTGTTTTCCAAAGGAACTTTATTTCTAGTAATTGGCTCTGACTGCTTTTCAAATAAAATGTATCTTCCTTCTGAGGTTTTTTTTTAAATGAGAATCTGTAGATTGTTTTAAATATATGAATAGCAACCCCCCAAAGATAGCCAGCCAAAGGAGGCACTAAGAAATTGAATATGTCTAGGCAGCTGGAATCTGCGAACATCTGTCAGAGCACCCAGCATGTCACTTCAATTGAAGTGGGAGAGAGACTAAGGATCTTTCATCTGGCAGCAATTCCTCTTAAGGAACATTTAAGGCTCTTTTTTAACTCTTGTCCCCTACAGGGAGGGACAGTCACAAAGAACATACCCTGCTACCTCCACCTTCCGGGTGCTTATAGACACAAGGGGAATTGTTGATATTACAAGACAGCCGATTTTATGCTTGGAATATTATTCAAAGGTTTGTCTAAGAACTGGAAAATCAATTAATAATTACAAATGGGCCTGCTTCTCATTTACACTAGCGTCCCTTGCACTGATTTGGTAATAGTATTTACCAAATGAACATTGTGCTCTACTTGTACACTCACAGTGGGAGAAATCTAGGAAATCTAGTAGGAGGTTTTCTACTATTGTGTATTTGTGAGGCAAACTTGCTGAAATTTATTTAAGCATTCAAAATGTGCTTGCCTGAAGCAAGCTATGTATAAATTAATAGTCCTTTTTTCTCTGTGTTTTAAACTTCTAAATAAAACTCTTGGTCACTACCTCATTTTTGCTGAGGGAGGAAATGCAGTTTCCTAAAACCCAGATGCTCCGGCAGGGTTAACCAGTGGTTAGTTCATAGATTCTAAGGCTAAAGAGAATTATTGTGATCATTTAGTCTGGAGGTGTGGGTGTAAGACAGTCCATAGAACTTGCCAAAATTTCCAGAGCATATATTTTAGGGGAAAAAAATCAATCTTGATTTAAAAGTTGACCATGATAAAGAATCCATCATGACCCTTGTGTCACATCTATACTTACCACGCTGGAGATTGATCTTCTTGTGTTTGATTTAGTGGGTCTAATAAGGACCTACTAAATTGAATGCTGAGGAGTAGGGAAAGTTGATATTTCCCGCTGTGGAGATGGCACCAAGTTCGGCTTAAGGTACAGTGTTTCTAGCTGTGGTATTTACGTAGCTGGAGTTGCGTAACTTAAGCCAACCTACTGGGCCTAGAGTAGATCTGGCCTTAGTAAATTGTTCTAATGCTTAATTATCCTCACTGAAAAAAGTGTATATTTTATTTCCAGGCTGAATTTTCTAAACTCAGCTTCTAGCCACTGGATTGTATTAACCTTTTTCTGCTGGACAGAAAACCCCTTTGTTCCCCAAAGAGGCAGGCACCTGTAGCTTTCAGTGTAGTGACTCCTTAACTTTTTCTTTGTTCAGCTAACTGGATTGAGCTCTCTCTGAGTCTCACTTTAAGGAAGAATCAAAGGATTAGAAAATGTTCTTGAGGATCTTTTCTGAACCCTCTCAGATTTCTCAATATGCTTAATGTATGGAGGCCAGAACTTGACATGGTATTCCACCAGTGCTCATGCAAGTGCCAAGTACAGAAGTAAAATAATTTCTCTACTTCTACTCAAAATTTCCATTTGTCTTAGGCTCGCATCAGCTCCTTTGGCCAGCCTTCAAATAGAGCCAGAGAGCTCACATTCGCATATCAAATTTTTCTCAAGGTCACTGCTTCCCAGGATAATATTCCATCCTGTAAGTATAGCCTACATTCTTTGTTCCTATATAGACACACTTGCATTTAGTGATTTGAAAACACACATTGTTTGCACTCAGTTTACCAAGAGATCTAGGTTGCTCTGAATCAGTGATCTGGCCTCTTAATTATTTACTATTCCCTTATTTCTTGTGTCATCTGCAAACTTTATTAGTGCTTTTTTCCAGATAATTAATTAAATATGCCCAACTATCATGGACCAATCACAATGTGGCCTGCATTGTGCAGGGGGTCAGACTAGATGATCATAATGGTCCCTTCTGACCTTAAAGTCTATGAGTCTATTCAGTACCCCATTATAAACACCTGCTTGATAATTCTGACAATTACATTTTGAGACCTATCAGTTGGACAGCTTTAATCCTCTTAAAAGGTGTCATGCTAATTTCATAATGTTCTAGCTTTTTTAACCAAAATATTATGTGGTACCAAGTCAAATTCCTTCCAGAATATAAAGGTTATCACACCACCACCATTACTTGGCAGCCAAATCTATAATCTCATCTAAAAGATTTCAAGTTATTTTGACAGGTTCTGTTTTCCATTAAACCTATATTGATTGGCATTCATCATATTGTCTTTCTTTAAATTTATCAATTGAGTCTCTCATCAGCTGCTCTGTTATTTTTCCTGGGATGAATGTCACACTGAACGTGTCATCTCATTTAACCTTTTTAGGTTTGAAATAACATTAGTTTTTGTCCAGTCTTCTGGAACATTATACGAATGGGCTGTTCTGAGTATGAGGGAAATATGAGATTCCATTATAAGACATAAGAGACTCAGCCCTTGATGGGGTGCTGGGAGAGAGTGATATTGCAATGTGACCTAATGTACTGAAAATATAACCTGTAATAAACATCTCTAGCATATAGGACATACCAAATATTGATAAGCTCATTTCGTTGCAGTCTTTACCCACAAGCAGAGATAGGAGATGTATTAGTCATAGTTACCATTTCTGCTGATTTGCATCTTAAAACACTACTTTGGAAATTAATTTAAACTTTTCCAGATAACCTAATGTGCTTATACATCAATTTTAAAACATCAGCAAAGAGGCATCTGCTCATTATTTACTCAATTTGCAATGTTGCACTGCTTACCTATGTCAGAAGATGCTCATGGATGTCAGAGCCAACACATCCTACACAGGAGCACTGAAAAGTGCACAGAAAAATACTGATAATGATCTGAAGTATCTCTGCCTTTATCATAGAATACTAGGACTGGAAGGGACCTCGAGAGGTCATCGAGTCCAGTCCCCTGCCCTCGTGGCAGGACTCAGTACTGTCTAGACCATCTCTGATAGACATTTATCTAACTTACTCTTAAATATCTCCAGAGATGGAGATTCCACCACCTCCCTAAGCAATTTATTCCAGTGTTTAACCACCCGGACAGTTAGGAACTTTTTCCTAATGTCCAACCTAAACCTCCCTTGCTGCAGTTTAAGCCCATTGCTTCTTGTTCTATCCTCAGAGGCCAGGAAGAACAATTTTTCTCCCTATGGAGTTCTGTGAGGCTTTTAAAAGTCAAAACACAACAGTTCTTCCTGCTTCATGGTTTCAAGCTTTCCCCCCTCTTTTTCTGTTCAACTGCATCCCAGTACTAACACAGTTACTTTTACAGATGGATTCTCCCCAAGAAGTTGGGACAGTTTTATAGATGGAAATGGGATAGAACAAACCAGTTTTGTCTATCTCCTCTTGTACTCTTCCACAATACTGATTTCTTTGTTAGATCTTTTACAAAACTATTTCTGTTTTGGTCCTAGCAGTATATTCTGTGCTCCACTCACTGTGTTGTTAATAAATACTGCTTAATGTCCTAGCATTTAGCAGTTTTGTTCCTCTTGTATATGTATCCGTACAGCCTTGTGTATTTTGTATCTCTGGGTTTACTCCCCTTTTCTGCTTTTCCAAAGAACAGATTCTCTCTACCTTTTATAGCTTTTTTGAAAAACCAATATTCTTCAGTCCCTGAGTACTTATCAGTGCCATATGCTTTATTTTTTCCTTTGCAATATTAACCATTCCACAATCAGATGTGCAGAACTGTGAACAGACTTCCAAATGTGGCCTTACAAGCTTCTTGAGCTAAGAATTCCCAGATCTCATAGTTAGTAAGTTTTTATCTGCATCCCAGAATGCTGTTTGTTTAATTTTAACAGCTGTTGCCTGGGTCTTACGCTTTTATCCAGCACTACTCCTAATACCTGCTTTGTAGTTTGTACCATTTGGAAACATTGTGTATATGATGCAGCTTGGTAACATAATGAAAAGGCTGCACCGCTAGCAAAACGGATTGCATTCACATCTGGTAAAACAAGGACGTGGAAATAGTTTCTAGTGTTAGTTGAAAAACTTTTGATACTAGAATATCTTTTGTTTGCCATGAAAAGACTAAGAACTTGCTCTATGAAAATGGGTCAGTAGCCTTTTTGTTCCAGCATTTTGTCATCACATGAAAGAGAAGATGCACTGTTTTTATGAATCTAAGATGGCAAATATAAACTGAATGTTCAGGGCTTATCTAGGTGTGTGAAAGACTTAACCTCCATTATGCAAAATCTCAGATCTCTCTGTTGCTAAATGAAATTTTTTTGATCCCCTTAGAACCCTGCATCTTTATCCTGGGCTCTTTGGACAGAGGACAGCTCTATTTCACATGGGAAAGGACTCTTAGAAGCAGAAGATCCCTGTTTGGGAGGGTGGGACAAGGGAAAGACAGCTAGGGGTTGCTATGAAGAGATAAACTTGATTGAAAGGGAAGTAAATGATCAGGTCAAGAATCTCTCTGTAGGAGAGAGACTGAAATATAAGCCATCACCAATAGTGGTTCCATCATTCATGCAGACACCCACAGGCATGCATAGCGGCAACAAAGGAGTGCAAGAATGTGTCACTTTGGGTTAACTGTCAGTGCTCAGATATGGAAGTGAATTTAATCAGCTAGCAGAGGTCTTCATCTGGAGCCTGGACTCACTTAATGCACACATCTGTCTCAGGCTTGAAGGAGTATCCCAGGTCAGTGGTGAGCCAAAAAAGGGAGACTTCCTGTATCAGAACCATGAGGGGCTGTGTTAATTATGTCTTCAGATGGAAGCGTCTCTCTGTAGTTTGTAGTGACCCAAGCTAAGCTAAAAAAAAACTTTAAAAATTAAGCTAATAGAGTAGGCTGTATGTGACCAATAGTTAGCTTTTGATGTCATTTAGGTGTTGAATATAACGGCCCCAATTTGCATATGACACTATCTGTAATGGCTTGAACAAAGACATGAACTGAATGGGCCTTTGTATAAAACACCCAAATAACATCCAAAGTTAAGTATCAGGCACTTACAGCCCATTCTGTTAGCCTCATTTAGCAGGGACACTTTAATTGACAGGTTTTTCCCCCTCCCTTTCCCCCGTTTTTCTTCTTTTTAGTTGAATCTCTGTGCTTCTTTCTCCATTAATCTGAAGAAGTGGGTTGTGCCCATGAAAGCTCCTGATACTTTCTATCTATATTTTTGATCAGTCTCTAAGGTGCTTCAGGACCATTGTTGTTTTTAGTTGCAGACTAACACAGCTACCCCTCTGAGACTTTCAGGCTAAGCTGCTAGAAAAGCCCTGGGCATTCTTCTGTGTATTCCCTGCTGTGTTTGAAGTGTGTGAAATGTGGGAAATGAGTTTCCAGACATAATTTGATCTCCTTATAGAATACTTTCATATACATGGCATAATAGGACTATTCAGGGCCTTTCACAATAGCAGGCTCTTTCTTGATCTGTCTGTTGTAATTTAGTTATTGTGTGTGTGTGTGTGTGTGTAGGTTTGGCAAGCAATATACGATGATATACAGGTTGCTAACTTTTTTTGTTGAAAAGATGAGCGTGCCAGCATTCTGGAGTAAGAAAGTGTGTATTCTCTCAATCCACTGATTCATTTGTCAGTCGGGAAATTTCATTTTACATGAGCTGGTAATAAATTGTAATCAAAACTTTCCTATTTGCTAAATTTATCTGTAGACAATCTCTCTGATTTCCTTTTACCTTTTTATGGTTAGATACTTAGAGGATTCTCAAGATGGCACTATGCCACACTATTTGTACCTACCAGAATGCTACAAGGCCATGGGGCATGGTGGTCAAGTAGACAGCATATTGGACTAGATGCCAGGAGCCCTGGGTTCTGTTCCTAATCATGCTACTGACCAGCTCTATAATCTTGAGGTAGCTTTTTCTTCTCTGTTGGTTGGGCTTGTCTGTGGGGTGTGGGGAAAGCATGGCATAGTCAAGCTGGAATAGTCCCCTTGTGGACATTCTTATTCTGCACACTATGTAGTTTAGGCTAATCCACGTCCACTTAAATGTCAACAACAGCACAGAATAAGCGTGTTCACAGGGGGAATTAGACATTACACCTTAAATTCACACCTTAGCTATTTTGCACTAACTTCCTGTCAATTCCCCTGCATACTCAAGCATTTAGACTATACGATGGTTGGGACAAAGACCTCTGAAGGCTTGGTAACCCATGCCTGTCTCAAATGTTAGGGTGCAACTTAATACATAAGTCAATAAATAATAATATAAAGATGAGTTTGGGCATTCTCTAAGGGTACGTCTATATTTGCTCCCTAGTTCGAGCTAGGGATGCAAATGTAGCTGACCGAAATTGCTAATGAAGTGGGGATTTAAATATCCCATGCTTCATTAGCATAATCTCGCTTGCGCGTTATTCCGCTCAACAGCTGATTCGAACCAGGAAGTGCACTCCGGGCCGCGTTAGTTTGAATCAAATCCCTTGGTTCGCTAACGTTACTCCTCTACCGTGGTGTAGTGTAAGTCTTCCTTATTTGCGGAGGTTATGGGGAAATGGCCCTGAAACCCCACCTCAGCTGGTCACACAGACTATAAAGCTTTTGTAAGGGCAGACTTGACCTCCAACTCCTATCAGAAGCATCACCAGAGTACACTGCATGATGGCTGTTCTCTGTTTCCAGAGCCATGGGAAGAAAAGCATAGATTAAACCAGGCTAGAAGTTTCTAAGTGAGCCCAGTGTAAGGGCAGACAAGACTGACTTAAAGCCATTCTCCAAGCACAGGAGCAGAGTTAACAGGCCCCAAGCTGACTACAAGCAGTTCAGCTACATTGTATACAGCCATGCTGCATTTGTGTTAGGATAGTAGGGCGAGATGACAGCAACAGATGGAGGATAATCAGTCTTCCCCATCAGCTCTGGACTGAGATATTATGACAATGATGAGCTGTTTCTGACATCCTAAAGTGAAACTTAATTGCACGTATTTTTCATCATAATGTCCCTAAGGGAACACCTGCAGCATGAGCCGGCTCCAGATATAATAGAACCAGAGTGGAAGTGCAGTTCATCAACCATTAATCATTAAAATGATCATAAATCGTCTATTCACTGATGATGGGCCTATTCTGTTCACGCTTTCTTATTGGGATGCTGCTTCAATTAAAAAGGTGTCATGAGCTGTTTGGTTTTTAGGGCTTTCATGAGCCTTCATGAGGCCCATTTATTTGAACAGAATCTCTCTAAGAATGTGTGGAATCTGTTCACAAAATGCCATTAGAGCATCAATTAAAGTATCACGTGAAGTGACTGTGGGCTTTGGAGTATTTGTGACTACATTCAAATTGCATGTTTTTACTGCATGTATAATCCATATGTTGTTGCTGAAATATTCCAATACCTGCCCACGCCAGCTTCCCACTAAATGATGCATCAAAAGAATCACTGTGTGGGGTTTTTATTATTTTTTTAAATTTTCAGCATTGATTTCAGTCTGCTGGTTCAAAATAGTTCTACAAAACAAAGTAGTCACAGAATAGGCTTTTGTAGCTTGAATGTAAAAACTTCTTTTTTCTCAAGATTGCAGAGACTAAACAGTCGGGACCTGATTCATATTCCATGTAAGTCAGTGGGAGTCTTTTCATATGTTATTACAGCTCAGATATTTTAAAGGGAAAGCACAAATTCAGTTTGTCGAACCAAAATGTAACCTGTTAGAATAAGACTTGGTGATACCTTTGGATAAAAATGTGGCAATGCTGAAACTGTCAACTTCAGACCTTCGGGGGGTAGCCGAGTTAGTCTGTACAGGTAAACTGAAAAAACAACAAACAGTCTGGTAGCACACGTTTTGTTAGTCTATAAAGTGCTACCAGACTATTTGTTGTTTTTTCAGCTTCATACCTGTTTTGTGAGAGACAACAAAAAACATCTGTGAAATTGGGGAGGAGGGCATATTCAGAAAGGTAATTTTGCTTTCTGTGCAACTCTAGTTCAAAAGAGTATTTTGTAATACTCTTTAATATCATTAAATTCTGATAACAAATTGTGAGGACTTCCAAATAGTAAATGTGATTAGACAGAGGGAACCGAATAAGGTAGAAAGAAAAGAGTTAACTATTGTTAGGGAAGGGGAGGCTATGGGAGACTAAAAGGTCTACAGATAGTAACACATGTAAAGAACAAGTGTGTAGCCACGTCTCCACTACACCAAAGGTCATCTTAAGGTATGCCATCCGGCTACGTAAATAACATAGCTGAAGTTGACATACCTTACGTGGAGCTGGGCACCATCTCCACAGCGTTTCTCTGATTGTCTTCCCTTACTCTTTGCTATCATAAGGAATACCAGCGCTGACAGTGTCATCCTCTGTTTGACTTAGAGGAATCGAACCCCGTAAGATCAATTGCCAGAGTGTTGATCCTCTAAGTGGAGACATGGTCTGGGAGAAGGGAATAATTTAGGGCAAAGAAAGGGCTGAAATTAGAAGAGATGGGATGATGTGAATAAAAGAAATAATTAATATCATACTGATTGATATGATCTAGTCGCATGTAGAATTGCCTATCAAGGACAGTGATGGAGCGTCCCATTGTTTGCATCATTTAAGCCCTAGACCAGACAAAATCCTTGTAAATTTAGAGACGGGAACAATGTTGCATTGACAGGGAGAGAGACTCAATCTAATAGGTCTCTAATTTCTGTGATTCTTTACACTTCAGGCAGGTTCATTCTAATTACACAAACTGAAACATTGTGAAGACACCCGGATTAACATCTCTACTCGTACAAAAAGGACAGTGAGGTCATTAATGGCCATAAGTTGTCAAGATCTCAGTTCTGAGTGCCATTCTGGAGGTAGCATCTTTAGCAACATACCTGAGAACCTATTTCAGTAGAAACTGTGCCACCGATTGACTCACTACTGTGACTTCCTGAACCATTGGGTTTCCCTTGGGTGTGTCCTACCAAATATTGACTAGCCATAGTCTTGCTAAACTTATCAGATCTTCTGGATGATTGTTGCAATAATACTTGGTACACAGGATCACAGTGAAGTTGTGTGGCCATACACAACAATAGTAGCAAGAATAGAAAATTCAGTAGCACAAAAATAATCAAAATATTAGAATAAACCCTAAGGGGGGGGGGGGACCTAAATTTGCTTTTATTGCAGCATTTCTAATTGTATTCTTCATGCTTCTCAGAAGCCTGTCAACCATAGCAAAAATATTGTGACTTCCAGTGACTGACTTTAAGCTATAAAGATGATAGTTTTCTATTTTTATAGCCTCTCTGGTCAATGTTGCATATTTTCCAATTACTGTAAATTAATTAAACAAACACTTTTGGTTTTAGTTCAACAAATTAACCAGCAAAGAATGAGCTCTTTTCAAAATCCTTTTTAGACAACACAAAAATTGAAGTGATAAAATGTGCAATGTGTAAATTGTGACACTACTCAAATATCATAGGTTTGTTTACAAAACTAAGCCATTGGTAAGGTCACATTTCATCGCCATCATCATACTTATTTGTGCTGGGGTAGTATATAAGAGTCCTAACTGTAAGCTTTGTGGTGCTAGGCACTGTACAATACTTAGCACATAGATGATCATACAAAGGTTTTAAAACCTAATTATTTAAGTCACAGCACTCTTCAGAGTGGAGATAGATAAGTACTTAGATTTTACTTTGGCACTTAGACTATAAGTTATTTGAGTGGGGGACTGTCTTTCAGTTCTCTTCTTGGATAGCACCAAGCACAGAAGCATCTTAGTATTTGACTGTGATTAGTAAGGGAATGCTGCAATACAAATAATAATGAATAGGTATTTCTATGCTGAATGTATCGAGACAAGACAGAAGTAAAGTAACTGGCCTGAAGTCATAAGTAAGGGTCAGAGCTGGAATTAGAACTTGGAAGTTCCTTGCTCCAGGAATCTGAGTGTGAATTGGAGGCCAGTTAGGTTTAATCCTATGTTAAATGGTGGAAACATTGCCTTTTAGTAGGTTTCTTGTAATTCCCCTCTGTGTATGTAAAATAAATTCACCAGATGAAGAAAACACTTTGCAGAACATATACTTTTTTTCCTACCAGCACATAAAAGATAATCAGATAGCAGCACTGGAAAAATTAAAACTGTGGATGGATAATAGATTTTTGTAAAGATTGTAGTTTTACATCAAGTATTGGAAGAGAAAAATGAAAGATTTGTAAGTAAATGTCTGCTTCTCTGGTGGAGTATCCTTCTTTGAAGTTGGTTTTAAATGTGGAAAGTTATGTATCCCAGACTTTCTCGTGTGTGTGTGTGTGTGTGTGTGTGTGTGTGTGTGTGTGTGTGTGTGTGTGAGAGAATCTGTGGAAGTGTGGAGGTTCATGCACTTCTTGTATAGGAAATAATGAGCTTTTGTGGATAAAACCCACTTCATCAGATGTGTTGGAGTGGAAATAACAAATATATAATCAACTATAGGACCTGTGTAAATGAGGCTAATTAAGTCAACTGGATGTGTCCTATTCATAGTTTATAATGTGGAAATGTGGATGTTAAAGCCAGAATAAATTGACTCTGTAATGTGCCAACTAATTAGTGCCTTTGTTCAAATCAATGATAACAATGTCAAATTTGTAGATGAATTCCAGTTCTGCAGTCCCTCTGTAATTGGGTGGTTAAATTACTTTGTATAAGAATGGCTACTTTTAAATCCGTGATTGAATGACTAGGCAGGTTAAAATGTTCCCCTGCAGGTTTCTGCATGTTGTATTTCTGATATCTGATTTGTGTCCATTTTTCCTTTATTGTAGAGCCTGTCCTGTCATGATCTCCACCCCGGTCCCCACCCTCAGGGGGTCCTCTCCCCATGTTGGGGCCGGTGGTCTTTGCTTCACCGGATTGCGGCACTCACTCTCCCTTATCTCGCTGGGTGGGAGGCGCATCTGTCTTCCGGCAGGGGGAAGGGAGTCCGGGCCCGCCCTCGCTCCGAACCCCAGCCCAGGGCCCTAAGGCGAGGTCGTTAGACCTCGCTCAGCGGAGGGGGTAGTCACCCCAAACCCCCCGCTCTCGGGTTTCGCGGCCCCGCCCTGGGCTACTTCTTCCCCCGGCTCCACCCTCTGGGCCTCCCAGGGGTCCTCCTAGTCCCCGACCTCCGTGGTCGGGTCCGTCTTACCTGGTTCCTGCCTCCTGACCGGGTCCTGACCCTGTGCCTCCTCTCTCCCGGGGGAGCCTTCTCGCCCCCCTTTTGAGCTTCCCACCGGTCCCGGGATGCCGCCCCGCCCTGTGGCAGCCTCCCCACGTCGCGGCGGCCCTGCCCCTTGCGGGGGTGCGCCTGTGACGTCATCGGCCGGCACCCGCCGGCCGCGGACTCCGCCCGCTCTCCCCGCCGGCTCCCCGCTGGGCGGCCTGGCCGCGCCGCGAACGGCGTCCTCTGGCCCCACGGCGGGCTCCCCCGCTCGCAACCCGGGGGTGGCTTGAGTGCGGGGCGCGGCCGCGGAGGACGCCGCCCCGTCACATGTCCAGTTTGGCCAATATACCTGAGGGGCATTGCTGGCACTTGAGGCATATATCAGATTAGAGGATGTGCGGTTGTATGAAACCCTGGTGGTATGACTTATGTGGCTAGGTCCTGTGATGGTGTCACTTGTATAGATGTGAGGACAGAGTTGGCAATGGGATTTATTGCAGGGGCAGGTTCCTGGGCGATTCTCCTCCTGCTGAGAGAATCTACATCTAAGCTGATGCTGTAGCTGAGTTCTCAAGTACAAGTACACGCAAGCCTCCTAATTATCCTCCTGATAAGGAAGGATAGGTTGTCACGGTGCACAAAACTCTAACTCTCTCTCTCTCTGGGTGTTTGTGTACAAGATAAAGCACCTGCCTGGCCAGACATGCACAGCTGTATATATATCATTGCTCATCCATCTCCAAAATGCACCATATGTTACTGGCTTTACTTCAGATACTACCGATGGGTGAGTGGAATCCCACAGCACACAGTGAGGATGTTTCTTCCCAGTGATTTGTCTGTCTATCTTGTGATTGCAGTGAAGTTGACTATAAGTGGCTCCATTATTCTGCCAAGTGCTTTCCAGGCAAGTGCTTATCACTGTAGAATTAAATAATTGTTGCCTTCCCACATACTAGATAATTCAAGGCCTAGACAAGTTACATGACCTTAGATGTACCAGTACCTTCTCCAAATAAGAATAATCAGACCTGCCATGATGATGGCCACTGTCATTTGTGTAATAGAGACATATGCCAACAAAGCGCTTCTTATCATGCTTGATTCCTAGCAGGAAAAGGGCTTAGCTCACCCAGTCATTCTCAGCAGAACACAGAACTAGTCACTTGCCAGAACATCAACATTAGTTCATTGGACTCAAAACCTTAATAAAAAATTATTTGCTCCACCAAAAGAAATGGAAATGGATTCTAGTAGAAATGGAATCCAAGCCAAATATCTCTGACTTCACCACTAAATTAATGCTCTATTTGTGGACAATCATAAATTATATTTTTCCAGTGATTGCCAAATGTAGCACTTCCATGTGTGTTCTTTTTAAGCTGTTATATATCCAGGTTGGTTCTATAAGGCCTTGTCTATACTTACCTGGAGATTGATCTTCCAGGGTTAGATTTAGCTCATCTAGTAAGGACCCACTAAATTGACCATTAACGGTACCCCTATTGAATGGGATCACAAGGAATAAGGAAAGTCAACAAGATAGTTTCTCCCATCGATATCCTGCAGTGGGACTGCCGTGGTAAATTGAGCTAAAGAACGTCGGCTCCAGCTACGCTATTCTCGTAGCTGGAGTTTCGTATCTTAGTTAGACTTTCTTGCGTAGTAAAGACATGGCCTTCTATGAGTAACTTTCCTTGCTCTTGACAACAACGTGAAAGCTAACCCTAAAGAAATATCTGCAAGCTTTTTTGAGTTAAGTATCTCTCCAGTTCCAGTGTAGACGTGCTTAATTGTGGACCATGGATTTGGGTCTAGATGGATTACAATTTTTTCTCTTTTTAAAATCATTTTCCTAGTGCCTTTTCTTAATTTTATAGTGTCCCTCCAAAAAGTTACTAATAATAAACTCTTTGGAATCTTTATCATTGGGAAGAGAAACAAATGATATACAACACACACACCGTTCTTATTTGAAACAATAAGCACAGATGATTGACAGTTCTGAAAAGTATTTAAAAAGCCAATTTGCATTACACTGTCTCTGTGTCCTACTAGTACACTGAACGTTCAATCCAGCTTAATAAAACACTTAAAGAAAATTAATAGCAGGTGCAAGAAATGTTTTCTTATGTGCCTTGGTTATAGTATTTCCTCCTAAGTAAATATGGATAAAATCTCTTCATAAATGTAATGGCATACTTATTTTTATAAACCAAACCCATTTCTTTGTACAGACTTTGTGTATCAAAAGTAAATATTCCTTAAATAATGTACCATCTTCTCCATGCACACTTCACTTCCTTATAGAATAGTGATAGAGATGTAGCCGTGGTAGTCTGGTCTAGCTGAAACAAAAGACAGGACTATGCAGCACTTTAAAGACTAACAAGATGGTTTATTAGGTGATGAGCTTTCGTGGGCCAGACCCACTTCCTCAGATCAAATTGTGGAAGAAAATTGGCATGACCATATATACCAAAGGGATACAATCAAAAAAAGTGAACACACATAAAAAGGACAAATCAAATTTCAGAACAGAGGAGGGTTGGGGGGGGGGGGGGGGGGGAGATTAATGTCTGTGAGCTAATGATATTATAGAGTGATTTTTACACCCTTATAGAGTGATTTTTACAACCACTGGAATTTTAAAGGTTTAGGAGTTTTATCAATCTCATCCCAACTGCCAGTCTTTTGTCATCCTTTTTCTCTAACAGGTGTTGTTCAAGATGTGTTGTTCATGCCCATTCAATGACTCCCCATCCCTTCCCAGTGTTGCAGTTTCTGGCAAGAAGGAACTGAGGGCGGGAGGAGCTGGCAATATTACTCTGCACCATGAGGAGACCACTCCAGAGGACCCTAGAGCCAGTCCCCTATGGATACGGCTGAGGATAAAACTTCCAGTGCACGTAGCAAGCACACACTCCTAATATGGAACAGACATGAGCGACACATCTCGAAGAACCCCTGTTATGGAACCCTCCACTGGCTACAAGCCAGTTTTTATTGCCAGCTTGTCTAATACTTGACCTGTTTGGCTTTTGTGAAGAATGTTTGGAAAACATAGTTGCTTGGCTGTTTGAAGAAAAAATGACAGTTGTTTGCATCATATCATTTAAAACCTTTCCCATCTAACCCAAAATCTTCTGCAGTCACCACATTTTAATAGAATGAGCAAAGCAGGATATTATGTCTGAGAATCTCACTCCTATGCAGGCTCTAATTCATGGTGCATGCACGTAGACTCCAATGTGCTCAGAGCCAGGAATCGAAACTTTACAATGTCACTTACATATTCAGCCGTCTTTCAAGATAAGTGCGAAACAAATTACTTGAGAAGAAATGTTTAAACTTTTGCTTTGAATCAAAAATTCCCGTTTAAAAATTGTTGGCTAAGTGCACTGAGTCATTAATACAATTTAGGTTTCCTTTCTACACCAAGGCTAGAATGCGCAGGCCTGCTGATGAGGGGGCACAAAAGGGGAAGCTCCCTAAGCCCTCCGGGCATTGAAGGGCTGGCTGTAGGAGGCTAGTTGCTGCCCCACCCCTTCTGGGGGCCCAAAGCTAGCCCCATCCCCACCTGAACAAGGATCTTAGCAAAGTCTTTCGGCCTCCCTGAGAATGTTTATAAGCCAAACTAATACGTCCGGAACAGTGTTGTATAAACAGGCCCATTTTTATATCCCCAGAAGGCAATTATAATTAAGCCTGTACAATAGGATACATATAAATAAAATGTTAGGAAAGTAATATATTTGCATGTTATGAGAAATGTTGCCTTGAAACCCACTTTATTAAACTAGATAGCAAGAGATCTAAATTGCTAGCAAATTAATTGCAGTTTGAAAACCACCAGTTCTGCTGTGATATGTGGGAATTGCTAATTTCCATCAAAACCGGTTAAATAAGAATTCTCTGAACTCGAAAGCTGCCTAGCAAATAGTATTTCTGGTATGACTAGGCCTGCTAGAGCTAATATTGTGGCTAAGCCACTGGCCTGCGATTCAGCAACCCTGTGTTCTGTTCCCCCATCTTCCTGTGAGCCCCGAGGTGCGTTATTTGAGGTAAAATTTTAAACTCATTGACTTTCAGTTTGACACAGGCTCCTTAGGGCTGAAGTTTCACATTTTTAAAGTTATGTAGGCACCTACAGATGATTAATGAGGTTTCAAAAACAGGTATGTGCCTAACATCAATTTGAAATGAGCTAGACCCTTTGCAATACCCACAGGTGTTGAGAATGCTTTCCTTGTCTGTTTAGTTTAAAATGGGGTGCATTTGATAATTATACAAGTGGAAGATCATTTTCTTGATGTTCGGATTTTAGGGCATATCTACTCTAGGACATTATTTCAAAATAACTAAATTTAAAATAGTAGCTTCCGAAATAACAAAATCGAAATAGTGTCCCCCCACTACAGGGAAGCCTCAAAATTCCTCCGAGGCCGGCTCCGTTATTGTGCACATGCTACCTTGTCTTAGAGCCCCAGGAAGCACTGGGGAGTAATTACTTCAAATTACTCTGGGGAGTCGTTATTTTGAAACAGTAGCAGCAGAGCATCCACACTAATGCTGTTTCAAAATAACAGTTTTGAAATAAGTGTTATTCCCTGAGGAAATCAGGAGTACAGATTTTGGAATAACCAGCCTTTACTGGTAGTGTGGATGCTCTGCTTATTTCAAAATAAGAGGGGTTATTTTGAAATAACTCCCTAGTGTAGACTTGGGCCTATGGAGTTGTATATATAGGAGGGGAAAGGAGTATTAATGAGGGGGGAAAGAGTAAAAAAAGATTAATGCATTAGTGAGGAAATAGCTACTTATTACTAGTAGTGGTTTGAATTTCCAAAATATTTATTTTTTTCAAGAGCAATTTTAAAAAAAATAAGAAATTATCACCATTTTCCAACTAGCTCCTCTCACACCTTCCATCTGTAATCAGAAACGCTTTGGTAGAGATATGACTAAAGCAAAAGTCACCCTTTGTAAAATCCAAAGGAACAGTCATACTTTCAGATTTAATAATGTCCATGCCTCTGTAGCCTGTAAAAACAAACAAACAAACAAAAAAACCCAAACAAACCATATGCTTTGTTTATGCATGCATGCAGAACACCCACTTTCACAAGCTGCATAGAGTTCAGCTCCTGCTAAAAGCAATGACTTACGGTTTATATTTAACAATTTAATGCAGTGTTATAGCATCTCAGTCTGGCTAGACAAGTTTTATTTCTCAAGAAGCCAGGGTAATTACTTGATTCAGATCAACCTTGTTTCTATTTCTGTTCCTGTCAGACAAAACAGCTACCTCATAGCATTTTGACTGATCAGATTGTACCCCAGGATACATGAAAATGGGGGATAATGTATTTTTTCTTGTCCTAGGATCAGTCCACATTGTGTGGTAAGAAACAATTTAGTTAGTTTCCAGTGGAGCCCTGGGAAATAATCAGTATTTTAACAGCTGCCATTAAAAATTGTCCATGTGACTTTATGATAAAAACACACTCATGATATGTAGACAGAACTCAATAAAAGGATTGTCTCAAAAGAATAAATATGAAGTTTTATCTTATTTAGGAGGGGGAAAAAACCCTTCTGTGTATAGCATTTTCCTGCGTTTGACAAGCTAATGTAAGAAATCTTTTCCCAGTTGGCGCTCTCATTTCTAGGTTTGGGAGAGATTAGGAAAACTGCATGATGACTCAGATTGTTTTGAGGGCATTGGAAATGAAATAGCTTTGGAGTCCACTTTGCAGAACTACCTGTTACAGTTCATTCATGTTGTGGCATGACATGTGGATATAATGTGTGATTCAAAATTGTGTGTCAGCACCATTGTATGTCTGGTGTATAAGTTCAGGGAAAGTCTCAGCAGGGTAGATGTGTTAGTCTGTAACTGAAAAAAACTTAACAAAAACAAATGGTCCTGTAGCACGTTAGGGTATGTCTGCACAGCAGGGCAAAGTCGAATTAAGATATGCAACTTCAGGTTCGTCAATTGTGTAGCCAAAGTCGAAGTAGCTTAACTCAGCTTTTGGCACTGTCTACACAGCAGGAAGTCGAAGGAAGAACACTCTTCTTTTGACTTCCCTTACTCCTCATAAAATTAGAGTTACAGGAGTCCTTGAGTAAGAAGTCCTTGAGCTCGCCATTATTTTGAAATAATGGCTTGCTGTGTAGACATTTTGTTATTTTGAAATAAAGCTCTTTGTTATTTTGAAATAACGTCAGTTATTCTGAAATAACGCTGCTGAGTAGACATACCCTTAGAGACTAACAAAAAATGTACATAGTATCATGAGATTTTGTGGGCACAACCCACTTCTTCAGATGAATGGAGCAAGGAGTCCAGAGGTACAAATTAGCTTCATTTAGCACGAACACTTCAGTTGACAAGAGTTTTTCCGCTATTTATTTGTACCTCTGGATTCCTTGCTGTATTCATTTGAAGAAGTGGGTTGTGCCCTCAAAAGCTCATGATATCATCTGCATTTTTTCTGTTAGTCTCTAAGGTGCTATAGCACCATTCATTGTTTTTGTAGGGCAGGGAAGTGAGTATTTGTAAGGCAAGACTTCAGTTTATGCCTACATGGTGATGGCATACACTACTGGAATACCAAAAAAAAAAAAAGAGAGAGAGAGTGAGAGAGCTGGTAAAGTTGACTGCCTGGAAATTTTTAAAGATTTGGACTATATTTCTATAATCTCAATAAAATTATATACATTTTAATAAGGTTAGTATCTCCAGATTAATTTACCGTAAAAAACCCACATTTTCTCTGTCTGTTCATTTATAAGAACACATGTTCTTATTGAGCAGAAACCTCATCAACATGGACATATATAAGAACAGTTCACTCCTCCTGAGACACCTGGCATTTGCCACTGTCGGCAGACAGGGTACTGGGCTGGATGGACCTTTGGTCTGACCCATAATGGCTGTTCTTATTAATACATACAATGCTATTTAGATGAAAGACATGCTTGTTTTCTATGGACTTATCTTCATGAAGATTTAATTTGCAGCTAGCTGAGATGAGAATCTACCCCACAGTAGCCTGCTGTGGACTAGCTGTCCTTTGGGGATCTGCTGACACACTTCAACAATTCATTAATGTGTTTCGATCTCATCCTATTTTAGTACATGTCAGGAGGGTCCACAAAGACAATTTCTTCACTGCAGCATAGATTCAAACCCCAGCTTGCTGTGAATTTTTTTTTGTTGAAGGCAACCCCCATTTTATGCATAAAACATTATTTACAAAAATGAGTAGGAATTGGGGGAGTCAGATGCAAGATCATGATAGTGTAGTTTTAGGACTATAACGAAAGTGGATTACGGTATCCTGGTTTGCTACATGTTAGTAGTACAAACATCATTTTACCTGTTTTTACCATATACCTAGAAACACTCCATTTTGCACATTCTTTGAGTATCATGTTCTTTATTACTGTCCTCTTTCCCAAACTTTGAGCCACTCTGTACATGCGTAAGAAGGTGCATTTCTGAGACATACTGGGTGGTAGTGGTTGTTATCCCTGTATGGAACCGCAGTAGCTTTGCAAAAAATAAACTTTTGTTCTTTTCCTTGATGTTGATGCAGATTGCTTACTGGTGTTATTCCTCAAACTAAAATGGTCTTTACTTCTGCACAAGTTCCCTTTTCCATTCCATTGGAAAAATACTGGAGTTGTACACCACATAAGGGTTGCAGCTATGGACCAAAGCAATAAACTCTGACTCTCAAAGGTATATCAGATGCATTCTGAGCCAGCATAAATACCATGTAAAACCCTAAGGTTCAAATCTTGAAAGATGCACATGGCGTACTGAAGTTAAAGTTAAGGAAGAAAATCCTGGCATAATTGGATTCGATGACCAAACTCCCATTCACTTGAATGACATTAGGATTCACTAAAAGAGTGAAACACCTTTTGTCCTGAGAGGCTACAAGAAAACTAAGCAACTTTCTAAGTCCTGGGTAAATCCTGGTGACTTAAATAAGACATGGGCAACGAGGAGTCCTGTGGCACCTTATAGACTAACAGATTTATTGGAGCATAAGCTTTTGTGGGTAAAGACCCACTTCGTCAGATACATGTCTAAATAAGACATGGGTGAATTTCACCCCGACAGTTACAGAACCTTGGGTTTGGGCTCCAACTTTCCATTTTATTCTGCATAAAATAGTTTGTAGTTTAATGCAGAGCTCCTCAAAAGTTGATCTCACTTTTATTTCTTTTAAAATCAAAAGAGGGATAAAATTGGTGTCTGTCTCTGCAGACTTATGATTAATTGCTTTGATATAAGGAAAATAAATTAGTGATTCCTGAGATTTCTTGGAAACAAAGCCATAGATCACGCCAGTTCCGAACACAAAGATGAAAAAGTTTAATATTCATAGTTTGACTTTCAAAAGATGCATCTGCTATACTGCTCTGAAAGTGTCTCAGTATATTTCTGGTGTGATGAACAATAGTGCTTTTTCAATAAGATCACCATCAGAAGACAAAATCAAAACATACCCTTGAAATATAATTCACAATGTACTCAAGGCCACAACTGCTTTTTGCCATGAGCTTGTTTTGCCTCTGCCCAGCATAGGTTTTAATAGTAGCAGAGGGGTGTGGCTTTCCAGTTACAGCACAATATAAAAGCGTATTTAGCACACCAGGACAAATATTTTGTCTGTCTTGAAAGTTGATTATTACTCTTGACAAGAAGGGGAAAATTGCTTCCCATCTCTGGCTGGCTATGCAACCACTCTCTCTTCTACCTTAGGCCTGGCACTTCCCACCTGTTTGGTCACCAGCCTTCCTGCCCTGTTCCCAGCAGTCTGTCCCCCACAGCTCCTGCTCCCATGCACCTGCAGTGTATGGTGGTAAAGTTCCCACAGCCTAGCGAACAGTGGATTTAGAACTGTAGAGTTTACCATGCTTTGGCTCTTTGCTCAGTTTGAACAAAAAGGATGTGGAAGGAGACAAATGCTGTGTAATTTACACCATCTCTAAGGCCCTATGGTATTGTCAGAGTAGCACAAAGGGGCTTGAGTGTAAATAAGAATTGAGCCCATTGTCACAACAGCAAATGGATAGTTAGCACGTTTGGAATGGGGTTTGAAGAATAATTTCTTGGTTTGGTCAACCACATTTTACACAGTGGGTGAAATCTTGGGCCCAAAGAAGTCAATGATAAAATTAGCATTGATCAGCTTGGATTTCACCCACCGATGAATGTCACCGATGAATAAAATATGAAGCCTGGTTTTCTTGAGTCCCAGTCTGGTAGACTACCCAGTAGGCTACCACTGACTCCTTCATTGACAACAAAGATAGGCTAGCGTTGAGTGCTTTTGAAATGCCTATCCCACATTCCTTGGAGTAATCATTTGTTATGAAGTGATCTTTTAGCTACACTTAAAACAACATTGATGTTATCTCCACTAGGCCCCTGAGTCTGTGGACACTTACACGTGGGTTTTAAGTCAAGCACATGTGTCTGCCTATTGACTCAGTGTTTCTGTTTCAATAATAGACTTAGAGTTGATGTGAATCATTTTAGTTCATTGAAATTAATGGACCTAAATCAACAGACACCGCCTGAGGACTGACTTACCCTCTTCTTCATCCTTTCTCTGGGGTCTCACTGATAAATAGAATATTCTCTCCTTCCTGCAGACTATTCCTCAACTTTTGTGGCATGTAAATTACTTCAATGAGACTCTTATGTGCATAAAGTTAAGCAAATGCATAAATAGTTGCAGGATTTGAGTCATAGGTTGTATGTACATCAGCCAAAAATAGGAACTAATCTAAAGCCCACAAATGTCAATGAAATTCTTGTTGTAGCTTAATTGTTTATTTGGTGAAAAATTGAGAGAATTGCAAATTGTTATTTATCTGTTCTAATATCTTGTTTGCAAGAAGTAGAGCTGATACATTTTTTCCTTGAAATAAAAAAACATGCCTTTTCTATTGACATGATATTTTTATGGAAAATGTCCATTTTGGTTGACTATAGTTTTTACTTATTTTTTTTCTTACCCAAAAATTTTGGGGACAAATTAGCTTTTGAAACAATTTTGTCCCTGCATTTGTTTTCCCCACCTTCTCTTATTCCTCTTTTTCCTTTCTCTCTCCTTACTTCGGGGCTTGAATTTTTGACAACGGCCAACAAAATTATTATATTTTTAGACAGAATATTTCACATGAAAAGAAAAATATACGGGCTGTAGATTAAGTGCCATTATCTCAAAAAATTTAATCATGATTTAAAAAATTAATCACCATTGTTCCATTTTAATTTCACTGTTCAGCAACAGAATACCAATTGAAACTGATTACATGTTTTGTATGTTTTTCTATATTTTCAAATATATTGACTCCAATTACAACACAGAGTACAAAGTATACAATGCTCACTTAATATTTATTTCAAATGTTTGCACTGTACAATTGATAAATAAAACCAGTATTTTTCAGGTTGCATAATTATAAGTACTGTAGTGAAATCTCAGTAATAAATAATGTAGGATTTTTTTGGTTACATAACTGTACTTAAAACCAAAACACTGTAAAACTTCAGAACCTACGAGTCTGCTCAGTCTTACTTCCTTTTCAGCCGATTAAGTAGACAAACAAGTTTGTTTACATAAACAGGAGGTGCCTTGAAAGTGCAAACAGGTGTTCACATTGCACTTTTGTAGCTAGCTTTGCCAGGTATTTATTTCCATGTATGCTAGACATTTGCATGCCTGATCATGCTTCTGCCATCATTCCAGAGGATGTGCTTCCTTTCTGCTGATGCTCATTAAAAAATGTTAATTAAATTTGCAGCTGAACTTGTTGAGAGAGAGAATTGTATGTCTACTGCTCTGTTTTTATCATCATTCTGCTATATATTCTGTGTTATGGCAGTCTCGGATGATGACCCAGCACATATTCAATTTAAAACCACTTTTCCTGCAGATTTGACAAAACACAAAGAAGATACCAATGTGAGATAGCAACTGATTTGGACGCAAGATTTAAGAATCTGAAGTGCCTTCCAAAGTCTGAGTGGGATGAGTTATGGACTATGCTTTTAGAAGTTCTAAAAGAGCATCAGTCAGTTGAAGATCCATGAAAAGAAAGTCAACTTTCTGGTGGTGGCATCCAATGCACATTTTCATCATCTGAATCAGTTTGTGCTGCTTTGGATCATTATTGAGCAGAACCCTCATCAACATGGACATATGGTCTCTGGAATGGTGGGAAAAGCATGAAGGGACATAAGAATCTTTACTACATCTGGCATGTAAATAACTTACAACACTGACTACAACAGTGCCCCATGAATGCCTGTTTTCACTTTAGAATGTCACCTGAAACATAAAGTAGGCTTCATTATCTCCCACAAATGTAAACAAAATTATTTGAGTGATTGGTTGAAGGCTCTAAAGTTTTACATTTTGTTTTTTAGAGGGCAGTTAGGGGTTTTTGTACATTATTCTACATTTATATACATTTCTACCAGGTCTAACAAAGGAATATTTATGCATCAGATGACAATTACACATGTTTATTAATAAAGTAATTATTTGCTGTTTCTTTCCCCATCTGTGTCTCTTCATTCTGTGTGGAATAATTTAGCTGTGAAGGGAAGGGAAATATATGGGGTTTTTTAAAATGTCTGCTTTGTAATGGTATCTTGTCATCTGATTAATCATGTAGGTTATATTACTAAATAACACCATATGTTACCCCTTGATTATCAGTGTAACAAAATGCAAGGGAAAAGTAGTGCATGATAAATGGATCTGGAACATTTTTGGCTGAAAGTATAAGAGGAAAATCATAATGTTGTCTTGAAAATCAACCAGGTCCTTGAATTGTTCCATAAAACATCTTCCAGAATATAAATCTTTCCTTGGAGATGTAAATAAATACATTTTCAGTTGCACTTTACAATGATGTTCACCCAAGGCACAGAACTAACAGTCTAATTTCAGATGGTGTAGGTAATCATGGCTTTGAAACAAGCTAAGGTTACATTATAAACTCAGGAGATTAAAAAAAGTCTTTGTGGTTTAAAAAAAAATATTTAGAACGAGCACTTAGCTTTTTGATACCCTTCAAAACTGAGCGATAATTAGGCTGAAACTACAATACAAACCACTTCCATTTAATCTTTAAAAAAAACCAGAAGATGTTTATCTGGTTAAAGCCTTATGTTAATTAGGCTACCATGTCCAAATTCAGCCCTGCTAAAACCGCTTGCAAATTCTACTCTTATTCAAAAGCTTTGCCAGCTTTGCAGTGCTGGATTTCTTTTTCAGTCCCTTTTAATTTGCTCTCAAAAAACCTTTTTTTTTTTTTTAAAGGATCTTGATCCAAAGCCCGTGGAAGTCGGTGGATAGTTTCTCAATCCATTTGCATCAACCCCCAAGAAACTGCTCTCGATTTGGAAGGGGAAAATATTCCCTTACCAACGGCTACAGCTGTAACTGTGTGTGTGCTTTTAGTAGTTTTCTTATTGTTGGCTTATGTAACAATCGCTCCCAAAGCTCCAATTAGGCAGCAGGGCTCCACTCTGTGTGACGCTCAACAAACATATTGATCTGAGCTATTGAACTGTCTTAGCTTCCCAGGAACATAGCTTGCTCAATTCCGCATAGTATGAAAGTTCATGGAAAATGCACCCTGCAACCTCCAGTGCAGGTAGGCTTTGGATGGGTTGGTAGGGGAAAAGGGCTGGGCCTCCTATAAGGGTTATCTTCCTCCTGAGCTTGGAAGAAGGACAGCTGGGAGGAGAGGAGCATCATCTTAATTGATTGGCTGGTTATTGCCTTTAACACACTTGGATGGGGACATACTTATAGGCCCTTTCCTTCCGGTGAGGGCACTATTAGAAACCCAGAACTGGAAACACATGTTCTGGATGACTAAAGAGATTTAAAAAAGTGACTAGTGATTTTTGGGAAGCCTGACTTGAAATACCTTTAAAAGTGCCTGCTATTCAGATGGTAGATGCTTCAACACTTTTAGGGGATCTCAAATTGGACACCCAGAAATTGGGGTATTGAAAATAATTAGTCACTTTTGAAAATCGAGGTCAAAGCACATTGAGTATGTGACTTTCTATAGAAAGTAACAATTAAGGACAGACATTCGAGTTTACAAGAGGTAAAAAAAAAAATGGTTTTTCAATAAAACCAACTGTAGAAACAATTTTCTGCAAGCAGTTTAACATCAAGGACTGACATGGGAGACAAATATTTAATAAGGAACTCTGAAAACTAGCCGCGAAAGGCACAAGATGTTACAGTGGATAGAAATTGAAGCAAGAGCAGTTCAGCCTGATAATAAGGTGTACATCTTTAACAGGGAGAATAAGTAAACATTGGAACAACTTACCAAGGGTTTTGGCAGATTCTCCCTCACTGAACATTTTGAAATCAAGATTCAATGTTTTCTAATAAAAGACCTGCTCCAGGAATTATTTTGGGACAGTCCGGCCTGCCAACAGTGAAGAGGGCGCAGCTGCCCAGGGGCCCAGCTATTATAAAAGGCTACAGAAGCAGAAGCCCCAAGTCCTTTTAATGTCCTGACAGAGACCTAGGCGGCTCGTGCTGGGCAGGGATGAAAGGCTGGCTGAGGCGGTGGGGGTGGGGGAGGACAGCAGAAGCAGCAGAACTGGGTGCCAGCCTGAGGCCCTCCCATTCCAGGGGGCCTAAAGCTGCCCCCTCCCACACACCTTGGCCAGGACCTGTGAAAACTGTTAGCCTCCCTGAGGAAAATTCTATGGCCTGCACTAAATAGGAAGTCAGACTAAATGATCACAGTGTAGCCTTGGAATCTATGAAAAGAACTTCCTGGTGCTGTGGGAGTTAAGGGCACTCATAAGGCTGAGCCCTAGATGGATCTAATTAAGTCCAATTTCATTTTAAAGTTTACACTCGCTTGCTTTAAAACATCTCACTCCATCATCAAAACTGAAATAAGGCCATTATCAAGTCACTCTGGGCAAGTCTACACTACAGTGGAAAGTCAACTTAAGATACATAATGCCAGCTACATTAATTACATAGCTGGAGTCACTATATCTTAAATTGGGAGGTCGACAAGAGAAAATGCTTCCATCGGCCTCTGTTACTCATTAGGAACAGGGCTACTGGCACCGACAGGGGTGTCCTCTCAGTTAGAATTCATGGGTCTTCACCAGACCCGCTAAATCAAATGCTAAAAGATCGATCTCCAGAGAGTCGATCTTCTCCATAGTATAGACAAGCCACCTGTGAATGACATCCTCATTTTGTACCTAGTAGGGCTTCATCTACACTGCCATTTTTTGTGGCAAAAAATATGCTAATAAGGGACTCATTTGCTTGAGTCACAATCTCATTAGCATCTTTTCTGCCATTTGTTTGCACTAGGGGTTTTTGCTCAAAAACAAGCAGTGTGGACTTTTTTTTGTGCAAAACCCGCACATCCTTATGCCTGGGAGAGGCATAAGGATCTTGCACAAAACGGGGGTTTTGCGCAAAAAAACCCCCCATCCACACTGCTTGTTTTTGCGCAAAAACACCTAGCACAAAAACAAATGGCAGAAAAGACGTTAATATTAATAAATCGTAATAAATCATAATATTAATAAATTAGTAAAAATCTAATGCTGAAAGTGCAACCAGTGATGGTGATGATTGGAGTAATGCCAGGATATGTTGTGTACCCATGATTGTTTGCGTTGGACATTTACTATGTCATGAGGAAAGTAAGCACAGAAGGCAACCAACAAATTTTATGCACAAAAGATGAAGTACATTTAAATGATCTGGTGTTTTCTGTTGACATTTTCCTGCATAACTCCATGCATTGTTGAATGGAAGAACCCCCAGCTTTTGACAGATACAGCAAAAGAAGTTTGTTTGTTCATCAGTAAGGGGAAGATAAAATATATGGCTATGTCTACACAGCAGAGTTATTTTGGGATACCAGAGGTATTCCGAAATAACTACCCTGCATTTCTTGAATGCATCCGCTATTTCAAAGTATAGCGGACACACTATTTTGCCATCCCTATAAACCTCTTCTACGAGGAGTAAGGGATGGCTCAAAATAGTGTTTTATTTAGAAATTTGGCACCAGGTAGACATCGCCAAATGACAAAATAAGCTATTTTGAAATAGACTTGAAATCAGCTACGCAATTTGCATAGCACAAATTGCGTATCTGATTTCAAGTTTCGGGTGCTGTGTAGACTCATCCTCAATGTCCCAAAAGTAACCCTTAGGCTATTTCTACACTGCAGTTTTTGCACAAAAACAAACGGTTTTGCGCAAAAATTTGCGGAACGTCCACACTACAAGTGCTTTCTTGCGCAAGAAAAAGTACAGTAGATCGTCAGAAGACAGGGCTAGATTGTCAGAAGACAGGGCTTTGTGTGCAAGAGTTATTCCTCTTTTGATGAGGAATAAGCCTTTTTGAGCAAGAGCTCCCCTATGGCTAAAATGGCCATCAGAGCTTTCTTGTGCCAGAGAACGTCCACACTGCCATGGACGCTCTTGTGCAAAAGCACATGGCAGTGTGGATGTACTCTTGCGCAAGAACTTTTTGTGCAAGAACGCTTGCACAAAAAGTTCTTGCACAAGAAGCCTGCAGTGTAGATGTAGCCTGAGAGTGGATGAAGAAACAGTGGAAGAAATAAGTCATTTCCCCTGTTTAGGTAATGAGATATGCAGTGGTAGTGACAACATGCTATATGACAAGCAACAAATATGAAAAGCAGCTAACAACTTTCATGAATTTGAAAATAATTGGAAAAGTAGCATCATTGTCACACAGATATGAATTTTCAACACCAGCCTCGTGTCTGTCTTCGTTTATGGAGCTGAATCATGGAAAACTACAATAGAAATTGTAATTGAAATGTAATTTGATCCTTAGTCAGGAATGTGCATTTGTGATAGCCACCGCTATTCAGAACAGCTTGTGACTTTGACTTCTCTAATGCATGCATAGGAATTTTAATTAGAACCTGCAGCAAAAAGGATAGCTGTGGATATCAATTTGCTTTGCTAAAGCATAGCTGCAGGGGAATCTTCCGAGTTTTGTGGCAGGTTTCCAGATTCATCAGCACCATTTAAATCTAGGGATAAACATTTGTGCTTAAATCCTTTTTTCACAGAAAGATAACTGTGTAGAATGTCTGTGAAAACAGAATAAGCCGTAAGTTCCCCCTTGTACTGGTAATTAAATATGGTAAATTGACTGATTTTTACAATCAACAGCAAAAGTTAACCATCTACTGCCTGTGTTTCTACAGCTCCTAGTGCAATGAAAGACATTCCTGGTTGGCCCTGATGCACAACTGAGATTTTCATAAGTGACTACAGGTTGTACCTCCCTAAACAGGGACTCTCTTGTCTGGCAAGAACCATGGTCCAACAGACCATGGATATGCCTCAACCAGATTTCCCCAGGCCTCAGATCCCACAGTGTTTGGGCTGGCATCCAGCAGCCCTGGCCAGGGCCACAAAAGATCGATTCAATTGGGTTACAGCTATGGGTTGGGTTACAATTATGGAATGTCTGAATAGAGAGCAACCAGATTTTGAAACTCTGATTGAGACCAGATTGGGATTGACCTTCTTGCATCAGTGGGGCTAGGAAGGAAAAACAAGGGATAACTTGCTACCAGGATAAAGGGCTACATGATTCTGATAATTTATTAGAAAACAATAACTTGATCAGATTCGTTCAGGACTTTCATTGTGCATCACTATACACAACTTTCCGGTAAGAAAGTCTGGTTATTGCACTAGGTGTCCTTGAACTATGCCGATAAAAAATAAAATTCTAATTCCATCAACAACCTTAGACTCCTCTGGAGGGTTTGTCTAATTAGAGATTTTGTACAAAATGGCATAAGGAGGTTGTACTGCTGATTTGCATTAGATTATAACTGGAGCAAGTCGCGCTGGTGCAACTCATCTGTGATGCATAGGAGGAGTGCTGGCCAGCATTCGGTGACCAAAGGGTTAAACTCGGGTAGCTAGGGAGTGTTGGCAGGGAGCCAGGAGAATCAATGGGGGAGAATGTTCAAATTTGAATTGAAAGATATACCTGCCTGCTGTTTGTTTGTTTTTTGTTTGTTTTGTGTGTGGGGAGGGGGAGTTTTAAGCTAGGAGCTGGGGAAACCAGATGAATTGAGCCAGGCAAAACTACCATGCCTACAATGAATACTGGGCATAGAAATGGACTGGACCTTGAAGCACAGGTTGTAAGTAGATAGGAAAATGTGTATATATAGTCGCAATCAGGTTATTTTCTTTGTTTGGTTAAATTTCTCTGTGCTAAGTCCATGTCCCCTACTCCCCCCCCCCATTGTATTTTTAAGCTGTAGCCCAGAGATACCATTTCTCTATGTTTTTGTGTTTTCTCAGTTGCTCTGCAACACCTCACAATCAATTATGCTTTACTAAGTATATATTTTTATTTTGTTAATAAAATTACCTTTTTTAAGGATGGTAGGATTCTTGTGTCCTGGAAGGTAACAGGAGGTCTGTGTATGCATGCCTAAGACTGAGAGGTCAACTATCAGAGATTGCAGTTTTTCTTTTTTCCTTTTCCTTCAAGCTCTCTCATGGTAAAAGAGCTTGGGGGTACCCCTCTTGCAAGAAGTTGGAGTACTTCTTTCTGGGCCCAAGAAGAAAGGGTTTTTTACACTTGGTAGTGGCAACCTATTGGCCAAGGCCAAGTAATCTGTGACCTTGGGGAGCTTTTAAGCAGAAGCCTGTGGAGAAATTGGAGAGGGTCCAGAGAAGAGCAACAAGAATGATTAAAGGTCTAGAGAACATGACCTATGAAGGAAGGCTGAAAGAATTGGGTTTGTTTAGTTTAGAAAAGAGAAGATTGAGGGGGGACATGATAGCCGTTTTCAGGTATCTAAAAGGGTGTCATAAGGAGGAGGAGAAAACTTGTTCATCTTGGCCTTTGAGGATAGAACAAGAAGCAATGGGCTTAAACTGCAGAAAGGGAGGTTTAGGTTGGACCTTAGGGAAAAGTTCCTAACTGTCAGGGTAGTCAAACACTGGAATAAATTGCCCAGGGAGGTTGTGGAATCCCCATCTCTGGAGATATTTAAGAGTAGGTTAGATAAATGTCTATCAGGGATGGTCTAGACAGTATTTGGTCCTGCCATGAGGGCAGGGGACTGGACTCGATGACCTCTCGAGGTCCCTTCCAGTCCTAGTATTCTAGGATTCTAAGGTGTTTTTAAGGTCTCTTGTGGAGCCCCACCTTCTATACTTGGAGTGCCAGAGTGGGGAACAGCCTTGACAACATCTACACTGCGAGTTGGCATAAAAGTAGCTTACAGGGTGGGGGAAATCTTTCTTATATCTAGGTTCTTAAGCATTTGTCCTTTTCCTGCCTCTCCCCCATCCCCTTTTGGAGGTTTGTGCATTAAAAACAGATTCAAGGAGGGATTGGAAAGAATTATTCCTGCCAGGGCTTTGCAACTGTCCACCCTCTTCAATAATATATTTGGTGGGACATCCCAACATGATCACAAGCAATTAATAATTAACTGTGCAATTTAATCCCTCCTTTAGCCACTTAAACATAAAATTGATCAGTGGAACACTGGACTTGAATGACCTTTGCTGCTGCTTTCTTTGGCTGCTCCTCTTGCCAGACCCTTTTGTAGCAGTCAAGGAAAGGGAACCACGCTAATGAATGAGTCTCTTGTAGTAGCTGACAGGCACAATTTGTGTAATGTCTTTGCACTTGCTGGCCCTTGCTAGTTTTTCTTCTTCCCACTCCCTAACACAGCCCCACTAAAAAAGAAAGCTGCTTATGCTGAACTAAAGGACCCTTCTTCTATCATGCAATTAGGTTCTCCAAGCATTTAAGTTCTGATTACTATGCACATTCACACAGCAATCTAATTAGAGTGTATACAGAGGTCAACCCAAGTTAAGATGAAGACCGTGTTTGATTCATTTACTGACGTGTTTTACTGGGAAGAAGAAACTCAGTGAGATTCATTTCTCATTTCCAAGGTTGTCCTTGAGCAGACAGAGAACAGAGGATAATTCAGGGGTGGGAAAATTCCGGCCTGTGGGCCGGATCCGGTCCACAGGGTTAATCCCTGAAGGGCCCCCACCTCCATGTTTACCTGTGCCTCCACAGGTATCAGGGGATCACAGCTCTGGTTGGCTGTGAATTGCTGTTTGTGGCCAATGTGAGTGGCGGTAAGCGGATTCCTGGTCCTGTGGTGTTCTCACCTGTAAATCCTTGGTTTGTCTACTGGCTCCGTAGTTGTCATGGAGAAAACTGGGATACTAGGCCTCTCATTGTAATGTGCCTTTATCAAATCCCTCCCACACCTCCATCAAGTCAAACTTGACGAGCCCAGCTCGGCAGAGTGTGTGAGATATTATTCTGAATGCTGTGAACGGTGCCTCATCCTGATGTCTCTGGTGGGCAGAACTGGATTGTTACTGCTTGGGAGAATACATAATCTTCTCCTGCTGCCACACTTTCTACATGAACCAGACACAGTCTCTTACTGTTTCTTAGCTCGTTGCATCCCTTTTGTTCTCCTTTTGTTGCACAAATGCCTGTTTAAGTTATCATGCCCCAGAAAGTCCTAACTCGGTCTCCTTAGAGCAGTGGTACACAACCGGTGGGTCGCGATCCCCTTGGGATGTCTTCCTGGGGGCCACCAGATCTAAGCGCTGTGCCGCGCTTCTCAAATTATCTTGGGGGTTGCAACACGAGTATATGGAGGTCGTGGTTGAAAAAAGGTTGCGCCCCTCTGTCTTAGAGCACTGCACACTCCCTTGCAAAATACAGATACTCTTTCACATTCAAAGACTACGTAAAACAAGTCTGAACTGGAGCTATCATCTCTCTCTCTCTCTTTCTCTCTCTCTTTTTCCCTCTCCTCTTTATACCTATCCGGAATTTTTATCTGAAAGGAAAGCAAAAACAAAACTCGATATTAGGCAGTATTGTTCCAGAGATTATCCTACTTTTTGGAACTAGAGAGGTTTACCTCATGCCCCACCTATTCTTTTATGCTGTAGTCAGTAGGTAAATCAAGGAGTTCAGTGATGTGTATATTATCCACAAAATGGTTTTGGCTAACATATAACTGCAGGTGCACCTGAAGTGGAGGTGTTTATGAGCTGCCAACAATCCCCACCCCCATCTCCTGTATAATTTTGAGTCAAAGCTTATTGTAGAAAGTACCTTTCTTTGTTGGTAGCTGGTATTTCTCATGAAGATGTGTGAAAGAGGCTAAAATTTTCTGTTCAATAATTTCTATAGATAAGAGTCCTTTGGTAAGCCTGATGGATTTGGGCTTCAAGATATTAGCATTTAAGGAATGGACCAGATTGAGCGAAGTATCTAACACTTGCAACCCACTGCGTTATCCTAATTTAACATGGATACTATAATTGTCAGGGTTTTTTTCCTCTTCCTCCTCCTCTTCCTCCTCCTCTACTCTCTTTTTCTGCTTTAAATTTTGGGGTTTCTGGGCCCCTCTGTGCCTTTTGCCCCACTCATCTGAAGAAATGGGTTGCACCCACAAAAGCATATATATAAAATATAGTTGGTGAGATTAGAAGCAAAAATATTAGAGTTGATTTTCTGTACTCTCCAGAGAGAGATTTTCTTTAAAGCTGAAGGCAACCATTAAAAATAGTATCAGAGGGGTAGCGCCAATAAATCTGTTAGTCTATAAGGACTCCTTGTCGCATTAAAAATAGAAGTGCAGACAGACCTAAAGAAGTTACTTCTCAAACCCCAGTGGGGCTTGGGAAGAAAGTTGCTGGGGCAGAACCATTTTATTAAAAATCATAATTGAAAATCCAGGTGATAGAAATACAAAGTAGATAATTCCAGCACTCACATTTGGCTATGATTTCTTATGTATCTTGTGGGATCTCTGTGGAGTCGTCGTATTCCGTAAGAATTGTTGTATAACTCTCCTTGTTCTTGTGAAAGTTGAAGCAGGAAATTTAAGAGAAATTAATTTTGTATAAACGAATCTTGGCCATACGTTCATTTTAACAGCATCTACCTTTCCCAGTAAAGATTTTGGGAAGTAAATGCTATTTCTTCATCTGTTGTCACTTCTGAGTAAGACATCTATATGTGCAGATACTGTCTTTCATGAATCAGAGCATACCCTGAGGTCTATGTAGGTTATCTCTTTGCATGAATGGAAGGAGAATTATTATATTTGGTCTATGAGAAATGCATCACTTGAGATTTCCTTCAGTTTATCTGAAATCCGTAGTAGCAGTGATTGCAATAGAATTTAAGAGTGAGCAGAATATCATCTGTGTATAGACTCATTGTGTACTGTATTTTGGCTGGTAATTCCTGGTAATGGTATCAGTCTGAGAGATTCTGCTAGCCATTCCATGGCGATGTCAAACAACAGGGCTGTCTCTCATCATGTCTGACACATTCCTTGATTTGAATTGAAACGTGGAGGAGAAAACAGATTTTGTCAAACAGAAACAAGGTGAGACTTGTAAAGAATATTAGTCTAGGTCAGAAATTTATGTCCAAATGCTAATTTTCTCTGGATCACTGATAAATTCAGTCATTCCAATGAATCCAAGGCCTTTTCAGTAACATTTCTGGACTTGAAAGAGGAGCGATGTTCATGTCCCAGCCTCGGTTCTTTTTTGGTTTTGTTTTTTAACGTCTACACATTCATTAAATGGGTCTGCTGAAGGAAAATGATACGGTATCCATTTAAGTGTTTTAAAGTTTTGTCTCTCTTGGGAGGTTCATTAAATCGCTGTACTTTATTGAGGTTTTTCTCCTCTGGGATGTAGAGTTCATGGTGAAGGGGGGAGGGTCAATGATTGTTCATCTGCTAATTGATGACCAATAGATGGACAGCCTCCAAGTGATTCACCATGATCATCAGAACACATCATACACCATCCACTTTACCCTCAACATCCCTGACAGTTTGGATACCTGGGCAAGGTGTGTGGGGGCCAGCTCCTTTCTCCCAGAAGGGGCGAGACCTCAGGTGAAGGGGCGGAGCTAGGAACAACCAGCCATCTGTGTCGCTCGCAGAGTGGCATGCCCCTCCAGCCCTCAGAGCCTCCCACTGCTGCAGTAGCATCTAGGAGCCCAGGCCTGCCTGAGACCTACTTTTTGAAAATGAGTGGATCATATCACACACACACACACACACATACACACTTTTTCCCAACCCATATTTTTTTAAAATGTGATAAGACTGCAAACTGTCCATGTTTTTGACTAGGCCCATTTAATAGCGCTCTATAGTCTTGTAAGTTATTCCTGTTACCGCAGACACTGAAGTTATGAAAAGATTATTTGGAAATCCTTTCCAACCTTCACACAATTAAATAGATTCTTCAGGTAATTAACTCTACTGTCTAAAATGCCTGTTTTGTTTTCCTTATTACTGAATAGAAAAAAAGTCTGCTTTTAATGTAGCAGTCACTTAATTTTGAGAACTTCTACCCAGAACCTATGGTGGAACCTGCATCCCATGTGGAACACGTACCCGCAAGATTAGAGGGTAATAGAGGTAAATTTTCAGTTTGACAATTATGATTAGTTGGTGTACGGCAGAATACTTTCAGGTTGGACTGAACATAACAATCTTCTGTGAATTAAAAAAAAAATCAGGTTAAAAAAAAGGTGGTTTTTTTAATAAATACTAATTAATTTACAAGCTAATTTTGAAACAAAGTAGCTTCCAGTCAGCACACCTAAAATTTGGGTAAAATGTTTTAACCAATCCTCAGGCTATAGAAGAAGTTGTAATTCATCATCTTCACCACAGGAGACCATTTGAAACTAGCATCTGTTACTGTATTTCTAAATCTAATTCCCGTGAGTACATTCTCATTAATTTTTGAAAGTTTAACGTAAGCCATAGTAGGTTGCTAAAAGTTAGAATTATCCATCCAATAATTAAATTGAATTGTGCTCTGGCACAACAATGGATTCTTTAGAACTATATGATATGATCTAGGATAAGAGATTTAAAATGTTGGCACCTGAAGCCAAGGATGGAATAGATGTACTTTCTTTAATGGGGAAAATGTTCTCAAATTAGGTGATTGCAAAGCAATGACTGCATTTCATCTTCAATGTGCAAAGGCCTAGCTGTGTTTATATCTGAGGGATGGCAAGAGCCCTTCAGAAAATTAGTTTGATTCTTGACTTGAACCGACTAAAAAATAGTGTGAGATTTGCACTTGCTATATGATTATTTTAGAATGATGTTCTCTTAAAATATGAAGTATTTTACTGCAAGTTTTTTAAAGCCATGTCTATGTAGAACATAAAGTAGATTGACTGTCTCTCTTAAATAGGCACAGTATATTTAATGAATAATTCTTTAGGGTTTGTTTTTAATATTCAGTGCTGAACATTTTATATTTTAGTCTTTGAAAATAGACAGCAAGAAGTTTTAATAAACAGCAGCACGCAACACCTCTAGAAAACCCAGCTGTTTTTATTTAGGTTCTTTTCTTCAGAGGAGAAGGATGCTTTTCCAGTTTAATAGTAATAGATCACCCCACCTTCTGTATTCCTTTAGTATATATAGTCATGCCAATTCTCTTCCAGAATATGATCTGAGGAAGTGGGTCTAGCCCATGAAAGCTCATCGCCTATTAAACCATCTTGTTAGTCTTTAAAGTGCTACATAGTTTTACCTTTTGTTTTTTCTAGTTTAAGGCACTAAAGAGGAACTCTGGAGATCTCTGTTCTATTCCTGCTTCTGCTGCGTATTCCTATATGATTTTAGGCAAGTCATATATGGGAGGTAGGTACTAAATACTTCTCACAACTTAGCTCTTTATCTCAAATCCCCATCTATAAAATTGAGTTCATTATTTTCTTCACCCTTTGTTTAGGTTATCAGATCTTCAGGAGAGAGACTAGTTATGTGTATGTACAGCACCTAACACATAAGCACCTCTCTCTTGGCTGGGGCCCCTAGAGTTTTGCCATTTTCCCCCAATTGTTTGTCCCAGAATATACCACTTGAATATCAGGCTAGATCCTTAGGTGCTACAGATCAGTGATCCCCTTGCTCACATCAATGTAAATCAAGAGTAACTCCACTGAAGATGAAGGTGTAGGAGTGATTGGAAAAACAGACCCAATGGAGCAAAGCTGATTTATACCAGATATGGATCTGGTCAATAACTTTCTGTCCTGTTCTGAAATAGAAGTCCCTGCAAAATATTGAGGTAGCTTTCTATATATAAAATCAATAACAAGAGGAAATTAATATTTTAGCCATGTTCTGTGACGTTAAATATACCTACAGCTATACGGGTGATTAAGGATCCTTCTGATATTCCAGAAATTGGAGACAAAGAATGCAGTAATGTTTATTGCATCAGTAACATTTGAATCTTTAAATTTTCATTCTCCAAGTTGACTTGTGTGGATTTTAGTTTTCCTTTTAGTCTTTAATATTTCCCCCTTCGTCTTCCAGAAGTACCCTGGCATTTGGGAAAAGGCCTGGAAGCAGATCTTCCTTATCTTCGAATCACAGGCATTTTCACCTTTACTCCCTGATTACTATCTCTAATCTGCTTTAAATATAGAGAAGAGAATGTAACAGCATATTTTGTAAATTTAGTTCAGATTTCTACTGCCAGAGAGGTAGACTTCTCTAAAGGCATTAACTGGGTCAAAGTCTGTTCTTTAATACAGCAACCCATTTGATTTGAGGCATTTGCTCTAGAATATTTCTTTGCTTTGCATCCTAGAGAATTTCTAAGATACGATCAATACAGGAATATTGACCCTGTATTGATTTGAAGATTCTGAAGTCGCCGCTTTTGCTGTGCTTTGAATCTCAAATGGGTGAATGCCACTAGTAACCCTCTGTTTTTCCACCCAGTTCCTCTGCCTAGATAGCACAAGTAAAGGATGAACATGAAGCCTGCTAAAAAAATAAAATATTTGTCCACTTTGGCAGAATCAATCCTTTATGACATCTCAGATTAATAGGATTCTCTTTAAAGTGCATTCACAAAGCACCCAGCAAATCTTTGAAAATATGCTAGTCAGGTATATGCACGCTTGAAAATAAATGTGGGACCTACTCAAGCTATCTTTAAAACTGATGCTTGTAACGATGCCAGACTTTGGGGCGAAGACTTGAGTCGTCTATTGCAGAATACAAGTAATTCCCACAGACTTCAATGACTTGTCATTTGCAGCAGGAGAATTGGAAGAAAGGACTGGACGTTAGTAACAAGATACCAAGCTTTTTGTCCATTATCAGGGGCTGCTATTCAACCTAGGAACAGATGCTGCAATGGTTGATGTGCTTAATCCTTACTCAGGCAAACTGTCCCTGGGATTGCAGATGTAGGGATTATTAAAACATTGCAAGACCAGGCTGTATGCCAGTCATGGCCAAAAGTCATAGCTCTTCTGTGGCTCATTGGAAATGAGCTGATGGGATCAGTCTAATCCCTGAGGAACAGGGGATCACACAGTCTGGCACTACCAAAGGCTTTACTACAGGCTATCTCAGTGGAGAGGTCAAGGAATAAAAGAATGCAGATTCTGAACTAACCTGTCGACTCTTAGGAGCCTATTCCCTCCAGAGGGCCTGCATTAGATGGAGGGTAGGGAGTCTGACCCAGTGTAATACTACTATAAATGCTGCTCCTGAGGACATCTCATGGTGCTTTACAATACAGAGTGTCTGAAACTCACTGAAGTTGGTATAGATTGGGGTAACACTGATGGTGTCAATGATGTTCCAAGATGTAAAAACCAGCATCAGATGAGAACCAGGCCTTGAATCTTGATCTCCATTTGTTTTATAGGAATGGATGTTGGATATTACAAATCTTCACAGTGCGATCACTACACAGTTAGGGTAGAGGTTCCTTTATTTCCAAGATAAATCTCCAAAATATTCTCAGAGCTGAAAAACTGTAAAACTCACATCTTTGTGGAATCATAGAATCTTAGGGCTGGAAGGAACCTCAGGAGGTCATCAAGTCCCGCCCCCTACCCAAAGCAGGACCAACCCCAACTGAATCAACCCAGCCAGGGCTTTGTCAAGCTGGGACTTAAAACCTCTAGGGATGGAGATTCCACCCCCTTCCTAAGTAGGTCAGTGACTTAACTTTAAAACAAAATAAACCAAATGTGCTTTTCCTTTTAATGGTAGTTACATTTGCAGCAACTTCATACAGTTAGTCATTAATATATTCTTTTGATCCCGTCCTACGTTTTATAAATATTACAGATTGTGTTGAGGACTTTTCCCAGTTTGCGTTTTAATCTTTTTTGCACTGTCGGAAGGATATTTAGTAAATGTGCTTCCATAGCAGATAAAAGCAAGGCTCAATTGTCCTTTATTCTTCATCAGTACAAGATAGATGGTAATGGAGAATTAGGATCCGCAAGTAGAAATTTCCATTTAACCTCAAACCATAAATATTATACATATTTTACAAGAGAAAAATGAGTTTCTTCTTTGACTTTTAAAATCATAAGAAGAAATTGGACTCATCTATCAATATTTTCTGTTGGATAGCTGCTTAATGAAATGATTTCTGCTGATGGTTTTGTGACCCTACTTGCCCCTTTCTGCCCACTGGCAAAGGATTCATAGAACAAGAAAGCCACTCTCATTGTGCCTGACAAATTCACTGCACCAAACACACTGCTCTCATGATATGTATCTCTAAAGGATATTGTGTGAGAGGTCAGATGGAAGTCAGTGACATGCTACTCACTGATATTGTGAAATGGAAGAATTAACATTATAGGAGGATGTGACTGATAGTACCCTTTAAAGTCTGGAACCAACCAAAGTGGAAGGGGCTTTTTTTTCTCCCCCAGACAAGAATGAGGCCAGTTATCTCCTTGTCTGTAATGTAGATTGAGCTTGGTGATGCCAGAGACATTGGGCATCTAATTTGCATCTGTGGTAAATGCCAGGTCCTATGAGGATGAGGACACAGCACAGTACCAGCATGCTGAAGAACAGCCTAGAGCAGAGGTGGGGAACCAGATGCGGCCCCTGGATTGCCTGGATTTGACCCCTGAGGCTTAGGGCCTCCTAGCATTGGGGAACCCATGCTGGCACTCTAGCTCCCCCCGCCGCCCCCTCCCCCTGGCTGATTTTTCTGTGGTTCAGCAGCCCCAGACCCAAAAAAGTTCCCCACTCCTGCTCTAGAGCCATAGTCCCAGGGAGTCATCCTGATTCTTGAGACAGAGAATGAATTTGGAGGGCTATAAACACAAGCAAAAGAGCATCACTTAGGGGGCCCAAGAGCCCAGTGCTCTTTGTATTTTTGAACAATGTTCTCCTGCAATGGGGCAAGGTGATGCTGAAAGGTTGCTTTAGGTAAGCGCTAGTGGTCTGTTACGTGACGTTTCAGTCACTAAGAAGCATGGTGTAATTTTGCTTTGTAACTGTTTTGTTACCTTTGCTTAGTATCTGTCATTCTTTAGCAATACTTGATCTTTACTGTCATTTCCTTTTAGTGCTAACAGTAGCATGAATCCTCACCAGCCTGTTAGCTCAGCTGTCTGTACTATTCCTTTGGAAACCGTGGACTTGGTTCTTTCTGTTAACATCCCAAGACTGGCTGGGAGCTGCAGGGAAAGACTATTGGAGATCTTGGGACGTGCACCAAGGGTTAACCTGCAAGGCAAAGTTAGGACCCTGAAGTCCTGAGAAATCAGGGAGGCCAGCTAACAAACTGGAGTGGCAGAGAGTTGTCACTTAGTCTAGAACCAGCAAATCTTTTTTTTTTTTTTATGTTGGGGCAGAAGACTAACAGGGTGACTTATAGTTCTATACAACCCAGCCAGGTGTCACAATGTTCTTAAGCATTGTTTGATTTAAGCCAAATTATTCCTAAAGTTACTCTACCAGCCATTGCACTGTAAAACAATTACAATATTCTACATCTGCAGAATATATTATTGGTACACGATGCTTTCTATCTTTAAGAATGACACACATTCTAATAGTTAACGAACACTATTCTGAGTCAGATAAATTGGCAAGAATATTGGAATCACTTATTTAAAAAAACACTGAACAAGTTCATAGTCCTAATCATTTCAATATAAATTTTCTCTGTCAGTTATCAAATTGAAGCTACACATATTGTCTGCTAGGTAAAGAGAAAGAAAGGTAAGCATGAGTAAAATGCTAGTGTGCTATTTTAGAGAAGCTTGCAGGAGAAAACTAGTTTGTGGTTTGATGAATGATGCAAGGCCAAAATTCCATTGATATCCATGACAAAAGAATCTGTTTTGGGGAGAATGTTTGCTTTTGTCCAGCTCTACTGAAAGGAGGAGAGGAGATACTTGACAGGGGTTTAATCAGACTGCAATTTTATTATTAGATGTTTGCAACTACTGGGAACAATGCAGATAACTCCATGTTCATACAAAAATGACACAAGGGCCTTTCACTAGCCTCTTTTTTTTTCAGTGGATTACTGGATCAGCTGTCTTCAACATACTAGGAAGAAGACTCTTTGACAGCAAAGGTTGTGAGTTCTCTATGCAGTAATGCTGCAATGTTTACTTTGGCTGTTTCTACCACCATTTGGATTCAAAATAGTCAAGTTGCCTGATGATCCAAGTATAGTGCTCATTGACTAAAACAGATCATCATCTTGGGCTGAATGCATCTAAGCCCCGGATGCTCTCCAATGTGCTGAGTTGTAAGTGGGTTATTGCCCATCTATCAGGCAAAATAGGTCAAGGTGGCTTAATTTGCTTTCATGGAAATAGCCTGGTAGCTTACTGGGTGAGTCTTGTCTTTGGAATACCCCATCATGCATTCTGTTTCCAATAGCTTGTTTGACAACACTGTTGCAGTAGAATTACCCCAACTTTCTTTCTTTCTTTGTGACAACTTGGTCCCTACTAAATTCCTGTGTTGCACGGTTGTCCTCACTTTAGGCATTTTTCTCAAGCTTTTCTGGATTTTTTTTTTTTTTTGACAGAGCCACATAGTTGTAGCCCTAATATAGCCAATTTGCAATTGTCAGCTGAATGCAATAATTTGGCCAATATTTTTAGCAAGGCTTTCTCTGAAGATTTCTGTAACATAAAGAAACAGGGTTAAATCTGACAGCCTATGGACCTTTTCTTTTACTTACTTAGAATCACTTAGGGTGAGAAGAGATCACAAGGGTCAGCTGGTTTAATCCCTGCCAAGATGCAGGGTTTATTATGGCTCAGCCATCCAAGACAGATGTCTGTCTAGCCTCTTTCTGAAAACCCCAAGTGAAGGAGCTTCCATGGTCTCCTGAGGTAGTCTGCTCCATTGCCTTACTGTTTTCACCATTAGGAAGTTTTCCTTGAGATTGAATCATAACTGCTAGGTGCCTAAGCATACCCAGTACCTTCAGGCTTTGATCACGTGGCTTGCATTCCATCACTGTGGTCATTTGTCACTTGCCTTGGGATCCTTTCCCAGGTTCTCTGCAGCCTCTCTCTACATCACTCTCCATCGGAGGTCAAACTAGCGCTGAGGAGAGGAGTACTATGCCCTCCAGTGACTCGCATGCTGTGCCTCTGTGAATGCAACTCAAAATCACACTTGCTTTCCTTGCAACAGCATTGCATTGCTGACTCTCACATCAATGCTGCGATTCCCCCACAGCTCCCAGATGCTTCTCACCTGTGCTGCTGCCAAGCCAGTTATCCTCCATTTCTGCATTTGGGACTTTTTGCCCACTAAAAATACAATGGAAATGCTAGTGTCTCCTTGTATAAAATGGATAGTGTCATGATGTCCTATATAATATCCGACTGACCGTCACAGGTGAGTCATGGTAGCACCCAGGAAGTAAACCGCCCACCCAGTGCCCCTGCTAAAATTTTAATGGCTAGCTGGGGTGCTCCCACATGCCCCATCCACGTCTCTCTGGGTGGCCATCTCTGCACCCTCTCCTCCCTCGCAGGCACCAGTCACCCCTGCTGACGGTAGCTCACTTAAACTCTGAGGCATCTTTACTGAGGAGACATACGCGTAAAGAAAGAGGGGAAAATCCTATACACAGAGTAGTACAGATCTAAGTAGGAACTTTGAACACTAAAAGGTAGGGGAACACTTCTTGCTAGTTTACAGAAATAATGGGTGATATGGAATAAAACTCTGGAACAGAGCTACCGTAGGTTACTGTGCCACATGGTAAAAATATAAGTCTGAAGCATGAACACTTTTTAAAATTCTGAGTGAGTTAGTCTTAATGTTTCGCTGTAGCCATATGATTACAATAGGAGTAATAATAGAGGCAGTTGGTACTGAGGAAAATCAAGGCTTGGAATACACGTTGGAGTACTTTGTGGATGGTATGTAACACCAGAAACCCAAATCTCTCCGTTCCTAACCTGCATGTTCAAAAGGTATCCATGCACTAGATGTCAGGCAGTATTCCTGATAGAGTTTTTGAAGTTTGTATTGGTTAGTTGTACTCAATTGTCTGTTATCCAAGATCATCAAAATGACTTGCTCCAAGGCAGGACAAACTGTAACTAAACACAGGTTATTCACTGATGTCAATAGCAACTGGGAGGGGGGGAGAAGAAAGAACCACCCAGGGTCTGGTTGCAATGGAGTTCATTTCTACACCAGCCTCACTGTACTATAGACCAACCTGGGGGCTAGTGCAATATGTTCCAGATGGCTCTGACTCCCAAGCCGCTGTGTGGTAGCTGACAATACTGAGTATGCAGAAGCACTGCGTTTTCACACTGACAATGGCCCAGTGCCAAGCACTAAAGACAACGTAGCATGAAAGCAAATTATCTTGGCTATATTCCAGGTGAGGACTCCTCAGAGGTTTGAATGTCGATTCCCTTTTATTAGCACTGGTTGAAAAAAAAATCTGTCTAAATTTTCTGTCAAAAACACTTTATTTTCAAGTAAATTACTTTTTTGCAAAGTTTCCTGATTTCCATAAAAAACAAAACTGACTTTTGTTTTGTTTTGTTTTTCACATAGTTGTTCTGAGGTGCTTCCTGGGAGCTGTAGTTTGGCTTCCTCACAACCTTATTCTCCTCTGTGGGTCAGGCTGCCAGACTACATTTCCCATGATGTCCCTCTTGGCATTTTGGGAGTTCCTGGCAAGCACCTGACCTCCTCATGAGGTGAGACTATGCTGCATGATGGAAGATGTAGTGTGACCAGAGAGCCCAGCCTGACAGGGATAATCAGAGTATAAGGCAATGAAATTATAGTTCCCATGAAGTAGTATGGGCATTTTCAAATTGAAATATTTCATCTTTTATTTATTGCTGGATAATTTACAATTTTTCATACTTAAACCCTCACTTGCTAACCAGTTCTAGCTTTTACCTTTACATATACATTGAGGGAATGTCTAGACTGCAAGCTTCTTTTGAAAGAAGCTTTTTCGAAAGAGCTCTTTTTCGAAAGAGAGCATCCACACCTCAAAACGGGATCGAAAAAGCGATCTGCTTTTTTGAAAGAGAGAGTCCAGACTGCATGGATGCTCTCTCAAAAGAAAGCCCTGATTGGTATTCACAGAAACGCCACCAGGGCACCTGTGCTTTTTTCATTTGCCTCTTCTTTTGGAAAATGTCCCTGTTCTGCATCCACACACGCCTTTTTTCGAAAGAGCTCTTTTGAAAAAGGCGTTCGTCCTCGTAATTTGAGGTTTACCAATGTCACGAAAACCCCTGTGTTCTTTCAATTTAATTTAGAAAGAACACGATTGCAGTGTGGATGCAGGTGCAGTTTTTTTGAAAAAACAATGTAGTCTAGACATACCCGAAGAGTCCAACATGAAATTCAATATAAATGCTGCATTGGACATTTAACCTAGTAAAAAGCCAGCACTATATTGGCTCTGTTTTGCTATTGCTCTCCTAGCTATATTTGTCTGTCATTCTTTTGACTGGTGGCTTTTATTACCATTCCTCTGTCTTCATATATTATCTCTGTGGGGTCTTACTTGTGAATACTGACCTAAAAAACATATATAGAGTAGATTTAAGAAATCATAATATTACTGAAAGGCTATGTCTGCACTACACGTTTTTGTGGCAGAAAATATGCTAATGAGGGACTCATAATGTAGACAAAGCCAAAGGGTTGTTAGGTAAAGGAGTTGCTTACTATGGTGTCGTTATATTATATTTACATTACAATTGCAGAAAGAAACTCCGATAAGCATTGGATTTTCAATATGTTATGTACAATATGACCACATATCACAAAAATACAGTCTCAGCCCTCTGAGGGCACATCTACACTGCAGCATTATTTTGAAATAACTGAGGTTACTTTGAAATAGCAAAGTGCACATCTACACAGCAAGCCGTTATTTTGAAATACATTTGAGATGGCAGACTTCTTTGACTTCTGTAACCCTCATTTCATAAGGAGCGAGGGAAGTCAAAGGAAGAGTGTTTTTCCTTCGACTTCCTGCTGTGTAGACCGTGCCAAAAGCCGAATTAAGCTATTTTGACTTCAGCTACTCTCTAAGGTGCTTCATTTGCATAGATTCCATAAGCTGTGCTCCACCATGTTCTTGACATACCACCATCTGTGAAAGGGTAGGAAGGCAGTTGTGCAGGATCAGGAAACACCGGCTGAGAGGTCCTTCAGAGTAATCAAATTCTTTCAGCCATTTTGTACTGCCAGAGCACCGCAAAAGAGTGGAGAATGGAGCTCAGGAAGTTGGAAGTCAAGTGAACACATGCCAGAAAGAATTCAGATGCTGGGCTGGCCTCTACCCTAAATGCTAGGATCCAGATTGCTGACCAAAAACGTCAGGGCTGAAATAGACTGTTCTACCAATTCATAGCAATAATGAGTGCTAACGTCTCAAGGAATTGGAAGGCAGGATAGGTTGTAAAGGTCTTGCACTTGGAAAAGTGTCTTCTAGACAAATGTTATCTACAACCATAATTGTTAATTGAAATCAAGCATATCAAATAAAATGCCATGCAATTCTGCTAGAAGTAGTCTGAGCTCAGCTGCCAATAATCACTTGACAAATCTTGTAAGGATACAAGGTAGAATTGTAAGTACAGAATAATATACTACAGAACCTTTATTCATTAACAAATTACTCTGATGGCAAGTTTGACCATGAACAGAGTATTTTAAAAATCTTTTCAGTGTTCAAGCTTTAATGCATTTGGGAAATTAGTTTTCCCCTGTTGTTTGCTTTTTTTATTGCTGCACAGGGCCTGATCCTGAAAACTCTTAATGGCATGAATAAGAATTAGGGCTCTAATTTTAACACCAACAGGAATGATATCTCGTGCCTCATTTATAGTCTGCCCTTTTATTTGGGGTTTTGCTTTACACATGATAAGATTTCAATGCTCAGCTCTGACTTCTCATGGTCACAGTAATCCTCCCCAGGGAGGCTTTTACTTTTCCTTACAAATTGATCACTGCTTATATTAGACAATTTGTATGTCTGTCTCTTGCCATTGACCTGTCTAATCCCATGAATCCTAGTTGACTGAATAGAATGACAGAAGAGAGGGTCTCTGCATTCATGTCTCAAAGAGCCACGTAAAGCTGATGAGTCCAGGGGGACAATGTTAGACTGATGGCCAGATTACAGAACAATGAAGGGATACACGATCTAAAACTCATTAGGAATATTGCCTACAGTGCAGCAAACCTCAGCAAAAGTTTGGAAAGGAGGAAGCCTTTGAAGAACTATCCTTTCATAAGAAGATGTTTTAGAGGCACTTAAATTCATTTTCCCCCAAAGAGTTGCCTGATTCTGGTATCCAATTACAGACACTGAAACTCTTTTTCAGAAGTATTGAGCATACCTGTCTCAGCTGTTGTAAACGGGAGCTGGGAGTGCTTAGTGCATCGGAAAATCTGAAGATGGATGTCCAAACTCAATACAGAGCCCTTATGAGTGAAATAGCCTAGATGAGGATACAGGCTGTAATTGTCTTTATCACAAATGCAACGGATTACTGACAAAACTAAATCACTGTTGCTTCTAGGTGGAATGTTCTTTCAAGTAAGCCATCACTCCTAACACAGTGAAGACAAAATAGTCAGCTCCCCATGTTGTGTCTGGTGAAAGAGCAATATGACAGCTGTCTCAAATGTTTAGTTTAAGAAATAGTGAGATGACATATGAGTGTGGGCGAATTCCAAGACTATTTGATAGGGAATTAGCTATGCTCGTGTACATGCCAAAGCCTTTCGCTAAAGGCTAATTCCATTTGGAGTACCCTCCAGCCATTACCCAAAACGTGGAGGCTGAAGTAGTTTCCTTGAAGGTCTCTTATTTTTCCCACACCTTCAATATTTTGGAGCCAAGATTGCATCTGGTTACAGTGACCGATATTGTAAAAACTTCTATTTTAAGGGAGTGGAGGGGCTTTCCAAATTGACTACAGATCGAGGTTACTAGCTTTGTTGAGAATTGGACCATGTTATGGAATCCAATGTAGCCAATCGACTTGATTTGTTTGGAAGACCTCTTGGGAAGTACTATAACATGGAGCAAGCTGGAATCATATCCCTAATGGGTCAAGGTGAATAAGGAAGACTATTCTTTTGGGCCAACAAGAAACGCAGACACCCTGCTTTCTGAGGCAGAACCTGTGGAAAGAGGAGACCAACAACCACAAATCATGCCAGCCTTACTTGCTAAGTGTCCATAAGACCCTGCCAATGAAATGCTAAATGACCATAAGACCCTGCTTATGAAAGGTAGTTGGTAAGATGCCATTACTTGATTCCCCTTGACTGGACATCCGGCACTGACTCCTGAGTCTGAAGACCCCTTGCATCCTGAAGACCTTCATCTCTTCTTGCCTGTTTCTCTATTTTTCCCTCTTATTTTGATGAAGATTTTCCCATTTTTTTATGTCTGATTTCAGGAATGAGTGTGATTGTCATTGTGCCTATGTAAGTGCTAGCTGAGGTGTATATGAGCGTCACTAAAAGCTCAGAGTGGGGAAGGTGATACGAATTAGTCCCTAACCCTAAAAACATTAAGGAAGTCCTGCCTTGTAAGGTAATTTGAGTTTCCTGAATGTTGATAAGTGTCAGAGAAACCAAGCTGAGAGCTAATAAGGACAGCAAAAGCTGACAATACCTCTTCTGTTTACGTGCTTGGGTTATGAGAAGAGAGCAGGATAGCCACTACATATAAGGATTTCAAGATGGGTGTTTCATTTGACTTTGTAGGGTAAGAGGTAAATTAATTTGGATACAAAAACGTTTAGTTACTTTGGTTAAAGGATGTTGCCTGCAGCAGGAAATTAATTAGCATTTAGAACTGAAAGGACAACCACCTCCTGAAATTCCTAAATTAGGATTTATAATAAATGACTTTCTGCTCTATAAGCTTAATGATTTGATATAGGCTCTATTTGTTTGATTATTTGGCTAATGATTTAATTCAGTATCTTTTGTTAAATTCAATTTCAATTGTGAATTTGGTTTGTTAATGACACTGTTTAATTCTTAGTTTAGATTCTTTAATTTTAGCAATATATTTAGTTTTTAGTTTTTAGTCTTGCTTGTTACTTTTTGAGTCTAATTAGAAATTAAACATAGCTGGGTTTCCCCCCTGTTTAAACCTAAAAACTCAAGCTAGAGAGCTTAGGTAAATTAGCCAATTTACCCAAGAATTTATTTGGCACTGTCTCTCAGTGAAGTCTTTTGTGTCTCAAATCATCCTCAGATCAGTGAACATTGTTGAAAATTTGCCTATTTTAGACCCCTACAAGCACAGCACTCTTTGGGGTTGGGAAATGCATTGGGAAGCAGATCCGACACTTCCTTTTCAGAGGTAAAGCACATACTTCCTTGGAGTCGGGTCTTTCCAGTGAAGAAAAGGATGGAGCCGGATACAGCCTCAAAGTGGAGATGGCTGTATAAGATGTGGGATATGTAGTGGGCAAAATTATGCCTTGCACAGCCCTTTTGTGCATGGCTTATTACATTGCCATAGCATCAGAGAGCCTTCCAATAATGCAGCAAGCACTGTATCCTCACATCTCTATTTGTGGGGTATAACTGTCTAAAGCACTGTGAGAAGAGGCTCTAATTTCCTTGCAGAAGGAAACAGAATCTTGCTCTTTGTTTGGAGAGAGATGAAGCACTATTGGGAGGCCCCTTGATTCTTTTATTGCTATCTTAGCTAAATATCATCTTCCAAACAACAGCCTCCACTTATATTAAACATGTTCCCGGCAGTATCAATGTGGCTATCCTAAGAAATAACTACTATAGAATGTTGTTGGTTTTAATAGTAACAACATATTTTTCCATTTGCACATGGTAGAGCAGGGTATTAGGCCGGAATTTCTTCAATACAGTATCATAATTACATCTGCCATTAACTCCCTAATGGTTTAAAAATTAGAGGGAAAGAATATAGCTGCTGTACACACAGAAGCTGCTGTATACACTTGACTTTCACTGAACTCAATGTGAGTTAAAGGTTCTCAGCTGAACGTAGAATTGAGCTCTTGTAGCAGAATGGTGCTTCATGTAGTATGATATTCTGCAAATGCTTTGAGGATAGACAGTATAGTTCAGTGGATAGCACGCGAGAGTGGGTAAAAAGAAATCTGGATTATGTTCTCCCCTCTGCTGTTTACCTGGCATGTGACACTGGGCAAGTCACTCACTCCACTTTGGTATCTCCTTGTACATTTTATCTTGTCTATTGAGATTGCATTCTATTTTTGGCAAGCGCACATTGATACTGCACAAGAAATCTGTAATCTTGCTAGTGTTGCTCTCTACGCTGCAGAGGAAGGTGTAACGTCCCACCAGTGCATCTGATAACACTGTTAGCAAGTGGCCTTGTACATTTGTTTCTTAGCTTGCTAGTTACCATCAGCTGATAGTAAGAGCACATAAGAATTACGTAATTGTAATGTGTACTACCAGTTACAACAATATTCCCAATACAACTCAACTATCAATATCTTCAGAACCAGAATGAACTTTGCATTTCCTAATATTTTGGAGTCTGCCTGACCCAATGCATACACAAATATAAATAAAAAATATGCCAAATCTGTGCTTCTTTCTATACAAAATATTCTTAAACTAAGATGAATTCAGTCTTTCCATGTTAGTTTTATCATCCTACCTGTAGTGGATTTTGTGTAGCAAAAAAGGTGCTAAAAAGCTAATGGGGTATGTGAGATTGTTTGTTAGTCAAAGGGCAAAATTACACTATTACATTTGCAAATTCTTTGGGGGTCTCTTGGCCCCCAAACATGTACAAAAATTTTAAATACAACATGATGAACAAATCACTGCCTCTTCTTTCTTACCGTATTCTCAAATTATGATGAGGATGACCTATTTAAATTGGATTTGTCTACATACCTGTTGTGGTGTCAAGTATCAGAGGGGTAGCCGTGTTAGTCTGAATCTGCAAAAGTGGCGAGGAGTCCTGTGGCACCTTATAGACTAACAGAAGTGTTGGAGCATAAGCTTTCATGGGCAAAGACCCACTTCATCAGATGCATGTAGTGGAAATTTCCAGAGGCAGGTATAAATATGCAGGCCAGAATCAGGCTAGAGATGACGAGGTGGATCCAATCAGGGAGGATGAGGCCCACTTCTAGTAGCTGATCTGGAGGTGTGAATAGCAAGAGAGGAGAAGCTGCTTTTGTAGTTAGACTGTGAATGGCTAGCTAACTACAAAATCAGCTTCTCCTCTCTTGCTATTCACGCCTCCAGGTCAGCTACTAGAAGTGGGCCTCATCTTCCCTGATTGGATCCACCTCGTCATCTCTAGCCTGATTCTGGCCTGCATATTTATACCTGCCTCTGGAAATTTCCACTACATGCATCTGACGAAGTGGGTCTCTGCCCATGAAAGCTTATGCTCCAACACTTCAGTTAGTCTATAAGGTGCCACAGGACTCCTCGCCACTGTTGTGGTGTTAGTATCAAAAAAGGTGTTGGGGCTCTGATTCCCAATAACTTTGGCCTCATGTGTCATCAGAACTGACGAGCAAATTGATTTCTTTAAATATAACACCATTAATTTTTTTGGGGGGGGGGGGAAGTCCACATTGCCTAAGAAGAGTTTCAGGGGAAAGCCACAGTTGTCAGTCAGATACATTTTCTGGTAGATTCGCAGTGGACAAATGCTGTTGCAGGAGCAAAGACGCCTCACATGGCATATCTGAATATGTGTGCAGTTTGGATTTTGTTGTACTGCATATGGCATAATAAATATCAATAAGAGATGGAAGTTTCTCAGAAAGTTAAGTACAGAAATGGTGAGACACTGCTGCAGGAAGAGAACATGGTAGCTTTGCCTTAAGCTTTTAGGGAAGCAATATGTAGTACAGTGGATACTGATCCGGAAAGGGATATGATGATGCATCTGCTCCATAGAAGACGACAAGCACAAAATGAGCTAAAAATAAAAACTTTGTAAGTTCCAAACAATGTAATCTATTGCTCCATTTGTTCAAAGTAATAGTCTATCAGCTACGATTTTGCTGTGTGTATATTGCTTAACTGTCTGTCAGTGTTGCTTTCTGTTCTCACTGTCTAAACATGGGGGTCAATTAATACCCCAACATGAACACTCTGTAGTGTACTTCTGAATCTAGGAATGCTTTAACTTGTTCACAATTGTATAGTTCATTTGTTATAATAACATCAGTTTCACATGCATCCCATGTCCCCCCCCCCCCCCCCCCCCCCCACTAACGTCCAATGTTTGCATACGAGCTGTATCCAGGACTCCAATATGCAAACAGCTGAATGATTTTTTTTTCCCCAGTAAAAGGGACAAGTATCCTCACTCTACATGTGAAGCACTGAGAACTTGTAGCTCTTATAACTCTACTCTTATTTATTTAAATGTCAATGCTTTTTCTGGAAACTTGCTAAACTATTGGGGATATAGCAACTACCATGAGCTAGTTTTATACTGAAGTAAAGGTACACCAAGGGAAAATTTTCTGGTGACTGTACATAGGGTGCATAGGTGCGTAGGCTGGAATGGAGATGTACAACACATCATATATATATATATAGTAGCCCATTGTCTGCATCTGTAACGCTGACGTACAGGGCCATGCCCCCTGGCCGTGTACGTCAGCACCCCGCCCCCCTTCCCCTCCCTCCATGGCGCGCTGCACCACTCAGCTGGCCCCGGCGGGGGAGCAAGAGGTGGCAGGCTGGGCCCCAGCGGCATGGGGAGCGCGGACTCCAAACGGCCGCTTGCTGCCGCTTGCTCCCCCGCCGGGGCCCAGCTGAGCGGTGCAGCGCGCCACGGAGGGAGGGGAAGGGGACGGGGCACCATAGAGGGAGGGGAAGGGGGGCAGGGCTGGCCAGAAGGGGGGCGGGAAGCAGAGCTGGGGGATCGGGGCTGTGGGGCTGAGGGGAGGATGGGGGCCAGAGGAAGGGGGCGGGAAGCAGTGCTGGCAGGGGTGTGTGTCTGGGGCCATGGGGCTGGCCGGCAGGAAGAGGGGGGCAGCAGAGCTGGGGATCAGGAGCCGTGGGGCTGGACGGGGGACAGAGGAAGGGGGCGGGAAGCAGACCTGGTGGGGGGGGGTACAGCCACTGGCCACAGACGGAGTCTTTCCAGCCGTGCCCCCGTCAGGCTCTCCCTTTATTTGCCAGCAGAAGCCTGGCGGGGGTGGGGCTGAGAGCCACTCCCCCCGCCTGGCTTCTGCTCACAACCAGAGGCTCCCAGCTGGGCCACGGGCCACGACTGGCACTGGGAGCCTCTGGTCCCGTGCAAAAGCCAGGTGTGTGTGTGGGGGGGGGCTGGGAGTCCCGGCCCCTGCCCCTGCCCCTGCCCCTGCCCCAGCCCCAGCCCCAGCCCCACCCGGCTTTTGCACGCGACCACAGGGCTCCCAAAACCAATCGCACTCTGCCTCCCAGTCGCTCCCCGCCCCGCCCCGCCCGCCCCTGCCCCGCCAGGCCTCCGGCGCCCAGCTGGAAATTCACAAAATATCGGACATTGCACATGTCCGGTATTTTCTGAATTTTTCTACCGGACAGATGGTGCAAATACCGGACTGTCCGGTAGAAAACTGGACACCTGGCAAGCGGAGCGCGGGCGCCGCTCAGCTGGGCTGGCAGCGGCCGTTAGGTCGCGCTCCCCATGCATGCATGGGGAGCGCGACCCCAAACGGCCGCTTGCCGCCACTTGCACCCCCGCCATAGCCCAGCTGAGTGGCACTGGCGCTGCGCTGCTCAGCTGAGCCCCGGTGGGACGGGAAGGGGAGGCAGGGCGCTGACGTACACGGCCAGGGGACAGGGGCTGTGTACGTCACCGGCCCCCCTTCCTCCTCCCGCCTTAGCGCTGAGTGGTGCGCCCCTCAGCTGGGCCACTGCGGGAGAGGATAACGGGGGGCGGTGACATAGACAGCCCCTCCCCCTGGCCATGTACGTCACCGTCCTGCCCCTCGTCCCCCGCGGCGGCCTGGCTGAGCGCGCAACACTCAGCCGAGCTGCCACATACGGAGAAGAAGGAGGAGGGCGGTGATGTACACGGCCAGGGGGCGGGGCCGTGTACGTCACCGTCCCCCTTCCCCTCCTGCTGTGGCACTCAGCTGAGTGCTGCGCCCCTCAGCCGGGCTACCGGGGGAGCCAGCAGTGCAAGGGGCCGTTTGGGCTCCTCCACGGTGGGAGGGGAAGGGAGGGCAGTGACGTACACAGTCCCGCCCCCTGGCCGTGTACGTCACCACCCCGCCCCCCTCCCTTGCGGCAGCCCGCTGAGCAGGCAGCACTCAGCCAAGTGCCACGGCAGGAGAGAAGGGGAAGGGGGGCGGGGAGAGACGGAGGGGAAAGAGAGGCAGGAGGAGGAGGAGAAGAGAAAGGGAGAGTGAGAGGCAGGAGGGGGAGAAGAGAAAGAAAGAGACGGAGAGAGAGGCAGGAGGCGGAGGAGAGCTGAGAGAGAGCGGGGTAGGCAGTAGGAGGAGAGAGAGAGAGAGAGAGAGTGCTCAGGAGAGAAGACCTGAAAATCCCGTCTTATGACGGGCTAATTGGCTAGTTTTAAAGAACAACAGTTATGAAAAATGAATAACACTTTTTATGAAATGACAAATGTCTTTGATGCTAATCATCCAACTAGAGGAGTTGAGCATGAAAATAGTTAATACTAAATTCATGTACTTGGCAACAAAGTCTGATTGTGAATTAAACCTCGTCTGACTGTGACAAGCATCGAGAGTTAATACTGATGCAGTCTACAGAGTAATTATTCTCATTCAATTATTCTCATTTTTTTTCTTAAACTAGGAGCAGTTTATTTTTCAAGACTTTTGATTTGATGGGAAGGCATCTTTTCTGCTGTCAGTTCTATCAACTACAGATTATCTTTCCATATAAGTTTTGACAAGCGATCTGCTTAAATGTTAGGTTTCCCTTTATTAGATTTGATATTGTGAGACTTTCGTGGCTCTGTTGGAGAGTTCTTCAAAAGATATGATTAACACAGTGCGATTTACATTTTGCTTTATGGTTAATATTAGGCTTACTCTTTGGAGTCTTGGGCTTTCAAAACAACCATTTTGCTATCTAGAATTAATTTACTGAAGCAGTCAAAATCCCTCCTATTTGATTTTGAATTCTTTCCCCCGTCTCAGATGGTGAACTTCTACAAGCTATGAAAACCAGTAGTGTTAAAAATGCCCTCAATGATATTAAGACTAGCACAGTTACATCGATGCCTCAAGGTGGGTGTGACAGATAACGTATCTTCCCTGCCGTCTCTGATGGATGATAATGTGTCACATATGCTTCATTAAGTTTAACGGCTTATGGAGAAAGTATTAACCTTAAGCATTAATATAAATATGAGTTCCAGATATTAACTACCTGTTCATTTCATAGGTCTTTAAAGCTGTGTTGTAAGGCATTAAGTTCACTCATGTTCATTCAGTTCACCTTTCTCATTACTTTCTGTTTATCCAAAATTGAGAGTGATGGTCATATACTGAAATAAAAATTTTTGTATCTGTTTTAAACTTTAAGTATAACAAGTTAAATAGCCCATTTTCTGTAGGAAGCTAGGAACAAAAGAAACACATCTACAGATTGGGTCGGGGGGCTCATAAGAACAATGCAATTCTAGTAATAGAGCATGGGCTGAGATTAAAGTTTTAATAGCCAAGATTGAGAATAGTATCCATTTAATATCCGACACACCCACTATATGCAGGGCTGTGTTCTGTTGATACTGATATATAGATTCCATGAAGTAATAAGTCCTGTCCATCTCTAACTATTATGATCCATGTTACAATGTGTATTCCAGATGCCATAAAGTGCCAGAGAGCTCTTCATATATGGATACGGTGTTTTTGGAATTCTGTAGACTGGGCACTGGAATTCTCAGTCTCCAATTTTAACTGAGAGAAATGCTGTGGCTGTTTTTTTTCAAAGGCTTAGATACTTTTATGGCCATGAATATGGTTGGTAGCTCTGTAAATCAAATGTAATCAAATCTCAGCTATTGAGAGGAAAAGATAATCCCATGTTCTGCAATTATCTGCCAGTAGTTTAGTTATCACAAGATGCAAATTTACACCAGTTTGGGATGTTTTTAGTTACAGGCATCAGCATGTGTCTGACCACAAGAATGGTGTGTCAGCAGGGGCAGATGACCGTTTTGCGGGGCCCAGGGCAGCACAATTTTGCGGGGCCCCCCTTTGCCACGGCACATGCGCGGGGCTTTTTGAAGTGTGGGGCCCGGGGCGGCTGCCCCGCTCGCCCTGCCCTATATCAGCCCCTGCGTGTCAGACAAAGGAGGGTGGTTTCTGAAATCTAGGCCCAAGGAGAATGACTTCCCTGAATGTGTGTCTGCAGTTTCAGTCCTTGTTTACATTCAATGCAAAGTTTTCTCCAGAGAAGCATGACTTGCCAAAACAGAGGCAGTCTGGTGTCCTCACTTCCCTTTTCTAGCTCATAGAGCTTAGCTGGTGCTGGGGAAGTAAATGGTGCACTCTTTCAAAGGACAGTAGTATTCCAACTCTGGCATGTGCTCCCCTATACCCCAGGAGGAATTCTCATTAACTTGGACAGCATTCCTCAGGGATCCCTCCTTTATGCTAAACTGAGCTGTGCCTTAAAGCTCAAACCTAGTCCTATTAGATCAGCTCGCTCATTGGAGGAAGAAATTGAAAAAGAACATAAAGCACAATCTTCATCTCCACATACGCCAACTCCATTGATTTCCTTAATGAATCACTCTCAACAGTAATTCACTTGATCCACAAGGAGGCTTTCATAGGGTGGCAGAGAGGGCAGCAAAATGGATTTTTGAAATCTCAAGAAACAAGCATGTCTCTTCCCTTTTTTGGCTATTCTTTTGTCTTGTCATTCAGTAAGAATGATATTGGTACATTTGGAGTATACTAAAAAATGGCTTCTCCTGTTATCCAATGCCTCACCCTCACTTTGAAGTTGAATCCCCTGCAAAAACAACTTCAAAGGGTAGCCGAGTTAGTCTGTTACAGAAAAAAACAACAAATTCTCTGGTAACACTTTATAGACTAACGAAACATGTAGATGGTATCATGAGTTTTCGTGGGCACAGCCCACTTCTTCAGATGACCAGAGTTATGAGTTGGGGATATGAAAACTCGAAATAAATAGGAAAGGGGAAGGGAGGGGGTTGGGGGAGACAGAGCATCATTAAGTATCTGGAGAATGGGTACTTAAACCTAAGCAGATAAAAATCAGTCAATAGATAGATTCCTAAAACAGGAAGGATACCACTCTGGGAGCTGTTAGCACCTTCAGTGGTTATTAAGTAGGTAGAGTTCCCACCAGCCCATATCACGACTGAGTCCATTAGCACGTGAATTGAATTTGTAGATGTATGGATATACGTAAAGGGAATATACAGAAGCCTGTTGGTGAGCACTTCAGCTTGCCTAACCACAGTCTGACAGACCTGCAAGTAGCTGTCTTGTCACCAGCTCTAGAAGCCAAATACGCAGAGAAGCCCTGGAATCCCAGTTCATCCACAAATTCAATTCACATGCTCTGTCTCCCACCCCCCTCCCTTTTTCTTTCTCTCCTCCCTCCCCTTCCCCTCTCCCCTCTTTGAGTTTTCATACCCGCAACTCATAACTCAGGTCATCTGAAGAAGTGGGCTGTGCCCACGAAAGCTCATGATACCAAATACATGTTTCGTTAGTCTATAAAGTGCTACCAGACCGTTTGTTGTTTTTTTTCTGCAAAAACAAGCTAATTATTGACTCAAATCCCCCCTCAGCTATAAACATCAGCTCCTAGATATACAGTACATGAGATCTGAGGTAAAGATGAGCCTCCAATTTTCTCTCCGACAGCCCTTAAATGTGTCCCACGTTACATTGGAGTGATGAATGCGCAGAAGCTGCTCTGTATAAAAATCAGATTATGTGAACCATAAATTTTCCAAATATAAAGACATAAAATGGTGAAAAAAGAGTGACAGGATCTTGAAAGCTTTCCAGAGAGGAGAATGGTGGAAATTTGTCAGAAATTAATGCTGAAAGCTCTATATCATTGCACTTAAAAATGTATATGTAGCACAGTACAATATAAAAGGGCTCTGGTTTGAAAGAAAAGGTATCATATACTTGCTAGATAGAGGGACATGATCAAGTTATTTCAGCAAGTGAAAAGGCTGTCACGAGATGCACTTAATCTCATCTGACAAAATGTACCTCCTTATGATATTTTGTTTAGGTTAAAATGTAATTAAATTGGTCCAATATTTAGCTACAAAAAGGGAATCTGATAAAGCTCCTTGCAGTGGGAGTTCAACACCCCAGTTGTCTCACCCCTCGGCAGATTATTCTAGATCAGTCTTTTCAAAAGATACTAAGTGAACTAGGTATACTAACCTGCCAGTGGATTCCAAATTCATAATTTGATAAGCTTTGTAATGATTCCTGAAAAGGCAGCAAATGGTGGATCCCTTTCTCGAAGGAAATCCAGAGTTGAAGGCCCTTCACTGAGAGTTCCTTACCGCCACCTCCAGTGTGTAACTGTAAGGACTGATTGCTTAGGAGTGGTGCTGTCCAATTCTGTCTTATACTTTTGAGATTTCAGAGTTCATTTTTGTTCCGTATTAGAACTGACTCCAAAACTTCCTGAAAGTTTTAATGGAAATGGAATTGCGTGGACATTTTCATTTTTGAATTTCTTGTATCATTTCCCTTTCCTCATGAACCCATGCAGCGCTAAGCTTCACATTTATTTGCTGACTTTCTTCTCATTCATGTGTACTGGTTGAACCTCTGTAAACTGGGACTCTCTGGTCTGGCGACATCTGTGTTCCTGAAGGACCATGGATGTTCCAAGAGCTGAATATCCCGGTGAGGGGCTGGCGGCTGGGTTGCCCAGTGGGGCTCCGAGCCCGGCACACTGGGAGCTAGGCTGCCTGGCTTATCAGGGAAGTGGGGAATTGGCAAGGCAGTGGGACTGGCAGCTGCGGGGGGCGGGGGGGAGGCCAGTGAGCAGGTGGTGGCTGGTCCAGGGTGGATGGCGGGACAGTAGCAGAAGGGCCAGATATGAACTTCTCTGGTCCAGCAAAATCCCTCATCCAGGGACAGGTCAGGTCCCAAGGGTGCTGCACCAAAGAGGTCTAAACTTTACATAACTCCTTGAATACATCAGGGAAGGTTCACTGAGATTTGTAGTGGGAGTAATGCACAGATCTCACGTGAAAACCATGCAAAATATTAATTGGCTTGCTACACATTCCTAGGCAAGAGATATGGGTACAGACAAACAACCCACTTGAACTCTGTTTGTTCCAAGGATTTAACAGTGGAGCTTGGTGCGAAACAGTTTACCCATCCCATGATAGTTTTCAGACTTCAAACCTTTTCCTATTTGAATCGGGACAAAAGATGGCCATCTTAAATGAACACAGACAAAAACTATTTCTTTAATTTGGTGTCAGTTGAAACATTTTGATATGCTTAGATTTCGACTATCCTTTGTAAATCATTTTAGTCTAATTTAGTGTCAAACCGAAACTTTTTTGAACTTGACAGCTAGAACTTTTCATTAAGAAAATGTCTAAACAGAACACTTTGATGACTTCAGAACTTTTCTCTCCATATTTTTTGAAGCAGGAAATTCATCAAATTCAATTCTGTTTGACAAACAGATTGATTTGACTTGACACTATTGATTTTTTAAAAATCCATCAAAAATTCCTGACCATTCTTTTAATATACTGTGTAAAAACATTACCTTATTTCTCCTGAAACATGGTTTGCTTCCCCCTTCCCCAAAAAAAACAATAAAATTACATTGTGTTGCAAAGTTACCCACTTTTGAGAGAGCCCTTGGTAACTCTTCACCATCTGTTTTGGAATTCTCTGGAGTAATTTTGTCTCATCTGCAAACTGTGCCACCTCAATTTTTTCCAGACCGTTTTGGAATATGTTGAACAGCATTGGATTCAGTACAGATCCCAGTGGCAAAATACACTGTTGATGTATTACCTTCTCTGTTCTGAAAACTATCTATTTATTCCTGCCTTTTGTTTCCTGTCTTAATCAGTTCCCTATCCATGAGGGATCCCTGTTTTTCCCATGGCACCTTACTTAGCTTAAGAACCTTTGGTGAGGGACTTTGTCAAAGGCTTTCTGAAACTTCATGGACAGTACAGCCAGTGCTTTTTTTCACACATAGTGCCACTCCTCCACCAACATGACCGATAACATGTCTGTTGTTCTTACATATTGTATACCCTCATATTCTCGTGCCCCATTTATCATCTTTCCATCAAGTTTCTGTGATTCCCTGTTACATCAATAGCCTCCATTTTAATACCAGGCACTCAAGTTTAGCCACCTTAGAATTTTGACTTCTACCGCTTGTCTACAAGCACTTGTCAAATCGAAGCTTAGCCTTGTTTCTGAGCAAGCAGCCATGCTGAGTACCATCAGTTTATAAACAATATGTGGGGGTGCATTACACTGTTTACAAAATGAAGAAAAATCATGAGCCCCTCTCTAATTTAGTACCAATAAAATGCAGTTGCTGATGTTTTTCATAATGCCGTTTAAAAGAAAATAAAAAAAGAAGGAAGGAAAACTACAAAAGGCCATACCATTTCCAGGAAAATGGCAAGTATGTGTCTGATGCCACTTGACCTTCCCCATCACGCACTCGCCTGTATGGTCCAGCACTTCAGGCTGCACGTTTTGCAGATAAAGGTTGATACTGACATTGCCAAAAGCTCTTCAAATCCAATCCGTCTTGCTTGTCTTTGTGATGAAAAGGTTTCATACAAATGATTTGAACCACAATGTGTACGTGTATGATACCCACTGCAACCCAATGATACAAGCGTGTAGGAAGAGTGAATCTAGGTAGAATTGGATCCGTGCTCCGTAGCATTGATTGATTGATCCAGCACAGTTACACTAGGCTGCGTCTTCATTTGTGCTATTGGATAGATTTTCATGTGTCTTTTTGGGAAAATGTGGACTGGTCAATATGTGTCCCCTGGGTGAAATTTTTAAAAGTGACTTAGGAGTTTAATTGCTATTGACTTTTACTGCACATAAAGAGCCTAGGTGTCTCTGAAAGCCCATTGGACTTGGGTTTGCGTGTGTCACTCAAGTACTGTTGAAGATTTTACCTGACACTTTAAAATATATTTTAATGACGTCTAGAGAAAGCTGATATTCTGGTTTATAGGATGCATCAGGAATACATGTTCTCTTATCTGCCCATGTTATCTAACAAGGGAGTTCCTCCACAAAGCAGATTCTTTAAGTCTCCTTGGGCTTTGGGTTCTGTGGACATGAAGGGCTTCTCGGCCAGGGTATCGGTGGTGGTTCTTTAGGAGACACCGCCACAGGTCCTACCTCTTCAGCTGGCTGTCCTAAATGAGCTGAGCTACTCCCTTTTATATCTGGTCCCCAGTTGGAGCATGCTCAGCAAGGCCCATAGGGCCATGACCTCCTCATCCCAAAAAGCAGGATTAACCTTCTCACCAGCAGGGCAGTGCTGAAGTGTTCCATCACACTGACCTAAATATTACTCGGCACCTATCAGCTTTTCCCTTATTCCCAATTTTTAGAAACATTTCTCTCAAAACTTTGTCAATTTTCCAGACCAAAATTCATCTTTGTTACCTGACTCTTACATTTTCCCAATGGCACGTGTACCGCAACACTTGGGCTTTGGGGTTTAAGCTTTCAATAGTGCTCTGAGAGAGGACCAAAGCAGTCCCCCTATGTGTGGCCAAATTGTGAAATATCTCCAGAATGATGCAGAGCATGTGCTGCTTTATTACCTGCCTGTAACCAGCCTGTTACCAGTCAGTTGTGTCTGGTTTTGAATTACAAGTTGAACCTCTCTAGTCTGGCACTCTCTGGTCTGGAAACATCCGTGGTCCAGCATGATTTTAGTTAGCCGGATGTGGGTTTATCATGTGGCCAAGTTTCCTGTGGTCCCCTAAAGTTTGTTTAGAGCCACCCGTCCTGGCTCTCAGTGTTCTGTGCTGTTATTCAGCTCTAATTTACCCTTAAACGTCTTCTAAGAGCTCAGTGAGCAGTGGAAGCATTGGTAATATTGCTAGTCAATATTGGCCTCCCATGGTTCGGCTAATTCTCTTATTCTGCACCAATCAGGTCCTGAGGGTGCCGGACTAGAGAGATTCAACCTGTAATAGAAGACAAGGACACAGAAACACAACCAATTCTTTTTTTTCCCCCACTGGCAATTGACACTGAAATAGGACATGTTGCATCTGAAAACCTTATGCTGCCAGAGAGAGAGAGGATGCAGGCAACTTAGTGCAACAAACAAAAAGAGGAGAAAATGAAGACCGAGTTGTTTTTCGAAAACAATAATTGCAATAAGTTAGTTAAAATAGCGACACAACAACACATTCATGGAGATTAAATCCTTTTTCATGTAGCTGGTATCTCACTGTTGTGTGATTTGAACCATTAGATTTTGAAGAGCAAACACTATGTAGCTACTAATGTGAATGCAAACAGGCTGTGCAATACTCCACTACAACTGGATATCTCAGAATGGCTGGTATTCTGCCTGTCAATGGGAGTCTCCATCAAATTGTGTACTGTCTCATTAAATCCTAGAGTGAATGAAATCCTATCAGCTTATCTTCTCCTTTCCTACTCTCCTTTGCTTTCTTTTCTCCTTTTCTCTCCCTTTTTTCTTTTTCCTTTTTCTCTTCCCTTTTTTTCTCTTTCTGTTCCTTCTTCTTTAAATCCTAGAGTGAATGAAATCCTATGAGCTTCTCTTCTCTCTTTCCTTCTCTTTCTCTTTTTTCTTTTCGGTTTTCTGTTTTGCTTTTGTGGGGTGTAATTACTGCTAATGCTCAAAGAGGCTAATGAGGACAATCGGTGCTTCTCATCTGAAAGATGTGGGTGATTTATGACTTTCACTTCAGTCTTTCTATCAAATGATACCTTTGCATTTAAATTATCCTTCTTTGCTCATCAATTAGCCTCTGCAGATAAGCCACCCAAAATGATCACTTTTCTAGTCTCAAAGAAAAAAAGGAAAATCAATTAAAAGAACCAGCTGGGATTTCCGATCTTCATGTTGCTTTTCTCCCGTCAGCCTTCATTGTCAGCCCTTCTCACCAAGATAAAAAGGTAATTTAAACAAGTCTCCTCTCTTCTTGGCTTGCATCACGTGGGAAACAAATGAAACTTTCTGTAGTGAAGGGTTACAGCTTTTCTCTGACAGTGACATAAGCATGAAGTCTTCAATACCTTCAACTGCAGGCTCTGTTTAGAACTAGAGCAGAATGTTTGCTGTAAATTTGGATGTTGAATAATGGCTTCAAAGGCTGTGGCCAGAAACCCTTTGGTCCCTCTAGTATTCACCCTTAGAGCTCATTTCACTGTGGGTACCTCAGTTAGATGACTACACTACTGATTCGCATGCAAGACACATATACTGTCCACATTTACTGCCCCTCTTCATTGCAATGGAGCACATTTTTAAAGGCACAAATGGATATTAGACTCCCATTTCTCAAAGGTTTTCATTCCCCAATGCCTAAGCACTGGCAATGACCAACCACAGTGAAGTTCTAACTGTAGCACAAATGAAGTAATTGCATACACTGAATGCCTTTTTAGGTAACATGGGACGAGTTAAATACTTTAATGTGTCAATGGAGGAACCAGAGATTTCATTTCTATCAGTTCTTGTTTCCCCATTTGTAAAACTTGGGGTGAAAGATACTCACTTCTTTGTGAAGTGCTTGGAGATCTACTCATCAGTGGTATATAAGCGCTAAAAATGTATATATTCGTGTATTGCATGTAACAAAAGCAACAAATCTTTCTTATAAAATGTTTGTTAAATATTTTACATTTCAGGTTCTATTCATATACAATTTTATACTCTGCATAGGGTGTAGTTTCACAGGGAGACCATGAAGCATTATACAAAGTTACCATTCATCACTGCATTAATGGTTTCCTCTGAAGGCAGCAGGGTGCTTGGATGATATATTTGAGAAAGGAGATGAAGTATTAAAAAGAAAAAGGCAGAGAATGAGTTGTTCTTCCCAATGCTTGTACTGGTGACGCTATTACCGCAGCTCAGATAACTGACAGCAGTTATTTGGAAAGTAAGAATAGAGCTGGACAAGGAATAGTTTTCCTTTCTTGGTTCTATTTTTTCTTCCTTCAATTTGGTCATTCAGTTCTTGCAGACTGCTAATGGAAACTATTTCAGGTTCATCAAAATACATTGTTTCAATTTGTTTGTTCAGATATCAACTATTTTTTACTGTCATTGGCTTAAATTAAAATAAAAGTCATTTCAAACAAAAACATTTTTTTCATTAAGAAAATGTTGAAGTGGAATTTTTTGGGGAGTAGTCAAACAATTTTCAGCACAAATATATTGCATCTGAACTCTTTTCTGTGAACCGATTCAACAAACTCACATTTTCTGATGCATGCTTTGATGGAAAAGTTTCTGACCAGTTCTAGTTAACAACTATAACGCTTGGTAACACTTTTTAGCTGTGTTTGTGTGTGGGCACGCATGCACGTGCACATATGTATTCAACAAATATGGATTATGTATTTTACTTCCCATAGCTGCAAGGAATTTTAATCATCATCCACACAAGCTGCAGGTATCTCTCTGACCTGTTCATTACTGAGACCCCAGCAATGGATATATGAAGTGTGACACTTTGAACATTTCAGCCAGCTACCCTTATGCCTTCATAATAGCAGTTATTCCACACATTCATCACATAGCTGGAAGTAACATCCATGTGATAATTTTCATTGGTCATGCACTTTTGCCTAGCCTGCCCATTGCTTCCTTCTTTTCCTGGGATTGATTCAAATATTCCAAATACTTGGAAATTGCAAACAGCCACTTTTTAAAACAAAATATAATATGACAGGGAAATATTCTCCCCTTTGACTCTTTTGCCAAGTGTCCAAGTAAACTGAAAAATGATCATATTTGCAGTATTGGACCATATGTGCATCTGATCTACGTTAACACCACAGTATCACTGATAATAGAGGTAAATAACATGTGCTCAGGGATGGGTTGAATAGACTTCATTAATATCATAACTAATAATATACTGCTGAAGCATGAAGAGTTAAAAATGGAAGTCAATTGGGAGAGGGCATGAGGGAGCCAATCAGGGCCCGGCGGAGCTATATAAAAGAGATGCTTGCCTGAGGGAGCTTGCTCTCTCTCAAAGCTTGGAGGGAGAGGGGACTGAGGGCAAGATACTTGGGATACAGCAGTGCTGCAGAAGGTCAAGGGAGCCAAGGGACCTTGGGCCTGACCAACTCCCAGGCTGAGTACCTGATACAGGACCTCAAGGAGGTATTAGGGCTACAGAGGAGCAGCCAAGGATAGGATGGGGAAGTGGGTCCCCCTCCCTTGCCAATGATGAGTGGCCATTTTCAGACTGTGGTTTGCTCCTGAGGGAAGGGGTTAGAACGTCAGTGAGTCACTACAGTGAGTGGTAGATTTAGGGATAATGGGGTTCCCTGGGAGGGGCGGAACCTGGACGCAGGCACTGCTAGAGGATAATAATCCAGGGCAGGGTGCCATGATCTAGAAGGGAGGAGGGGCTTGGGATAGTGGAGATGTTGAAAGGGCAGGTAACAGCAGGCAAGTCACTGTGGGAGAGAGCTCTAGTGCTGGAGAAGAGCTAAATCCCAGAGTGACCATCAGGAGACACCACCCTGGTGAGTCCAACCTGGTGCAACTGTAGACAATACAGGCCTCATAAAAAATGTGTAAAAAATAAGAATCAAATAAATCTAGACCAAAGGATTCAGAGATACTGAACAGGAAGATGTGACTTCTAAAGGCTGGTGACTGCATAAAATGTCTGTGGCTAAAGATGGTTCTGTGTTCTGATTTGCACTCTGCATTTACGGTTTTCAGATGCCTGGCTCCTAGTGATGAATGGGTGCCTAAAAGGAGGATGTTGTGTTCTGAAAAGCATCCATAATGCTTCTAAATGCGTGTGTTTTTGACAGTCACCATTTTGGCTGATGCATGTGAACAGAATTAGTACCTCCCCAAATGAAAAACGTTAGCCGTTCACACGTAAGCTAAAGAGACAAAGCTTGCTATCAGGGACTGTAACAGAGCCACCTTCTCCGTGAATGAGGTACAGAGCAGGAGATCTGAATTATGCTCAGCAGAGGGCTACATGTGCACCGCATATGACCTTCATACCATTGCAGCTTTTGTAGGCGAGATAGACTTGGCGCGTAGGAGCCCTGAAAAGTTCACCACCCGTCCAACAGTCACTTGTCACCGGCAGCAGAAGAACAGGGAGCTGCTGATGTGCCAATGTGACTCTAGTCTGGGTTCCACTGTGGCTTGTAGTTGACCAATTCCCAACATGGGATGGAAGTGAGCAGTGAAATAGCTCTGGATGTGAGGACAGCGACACTGTGGTTTTCTTGGTCATTCTCCTCAGGTAGAGTATAGGCGATGGAAATTGTGATAACCAGGATTGGTTCCTTTGGCCATCTTGGTCAGGATAAGGACTTCACATAATCTGGCAGGGACTAGAGTATTTTGGCTCCCTGGCTTGGTCAGATACTTCCACATCCAACCCCAAATGGTAGAAGGCAGGAGTGTGACTGGTGACTGATTTTCCCAAGACATGGATTCCATATTGCCCATCAGCTACAGCCGCCTAGTCTTATGAGGAAGATGTCTGATCTGTCACTTTATGTGGCTCCTTTGGGACATTAGAAACTAATGGAACAAGAGGATTTGTGTTGAGAGAATTCCTGATTATGTTGGTCTCGGACACTTGTTTGCAGAAATGCTGAAGTTGGGATCATCTTTTGGGTGGTGGACAAATGTTTCTAAAAATACTCTTTGTAACCTGCCAGTTGTTTGGAAGTTAGAGGAACGAATGATACTCTTTCCCAGTATTCCTCTGTACATAAAATAAGACATAAACATATGATGAACTACTGTAAACTAGTAGATGTGATGATGTTGCTGAAAATAATTCTGACTATCCAGATTGCCTGAAATTTCATTTTAGGGAAGAGAATATGTAATATAAACGCATTAATGCAATTATGAACTAAAGTTTGATAGAGACACAAGGTGGGTGAGGTAATATCTTTTATCGGAACAACTTCTGTTGGTGAGAGAGACACAGATTATTGGAAATCTTTAGTAACTGCAAGTTATTCCAAATAGAACAGGGCAAATGTTTTTGCCAAAACTTTTGTTGTTGTAAAATACAGATTGGGTGACACAAAAATATTGTGCACATTTGTATTCATTTCACCAAAAATGAATTACTTAATTTTGACATTTGAAAGAATTTGTTGTTGTTGTTGTTGTTTTTTTCATTTGAAATAACTTTTTGTTCCTTTTTATATAAATATATTTAGAATAAAATGTTTCATTTGGGGTCAAACAAAACATTTTGTTCAAATAACAAAAACAATTAATTGCCAGCAACCCAAAAAATCAATTATTTGCACTGCACTCTAAGTCCAAACAATAAACAGGCCACATCTTAAAATAAAAATTAAAAATATGTTTTTTATTGAGAGGAAAAAATAAGAGACTGCTGACAACTGAGACTTCTTTAACAGGATCTTGTCAGTCCTTTGAGGACTACAAATAAAACATCTCAAAGGTGCCAGATGCACATTATTATCTTGAAAACTGCTTCTACCTTCGGATAATTTATCTGTTAAATACACAGTTTTAGGGTTCCAGGAGTGCCTGGGCAGGTCTTGGGCTTCCAACCATCATGTGTTTCTGGTCAGAGACTCTTGTCCCATTTCCTTCTGACCTGCACAGCTCCTGCAAAACATTCTGATACTCCTCGCAAGTCAGTCTGGCTAAACGTCAGGTCTGTGCTTTGCTTTTTGTCAGAGGAGAATGACTGTTTTTACCACGAAGTGACCACACAGTTCTTCCCAAGCAAGCACAGGTACTCATAAGGCAAAAGCATGTTTAAAAAAAACACATACAATAATAAAACTTCCTATATGCTTGCTGGTAAATATACCGGAAGTCTTCTGCATCTTCCACATGCAGAATCCAATAGGCCAGTGGCTCTTAAGGAATGGTTGGTGAACAATCCCATCCATTTTGGTGAATCAAAACGAAGACCCCCAAGAGAACTCAAGGTCATCTTTTTATATCAAAAGCACAATCATTGTTTTCTTGTCTCTGGAAAACCTGGCCTGAACCAAAGCAAGGTTCCCTAGGGGCTGGAATTTCTCTGGAATGGTTTATAATCTCTGGAATAATCATCCCCTGATGTTCCTCTAGGAGCTGCGGTATCTCTCCCCCATGCAGTAGAATGCAGTCATTCATAAATTGAATGCCATGGTCCCCAAAGTCCATGGGGTTGCACTAGCTAACACCCCTTCCCCAGCCAGTACCATATGTTTATTGCACTCAAGAAGAAAAAGCAAAAAGGAATTCTGGCATGTGTGTCACATTAGGGCAGAAATCACAGGAGTCACTTTGTTTTTTAATGGACATGGCATACTGTGGCAAACACAGCATAGTTATTTAAAACAACCTCTTTCTAGATGCTGTCATTTTATCCTAGTTTGTACACACAGACAGACATGAAATAATATACTTTGCTGATAATCCAGCCTGGTTTTGATGGGATAAAAATCAAGATGTGGATATAAAAATATAGACACCATAATTCTTGGTCCAAACAACATAACTCCAATGTTAGAATTGCAAAGCACCTGTCAGTCAGAAAATCAGTTTCTTTTTCAGGAGGTGACAAAGTTAAACGGTGATTAAAAAGCAGGCTGTACAATGAACACCTGGCAGTCAGAGTCCCTTGAATAGAATATGGTGGCCTTTTCAAAACCCTGATGATAATTTACCCTGATGTGGAGTAATATACTCTCTTTTCTGTTCTCTCTGACATATTGCTAATTGTCTTTCTAACAAAACAATCCACTTCTAGTCTTCCAGTCTTAATTAAACTGTGTGCTGTCACTTCCCTGTAACTTGGCCTTGATCCCTTCACACCCCTGCCTTACTAAATCGACAAAGGCTACATGTTATACAGATGGACCATACCCCTTCCTCTCTGGCACCGGTTCCACATTGCACCTGGAAGGTCAGCTTAAGGTACGCAATTCCAGCTATGCAAATTGTGTCCACGCTGTGAGAAGCCGATGGGAGCAAACGCTGCCATCGGCTTCCCTTTCTACTTGCAAAAGGAGAAGTACCGGATGCCAGAGAGATCTGCCCTCAGCGTTCGATGTAGCGGGTCTATACTAGACCCGCTAAATCAAACACTAGAAGATTGGCCTCCAGAGCGTTGGTCTTCCTGTAAGTATAGATGTGCTCTGGGTGTCTTGCAGAAGATCTGCTCTGGTACTGCTGTTTGAGGAGGGGGAAGGGAGGGAGGCAGAATTTTGGAAGTTCATGGAATGGGGCGAGGCAAAGTCTTCCTGTACATTTTGGGGTGGGGCTGGTGAATCTACTGGCAATTGATCACTGTATAAAGAGATTGGCAAGGGACTGCATTCTTGAGGCTGGAGCTGCCATGTAAGTCTGGTACGACCCTTATAGTCTGTAGGGGAGGAGTCCTCATTTGTAAGCCTGCAGCTTACCAGCATGCAGCTAAGCTGGAGTCCTAGGAAAAGGACTTCCCCTATAATGTATAGTTCCTTCTCCTATGTGTAAGGGGACTGTTAGCCCCTTACTAAAACTCTGTCGGAGTTTTTGGTTTGCCAGCTCCCAGTATCAAAAGGGGAAGGGTCCATGAGACTGACAGACCCCAGAGACAATGGAAAGCAGCCAACACTTCAGCTCGGCCTGATTGACAGGTTGGACAGGCCAGTGAGGAAAATAAGAGGCCAGGCCCCGTCCTCCGTGTGAGCTGGGATTTTTCTGGGTCTCTCAGAGCAAGAAGTGAGAGCTAAGAGGGGCAAGCTGTGTGGAGAGGCAGTCCTACAGCAGCAGCGCCAGGCGCGCACAGCCCAAGGAATGCAAGCTGTGTGGAGAGGCAGTCCTGCAGCATCAGAGGCAGGCACACACAGCCCAAGGAGCGCAGGCCCTGTGTTGAGCAGCAGACTGGCAGTGAACAGAGAGCCAAAAGGGACAGAGAAACAATACAAGGAGCTGGAGACTGGCAAAGCAGCACAGCCTGCAGCTGGGTGTGGTGAGCAGCTGGGACCAGCAAAGTGGGGGGAGAGGCTCTGGGCAGGGAGACACCACCAGCCAAGAGGCCCTGCAGGCCAGACTGGGAGAGGGGTCCTGCCACCTAGAGCCTGAGGCCGTGTGGTCACTACCAGAGCAAGGTGTCCAGCCTGCAGCCCCCCCTGCAGCACAGCCAGGATCTATAAGGGACCTATAAGGAACAGTCTGTGAACTGTCCATACACACTGCAGACTGCTGTTTTGATGTCCCCAAGCTACAGAGCAGGACTGTGTGTTCTCATTTAACCATTCTCATTTTTTTCTTCTTCTTTTCTCTTTAATCAGTTGATGTTTAATAAATTGTATTTGCTTTGAACTTTATGAAATGATCACTGGGCCAAGAAAGCATGCAGTGTGAAGAGAGTACTCCGGAGTGGGGACACCCTATTCCCTGCCCCAAGTAACTACAAGGTCGGGGATTAAGCCCCAGGAAACCTGGGCCCAGCCTTGTTGGGGTTTTGAGGACTCTGCTACTCAGGAGAGTGGAAGGGGAGCCCTCAGGATCAGGGAGGCCGTGGGGTAAAGGAAGTGGGAGCGGGGACTCAGATCCTTTCGCTGATCCATTTCACTGGGGTAGTATAGAAGCCAGGAAAGTTCCTCACAATAGCGGGACCATTCCCCCGCTTACATTTGTCTTATTGCATTTTCAGACCATTTGGCTATAAACTTCTTCTGATGCTTTTTTCAGGGTGCAATACAATCTGCAAAACAGTGGTACTTCTGTGGTTTTGTTTTATATTCCTGTACTGATATGATCGTTTTTGGCAGCTGCAGAGAGAGATTTTTCCCCCATTTTCAATCTGTTCTTATAACTATGGACAACACATCTAAAAATCAGAACAGCATGCCATTCAAAATCCCAGAGCACTGTTCTTACAATGGGGAACTGTTCTCTTTATTCTTTAAGTGGAGCAAATGTCTTCAAAATTAGGCTGAATATCCAATAAGAATGGCTATCCTGGGTCAGACCAATGGTCCAGCCTAGTCTCCTGTCTTCTGCCAGTGCCCTGTGCCACATGCTTCAGAGGAAGCGAACAGAATGGGCCATTATCAAGAGATCCATCCCCTGTCATCCAGACCCAGATTCTGTCTGCCAGGAACAAAAAATTTCATTTGTTTGTATCCTGGCATATGAACTTCCCCATGCCACGTAATGAAATGGGCTTATTCCAAGATCATCTTATCCTTTGGCAACAGAGAATTACAAGTATGGCAGTGCCAGAAGCAAATCTAGTTTGTGATAAAGACATGTTCAGAAGAAGTCTGCTCTGGAAAATTAGGAAAGAAAAGAGGCAAATTTTGATCAGAAGTACAAAAAAGGGGACAAAATAAGATTGTCCATTGGTAGCAACTGGGTACCAGTGGCAGCTGTTCTCTAGTATAATTCTTAAGAAAATTACATGTCACTAGTGGAAGCTGCTCTGCCAGGCACTTCTCTTGAGAAACCCAGGTGGAGAAAGCTTTGTGTTGTAGATAATGCAGCATTTGGCCATGTTACAATTTCTTGGGGTGTTTCCCTTCTCCTGAAGGGAGAAGCATTGACTCTCTGGACTTGTGGTGAGGTCCCAGTGGAGTGATGGGTATGGGATCCCAGAACCATCAGGCACCCCTCCCTAAATGTGCTGCAAATGATTGATCAAAGGTTTGAGTGCTCCTCCACATATAGAACTCTGGGTGGATGGCACAAGCCTGAGTAGGGTTCAGACTATTGAATCTTGTATGAACACAAGGCTGGTTTGCTTAGATTCCCCCTAGTAGAGGATTGGCTGCTGCTGCCATTGGGCTGTTTTCTATCTTCTTCTGTGTTCAGGAATCTCAAAACAGGATCTAGATATTCTACCAGCATTGTCTCGGTTGTGCTGATGCCCCTCATGGGGGGGGGCCTTTAGCATTTGTCCTTCCATCTGTTTTTCAATCCCTTGCACACTTTGCTGCAAAATAGCACCTTTACCTGTTCTACTGGCCTCTATCCATGGTGGATCAACTTACGTTTATTCGATTGCTGCTTCAAGCCATGAATGTGACAGCTTTTGTAACTGTGCTTTGTCCCTCCCTTCCAGATTGCACGGCCTTGCTTTACTGTACCCTGGTTACATGTTGACTTTTTAGAGAGTAACATTCTTAGGCTAGATTTATCAAGTGTTTAGCAACTACAGTTGAGACCACATTTTCCAAAGAGCTCAGCTGTCCTGAGCTCATGAAATGTGGCCACATTTTTTTCCTACATGCTCACTACCCAGAAGCTGCCACGATCAAGGCTGACCCACAACATTTTGGCACCTGAGGCGGGGAGCTCAAATGACACCCCCATGCCTCCTCACTTGGGCCAAACCTTTGAAAGGTCTCAATTCTGCCTTCTTCCTGTTCCACTCTTCTCATGGTACTGCTCAGCTACCTACATATGCACCAGCAGCAGACACAATTTTCTATGCTCTGGGTCCTAATGGCGTTCCCCGCCCCCCAGTCTAGCACCTGAGGCAGCTGCCTCAGTTTGCCTCATGGTAGGACCAGCCCTGGCCACGATATCACCATGATCCAATGTCCCTCTTGAAAATCTGCCCATTTGTTTTGATGTAAGCACCTTGCAAGTCTCTCTGTGAAGAAATGTCCTGTCACAAAAAGCAATTTTTCTGATTGACATTGACAAATGTCATTTCCAAAATCGTGATGTGAAATGTCAGATTTTCAAGGCTAGATTTCCAAAAAAACTAATCTCCCAACAAAATGGAGGTGTTCAAAAATGCAGTGTTCCTTCTCTGATGTGATAAGATATTTGAAAATTACTTTCCATTCCCAATTGGAACGTAGAATAAAAATATTGAATATTTACAGAAAATGAAAAATTCAGATCGTGTTCAAATCAGAAAATAACTTTTTTTATTTTGAAACTACATTTTTCATTGTTCAGCGTCCTTTGAAAATGAGTGTCAGAAATCCAACTTGAAGCTTTCCTTATTTTTTTTCCAATTTGCAGTAGAAAATATCTAAGTATCAAAAATGCACCACAAAAAGAAAAATCCTTTTTACAAACAATATTGTTTTGATGAGTAAGTAGAATGTGAGCTCTTTGAAAAAAATCAGATTCCAGTTATGAATGTTAAGTACTTCTGAAAATGCAGGCCACTGGGTTTACTGTGTTTGTGTGTCATGGGATATGTTTGCTTGTTAGCCTCTGTGGTATGTTGGTTTGGTTTTCTTTGTTCGTTTGGTGGGGGGGGGGAAGGGAGGTTGGCAAAGGGATTCCATATTTCAGCAGAGAATTAGAGGGGAAGAATTCAAGACTAAAATGTTAAAGCACCTTGTTTAATGGTTCTCCCTTCCCCACCCCAATTTTCACTGGCATCTAACTCACGAGCGTGGAGTACCATCAGAGGAATCATGAAATTAAAAGCAAAGTTAACACCCACATCTCTCACTTTCTAAGCTTATTGCTCTATTAAACAACCTGGGGAAAAAAAAACGACACTCTGGGTGGGATAGAAATAAATATTTTAATTAAATTGCCTCTTTGGTTTTGCTGTGTGGGTAAGTTTTTATTCATTAACGATCACTGCCTAAACCCCAAGAAATCAATAGCAACTTTGAGAGCTGCTTTTTATTTATGTATTTAGTTAGTTTTCAGAAAGAGAAAATGTGTGTGAGTTTTCTAGTAGCATTGTCTGTGGAGGAGGGGGGAAAACCTGCAAAATGTCCAAGAGTGGTGTATAGAAGTCAGAATAGTATGTACAGAATAGCTTTCCTCATTATAAACTTGAGCGAAGTACATCTCACCAAAAGGAAGCATTCCTGTCTTTATAAGACATTTATTAAGAACCCCCCCCCCCATATATGATACATAGTACTTAAAGTTGACTCATGTGGTGGCGTGGGAACATTGGAGAAGAAACCTTCCTCAACAGTCTTTGGGAAAATTTCCATGAGGAGAATTAATCTATGATATTCAGGAGCCAGCAGATGGGGCCAGGAAAAAAACACTCCTACTCTTCATTAACTACTGTTATCAATTTTTAATTATATAAGGGTGAGCTAAATTCTATTCTGAACCATGCTGGATTGGTCAGGATAATGGAGGGTATAATGTAACGCCGACAGACCCTGGTGTCCTGCAGGCAGAATTGAACCTGGTACCTCTGAAGCTTAGTACATGAGCCTTTACAACAGGGGTGGGAAACCTAAGGCCTGGGGGGCTTGCCTGGATCTGGCCCCTGAGGCTTGGGTCTCCCCCCAGCACTGGGGAGCCCATGCTTTGGAGGGATGGTTTGGTTTTTTTTGTTTCTCACTTGTGTGCAGCCCCTGACTGATCTTTCTGCGGGTCAGTGCCCCTAACCCAAAAAGGGTTTCCCACCTCTGCTTTATGACACAAGCAAAAAAGCCAGATGGCTATTCAATCTGTAGAGCAGGCTCTTTATTCTTTCTGTAAGTGGTGTTGGTGCCACTATATGGAACGGTACATCACACCTAGGAAATGGATGGGCTATAAGGAGGGTGGTCATTAGTCTATTTCATTGTCCGTTTTTTGCAGAATTTTCAATGTGAATGGCTACGTTTAGGCTCCTACCTCCAAATACAGGCATCTGGATGAAAGCAGCTGGCCCGTCCCCTCCTCCCATAAATCCCCTTAATTTCAAGTTGCTGATGACTCTGCACTTCTGAAAATCAGACTCTTCATTTAGGTACCTTTTAAAAGAAGGAAGGTGGGCACAGATTTTCAAAAGCAATGTTGAAAAGCTTTTGGGGCCCATTTAGGCCCCTATAGCAAGTAACCAAATTTTCGAAAATACATCACAGCAAAGTCATTCTCTTTTCTCTCAGCAGGAGCTGACCACTTTTGGAAATTGTCTGCTGCCTTTTGGTACCCAAAGGGGCATTCTGGGGACCTAAGATCTTTTGAAAGAAAAGGGGATTTTGAAAAGTTGCTCCTGATTTTGAGTGCCTCTGTTATTAGATGACTTGAGATGGAAAGTGGCTTGTTTTTCAGAGAGATGGTGTTCATCATAGTCACTATGTCTAGGACAATGGCTTTGTTTTACCAGTATCATAGTATAGATTGGTCTTGTCGGTATTAGGACCCAATTGTGCCATTTAAAATGAGGGCATGCACACCTGGGTATGTACAGCTGTACCTGCAGCAGGCCCTCTTGAAGTCTGTCTACTTGTTGTAAGTAGCCGAATCCAACAGCTGATTTATATTATGTGAATCAGCATTTCTCACTGAATTTGATAAAAACAGCTCAAAGGCAAGCTTCCAGTCTGAACTGATGTTTCCATCCTTTCCAGACATGCCGGGCTAGGTGTAATTAAAGTGCAGTCAGCCGCCAGATGCGATGCCCGTCTCCCATGAATGTTTGTGGCATGGCAGTGGGTGGAAAGCTGCATGTTGTCAATTTCAGCCAACTTGGAAGTTAATGAAGCTTAAAACTTACTTGGCAGGTGACAATGGAGATCAGTACAAAACGAAACCAAATTGCTATTTTTGTAAGTGTCGCATGTACTCTCTAGGACCAAGATTTATAAAAAGAGGGGCTTCAAATTAGGCTCCTAAATGAATAATTAGGTGCCTGAGTAAGTGGCCTATTTGGAAAAGTACTGAGAGCCCATCAACAACCACTGCTTTCTGTGGGAGAGGATAAGTGTTCTGCTTCTCTGAAAGTCAGGCCTTTTGAGTCAGGATAGGCACGACTTGGTCCAAAAACAAGTTTGGGGGCTCAGTGCAGGAGTAACTGGGTGACATTGCATTGCCTGGGATAGTCAAGAGGTAAGACTGGATGATTCAGTGGTCTCTGAGGGCCTTAAAAGCTAAGAACTTGAGCCCAAATTGAAGCCCCATGATTATAAATAACAGCTTAGATACATTATCATGACCATAATGCAATGGGTACTAATAATGTACTGGATTCTACTTGGCCTTTACATTGGGGAACAGTGATGAGGGGAAGGTATGGCATTTTCACTTCCCCTTGGGTAGCCTGCATCAATGCCAGGCCGAATCTTACTTCATCGTCTCCATCGTTTCCCACAGAAAAAGGGAAGAAAGGCAGGTTGTAGACACATCTGCCCCCTCTTTGACAGGAAATGCAGCCTCCCAATGCTAGGGAATCCAGTTCTACTTTAATCACTTATGCAGTGTGGAGTCAACCAGCTGTACCAATAGGCAATGTCTACTCTACTGTTTCTTACATCTGTATGTTCAAGCAAATATTTTCCCAGAATAATGTAATGTTGTGTTCAATGTTATTTTATATAGACCCATAATCAAAATGTTATATTCCTAGCTGCTCAGTTCCCCAGGGGGGATAATTCTACAGGATCTTTACAGAGCATTCATAAAACTGAAATACGCACCTGGGGAAGTGAAAAAACAAATTGACAGAGCCAAAAAAGTACCCAGACATGAACTATCTCGATAGACCCAAAAGAGAAAATAACAGAATTCCGCTTGTTGTTACCTACAGTCCACAACTCAGACCCCTCCAACGCATTATACACAATCTACAACCCATCTTGGAAAATGATCCCTCACTCTCAGGGGCCTTAGGAGAAAAGCCTATTCTTGCTTACAGACAACCCCCTAACCTGAAACGTATTCTTTCTGATAACCATGCCAAACAACCACATCGTAAGCCTCCAGGAACGCAGCCCTGCGACCAAAAAAGATGCCAACTCTGCCCACGTATCTACACTGACGAATTGATTACTGGAGCAAACAACATAAGCCACAAAATCAAAAGGTCATTTGACTGCTCATCTAGTAATTTGATCTATGCCATCAAATGCCAACAGTGCCCCTCTGCTATATATATTGGTCAAACTGGACGTTCTCTGTGGGAAAGAATCAATGGACACAAATCGGATATACGTAAAGGGAATACTCAGAAGCCAGTGGCAGAACATTTCTGCTTACCTAACCATAATCTAACAGATCTGCAGGTGGCGGTCTTGTCACAGGCCAGCTCCTCAAACCAAATCCACAGGGAAAGCTTGGAAGTACAATACAGATGCAAATTCAATTCACATGCTAATGGGCTCAATGGAGATACAGGATGGTGGAGTCTTTATCACTGAAGGTGCTAACAGCTTTCTGAATGGTATCCTTCCTACCTTAGCAATCTATCTACTGACTTTGATTTTTATCTGCTCAGGTTTAGCATCCTTTCTCCAGATACTTTAAGAAAAAAGGAGGGGGAAAGGAGGGTGGGAGACAGAGCATTTTTCTCCCCCAACCCCCTTCTCCTATTTATTTTGAGTTTTCATTTCTCCTACTCATAACTCTGGTCATCTGAAGAAGTGGGCTGTGCCCACGAAAGCTCATGATACCATCTACATGTTTTGTTAGTCTATAAAGTGCTACCAGACCATTTGTTGTCTTTTTCAATAACTGACCTGACATTTTCTTTCCTTTGGCTTTGATCCTCTGCCTCTAGCAGAAGCACATTCTGAGCAGTTACAAGGACTTTGACTCACATAATCTGGCACAGTTTTTTAATCAGTTAATGGTCATTACTATTTTTAGTAGTATCATAGCACCTAGTAGCCCTAGTTATAGACTAGGAACCCACTTGGCTAGATTCTATGCAAATGTGGAACAAAAAGACAGTTCCTTCCCCAAAGAGTTTACAGTCTGAATATCATAAGAGCTAATAGATGGATACAGATAGACCAACAAAGGAATACATGGAAACATGATACCAGCCATCTAAACCTCATTAAGTTGTTTGTAGATGTCATGGAGAGTTTGAAGGAGGATAATGATGTGGTTTTATGGGTATTTATGCTGAGCCGCCCTCCCACCCCCAAACATGAGGTGCAGCATGGAAGTTAGAACAAAGGTGCTTATTTGGAAACTTGACAAGTTGGGATGGAGAATTGCATCCTGGGTTGAAGCTGTCTGAATTGGAGATCTTGTCTTTCATTCTTGTTCTCATTTACATGTTTCATCTTCTTTAGAGATCCCACCATCACGGTCTTAGATCTGTAACCGGAGACTGTGATTTTCTGGTAGATGCTATGGTGTGGAAGTCATTCCAAAGTTTAGATAAATAGGTAATTTCAGGTCTGGATTTGGATTGGAAACACACAGGCTACGTCTAGACTGGCATGATTTTCCGAAAATGCTTTTAACGGAAAAGTTTTTCCGTTAAAAGCATTTGCAGAAAAGAGCGTCTAGATTGGCATGGACGCTTTGCAAAAGCACTTTTTGCGGAAAAGCGCCCATGCCAATCTAGACGCGCTTGCTCAAGAAAGCCCCGATCGCCATTTTAGCCATCGGGCTTTTTGCGCAAAACAATTCTGGGTTGTCTACACTGGCCCTCTTGTGCAAAAGCATTTGCGCAAGAGGGCTTTTGTCCGAACGCAGGAGCGTCATTGTATTTTAAGAAGCACTGATTTTGTACATTACAAAGTCAGTGCTCTTGCGAAAATTCAAGCGGCCAGTGTAGACAGCTGGCAAGTTTTTCCGCAAAAGCAGCTGCCAGTCTAGACACAGCCACAGGGTTTATAAAGAAATGTGAATCTATGCCACTCTCTGGTCAAATATTTGTAGCAAATACCGAGGATTATATAAAAACAGGGAAATTCAACACTAACCAATTCTAAGGTTCTGACACTCAATAAATATTTACAAGAGATTTTAAATAAATGATGAGCTGCTACTTTTTCAGACACCTGCCTCTGATAAAATCCTTATCCAAGCTGCCTGTGGTTATAGAGCAGACATACTGATTTCAGGTCATCATTGAGTTGGCGAAAAGGGAAGTTGAATAATTTGGCTGAAAGCATTCTAAAATCTTGCTTATAACATAATCATTGCAGCACTAACATAATTAATGGTTTAATCTAGCTTCTGACATCCAACCGGAACTACAGGCTAAAATCTGTAGTTTCATATTGATCATATTAATTTTTTCTTCTTAACTTTTCATAGAACCAATCAGGCAGTAAATTAAAAAATTGATTTATAGTGATAAATATAGTTTGATAAATGTTTTTAATGGTATTTGTCACAAAATATATATGGAGATGTGAACCAGTAGTAATCTAGATTTAAAAAAATGGTTTAAATGACAGTCTCTATGGAAATTTGAATAATCATTTAGATAAAATTTTCAATTTAGAAAAAATGAAACCAATTCGGCTTTGTTAAAAATGAAAAATGTCAACAATTTTTAGTGCCAATTTAAAAAAAAATTGGATCAGAAAAATGAAAAATATCAGCCAGTTTCTAATCTTCAGATTTCCTCAATGCCTCAGGTGAACCTTTTATACCACCCCTCCATACAACAGGCCATGGGGATGTGGTCCATGTTACTTACCGCTGTGTTGACCAGAGCATTCACAAAATCCCAACCTACATATCTGCAACTAACATATGTAGCTACAATGCTTTGGAATAAAGATTTGAAAAATGGTCAGGCAGGAACTCCTTCCTCTGAGGACTAGCCAGCGAGCCTTCGGGATTAATTAGTTCAGCTGGGTTGTAGGAGGACAGCCAAATTGGCATGTGACAATCCCTTTAACAGTATACCCAAATTTGTCCAAGTTATAAATATGTGCTTATGTTTCCTTTGTTAAAAAGTGGGGGGCATGGCTATCCCGCTTTGAAAAATGGAAGGAACCATGCTCCACCCTTGATTATTATCAGTGTCTAGGCCCCCTGCATTTTTTTTTTTTTTTTTTTAGAAATTGGAAAGTGGGGTACTATTTGAAGGTACTGGGAGAGGTGAGTTGGAAGGTGTGAACTAAGAGGCAGGGGGTTGGAGAAAGAGAAAGAACAGCCTTATGGGGAAGGTACTTGAATTCTGCATGAGTGAATGTTGTCTATCACTGCCTCCACCACAGAATTCCTAGGCGATGTTGGTCATGTTACTTAAATGAAACTTTTCACAGTTGATCACTAAGTGCGTGTCCATTCTCTGCGAATCCACAGGGGAAGCTAGGGTGTGATTTGTGGATATGCTGAGTGTTCACATCTGCAGTTCAAATCAATATGCTCTGAGCTTTGACTGTATTAGGTGCGAGATGATGTTAGGAGGAGGAAGACCAATGAATTCATGAGACTGTTCTGCAATGACTGGTATGACAGGGTGGTCAATCAAGTGGTTGCCAAAAGCTTCAATGGTGTGATATGATCACTAATAATGGACATTAAAGTCTGAGGTAGACATCAATCCAGATGGCACTAAATCTGCAAGGAAGCTACGCCCCTTTGGGATCAGCCAGGATAGCTGTAGGTGTTAAGAATCTCAAATTGGGCACTCAAAATTAGTGGTTACTTTTCACCTTAATCTCTCTTTGACTCCATTTGCCATCTGTAAAATAGGAATAACAACACCCCGCCATCTCACAAAGTATTGTGAAAATGATTGTGAAACACAGATACTGTAGTGAATACAGCTATAGAAAAGCCCATAAGCAAATGAATAACTCTGTCTTCAGTGGGATTTGAATAATGTGCAGTCAGGGGGAGAAAAAAAATGTCGAGTAGGCGCTTAAGTGAATACCATCCATCTTGTGCACTGAATGAGACTTAATCTCTTAATACTGACACTTCCTCATTTTTGAATCCTTGACTTTGCATCTTTAGTAATGAGATGTTAATGATTTTTTTTGCAAGTAATACAAAATATAACTTGGGGAAACTAAGAAGTTGTCCCTCCGAGGAGATACCACGGGGTGCAGAGGGTGAGTGCAACCTTTGGAAATCAAGCCACTTTCTTACGGGCAAAGGATGTATGTGACCACCAAATTATAGTATTCACTTTTTTAAAAGAAGGGCCTTTAATCAATAGTAATCCAGTTCCTGTATTAAGCTACAAACAATGGAGGGGCTTGGGGCTTACATGACACTAGAGTGTACAAGAGTCCCTCACACTCCTACTTGTGCAAGAGTAAGGGATCTTCCCAGTAACAGCACCAGCTGCTTCCCGGGGGTGGGGGACGGGCAGAGGGATAAGGGAGCAGGGAAAACCGTGGTTCCACCCTCCCCTATGCTCCAGCCAGTTCAGCTGACCGGCCCCAAGGGATAGGGTTACCGACCGTCTAATGGCACAATCCCAAAGAGCTTTCCCCTGCCCCTACCTCATCCCTGCTCAGAGGCCCTGCCTCTCCCACTCACTCCTTTTCTCCATTCCTCTGTCACTTACCCTCACTCACTGTCCCCAGGCTGGGGAAGGGTGTTGGAGTGCCAAAGGGGGTGTGGGCTCTATGCTGGGAAGTGGGGTTGAAGGTTTTGGAGTGTGGGAGGGGCCTCTAAACTGAGCCTTGGGCAGGGGGTGGGGTGCAAAAGGGGGTGTGGTCTATAGGAGAGAGTTGTTGTGGGCTGGGCCTCAGGGCTGGGGCAGGAAGGGATGAAGAGTGCATGCTCTGCTGGGCAGCACTTACCTCAGGCAGCTCCCGGAAGCAACTGGCATGTCTGGATCCTAGGCTCAGCGGTGGCCTCGTGCTTTGCACACTGCCACAGCCTGGAGGTGTCACCATAGCCTGTAGGCTCCATCCCCTCAGCTGCCACTGGCTGTGGTTTCCAGCCAATGGGAGCTGCAGAGTTGGTGTTTAGGGTGGTGGCTGCCTCTAAGCCTAGTTGTTTCTGGGAGCTGCACAGAGCCAAGGCAGTAGGGAGCCTGCCTTAGCCCCACTGCGCCATCGACTAGACTTTTAGCAGCCTATGAAAATCTCCTGGAGACTTCACGAGCCTCCCAGCCAATGTAGAAGGGTTAAATGTGAAATTATGCTCTGAATGTGAAATTATGCAGCTGACCGTTCACAGCAGCTGGATTGCCCTGGGAGACATAATGCCTTTTATTAGCATGTCTTGACTGTGTTGTTAACCTGGGCTTTTCTCTGTTTTTTTAACCCACCATTCACTCGGGGGGGGGGCCGAGGGAAAACCCACTCATGGGGGGTTTGGAAGTGTTTTGAGATCAGGCTAGCATACCTGGCTGGAAATGTGGGTGAAGGCCTAGATTCAGCTGTAACTTAGACTAGAACTCACCCACTTCGTAGTGAGGAAGTAGATCGAATCATCTGAGTTCTGATAGCCAAGGCCCTACCAAATTCACAGCCATAAAAAGAGCATCGCGGATCATGAACCCTGGTCTCCCCCTGTGAAATTTGATTTTCTATGTGCTCTTATCCTGTACTGTACACATTTCATGGGGGGAAATCAGCATTTCTCAAATAGGGAGGCCTGGCCCAAAAGGGAGTTGCAGGGTGGTCACAAGGTTACATTAGAGGGATTGTGGTATTGCCACTCTTTCTTCTGCACTGCCTTCCGATCTGAGCAGCCAGAGGGGGCAGCAGTTGGTGGAGCACTCAGCTCTGAAGGCAGCACCCTACTAGCAGCAGTGCAGAAAGGTTGGCAGCACCATACCATGCCACCCTTACTCCTGCGCTGCTGCCTTCAGAAGTGGCCAGTTGTAGCGTGATGGCTGCTGACTGAGAGCCCTCCTCTGCAGGCAGCAGCACAGATGTATGGGTGGCAATACCATACCAGGCCATCTTTACTCTGTGCTGCTGCTGGCAGCAGTTCTGCCTTCAGAGCTGGGCTTCTGGCCAGCAGCTGCCTTTCTCCAGCTGCTCAGCTTTGAAGGCTGCCAGCAGCAGCATAAAAGTAAGGGGAGCAGTACTACAATACTCTGTACAATAACCTTATGGAAGCCTCTCTCCCAATTTCTTTTTGGGCTAGGACCTTTCCAATTAGACCACTATGGAATTTCAGATTGAAATAGCTGAAATTATGATATTTTCAAATTCCCTTGAATGTGAAATTTGGCCAACATGAACCGAGAATTTAGTAAGGCCCTTCTGACAGTCTTCCAGTGCTTTCCCACAATCCTCCTCCCAAGAGCAGACACATTCTCCCTAAATTGACACCAAAGCAACATAGAAAATTAGAGAGTCTCAAAACAAAGAACTCTTCAGTGACTATACCCTCAGATGCAAAAGACCTCCATGCTGCTCTTAGGATATCTTGGCTTCCACCAAACTATTTATTTCTGAGCGGTGCCTGTGCAGGCACTGTAGCCCATAATGAGCAGCACACATGCAGCTGCAATTTAAACAACATTAAAAAGCAGATCATCTAAATGCTTCATTCTTTATTTATTGCCACGGCCCACAATGGGGGTGCCAAGTTAAAATCCATACAACTAAGACAATAATTTACCAAGAGTGCTGACCTCTTTGTTCTTTAAAAGATGAGAGACACATTTTTTGCTAATTAATAGAAGTATATTGCAGTGAGATCCGTTAAATTAGCATTGCTTACCTTGTTATTTATTAGTCATTGTGAGAAGAATTATTATTTTGTTAATAGACAGCATCTGGAACATTTAATATTCTAAGTCTTATATTCACTCTCCCAAAAGCTGAAAATGGAAATTCTCTAATTAATGTATCCCATGCCAGGCAAGTGAAGCAAGTCATATTGACTAAGCAGACATGGAAATCTGGCATTTATTGATCAGAGGACGGAAACAGATCCTGAAAGTACAGAGCAATTTAACACATCCTGCCTGGACTACAAAACTCTAGCAAATGAACATGTGTGTAGAAAAGCAATCAAGAAAAAAATTGCAAATATTGCACTTCCAACTGTTCAGTGGAGAGTTAAGAAAATGACAGGATGGATGTTGCCAAATTTTAAAAAAAAATCAGTATTGTCTACTCAGGAACATTTTTTTTCTTTAAAAATAACTTTTTTCATATACATGCCACCTCACACAAACACATCACTCAAGGGACACAAATACAAAACCGTAATGACTCCCAGATCTTCGTGGCATTCACATGTCTACCTGCCATGGATTTCAATGGGAGAAAGGCAGAGGAGAAAGTAAGGCAGAATTATCTCAGGTTTAACTGGTAATTCGAAGTAAGGGGTTTATTTTGGAATCACCCTTCTCTGCCGCGTGTAGACGCGGGCAGTTCTTTCGGGCTAGTCAATTTCCAAAATGGCAACTGCCCGGGAACATGCTAATGAAGCGCGGGATATTTAAATCCCGCGCTTCATTTGCAATTTCGGTCGCCCTCATTAGCCTCCCTAGTTCGAACGAGGGGGCTAGTGTAGACATACCTGAAGAGTATAGCTTGCTCAGGAAGAACAGGCAGTGGGGAAAAAAAAGGGAGGAGATATTGCCTTGGGTGTTAAAAACGTATACTCTTGGACTCGGGTTGAGATTGGACGAGGAGACAGATTTGTTGAAAGTTTGAGTAAAGATAAAAGGGGTTAAGAACAAGGGTGGTGTTATGGTCTGGGATCAACTACAAACCGTCGAACCAGGAAGAAGAGAGAGATAAAGCTTTTTTTAAACAGCTAACAAAATCCTCCAAAGCACAGGACTTGGTGGCGATGGGGGACTTTAGGCATCTGTTGGGAAAATAACACAGCAGGGGAAAGATTACCCAACAAGTTTTTGGAATGTATTGGAGGCAGCTTTTAATTTCAGAAGGTGAAGAAAGCTATTAGAGGAGAGAGTGTTCTAGATTTGATTTTGACAAAAAGGGAAGAACTGGTTGAGAATTTGAAAGTAGAAGGCAATTTACGTGAAAGTGATCATGAAATGGTAGAGTTTATGACTCTAAGGAATGGTAGATGGGAGAACAGAAAAATAAAGAAAATGGATGTCAAGAAGGCAGACTTCAGCAAACGGAGAGAGTTAATAAATAAGATGCTATGGGAAGCAAGGCTAAAGGTACATCTTTACTTGCCACTCTGGAGATTGACATTCTGGTGTTCAATTTAGCGGATCTAGTATAGACCCGGAAATCAAACACTGAGGGCAGCTCCAGTCGGTGCCTGTACTCCTCACAATTGCGAGGAGTAAAGGAGTGTTTGCTTTCATTGGCCTCCCGCAGGGGAGATTACACCAAGCCTGGCTTAAGATAAGTAGCTGGAGGAGTGTACATTAAGCCCATCTTCCAGGTCTAGTGTAAACCTGGCTTAAGTGGAACAAAAAATTGAAGACTGTTGGCGGTTTTTCGAAGAGACATTATTAAGGGCACAAGAGCAAACTATCTCACTGTGTATAAAAGATAAGAAGTATAGCAAAATGCCACCCTGGCTAAACCAGGAGATCTTCAATGATCTAAACACCACAAGAGTCCTACAGAAACTGGAAATTAGGTCAAATTACAAAGGATGAATATAAACTAAGTATGTAGGAACAAAATTTGAAGGGCGAAAGCACAAAAGCAGATCAAGCTAGCTAGAGACATAAAGGGTAACAAGAGAACATTTTACTAATGCATTAGAAACAAGAGGAACACCAAGAACAGGGTAGGATCATTACTCAATTGTGTGGGGAGGAGGGAGAAACAGAAAATACGGCACTGATGCTTAGTGCCTTTATTTCACTTTTCACCAAGACGGTTGGTGGCAATTGGTTGTTTAATGTAGTGAACGCCAGTGAAAATGAGGTAGGATCAGAGGCTAAAATTGGAAAAGATCAAATTTAAGATTATTTGGACAAATTAGATGTCTTCAAGTCACTGGGGCCTGATGAAATGCTCTACTCCACACTGATTAGGCCCCGACTGCAGTACACCGTCCAGTTCTGGGCTCCACGTTTCAGGAAAGATATGGACAAATTGGAAAAAGTCCAGAGAAGAGCAGCAACAATGATTGAAGGTCTTGGAAACATGACTTAGCAGAGAAGAGTGAAACAATTGATTTGTTTAGTCTGGAAAAGAGAAGAGTGACAGGGAACAGGATAACCATATTAAAGTACCTAAAAGTTTGTTACAAGGAGGAGGGAGAAAAATGTTCTCCTTTAACCTCTAAGGATACGACAAGGAGCAATGGGCTTTAATTGCAGCATGGGAAGTTTAGGTTGGACATTAGGAAAAACATCCTAAGGGCTTGTCTACACTATGGAGAAGGTCGATCTTCCGGAGGTCGATCTTCTAGTGTTTGATCTAGTGGGTCTAGTGAAGACTCGCTAATTCAAACGGAGAGGGCACCTCCATTAACGCCCGTAGTCCTACTCCTCATGAGGAGTAAGAAAAGCCAATGGGAATGTTTGCTCCCATCAACCTCCCACTATGTGGACGGCACGAAAACGCAATTTAAGATACATCAACTCCAGCCACATAATTAAGTCAACTTTCCCTTTTAGTGTAAACCTAGCCTTACTGTCAGGGTGGTTAAACTGGAATAAATAGCTTAGGGAGGTTGTGGAATCGCCATCACTGGAGATTTTTAAGAGCAGGTTGGACAAACTCTGGTCAGGAGTAGGTTATAATACTTAGTCCTGCGTGACTGCAGATAGCTGGACTAGATGACCTCTTGAGTGCTCTTCCAACCCTCTGATCGGAACTGTGCTGCTGGACTGTTGCAGAATGAAGGTCTGGCTCCTCAAAGTTGCTATCATCAGCATAAAGCTGATTTTACCAGATAAAACCCCTATTTTCATTGCTGAGTCTGCTTTTATGCATTTCAGATATCACAGATTTTGCTGGATTTTCAGCCAGACGTATATAAAGGAAAATGCACAGCTTTATATATTTCTGCTCTACTCCTAGCCAACACCTCTCCGAACAGTTTGTCGCCCATTTCATTCAAATTCTCCCCCATGTGTCAACATAAGACACAGTGTGTACGCACTTACATAAATCACTGGGGATTGTAAATTGTTTGAAAACCCTCAATGCCACAGTTAATCTGAGCAGGAATCAATTCACTGCAGTTTATCAATGGAATTTAGCAGATGTGTAATTAACATTTAGAAAGTTTTTTGCATCTATCATCAGCATATTATTTTCCCGTGGTATTACTGCTGCAGTAGAGAATAGAAAACTTCAGGACAGCTACAGAACAGGCGCACACAGAAGCTAGTCATAAAGACTCTCTGTAAAAGCTTCTTCTGCATAAAAAGGTACAATTTCAAAAATTGAACTAAAGGACATTACAAAGGCTTAAGCTTCAAATATTGAGCACTGGTCTGTATTTAGAGCTTAACCTCAGAGCCACTAAATTATTCCGTTTTCAAAATTAGACTTTCTGACAACTTTTTTAAGCCTTGTTCGGGGAGGATTGGATACCTGACAGCGTTGGCAATGCAATATGGTGCCTTTCATTAAAGTCCCGGGTTCAGTATTGATGGTAAATTAAAAATGCCTTGCTAACATTTATGACCTATGGGCTGCAGTCTCAGCTCAGTTTCTGATGAACAGGTTTAAAAAAAAAAGAGCAGTCCTGTAGCACCTTAGAGCACGTCTGCACAGCAGGGGTAAAGCCAAAATAAGCTGTGCAACTTCAGCTATGTCAATTGCTTAGCTTAAGTCAAAATAGCTTATTTTGGCTTTTGGTACTGTCTACACAGCAGGAAGACCGGGGAAAAGCACTCTTCCTCCAACTTCCCTGACTTCTTTTAAAATGAGGGTTACAGGAGTCGGAGTAAGAAGTCTGCCAGCTTGATATAATTTCAACATTATGTTGAATAACTGCTTGTAGTGTAGATGCAGACCATGTTGTTTTGGAATAATGTGTGTTATTCCAAAATAACACTGCTCTGTAGACATACCTTTAGGGTGCATCTACACACCGGGGCTTACCTCGGAATAAGCTACGCAAATTGAGCTACGTCAATTGCGTAGCTTATTTTGAAATAGCTTATTTCAAAATTGGGAGTGTTTGCACAGCACTCTTCCTCCGACTTCCCTTACTCCTTGTACAATGAGGGTTACAGGAGTTGGAGTAAGAAGTCCTCCAGCTTGCTAGTATTTTGACACTATTTCAAAATAACTGCCTGCTGTGTAGACACGGACTAAGTTATTTCAAAATAATGCTAGTTATTTCAAAATAATGTTGCTGTGTAGATGTACCCTTACGGTAAGTCTACACTACAGCCTCTCTCCGAGTTACGAACGAGTTACGGACCAAACACTTGGCCGTAACTCGATCTATTCATAACTCGGACCCCATTGAGTTACACGTGACCGCGCTGTTTGTAAGCGCGAGTCGTGTTCGTAATTCGGGGACCGCCTTTACGACTGCTTCATGGGAGCTTTGGTCGTAAGTGCGAACAGTCGTAACTCGACCGTTCACAACTCGGAGAGCGGCTGTACAAGCCTCTTTCAAAAGAGGCTTTTTCAAAAGAATCTTTCGAAAAAGCCTCTTTCGAAAGAACGAGTCTAGACAGCAACCAGTATTTTCAAAAAAGAGAGCCGCTTTTTCAAAAGAGAGCACCCAGGCAATCTGGATGCTCTCTTTCGAAAAAGCACTGTTTGCATTCAATAAAGCCTTTTTTCGAAAGAGCACTTTTGAAAAAAGGCATTATTCCTTATAAAATGAGGTTTTCCGAGGTCGAAAAAACTGCCTTGTTCTTTCAATTTAATTTCAAAAGAATGCTGCAGCAATCTAGACACAGGTGAATTTTTTTCACAAAAAGGCCACTTTTTTCGAAAAAAACCTGTAGTCTAGACACACCTTTGGAGACTAACATATATATCATGAGATTTTGTAGTGTTTACATTCAAAGTCACTGTGTTAGCATTCTGGAGAACTACAAAGCACTCTTATTTAAAAAAGATGAATACCATCTAGTTAGGTTTTGAATATGTAACCTGGTTAACAACATTTTTTAGGGGCACTACAGTCTTTTGAAGTAAAATATACTTCGGGAGCTGTGCTCCTTTGACTTCGGGAAGATAGTCTTCACATACTTACTTAGGTAGATCTAAACACAGAATCTAGCCCAAAATGAAGAAGTGAGAGCATAGGTTGCTTCTTTTGTGTCCACTGAAATCAGTGAACCAGATTCTAAACTGCTGCAAGTAAGCATAGTTCCATGAATGCCAATTAATTGATTTACACAAGCTGAGTAATCTTGCCTATCAGCACAACACCTGTTAACTTCAGTGAACACAGGGCCAAGCCTAGACAGAACACACTGCAGTGTGAGAGGAGGTGAAGCTGTATAGCTTCAAAGAGAGCTGTACCAAGGCACTCCATTTTGTGTATTTTTTTTTTTAAAGAGGTCTAGAGATGAGTTATTTGCTTCTGCATTCCCTTACACAGAGACTATGAAAAAACCCTCCAACTCCATTAAAATTTTAAATTGGAAGAAGCTGTTTATGATGGTGGTGCTAGCGGCACATCTGGAACCTGGTAAGTGGGGGAAAAAATCTGTTTTGTAGATGTTTTCCTGTGTCTTTCTAAGTGTGCTCTCTAACTACAAAGCTTACTTTAGCTTTAAATCTCCCACATAGTACTGGGATGCCACTGTAACAACCCTGACTTATTTGTCTAGTGTCTTACAAAATGTGAAGGATCTTTTTGGAGAGAACTTTCTTGGATGAAAACTGGTGTGTGGAAACTAATTCATAGCTAAATCTCTATGTCTGTATTTTCCTTTTACTTGCACTTATTCATCCAGATAGTCCCATTGATGCCCAGGCTGCTGAAAGTTGCCCCAAATCTGGTATTGTTGGTGGAACATAAGAAGGTGGGGTAGGCCATAGTAATTGTATTATGATCTGGAGAAAATACATGGGCCTGCATTAGTCAGGTTCATGCTCAGATGGAGCAAGTGTTGTCCAGTGCTGAGAGAGAGGCTCAAAAATCCAGATAGCTGGACACTCTTCTCAGCTTCATTCCTGTTTCAGTGGCTTTGTCAGTGGCTTAAAGTGTAGCGAGCTGCATTAGAACTGGGAGAGAGCTCTCCCACCAGTGCATGGAAACCATCTCTGCGAGGGGGAGTAACTAACAGAACTGGATGCACAGCTCCTAGCACTGTAGCCTGGTTCATGTGAGTGCTTTACAGAGCTGTAATTGCTGTGCTAGGGGTGTGTGTATGTGTGTTTTCACATCCCTGAGCCAGAAAGAGACAGCACTGTAAAGTGCCAGTGTAGAATTGGCCTCTGTGTGCCCTTGTGTAAATCCCCTGGAGGCAATTCAGTAAAGTGGGGGAATGCTTTGAAATCCTGTCCTACACACTTTCAGTGCAAATCAAACTCTGATCCAAAATTGTGGTATTAACTTCTTAATATTTAATTACACATCTGTATTAAAATTGCAAGGGTTTTGGAGGGGAAGGAGAATGAAAGCAACGGACTTGGAAAGCAATGTGTATGACTATAAAAATGTTGTTCGGAGATATTTGCAGTCTGATATTTATGATGAATTTGAAGGCTTGTTTCCTAGAGACATGGTGTATTGCGATCAAATTATTTGATTATTTTTATTCCACACTTTTAACAGGCATTAATATTCTCTATTGTGAAGTGTATATATTGCAAACTGTCTAGATAGAGATTGTGTTGTAGTATCTGTCTTGTACAACCCCAGGTAAATTGTGTTGGCACTTACTAAGGTTTATAATAATCGCAGAAATCTTTTTATTTGTTGCTATAAACAAAACATCAGTACCTTAATATATTTTCTAGCTGCCAGGGGCGGATGTGATGCTAGTTTATCACAGTGCATTTTTCATTATGTAGTTGCATTTTGTTCTTCATTATTCAGAACTGAAGTGGTAACTTTTTGGACACTTAGTAAAATTCTGGCTGAAATTTCAGGTGATTTTGAAATTAGCACTCCAGATTTTGTAGATGTCAGCTAATAAAGCTCTCAAGTATGATCATTTGGTGGATATCAAAACTTAGGGTCAGTTCTTCTTGTGCTCCTGAGCTGTATCTATTTTAGACTAAAAAGGTAACTTATTTCATCAAGGTGTGAACTTTTAACATGGGTGTTTCAGAGAAACTTTTCTGGAAACAACACGTAGCATCTGTTGTTCAGCAAAGACTTCAATTTAGCTTCAGATGTTTCCAAGAGTGAGGAAGTTGGGATGGTGGTGGGGGGGAGGGAGGGTTATCAGAACTGATGGTGTGTTTCAAATGAAAATGTATTTCAAGGAATGGTCTGACTCTTGGAGTTCTCTGCCAACAACTCTTCCTAATAACACCATTAAAACTGAGTTTGAAACAGGCAGTTTGATTAGACAGCTATATAAAGAGGCTGGTTTTGTTTCTACATTGTTGCTTGCTATCAATTTTGGCCATTTAAAAAAATCCACAACTGATTTTTATGGCTCTGTATTTGGATATGCAAGTCAATAGTCTGGATATGCATCCTGCGGCTGTGATACTCTTATACTCATATTTCTTTGCATGTATTAAGCACCCCTCTGTTAAATGGAAGTGAGAGACAAGTCTACATGTCCGTCATAGTCCTCTACAGGCTAAAACTATTACTGAAATGTCAAATTGGAATAGGTCCCCTAGGAGCTAGATGATGATCACTGTATGTTCTACTTTTATAATAAGCTTATTAAAATAGAGTAGATCTATTTTTTTATTAAGGTTGTTTTGGGTCAAAAACAAACGCATGAAAAACTTGTTTTGGTAAAATGATTTTTTTAACCATAAATCTTACAGTCAAACATCTTAATTTTGAAAGAAAAGAAATGAGTTCCCCTGGTCTCTTTTACTATCTCTCCCTTGCTTTTCTATTAGAAAAGTTTGGAGGTGGAGGCAAGGGGTATAGGATGGCAGAAATAATGATATTGAATTCAAAACATTTTGAAATGTTTTTATTTTGAAATTTTCTTCTGGGGGAAGAGAGGAATCGTGTAATGCTCTTTAATTTCAGTTTTAATCTTCAATTCTAACTAGCTCTCAAACACACAGTTGTCTTAGCTCAAATGCAAGGGATCTTTCTTCTTGAAATGCCAAAATGTATTCTATTTCTCATTATGTATAAGGGTTCATTTGTGAATTACCGTTTCCATATGGTCTGGTTTATCCATGTCTATTCTGTGCCACTGAAAGTGCTTATAGAATTACATTTTAGTTCTTTTCTCTCTTACAAAGGAACACTGTGGCAAATTGCAATTTGCATAGCTTTTTCTGCTTCTTTTTTCGAAAGAGGCTTTTCCGACATTTGGCCTGTCTACACTGGGACAAATGTCAGGAAAAAAAAACCCTTTTTTGAAACATCCCTTCTTCCTCGTAAAACAGGATTTACAGGGATGCCGAAAAAACGCATCTGCTCTTTCAAAAAAAAGTTGGAAGAGCAGACACATTCCCTGAATCCTGGAAAAACTCTGTACTGTAGACATAGCCTGAGTCTGACTGATGCCCTAAAGGCTCACCATGAACTCAAGTGGTAGGGAATGCCACAAAAATAAATTTCATTCTAGACTCTGTGTAAACTATATCTACATTACTTAGAGTGTGTGTACACAGCACCCTAAACTAAAAAAAAGATGCGCAATTTGCGCTACACAAATTTCTTATCTTCTTTCGATTCTATTTTGAAATAGGTTATTTTGACATTTGGCACATCTACAGAGCACAAATTTCAAAGTAACGCACTATTTTGAAACATCCCTTAACCCTTGGGGAACGAGGGTTACAGGGATGCCGAAATAGCACGTCCATTATTTCGAAAAATAGTTCGAAATAATGGGCAGATTAAGATGCAGGGTAGCTATTTCAAATAGCCGTGCTATGTAGACGTTCCCTAAGTGACTGCAGAATCACCGTGGAAATAGGTGATCTGGATACAAATCCAACTATTTCAACTCTTATTATATACATTTTTCTCAAATAGGTGAAGGCAACATTTTCTTTATGAATATTTTAGAAATGCATAGACAATGTAGTTACAGGATCATTACTGATTTATTCAATGGTGCAAACAAGAAGTTTCAGTTTCCAAGTGACGATGTTGTAATCGAGCATTATATTTTGCGAAGGAGAAAGCAAAGCAAGTGCCTGCCACTTCTTCCCTGGTATACTGCTCCAGAGAAATGCATCTATATCTTCAAGATCATTTATTTGATGTAGGAAAAAATGTCATGTAGGGGAGGGGCATGAAATGGAAGGTAAAGCTATTCCAAGTCCATGGACTCATAGATTATAAAACCAGAGGGGAACATTGTGATCATGTAGTCTGAACTACCGTATAACACATGACATTGGACTTGAATGAATTCCTGTTTGAATTAGATCATATCTTAAACAATCCAGTCTTGAGTTAAAAACTGCCTCTGAGGTTGCTTAATACTCCCTATGTTAAGAACTTTCAGTAACACTGACACCTTTTATTAAATAGAACAATTAGTTGAATGGGAGCTTTCTTTTACCCTCTTCTCCTACTAGGCTATTATCAATGCTGAGTATAGCTTTCTACAACTATTATGTGACTCCAAAGGGGAAGGAGGATGTTTACACCATTGTAGAACATTAACAAGAAAACAGAATTAGCATCTATTAAACAAGAAAAAGCACCTTATTGTACATGGTTCTGTGGCCCCAGTGTTCATGTTAGCTGTGTGTTGGCCAGGGCAGGAAAACGGTTTCAAGTTCTGGCAGAGTTTTGTTATGCCTTGCAAGAAAGCTATCACTTTGCTATGCTTCTTCGAAACCTACTGGAGCGTGGGAAACTGGTGTGATGCAACAGAAAAGGAAATGTGGTCTGAGACCAGATTAGGGCATTGTGCAGCCATCCCAACTGGACAAAACGAAGGGTGTAAGTTAAAGCTTCTTATCTAGTTTGTGTGACTGTCTGCTATCTTGTGTGTGCAGCATGTTTATATTGGTCTCTTGTTTGTTTCTACTCCCATGTGTCAACTAGTCACTATCGGTAAGTCATTTCTCCCATTTCACCTTAGTATTTGTTACAGGAACCATATAAATACTTAAAGAACTTCGAGTGGAACAGAGGTTCACTGTTCAGTGGAGGTATTAAGCTTGAAGGACCTTGCCTACTAAAACTAACTAGCTAGGAATAGAAGCTTCAGGGGGTACCCGAGTGTCTGTTACAGGAAAAAAAACATCAAATGGTGTGGTAGCACTTTATAGACTAACAAAACATGTAGGTAAGCTCATGATACCATATACATGTTTTGTTAGTCTTTAAAGTGCTACCAGACCATTTGTTGTTTTTTTAGCTAGGTATAGTAAAACTCCACCTCCAAAACATCAGGACACATAAGAAAAGCTTCTATAAAAAGAGAGAGCTCTCCCATTTAGTCAAAAATGCTGCAAATGTCTCTAATAAAATGAGATGATTAAACTATTTTAGAAAAAAACCCTATTTTCCTAGGAGGGTGGTGAAGCACTGGAATGGGTTACATAGGGAGGTGATGGAATCTCCATCCCTAGAGGTTTTTAAGTCCCAGCTTGACAAAGCCCTGGCTGGGTTAATTTAGTTGGGGTTGGTCCTGCTTTGGTCAGGGGGTTGGACTCGATGACCTCCTGAGGTCTCTTTCAGCCCTAGGATTCTATGAAATCTACTGTTAAGGCCTGAGGAAGAAAATACGTCCTGCTGAATCTTCCAGTTAACCAGACAATTGGTAACTGTGTTTTGCAGTATGAAGTGGAGGCTTTTCCTCCACTCTGAAAAAAGATGGGTACAGTTGCTGTTTTGCTAGTTGTTACTTACATTAAAGAACCTGAATTACCAATTTGGCAGCTGACTGAGAGAGACATTTTTTTCTTTTGTCAACAAACTGTCACTCTGTCTTGTTATTTCAATGGAATGGACCAATAGTTCTGAGGCAATGATCTTGCAACACATGTTTAAATACCCTCTCAAAAAAGAGAAGTGCATTTCCATGCATCAAGACAAATGGATGTCTGCAACAAATGTAGACAGCTGTTAAATGTGAAGAATCCTTCACTGTCAGGTAGCAAAATGAGGGCCATTCAACACGGAATGGAATTTAGTTAATTTAACTACCTTTGCAAGTGTTGCGTTTAAGAGTCCAAGTAGGGTACGAACAGATGGTAACCTGGGCATCAAACATCATTATCTAAATGTGGCAAAGGTATTTGTGACCTTCTCTTATCGGGTACCATCTGGAGAATGTTACCGTTCCAATAAAAATGCCGGGTTTTTTTTTTTTTTTTTTTTTTTTGCATCCATCTGAAGTCTATAAAAAAGCAACCAGAGTTGTCAGTTCCTACTGAAGATTTATAAAGCACTGTAAGTGGGAGTGATGTTTTACCAACAGATAAGGTGGCTAAATCCCTAGCTGCTTTCAATAAAAGACTTCCGATTGATGCGGGGAGAGGCTGCAACATGGGACCTCTGCCATATGTTTATAGCTTTGGTATTAAGGACATACTCTGCTTCCCATTGAAGCCAACGGGAGTGTTGCTGTTGATGACAAAGTTGGATCAAGCTCAAAGTTAGGCTAGTTTTCATGATATTTAAACAGGATGGCCTGTTTCAATTTGTATGTGTGGCTTACCTCCTTTTTCTTTCTTTGCTTGTTTGATGTATTCTCCAAAATTTAGGGAGCCTGTAGAGTGATTTGTTTTCAAAGGATAAGTATGAGAATGTGTTACTTTTTTTTTTTTTTTTTTTAAGCTGTCACTACAGTTTCACCTCGTTATCTCTAGCCTGATTCTGGCCTGCATATTTATACCTGCCTCTGGAAATTTCCACTACATGCATCTGACGAAGTGGGTCTTTGCCCACGAAAGCTTATGCTCCAACACTTCGGTTAGTCTATAAGGTGCCACAGGACTCCTCGCCGCTACTACAGTTGAACAATACATAGACATTGTTATCTACTAGGGTCATAGCTGGGCCTGGAATTAGACTGGCGTGAAAGGGGAGTATGGGTGGCCCAAGGAGAGAAACCAACGACAGATCATTGCTATAGTCTCAGAAAGACGCCTCACTTCTTTGTTGACATTTATTTCTATCCGATGCCTATAAATGCTTGTCCTTCCTCTCAAATTAAGGAAAGAACATAGAATTAGTAAGTGACAAACTTCGCTGCTTGGTCGCCAACTAATCCAACATTTTTGACATTCAGAATTGCAATGAAGCTTTTCATTCCAATTTCTGGGGTGAAGTGACAATATTCATGAAAATGTTAAACCCTCTTTTTTTGAAAGCTGCTGTAGTTCAAATACTCTGTTTTGAATATGCCTCATTCCCCTACCAGTGCTGGACATAGAATAGACCAGGCCATGTATCTGAGTACCTCACACTGTATTTATCGTCCCAGGGAAAGATGGTTTGTGCCCTATTTTATAAATGGGGAAACTGAGGCACAAAGAAACCAGGACAAATGCTGAAAAGTATTATATGGGAGGCAGATACCTGTAAGCCCTAAGTTTCTGTTACTCATTCATAAAATAGGGAGCCAAGCAATCTCCTCCCGTCATGTTGGTATTGTGGGAGGATAAATATATTAGTGAAACGTGTTTAAGTATTATAGGGGTGGGGACTGTGTAAATGCTTAAAATAGTGTAATCTAAAGGCCAGGTTTTAACTTATTTAAGCACCTAATTCACACTGAATACCTTAAAATCTGAGTGACTTCCCCAAGACCCAATAGGAAGTTAATGGTAGAGCAGGTCTCCCAATCCGGAGGCTAGTGCTGAACTTCGAAATATCTTTTACATCATCATAACTTCTTCAAGGCAGGACTTTCCTTCCATATCTGAGTGCTAATGCAGTATAGGCATTGGATAATAAAGCAACAATAGTATATTATACACTATAACACAGTATATTGCTTCATTTTTTTTTTCTTTTCAGTTTTGCCTCTGAGGTTACACAGAACCTGCAAAAAACAAGTGCATTTGTCCCTTTATTTTAGTTCAAAATCCATTTTTATGCATGTTCTTAAGTTTACTTGGCATCTCTTAAAGAAAAGTAGATTAGGTACTGATGATGATGGATGAAAGAGAAATAATTTTGCAGGTGTCTGAAAAGTACATCACTGTTTGTACTGTTCTCACAGTCACTCACAGTCACCAGATTGTATTGCCATGCCCGAATACAATTAACAAAAAACCAAAAAGCTATACTCCTACTACAGGAAAGAGAAATTGAAAGAAAGAGATCCTGGGAACAAACCATACATCAAAGTAGAAACTAATGAAAATAAAGTTTTATAGTCCCAGGGTGTTAATAGGCATACAATCATTGTACTTGTTAGATTGCACTGTAAGGAAATTCCAAAGTTTTAATTAGCAATTCAGTGATTGACCAACCCTAAATAGAGTGTTAGTATGCAAAAGTGTTTGTTTTCTCCCATTTTAATGATATGGAATATCTAAATGGGATTTTTTTGTGTTGTTTTTTTTTTAATAGCATTTTATATGCTATATTTAATAGTGGCTAAAATGACTATTTTCTGCTGGTTTTTGGTGTTTTGGTGTTTTTTTTTTTAATATTGCTGCATATTGCTGCATATGTAATAGACTTTGAGGGCTTGTGATGTTTGTACAACTGTTTCACAGTTGATGAGGCAGTTTTTCTCCATGCTCGTAACCACTCAAGATGAATTCATCAGATCACACAGAACTGAATGTACAATACTGTAGAGCCAGCTTGGTTCAGTAGGAACAAAACTGGATATTTTTCCTCACTAAAGTGTTTTGTTGTTGTTTGGTTTTTTTACTGTAATGTAGAATATTGTATGTGTGTTTTCCACTGCTCATCAACTTTCATTGAATCTTTAATTACTGCTGTTTGCATTACATTTGCATGTAAAAGGGTGAGCTGAATTCTAGGCTCCATGTAACATGGGAGAGAGCCCTGGCCCCAAAGAGCTTATGTTATAAATGGACAAGTCAGGCAAAAGGTGGGATATGTAGAGAAGCTACTTGGCTCAAGGTCCTGTAGCAGGTTAGTTGCAGAGTCAGGAACATAACCCTGTCACTTTAAATATAATTTTTAGTTTTATACACATTTCATTTACGGAAAGATAATTTTGTAGATACATCTTTTAGGTGCAGAACATAACTCTTTTGCAAGTCAGAATGCAAAATGCTGTAAGTTTGTAGGAAAATATGTCTTCGTGAAATGACTCATTTAGTATTCACCTCAGGTTGAAACTCTCCAGTCCGGCACTTTCTGGTCCAGCATGATTTTACTTAGCCGGATGTCCACTTATCGTGTGTGGCCAAGTTTTTGCACAGTCCCATAACGTGTGTTTATAGCCACCAGTCCTGGGTCTCCGCGTTCTGTGTTGTTATTTAGCTCTAATATCCCCCTACATGTCTTCTAAGAGCTGAGTAAGCAGTGGAAGTGTTGGTAATGTGGCTAGACAATGCCTCCCCCTCGTAGTTTGGCAAATTCTCTGGTTTGGCTCCAGTCAGGTCCAAAGGCTGTTGAACTAGAGAGGTGCAATCTGTACTGCACATTCCATTTAACATGAGCTCTGAACTCACAGGGTCGAATGTCATCCTGGGTCTATGATGCATTGTTTCACTGACCTCAGCTGCTTTAAGATCAAACCTGAAGTTGTGGCCTTCAGCTATAAAATAAAGACCTTAATGAAAACTTGCATTCAGCACCTGTAACTCCTGAATGAAATGGTAATAATAGTGAGCTCTTCATTGGCATTTTCTGGTGGTAGATCTCAAAACATGTTACCAAGAAGGCCAATATCATAATCCTCACTTCATGGAACAGGATTCTGCGGTCAGAGAGGTGAAGCTGTCTCCTGCATCCGTGTCCACCAAACAACACGGTCTTGCCTGTACAGGAACTCCTGTGAGATCCACGCCCGGCCCTGTACTTGCATATGAATTATGCTTGTGAAAGGGACCGCTCTAGAAAAAAGACTTTTCTGTATCCATCAGAGAAATAGTGGCAATGGAAACTGCATAGCAACGCATCAACACAAGCATACTTCTGACAGACCTACACCGACATCCAGTAGTAACCGCTACAATTGGACCAATGATGGGGCTCATTTTGATGAACTGTCTGCACATTTTACAGGGCATTTCAGTACAGCCATTTTCACTCTCCTTCTCTTTTTACTCTGATTGTTGATGAGAGTGAATATTTGTGGGAAATTAGTTTTGGGACTTGGATTGAAGTGTCTACCACACACAAAGCCTGAAGGGTTTAGCATCACTAGGTGACTTTTGTGTTGTAGCACTTAGAATCAAAATGAAATTAATTTCAAAAGTGTTGTTTTTGAAACAAAATCACTAAATGTTCCATAAACTTCAAAATGGAAGGTTTTGACCTCATCAAAACACTTTATAAATAAAAATGTTGTTGAAATCCACACACTTCTGTGAAACATTTCTGCTTTTGACAAATTGGCATTTTCCCACAGAAAAGTGTTCTGCTAGAAAATTCCCAACCAACTCTACCAATTATCTTGTTAACTTTGGCCATGGTATAATTTCTACCTCTGATTTTCATGAATCTAATGTTGTCATTCAGCAAGAATTGACATGCATGGAGTCTCAGAAGGAGCTGAAGTTGTGCTGTAGTGCAGACACTAGGTTCAGAAGTGGCGAGGAGTCCTGTGGCACCTTATAGAGTAACCGAAGTGTTGGAGCATAAGCTTTCGTGGGCAAAGACCCACTTTGTCAGATGCATGTAGTGGAAATTCCAGAGGCAGGTATAAATATGCAGGCCAGAATCAGGCTAGAGATAACGAGGTGAATCCAATCAGGGAGGATGAGGCCCACTTCTAATAGCTGATCTGGGGGTGTGAATACCAAGAGAGGAGAAGCTGCTTTTGTAGTTAGCTAGCCATTCAGTCTTTGCTTAATCCTGAGTTGATGGTGTCAAACTTGAAGATGAACTGTAGCTTAGCGGTTTCTCTTTGAAGTCTGGTCTTGAAGTTTTTTTGCTGCAGGATGGCTACCTTTAGATCTGCAATTGTGTGTCCAGGGAGATTGAAGTGTTCTCCTACAGGTTTTTGTATATTGCCATTCCTAATATCTGATTTGTGTCCATTTATTCTTTTACATAGGGACTGTCCAGTTTGGCCGATGTATATAGCAGAGGGGCATTGCTGGCACATGATGGCGTATATTACATTAGTAGATGTGCAGGAGAATGAACCAGTGACGGTATGGCTGATCTGGTTAGGTCCTGTGATGGTGTTGCTGGTGTGTATATATGTGGGCAGAGTTGGCACCGAGGTTTGTTGCAAGGATTGGTTCCTGAGTTAGAGTTATTATGGTGCTGTGTATAGTTGCTGGTGAGAACATGCTTCAGGTTGGCGGATTGTCTGTGGGCGAGGACTGGCCTGCCTCCCAAACATACCTGCCTCTGGAAATTTCCACTACATGCATCTGACGAAGTGGGTCTTTGCCCACGAAAGCTTATGCTCCAACACTTCGGTTAGTCTATAAGGTGCCACAGGACTCCTCACCGCTTTTGCAGATTCAGACTAACATGGCTACCCCTCTGATAGGTTCAGAAGGAAAACTGAGGAGCTGAATATAAATGAATTGCTGGATAACATATGTACTTAGCCAAAATGTTTCAAAGAAGTGTGTGAATTTCAACAAAATTTTGAATTAAAATTATTTTAACAAGGTCGAAAGCTTCCATTTTGATGGTTTTTGGAACATTTATATGTTTCATTTCAAAATAACTCTTTTGAAATTAATTTCGTTGTGGTTAAGTGCTACAAACAAACAAACAAGTCAGACCCCTTAAGCATGAGTAGTCCCATTTACTTCTGTGGGTACTTGCTTAAAGATAGGCTCATGTTCAGGTGCTTTGCCGGATCAAGGCCACTTTATCTTTTTATTTGCATCGCCTCGATTTTTAGCAATGCCTTTTATGTGGGACTAAATAGAAACTTTAAAAGAAGATCCCTCTTTCTTATACACAATAAAGATGGCTTCTATATGCATGAATATATGTTAGACTTTACAGACACCTCTAACTTGATATATTAAGCTCATTTAAAATCTAAGGGACAAAAGATGAGAAAAACATAAGACTTTTGAGCTCAGTCTCTTGCAACCCTCACCTTAAGCCCAATTTAGCTCTAACGAATAGAGCTGTGGGGGAAGTGAAATTTCCATTTCATGGGAACTTCTGCAACTCCAATATTTGCTACACTCCAAATCAAAATGAAAACATCATTTTTACAAATTTCTCACAACAATTTAATAACAATCCATGATTTTGGGTAAATCAAAACATTTTAATTTTCAAACTTACCTTTTTTATGAAATATTTTGAAATGAAGACTCTTCCATTGTGACCAATTTAAAAAAAAAAGACTGCTTTGTCCTTACCAAATGGCTTTTCATTTCTCCTTCTGCATTTTTCTCAAAATCAGCAAGTTTCAACCAGGAGCTGTGATTTTGGCAAAAGAGCATTTTCTGTCAGAAAATGCTTATTTGGCTGGCCAAATTTGGAGCCGCTTTCTCAGCATCTGAACAGTGACTGTTTTGCTTTTGTTGGATAGAGAAGCAAATCCTTCTCTATTTTTTTTAATTACCAAGAGTATTTAGATGATAAACTATCCAAAAGGAGGGGTAAACTTAGGAGGAAAAAATAGCATAGCTGTTCCAGATTTGGAGTGCTGTGTTTTCACAATAATAGATTTCATTCATTTACCTGTCAGGAAACAGCTGGAGCTCAGCTATGAAAGGCAAGTGTACACAGTCATCATTCTAGGGAGACTTGTTAAATGTTGAACCAAATACAAACTCTATGGGATTCACATGGAGAGATAAATCTGAAATATGTCTCAGTACAGATTTGCCAAAGTGGGTGGGGGAATACTGTTGTTGCAGTGGTTTTCAACCAGGGTAGTCAGGCTCCCTGGAGGCCCAAAGAACAGATTCAGGGGTCCTCCTAGCATGGTTGCATTGGACTCCTTGGGGCTCACATCAGAAAGCCAAAGCTCCACCACATGGGGCTGAAGTGTGGGGTCTTGAAACATGCCCCCTGGGGCAGAAACCAAAGACAGGCCATGGGGCCCTAGAAAATTGCTGTGTTTGCTATCCCCTAATATTAGCCCTGACTTTTATATGCAGAGTACCAGTTGTTGTAGCACAAGTGAGCCATTGATTTCATAGCGTAGTGGGGGAGGGCTCCGAAAAATAAGTTGAGAACTGCTGTTTTATTGGACCACCTGTTGGTGAGGGAGACGAGCCTTCAGGCTCCACAGAACTCTTCCTCAGGGCCAGCAGAAGTTAGTCCAATAAAAGGTAATACCTTGCCCATTTTGTCTCTCCAGTATCCTCAGACCAACACGGCCATGAAATGCTGTATAGATTTCGCCGTAATAAAAAAGAGCCGGTTCTCTTTCTGACACGAAACTCAATTTAAGTGCTTGTAAGGAAACAGTCTCCATTTTGAGGAGTGGGTTTCCTTCCCTAAAACACATGTCCTCTATCAAAACCTAATAGGTCCTGTTACTTTTCTGAGGCTCACCGCTTGCCTTTTTTCATACAACCAACAAGATGGATGGGCTTGGCTTTCTTGCTCGGATCTACTTTGACCACTGGCGCTGAGCTTGTAATGCCACAGAAAACGACGCTTTGGTACCAGCCCGGCAAGGCAGCCACACGGAGCCAGTGCTTTCACAAGGGCCCGTGTGGCCTCCTAGCAAACAGCAGATGCTTCAGTAGCCACAAAGACCTGTGCGTAAACTTGAGGGGCCAAGTCAGTCACGCTCTCAACAGGCCTGTGCTTTGGCATAATGACATGCGAAAGCTGCTGTGCTACTGAGCCTTGATACTAGACCCGTATGCCACCACTGGTGAGCCTGTTCACCCTTACAGTGTGTGTAGCTTGGCAGTCACTCCAGTTCAGGGACAAAAAAGGGCTTCAGTAATGCAAAGGGCCCGTTACCTTTCCCTCTCCCCCCAAGCTTGTCCCATGGAATGGTCTCTGTACCTTTTAAAGGAAACTCATGGAATCTATTTTTGGTCTAAATGATGCCTGGTATTCTTGTATCCTTGGGTCTGAATGATTACCTAAAAGGGAACTGGATCTGGGGCAACCCCCTCAGTCCTTAGACATGGGGCCCAAGGTACCACCCCACCGCAGGCCCTTGCCCCGCCTTGCCTCTGCTCTACCCCACCGCTTCCCCCAAGTCCCTCCCCTGTTCTGCCCACACCTCTTTGCTCCGCCCCCTTCCCATCTCCCCCGAGAAACGTGAGCTTGGGAATTACGGGGACCTGGTGCGAGGCGTCAACAGGGGTGAGAGACCCTTCCTGCACTCACCACGATGGCGGGATTTGGAGCAGCCCAGCAGCCTGGCTCCACTGCCCCACCCTCTCCCAGCCCACTGGGCCCCGCTTCTCCACGGCAATGGGAAGTGGAGTGCTTCAAGGCTTGGCGCACTGCTTCCCGTTGCCATGGTTAAAACGGGTGCAGCAGTTCAGAAGAGGGAGGAGTGGTGGACCAGGCTGCTGGGCCGCTCTGGGTCCCATAGCCGTGGGGCGGGGGGAGAGAGGACACTGCTGCCACCCTGCACGAGGCACCCGTAATCCTCCTGATTCCCTCCCATCCATAGGATGGTTGAGGTGGATACTGTGGGGCCCCCAAAAAGCACAGGATCTAGGGCAGCTGCCCCAAACCATCCTTTGGATGGGATGGCTCTGGAAAGGATTCATTACTTACTGCAAGGGGCTGTTTACAAAGCTAGTTAACCACAGTGTGCAAATGTTTTTGTATATTTTATAGGCACCATAGGCTTGTTTAAAAGCAGGTACGAGGATAGGGATCACCGGGAAAACACAGAGCACCACTTAAAATGTTATGTCCAGTATATTTCCCTGAGGAAGTTTAATGGTACCCCAAAATGAAGAATAGCTCTGTGTTTGGAGGCTGCATATTGTTAGGATTCTTTCTGGGGGTAATAACAGTCAAACAAACTAATGCATTTACTCTGGCTCTGAGCCAAGCAGTTTCCAGGTGAGGAAAAGTCAGTATTTAACAGGAAAAGATGTTGCTAAGAATGATCAATAGTGAATTGATTTGGGGAGGGGAGAGAGCAGGGAAGGAGCCTTGATACTTAAAAATCCATTTGTCATGTTGAGTCTTTTTCTAAGATGACGTTGCTTGGAAATAAATTTTGATTCCTCTGTTGAGCCACTGTGTGTGTGTGTGGTGGGGGCGGGGGGAGGCAGGATAGTTTGGAATTTTTGTTGGTTGGAATGTCTTGGTTTCTATGCCTGCACAACAGAGTGGTTAGTTTTGCACCTCAAAATTCAAAAGTGTGTAATCTGAGTTTCTCGGTCACAGAAAGAGATTTGACCGTACGCACATAGGAATTTTACATCACTTAAGTCACTTCTGAAATGAGATGTCTGTTTTCAAGTACTCCCTGTTCCAAATGGAATAATATCTGGTCTTACATAGCACTTTTCTTCAGTGGAGCGCAAAGCACTTTACAAAAGGAGGCCAATATCATTTATACGCATTTAACACATGAGGAAATACTTTCCATCTCCACTGTCTGTGGCTTGCCTGTGGTCACCCAGCAAGTCGGTGGCAGAGCTGGGAATGAAAACCAGGTACTCTAAATCCTAGCCTAGTGTTTTTCCATGACAGGACAATCCCTTCCAACTAGAAATCCTGCTTGCCTAGAATTCTAGCATCTTAGGGTATGTCTAGACTACATGCCTCTGGCGACAGAGGCATGTAGATTAGGCTATCCGGCATAGGAAAATTTTAAAAATCGCCGCTTCATTTAAATTTAAATGGCTGCCGCGCTGAGCCGATCAGCTGTTTGTCGGCTCAGCGCGCTAGTCTGGACGCTCCGCGGTCGACATCATTCATTTACCTGCTACCCAGGTTGTAGCAGATATTTCAGAAAAGGGCATAAGAACTTCTTCCTACCTTCTTCCCATCAGTTAACATTTGGATCATGCCCTGAAATATTAGTTTAATAGGTAAGTCACAAAAAATACTCCCATGCAAAACTCTTTGCTAATAACAATGTGTTACATTTATTTTTTTAATACGTTTGCTGGGCAAATTTCCTTTCCCTTCCTGTGGTTTTTCTCATTCAATCGTTCTATTCCTATGTTTCTAAAATTAAAATGTCAACACAGTTGCTTATGTGTGGCGTAATTAACAATAAAGACCCTACACATCATTGTTCTTTTGGCTCTCTTGGGGTGTTTGGTATTTCTAAGGGTATGCCTACACACTGCCGAGTTTTGTCGAGGAAACTGATGTTGACATGCAGAAATTGACAATGGCAGAGTTGCCAGTGCATGTTCACCCTTGTCTTCTTGCATAGATCATGTTCATATTGGGAGCTCCCTTGTTGACAGCCGGAGCAAAGGACTGTGGGTATGTATGCCACAAAAAAGGATGCAATTCCTCCCCTTCCTCGCTAAAAGCAGGACCAACCCCAATTAAATCATCACAGCCAAGGCTTTGTTAAGCTGGAACTTAAAAACCTCTAGAGATGGAGATTCCACCCCCTCCCTACATAACCCATTCCAGTGCTTCCCCACCCTCCTAGTAAAATAGTTTTTCCTAATATCTAACCTAGACCTCCCTCACTGCGACTTCAGACCATTGCTCCTCATTCTGTAATCTGTCACCGCTGAGAACAGCCTTTCTCCATCCTCTTTGGAACCCCTATTCAGGTAGTTAAAGGCTGCTCTCAAATCCCCCCTCACTCTTCTCTTCTGTAGACTAAATAAGCCCAAATCCCTCAGTCTCTCCTCAGAGGTCACGTGCTTCAGCCCCCTAATTATTTTCTTGCCCTCTGCTGGTCTTTCTCCAATATGTCCACAGCCTTTCTGTAATGGGGGGATAGAGGGGACAGAATTGGATGCAGTACTCCAGAGGTGGCCTTAGCAGTACCAACTAAAGTGGACTAATTCCTTCCCTAGATCTGCTCGCAGTACTACCAATGCACCCCAGTATGTTGTTAGCCTTCTTGGCTACAAGGGTACACTGTTGATTCATATTCAGCTTCTCATCCACTGTCATCCCCTCGTCCTTTTCTACTGAATTGCTGCTTAGCCAGTTGGGCCCCAGCCTGTAACAGTGTTTGGGATTCTTCCATCCTAAGTGCAGGACTCTGCCCTTGTCCTTGTTGAACCTTGTGAGATTTCTTTTGGTCCAAACCTTCAAGTTGTGTAGGTCACTCTGGACTCTATCCCTGCCCTCTAACACATCTACCTCTTCCCCCTAGCTTAGTGTCATTCACAGACTTGCTAAGTGCAATCCATCCCCTCATCCAGCTCATTAATAAAGATGTTGAACAAAACCAGCCCCAGAACCAAGCTTTGAGCCCAACAATCTAGCCAGTTTTCTATCCACCTTACAGTCCATTTACCCAATCCATACTTCTTTTACTTGCTGGCTTAAGATCATATCAAAAGTCTTCACAGGATTGTTTTGTGCTGGTGGAGGGGCTGCGGAGAGACTCCTGTCTTGGACTCCCTTGAAAGGGAAGTGGAGAAAACTCTGTCAGCAGAGCCAGCTGGGTGGGAGAGAGCACTGAAGAACTCTGCGGTGAGCCTGGGGAAGCACAGAGGTGATATGTTGAGAGCTGGGGAAGAGGCTGAGACAAAGCCTGAGGCAGAGCAAGTTAGGAAGTGGATCAGGAAGGCAGCTGGGAGTCAGCAAAATCAGACTTCATTATAAAAGGGTCCCTGAATTGCAATGCAATGCAGAGGGCTTAGATTCCCCTACCAGCCCACACAGTCCCAAATACCATGGGTATGAACTGGTGAGTCTGGACTTGGACTGAGCGTCCAGGATGAAGCTGGAGAACTGTCAGGCATTGGAGGGGAATGGGAAGGGATGGGAATGTATGTAACTGGGCTGAAAGGTCGTGTTACAAGGAACCGACCCACACAAGTTTGGAGTTGCTGTTGAGAGAGGGGGTGCTAAAATGGCAGTGCCTGCTATGGGTTGCCCAGCCCTTAAAGTGGTGTCCTCTACATAGAGGGCTCTTCTCCTATGGAGCTCTGGGTTATAGGGCTTGTGCTTAGGATGCTTTCAAGTGCCAGCAGTTCCATTTTGTCAGAGAAACTTCACTTCTCTCTTCCTTGCTGAATTCATTATGTCTCTCAATAAATCTCAGATGCTTTAACGTAATGGTGATCCTTGCTGACCAGATTAGCTGCCTATTGACATTTTTACAAGAAAACATGTGTGATTACATACCCTGGCTAACCGTAAAGTGACTCCAAATCACTCTCTCTGAAAGCTGGCAGTCTCGTAAGGGAAGCTAGGTTTCTTCTGCCACCATGTACGTGTGTGTTTAGGGGGAGAGAGTTGTTTGGTTTAACTAAATTCTCAGTGTGCAGAAAAGTACATCTAATAAAAGTAGTTCCCTATGATGACTGAGTCAGTCCACATCTAAAAAGTCTAGTTTACAGGATAATATTGATATTAAAAAAGGCAAGGTTCCTGTGTTATATGAAATAATTAAAACCAATTGTATAAAGTGGACAATTTTCTTTAAGGTCTAGAGCAGGCTTTAAAAGGAAAACCCAATCATCTTCAAAAGTAATATTTCAAGGTGTGCATGTCATCCAGATGGTGCTCGGTCCTGCTGTGAGGGCAGGGGACTGGACTTGATGAACTCATGAGGTTATAAGAACAGCCATACTTTTCCTTATTTACTTTTTCCACACCAGTCATGATTTTATAGACCTCTATCATATCATAAGTTATGTCTAGACCGTATTGCTATGTGGGGATTCCGGAAGTCTGCTATTTCGGAAAAAAAGTCTGCTCTTTCGCCATCCCTGTAAACCTCTTTCTATGAGGAAAAGGGGATGGCTTGAAAGAACACTTTATTTTGAAATTTGGCACTGTGTAGTTGCGAAATAGACTCTTTCAAAATTAAATCCAAAAAAGATATGTAATTTGCGTACCACAAATTGCGTATCTTTTTTTTTTTTAATTTTACAGTGTAGTCTAGACATAGCCTTAGTCTTCTCTTTTTAAGATGAAAAGTCTTTTTAATCTCTCTTTATATGTGGCCCATTTCAAACCCCTAATCATTTTTGTTGCCTTTTTCTGAACTTTTTCCAGTGCCAATATATCTTTTTTTTAGATGAGATGACCACATCTCTATGTAGTATCCAAGATGTGGGCATATCATGGTTTTATATAGAGGCAAGAAGGTATTTTCTGTCTTATTCTCTATCCCTTTTTTAATTATTCCTTACATTCTATTTGCTTTTTTGACTGCTGCTGCACACTGAGCGGATGTTTTCAGAGAACTATCCACAATGACTCCAAGATCTCTCTCTTTAGTAGTTGTAGCTAAATTAGTCCCCATCATATTGTATGTGTAGTTGGGATTATTTTTTTCCAGCGTGCATTACTTTACATTTAACATTAAATTTCATTTGCCATTTTGTTGCCCAATCACTTAGTTTGGCGATAACTTTTTGAAGCTCTTCATAGTCTGCTTTGGTCCCTTCCAGTTGTAGTGTTTTATGAAAACGAGCCCAACCAACCCCTAATGAAGCTGATGAAAGGTTTCCTGTTATGGACTTCAGTGGGCTTTGGATTCCTTCCTAGAAATATTTTGTTTCTGCTACCTGTCAAGATGCGAGGGAAATTGAAAAACTGAAAACAGCAGGATTGTGTTCAAAGTTAAGCTTATAAGCTTATCAGCTAAGTGCAGATACTGTAACGTGATCTACTGAGGCATGTTGGCAGTTGCCTACAATATTTCATGGCCTTAAAAATATTAAATTAACCCTTACACCTGAAGGCTCTTGCTGAATCATAGTGCCCAATAGGCAGAATATTTTCTTTGCAGTGGAACATTCCAGCCTGGTTCCCCTGTGGGTTTAAGGGACAGAGTACACGGTTTTAATATATTGAAGCTGTGTCTTGTATTATAAATGACACTTTTAAACTTCTTGGACTGTCTTATACTTTCCCAAATTTCATCTCTCTATTTGTGAATTTCTTAGTACATCTATACATGTGGTTCTCCAACTGTGATACTGGTGACTTTCACACAGCAAGCCTCTGTGTGCACCCATCCCCCCCATTTATAAATTAAAACCACACTTTAGAAAATATTTAGCCCTACTATAAATGCTGGAGGCAAAGTGGGGCTTGGGGTGGAGATTGATATTACTTGGGGAGTCGTGAACTAGCCTCATGTGTTTCTGAGGGGTCACAACCCACAGCTGGAGAACCTCTGGTGTCCACTGTGGGCGCCTTTCGGCAGTGTGCAAAAAAGTACATACATAACAGGCACCACCAGCAGGGGTATAAACAGCAGTGTAGATAGTGAGGAACTGCTGAGGCAAGTAAAGACCTACCTGAACCTCTGTGGGTTGTACTCTTATCTGGCCCTCTACATGCCCAAACAGTGCCTCTCCCATCTACTCTGCTGTTTCCCATTGTCTGTCCCATGCCAGAACCTTTCAGTGATCTGCATAACCACACACCATAGTGTGGATGTAGTTTGTTTTTTCACTGACACACATACCTATACCTACCCTGTATATCTCCACCTTGAGAGATGTGCAGAACAGGCATAGGCTTACAGTGACATTATTTTCTCATTTTTCTTTTCCCCTTTGACATCAAGCTACATCATTGCAAATAATTTAAAGACCGGTTCCATCATCTGTGTGCACATGGAGTAGCATAGACCCGAATTCAGGAAAGCACCTCCACACATGTTTAACTTAATCACGTGTGGGGGCCCTTTGACATCACTGGAACCAAAGCATGTGTTCAACATGTTGAAGCCATTGAGATTTGACTCCGTATTTTAAAATGTAAGCAAAATGTTTGAGAGTTTGCTGAAGAAGAGGGAACTACTGCTACTATGCACTGATCGGATTCAGCTCCACCTGAGTAGGGAAGGTAGAACTGCAGATTTCACGTTTGGAATGAAAATAAATAGGTTTTAGGGGGAAGGAGTCAAGATTTCTCAGCGCATATTGCAAAAATAGTCACTTTAAAATCTTTCAATTACTATCTCATGGTTCCTCTTAAACAGAAAACATACATACACTTTTGTCTGAAAGTTATACTAGCTGTGGGGACGGGAGGCAATGCCACTAGGATCAAATGTATTTCTAAAGGCACAACAATCAAGTTTGCAACATCTCTGCTAATGTACAAGTAAGTCAGAAGGGCTATATTCAACACATACGCTGTGATTTGTTATCTCTAGCGACCTGTTCAAGTGGTGGGAGAGTATTACAATTTTCTTGATGGCACCTATTATGTTTGGTGTCTGGGGATAAAGGAAACTTTGCACTGGCAAGAAAAAAACAAGTCTTATGGGCTAGGTTGATGATCCTTCTGTTTGTGACAGTATTAGTTCTCTTATTGGAAATGTATCTCTTCTGTTGCAGTGATGAACTTTCTGGTCCCAGAGACTTGCACATTTTTACACTTCTTTAAGGTGTTTGATACATGATGTAAAGGAAATGCAGCAAATAACAGTGTACAATGTAAGAACTTTGCCCAGCCTATGTAAATCATAGAATCATAGAACAGTAGTACTGGAAAAGACCTTGAGAGGTCATCGCGTCCAGTCTTCTGCCCTCACAGCAGGACCAAGCACTGTCTAGGTAATTCCTGACAGGTGTCTGTCTAACCTGCTCTTAAATATCTCCAGAGAGGGAGATTCCACAACCCCCCTAGGCAATTTATTCCAGTGTTTCACCACCCTGACAGGTAGGAAGTTTTTCCTACTGTCCAAGCAAAACCTCCCTTGCTGCAATTTAAGCCCATTGTTTCTTATCCTGTCCTCAGAGACCAAGGAGAACGTTTTGTCTCCCTCCTTCTTATAACACTCCTTTAGATACTTGAAAACCACTGTCGTGTCCCCTCTCAGTTGTCTTTTGTAAACTAAACAAGCTCAGTTCCCTTAGATAAAGAGTTAAAATCACAACAGCTTGTATAAAATGGTTAGTCATTCCACCTGCACATATATTACACTGCAAGATTGGGCCTCTAGGTCGGGATTGATTGGTATTCATTTAATTATCATTCTGCCAATTTTTTTTTAATAACGCAAAATGCAGTTTTCCTCTTCATACAGGCATAACCTTGGCAATGCTCAGTAATAGAACAGCAAATTCTTTGGCTGACACTGTGTTTCCCTCCCTGTGATGGCTGCTGTAAATGACTGCAGGTTTTGACAAAATATATTTTGCCACTTTTTTTGTGGCAGGGAGCTTTTAAAGTCTCACAGCTCGGATGATGCTGTGGTAATTACTGTCAATTAGCAAGGCGAGGCACTTAAAAAGGCATTATCCTGAACTTGGGCTTAGAAATTTGGCTTTATGCCTTAGAACGCAACATGTGGGATAAAGTTATCCATCAAAGCTGCTCTGTTACTTATCGGAGGTGGTGTTTGCCAAGCCAATTTGCTGAAGCCTCATCTTAAGGTGCAGAACTCTAAGATCACCATCAAATCTGGTCAGAGCATGGTTGACAGTAAGGTGAAACCCTGTCTTTTTGGCCCTGACCTCTGTGGGATCCTCTGGTTGGCCCTGGGTGTGAAGGTTGATTGCACAATGACAGGCCTTAGAGCTGATCTGACTACACTAGGGGATAAATTTGAATTAAGATATGCAACTTCAGCTCCGTTGATTGCGTAGCTTAAATCAAAATATCTTAACTTGAATTTTGGTGCTGTTCACACTGCGGGAAGTTGAAGGGAGAACACTCTCCCTTTGAGTTCCCTTAGTCCTTATAGAAGCAGGACTACTGGCATTGATAAGAGCACCCTCTCCGTTTGAATTAGGATATCGTCACTAGGCCTGCTAATTCGAACCCTGGAAGATCGACTGCAGATGCTTCGATTTTCTCTGTAGTATAGACATGGCCTATGAGACTGGTTTTTGACATCAGCTGCAGACCATTGTTCAATGCCTCATTGACATTGCAGGTAAAATGGGCCTACAGTGAGTGCCTTGAAGAGAAGCACACATTTAGGAGGTCAAAAGAGTTTGTGTTCAGTGGAAGACTTGGGTTTACCCTGATCTTCCCAACCATTCTAGCTGTGGCTTCTTCATGATGGATGTGTAGTGGAATTATGTTGCTTGACACTGGGAACCACATTATTGAGGTGGGCCAGATTGTACTAGTTATGATGTGGTTGGCTGAATATAGTTTGTGTATCAACTAATTTGGCATAAGATGAATGGAGCAAACCGGTACACAGCATTTCTCTATAGACTGAGAGACACAAACCAGACGATCGGAGAATTGGATCCACGGAATGTGATGGCCAGTTGGCTTAGAAGGTTGTTACACAATCTCACTTTAGATGCAGTTTTCCTCTGGTGGTTAAGATAGGCTATCTAGGGTTCTGCAACAGAGGCTGGTTGTGATTTACGTTTCATGTGACATTAAATGAAAAATCTATTCGGTTATTGGCCTGTTCCAGCATTGCAAAGATGGAACACGTTAGAAGCTGTCTTGTCTTTGTTACAGTTAGTCAACAATTAACAACCATGGTATTTGTCCACCTTAAATCAGCATTTAGGATGTCCTCAAGTTCTGGGAATGACTGTTCTCAGACACCTAACCAAGAAGTCCGGTTGAAAAGGGACCTGGCAGCTTTGGTCATCACTGCTGACTGGGCTGTTAAAAGCACAGTTGATGGGGCTGCAGGTTCCCTACCTAGCTCTGCGTGGTTCCTGGAAGTGGTGATATGTCTCTCTCCCTCCTAGGTGTGAAGGGACAGCTGGGGGGCTCCACACACTTCCCCTGTTTCATGCATGGGCTCTGCAGCTGCCATTGAGTGGGAATGGGAGCAGCAGGGGCAGTGCCTTCCTTCTCCAAGGAAGCGAGGGACATGTTGCTGTTTCCAGGGATGCCCCTGAGATAAGCATTTCCCAGAGCCTGCATCTCATACCCCTCTCTCCCTGCCCCCACCCACACTCTGAATACTCTCATTTCCCAAAATCCACACCTCTAGTCTAGAACCCATATCCCCCATCCTATACTCCAAATGCCTTGGCTCTGCTGCCTCAGTTTATTGGGCACACGGTCAGGGCAGGCTGTGTGGTGGCTGCCTGGCTGCTCCAGCCCTGGTGAAGCTGGTGGGGGCTCTCTGGCTGCTCCTGAGGCAGGCGGGTGGGGTGGGACTGCAGCCCCAGAGCAAGCCCCCGCCCTTCCCTTACCAGCTCTACCCCTGTGGAAGCTGGTGACACATCTCCAACCCTGGGGAAGCTGCACCCCTCCTGCACCCAAACTCCCTAACACCCTTCCCAGCCTGGTGAAAGTGAATGAGGGTGGAGGACAGCAAGTGACAGCAGGGGATGGAGTAAATGGGGGTGTGGCACCTCAAAGAAGGGGTAGAGGGCCTCAGCCTCTTTCCTTCCCCTCCCCCGCTTTGCAATGGGGCTGTAGACTCTGGGGGAGAGGGATGGAGGCAGGCAGAGGTGTCTCCCTGCAGCAGATGTAGACATGTCTCTGTATTAATCATTCTCTCATTGAAGTTTTAGCTTTGTATTGAGTCCTTTTACATGGAAACTTTGTATTGCGTCTTGGTAGAATAGTCCCTAGGACAAGTGAGGCAGAGACTGTCCCTGTGGGGTGAATGAGGTGGGAATGGATAAGGTGGAAGGTGAGCACCTCTGGACAGTTGCAAAGGCTGGAGAGGGGATGGAAGCCAGATCCAAGATCAATGAGCCCTGGGAAATGGGCCCATTGAAAAGAGACTGGACCTGTGGATGCCTTGGGGGTCAGCAGCAAGGGCCTGCTTTGGGACACCCCCTCTTTGGAGGTGAATGTGGCAGCATTGAGACACCACCCAGAAGCAGGCGCCACAGACGCTAACTGAAGATTCACGGGACGGCTCTCACAGATCTTGCACATGCATAAGATGATAGATCTGCAGGATGGGGGGGCAGTGGCGTAGCGAGGGGGCCGGAGGGGTCAGTTGCCCCTGGGCACCATGCTAGGGAGGCGCCAATTTAATCCCATTCTGCTCCCCCCGTCATCCCTCAGCTCACGTGCTCCTACTCCACCTGCCACCGGCAGCTGGAGCCTCCTCCCTGCCTCTCTGCTCCAAGCCCGACCCTCCTCCATCTCCTCCGTCGGGTTAGTGCATGCGGGAGCCCGGCCCCAAACTGTAGGGGGTTGGGGAAGATGCAGTACAAGTTCCCCTCAGCTGTGCACCAGGTTCGGGGCCATGCCACATGGCGGTGCGGGGGTGCAAATTTTTCCTTTGCCCCTGGGCACATAACACCCTCACTACGCCTCTGTAGAGCAAGCATGTTCCGTTTTGTGCAATTAGAAAATTGGCATCCCTCATGTTAAGCGTGGCAATAACAGGGCTTGTTATTTACCAATGAGGATTGACATCTATCTTGGTAATTGTTTGGCCCCCTTTGAGTGCCTCACCTCATCCTGTCAGGCTGGGCACTTCTTATCCCCACTTCACAGGTGTGGAACGAAGAGACAGAGTCTGAGTGATCTTGGCCAAGTCTGCAGCAGAGCAGGGACCTGAATCCAGGTTCTCATAGACAAATGCACTAACTATTGGGCTAGCTTTCATCACCAAGAACTCTACCAACTATGGGCCCCATTGCTCAGTTACATTTACTGCTTGTGCCATGTACATAAGTCTGTGTTAATGTGTGTGTGGGGGATATATAGTGAAACACAACTGAACTGCTTCAACTTTTGGGGTGGTGCACGAGAGTTAGCACTCTTTACAGCTGTGAGTGAACAGAAACCTTTGGCTAAAAACACCTGCAAAACCCTTTTTTATGAAAATTACTGTCAAATCTTTATAGTCCACCTTGGTGCAGAGATTGCTCCATCTTTTTACACATTCTTATCAAAGGTGCCATATTACATGTAAATGTGTTACTGCTTTGTTAGTCTGCTTCATATTTCCTAGACACAAAAGAAGAAGGGGTGCTGAACTAGCTCTTTAAACACACTGAACAGATTTTAAATTAATTAATGCAGTACGGTATTAATCAAGTTGTCTTGATATGCTTTAGTGTAACAAGAAATGCCTAATAGATTTTGTTGTGGTTTTTAAATTAAGGCCATTTATATTGGCTGTCTGAAATAGACCAGAATCCTGCACACAATAAAATTGGCTGTTGAATCATCTGTTCCTCTAGAGACTTGCTTCATGCCACCGTATATGAACGTGAAACAAAGGGATGTGTGTATCTTACTGATACCCACTTCCCCTAACACTAGACATCATTCCAAATAGTAAATAAATAAATAAAGGAGTATTGTGTGACAGTTTTTAACATTGAAAACTAATATTTATTAGGGGTATGAATGTCAATTTGAGATTTAAAAAAATGGACTAAAATTCGCCTCCTAAATCCTTGTTCTGTAAAATAAGTGAACAGACTTCAAAAAATGCAGGGCAGCCAGCAATTGCCAATCATGGGGCTGGTGGGTGGCCAAACACATTGGAAAATTGGGTTATTTTGAGGAACATAAGCATGGATATAGGGGTCTATTTAAATTTTTAAAAAATCCAGAAACAAACTAGAATGAAGAATGCTTTTTTTTTTTTAAGCTTGCCATCAGGTTACAGTAATAAAATATTGGGCATTGCCCTGGGAATAATTTATCCTGTATGGTTTGATTTATATTTGAACTGTGCACTAGTCCTCTGGCTTCGAGATGTATGGCTGTAAATTTGTGCTGTAGCTCCTAGGCAGCTGGTTAACTGTAAAGGCAGGGGTGGGATGGTGGGAAATACAGAATTTGGATCCTTTATTGCACGGTGTCAGAGACCTGTTGGTTCTGCTGCGTTTGCAAGAACATGCTGCATCAGATAGGAGGACTGTCTACAGGCTGAGAGAATTACACCACTAATTATAGACCTCTCAACTTGATATTTGTAGTGACGTTGTAAACACTATCTTCTGGAGCCATGCTTTTCTGTGTATGTCAAGGGAAGAAAACATGACACATGGCTTTGTGGGACTGTAAATTACCATCTTTCAAGAGCTGAACAGAAGCAGGGAGGCAGCAGTCATGAATATTAAAAATGGTGTGCTGGAGTCTGTCGTAAATAGCAGCATCGCCCGACAACATTCTGATCCGGAGTCTCTTACAGCTGGTGATTTGCTATGTGCTTGACTTTTATTGTTGTTGCTTCTCTTGTACCAGACACTTGAACTCATGCTGCAAACCTTCTGTTTTCCTTTTATCTTGCATGTCAGATTTTAATTCTGAAGTCAGACACAAAGAAAACAGAGGGTGTAGATGGATTAGATCATGCTGCCCATTAAGGTTCCATGTGTGGCCCACAAGACATTTTGTATGCTGTTTCGCATGCACGGGATAGCCAGATTCTGCTGGTTTCCATTCACATAGTGTTTTTTTTCCCTCCTGGTATTTCTGAAGTGACACAAATGTAAAGCAAGGGCACATGAAATGAGGTACATGCTGATTTCACACAATGTTGCTTTTGAGAGCCGTGCACTGCCTCTGCATCCAATCAAAGAGCTGTTACGGTTCCATTGGCACAACCCACAAATTCTAGATAGGCAAGCGAAGTTAGCAAATCTACCCCATCCTTAGGGTTGCCAGGTGTCCGGTGTTGAACCGGACAGTCCAGTATTTGAGCTTTCTGTTTGGGAAGACCGCCTGGATTATGACAGTCTTGTGGCCCACTGAGATGTAGGAGGCCACTCATGCAGCACACTCACTAGCCTAGGTTGCCCGTCACTGGACTAGATGGATTGCCTTATCCTTCTAGCCTGTTAGTGTAGCGGTTTCCTATGGATGGTAATCCTGAGAAACTGGACAGAGAACCAATAGTTTTCAAAAGCATTAGCAGCTTAAATCAAGACCAGGTATTAACCTATGAGAACAGGATTCAGGTGAAGTTATACAAAAAAATGTTATCTTTTGTCATCATGATTGACATTGTAGGTCAAATTGAATGGAAACCAGTTTTATCTGTTCGGGTATCTTAGCTCTCATCTCTATCCAATCTACTTTTATTGATACCCACTTCCTCCAGCACACAGACAACATCATTCCATACAGTACAATTATTAGTGCTTTGTCCTCTTCTACCTTTTTTAAAATACATGCACAGTAGTTGTTTCCCATGGTGCCTTCTGTAATGGCAAACCCCGAAGACTTTTTAGTGGTTTGTCAAGTTGGGAATATTTGGTGTAATTATTTTGTTCATAAACCACATGAAAGTTTGCTAAAAGCACTAAATCCATTTTGTAATGAAGCAGTATAAAGCAATTTTGGATCTAATGATTGTCTTTAAATGCTTTCAGCCCGAGGAAAATGTAATTTTAGTCTTCATTGTAAAATATAGAAATAAGTACTTTTAAAATAGTATTTAAAATTATCACAGGCAAGGGAAGCAAGTGATGTAATCAATCACGGTGAAGTATCCATAATAAAATCATGTTTGAAAATCATAAGTATTCCTGCTGCTCTGTCATTAGAATAGGGTAAATGCTTGTTAACTGCCTTACGTTGTTATTGATAGCTGTAGTTAATGAAATGAATACCCACCAGAAATGTTAGCCTTTTCCTAGAATGCCTGTGAAAACCAAAGGATCAGAGCAGACCACAAGCTGGTTTAACACCAACCAATCTATGATGGTGAAACATCTGGTCCATAATGTTTAAAATAACTATGGATTTATTGATAAGAGAATTTCTTATTTAGTATGACATGAACTTGAGATTATAGACCCTAGCTCAGGGGAAAAAAAAAAAAAAAAACAGTTACACAAAAGCACTGCAGCACCCAAAGACGGGCAGGGTTTCCTTAGTTGAGAGAGGCGATCTTTAATTTATAAGCTTTTCTAGAGATCTGTATATTTAATAGAACAGTCACGGACTTGCATGTGTCTCTCTCTCCCAAATCCTTTTGAGTAAGCCACTAAATTCAGCTCCCAGAAAAGTGTTAGATTCTAGAGATGCAAATTCTTACATGCTGAACTTCAAACTTGGTATTTTAAAAGTATGACTTTCTGTCTTGCAGAACACTGTACAAGTGCATCTATCATAGGTGACACATGCTGGCTTTTATTAGCTCTTTGTCTAAAACTTTATTCAAATCCTTTTGGAAGAGGTACAAAAGTTTGTGAAGATTCCTCCTGATGAGTGAGATGCTCAATTTCAATCCATAATTAATATGCATGTAGAAAGAATTGAGGTGATCTGGTTGTAAATTACTCTCTAAATGTCTGAGGGGTAGTCATGTTAATCTGTAACTTTAAAAAACAATGAGTAGTCCTGTAGCACCTTAGAGACTAACAAATATATAGTATCATGAGCTTTTGTGGGCAAAACCCATTTCTTCAGATAAGCAGAGTCCAGCTAAACATTTCATTTTGATTGAGGGTGTTTATTTTTTATTTTATAATCAACTGTAGAATTTTCTGAAACGAGAAGTCAACTTCAAAGCATTTTGTTTTGAAAATATCAACATTGAACGTGTATACATTTTAGTTGTAGTTATGTCCGTTCCAGGACATTGGAGAGAGAAGGCAGTATTTTTATTGGACCAGTTGTGGTTGGTGGAGAGACAAGTTTTCGAGCTCACAGATAAATGCAGAAAAATGTGTCTGATCAAAGGTCCATGTAGCCCACTATTCTGTTGCCAGTCCCAGTGGTTTCAGAGGAAATGAACAAAACACAGAGCTTTTGTTTCTTTCTTTCCCAGGTTATGATGAAGAGCTCTGTGAAAGCTCGAAAGCTTGTCTCTTTCACCAGCGGAAGATGGTCTAATAAAAGTTACTATCTTACCCATCTTTTCTCTGAAAATTACCATTTAATTTTTTGTGGTTTAATTTTTAATTTGACCAAATCTATCTGGGAAAATTGAAGAGCAAACTGTTTTATCCAAACATTTTTATCCAGATTCACTAGCAAGATCTTTGGCAGTTGGAACAGAATTCTCATTTCTGCCCTAAGGAAGCAAGGAAGACTGGGAATGGGTATAGTTGCTGTAATTCCAAGCTTTATAAGTAACTATATACCTCCATCAGAATCTGAGTTATTCTCTATATTGTTCTCTGGGCCTTCTCACATGTACCCTAGGCACCTTGAAAACCCATGTTGCAAAGTTAGGAAGGGTTAGGTTTTAGCCCTAGTTATCTCAGCACCAGTATAGAAAGAAGAGTTTTGTGTCTCAGGGCTGTGTAGAAATTGAAAATTTGAGTGAAAACACACTAGCTGTTGAGCCTGACAGGAAAGGAGGATTATAGATATAATAAATGACACTAGAATGCTATGACAACATGCTTTGAAAAAATCATACGCCCTGAATCAATAAGTTACGAATGCCATGGAAGGTAAAGAAGTGCAAATTTATCAGGGAAGAAATGTCACCCTTTTAAAGGCTACATGCAGTGTACAAGGCTCATCAGTTTAAAACCTTGGTATTTCACATGTCTTTGTAACGCCGACAAGCAGAACCAAACCTGAGACCTTTGGAACTTAGTGCATGAACCTCTAGCACTTGAGCTAAAAGCCAGCTGGCTCTCAGTCAAAGCTGTAGAGGAGACTCATTCTCTGTAAGCAGTCGAAGTGCTTCTATCTGGGACAGTGAACCACATCCAGAAGGTGTGTGGGTTACATTTACACTTTGTTTTTCAATAAGATTTGTGTCATGTTAAAATAACATGTTAAATACAAAATGCTTTTCAAAAAGTTTTGTGTCTTGTAGATCACGGAAGGGTTGAGTTTTTAGACAATGTTTAGGTCCCACTTTACCATAGGCATCAATACATTCCATCGTGAGCAATTGGAGTGGCACCTAACTAATGAGACTTAACATGTTTTCCTATTACAATGAGTCACACAGGATTAAAACCTGCAAAATACAATCATGGAAAAACCTCATACACTCGCCATGCCAGAGATCAATGTTCTGGTGTTTGATTTAGCAGGTCTAGCATAGATCCATAAATCAAATGCTGAGGGCAGCTCCCGATGGCACCTGTACTCCTCGCAATCAAGGCACTTACTGTGTCTTGGACAAGTTTCTTAATCTTTCTGACTGTGCATGAGTTTCCCCACTGTAAAATGGGGTGGGGGATGTAAGGATTATCATCTCCACCCTTTTCCTTGGGAGGCAGAGCTCTTCTTATAGTCTACCTATATTACAGTGGCATGCCTGCACCATTGCTACTGTGGAGCCATAGTGCAGACATTTCCTATGTTGACAAAAACACTTTTTCCGTTGATATATATAATCTGCCTCCCAAGAGGGGACAGGTAGGTCAGCAGAAGAATTCTTCTTCCATTGATCTAGTTATGTGCATATTGGAGGTATGTCTACATTTGTGAGAAGATCAACACTCTGGAGGTTGATCCTCCAGCATTTGTTTAGCAGGTCTAGTGTAGACCTGTAAATCGAACACTAAGGGCAGCTCTTGCCAGCGTCTGGTACTCCTCCTTCTGCGAGGAGTAAGGGAATCTGAGGGGAGCATGTGCTTCCATTGGCCTTCCAACTGTGTGGACACCACCACAGCTCGACTTAAGGTCAGCCAACTCCAATCTGGAGGTTAGATCAATCTGTCCATGGTGCTTGGCATGAAACTTTTCACAGCCCTACGCACTGTAGTTAAGTCAATCTAACTTAAGACCTATGCGTATATACCTAGCAGAATGGGAGACTGCTTTCAGCTCTGGTCTTTAGAGGTTAGACTCCTAAAAATACTGAGAAATAGTATGTCATTTCATTGTTCAGAAGAAGGCAGAATGTGGTAATATTAATTTCTTTATACAACCATATCTAGCAAACTCAGACTGCTTTTCATCTATAAACCTGAAAGTGACTTAGGACAATGGGTTAATATCTAATGATAAATTCTGCATTTCCATTGGCTTTTGTTACATCGTGTTTTTCATAAACTCCCACGGTAGGATTTGACATCCTTGTTGTATCTCAAACATTGAATGAGCTTCTTTATTTTGCAAAAAAGAGTAATTCAAACTATTTCCAATATAGCATTCCATGCATTCAATTCATCTAACCCCTTATTTATAAAACTCATTCTAAAAGCCAGGAGAAGTCAAATTCACCAAAACAATTTCAGATGGAATCTTAACGATAGTCTGTTGGTGTCTGATTTTACTTGGTACCCCCTTCCCTCTTTCTTGTGCATGCATTTAAATGCAGAATGAAATCCTCAACAAAGATAAAGAAGAAGATGTGCACTGAAGCCTCCTACTTGTATGTCTTCACCATTTATCCTTTGATTGTGTTGTGATTGCCACCCGCCGTGCTAGCATATGAACAATGATGTGTTCACTCTAGAAAAGGTCACAGATCTCTGCATTAAGCAGTGCACGGCTACATTTTTTCCAACCATCAAGCGTGATTCATCTTGCTTTACAGTTATAAATTGAATGCAAGCGTATGAGAGATGTTGGTATTAAATTGTATAGATGAAATTTTTGTATTGTTTAAGAAAAGTTTTACGTATCCTATTTTAAAAATAAAGCCCCTCTCTCTTCATCTGCTACTTCCCACTCAGTTGACATTTTAGAAAGAGATTTTTGCAGTCACCTTAGGTGAAAAATACTTTCCGTATGCGGTGGACACTTTTTATTATATATACAGGGCTCACCAAACCATGGCGAGCCCTGCTCGCCACCCGCGCTGTCCGGCGATCTGCGCAAGCGCAGATCGTTCTGCGCATGCGCAGATCGCCCAAACCCAGCTCTTCTGGGTTGTAATCTACTCGCCACGGGCGAGTAGATTGCATTATTTGTCGAGCCGTGTGTGTGTGTGTGTGTGTGTGTATACACACACACACACTCTCACTAGCTGGAATTACCCGGCGTCGCTCAGGAAACTGGAGGAACAAAATGTAGGAAAAAAGTAGTCCATTATCTTTTTTTGAATGGTAGAAAAGTTGCGCTGATTTCTATAGGGATTAAAATATAGGTCTGCATCATCCCTGAAGGGGGGTGCGACCTTGGGTGGAGGGGAGGTTACACATGGGAGGGGTGCCCCAGGTTGTGCTCGGGGCTGCAGGTGCCGTGGGGGGCAGGGCAGGTGCCCCAGCCGTTGTGCGCTTGAGGGTTGGGGCACTGTGTGCTGGCGCGGGAGGGGCGGCAGGGAAGGGGATCGCTTATGTAACCTCGTGGGTGGGAGGGGGTGAGTTCCGGATGGCACTGGGGGCCGCAGGCGGCGGGCACAAGACCTAGGGTGGGCGGGGCGACCCCTGAAGCACAGCGCGGCGGGTTACTTTTTGATTTTTACAGTTTGAACTCGGGCCCAATCAGGTCTAAAAGTACCTTAACCTTTCATCCAGGAGAAGGTTTTATCCCATGCAAAGTTTGGTTGTGGTAGCTCTTATAGTGTCCAAGTTATTACTGCACAAACATACAAACATTCTCCTTTATATGTGTATACAGTAAACTTCCAATAATCCGGCACCTTTAGGACCCAGGGGGTGCCGGATTATCAGATATGCCGGACTATTGGAAGGGGGGGCTATGAGGGGTCTGGAGTGGGGTGGGAGGGAATGCCACCCCAGACCTGCTCCCCCTTCCGATAGTCGGCTCTGAGTGTCCCTGATTCAGCCGCTGCTGGTCAGTTTCAGCAGCAGCTGAATCGGGGATGCCTGCAGCAGAGCAGCTGGGGTGCTGCCGGGTTGGTCCCGCAGCCCCGAGGGGCAGCGCTACGGGACAACCGGGCAGTACCCCAGCTGCTCTGTCCCAGGCGTCCCCAAGAGCAGCTGTGGTGCTGCCGGGTTGGTCCCGCAGCCCCAAGGGGCAGCGCTACGGGATCATCCCAGCAGCACTCCAGCTGCTCTGCTCCCGGCTTCCCCGATTCAGCTGCTGGTCAGTTTCAGCAGCGGCTGAATGGGGGAAGCCTGTCCGGCTGCCCCAGCACTTCCAGGTTCCTGATGGTGCCGGACCATCAGGAGTGTGTGTGTGTGTGTGTGTGTGTGTGTGTGTGTGTCTAATAAAAAAAACCAAGATTACCAATTATCATGGGGCATGTGAAGTCAGGTTGTCCAAATAAGTGTCTTCTTGTAAAGGTTTTAACTGAATGGCTTCTAAAGTAATAAAAAATGAATAATTGTAAGGATGCATTTTTATGTTTTGTGCCAAATGTTTTAGTAAAAAATCCAGGTACATATATGACATGTCTACTTTATAAAATCTGATTCATCTTTAAACAATGAGTTAAGATCCAGGTTCAGGAAAGTGTTTTAGCACATCCTTAACATTAAGGAAAGAGATTATCTATGAGTCTGTATGTACAGTTGTGTGGGTAAAGCAGAGTGAAAAGGGAAATTATTATATAAACTTTTGCTGACCCCAAGGTTTGGGATTCAGATGCAGATATTAGAGACAGAGCTAATGTTCTCTCTCATCTTTTTCCATACATGTACAGATTTTCCTGCGGAATAATTTGTTGTGGTGCACATTCACACATGCCTCAGAGTCCATCAGTAGAAACAAAAATCCTAGCTGTGGGTGCTCTGTTAATTAGCTGGGCAACATTTGAATCTCTCCTGAGTGACCCACACAAGCGTACAGCTTACAGGGAACACTGGACAGTACTGATATCCCAATGTTTTTAGTTTAAATCAAAGCACTTTTTCTATCCCCTATGAAAATGGGCGGGGGAGCCAAAGTTAGCAATTTTCCCTTTATTTATTGTTCAGCAGTTTCAAAAAAAATCTTTCACTTGAGTTTCATGATGTCTTATGAATTTCAAATATTAATACCATGAAGTTTGCACAGTAACATAGCTGATCCTGGACTGATTCCAGTCCAGCAAGACAGATGCTGTAATGACCTACACATGTTGCAATATGGGAGTGAAGGTGCATTGCAGAAAAGAAACTGAAATACTTGCTTGATCTCACTCTTCGTCAAATTGCTTTATTTTCCTCCCTTAATTGGCTTGGATCACATTTCTCTCAGGCAACATGGCATTAACTTGGAGTTGGATGGTGAGTGAATAAAAGAGAAACTCCAATACCATGGCAAATCAACCTAGAGAAAAATCACATTCTTTGCATGGGGCGAAGCTTATTATGCTGGATTTAAACAAAATCTGCACAAAAAAGCTGTTAGCAGAGATGAGCAAGAGTATAATTGGGTGTGCTTTTAAAGTGGGGGGCAGGCTTAGGAAAGGAAATGTTTTATTTGCAAGCTGTTTTCAATTGCTATGCAAAAATAAAAATATGGATATATAATACACTACATTTTCTTTTGTTCTTTTCGCATGTAATGGCCAGGTGTCGTTCTGGGTTGGGGGGTTCCCCAGACTAGTCAGGGGTTCTGTCATCACCTACCCAGTAGAGTCCTGACTCCAGCAACATGCCCTGACACCTTTGTCTCACCCTGAGCTTCCCCTAATCTAGTTACTCCTTGACTCTGATATCCCTTCCAGGGTATCCTTTTTACCAGATGCTCATAGAAGTAACACCAAGCTCCCTGTGTCCAAAGAGCTGAGAATAAGTTTAGGTGACTAAAAGCAAGAGTTAAAGATACCAAAGGCTTGCAAACAAAAACAGACTTTTTCACGCCTAGAACTTAGATCTTGCTAGAATTAAACACAACTTCTTTCTTGCCACAAGTTTTCAGCATTCTCCAGCCTGTTATAGCCGGCAGATCCATCTTTCATAGCAACAAAGCACTGGCTTCTTTGTTCATCCAGATATTGCTTTACTCAAATATCTCTTTGCCCACCCCCACCCCATATTACACCAAAGTTCATTATCTCTGTTTCAAGAGCTGAGAAGACTTCCTGGGTGTGTAGACTCCATTCCCTGCTGTGATTGTTAAGCCGCCATCTCTCCCACCTGTTTACCTTATATGTAAATGTACTCTTCATTGTCCTCTGATCAAGCTGGTGAGACAATAAAATTCACATTCCTTTGTCTATGAGAACTGTTGTCCCTCCCTTGCCTACAGACTCCAAAACATAGTGTAGTCCCCTTACTAAAGGGGCCTCTGACTGTTTCTGGGAGGATCCTTTGTGCTGCAATCTAGCCCTAGAAACTACAACTCCCATGATCCCTGGAGGAAAACAGGAAGGGGGCTTGTCTGGGCATGTTGAGAGAGGGGCTCTCGATTTTTGAGGACAGAGAAGTCAGGCTGCTGTGGAGGAGCCTTATCCAGTCCAGGAGCTGTTGTGTTGCAGCTACAGCCTAGGACTGAGAGCCTGCCGGGGCTTGGATCTGTCAGGCTGCTGCAGGGGCTGATGATTGCCCTAGAGGGGAAGAGACTCTGGCTGTGCCTGTGGCTGAGAAGAACTACAATCGTATCCGAGGGTATCCATAATTTTACACACAGCGTTTACATACATTTGATAGTGCTATTGATGACCAGCCTGTTGATGCATGATTGTCTAAATATCATGGCCACAGCGTGTGAGGTGTATTAAACTGGTCAGGCCAACTGAGATTCCGTTACATACAGAGGAGCCTTTTGCTCTCAGAGCTCCAAGTCATTAATTTGTTTAATTCAGACTCCAAATTGGCTGATAATTCAGACATACAGTGTGGTTGTACCCTGTGGGAAAAATAACTATACATAGGTAGGGCCCTACCAAATTCACAGCCATGCAAAATGCACCTGAACTGTGAAATTTGGGGTCCTCTAGGGAAATCAATCCCTTTGTGTGCTTACACCCTATGTAATAGATTTCACAGGGGGAGACCAGTGTTTCTCAGATCGGGGATCCTGACCCAAAGGAAGGTTGTCCGGGGATCACAAGGCTATTTTAGGAGGATCACAGTATGTAGCCAGACAGGAACCCCCCCGTAACATCCATCTTTGCTTGCCTGGATATGGCAGGCTGCTGTGACCCTGAATGGCTGTAAACAGAGATACGCCAATTGCTGACCAAGAGGCTGCAGAGGAGTGTCCTTGACTGAAACCCATATTGATACGAACACACAGCCGTCCGCGGGGGGGGGAGGAATCTCTCGCCCAGTAAAAATGTCTAGTACTCACAATTTAGTTATCTCTCTTGCAAGTGTAAATTAAGTTGAAACTTGCTTGTAAGAACTGGCGTCACAAAGACGAACCAACACAATCTGGCATCTTAGATAAAAAGAGGATACGGGCCCTATGGGTATAAAAATGGGTCCAGCAGCACATTTACTCTGAGTGTCAATCTACCATCTATCTGCTGGTCGGGTTAGGTGTTTGACCTCCCGAGGTTCCATGGCGACGCCCACCTCGTATTCGTCTCTTTCCTAGGAATTGAGGACTGGCCCTGGCTTGACCGGCTGGAGTCGAGAGGCACAGAAGGGGGTAAAAATTGTACCTGAATATGGTCCTTTGTCTTAAGTGTACACACAAATTTAGAGCTCTTTAAAGATTAAGCTGTCACTTGGTACCATTATTTCTATTTTCTATCTTTATTTTCTTTGTAACCATTTTTAAAATCTATATTTGCTAGCAGTTAAGAAATAGAGCAATAGCCATTGTAACCATATGATTTATAAGCTTGTTTAATAAACCTGTAACTGTTTAAGTTTTAACCTGACTCCTTCAGTTGCTGTAACAGAACCAAGCACAATTTAAAAGAACTTCAGCCGGTCATAAGGGACAGATACAGGCAGAGCTGAGCATTTGGATCTGTGTCACTCCCAGGTGACAGGTCCGTTGGGGCACCTCTCAGTCTGTCCTAGGCTGCCCGCTGCGAAGGGATTTTTGCATCCTAGCAGCTAAAATCTGAGGTGTAATAAGCTCTTCCTATAAACAGGGGCGTCTGTTGGCCTGCTGGCTACCCTCTGTGACGGGACCCCGGTCCTAGCTGTAAAGACACGGACGTTAAACCTTTTCTCGGAAACACACACACACACACACACTGCCCTGACCGTCGGCTGACACAGTATCATCATTCTTTCTTCTGCGCTACCTTCAGAACTGGGCAACTGGAGAGCGGTGGTTGGAATGGTGACCGGGTGCCCAGCTCTGAAAGCAGCACCCCGCCAGCAGCAGTGCAGAAGTAAGGGTGACAATACTGTACCAGGCCATCCTTCCTTCAGCACAGCTGCTAGTGATGGCTCTTCCTTCAGTGTTGGGCTCTTACCCAACAGCTGCTGCTCTCCAACCCTGAAGGCAATGAGGATGCCAGCAGCAGCACAGAAGTAAGGGTAGCAGTACTGTGACACCCCTGCGATACATACACACACACTAACCTTGCAACCTCCCTTCCCCAAACAACTCCTTTTGGGGGCAGGACTGTTACAATTCCAACATGGTGAAATTTCAGATTTAAATCTCTGATATCATTAACTTTACTGTAAATTGACCAATACAGACCCTGAATTTGGTAGGGCGCTATATATAGGTGTGTGCACACAGTGGCACTGCCCTGCCAGCTGCACAGGGCAGAAGTTTTGTCTAAGGCATGGGCATCTGGTAGCCTAGGCGGGGCAAGGCACTGCCTTCCCAAAATGCCAGGTGTGGCCCCACCCACACTCAGTCCCCAGACCGCCTACTGTAAGGCATGTTGCTGCCCCCCAGTGCCTGCCATCCCTCCCCCCCCCCCATGCTCTGGGAGACTGGGGAGGCTGGAGCTGCCTGCGTGCCCCCTCCCTTCTCTTCCTCTCCCCATGGAGGAGAGCACGTACACTCCTGTGTCCTTCCATGCCTGTGGTAGCAAAGGCGTTTGCTGTCAGGAATATGCATGGAAACAATTAGCCTGTAGTAAATACTGTTAGCAGATAGAGCTGGAAGAGCCATTTTGGAGCTCCTAAGCATGAAGAATGAGTCTATCCACCAAAGGAACAGATACAACTTTTGATCTCTGTTCCATCAAAATCAACGGATACTTGTGAAATTGTGTAAGGTGACGAATCCAATACCTGCTCACCCACAGACCTGGAATGATTTGTTGACTGTATTCAGGGAATCAAAATGACCAGCAAGTAAATGTAAGAACTGTTAATTGCTCATGAATAATTCATTGGGGGGGGAAGCCAACCTTCTCCTCCCCCCCCCCCCCCCAGTGTGTTTATTCTCTACAGATTATTTGTTCAGCTATTGTTTGAGTGAGTGAGACACAAAGGGCTCCATAATCCCTTTATGAATCCCCTGAGCCATGGAGTCCTTAAAGCTTTCATTTTTTTTTAAGTTAGGAAAACTAACAAAAAAAGCACAGAAATCAATAGATCTGAGCAAGTGTCAGAGGAGAACATGAAAGCGATTTCTCTCCAAGGTTGATTTGAAACAGTCTTCAATTATACAGAATATTATCAGTGTCATCAGACCTCATCTTATGTGTCTCTCACAGTTTCATGAAGTTTCAGGCATGCGTACAGCAAAGCTACCATACAGGAACATCTGGGAAAGAGACTCAAACTTGCCCAGAGGAATAGATTAGGCCTCGTTAGTGATAACAAGTAGCATTATAAGGACTATTTATAATTAACTGAAGGCATCACATGGCTTTGGAGAGTGGAAGGTGGTAAATGAGTTTTGAAAACTGATTTTAGAAGGCAACACAATGGGGTCCAGTGATCACTCGGCCTGAGATGCCTGCAGGAGCTTTGTTTCCGTCTGTCCAGTTGCAACTGGCTGTGCCTAACAAGACTGAGCTTCACAGCACTCAACTCCTCACCTTCCAAGATGCTGGGGAGCTCCAACACTAAACGCACAGTCCTAATACCCCACACAGTGCTTGTTTAAATTGTATTGCAAAAGGTGACCAGAGCGTGAGACATCGGTACAAAAATCTCATGCTTGGGGGACAGAACATTGAACGAGAGCCCAGAGACCATGAGCTTGTGTGTTGCTGCTTGTGCACTAGGGCCTCAAAGCTCTTCACTAGAAGGCAGAAAAACTGTCAATGTCTGAAAAGAATTAGCCTAGTGAATCAAGGCAGTGCTCCCTGTAAGCTATGTGCTTGTGCAGCCACTCAGGAGAGATAGCACTGTCACCCAGCCGATTAGCAGAGTGCCCACAGCTCAGTTTTGTGTTTCTACAAGTGGTGCACATTCACACATGCCTCGGTGCACATAAAATTATTCTGCACACAGATGGAAAAAATCCACACACAGCCGGAAAAGATTAGAGAAAGTATTATTGTTGACTGTGCAAATGCAGCAGATGTAAACATCACACTAGCATTCTGTCTCTTGCTTGGAAAAAGGAGCCCTGACTCAAAACCACAGTTCAGTTTATTTTTTCTTTTTATTTTCTTAGCTATTTTGCCATAACCACGTGTTAAGGGCATGTCTACCCCAGAAGTACTTCACCAGTATAGGTGTAGCAGTTATAATGCTGACAGGCCAGGTCAAATCGAAGCCATAGACCAATTTACTTGCATGTGAATATGCAAGAAATCATAGAATCATAGGATTGGAAGAGATCTCAGGAGGTCATAGAGTCCAATCCCCTGCTAAAAGCAGAACCAATCCCAACTAAATCATCCCAGCCAGGGCTTTGTCAAGCTGGGACCTAAAAACCTTTAGGGAGGGAGATTCCACCACCTCCCTAGGCAACCCATTCCAGTGCTTCACCACCCTCCTAGTGGAATAGTTTTTCCTAATATCTAACCTACACTTCCCGCATTGTAACTTGAAATCATTGCTCCTTGTTCTGTCATCTGTCATCACTGAGAACAGCCTCTCTCCACCCTCTTTGGAACCTCCCTTCAGGAAGTTGAAGGCTGCTATCAAATCCCCCCTCACTCTTCTCTTCTGCAGACTAAATGAACCCAAATCCCTCAGCCTTGCCTCTCATAGGTCATGTGATTCAGCCCCCAAATAATTTTGGTTGTCCTCCACTGGACCCTCTCCAATGCATCCACATCCTTCCTATAGTGGAGGGCCCAGAACTAGACACAATACTCCAGATGTGGCCTCACTAGTGCCGAATAAAGGGGAATAATCTCTAGATCCGCTGGCAATGCTCCTCCTAATGCAGCCTAATATTCCATTTGCCTTCTTGGCTACAAGGGCACACTCTTGACTCATCTCCAGCTTCTCATCCACTGTAACCCCCAATTCCGTTTCTGCAGAACTGTTGCTTTAGCCCAGTGGTCACCAACCAGTCGATCGGGATCTACTGGTAGATCTTGGAGCCTCTGACAGGTGATCCTGACAGGTTTGGCCAGGAGGCTATCTAGGGCCAGCACTTCAGCTGCCTCTCCCTGCACTGCTGCTGCGCAGCTCCTGCCCTCTGCTTGGAGCTGTCCCCTCAGGAGCCTTCTGCTTGCTGGGCAGGGGAGGGAGAGGAGGGTGCTGATGTCAGGGTGCCCCCCCCACCGTTGAGACTCTGGATAACCCCAGAATAAACCTCTCTATTGCAAAGTATAGAGACTCTCAGTAATAGGAATGGATCAATTTTTTCCTCAGTCTGTACAACTATGTGGCTGTGAATAGAGAAAGCACCTACTGTCATTCTAAATAATGCAGGTATTATAAAGTGTGTGGGGAGGGGTGGCGGTGGCAGCAGCAGCAGAGGATAAGTATTCAGACTATTTTGCTAATACCTTAGGGTACGTTATCTTCCCAAATATTGACAATAGAATGTTCTTGGCTACTGTCTGTGAAATTAGGAACATTTACACACGGAGCAGTGTTTTGTGCACTCCGTAAGGCGTTAGCACAGAGGCAGGTTGATGATAAATGGTGTGAGCGTAACTAGTTTTTCTACTTCAGCAACTTCAGACATGATGGATTTGCCAACCTTTCTGTTATCAAAATATAGCACATATTACAAAGTTATTAATTTACTGTCACTTTACTTACTGTGCTTTGTGACAGCTTTTATCAGCAAAGTTCTTTTTGGTAGTGGTTTTTTTATTTATTTATTTTTTTACAGCTTATTATGACTTATGATATTCTAGGTCTCGCTTCAACTTTTGTGATAGAAGCGCTGTCTCTCTCAAGGGGCAACCCAACGGCGGTAGTCATGCAAACATCCATTCATTCTGCACATGTTGTAGTCAGTAGATGTGTCTGAAGCTGCTTGAGAGATTTGAAGGTTTCCCTAACCACGTAAAGGTACAAAACCAAGAGTGAAAACAATGTGATATAGGATATTTGGCATTAAGGAAAGAGGAAACAGGTGTGTTTGCTGATATCGAGGGGCAGAGTCAAATACACACAGTTCTAGTTTTGTAGCCCTTTATAATGAGTGGTTCTTCTCATAATGGGTTGTTCTACATGAGTAACTGGTTCCCAGTGTGGCTTTATTTAGTGTTTACAGGACTATCCAGGACAATAAATGATTTTGAATATGGCTGGAGAGTATTGCAGAGTCAAAGTATGTAACTGACAAAGGCTGATTATTACATAGCTACTCCAACCCTGTAAACAGGGCCATACCTACCCATATGTGGAATACACTGCGGTGTAGGGCAGATGACATTTTGGGGCACCAGGAGCCTTTCCTCTCCCTGTTCTGTGTCTTTCTTTCCTCCAGAGAGGATCTGTTTAACATATAAGTGACAAAGCCTGCCAGACCTATGAGCAGAACATTGAACCCATGAAAGAACCATTCAAGTGGTAATGAAGCCATTTAACAGGCATTTGCCTACCCTTGGTATATAGCTATGAGTTTCTGAATTTACTGTGTCAGTCGACAGGAGCTTAGTTTAAAATGTCCTTAATGTGCTGCTGAAGATTATAAAATCATGTCTCTAAACAAATCACCTCCACCCCAGCTGCCATAGGGCATAAGGGCACCAGTTTAGTAGTAATCCTAAAGTTGGCCCTGCCCACAAGCATGTGTTTGGTTTCTGGGTGCTGAGTCTTATAGCTGAGCCCTACTGGAGCTGACTTGGCTCAGCAACTGTGTTGCTCAGTGTTGCTGAGCCAAGTCAGCTCCAGTAGGGCTCAGCTATAAGACTCAGCACTCAGAAACCAAACCCCCAAATAAGTCCGTCTTGGCCTGGGTAAAAGTTTTACCCTTCAGAAAGCTCATAAGGTCGGTCCTCTTTGTCAATGAAAGAGAGATATGCACAGTGGTTGCTTCCACCACCACCCCTCTCCCAACCCAAGCAGTTATTTACACCAGACTTGATAAACAAGGTGGGTTTTTTCATTACAAAAAGTAGAATTTCAGTGGTCACAAGTGAAAACAGTCGGATCAAATTAAGTTACTAAGTGGAAATGAACTAAAAAGCCAGCAAGTTCTAATCCACTAAGAAACTTTTTACATGCAAATTCTTATCCCACACAAATGTTCTTATCTCAGATAAAAAGCTTCAAGTCAGACTTGATCTTTATTCTGGCTCAGGGCTATAGCTTCTTCAAAGTTCTTGTATCCTCTTAGGGTGGGCCAGACAGTTTCAAGGACCAGCTGAAGAAAAAAGACTGATTGCTTCCCATTGCTTAATTAGGCTTTACCCCAAGGCAGCTCTTTGTTCAGCACTCCCACTCCCCTGGAAAAATACCAGGTTCAAGGTGGATTCCAGTACCAGGTAGAATGGTCCCATGTCTCTCTAGGATGAACCACAGCTTGGGTTTATAAGACAAACATGACTATTCACAGGTCATTGGTGTGAGTACCGAGTGATTATGCTTCTGGAGCATTAGCATATTTGACATTATAAACAGATTCACACTTCATATTTCTAGCTTCACATAAGAATGATACATGCACAAAAATAGGATATACAGATACAGCAGATTGTAACTGTAAAATTGATGTTACATGACCTCTTTTGCATAAAGCATCTTCAAGTTATACATATTCATATCCATAAGCCTATCTTCATAAAGCATGGAGAGGGGGCATGACAACCGTATTCTGGCCCTTTTCTACAGGGGGTGAATTTCACTCTTCACAACTGATAAGTGTTGAACTTTATGGGGTGTTTGGAGCAAAAAGTGAATTGAAGGAGTGGCATGAGTGGAAATGGTTTTATAAAAAGTGAATAGGGCTTTGGAAAGGAGAGACAGTCAGTTTTCCTGGAAAGAAATTAAGTGCTTAAATTGCAAGCTCTTTGAGACAGGGACATCTGTGTTTGTTTGAGGAGAGCCTAGCAAAGAGGAGTCCTGGTCTTTGACTAGGGCTTTTACGTGCTATCACAGGGGTTGGGAACCTTTTTTGGGTTGAGAGCCGCTGACCCACAGAAAAGTCAGTCAGGGGCTGGGGCCTGGGGGAAGGCGGCGGGGGGACTGGAGTGCCGGCGTGGGCTCCCCAATGCTGCGGTAGGCCCTAAACCTTGGGAGCCACATCCAGGCAACCCAGGGGCATCATCCGGCCCCTGGGCCTTAGGTTCCCCACCTGTCAGCCGATGGTCAGGGCAGTGCGTGTGTGTGTGTTATACACCCGAGTCTTCAACTGCTGGGACACAAGGTCCCGTCGCAGCAGGTGGCCTTAGGGGAGACCGACTGGCACCCCGAGGAGTTTAACATCCGTGTCTTTGACCGCTAGGACCAGGTCCCTTCATGGCGGGCAGCCAACAGGCTGACAGATGCCCCAGAGTTTACAGGGAGAGCTTATTACACCTCAGACTTTGACTGCTAGGATACAGGATCCCTTCGCAGCGGGCAGCCTAGGGAAGGCTGAGAGATGCCCCACGGATCTGTCCTCTGGAAGCGACACGATCCAAAACGCCCAGCTCTGCCTGTATCTGTCCCTTATGACCGGCTGGAGTTCTTTTAAGTTGTGCTTGATTCTGTTACAGCAACTGAAGGAGTCAGGTTAAAGCTTAAACAGTTACAGGTTTATTAAGGAGGCTTATAAAGCATGTGGTTACAATGGCTATTGCTCTACTTCTTAATTATTGACCAGCAGATAGATGGTAGATTGATGCTCAGAGTAAGTGTGCTGCTGGACCCATCTTTATACCCATAGGGGCCCGTATCCTCTTTCTTATCTAAGATGCCAAATTGTGTTGGTCCATCTTTGTGACGCCAGTTCTTACAAGGGAGTTTCAACTTAATTTACACTTGCAAGAGAGATAACTAAATTGTGAGTACTGTGCATTCTTTTTACTGGGCGAGATTCCTCCCGGACGAATATGTGTGTTCGTATCAATATGGGTTTCAGTCACTCCTCTGCAGCCTCTTGGTCAGCAATTAGCTCGATCACCCTCATATCTCTGCTTACAGTTGTCCAGGGTCACTGTGAGCTGGCATATCTGGGCCTCCTGTTAAGGCTTCAAAGACTATGCTGATTTTACAGCTCTGTGTGCCCTGTATTTTCCAGGCATCTCAGAGAGGGGCAAGCAAAAATGGATGTTACAGGGGGGGTTCCTGTCTGGCTACACCACCCCTGTGCTATAAAGAAACAAATAAATGGAAACGTTTCTTTTATCATATCATGAGCCTTAATAAACTAAATACTGATACACAGCTCCCCATAGGTCAGCAGAGAATGCACTTGCTTTCCAGACTGATTTTGGCTCAGTGCATCCAGCTTTGTCTAGTTTGTTCCCCCTTGACCTAGTCAAATAAGGTATGTCTACACAGCAAAGTTATTTCGAAATAACTTTACTAGCATCTACACAGCCAAACCGCTATTTCAAAATATATTCGAAATAGCGGAGCACTTATTTCGAATTCGGTAAACCTCATTCCACGAGGAATAACGCCAAATTCGAAATAGCTATTTCAAAATAAGTGCTGTGTAGACACTTATTTCGAAATAGGGGGCCTCCAGCCTTCCGAGGGTGCCCTGGTGGCCACTCTAGCCTCAACCAAGAACACTCCTCTCCCTTCCTGGAGCCCTTAAAGGGGTAGACTCTGGCCACAGTGCCTGTGCCAGCTCCAAGCCTGCCAGCCCAGAGCCAGCAGTCACTGCTCCTGACCCAGTGGCCCCAAAACATGAGCCAGCAAGCCACTGGCAGCCAGCCCTCCACCGCTCCCCAGGAGCAGTCTGCCAGCTCCCAGGAGCCTGCCAGGGCCCGGAGAAGGCAGGCGCCTTCCTGGTCCAGGGCGGAGATCATGGACCTTATTCAGGTTTGGGGGGGATGCCCCCAAGGTCCAGGATCTCCGCACTAGACAGAGGAACATGTCTGTCTATGGCAGGATAGCTGCCAGCCTGGCCACCAAAGGCCACATGCGCACCCAGGAGCAGGTTCGCATGAAAATCAAGTTGGTCCAGCGAGACCCCCAACCCTGAGCCCTGAGTTTCCCCGCCCCCCTTTCTTTCCCTTGCTTCCCCCTTCCAGCTCCCTCCTCCCAGGTTTCCCCTTCCCCTCTCTCACCCTTTCTCCTTTCCCCAGTCTCTCCAGAGTTTCATCCCCCTCCCCAGTTTTGTTAAATAAAGACAGTTTGTTTTTATGAAAAAACATGTATTTTATTTTACATCAGAAAGGGGGATGGGGGGGGGGTAAGTGAAAGGACATGAGGGAGGAATGAGGCACAAGCCCCCATTGGGGCACACCAGGGAGACTGTTAGTGCTCCACCAGGGTGGAAGCTCTCCCACAGGGCCTCCTGGATACTGACAGCCCCCCCAGTGGACCTCCCAGATGGCAGCCTGCAGAAAGTGCAGCCAGTCTCGCAGCAACGTGTCCAAGAGAAGCACCAGAGTGCCCAGGAGCAGCTCCAGCTCCATGTTGCAGAGTGCTGTGGTGTCCTCCTGAGTGAGGGCAATCAGAGCATGCAGACACAAAATGCTTTGCTGTCCCTCATCAAGGTAGGCAAGCAAGCAGGGAAAGCTGAGAACCGGCTGTCTGGGGGGGTCCCTTTAAGCACAGGCCTCAGATAGCCTCAGGCAGCAGCCACACAAAGTAACTCCTGACCTGATGCCCTGCCAGACCTGGTTCCAGCCGGCCTTAAATGCGATTCAGCGGCCACTTAGTGTGGATGCGCTATTTCGAAATAGCAAAACGCTATTTTGAAATGCATTTTGTGTGTAGACGCGTTATTTCGAAATAAGCTATTTCGAATTAACTATTTTGAAATAGCTTATTTCGAAATAACGCTGTAGTGTAGACATACCCATAAACAAACATATAGTCACTTTCACAGGAGAATCCTCACTCCTCTGTGGGCTTGTTTAGACTCCAAAAACGTGATTGTTGACATCTTAAGTAATCATCCCTATAATGCCTGCAATGAAGATGAATCCTAGGGTTAAGCACCAGCTTAAAAAGTGGTTTTTTTTGGTCTATACTAGGTGCTAAGTAAAGCCGCTCCATGTTTAAGTACCATATTTTCAATAGCTTCTCCTAGCAAAATATATGACAGCTCAGTATGAACTTTGAAATATCAGACTAAAATGTTATAAGTACAAGCATTTTCATAACACAAATTCCATTTTTCAAATCTTGAAATTTCCTGAAATTTGATTTTTCATCCCAATGCAGGATGAAACCAATCTCAATTTTTCTGCAAAACAAAATATTCAAAAAATATTTTACTTTGACTTTGAAATGTTCTGTTTTAATAACAATGAAATGTTAACTTCAGCCTCCTAGTTTAGAATTTTATAACATAGATTGTTTGAAATGAAGTTGTAATGCAACATTTAGACCTTACTGAAATTAAACAAATTATTTTCCACAAAAATGTCAGCAAATTCCTGTGAAAATTTACATTTTGACAGATCTGCAGAAAACTGTTCTACTGGATTTTTTTTTTTACAACTTTGTTTATGGTCCTATGTTGTTAAAAAGAAATAGAATCCATTTTCTCTTCAGAACTGTTCTTAAACACAGTTTGCAGGTATGCTCCTGTGCAAATTCTTGTTGTGCAAATTCATGCTTTTCCCTTTTGTTAATAGGTAAGTTTTATTAACTCAGGGGTAAGGGAGCTATCCATAATTATGAGAAACCAGACCAAAAAAAGAGAGAAGTTTTAGCTTTTTAAATGGAATGTTTATAATAAAGACATGACTGAGATAGCAAACTGAAATCTGGTTTGACATCTAGAAGCACAAAGTCATCTATGGATGGATGGTTGAATAGGCAACTTCTATCCAGCTACTGGAAGAAAAATGTAGCCCTTTCAGTCACCTCCAAATGGAGGAATCTAACTCTGACAAATACAGCTTGCCAGAATAGCTCCAAGATTGAAATTTTGAAGAGAAATATTGACTGCTGCATTTCAAGGAAGTCTCATTTTTTTAAAGGCAAGGGGATTTTTACTGTCTGTCTTTCTGATACTTTTAAAGAAAAAAAAACAATGGCTTGCCAAAATCCATATAAAGTGTTGTGAAATTTAGTTCTGGTTTACACTAGAAAATTAGATCAATTTAAATACTTTGGTCACATTTCAGAGCGGTGTAGTTGAATTGACCATAGTTCCTGTGCAGACAGCACTATATTAAAAGAAGAGTCCTTTAGTAACATAAAATGAAGCAATTTTTCCTTTGGCTTGAAGGCAATATTTTTTATTTGTTTATAGTGGGGGAACAGTGGGCAAAATTGTGACTAGGAATTTTTAAAATGAGTACTGCTGGACAGTGGAGGAGGTGGAATATTTCTTAACTTTATTTTGAAAACATTCTCCATTTTTGGAAAGTAAAATATTTTGAACACATTTTCGGTTACTTGAAATATTTTTTCAACTCTATATAGCTGACCCAGAACATGCCAAAAATGATATAAAATGAATAACATTTTAGCTTTTATTTTACTAAAGGAATCGATGGAAGTCGCAGGTGTCTGTGTTGGGTGTAGTACTCATCAATATTTTCATTAATGACTGGGATAATGGAGTGGAGGCTTAAACTTTGTGGATGACACTGTGACATTGTCCAGGGTACATTCTAAAATGTTGAACAGCTGTTTCCACTCAGTTCTCTGGGCTGCCTTTTATAGTACTTTGCTGGTAGAGCTACAATTCCTGGTCTGCTCTGAGACAGGCTCTCACTTGTAAATTACTCCTAGGGATATTGTATGAGTTCTGTGGCCAGCCACTCTTGAATTACACGGAAGAGTCCCAGACTTGCCTCCAGAAACCAAATCTTATACTGCCCAGCCTTCACTTGGACAATACAAGCTCTCCAAAAGTCTGTCATTTTGTTAATGGAAAGTCCTGTTGTCTCCAGTGCAGTTTCCCAAGCAATTCAGGCCAAGCATGCTGGTTTTCATCAAACAAGTTTATTAACTACAGAAAGATCAATTTAAAGTGACTACAGTTAATGAAGTATAAGTCAGAATTGGTTACAAGAAAATAAAAGGTAAGACACAACTAATATCTGACTTAACAAGCTCAATGAATTCACAGCAATGGTCTTTCAAACCACATGCTTGAGCTGGATTCCTTTTGCCCTTTCTCCCAGTTCAGAGCTTCAAGGGGTAGCCGAGCTAGTCTGTTACAGAAAAAAACAACAAATGGTCTGGTAGCACTTTATAGACCAACAAAACATGTAGATGGTATCTACATGGGCACAGCCCACTTCTTCAGATGACCAGAGTTATGAGTAGTGGATATGAACACTGGAAATAAATAGGAGAGGGGAAGAGAAAGGAAAAAGGAAGGGGAGGTGGGAGGAGGGGAACAAGGCATCACTAAGTATCTGGAGAATGGGTACTTAAACCTAAGCAGATAAAGATCAAAGTCAATAGATAGATTGCTGAGACAGGAAGGATACCGCTCAGAAAGCTGTTAGCACCTTCAGTGGTAGAGTCCCCACCAGCCCATATGAGTTACTTGTCCACTTAGGGGGTGTTGATGCTGCAGGTACAGAGAAAGGAATGAGTATTTGGAGGCATTTGTTCTCTTTCTTATAGTTCTTTTTCTCCAAAAGTCATGTCCAACTGAGGCTCAGGAGACAGGCTGTGGAGATGGGAATGGACACCTGCTTCTTTGCCAAGATGTACATTTTTCCTTCACACACCTTTTTTCCTACTGATGACCAGTGGATAGTCCATTTGTTCTTGCTCTCTCACAGCTGAGGCATCAATCAGTTTGCCTTTTGTTCCTGAAGAACTCGTGTGGGACTGTTTTTGAAGACTTCCGACTAGATCTCAGTAATATCATACAGTAGAATCTTATAACATTACATGCAGCATTTCCACACACGTTAACAGGTTAATAATGATCAGCAAACTGAGTGTTCAAATGGTAATCCACAAGACATACTCTGTAACACTTTTTTTATCATAGTCTCCTGAAAGGGGTGAAACATAAGGGTACAAACTATGACAGACACCAAATTTAGAGGGCTTGCAAGCACTTTGGAGAACAGGTTTAGAATTCAAAATTATCTGGAAAAATTAGAGAATTGGTCTGAAATTAACTAGATGAAATTCATTGAAGAGACGCACAAAATACTACACTTTAGGAAGGGGAAAAAACAAATGTGCTAACAGAAAATGGGAGATAACAGCTAAGCAATAGTACTGCAGAAAAAGATCTGGCCTGTAGAGGAAAGGTTAAAGGAGGGAAACCCTTTTCTCTTAGTGTTGAGAAAAGCAGATTGAGAGGGACCCAGTAAGATTTTAAGTATGTTAAGAGCTGTTAGAAAGAGGAAGGTGATTGAATTGTTCACTAGGTCCAATATTGTTCTGGATAAGAAGTAATCTGCTGTAAGGAGAAACTTCGTGTCAATATTAGGAAAAGCTTTCAAACTATGAGGATAATTAAGTACTGAAATAGGCTCCAAGGAGCATTGTGGAATCTCTCTCATTGGAGGATTTTAAGAACAGATGAGAGAAACACCTATCTGGGATGATGTAGTCCTGCCTCAGTGTGAAGGACTAGACTAGATGACTTCTTGGCGTCCTTCCAACTCCGCAGTCTTAGAAATGTCTGATTCTGTATTAGCATAATCACAGCTATAACTCTGCATTTGTTTACTAGATCCCTGCCCTGATGACAAGTGGGTGATGTAAAGCCTAATTTCTGTTGTGATGCTCCTGGTGCATCAAATTGAGTTCTATTTAAATGTCCTATTATTACTCTGCCATTAACTTTAGTTTGCTTGTCTACATGTCGTTAAACCGTGAGGTCCTGCTTGCAACAGGAAGTGTTAGGAAAACAGCTAGTGTCTAGTAGGTGATACCAGAAAAGACAATAAGTAATTACTGGATCTGTACTCCGCCAGTTGATTTAGGGAACTGATCCAAACCCCTTTGAAATAAACAGAAATACTTATCTTGACTTCAGTGGATGTTAGATCAGGCCTCAAATACTGAAAGCAGGATTGGGCTACTAGTTCAAGAAAAAGCCACAGAGAATAGTAAATGGCTGACATAATTCACTTAGCGAAGATAAGTCCAGGAAATTGCATGCCACAAAGGGTTATCTTCTATCACTCTTAAGGGAAACACAGACTGGTTTTAAGCTGGGCTTGAAGACACTGATGTTTCAAACGGGCATGCTATGCTTCTGCTGCCTTGTTAAGCGTTACGAGGAGAAGGAACAAAATAGAACAGGGAAAGGAAGTCCAAGATGAAAAGACCTGGAGCTGGAAAGAAAACCACATTTGGGTCCTATAACACAGAGAAAGGAGATGAAGGTTGATGGTAATGAGGAGAAATACAGGGTGGATTTTCAGAATAAGGTCATTCATTTAATTTTGTTCTATTTTTCCCCCTTTTTCTGCAAAAGGAGTAGTTTGTCTTTGCTATTATAGAATGTTAATTGAGAGTTTATTCTTAAGAACTAATTTATAGGAGTTTATGTGCCATGGGTGAAATTCACCCGGGAGCTGAAATCTATTTAAAGTCCTATTTTGAGCTTTAGCGGCGCTGGTCCTCTGCACCAGGGTGAATTTCACTAAACTGAGGAGAAGTGACTTGAAGTAACTTGTGGAATGATTTATAAGGTCTTCACGTGGCCCCACCAGTGAGCTTCCCCTATAACCTGGGAGAAAACACCTTTTGTGGAATAACATGATCCATTCTCCATGTCTGTGCAATCCTGGGCCTCTTGAGAATGCCTAAGAAAAGGTGTAATTATGTGAGCCGTGGTCATTGGCTGGAAGACCTAAAAAGCCATTACATAGACTCTTTCATGGCAAATTGCTATCTTGTGGAGGAAGCTGTCACAGTTACTTAGGTAACTGCACTTCTGAGTCCCCTAGTCTTTCCAAGGGCATCATCCAGATCTCAGGCCACCACCCCTCACCTTTCTCTCAGGACAGAATCGTGGCATTCTCCCACTCCCAGGCTAGACCTGGAGCTACATACACCTGGGCATCGGCTCTGATTATCTCAGCAAGTCTGACTTACGTCCAGCACCTGCAAATCTGTGGTAATCAGTGACCAAGAAAGCCCTCAGAGCAAAGAATTTCAGAGAAAAACAGACAGTATATGCTTACCACATATCTACCCATGTTCCACACAGGGTTCCTGGTAGGTCTAGCCTGCTATAGAACACGGGCACTTCTTCCCGTTCCCCTGAGACGCTGTTGGCATAGTCCATTCCCTTAGCTCACCAACCATTTCTCTTGGTGCCTCAGAGGTAGAATCCATTTCCGAGACACTTGCTCCTCATGATCATCTGTGCGACCAGTCCCTCAGTAACTCTTTATAGACCTGTGACCTTTTAGGTCCCAGCACTGCCTAAATGAGGCTTGCATTTTGTTAAACACAGGATGGAAGCACCACAAAGCCGGTAGAACACTTTCGGAATCTGTATGCTGAGGTGTCTTCCCTTTTGTTTTTTCCACAATCCCCTCTTAAGCTACATCAGTGAATTTGCACAGGGAAGTCTTACAACTTAATATATAATAATGACTCCTCACTGACCAGTGCACATGCGATGTCCACAAAACGGTCATATTTATGTCCTTAGATTGTTACAGAGCAGCTTCACTTCCCTCACGTTGGTACTTTGCACTTACAGAAAAAGCGTGTAGATGTTTGAGAATCGGTGATAGTGATAGGTGTGTCTTTTGTGCGAGGAGGAATAAGAGGTGGGGAAGATGGCCAAATACAGTGGACTCAATTTGAAATACCAATAAACGCCTTATGGAAAACATTGGTTCCTTTTCCATGTTCTCTATAGTGTATCAGTATGTTGAGTTGCTCTTGACGTTATTGCCAGGTGTGTATTTTTATTTAGTGTAGATTGTTAACAATTCGAAAATGCAGAAAGTCTTGATGAAAATGGAAAAAAATGTTTTTTTTTATCTACTCTTTAACATGGAAAAATTGTGGCAAAAAATTATGGAAGGACAGATATAGTGGTAGGGCCCACCAGGAGCTAACCCTGGTAGATCAGATCTGGCCCATGGACCGGTATTTAGAACAGTGGTGAGCAAAAAGCTTTAATAAATTAAAATTTTTAATTCTGATGGATTTATATCAGGATTGGGCGCTCTGCTTATCTGCTTTAACTCTCCTGCAAAGTCTTGCTTTTCAGTAAGGTTTTTCTCATTGTATGAGTCTCCAACTTCATCTGCAATATCATGGCTCTGACTGTAACCTATCTGTAGATGAATTAATTAAACAGGAGGATGGCAGGTGGGTGGGTGAATCAAGACCCAAAAATATCCTGGGAAGGTTTTAGAGGCTGCATGTTTCAATCTGCATTTTCCTAGCTCAGCATCCTTTACAGAAATAAAATACATAATTAATTGGAACACACCTTCAAACACCGCAGGAAAGGCTTTTAAGTCACCCCCTGCACCTTCAATCTTTTTATGGAAGTTGCATTTATAGCAGAATTCCATTTAAAAAAAAAAAAACCAAAGCTTTTATTGTCCAGTGATTAAAAGGGAACATAAAGGCCCAGATCCTGCAAAGATTGACTGACGTGCCTAACTTCATTCAGGTTGAAGTACTACTGATTTCTAAGGGACTACTCTCATGAGTAAAGCTGGGGAACATGCTCAGAAGATGGCAACTTTTGGAGTTGATTATATAAGACTCCTAGTGATCTTTTAACAGAAGAATTACATTTCTGGTCCTATGGCTGCAGGGGGGAAAAAAACCCTTAAAAACATGAACCCTGAAGCTCAAAAGGTAGAAGACAAATGGGGAAAAAATATAACCCAAAGAGTGTTTTATAACTTTGGTGCCTTGGCCCCATGGTTTTTTATACGGAGATTGGCAATGCTACAACTCCATTGAATTTCAGTGGTATTTGTCTATCTAACTTTTTTTGGCTGTTTTAAGAAATCTCAGCCTTAGATAATAAAAATATTAATAGGCTTTATAAAAAGAGATTTTTGCACCCACTTAATCTATGCCATCTCTTTTGGAATTTGAGTGGGGAGAAAAAAATCTTGAGTAGTTTGGTTGACATTGCTCCAAGATTTGAAACATTTTGTTTGTTATTAAATTTTCCATTTAGAAGTCAGACCAACACAAACAAAAACATGTTTGTATTTGCCCCAGCCTTTGTCTGCAATTGAAATGAACCCAAGCTGCAATTATGGCCCAGATCTTCAGCTGGTTGGATTGGCATAGCTTCACAGACTCGAGTGTAACTGTTGTGTATAACGGTACTGTCATAACAATGATAGAGATGCAGCCGTGTTAGTCTGGTCTTGCTGAAACAAAAGACAGAACTATGTAGCACTTTAAAGACTAACAAGATGGTTTATTAGGTGATGAGCTTTCGTGGGCCAGACCCACTTCCTCAGATCAATATGTGGAAGAAAATCGGCACAACCATATATACCAAAGTGATACAATCAAAAAAATGAACGCATGTGAAATTGACAAATCACATTTTAGAACAGAGTGGGGGTGAGGGGGGAAGGTTAGTGTCTGTGAGGTAATGACATAGGGGTGATAATAGGGGAAGTTTCTGTGAGGTAATGACATTAGGGGTGATAATTGGGGAAGCTATCTTTGTAATGGGTGAGATAATTAAAGTCTTTGTTTAAACCCATACATAAAGTGTCAAATTTAAGCATGAATGACAATTCTGAAGCTTCTCGTTGAAGTCTGGAGTTAAAGTCTCTTTGAAGCAATATGCATGTTTTAAGGTCATTGAGGGAATGGTCAGTCTGGCTGAAATGGCAAGCAACAGCTTTCTCTCAGAGAGAGTCTTATGTCTGTTTTGTGTGCATTGATTCTTTGGCGAAGTGTCTGAGAAGTTTGTCCAAGGTACAGCAGTGTAGCAGATGGACACTTTGGGCACATGATGGCATAAATTATATTTCTGGATGAACAGGAATATGTGTTCTTGATCTTGTAATAGGCATGGTTAGGTCCAATAATGGTGTCAGCAGAGTAAATATGTGGACAAAGCTGGCACCAGGGTTTGTTGCAAGGGAAAGTTCCAGGGTTGGTATGAGTTTTGTCTTGTCTTTTTTTCTGATGTCCTACCCAGTGGCTCTGATGTCTTAACTAGCAGTTACTGAACTACTCATTGTTTTTAAAGTTACAGACTAACACGGCTACCCCTCTGAGACTGTAGGATGCTTTGTGTTTGCAGTAGCTTCTACACTGCTCCCATTGGGGCTTAAGTTCTGATCCATTTACCTAGCTCCCCCTTCTAAAAATCTGGGGGTTAAGTTAAATAGGACAGGGAAGTGAACCCCCTGCTGATGAAATTTCACAGCAACAAAACGTAAAACAGCTCCACTTTGCCCTCCTCTGATGAAGATACATACATTAAAAACGTCTTACCTACCTATTTGTTTTTCCAGTTTAGTTAAAAAAATTATTTAACTTTTACAGAAATTCTGAAATTCTTTTTGAAAAGTTGCTTTCAATCAATGCTGGTGATTTAATTATAAAGTTACATTTTTACAATAATTAGATGTTAAGAATTGAACATGTGCTCTCATTTATTTTACATCAACACCTGAAAACGCTGACATGAGTGTTAATTTCAATGCTGTGATGCTTGGAATTAATATCACATTGGATCCAGCCGTACACGCTTAATCAAAGGGCTTTTTATATTAGCAAGAATAATCCATATTGCGAGATACACAAGGGATTTATTCTGCCTGGGGGTTTTTTTTAGCACCAAACTATTGTGAAATATGGTAGAAGGAAAAAAAGTACAAGAAACTTTGTGAAAACTTTTGTCATCCACTATAAGTAAAGCTGGGCAGAACATTAGAATTATTTGATCTTGGACAGTGCACTAATTGCTCCTGCTTTCTGCATGTTATAGCACCAAGTAGTTGTAACTCATATCAGCACCCCTAGTGTACTAGGAGCTGTACAGACAACATAGTATATCCCATCTCTAAATACGTTAGGACGGATCTAGACTATGCAGAACAGTCGAAAGAGGATATGCAAATTCTGCAGCAATTTGCATATCCTCTTTCGACCGTTCCGCGTAGTCTAGATGAGCCCTCACAGTCTAAATAGGCAAGGTAGAGCAAGAGGGGAAATATAGAGATGAAGTGATTTCCACTACTGTTCATTGCCCAAGGTGGAAAAAGAGAGCCTGTGTTCCTGTCCAGTGTTCTAATCAATTTAACTTGCTGCCCCATAGTCACAGTGGTAGGTAATAAATATGAGTCGAATGACAGGATGGTCCTATATCAACACATCAGTGCTTTCTTCCCACACTAGGCCCTGCTTCTTCCCTACTGGCCTACAAATTAAACTGGTGAGATTTTAAAGATGAATCGTACTTTCCCCAATAAAGACTAAAAGAGAGCTTGTTTGCATTTAACTATTTTTGATACAAATGTTTAGGTCGTTGACAGAATTGGGATATAGCTACGTGTGACGCAGCTATTCTCTCTCACCCATTATCCATGCTGCCGTGGCTTCGTTCGCTCCCACGCTAGGCCTACAGTTTTAATTCAGCTGGGAATGGTTTGGTATGATGTGGTAATACAGAGAGGACCATGGGGAGGAATTTACTGGTGGGACCGTTAGATCAAGACTATGAGCATGCTGAACCTTTGTGTGTAACGGTATTTCTATAATAGTGAGTTTTGTCTTTTTTTTTTTTTTTTTTTTTTTCTGATGTCTTACCCAGTGGCTCTGATGTCTCAACTAGCAGTTACGGTATAAAATGTTGTGTGTTTGCAGGAACTTCTACACTGCTCCCACTGGGGTTTTCCCCAACATTGCATCTATGTATCTGATCACTCTATTCTTTACCAGCGCTTAACCCATTAGCCTGCTACTGAAGTTAAGCTTACCTGGATTGCCTCTGGAACCTTTTTAAAAACTGGTGTCATTAGCTACTCTCCAGTTATGTGGTACAGAGGTTGATTTTAAGCAATGGATTCATACAATTGTTAGTTATTCTACAATTTCATATTTCAGAACTCCTGGATGAATCCCATCTGGGCCCGGTGATCCTTTAGTTTTACCAACGTGTTCCAAAGACAATGACTATTAACACCTTAATCTGGGACAGTTCCTCAGATTTGTCACCTAAAGCAAATGTCTCAGGTTTGGGGATCTCCCTTGTTCTCTGCAGCGAAGGTGAATGTGAAGAAGTCACTTACATTTTTTTCCACAGTGACCTTCTCTTTCTTGTGTTGTCCTTTTAGCACCTCAGTCATCCAGTGGCCCCACAAGGCCGACCTACGGGGGTAGGGAAGGGAGGAGGAGAGGAGAGGAGAGGAGAGGAGAGGAGAGGAGAGGAGAGGAGAGCAAAGGCTGCAGATGTCCCAGGGTGATTCAAAGTACATTAGCAGCGTCTGAAGCCTTGATCCTTGTATAGTCACTGGAGTGTGTCTCATCTGCTCCGTGCAGCTCTGAGGGTCGGGGGGAGGTGTGTCCTGAACTCTGAGTGGTGCAGAGAGTTGGCTTCTCCTGGCCCCGCCCCTACCAGCTGAGGCCACACCCCTTTTGGGAGCAGGGCCCCCCCCCCACGCACTATGCAGACTGTCATATTTCCTGTTTCTGATTTAATTGTTTTTGTTCTCTTATGAGTAGCTGGTGACTCTTCAGGTTCTCTTTTAGCTTAATTATAATTTTATAGTTGACTTGCCAGAGTTTTTTTCTTTCAAGTTTGGAAATGTCCCTTCTTGCCTCTGTTACTCTGCTGGTTAGCCATGGTGGCCTATTTTTGGTCATCTTGCTTTGTTTGTACTATATATTTAGACTGAGCTTCTATTATGGTGTTTTAAGCAGGTTCCATGCAAATTGCAAGTATTTCAACCTTGAGTGTTCCCTTTGATTTCCATTTAATTGGCTTTTTCTCATTTTGTGTAGTTCCCTTTTCACAAGTTAAATGCTGCTGTTTTGGGGGCTTCATTGTCATTTTTCCTCCAATGGGGGAGTTAAATTTAATTACAATATGGTTAATATTACTGCGTGACTCTGCAATATTCATCTTGTGTACCAGAAGCTAAGTTCTGAAGAACTTTTAAGACTAAGGAAAGAATTTCCTTTCTCCTTGTGGATTCCAGGACAAGCTAGCATCTAGAAACGTTATCTCTCAATCTCTTCCTCAGGTTACATGATTCCAGTCATATGAAGATAGTAGAAATCCCTCATTATTACTGCATTTTTTTTTTGCCTTTGTAGTTTTTTCCATTCTCACTGAATGCTATCCCCGTTAAGTCATTGGTAGTGTGTATATATACACAGTTATATTCTTATTATTTTAGCATGGAATTTCTATCCATAGATATTCTATGGTACAGTTTGATTTACTGAAGAATTCCATTTTGATGCTTTATTTTACATATGGTGCCACTCCTCCACCAGCTCAACTTAATCTGTCAGTACTTTTTATTTTGTGCCTTGGTATTACTGCTTCCTGCTTATTCTCATTTCACCACATGTCTGTGGTGTCTGTTCTATCAGTATCCTCTCTTACGCCAGACACTTGAGTTCACTAATTTTAGTGTATATACCGCTAGTGTTTGTATATGAGCATTTGTTAACTTTATCCATATTCATTACTTGCCTTTATGAGTTATATTTTATTTAAATGGAATTCTTACTTGTTAGTTCCTACCACTTTATCAACTTCTTTCCTATCTGCTTTATTAGGATATAGATGTTCCCTTTTTAAGATATTCAGCCACAATAAGAACATAAGAACAGCCATACTGTGTCAGATCAAAGGTCTATCTAGCCCACTATGCTGTCAGCCGACAGTGGCCAATACTAGTTGCCCCAGAGGAAGGGAACACATCAGGTAATCCTCACATGATCCCTCTCCTGTCAGCCATTTCCAGACAAACAGAGGCTAGGGACACCATTCCTACCCTTCCTGGCTAATAGCCATTGATGGACCTAACCTCCATTAATCTATCTAGCTCTTTTTTGAACCGTGTTAAAGTCCTAGTCTTTACCACATCCTCTGGCAAGGAGTTCCACAGGTTGACCATGTACCGAGTGAAGAAAAAAAAGGATGTTTTCTCCCGGACTGTGTGCTCCTCTGTACCTGACAGCTTTCCCATAGCTCTTAATTTAAAAAAAAAATCCTTTACAACTATTTTTAATTTTACATACCAGTAGTTTAATTCCATTTTGGATTAGGCGGAGCCCATCCTTCCTGTATAGACTCTTCATTCCCAAAAGGTTCTCCTGTTAAATCTAAAAATCTTACCCCAATATTATCATCTCGTTAGCACATTGAGACTCTGCAGTGCTACTTATCTTCCTGTCTCTGTGTGTGGAACTGGAAGCATTTCAGAGAATATTACCATGGAGGTTCAGGACTTGGGCTAAATGTGGTCTCCAGGACATCTCTCCTACCTCTCCATATGTCATGAGCACCTACATGTACCACAACCACTGGCTCTTCCTCAGAAATCCACATACATTTGTCTAGATGTCCTATGATGCTCACAACTTTGGCATCAAGCCGTTAATTTACCACATTGTTCTCCTGATCTTCAAAACCCCCAGATGTTTGTATTTTTAATGTTTAATACACAGGATGAGGTTGCAGCATCAAATGCATTGAGATCCATATTGCATATTCCTCAATCAAGAAACGTTATTTAAATTCATGGTTGTAATGGTGGCACCTTCATGATCTTTGAGATTTTAGCCAATAAATATAATAGGCTGATCTTCCACATCCACAACAGCAAACTACTTTGCCTAAAACCCTAGCAAGCTGAAGAGAGGTCTGCCAGTGAGGCAAATGTGATTTTAATAGTTTTTAAATGATTGGTCTATACTTCCATTGGTGGATGAGACCAGTACAATTTATAGCCGTGTATGTCAGACTATTGGTTTTTCTCCTGGTACCTTGAGTTCCATTTACTGTTCCAATATATGTTACAAAGATTAGGACCAGAGTATGTAGTTAATTTTCCCAGCAATTTACTCATGTTTCCCTGGCTAAATCAACAAAATAGTCATCCTTTCAAAATATGAATCTTTTATTACAGCTTAAAACATGTAATGTAAAAGACCTTGTCAGATGAAAGCCCATATTTCAGCTCTTAAAATTGCCATAGAAGCTTACTTTTATCAGCCAGGAACGTGTTTTGATAAAAAGGGACAGCTGGGTATTAAAGAATGAGTGTTTTGTGCTTGCTATTAAATATTGGCTATAAAGGCACCAGTTACTCAAAACAATTAATCTCAATCTTATTCTAGGTCAAAGTGTTCTATTCACACATGTTTAAAGGTGTTTGCAACGGGTTCGGTCACAGAGATTCACTTGGTGTACTGAAATACTACTGAGCTCAAATACCTGCCCCCTGGGATGTGTCACCACCATCAACCATCTCCTCCAGCACTGGCACAGAGTTGGGGTTACAGCCAAAAGCAGAGCAACAGAGACGCTGAAATCAGCTCAGCTCTGGGAAGGATTTCTATCGAATTTGGTGTGAACACGTTTAACTCGGGGAAGGATTGACACCCTCCCCACCCTCTGTACCTCGGTGCACATCCCTAATGGGTCCAGGATCCCAGATAAATTTGTCCTATTCTGTATAAAGTTTATATGGGGTAAGTTCATAAAATGTTTGCCCCTTCTATCAATGAAAGAGAGACATGCACTACTGATCCCCATCTCCCAGGTCACAATTATTTACACTGGGTTTATTAATAAACAAGAGGGATTTTATTAAGTATAAAAAGTAGGATTTAAGTGGTCATGAGAGGTAGCAGACAGAACAATGTAGGTTAATAAACAAAACAAAATGAAATACACAAACTAAGCTTTGTACACTGAAGGCATGTCTACACTAGGAAATAATTTCAAAATAACTTATTTTAAAATACTAACTCCCCAAATTACTATTTTGAAATAGTGTGCCCACGCTATGGTGAAGCCTTGAAATTAGTCCAAGGAAAGCTCCCTTAATGTGGACATGCTACCTCAGTTTAGAGCCCCAGGAAGCACTGGGGAGTAATTACTTTGACTCTGGGGAGTAGTTATTTTGAAATAGCAGCTGCGCAATGTCCACACGACCACTATTTCAAAATAAGCCTTATTCCTTATGGAAAGCAGGAATTATTTAGAAATAACCAGCCCCTTATTTTGAAGTAACAGGCTTGGTAGTGTGGCCGCTCTGCTTCACACTAACACACTTATTTCAAAATAACTCCCTAGTGTAGACCAGGGCTAAGAGAAATTATTGCAAATCGTAATTTTTCACTCCAGTTCTTATTTCAGTTGAAGTCCTTCTCGGGCCTTCTGAACCACACTGTAACATGCAGAGATAAGGTTGCCCAATCAGGGTGAAAGGCAGAGATCAGTCTACCGCCCCCCCCACTCCAATGAAATATTAATCTGAAGGAGAAAAGAGATTCAGCAGTACATCTTACCGGGGTGTGATCTACTGGCCTGAGCCCTCAAATGCTCTTAAATGTTCTAAAGGAATGTGTCCTTTTGACCAGCTGTAGAACTTGGTCTGGACATGATTAACTTTTCTACTTTTGTGAAAAGTTGTTGTTGGTCTTTAATCACCTCAGAGTTTTGTCTTGTCTGAAAGATAAATTCCCACCCCCAAAAAAAGCCATACTGTGGCATTGGTTTATACTAAATGAGGGAAGATGTTTATAATGAATCTCTAGCATTATTCCCTACAGCAGCATTTCTCAAAGGGTGCGTCTAGACTGGCAAGATTTTGCGCAAAGCGGCCGCTTTTGCGCAAAAACTTGCCAGCTGTCTACACTGGCCACTTGAATTTGCGCCAAGAGCACTGACTTCGTAATGTACAAAATCAGTGCTTCTTGCGCAAAATACTTTGACGCCTCTGAAAGCCTTGGCGCAAGTGTTCTTGCGCAAGAGGGCCAGTGTAGACAGGGAAGGAATTTTTTGCGTAAGAAAGCCCCAATGGCGAAAATGGCCGCCAGAGCTTTCTTGCGCAAAATCGCGTCTATAGTGGCCACGGATGCTTTTGCGCAAAAGCACTTTTTGCGCAAAAGCATCTGTGCCAATCTAGACGCTCTTCTGCGGAAATACTTTTAACGGAAAAACTTTTCTGTTAAAAGTATTTCCGCAAAATCATGCCAGTCTAGATGCAGCCAAAGTGTTTTGCGGGCTTGCTTTGGGAAAGCTGCTAGTAGGCCGCTTTGTTTACCAAAAGGGTCCATAGCCACGGAGCCTCACGACTCCCATTGGCTCCAGTTCAGTGGAGAGGGAATAGCAATGACTCGCTAGCATTTGCAGTGCCTTCAGCTAACTGGCAGTTGTCCACCCCCTGGAGTCTACAGCCACTCTCACATTAAACTGCCATTAGGCAAGTTGCCGGTCCTTCCATTTTTCTGCTCTTTGCTTGCATAGTAAATGAGCCCAGAGAGAGAATCCAGAGGAGCAGAGGGAAAGCAGCCGAAAGGAGAAGTAGAGGATACAAGGCTTTATGCAAGAAATGGATGCCTCTTCCTGTAGCTAGATGGCTGGGACTTATGGAAATAAATACACTTACTGCAGTGTATTTCCTAGAGGCCTGTTCTACTCTAGGAAATTGGGTTGGTATAATGACATCGCTTTGGTGTGAAAAATTCACACCCATGAGTGACACAGATAAACTGACTTAACTCCATCCTAGACAGATACTGCCTCTGGGGGAGGTGGACTATGCTTATGGGAAGACTTCTTCACTGATGTGCCACAGCCATGCCACTGCAATGTTTTAAGTGTAGCCATGCCTCTAGAATGATAAATAGCAATTCAATAATTTATTTATTTTTTTTTTTGCTGTCCTAGCACTGTAAGGATATTAATCTTCCCAAAGCCTACATATGGAAGCAGGAGTTGAACATTCAAGACCTATTTGGTCAGGAAGTATTAACCAGTGACTGGAAGGGTATAGCCCCCACACTTGAGGGAACCGGACATCTGTATAAAGGAGAGCTGGGTTATGGAATGCTGCCCTGAGTGCACAAGGAAAGCAATGGTAGCTTAAGCACATTGCAAAAACAGGCACAAATATCGTCAAGAGGGAATAATTTAAAGCCAGGTTCTGACAACGTTACTCAAATTGCATAGTTCCTTATTCCTCAGGTAGTTCCACTGAATTAAGTGGGAGGACTCTCAAAGCAAGGTGTCTTGAGATTGAGTTTCATAAGGTGGCCTGTACAGGAGTGGCCTGAGGCCGGCTGCGGCAGCTGGCGCCCCAGGTGGGCGGCGCAATTGGCACCCCTCCTCCCCCCCGCACGGCCGTCAATGGCTGTGATGTCATCATCGGGCTCCCGGGCCAGCGGCGCTCTAGGCAGCTGCCTAGTTCACCTAGGCTCACAGGCCGCCCTGGGCCCGTAGATGGGTAGAGCCTGTAGAGGGGTGGGAATGACTCTAGCTGGGTTTTGTAGCAGGATATTGTTTTTCTTGATTTACACAAAGCTGCTATTTCTCTGCCTCAAATTAGGCAATCTATTTAGAGCTACATAGTGGAACTGTTTGTTTGCATCTCCGTCTACAAAGGTGACTCAGGCCTCATCTTCACGCTGCAGAAGATCAACCACTTTAGATCGATCTTCTGGAGTTTGATTTAGCGAGTCTAGTTAAGACTTGCTAAATTGAACTCAGAAGGCACCCCCACCGGTGTTCAATACTCCTACTCTTATGAGGAGTAAGGGAAGCCAACAGGAGCAAACCCTCCCATCAGCCTCCCACTGTGGGGATGCCACCAAGTTTGGCTTAAGGTAAGCCAACTCCAGCTACATATTCTACATAGCTGCAGTACCTTAAGCCGAGCTGCTGAGTCTAGCATAGATCTGGCTTCCGAGAATAAATTCAGGCTCTGCCTTGCTATTCAGATTGTATCTCAAGCTTCATCACTAGGCACCCTAACTAATACTTAAACCCCATGGCCATGGGGGTTGGGAGTGTGAGGAGCCCACCTCCGCTTCCCCCCCTGCATTCACTCACCAGCTAGATTAGCTGACCAGGAACACAGAAGGAAGTGAGCTTCTCCATAAAAAGGGTGGAAATGCCTTACTCCTTGGCCAGAGCAAGAGAGCAGAAGAGAAGAAATAGTGCAGGCAGCTCTGCTCTATAGACCATGCGTCTACAAGTTAGCCTGATGTGATGTGCTAGGAAGATGTGATGCTGGTTGTTGCTGTTACATCGTTGAACTGCCTTGAACTACACACACGAAGTGCCTGGTTCTCCTGTCACTTCTGCTGGGATAAATCAGGAACAACCCCTTTGAAGTCAGTGAGCAATGATGGTTTAAAATAAGTGTCACGTGGAGGAAAACCAGGTCAAGGAAGACTGACCTCAGCGGAGAGCTGAGGAAATGGCATCCCTGAGCTTCCATGTTCTTTCTGGTAATGATAATGGAGCTGTGGAGACCTGTAAGGGGACAAAAGACCTCAGCCTAGGTTTTTCCTTTTCAATGGCTTTCTTATTTTGTCCATGAGGGCAATTGTCCTTTCCATACCTTGCGAGAAGGCTATTTTCTAAGAGGTATTGGGGGAAGTGAGGAAACCTTAGCAGGTGGGTATTCGTGAGACTTTGCTTCCATTTTAAAAGACCTTCATCCAAAGAGAGTTTAGCCACACTTTCTTCCTAAAAAAAAAAAAAAAAAGAGAGAGAGAGAAAACAAGCCCTGGTGATGCAGAGATGGGATGATACTGCTATTGCCAAAAAAACTGGAAATTGTTCAGGTATGGGACTCAATTCTTGCTAGCACTAATCCCCTTTATGGAGCTCTGGCAGTAAAAAGGGATGTTAAAATGGGTATAAACTACACTATAAGACTGACATAAAAGAGTTTTGATGTAAACTAAAATGAAGCCCTTTATGGTCAAGTGACTTACCATCTGTTAAAAAAAAGAAAAAAAAACCCCACACATTTGCTTATGTTTCTTAACCTGATGTTGCAAAAATTAACTCAGAAATCCCACTGTCCTTTTTTCACACAGCAAGGTATTTTGTTCTGAAATTTCACATCAGTTTCACCAACGATTTGGTTGGATACTAAAGTTGTTGTGTTTTTAATTTCCTGGTAGTCCACAGAGTTCACTATCACTTTATTCATCTTTTGCTCATGTTCTAAGTCCATTCTCTTCAGACTGAGAAGTATTTTTCTTGAGCACAGTGGATTTTGATTTCTTTTTAAATAACACATTTGTTTAAATAGATTTTTTAAAAAAACTACATTCACACTGTGCATGCTTTGTACAAACAGGCAGGTGTCAGTACAGTTGCATGGGAATGAATCCACAAACACTGCACTACAGGTTAAAGCAGTAATTAAACAAAATGCCTGCTGCGGTATTCAGCTGGGAAATTTCATCTCAGAAAGGTGTCTCTCTTTTTTTTTTTTTTAAGCCCTCTGCTATCCTTATCTGTGCAGTCATCTGGAGCATTTTAACTGCTCATTCAGTGAACTTAAAATAATCTCTGACTATACCCTCTTTCAGTTCGACAGTTGATTACACTGATATGGGCTTTCAGACCATAGTACGCCCCAAGAGTTAGGATCATTTCACACCAAAGTAATTTCACAGAAATTAGAGGGCTGAATCCCTGGTTAGTGTAAATCAATGTGGCCCCAGTTATTGATCCTACAAACATCCATAGTGCATGTTACATTATTGGGTAATTTGTCTATTTTTGATTACATAGAATTTTAAGCTATCATTTGTTTTCAAATAACGTATGATGAAACTATGTACTTCCTTCCTTTGGATTCATGATTTTTGTCCATTGTTGTTGTTTGTTTATGCCCCAAACCCTTAGCTGTTGCGATTTCATTCTTTCATTTCAGAATTATAACCTCACGATTACTGATCCTTTGTGCGATGCTATGCAACCAAAATGTACTCCCTGCAAAGAGATAGAACAATAGCTGTGCATCTGCCAATAGCTGTGCATCTGTCAAGTCAATATAAATCCTCCATAAAAATTAGATATAAGTGGGGACTTCTGCAGTTGACAGGCCTTCTGCAGAAGGGTGAGTTCCACCTTTGCTGAATAAGTATCCAGGATTATTCACCCATTGCAATTGTTTACACATTGTGAATGCACCCACCTATAGTAGGGGACTTTTTTAAAGCAAAAACAAGCCTTGTTATAAAAAACATATCATTTGTATTTTTGTTTTTTTCCCCAAACTATTAGCTTAAAGGCCTCCCTGTAGGAAACAATTCCTCTTGCAAGTGACTTATCATTCACCATTCCTGCACAACAAAAAGAGAAACTCTGCCCACCCCAATGACCTTCTCCCAGAAGATTACTTAGACCCACAAGCTATACATTGACAATGCCATCATAACAATTAAAAGGCTTGTTTGAGGCCCCCTTAGCTATTGCCTGTGATATTTAAAGTGGAGTCTGTTGTCCATCTTAATGACAATGATTCAGTGTCAGATATAAAGGACTTTATTCCTGCCTGCTAGTCTTGGGTTTGTGTGTATAAAGAGTCTAAAATGCAACTATCTTCCTTTTGGCTGAATCCTTTCCCAGACTAGGAGGCATGAAGAAACAATGGAAAGAGCAATCCAAGCATGCTGCTGAGTTCCTCTGTTCGGGTCAGTTCACTTGGGCATGGTTAAGCACCGGAACACTTGTTTTCTTTTTTGCTCAAGGGGAATATCCACAGCTGTTCTTTCCATCTTTTCTTGGTTGGCAGATGACTCCTAGTGAGGTGCCAGGTGTTGACAAACGCTTCTGCATCAAATCCTTGCCCTCATCTTGACCTCAGAATTGCTTCTCTGTGTGTGTCTCTGTGTGTCTATCAAAGTGACGGAAGGAGGAGCATTTTTTGCCTACCGTACTATCTATGGATAATGAGACACTGTGACCATTCCAGTAGAAAGACCTCTCCAAAAGTATTGTGTGGGAAAAGTAAATACTTGGCAAGAGTCTCTGAACAAAATGGAAGCTACTCCTTGGGTGAAGCACATTGGTCCTCTTCACATGCTGAGCCTGCTCTGGGAACATATATGAAGGGTGTGTGAGCTACCTTCCTCCTCATGAGAGAAGTTTTCAAGTATCTGTAAGGGTGTTATAAGGAGGAGGGAGAAAAATTGTTCTCCTTGAGCTCTGAGGATAGGATAAGAAGCAATGGGCTTAAATTTCAGCAAGGGAGGTTTAGGTTGGACATTAAGAAAAACTTCCTATTTGTCAGGGTGGTTAAACACTGGAATAAATTGCCTAGGGATGTTATGGCATCTCCATCACTAGAGATATTTAAAAGCAGGTTGGATAGACACCTATCAGGGATGATCTAGATGGTGCTTGGTCCTGCTTTGGGGGCAGGGGATTGGACTTGGTAACTTCTCAAGGTCCCCTCCAGTTTTAATATTCTATGATTTTTCACTGATACTGAAGTAGGTAGCAGGAGTAATACAGAAGGACTTCAGAGTCTCATGGCATACCCATCACCATATCACCTGTGTGTGTTTGTGTTTGGATTTTGTTTTTTGTGTTTGGGTTTTTTTTCACTGTGGGATGCAGTTATGCAGCCACCCAACAGTGCCCCAAAAAACTCTTCTTTGTGTGACTTACATTGTTCCCCAATCTATTGTCCTTTGCAATGATGGCAAGTCACTGAACTCAACAGCTGTTCACACACATCCAATTACTATGCCAGAATATCACACCACATTCTGACCATTTGCATCATCAGCTATGATGATGCTAATGATCCCTAAATAAAACTCTGGCTTCATTGAATTCAGAGAGGCAGCAAAACACATTTCTATAGTGAATTATGTGACACCAAGAAATGTTAATTGCTAATTTGTATGATTATCCAATTAAAGTTGCCCATAGAAGAAAAGTCGAGTGAGGTTACATTTATGAGACAGAAACTAAAGATTGTAGTGTGAGGTGCAAAAGTGCATGACTGCTGATCAGTGCCATGTGAGTGGATTAAATATCCTTAGACCGAGGGTATTAATCCTGAGCTATGTGAAATAATGCATGTCGCTGTGCTCCTGCAGTTAACAAAAGATGGCAGAGTGGTGTGTGTATAGTTAAAGAGACATGCATGAAGTGCTTTTTTGTGGCTTCTTGTCAGCTACCATGGTGGTAAATGTAGAACTCCACTAACCCAATACTAACAGGCTAATCTGAATTGGACAGATGATCGAAGTCATGCTACCCTTCTGCCCATAGCTGGTAGAAACCAGGAAGTTGCAGCACGTGGCTGGGAAGTGGAGCTTTGAATCTACAAAGTGTTTAAGTCCATCCTCCTTCAAGCAAAATTGATAGGACTTCAGCACATGGTTAAGTGTTTTGCTACATGGGGAAGGATTGCTGAGTTGGAGCCTAGCAAAGTTCGATATCCAAGTGCATGGTGATTTCACCCATGCATTGTGTGACCTAGTGTATGTTGTGTAATTGTTGGGTGTTCCTGTCTCAGGGGTGTAAAATATCCAACCCCCGTAATGTGTGTGTGTATTTTTTGGTTTTGTTTTTTTGTTCAGCAGCCATTTCATGCTATAGGGCCAAATTCTCTGCTCATGTAACTCCACTGACTGCCTCCAGTGTCATTCTTGCAGGACGTAGAATCCTACATCAATAACAGTGCCCCTGCTACAATTTTCAAAATAATAGAATAATGTGCATCGTATACTGTGTCATGACTTTGGAGAAGCCTTTACTTTTCCTTTTGTGCTATTGTACATCCTCTTTCATGTGCTGAAATACTTTTGTTATAATCGCAAAGATTTATCAAGTTATCCTTAAGTTCTAATGACTGCCGGAGAGGGAGGGGCAAAGTAAGGTCTAGCAAATACCTTAGCTTGGTCCTTCCTTGCATCAAAACTGATTTTGTCTAAGTTTTACATTGATTAAAAAAGAAAGCAGGTGCATGCAAAACAACGTGTTTTAAAGAGTTCGAACTGTACTACAGAAGTGCACTGCAGTCACAGGTGGAAACATGAATAACAATTTCCAGGTGCATAATGGACAAATCTAAGTTGAGATGAATTAAATCCCCCAAAACTCTAAAACTAAAATTACACTGCTTCTACCGTGTTTCACTGAGTGTTAAATTAATCTTTCCTAGGTTTTATGCGAAGTCTTGACGGCAACATTCGGAAGACAAGGCGACTCTCTCATGATACATTCACCACATGGACACCTGCTCCAATCCAGTCAAGGTCGGTAGTGATCAGAATTCACCTTTACATATCTGAAAAGAGATTAAATCAGGCAGTCAGGTCTGGAAGCTGCGAGTGAATGCCACTAAGTTGTTTTTCTGCCTGTCAAAATACTCTTCTGAGCAGAAAAGATATCTGACAAACTTATATTCTAGATTTTAAAATCTGCATGTGGAAGGGGAGGGGAAGATGCAAGAAGATGAAAAGTTGGAAATCCGTGTTTGCAGCCAGCCTTTCAGATTTTTCTCTTCATATAAAAATGGCTTGGATTTGCTTACTTTCCTTGCAAGTCACTGCCAATGCAGATAAACTGACGTCGGAGGAAGAAATGGTATATCTCATTTCTAGACTGTCTGCACTAGTTATTGTAGAGGGGAGGAAAGGCCCATGTTAATTTGAGAATGGAAATGGAAGGATATGATTTTATTTTCTTGCCAAGCCTTTGTCTCCAATTCTCCATTACAGTTTCTAGTAGTACCAGTCTTTTTTCATTTTATGCATTTAGGATGAAATTTATTTCTGTAAAGAGAGACATCACAAGATCAAGGCACAGCTTAAATCCTACCTACACCCAGAAAACTTTTCTTTTGGTTCACATTTTCCTACGTGAATATATTATTTTGAATTGTAGCAACAAAGTTGAATACTTGTGCATTCAGCAACCTGACAAAATGCAAATCAAGAATTTTTTTTAAGAAAAGATTTAATCAAAATTGACACATTGCCATGATATGCTTTTGGTGTTTTCTGATGGAGAAAATATCCCAATCAGCTCTAGTAATTATTACTTTGCAATCGAAGATTCTCATCTTTATGCCAAGTTTTTACTGGCAGTCTTTCAGGTACTTTTGAAACTGAGGTGTATGCCAGTCTAATTATTCTCTACAATAAGATTTTTTTTTAACTTGGAGCTTAGTGAGTCATTCATTGATGATTGATCAATGCATGATTAGCCAGGGGTAATGAGACTCAGTGTTATGACAATCCCTGGTGGAAATAAGATGAGGTAGTTTGCTACCAGTTATAGGTAGAGCATGTTGTGTGTGAAGCTGTCACTATTTACATTTGATTGGAAAATAGCATCAACTGAGAAATCAGTATTGTTGGTAAGGTGTTGAATTTGCCCACAGCTATAAGGACACTGGGTAAAGTTCTCACAAAGCACCTTGGTTCCATTAAATGTCAGTGATTTAAAAGCATAGGTGTGTTTTGAATATTTTATTCTATTTTGACTTGGAAAAGTCATGTTTACAAAAATTCAAAGTGGTATCCAATTTCTACGGTTAGACTCTAGGGACTAAATACAGGTTGATTAAGGCCACATTTAAACCAATATGCACCAGAAATGAAAGAGAGAGAGGCCTCCATCCTGCAAAGCACATGACCATCCGTATTGGCCAAACTGGACAGTCTCTGCGACAACGGATTAATGGACACAAGTCAGATATCAGAAATAGTAACACACAGAAACATGTAGTGGAACATTTTAACCTGCCTGGGCACTCGTTAATGGATTTAAAAGTAGCCCTTTTTCTTCAAAGGAATTTCAAAAGCCAACTACAGAGAGAGAGAGTGCAAAGTTTACCTTCAAAATTGACACAATCTCTCATGGCTTGAACAAAGACCTGAAGTGGACGGCCTGTTATAAAACCTGCTTTCTTTACATCCAACACCCAGTTGTCTCGTATTTAGCTTTTGATGTCACTTCCAGCCCATTCAGTTAGGCTCATTAGCAGCTGTACTACGATTGAAAGGTATTTCCCCCCCTTCTTTTTCTGTTATAAATTGTGATGGTCCCCCCTGTTTTCTGCACTCTGTTCATCTGAGAGAGTGGGTTTTATCCACGAAAGCTCATGATACTATATATATGTTTGTTAATCTCGTAGGGTATGTCTACACTGCATGGCTATTTCAGGATACCGGAGGTACCCCAATAGCTACCCGAAATAGCTACCCCACGTTTACACAAGCCGTCCGTTATTTTGAAATATTTTTTTAAATAACAGGCATGCTATCTTGTTGCACGAGGGATAAGGGATGGCTCGAAATAGCACGTTTTATTGAAATTTGGCACTGTGTAGTCAGGCTAAATTTCAAAATAAGCTATTTCAAAATAGCTTATTGCGTAGCGCAAATTGTGCATCTTATTTTGAGTGTAGGGTGCTGTGTAGACACACCCTAAGATGCTACAGGACTACTCGTTGTTTATAAGCATGTTTAACTTTAAGCATGTGTTTAATCACACTGAAGTCAGTGCATGTGCTTAAGTGCTTTGCTGGATTTGAACCAGATCTCAAAACACCTGTCAGGATTGAGCATATGTTTGTAAATACACTACAGGTTGAAGCTCTCAGACCATGGATGTTGCTTGTCAAGAGAACCCCTGGACCAGAGAGCCCTAGGCAACCAGTGGCCAGAATGGAACCAGAACATGCTGAGTTTGTAATAGTTCTTCTGTTTTGTGTTATGAAGCTCTTATAGATAAGAACCAGTTTCTTGCCACCCTGAGAAGAAAAAATCTGAACTAGCCTAAAATCTGATTGTATTAATGCATTTAAAAATGGAGTCAGATCTAATATTCATTTGGGTCCCATCCAGCTCCTATTACCATTGATGGAAAGGGCCCCATTGGTTGCAATGGTAGTTGGACTGATCTTTAATTTGTTTTTCTACCACTAGCTGTTGCTTTCACTCCTGCAGACCCCCCCAATCCTTTGACTATGGGGAAAAAAAGGACATGACTGTTTCTGGTGTTTTCTGGACACCATTAACTAATAGTCTATGTGTCTTCCTGCTGCTTAAGTGTGAGAGGTAATTCTGACATATTGCGTGACTTGGAATTGGGACTTGCCATTGCAGCTTCAGGTTGGACCGCCCTGGTCCAGCTCCCTTGGGACCTGTCTGGTGACAGACAAGGGAGTTTGCTGGACTAGGAGGTGACTGGAATGGGGAGGGGGCACCAGTCTCTCCACTGGGCTCCTCTCCCCAGCTACCTGGCACTCCTGCCCTCGGCCCCCTGGCTATGGCAGCCCTGCTGACTCTGTGGCCCCATGAGCTCCAGAGGTCCTGCTAGCCCTCAGGGCTCCAATGATAAGCCTGCCAGCTGTGAGTTCTGCTGCCCTCCCCCACCCCATGGGCTCTCGCCCCGCTGGCTTCCACGGATGTTGCTGGACCAGTCCACAGAGGTTTAACCTGTCGTAGTGATACTTTTTTCAATCTGACTTTCTCACACAGCCATGAGACAGAGGAGACTTGATATTACAAAACAGAATGATTATTGATCATCAGAAGGACTGCAATCTATGTTGCTTCAGGCCTTTCAGCTGAATAATAATAACTAATAAAAAGATCCCATCTCTCTCTCTCTGCTATTAATTACTCTGTCCACATCCAGAGCAAGAATCTATTGAACAGTTATTGACAGCAGTCGACAGCTTCATTACTGGGATGTGCCAAGCAGGAGAAGCCGTATTATCAAGTACATTTTAATCAAATATGAATGCACAAGCTATTCCTGCTTGTGTGTGCTGTTTGATCCTGTGAGATGCTCAACGTACACAACTACCACTGTAGTAGTTCACAGGACTGTGAACTTTTAAAAGGCGCTGACCTGATCCACAGATCATTGAAATCAATATGTGCCTTTGCATTGATCACAGTAGGCTTGCTCGAAGCCAGTGTGTGCTTAGAAGCAACCTGGCTGCATTCAGAGTAGATAAACTAATCATTTTATCATTGTCCCCTTGTTGTCTTTATGTTTACAGTGTGACTCTAGCCTAAAAGACTTGTGAGCTGAATTAATATGTTTCGCTAGGCCCCCAAACCATCATCTGGGTACCTATCTCTTTAGAATGTCATTTTAGCTGGAGTGGTGATAGCCTCAGCGATGGTTGACTATATCCTTGCCCTCTATTTTCAGTGACCAACTGCACTGAAATTCTTCAAGCCTGGTGACCTGAGAATCACTTTGTGGGCTGTGCCCACAAAAGCTCATGATACCATCTACGTGTTTTGTTAGTCTATGAAGTGCTACCAGACTATTTGTTGTTTTTTCAGTTTTTATTATTAGCGTTTCTTGCCTGATTGATTCTGGATGGGTGGGGAGAAAAGGGGAAGAATGGTGGTAACATGAAAATGTAAGTCCTGAATTTGTATACAGCAATGTAGATCTGGTAGAATACAAGTTATAGATTCACTGAACTGGTAGAAAATATAGGGATAATTTACTCTGGCTGTTTTTTGTTGGTCCAGGGATGCAAAGCAACCATAAACCCAGCTTAACTTGGATTTCCCAGGCCTGTTCCCTTCTGTATAGGCTGACCATTGCAGACAGATGCTAGTGGCACTGTAAATTGTGTCTCCCAATAGTAGGTGTAAGGGCCTTTCCTCCTCATGTTTCCAACAGTTGTTTGCTGTATCTGGTATTTTACTCCTTCTTACCCTTCTTGTCACAATATGGCTACAAACCCCCCACAACATCCCCATATAGCATTAAGTGGAGCAGCAAAACAATGGATTTTATCAAGTGAGTCTAAAGATTATCTCAATCAATTTCTCCATGCTATTGTTGTATGGTATGGATAATGGTGAGCCATGAGAAGAAGTGATATTGTTTAGACACTATAGAGCAATAGTCGGCAACTTAGGCTAATGAGTGGGCCACACGAATGGCTCTCCTTCAGCTCAGTGGGCCACAAGATAGTTGTAACCAAGAATGTCTCCTGGGATAGGGTGGTTTTGTTAAATGGGCTTGCACACCTACAATTTGCGGGCGGGGGGGGCTGAGTGAGCCATAGCAGCGCTTTGACGGGAGGCAGAAGGAGCGCACGGTTCTCACAGTCACTGTTGTGTGCAATCGGCATGCACTTCACTTTGTATGCCCTTGCTTTGCATGTGTGTCACTTTAATAATACTGGTAGTTAAAAAAAAAAAAAAAACAGTGGATGGAAACCAGTGGAATCTGGCAACACTGCACGTGGGAAGCAGTAAACAAAATGTCTCGCTGGCCACAATTAGGACCCCAATGTGCCACAGGCAGCATGGGGGCTGCAGGTTGCTCAGCAATGCTATCGAGAATATGAAAAAAATGTTGGTCAACTCTATGGATGGCTCTTTATTGCTCTGCGGAGGGTACGGTGAGCAACTACCAAGCTTCCCAGCTTGATTCTCATTTACACTGAGGCCACTTTATACCACTCTGGCATGGTAAAGAGGGCTTATTTTAAAATAAAATCAGGCCTTTGCATTTTAAGAGTACTGGCTGAGAGAATCTCAATTGGTATAAACTTGGCATACCGTCATTAACTTTGGTGGGAATACATCAGTACATCCCAGCTGCGAATCTGGACCAAATGGTGGCTCATGAGGATTGCGTTTTGAATTGCCACCTGTAATCCTAATTCTGTTTTCTGTCTCCCTGTTATCGCACACAGAGCACCACTGATTTCACCAGCGGATTGGTTACTGATTTATCTTAATTGTAATTATTGTGTCACTGTGGCATTTAGCCGGGGGATTTGGAAACCTGACCTTGGCAATTCCATTTCTGCGGTGGGTTAGGTATGAAATTTGGAGTTAGCCAGATGGAAATGCTATACAAGGCTGGCTCTCAGAACAATGCTGATCCCAAGAATTGTGAGATTGCCGCTCAGCCAAGCAGTGCAGAAGGTATTGATTAAATTCATCGGGTGAATACATGCATATTGCAATTGTACTGCTGTCCCTGTCTTGAACACACACTGCTGTTTGCTCCGAGTGCCGCTCATCCTCTGTGAAGAGGAGCAGCACGAGGTTCTCTGCAGGACTTCATGGCCTTGTTGTACATATGCAAGGGAACTCTGGTGTAGCAATCCTGCAGAGGTACCTGTACAGCCTGGTGTGCCATAAATGTTTCCCCATGATCTGTACATAGGCTAGTATGTACATGCCACCTTCACCATCATGGCTGCAAGGACAATGGGACCTATGTTTATGAAGGACAACCCCCATGTCTCTGGAGGTAGGTCTACGTTGACTATTCCAATGGGGGAGGAAGGATTACGTAATGGCCCTCATCACTGGCCATGAACTGAAGGATGGACTTCACTTCTCTAGCCCCTTTGCATTCATACTGCATTTAAATACATTTCTTGGGCTTTATGTGGATGGAGTGAATTTTATTCTTACTGACATTTTTCTGCTCTGGCTTGCTTGCTGTTCACATATGGATGCTTGATTTCCCCAGATATGAGTGGCTTGCTCATCATGTCGGATATTTTAGGGTTTTTTATTCCATTTCTGTTTAGGAATTGCCCTTTAAGCATTTACCTGGTTTGAATACACCAGATGTGTTCATTGACTAGTGCAAGGTGTTGTCGTTCGCAGAAATAAGAACCTGTGTGAAGTGTTCTCTCTGGAAAGAACACCAGAATACAGAACACAATTATCCCCAAGGGATATTTAGAGATAAATTACTGTCTCCTAAAACAAATTAGAGAAATCTCACCAAGGTATTCAAAAGCTTCATTTTTAGGCCCCAATTCCTCATGCAGCTGACCTCCTCAAAAGAGGTTGAGTACCCACTTTTTGCATTGATTTCAGTGGGAACAGAGGGCACTCAATATCTCTCAGGGTATGTCTACACTTGCACCCTAGTTCTTACTAGGGATGCAAACGCAGGCATTCGAAATAGTCAATGAAGCAGGGATTTAAATATCCCGTGCTTCATTAGCATGATCTCGCCGGCGTGTTACTCTGAATGTCAGCTGTTTCGGAAGTGAAAGTGCGCACCGGGATGTGTTAGTTCAAACCAAACCCCTTGGTTTGAACTAACGTTACTCCTCATTTTTTGAGGATGAAAATGCAGGCTACTCATTTTTTGAGGCGTAACGTTAGTTCGAACCAAGGAGTTTGGTTCGAACTAGCGCGTCCTGGTGTGCACTTTCACTTTTGAAACAGCTGGCATTCGGAGTAACGCGCTGGCGAGATCACGCTAATGAAGCACGGGATATTTAAATCCCCACTTCATTGACTATTTCGAATGCCTGAATTTGCATCCCTAGTTTGAACTAGGGTGCAAGGGTTGACATTACCCTCAGGAACTGAGCCTCACGATCTAAAGTTTCTGCAAAGCATCGAAAACATGTTTAATGTTACACAATCCCATATTCTTAAGTACATTGCTGGATTTGGGCCTCTGGCTGGAGGACTTCTGTCCATCACGTTTCCCAGATGCTACAAAACAACTCCCCTTCCTCCCCCGCCCCACCCCCAGTTCCTATTTATATTCTATGTAGAGCAGCAATTTCATGTAGGGTTTCATGTAGGTTCAGGGGGCTCCTGGTCTCCAAGACCCCTGATCTGTGGCATTCACAATGGTGGTCACTGTGGGCCATTGTGAGACAACTGCTGGAAACAGGGTTGACATAACTAGCACACTGTCTATTCATAGGTCAATGCAGTATGAGTGTATTGACCATTGCTCTACACCACTTTGGAAAGCATTGTTACTAAGTTGTCATAACGAGGCACTTATGGCAGTGGGAGACACATGTAAGTGTAGACACACACACAACTAAGCTGCCTTGCATGGACTTAAGGCCTGATCTATGCTATAAAGTTAAGTGCTTGATAGAGATTTAATGGAAAATTAATTCTTGAAGTCTCTACTTGCCAGCGAACTCATGAAAAAATTTACTACTCTCGTTAAACAAAACTTCATTTTTTGATAGTCTATAAATATAACCGTTAAGTGGTGTGGGGGGGGGGGAAGAGATGGTTTATTGCTATATTGCAAACATAATCTCTTTGTATTTGCGATCATCTTACTTGTATAAAACATTGCTACAGAAATGTCAGGTGTATCATACAACCTACAGCAGCAGCAACTGTATAATAAAAATGTTTAATTTTCTTTGAAACGCTGTAAGTTCCATATTTAAGAGCTGTCCACAAAATTAAAAAAAATAGGCAGTGTAAAAGAGCATTCAGTAATTATCCAGGATTAAGCCACAATAGGATATGCATTGGTAAGGTTATTGGTGCATCATGAAGAACAAAGCCAAATGCTTTCATTGCCTGAAAAATGGGCTAGTAACACTACAAAAATAAATCATGGTATGGTTGAGTGCTATTAGAATACAGCTTTTTTAAATTTAAATTATAATTTCTAAACAGGGCCTTCCATTCTCCAAGAACGGCTGCTATGCAACACAGGCAATGGGGCTGATAAATGAATTAAAAATCTGAACTGGAAGAGGTTTGAGTTTCCAGTTAAGCTTAGTAATAAAGAACAAAAATAGACCCATTTAGCCCTAGTAGATGCTAACACCCTAAACTCTGGGCAAGTTGTAGTCTAGAACTGAATGTTGCAGCTTGATTCTAAGGCCAGGTCTACTCTAAAGGGGAAGGTCTAATCAAGATACACAGCTTCAGCTATGTTAATTACATAGCTGGAGTTCATGTAACTTGTTTTGAGTTTCCCCAAATGCTGCCATTGGCTTCTCTTACTCCTTGCAGAAGCATGAATACCAGCTGCCAATGTGGGCACACTCTGAGTTCCATTTAGCGTGTCTTAACTAGACCCACTAAATCGAACTCCAGCAAATTGTTCATGGAAGGTTGACCTAAGGATCTGAGGTCATGTCTACATTGTTCAGGAGCATTTCTTAAGTTTATGTAAGGATAATGTAAACCACTGTGGGATAAAGCTATAAAAAATGTAGAAGAAATCATCCAAAGCACAGGACTTGGTGGTGATGGGGAGGCTTCCCCTACACAGACATCTATTGGGAAAACAACACAACACAGCACAGATTATCTAACAAGTTTTTAGAATAGATTTGAGACTGTTATTTCAGAAGGTGGAGAAAGCTACTGGGGGGGAAGCTGTTCTATTTGATTTTTCACTGATTAGGGAGGAAGTGGCTGAGAATTTGAAAATGGAAGGCAGCTTGGGTGAAAGTGATCATAATATGGTACAGTTCATGATTCTAAGGAATGGTAGGAGGGAGAACAGCAAAATAAAGACAGTGGATTTCAAGAAGGCAGACTTTATCAAATTCAGGGAGTTGACAGATCAAATAGGAAACAAGTGTAAGTGGGAAAACAATTGAGGGCAGTTGGCAGTTTTTCAGAGACATTACGAAGGGCACAAGAACAAACTTTTTCACTGCATAGGAAAGAGGCAGTTTGGCAAGAGACAACTTTGGCTTAACCAGGAGTTTGTGAATGAAATAATTAAAAAAAAAAAAAAAGTCCTAGAAATGTAGAAAGCAGGTCAATTACACAGGACAAATATAAACATAAGAATGTACGGGCAAAATTAGAAAGGCCAAGGCACAAAAAGAGCTCAAACTAGTTAGCGACATACAGGGTAACAAGAAAATATTCCACCAGTACATTACATGCAAGATGAAGACCGAGGACAGGGTCACTCAATGAAGAGAGATAAACAATAACTGAAAATGTGGAAATGGCAGAGGAGCTAAATGACTTCTGTTTTGCTTTTCATCAAGAAGGTTAGTACTGATTGGCTACCTAACAAAGTGAATACCAGTGAAAATAGGGTAGGTGCCGAAGGTAAAGAACAAGTTAAAAATTACTCCGACGAGTTAGATATCGTCGAGTCACCAGGGGCTGCTTAAATACAACCCAGAATACTTAGCTAAGGAGATATCTGAGCTATTAGCGATTATCTTTGAAAAGTCATGGAAAACAGGAGAGAGTCCAGAAGATTAGAAAAGGGAGAAAATAGTGCTAATCTATAAAAAAAAGGGAAATAAGGACAACCCAGAGAATTGCAGACCAATCAGCTTAATTTCTGTAACAGGAAAGGTAATGGAGCAAATAATGAAGGTATCACTGGCAAACGTCTAGACAATAAGGTGATAAGTAGTAGTCAGCATGGATTTGTCAAGAACAGTTTATAATTCGTCAGAAAGTTGCTTTGAATACAGAGCCATCCCTTCCCCAGGATGATTCGGGGCAGCCACCCTAGACCCCGTGGTTTGGGGGCCCCGTGGCAGCCACATCAACCACCCTATGGATAAAAGGGACCCAGGGGATTACAGGAGCCTGGTATGGGGTGGCAGCAGGGATCCCCTCTCCTGCTGTCCCATGTTCACTGCAGCATCAGGATTGGGAGTAGCCAGACAGCCTGCTCCGCTCCACCTCTGCCGGCTGGCTGCGCCCCACTTCACCACAGCAGCAGGAAGCAGAGCGCCGTGGCCTCAAGGCACTCTGCTTCCCACCACCGAGGAGAAGCGGGGGCGCCGTGGCCCATGAAAGAGTGGCAGGACGGGGGGAGGGGGAGGAGGGAACTGTGGCAGAGCAAGGCTGCCCAGCTGCTTCGTCGTGTGTGTGTGTGTGTGCGCGCGTGTGCGTGTGTGTGTAAGGATAGCTCTGTTGGTCCCTGCGCCAGGCCCCATAATCTCCCTGCTCAGGGGAGAGGGCTTGGGGAAGGGGTGGAGCAGATGCAGGATAGAGCAGATACGGGGGGGGGGGACCTGGCCACTAGGGGAGGGGGGATTTTCCACAGGCCCTGTGTCCCTCTCTCTCTTTATCTCACATACACAGGGAGCATTCCTCAGAGAGAGGAGGAGGGTATAAAATATGAGAAGGTGACCTACATGTTGTAGCGCCTTCCCTATGGCAGCAAGATTGTTCGAAAAGATAAAGAACCACCATGAACTGGGGCAGTGGACCTAAATAGCTGGCTTTCCAGTTTGGGGTGAAAGAAATTCTTTTGTCTTGCTGAAGTTTTAGGGACCAACGGAGTCTGACTTCATGCCTTCACCAATTATAATAACTTAAAATGTGTCTTTCTTTAGTTGTTAAACTTGTTTCGTTCTTTTATGTAAAGGGGTTGGTTTGGATTGAAGTGTTTGGGGAATCTCTACTCCGCTGAGCAAAGGCTGGGGCATATACTTAAGTTTTTTTCAATCATATAAAGAAAACAAAATATCTGAATGTTCTTGGCAAGAACTAATTCAGATTTTTAGCAATTCTCACTTTAGTCCTGCATGTCTCAAAGTGCCACAATGTAGCTTTATTTTCTATCAGCCCCTTTTCCCATTCTTTATAGGCTCTCTGCTTACTCCTAATAATGCTTTTGAGATAATTATTAATCCATCTCGCCTGAAGCTTTTTCTTACAAGCTTTCTCCCCCCCTGCTTGCAATGCAAATTGCAGATAGCTTTGGTACGGCTGATTTGATGAAATTGCACATACTCCCCACATTGAAGTAGTTGAGGTCTTCATTCCAGCTGATTTATTGAACTTTTCCATTCATTTCCCAAAGCCTACCCTTTTGAAATTAAAAAAAAAATAATTCACAACTTAGTTTTTATTGTCCTTCCATTTTCATTTCTACTGAATCGGGTTGTGATGACTTGATCCAAGGTTATTTTCTATGGCCAGTGGTTTTCTGATGTAATTTTAGACCTGGGCGTGGTAAGGAGTGAAGACATCAGCTCTTGTTGGTGCAGTGACAATTTGATGAAGACTGTCACACCCAGGAATACATGGGCCCTGCCTGTATCAGTAGCATTTATTCTCTAATCTCTATCCTGGGAGAGGAGAAGGAGGCACAATCCAAAAAGAGGGGAAAGGAGGTTTGACACCTTCACAAACGTACATAACGTGCTAGGTGGAGTCTGAATCAGAAGATAAGAAGGATCCCAGATCAGGTAAAATGAGTTTCCTATGAGAAGACTCCAGCAGGCACCATTCCTCTGTTGAGGAGTCATTGGTTAAGGATGTGACTATGGCTATGTTTGTAAGTTGTTGTCAAGGCTGTTCCCCGCTCTGGTACAATTAATGCAGAATTGGGGGCCTACAAAAGCACCCCAAAACCTGATCTCTACAGGCTTTGGTACAAAAACTTCCCCCCAAAATCCTAATACCAGATTTTGGAGAATAAAAACCACTGCCACCACCCAAGTATTCCAAAGAAACCAGGGAAGAGATCACTTGGGAAACCTCCTCCCTAAAACCTATGGCGTACCTCAAGCCCTTTTCCCCAAAGAGCTTGAAAAAGAAAAGAGAAAATGCAAGGTGCAGTCTGTGGTAGCTGCTCCCTAGTCAGAGGCATTCAGATACCCACAGACAGATTTTCCAGGACACAGAAATGAACCAATACCAGGTTAATTAGAAAAAGAAAACAAACTTTTATTATCAAAACAATACCATAGCTGCAAGCATAATAACGTGGCTAGATGAAAAGAGCCACCAATTAATCTAGATACTCTGGGGAATCCCCCGGGCTCAGGACTTAGTTACACAAGATAGGAAAACACTTTTAACAGCACAGACATCATTTCCACATTCCCAGACCAGGAAAACAATAAAGCCTGACAGATTAACTAACTTTTCTCTACTTACATATTGTGAAAAGACTTGTCTTGGAGAGAGAGAGAGATGGCCTCTCATCTCCCTGTTACCTGGAAGAAAACCGCTCTGACTCAGACAAAGGAGGGAAAAGTTAAAAATTCCTTTGTTCCAGTTTGAAATCCCTACCTGCACTACTGTTGGCTGACCAGATACCTGGCTAGATACAGGGGACCTAGTTAACCCCTTAGTCCCTAGGTGCTGGCCAACCCTCATGGTTATGACAGTTGTGCATAGATTTTTCTAGGATTGCTGTATGCTTGGGTAATCATAACCTTAACTGTAACTTTAATAAAACTTGTAAAACAGACCTGGTGCTTTGTAAATGTATGGGTGGCCACTATCCCTGGTTGTCTTGTGTTGCTAGAGACCCTAAATCTGGAGCAAGTAGCAGAGGTGACTTTCACGCTGAGCTTGAAACTGTAGCAACCAGAGCCAAACCCAAACATTAAAAGTCAAAAGTATATACTGCAATGCCCAGCTGAAGTTCATCTCCCAGGATGCACCATACCCAGTGAATTACGTGATATATCACCTCCCCTTTCCAAGTGAGGGAACTAGTGAATTAAAGGCAGAGCCAGCCCAAGGTACAGGCCAGCTGGGCTACCACCCGGGGTGCCCCATTGTAGAGGGTACCACGCGGGGCTGCCGGGCCGGGTGGGGACAACATCACGCATGCTCTGCACGCCCAGGGCGATGCCACGCATGCGCTAGGCGCCCACGGTGGGGCTGCGCATGCGTCGTGCTCCCGGGGCCTGGGGCGCACGAATGGCTTGGGCCGACCCTGATTAAAGGAGATGTAACTGCAGTCTGGGCTCTGGTCTACAGAGGATAAGAGCAGCTTGGGGCACCCAAATGAGAACTCCCATATGACACGCTGACAGTATTTCCATATAAAAAATAGGTTTTCAGTTAAAATATTTCAGTATTTGAATTTCTTCTAATAGAAATATTCCATGGAAATGTTAGCTATAAACATCCCCCCACGCCCTCGTATTCATCAAAATTGTGCGTGAGAAAACAATTTTGTGAGAGGACAATTTTTCCCATTTCCTCTATAAGCGTGCGTCTACACTACACCCTTAGCTTGAAATAAGCTATGCAATTTGAGCTACGCAAATCGTGTTGCTTATTTTGAGTGTATTTTGAAATAGCTAATTTGGCGCTGTCTACACAGCGCCACATTTCAAAATAAAATGCTATTCCGAAATGTCCCTTAATCCTCATGGGATGAGGTTACAGGGATGTCGGAATAGCATGCCCGTTATTTCGAAAGACATTTCAAAATAAAGGGTGTGCTGTCAAGACACGGAATAGCTATTTTGGGAACCAGAAGTATCCCAAAATAGCGCTGCAGCATAGATGTATCCTAAGTGACAACCATCTTCATGCTTCTGGACATTGGGCAGTTACTGGTGAGGAAGAAATTGCTTCTAGAGCATGTCAGTACATAATTGCCCATTGTGAGGGTTCTATCAATTCCGCCTATAGCACCTGGCACTGGCCACTTCTGGTGATAGGTTACTGGACTAAATAATTCATTGATTTGATTCTGTATGGCCATTCTTTTGTCCATCTGTCACTTCTGCATTTCTTGCTTCTCTGTTTTTTGTGGTCTAAGAGATGGGTAGTTAGTCAACACTGTTCCATTTACAAACTATATGTGCTGATTCATCCTGGAAATGAAGTGAAAGATCTGTAAGGCAGCTTCTCTCTGAGTCTGATTTTTCTTCTCAAATACAAGCTGGTGTGAAAGAAAAACAGTAATAGAAGTTGATAGAGGAGACTTATTACTACTCCCGCACTTATTAACAAGGTGATGGGGTTAAAAAAAAAAAAAGTGCAGAGAAAAACAGCATGCCAGACATAAGAGTAAACACAAAGGGGCTAATTAGCACATTAAAATTAAACAGTACATGTTAATTTCTCAGCAACATGCCCTCCAAGATCAAAACTACTGCAACTCTTTTGTTGGTATAATGTAAAACCTTAAAAAACAACAAATAGTCTAGTAGCACCTTAAAGACTAACAAAACATGTAGATAGTATCATGAGCTTTTGTGGACAAAACCCACTTCTTCAGATGTCACTCTTAAGTTCAGGGCTGATCTTTTCATGGAGTACTGGTACTCAAGAGGAGCCAATAGCTACACACCTCACTTTCCACTTCCTAGCTACCAAAAAGAAGCCATTTTTTCGGCTCAGAAAGGGCCGAGGAACATACGCTTGCAGCAGATGACGCGCTGCTAGAAACCAAGAGATTAAACATAGCACTCTGTGAATTTGAAACAGTTCTCTGTGTCCTCTCTTTGTGTAGATTTGTCTTCAGGAACTCTGCTTCTGCAGAGTCATCTGTGAGGAGAACCGCTGACTCTTAAGCAACTGGCTGTTGTGAAGTTGATTGATTGCCATTGCAGTTACCACACAAATGTGAACTCATCTGATGCATGCTCGCGAAAGTCTTCATCAAGTTCATTTGTGCCTGCAGGCCAGATCAGAGGCTAGGCTTGCACAACTTTTAATTAAGCCGGATAGAAGGTGAGTCAGTGGAGCTAAAGCATAGTTTGAAGCAGAGTGATTCTGGACTAGGGAGGAAAGGGCTGCATCTTAATTCCAGAGCACAATTTAAATCAAGAGCTGTTAATCTGGGACCCAGCGACGGTCTTCATCCCCAGCTAATGGAGATGCTATGCACCTTCAAGGCTACAATAGTCTGGCTGAGCTACTTACACATGCTCTTCCATGGTGGAGAGTAGAGCTACCTATGTGGAGGGAGGAGCACAGATTGCAGTAGGGAAGAATTTGGAGGAGGCCTGAGGAAGTAAGTCTGTGTACACATGGAATGTTAGTTGCAGCACTTCTGCAACGAGCTCTCTTGGGGTACGTCTACACACAGTGTTACTTCGGAATAACTAGTGTTATTCCGAAATAACATATTCCATGTCTACACTACAAGCAGTTATTTTCACATAATGTCAAAATAATGTTGAGCTGGAGGACTTCTTACTCTGACTCCTGTAATCCTCATTTCACGAGGAGTAAAGGAAGTCGAAGGAAAAGTGTTCTTTCTTCGACTTCCTGCACCAAAAGTTGAAATAAGCTATTTCTGCTTACGCTACGCAATTGATGTAGCTCAAGTTGCATAGCTTATTTTGGCTTTAGCCCTGCTGTGTAGACTTAAAGAGTCGAATTCATTTTAGGAACATGGAGTTCTTTTGTGTCCAACACGCAGTACGTTAACTAGGGAGTGTATAATTGGTGGTATTTGATCACTATGGCTCAACTGGTCCTGGCCCCACTCCTTCATCGTGTACACTGCTCCCCAGATCCTCTTCTGGAGAGCTGTTCATAATTTATAGGGTAAGAACCCATGTGATGACCCAACATATCCTGTTTCTTCCTCTACATGATAAAACTGCATGGGTTCTGCTGCAGTCAGGGCCTCTCTGCCCATGGTGTAGGAGTAGGGAATTCAATAGGATTTGCCCCAGTGGGAACAAACTTAGCTGAAATAGGAAAGCTATTGCAACACAATAGGGTCAGATTCAGATCCCCTCTATTTGAGAAGTGCCTTACTCCATGTAAAGTCTCAGTGAAGAAAACAGGATTATTTTTGGAGTTAAGGAAACCCTGATACCTTATGTTGAATGCGTTGTTACATTTTAATTAATTACAGGAGCCCTCCAGTGCTATAAAATTTGTATCCACATCCACACAAATGATCTGTGGATATCCACAGATGTGGATATAAAGTGGATATCTGTACATTTTCAAGGATCTAGATAAAAAATTTATCCACATATGCAAAAATGAACCACGGATCTCCACATTCACGTCTGAGGATGCAGATGCCCATAGATTAAATCAGATATCTGTGGATTTGTAGGATTCTATTGATTACAATGATACTTCGTAGCGAAAGTTATGATTTGTCTTTGCTTTATGGAACAGCCCTGTTTCTTCCACATACATTCCAGGATCATCACAATGTGAATGTTAACAGCATTTGTTTAGTGTTTGATTGCAGTCTGAAAACTACATTACTGGCAAAATTCCTCCACTTCAAGAAACCTGTCACTTTTGAATCTCTAGTGGGCACCAGCAGATTTCGTTTTTTTATTTGGGGGGTTGGGAATTCTCATATCAGTATTCAAAAGTTGTCATTTGGGCTGAATGTTGCTGAAGGTGTTGAATCAATATAACTTGGGGCATATTAGTCTACACAATGATGCCTACTGCTGCTTGACATTCAAAATACAGGGTTTCCAGAAGCCTTACAGAAGAAAGACTTGTCACCTGAAAATATTAGATGTGGAAATAATTGAAAAGCAGAAAACCCTCTGCAATGCTATTTTCTGAGTGATGATTTGGAGCAGAGCAGCATTTATACAGATGATCAATGAGTCTCAGGTGATTGTAAAAGGTTCTACTACTGATTTGGTGGCATTTTACATCCACCTTGCACAGAAGTACATGCACGCACAAGATACAAAGGTAGTTGAGAATGAGTCCCTTCAAGTCTTAATATAAGGACTCAGTACACAATACTGCTGTTGAATCTTGTATGAGGCATAGGGGAAAAACTGCTGCTTCTGTGAACAAATTGTGGGTCACATGGACTAATAAAGTGAATATTGATAATATGATGCCATATTTCTTTTGCAACTATTTTGGGGGAAGGTTTATGAGCTATGAGCATTTGTAGTTCTATTGTGTTCCATGGCAGAAGACGAAGTTTAAGGCCCTGCAGGTGTTTGGGGAGCTCATGAAATAAATAGCATTCCGTACTTGTATTCAAAAGATAATGGATTGCTCATATATATTGTAAATCATCCTAATATCCTCCCTGAGATTCCCCAAGGACAGAATGAAGTGATTACAGATCTACTGGAAGCCATCTGTTCATTTCATAAGCGTAACACTTTATAATTGTTCTAACCCGGCTCTCGCAGAGGACTGACTAATGTTTCTTTGATCAAAGAACATATGAGTGATGCACATTATGTGCGAGCAGATCTTGCCAATGGGAAGTGAGCAAAGTAACTGAACTACTCAGGCTGTCATCTGGTGCTCTCTGGCAAGTCTTGATGCATAAAAAGATACAAAGAGCGGGCAGCAGAACCAGACAGCCAGAGGAAATCTTTATAGTGAATCTTGACGGATGGCAGAACGAGGAGCAATGGTCTCAAGATGCAGCGGGGGCAGTCTAGGATGGATATTAGGAAAAATCTATTTCCCTAGGAGGGTGGTGAAGTACTGGAATGGGTTCTCTAGGGAGGTGGTGGAATCTCCATCCCTAGAGGTTTTGAAGTCTCGGCTTGACAAAGCCCTGGCTGGGATGAGTTAGTTGTGATTGGTCCTGCTTTGGCAGAGGGCTGGATTCAGTGACTTACTGAGGTTTCTTCCAGCCCTAGGATTCTATGATTGCTGATGCGCATCTACAGGCAGGATTGTCTTTAACATTTTTGATCCCCTAAAAGTAATTGGGTGGTGTGAGCCAGATCCCACCCCTTCTGATGGTAAGGTGGTAATTGGATGTGTTCCCCAGGTGGTCCTGCAGCTAGGGAAGGAGTTTGTTCTGTGTTCTGCTTGCTTCTCAATCCTCTAGTTTCACTGTTGGCAGAGAGGGCACTATATACACACTCAATAGATCTTTCTGCTCCTTGAACAAGAGAGGAGAAAAAAATGCCCCTCTGGAACCTTGCATTATATAGCAATCAACAAGGAGTCCTGTGGCACCTTAAAGACAGGATTTTTGCCCATGAAAGCTTATGCCCAAATAAATCGGTTAGTATTTTAGGCGCCATAAGACTCCTCAGTATTTTGTGGATACAGACTACCAGGGCTACTCCTCTTGGCATGTCTACACTAGGAAATTATTTCAAAATAACTAAATTTGAAATAATAACTTCCGAAATCACAAAATCAAAAAAAGCATGTCCCTACAACTGGGGAGCCTTAAAATTAGTCCGAGGCGGGCTCCATTATCGTGGATATGCTACCTTGACTTAGAGCCCCAGGAAGCACTGGGGAGTAAGTACTTCAAATTACTCTGGGGAGTCGTTATTTTGAAACAGCAACAGCATAGCGTCGACTCTACTGCTATTTTGAAATAACTATTTCTAAATAAATGTTATTCCCCGAGGAAAGCAGGAGTACGGATTTCAAAATAACCAGCCCATTATTTCGAAATAATGGGCATGGTAGTGTGGCCATGCCACTTATTATTTCAAAATAAAGAGGGTTATTTTGAAATAACTCCCTAGTTTAGACCAAGGCTCTGAAACTAACGTATATTTAATTACAGTAATACAAGGAGTAGGTGGAAGACATTCTTGTGATTAAGGCACACTGGGCTGGAATGTAGACTAATTGTTTGACCTTAGGCAAATTACGTGATATCTCAGTCCCCTGTATGTAAAATAGGGATAATACTACTCAGTTCCCACCACTTATCTCTTGTCTTTGTATCTCTTCAAGGCAAGGGTTGCCATGAATTATTTGTATGTACAGTGGTTAGAACAACTAGTCCCCCATCTCAGGGCACGTCTAGACTTCCCACGGCTTTCGAAAGAAGATATGCAAATTCGGCACGAATCTGCAGATCTTTTTCCGATCCTGTTTTCGAAAGAGTTATTTTCAAGAAAAAGCAGTCTAGACATGGTTCTTTTGAAAAAAAAAAAAAAAAAAAAAAAAAAAACCCTTTTTCAAAAGAAGCCTGTATACCTCATTTTTTTTAGGAAGAGGGATTCTTTCGAAAAAGGTAGTTTTTTTTTAAAAAAAAAAAGTCTAGACTGCTTTTTTTTTTTTCAAAACAAACTCTTCCGAAAATGGGATCGGAAGAAGATATGCAGATTGGTGCTGAATTTGCATATCTTCTTTTGAAAGCCACAGGCAGTCTAGACGTGGCTCAGTAATAGATATTAAGCGATGTAGGAAGTAGACAAAATATTTCAGGAAAGTTCCATATGTTTATACATATTAGTTGTTACAAGTTCTTGAACTGTGTGTGCTTGTGCAATTTTTCCCCTGTTTATTACAAACTTAAGAAGTCATATGACAGACAGTGCTGGAAATCATGGTATTATATGATGGATAGTTTTAATTGAACATCCTGTCCCAGGAGGAAAGGAAAACACAGTTATTCTCACATTTTAATAGCATTGATTCAATTTGATGGAATTTTGTAGATACCATCCATGAGTATTTAGCAGATGACCTGCTGTGGTGAAGATGCAGAGAAGAAGCAAACAATAATTCACAATGATGTTTTTTTAAATCAGTGTTAAAAAAAAAAAAAACCACTATGGAAGACAGGAAAAGACATGTAGTAGAGACTGTCGGGTAAACCTAAAATGATGAAATAATGTTGAATATTTGTTTGACTTAGAGTTTATATTGATGTCAAATGTAACAATGTTTAGTAGCAATGCTGATGTTGGTAGGCCTGAAGCTTCTTGGATAAGTAATAGAGGTGCCAGCCCTCCAACATTATCCTGGAATCTCCAATAATTAAGGCTTAATCTTTAATTAAAGATGATGGCTTATGTTGAAAACGCCAACAGAATACAACCAACCAAAATTGGCAACCCTTATTTGTGTAATGGACTTATTTTTCATTTTTTGTAGGAAAATCTAGGTTAAGCAATTGGGGGGAAAGGGGTCAGCCTAAGACACTGTAAATGCTCAGCATGTTCTGAAAATCATGTTTTTGAAGTTGTCTCAAAATGTGATCACTTTGGTTGGCTGCGATAGATGTTTCAAACAATCAAGTTTTACATGGATTAAAAAAGTGCAATTAAAATAAGACTGAAGTTTCCAGTTTTGAACAAGTTTTTTGTTCTCTCCTTTTAAAATAATGCAAACTTCAGCACCTAGGTAAATTAACCGGCAAACAAACAAGTTTAAAAATAGCATTTCAGGAGGAATCAAGAGGTAACCTTTGGAAGAATCAAAGGACCTTGAAAATGCCCTGTGGCATGAAAAACAAAATAACAAGTTGGTGTATTTGCAGGGGGAAGGGAATCACAAAGAACTAAGTCCTGTTTTTGTGATAGTCTGCCACACTCAGGATTTCTGAATGTATGGGGTTGGGCATACTGAGTCAAACCCGGCCCCTCCCCCCCAAAATCAAGGGGTTAGGTTAATGATCATGTAATAGCGATTAAAAATGGATTTGGGATTTTTCTTATTTCTCTTTTTGAGTCTGAGCCTTTACAGTTCTCATTTTTTAGATTTTCTTCACAACCTTGGGACCAAGATACAAACTCTTTAAAAATGAAAGCTGATATTTTCACTTAACAGGGGCTTTGAGAAAAACACCACAAACCTTGAGAGTTGGCAACCTTGGTCAGATCAAAATCAATGGTAGAGTCATCTGAAGAAGTGGGCTGTGCCCACAAAAGCTCATGATACCATCTACATGTTTTGTCAGTCTATAAAGTACTACCAGACCATTTGTTGTTTTTTCCTGTACAGACTAACACAGTTACCCCCTGAAGCTTCTAATCCTAAGAAGTGGTTTAATCTGGCCCGCCATCATCTCATGGAAATGTATTCCCTATGTGTAAGGCAGGTGTATCAGGAAGGACTCAGCACAGAAATAAAGTCAGAATTACTGATGCCAATACTACCAAACCATGTAAACAGTTCACAGCAAGCTGAGGTGCAGATCTGCCCAGCATTAGCCCACTCTGTACTGCGCTTTGCTATGCCCTATCTTGACACAGGCATAAATTAAAATACACAAAGGAACTTTCCGTGCTCAGCTGTAAGACCCAGAGACACTTGTGCATCAGGTCCGTGTGGGTAGAATTACACCCCAGCTGCCAGACTACAGAGGTTCAACCTGTAATTGGTGGCCTCAGATGAAATTAGGGCCCTCTTGTACTGTGTGTACACACACACACACACATACACACGTTGTCAAATAGACATGGCAGCATGTTATTCCCATTTCAATAAGAGACGGTGGTTACTCAAGGTTGTGGCAGCAATCTGTGGCGCAGATCTCTTGAGTCCTATTTCCAGTTCTTAACCATAACCCTGGTGTTCTTCCCCAGGCTTCCTATTGATTTCACAGAGCTCCCATAGATCAGTCAGCAAAGAGTTTTCAGGACCTCAGGGCCATGATTCTATTCTACAAGAAGTGATTGAGAATCTAATCGCTCGGGCCTGGGGGGTAACCCGTCAGCGTGCGACTTGTTGATGTGATTGTGTGTGGCAGAGTGAGAGCAGAACCCACATCCGGATGGATTGGCCTTCCTGTACTTGAGCAGATTTTGTTCCTTATGCATATGGAGGAGGCAGAGGGCTGGTGTTTGTCTTGTCGGGACAGTGATGGAGTAATAGCCCCGAAGCCTTTGTAGTTACAAGACTTTTCTGCTGACTTGGACAGAATTTGATTTTAATATCTTGAGCCTACAACAGCAACACGGCCGTAGCTCACATACTGTAAATATTTATAGCATGCAATGTTTGTGTTATATTCTTTTAGTTCACTTTAATGTAGCCTTCCAGGGGTGAAAATGACTTACATTTCTTACAGGTGCTGTTGTATTGAGCAGGGGGCTTCGACATGACCGTGCCTTTAAGAAATGTAAGTATGGGGTGGAGGGCAGGAGGCTGAGGTAAGGGTGTGGGGGGTGCAGGACTCAGGGTTGCAGATATGAGGTGGGGCTCAGGGCACGGTGTTGGGGTGTAGGGAGGAGTATGGAAGGGGGGAGCAAAGATGCCCTTTAGGGAGGGCTGGGAGTTGAAGCCTTCCCTCCCCAAATCTTATCAGCTGCTTGTTGCTTGCTGTTCCCCTTCTGGAACTGTCTGGGAGTGAACGGGAGGACTCAGCATGGATCACTCACGCCTCTGAGTCCTGTCCACACCAACCAGAGGGAGAGGAATGCAGAGACGCAACAAGCAGCATCAGTAGGAATGGCTTTAGCCCCCCCCTTAATAAAAGGTACTTGGTGGGGTGGGGGAGGCTGAGGGCTGGGGTAGTCCTGGACCAGTGTGAGGGATTTGCCCCTAACCAGCCCCTTTCACCTGCTTGCTGTTTAATGTGGCTGCCTGCAGGAGAGTCCAGGGTGCAGCGGCTTACTTTCACCTCTGCAAATGCAAAATGTTAACAGGAAAATACAATGCACCTATTTTGAGACTTTTATTTTTAGTGCGGGAAAAACCCACACAAGCCCCAACCAAGGACTGGGTCACTTTTTACAACCTGTGGCTTTGCCTTTTATCTGGTTACAGTCTGTGGGGTGAGAGGGGGGCAATGCCAGAGGGCTGCAAGGTGGCAGTATAAGGAAACAACATCCTTCTTGGCTCTGTTTTATTGATTCTATATAGGGAATGTTGTGCAGTGCCAACAGCTAGGCTGAATCCCCCGCTGGATTGAGTCAGCACAGACAGTCAAAGTCAGCACGCCTTTAGAAAAAGAGCTAGGATGGGTGTTAATTTGTGTGAGGGAGGTAGATTCGCTTCCTCCACATGCTGGGTTTGCGCCACAGGTCGTATTAGCAGCCTGTTTGGTCTCTGGAACACTTTTGTTTCCAAAGGATTATCAGATTAAAGTTTCTCCTACTTTAGTCACACCAATTCCTCCTGGTTACAGCAAAACAGAGACTTTGTAATCCTCATTGCTGTTATCCATGTAGGACGCCAGAATTTACTCAGATAACACTTTCTCTTTGCTGATTCAAAATGCCAGACCCAGCTTTCTTCGTATTTTAAGTATGTTACACCCACCAAAGGATGTTTCCGACACTGTGTAATAAGTGTTTCTGTTCAAATTGGCTCAGTCCATTTTCAAAGGGGGGGAAATCGACTTAAGATACACAGCTCCAGCTATGTTAATTACGCAGCAGGACTTGAAGTATCTTAAATAGCATGTTGGCGCCATCCATGCAGCGGAAGGTTGACGGGTGCACACGCTACCCCACATGCTCTTAATGAGGAATAATTCCGCATGTAGGGTATATCTACACTGCAGGGTTTTTTCACAAAAACGGTAATTTTTCCAAAAAAAACTTCACTTATGCCCACGCTGCAATTGCATTCTTTCAAAAAAAAAAATCAAAAGAACAGAGGGGTTTTTCCGACATTGGTAATACTCTTTCTGTGAGGAAGAAGCCACTTTCCAAAAGAGCTCTTTAGGAAAAAGACGTGTGTGGATGGGGAAGAGAGAGTTCCTTTGAAAGAAGAGGAAAGAGGGGAAAGCACAGGTGCCCTGGTGGCCACTCCGTCCATAGTAATCACAGCTGAAATGTGAGAGAGCATCCATTCAGTGTGGACGCTATCTTTCAGAAAAAACCAGATCGCTTTTTCAATGCGCTTTGGCAGTGTAGACGCTCTCTTTCGGAAGAAGTTTTTTTGGAAGATCTCTTCTGGAAAAGCTTCTTCCAAAAGAAGCCGGCAGTCTAGACATAGCTGTAGACATGCAATAAGGGAAGCAACCACTTGAAAAAGTAGGGAAGATTTGCTCTCTGTGTAAGAAATCCTTTCCTCTTGTCCCTTTTATGGGTTTATTTGCCTACCATTATTCAAAATGCAAAATCAAAATGTATAGTTCCCTACTTCTACTGAGAATATTTTCTCAGTTTATATCTCCCATTTTCCTTCTAATTTTACTTGACTGTTCCCATCTCAGCTTTCAGTCAAGATGCAAAGCAGAAGGAGACCTCGTTTGTAAGCACTTTGAAATCTTCTTCACAAACATATGGTCTTTCTCAAAGAATTCCGTATTAATGCCAATTAAACATTTTAACAGCCTTCTTGTTCAGTAAAGGTTACAGAGAGATGACAAGTATTGCAAGGGCTTTTTTTTTTAAGCTTATGCCCACAGGGAAAATAACAGAATACTTTTAGAGTGATTAAAATCTTCTCGAAGCAAATCCCGCTACGGACTCCCTGGTGATGTGTTCAGAGAGTTGAATCAGTATGAGAAATTGTAATAAGCAGAAGTGTCTATAGAATGCCTGTCTGGGGAGCTAAACAAAAGAAGTGGGGATAGAATGTTTTATTATAGGTTGAACCTCTGTAAACTGGGCCTCTCTGGACTGGCAACAGCTGGACCGTGGATGTTCCAGGACCAGAGAGTCCCAGTGGAGGGCAGTAGGCAGTAGAGTATTGGGCTGCAGGGCCGGGAGCCTGGCTCTCCTCAGCTGGGATTCCTGGCATGCCCCAGCAGGGCTGCTTGGTGGGGCCAGGAGCTCTGCGTGCTGGGAGCTTGGAATGCTAGGATCTGGGCTGGAACTGGACTGCCCTGTGTGGCAGGCAAGGAGGGGGGTGGGGACCAGTAGGGCAGTGGGGTTGGGAGAAGGGTGGGGGGAGTCGGCCAGAGTCCAGGCCACAGAAGGGAGGCCCACCAAAATACCTCATCTGGAACCAGTCAGGTTCCAAGGTGCCAGACCAGGGGAGGTCCAACCTATATAATCTCAAATTTAGAGCAGGTCTATCTTCCTGAATACGTGGCCCCAAAACTCTAGTATCTGAGCACCTCTCTATTTTAATGCTGTTCTCCTCATAGTGCTCCTGGGGAGCTGAGGCACTGAGCAAACAGCCCTCTTGCCCAAAGTGAATATAGCAAGTGTGAAGCAGAGCAAGGAATTAAGCCCCGGTCTCTCAAGCGAGCATTCTCATCACCGTCCCATTTTCCCTCTTGGGTCCTTGGCTGTGCCGAGCTGTTCTTGACACAGCTGAGTGTGTTGGGCTGCAAGGGAGGATTTAAACCAGTGGTTCTGAGGCCTTCTAGCCACTGCCTGGTCCCCAAAACAAAGTAGAGCTTCTCGAGGACGTACAGGGCACTATTGCAATGCCTCCTTTCCCCAGCTCGTGGCCTAGAATGATGCTGTGTAGGATCCATTACCATGCCAACGGAGGACTCGAGCAGGAGGAATTTTTCGTTGCCTCTGTGAGCTGATGGATTTGTGTCAGCTGTCTGAGAATTGGGGCCCATTGAATCTGATCCTCATCAGGTATTATGTCCAGCACAGCTCTGTGAAAGTGAATGGCATTTTGTAATGTACCGCACCGGAGTTTAACTCCAATGATGTTTAGGCCTGATCCTGCCATCTTAAGTCCTGTTGGGCAAGCCTGGCAGAATCGAGATGACTAGTAGAGAAGGCAGTGCTCTGCAGGCGAAGGTGTGACAGCGTCAGGTCCTTCATTAGCAAATTCACCTCCAATGTCAGATGAAACTAGAAAAGGGGAGGAAAGTGCTTAGCTGGATACATATTCTGTATGTTGAATTAAATAAAACTGACACCAGGGTAGAGGGCGGTCAAAACAATGGTAGGACTCCCAAGAATGTATCCATTTCCACTAACATTAATTAGCTTGAAAGCAAAAGAGGGGTAAATATACCAGTATTTGGCATGTAGCCCTTTTCAAGGCACTAACCTATAGGCTAATTTATGTAAGTGTTATTGAGTAACTCATTTACAGGGAACAATACAAATGTAGAGATGTTTTCTTATTGGTAAGTACAGTATGTTTTCCCTTGGTGAGACATATGATAAAGACAGTCCTTCATTAACTGGGTACTTAAAAACAATTAGTACCTTCTCTATCAGCTTCATGTAGCATGGACGCTCTAATTGAGTATTTCTTTTCTCTTTTTCTTCTTTCTTTTTCTTCTTTTTCCTTCTCCCTCCCCCCATCCCCTATTTATTTAGAAACTGGACCTTTAATAACGCCATTCATCTGAAGAAGTGGGATGTGCCCAAAAGAGTTCATGAAACCACTACATATTTTGTTAGACTGTAACTGGAAAAACTTAAACAACAAATAGTCTTGCAGCACCTTTGAGACTAACTTGGCTACCCCTCTGAAGCTTTTGTCTTGTTCTACATCTTATAGTCTTGTAGGTTTGAAAATAACCATGTTTCCTATGAGAACAGTGATTAGGGAAATATATATACACCAAAATTCTTCATCAGGCACACAAACTTTGTAACACCAAAGGTTGCACTGGTGACTTGACCAAAGGTTGTGTTGTGTTTGCACAATTCTTTTATCATAGGTAGCCACGTTATTGTCTGACTATACGTGAAGAAGGAAAGGAGACATTTCATATGAGTTTAATCAGTCTGCAACTTTATTATCTGCTGGGTAGTCCCAGACATCTAACCATAATGTACAGTGCAGGTAACCTCATGTATATTCCATAATTACTGGGGGGAGCTCTTTTTCCCTCCAGGTCCCTCCAGCAAATCCATGGTTTTGACCTTACTATCCTCCCCGGCCCCATTGTAGGAGGCATAAGTTGGACTATAAGAATGGGGCATTGGCTCCATGCTGTGCCACTTATAGGAGTCCCCAACACTCTCCTCTCCCCAAATGATTCATTTAATGAACACCTCTTTTTAAGTCCTTTTTCAAGCCATTAATCTGGTCACTATATTCTTTTCCCATGGAGTACCTGCACTGGACATCCACCCAAGGAGGTACCAGCAACTAGCTTGGGGCTGCCACCTTTCCATACTCAGAAAGGTTACCATCCATCTCCTACTGCTGTGTCTTTTAGTTAAAACTATCCCAGGAGTGAGATGGAGGGAGGGCTTTCTCCCGTTTCCTCTTATGGCTCACCACTCTGCTTCCATGTGGAGCAGAGCAGAACTGATTGTTGGAGCCCTCCCTCCTGCTTTAGCCTTGGTCCGTGTAAAAAGGAGGGCTCAAGGCACAGAGCTGCCCCCTTTTAAACTCTTAATTCCCAGAGGATGAGTCAGCAACAAAGCTGCCCCTTTTATTTCAGCAGTTTTGATCTCCTCAAGCCATAAAGTACTGTTCACTGGGCCAGCTAGCAAACCCCCAACCCCCACCACCACCACGCTTAAAGGTGCAGGGCACTCATTCTCCTGCACGTTTTATCTTCCTTAATAGAGTAATTGAAATTGGGTATGGAAAAGAGCACCTTATTTCAGCTGTTCCCAACTGTATCTCTCTAATGATAGATGGACTTTGGTAACCCTCGGTAACCGTGGACTGATGGAATATTTTCAGCTTTGACAAACACTGTTGCTCTCTGTTTTGATGGGAAGAGGTTGTCTTTTAAAGGTTTCCCTTAACCAAACTGATTTTTGATCATTAAAAAATCTCTAGTTAACATTATGACAGGGGAACGGACAGCCTCCATAGGCCCCTGGGCAAGGTGGGTGGCGCCTTTGTGCTTCCAGAAGGGGGCGGGGCTTTGGGCAGAATGGGCGGAGACTGAAGCAGAAAGGGCAGGGCTGGGAGAACCAGCCCACCACACCACCCGGAGCTCTGGACTCTGGCTGCTGCAGTGTCCCAGCCGCCACAGCAGTGGCAGTCAGGAGCTCCAGGCCTCTTTGAATCCCCCAGACCCTGGGGAAACGGCCCTTTTGGCCCTCTCCGTTGGTGGGCCTGCCTTGTAACACGCAAGGAGGTGGTGAAATCCAGGCTCTTTTGAAGTTACTGGCAAAGCTCACCTTGATGTGAATGTTTCGAACTTGTTCACATTTTGTTGCTCAGATATATTGTTAGAGCCAATCAAAAATTTTCTGACAGAACATTTCTCTCGGAATCCCGTAGAAAATTTTGATTTTGATGAAATGACAATATGTTGATTTTTTTGATCAAATATTATTTAGGAAAAATACTGAGATGAACCATTGGTGAGAACATAAGAACATAAGAACGGCCGTAGCGGGTCAGACCAAAGGTCCATCTAGCCCAGTATCCTGTCTGCCGACAGTGGCCAGCACCAGGTGCCCCAGAGGGTGGACCAAGACAATGATCAAGCGCTTTGTCTCCTGCCATCCCTCTCCAGCCTCTGTCAAACAGAGGCCAAGGACACCATTTTATCCTGGCTAATAGCCTTTTATGGACCTAACCTCCATGAAATTATCTAGCTTCTCTTTAAACTCTGTTATAGTCCTAGCCTTCACAGCCTCCTCTGGCAAGGAGTTCCACATGCTGACTACACGCTGTGTGAAGAAGAACTTTCTTTTATTAGTTTTAAACCTGCTACCCATTAATTTCATTTGGTGTCCTCTAGTTCTTCTATTTAGGGAACTAATAAATAACTTTTCTTTATCGGCCCTCCACACCACTCATGATTTTATACACCTCTATCATATCCCCCCTCAGTCTCCTCTTTTCTAAACTGAAAAGTCCCAGTCGCTTTAACCTCTCCTCATATGGGACCCGTTCCAAACCCCTAATCATTTTAGTTGCCCTTTTCTGAACCCTTTCCAAGGCCAAAATATTTTTTTTTGAGGTGAGGAGACCACATCTGTACACAGTATTCAAGATGTGGGCGTACCATAGTTTTATACAGGGGCAGTAAGATATTTAGGTGAGGTTTTTTTAAATGTTATTTTTCCCCATTTGGGGAATGAATCACTTCATCTTTTTACCTGAAAATAGCTTGTTTAGAAATGTTTTATATTGTGAAAATGTTTTGTCACAGTCACAAGAAACTTTTTGATTTTTACCTAATGAAACATTTGATGGATCCGAAAGAAAACTTTTTTGAAAATAAAAGGAAAGTTTTGTGGGAAACTTCCAAATTTCATTCAGATTGGGAATAAAAACAAATTTCAAAATTGCAGATTAACCTTTACAACGCTACGTGTTAGGGTGATGCTCAGCTTGGAAGTTGCAAGTGGTGAGAAATATGAAAATTACAAATAGAAAATTCAGCATGAGATTCCAACAATAAACTCTAGGGGAGTTAAGTTCTAGGTACAAATCTTGCTTCTCAGACTCACTGCTAAATACAATAGATCACAAGAAGATATGTACAACAAATAATAGTACTATAGTAATACTGCATGGGGGCAAAGAGTGCTGTCTATGGGTAAGACAATGGAATTCGAAGTGAAGAGGACTCAATTCTATTTCAAGAGCTACCAGCTTAGGTTTGAGTGGGATACAATACTTCACCTTCATGTGATTTGGTTTTCCTGTCTGCGTAATCATTATGACAATACTTCTCTAGCTCACAAGTTTGTGGGGAGATGTAATACATTTCAAATAGATATCAGTCTGCATTGACAGGGTCACCACTAAAATAATAAACCTTTACTAAACTACAGACTTTGCCTTTACCATCAATTTCTTATACTTAATTTATTGTAATACGTATTGAGAATTATCATGATAGCATAAGGTGTGCAGCCAAAGTTAAATCTGTTTTCCTAGCAGCATGTATATTTGTCCAGAGCTGATGGCAGTATTTTGGAATTCATTCCCAGCCCATATTCTCAAAAAACATTTTTAAAAAGTCAGTTTGTTTCCACTAGATCAGCAATCCCTATCATTTTCCTTTCTATTCAATCTCCTGTAACTCAATAATAAACGATAATTTCAGAACAGAATGTTTTCTACAATGACCAGACATTACCTAAAAGAGAGAACAGTAACGTTTTGTGCTTTCAAGGACACGTGAGAAGGAGAAAAAGATATACACAATCTGAATGAAATTTGGAAGTTTCCCACAAAACTTTCCTTTTATTTTCAAGGGAGGAGGAATTCTACAAAGAAGAATACTAAGGCCAGGCCCGCCGGAGGGGGAGGGTTGGAGGCCAAAGTGGTCAGTTGCCTCGGGGCCCAACAATTCAGAGAAGCCTGGGGCTCCTGGCCGCCCCCACTGCTACTGCATCACTACAGGTTGAACCTGTCTAGTCCAACACTCTCTGGCCAGCAACGTCTATGGACCAGCATGATTTTTAGTTCACCAGGCATCCACTTATCATGGGTGTGGCCAAGTTTCCTGGGGTTCTATAAAGTTTGTTTACAGCCACCAGTCCTGGCTCTCAGTGTTCTGTGCTGTTATTTAGCTCTAAGTTACCCCTAAATGTCTTCTAAGAGCCCAGTATGCCATGGAAGTGCCAGTAATGCTGCTAGACACTATTGACCTCCCGTGGTCCAGCAAATTCTGGACAGGTCTCAAAGGTGCCAGACTAGAGAAGTTCAGCCTGTACCCAAGCACCATGTCACATGCTCCATGCAGCTCTGAGGAATGGGGGAGGCGCACCGTGCTCCAGTTAGCTTTGAGGGCTGGATCAGGTGGCGCGTCATGTTGTGGGTGGCCCATTGGGCTTACTGCTCCAGCGCCAACCCTTCCACCCAAGGCCCCACTCCCTTGGGGAGAACACAGAGCCGGTTTCCCCACATGCTTCTTGCCCTGGGGTCTGGGGAGGCTGTCAGCTCCTCCAACTAAGGCTAAAAATGCGTGAAGCCAGAGTGTGAAACTGTTGGCCGAGATGTTGATTAGGGCAGTATATTTACTGTCAGATTTTCATGGCGGCACACTGATTTCATACTTGCTATGATCTCTCTCTGATGCTGGTAGTTTTAGAAGAGCTGACTACAGAAAAATCACACACCATAACTAAAACTGCTTCAGAGGGGGATTTTTCCCCCTGAGGCTCTCAGTTCATCTTTGAATTCTTCTTCCAGTCTGAGTCAAAATAATGAAATTCTGCCTAAATTGTACGATAAGCTGTTCAGAATAAGGATAGTATAGAAGACTGAATCATGTGAATATAAAACTTGTTTTAATACAAATTGGGCTTGGCTTGCGTCAAGATGCAGCTAGCTTTTAAGATATCAAAGAACACTAATAAATGAAAATATTGTAATGCCAGCATTTAGGGTATCAGAAAATGAGAAATTGTTAGTAGAGATGGACTGAAGTGAGGCAGTAGAAAATGTGAACGGCTTGCTAGCACTTCCTAAATGCTTACTGCTCTAGATGATTACCTTGGGATTAGTTTCATTTACCTTGGCCAGATCCGTTTAGTAGAATGATAACTTGGGGCTACTGCTTGCTTATGCGGAAGTGAGTGAATAAACTTATCCTGGGGTGAATAAACCCTGAGAGTGAAAGCCTCTGTGTTTATTGGCTCGGGAGATAGTTATTTGCATATTAATGGAAAGCACCCTCCAGCCGTTGTACTGAAATGTTTAATTAACTATTCTTATTTTGAATTCAAGATGAGAAACTACCACCAAAAGGCCATGGAACTGTTGACAGGTGAATTGTTTTCTACATTTTCTGTTTAATATCTTTCTGGCCCATCCCTCTGCCATCCCCAGGCCCCCATCTCCTATCAGTTTTTAGAGGGCATTAAAGTCAATGGAAGCTTTTAAATGCTCCATATTTGGGGAGAATGGAAGAGTGACACCCTTTCATCTGTGAAATAATATGCATTAGTTCACTGTTTCTCAATGGCCAGGCTCCACTCCCTGAGATCTTCCTGAGGTGGTTTAGGATGGCACCAAGACAATTTCTGGTGTGTGTGTGTGTGTATATATATATATATATATATATATATATATATATAAAGATTGAGAAACACTGCTCTAGCTATCCTAAAGTCCATAATTTTAGCACTATTAATCTATCATTTATTTCCCCCCTTACACCCCTCTGGGGAAGAGGAACAAGAAGAGAGCTCGTTTTCTTGATCCTGTTAATGTGGAAAGGAGCTTGCTTCAACGGGATCAAGCCTGGAGGGAAATTAATAAACATATTCTGTGAGAGGGGGCATGATTTGATGAATATGGCTCTAGACCCAGAGCTAGGAGACCTGGCTTCTGTGGCTCAGACACAGACTTGCTATGTGACCATGGGGATGTTACTTTGCTTCCCTTGTCTTCATCGTTTAGATCCGTGTTTCTCAAACCGTGGGTCCTGACCCCCCCGGGGGGGTCATGAGCAACTTAGAGGGGGGTCACAGCTGGATTCGGTTTTTGTCTTGCAAAAATGTGTGTGTCTCTGGCATCTCAACTGGCAATCCATTGAGACTGATCATGTGATTACCAATAGTCGGGCTCAGCTTCTCTCGCAAATGTTCATGTGTCTCCGATGTCTCCACTGATGATCTAAACACCGATCCCATGATCTCAGATGGTCGGGTTCGTCTTCTTTCATAAATATTCGTGTGTCTTCAGTGTCTCTGTTGACGTGGCATAGTGTTTACTAGTACAATGTCTTTTATCAATTATTATAAATTTAAAAAACTTTTATCTGTTGTTTTACATTTTCAGCCTTACAACATGGAAAGGTTTTTGTTGGGTGGTAAGCGAAAAGCTGATGACAAATCTACCGATATTGCTGATAAAAATAGGCCTAAATCAAGAAAGTATGATGAAAGTTACGTATCTTTTGGTTTCACGAGTGTTTTTGTTACTGGAATAGAACAGCCTCAGTGTGTAAATTTAGTTATCAAAAGTTATTGGCATAATTATTTCTTGTCCAATCCTAATCCCAATACAGTGATTAGCTTTACTCGTGGTGCAGTGAGGGTGGGGTCACACGAATTCATTTAGCATTTTAGGTTGTCGAGGTTTCACAAAGTTTGAGAACCCCTTGTTTAGGTTTTCAACTACATGTGTTTGTATGTGGCATAGCACAATGGATCGCTAATCTTACCTGGGACCTCTAGGTACTACACACACACAAAAAGCCATCTGAAACTTTTAAAAAGAACTCCCCTAGAGCAGTTTCATATTTTCCATTTTTTTTGCCTCTTTGTTACCCCTACCACCTCTTTTCACTGAATTAGTGCAGAGTTCTGTTTCACTAGCTTGTATCCTTACTCCCTGCCGCTGTATTTGTTAAATGGCTTCAAAATTCTGAAAAGAAAAACCAGCTATGGTAAAAAGGCTTGCATAGTCTCAGCATGATCATTGAGAAATAACCGTGCAGTTGTTATGCCAACCCCTGCACTATGATTAGCCATAATTCACTTCCTTCTAATTGGTAACTCGACTTTAAAACAGACCAGCAGGTATATTGAGCTATTGATGAGGGTTGCATAGGAAATGCTTTTCCTCTCCGGTGAAATTTAACACTGAAAATTTTTCATTCCAAATTGGAACAAAAGGTTGAATCTCAAATTTCTACCAGCTGAAACTTTGTTTTGTGGTCAGTCCAAATAGCAAATTTAGGTTAAGCCAGTTAAAAACAAGAAAAAAGGGTGAAACCAAAATGATCTCGCCTTTTTTGTTTGTTTGTTTGTTTTTAACTGGCTTACCCTACATTTAGTAAACTTTTGAAATGAAAAGTTGTTTGGACTTGGAAAAACTGAAACCTTATTTTCCAGAAATGTTGAGAGTAGAGATTTGTTGAAAATCAATCAGTTTCATGACTAATTAGGTTTTGACTAGTCCGTTTATTTCAGTGATAAAACAGTTTATTGAAAAATTCATGACCAGCTCTGCTACTGATTCCTGGGGGTGATATGTCTTTCAGTGGGTGTCTAGAAAGAACTTTTGACAAATTCTACTGGCATTTCCAATAGAAAATGGTATTTCTTATGATCAAAATTAGCAGTTAGGTCTCCCAAATATAACTTGTTTTCTTCTGTAAGCAAGCAGTAGGTTGATTCTGCATGGTGGAAATGGTTACATCTTTGAAGTAGTTGTACAGCAAAGGCAGAAGAGGGGAATTGTCAGAAACCGCCCTGAGTTTTCTCCAACTATTAGCAATTTACTTTCAGAAGCACACAACTGGAAGGCCTCAGAAACTGTTGAAAGTAGTGACAGTATGAACTGCATTGCACTCCTTCCTCACTTAAAAATGGAATGGACATGGACTAGAGAATATTCCAGGCTTAGACTGACTCTAGAGAAGGAAAACAAACATTGAGAAGGAAAAAAATGAGTGCTGAAAAGAGGGACTGATTGCAGAACAGTGAGATGTCTCTTTATTACCAATACATTTCTTGTCTATTGTTCTGCCTTTCAATGCTGGTCACAGGGAGATGTCATTGCAATAAATCAATAAATAAATACATTATTTGTGGGAAAATTAGTTTAGCTAGAGTGTGACATCCTATACCTGGGGAGAGTACCTCTAACCCCCATGTTTCTCTTTTGTATATAATTGCAATATAAATGCCATGGGAGGTATCGAGGGAAAGTTATGATCTGGTGAAACCTATTGTTCTATCTAGATATGTATAGTTTTAGTACACAGGAAGTTATGAGACTGTTTTGAATGGTTGTCTCTAAGGGCCTGCCTACACTACAAAATTATTTCAAAATAACTAAAATCGATTTAATAACTCCCGAAATAACAAAATCGAAATAGCGTGTCCTCACTACAAAGAAGCCTCAAAATTAGTCTGAGGCAAGCTCCGTTAATGTGGATGCACTACCTGGACTTAGAGCCCCAAGAAGCACGGGGGAGTAATTAATTTGAATGACTTTGGGGAGTAGTTATTTTGAAATAACGGCACCAGAGCATCCACACTACCGCTACATTGAAATCACTATTTTGAAATTAGTGTTATTCCTCGAGGAAAGCAGGAGTACAGATTTCAAAATAAGTGGCCTGTTATTTCGAAATAATAGGCTTGGTAGTGTGGATGCTCCACCTATTAATTTGAAATAAGGGGGGTTATTTCAAAATAACACCCTAGTGTAGATCAGGGCCAAAACATGCTGTAAGTTGCAGAATCAGCCAGATATTAGCTCCCCAAAGACAACAGCAAGGAAAATAACCGAGACCTTCACAGGTGTCAAACCTCCTGCCGACCCCAACCATCTGCCCCATCCTTGGCTCCACCCTAGAGCCCACCCACCCAAGCTAAAGGTGCACTGTCTTCCACACACCAGTCCCCTGCCCCAGCCCTGAGCCATGCTAAACCCTCAGGGGCCCCACAAAATCCAATAACCCTGAGAACACGTAATCAGGTGCTGCATTTGTGTGCGCACACATTTCATGAAGATGTCAGTTCACCTGCATTAAGAGATGCAATTGGAACGGGTAGAGTATATTAGCTAATTACTATATGCATGAGGGAGCAAAGTAACACTTACAACTTTGAAGACAAAACACCTCGGTGCACACCACAGATGCAACGTAGTTACCACCATGCTAAATTGCTACAAGTTTACCATCCCAGGGTGCAATAAAGATAGATGGAGCCCTGTGTCTTTTGCAGTTCTTGAAACATCTCTGCTAACCGATGTAACCACTATGAAAATCCAGTTTTCTCAAATTCTCATTTTGGCTTAGGAACCTGGTAGGAAGCCCTCCTATCTGTCCGAGCAATCACCTATCTCTGTTGCCAGGACCTATTGCAATAGCTACGTAGAGGGAGGCTATGTTACCTCTGTTTGGTGGTGTTCACTGGAACAAAGAGACAGTTAGCAAGAGATTAATAGATGTTAAGACCAGAAAGGTGATCACATTAGATTAACTCAACAGCTCTGAGTTTCACTGGCCATGGTTCCACTAAATGGTTCCTATGTCAAGCCAATGAGCAATTGAGGAAGAGCTGTGAGGTGGAAGACAGAACCCTCACAGGAAGTGAAGCAAGACCAACGGTGTGTCTACACTGCAGGGCTTACCTCAAAATAAGCTACAAAAATTGAGCTACATCAATTGCGTATTTTATGTTGAAATAGGGAGCGTCTACACAGCACTTATTTCGAAATAGAGCACTCTTCCTCCGACTTCCTTTACTCCTCATACAGTGAGGGTTACAGGAGTCAGAGTAAGAAGTCCTCCAGCTTGACAGTATTTTGACATTATTTCGAAATAACTGCCTGCTGGGTAGACGTGGACTAAGTTATTTCGGAATAGCACTAGTTGTTTTGAAATAGTGTTCCAGTGTAGACATACCCTATGAAATTCACTGACAGAAGCAAAAAAGGATGACTACTAGCCTTAAGCTCAGTGCAATATAGTCTCCTGCATGTTCCAGTACTAATACTTTTATAAGGAGTAATAATAAGAATAAACCTCAAATCTAGACCACTTCTTACAGCCTGGAAGATACTTATGCTTGGGAGATGTTCACGGTGGAGGGAAGCTGGTATAACCAAGCCAGGTAACCAAATCAGATAATGAGGTCTGCTTTGGTATGTGAGACCATCATCATTGTATTTGTTTGTACTGCTTTAGGTAGGTCCTTATTGTGTTTATTTGTACTGCTTTAGGTAGGTCCTTATTGTTAGGAGCTATCCTAACAAAAAACAAAAGCATGGCCCCCATCCTGAAAAGCTTACAGTCTGAATTTAAGACAGGAGACAACAGAGGGATGACTAACAAGAAAATAGTGAGACAGCTGGCTGATTATTAACAATTCCTACATCCCACCTCCCCAGGCATTGTCAAGTATTTTGTGGACATCCTGGCATAAGTGGATTTGAAGATGGTGTTAAGTGGATAATGTAGTGGCCTTGCAGGTTTTTACAGGGAGGTGCTTCCATACATAAGAGGCAGCAGGACAGAAAGTATGGCATCACTTAAAAAAAAATTGACATGGACAGTGAGAGCCAGCATTGTTGGTGGAGTGGGAGAATGGGAGTCAAGCTCTTTCTGTGTGTAATGGACAATAGGAAGTAATAAGAAGAGTGGAAGGTGGCCGGCCGGGGGTGTAGGCTACGCAGTCTACCCTGTCTAAAATCAAAAGACAATTCTATTGCTATACAGACTTTCATGGACTACTTCCACCTTTCTTTTTGCCTCTTAAATCTCATTCTCTCTCTTTCTCTTTCTCAAATACACACACTCACACTCATACTCACACAAAGTCATGGCCAAGATCTTCATTTTAAAGAGTGTTGAAATTTGTAGTTGAGGGAGGCCTGTGTCAGATTTAGATTAGACTGTTGTTAAAAAGGGTTTCTAAGTGAAATCATTCTGTGAAGTATCTAGCACAACAATTTTTAAAGTTCGAGGCCAAATTCTCACCGGAGATATGAAGATAGGGTTGCCAGATGGTTGAAACAAAAATACCAACACCCCCCCCCCCCCAACACACAAAAAAACACCGGGAAAAAATTCTGTTGAAGGGGGGAAAAAAGGGGGGGGAGACCAAAGTTGTTGAGCAAACAAAAAAAAAAGGACGCCAAAGACTTACTACGCCAAAAAAAAATTTAAATAAAACCGCATTAAAACAGCATGTCCCCTTTAAGAGTGAGTGCAGGGATAGGAACAGGGGAGTGGTTGAGCACTAAGACCCAGGGGAAGCATTGCTTCCCCTAGGTCTTTTGGCCAGCAGCCATTTTGTGCCGGCAGCCTTGGGGAACCAGGTAAGCATGGGGTCAGGAGGCTGGGGGTGTTGGGGGCCAGGGAGGGGCTGGGGGGGGCACTGAGTGTTTGTAGGGTTGCCAGGTGCCCGGCATTTTCGCTTCCTGGCCAGAGGAAAAAATCAGAAAATACCGGACATCTCAGGTGTCCGGTATTCTCTGAATTTTTTTACCGGACAGGAGGCGAAAATACCCGACTGTCTAGGTGAATACCGGACACCTGGCAACCCTATATGCAGATCCTCACCAGCTGAGGACAGACCCCAAATGTCATCCTATTCAGCCCCCTTGGTGGCTTCTGAGATGCTGAATTTTAGTCCTTTGATTTAAGATGATTTCTCCCAGTACTTGTAGGTGCCATAGTGCCTGTCCAGGGGCATGCATTGATATTAAGTTATGAGACAGACTGTTGTTCTGACGTGGCACTGTAGGAAGAGGTGTTATGCTGATGAGACACAGGAAAAGAGGGTGTTGTGTTAATGTAATGCCTTCACTGAAATTGCATGGAGTTAAAAATAGAGCTATGTTTCAGAATGTTGGTTAAAATAAGAGATTAGAAATGTATGCAGATCTCGGGGGGGAGGGAGGGGGAGATTGATATAGTGTTGTGTTTATGTTTTAATATGAAAAGTACAAAGCACAGGGCATGGAGAATATTTTTTTGTGGGTAAGATGATATTAAATTTTATGCATTTGCTACAGTTTGTGTCTCACCTCAGCAAGTATATATAGAGCACAATAGGCCAGATACTTAGGCTCCTAAATTCATATTTAGGCAGCTGCCTGGTTTTCAAAAGTGCTCCACTCCCATTGGCCCCAAAAACCTTCAAAGGAACTCCTCAGTGAGTATGGATTTAGGAGCCTAATTTTAGACAGCTGGGTCTGAAAATCTTGGTTCATTTTTCTCTCCTCTCTCATCCATCTTTTTCAGTGATATTTTTTTAGTCTACCTCCAAATTAACATTTGGCCTTTATCATAGTCCATAGAAATGCTAATTCATAATTCTCCATTATGGAGGTTTGACTCCCCTTCCTCCATGTTATTAGGCATGATAACATTTAAATCTCTATCCTTTCACAGCCCTGGCAAACCAAATGCAAGAAGGGACCAAGGAAATGAAGGGTGCGGGGGGGAGGGGGGGAGGGAGCCTAAAAGGAAGAAAAAGAGGCAAGTGAAGGACAAGATTAGAGAAAGGAGGAAATGGGAAAGCACTATTCTTGTCCTTTCTGTAACACATCAAAAGGAAAAATAAATGGGTTGGGGAATGGGTAGTACCCCTCAATAAAAGCTTAATCTAGTAGAGAAATTTGTCTGTGGCACATTTCAGTTCACTCATGAATGTGGACTTATCAAAAGGACAAAGCAGAGTTTTGCAAATGTGTTTGCTAGTGTGTCGGGGGCTGTGACGTAGAAGATGATAAAGGCATCAGACGAACAAGGCTGCATACACTGGATGCTTTTGCTTGGATTGTAAGAAATTCCTATATCAGAGCCAATTAAGAGAAGAGAGGTTCTGATCCAAAGTCCATTGGATTCAAGTAGATACTTTCCATTGTCTTCAGTGGGCTTTGGGTCCGACCCAGAGAAAGAAAGGAATTTCACAAGACTGTGAATGGGCTACCCAGAGGAGTTTGATAAGTTTCAAAATATCTTTGGATTTTCAGAGATTTACATGCAAGGAGAAAAAGTTTTGACAAACAATGGAGTAACTGGACCTTTCAAGGAGAAATGTCATCAGTGCATGTAAACATTCAAGGACTTTTGGGGGAAAAAAGATCTCCCATTGTTCCGTCAATCTTAATGTCTAGTTGTATCAGCGTTAGAAACAAAATTCTGTTACTGGATAATACTCCAGCTGACAGTTCAAGTGTTTTATTGTGCAATAAAGTACATTTGTCTGAAGCATGCCCTTGGGTTTCTTAATTGTATTTTTCTTCCCAATCAGCAGCAGAATTTGATCATCTACTGTAAGTCTGTCTATCATGACGTGGGTTAAAGAGTCTGTAGTATTCTTAACTGTCAGTTTACCTTAATGGTAGTGTTGTATAAGAAGATTTTTTTTCACTCTCCTTTGAAGAGCCATAGGCAACTTTTTTCCACTACTTTAGCATTATTTAGTGAAGCCCTACTAATTGATTTTTCATTTAAATTTTTCCATGAAACATTCATCCTGTCTAAACATTGATTTTTTTTCCACAAAATGTCCCAAAAAATGTTTTCCACCTCTGTTTGTTTGTTATGAAATACCAGAGATGTCTCAAGTTTGTAAAGACAGGCTTTTCAGAGATCTTCAAATCTGAGTTTTCCCAACATTCAGGGTCATGTTCCAATTCAAAGGTTCATCTAGCCCATTTCACAGGTTAATCTTGATTAATTAAATTGCAGCTGGCTGAGAGTAACTGTCCTATGCACTTTAGAGATGTCAGGGTAGTAATATTTACCCACAAGAGGGCAGCATGCTTACATGCCTCCACATGGCAGCAAGATGGTTATTCTCATGCATAACTACATTGTAAAAACGTTGCAGGCGGAGTTTATGCCTGCGTTGTTCCTGCCCACAACTAATTATGAAAACTTGTATTGGTACTAAATGGCTAACTCACTTATATACTTGCAAACCAGAGAGTTAGCTATCCCCATCATGATCACAATCCGTTTGGAGCCCAGACAAAGTTTTGCAGGACTTAATGTTACCTGCAAAAAGAGTAGCCGAAATCTTGGCTCTATTACCACAAGAAGGCTTTAGTGTAAGATTTTTTTTTTTTAAATCTTGCATTCTTCATGACTGTGGGTTGCATGCTGCCTTACTATAAAGGTATATGCCACAGACCTAGTCCTATCATAAACTTCTCCTCTACTAGCTATTTTATTCATTACAGTTGGATGAGTGCATAATAGACATTAAAGGAGTTGTAAATCCTAATGCAGGAGAACAGCCATCCTTGAGCCAAAAGAATATGTTAGTATTTTAGCCTCGATCTAGTAAATTTAAGAAATGCTTTCCATTAGGATGCTACAATAATCTGACCTTAAATAGAATTTGTGTTTGTGAAGAAATATTTCAGGCTATCAGCTTAGAGTTAGTATGCAATAGCATGTACTTACTCACCTGAATATATAGCATTCTGTCATACAAGTTAAAGACTAATGTATTCACGGCTTCATAGTTCTTTACTATCAATAAATGTGTTGCCAGTTTATTAGATGGTGGAGAGATAATACGAGTTTATGCCCTCTTGGTTGGTATTCTTTTTTTTTATTGTTCTTTACCTGCTCCTCCATGGACTGAATACTCTTTTTGATGTATATGAATGAATAAGTTTCAAGCTTTGTGAAGATCTGTATCTGTTGAAAGAGGACTTACTAAGGGTGTTTATTTGTCACCACTTTTGCTTCACTGCTGAATCAAGATATGTACTATTCCTTTTAGATCCTTCACTTTCTATCTAGGACAATTCCTCTCTTGTCTCCCACTTTGCTTTCTTCAGCTGAAGATTAGTGAAACTTTCTCTCATTTGTTTCATGTTGACAAGCTGCTCCTGATACTTTTTAGATTTTCTATACTCACCATCCATTACCAACTTAGTTAAGGTTTATTCCTTCTGTCAGTAACTGGCAAACTACCGCCAACCTAAAAATGGGCTAAGGTAGCATCCTTGCCAAAAGATGGGAAGTAAAATAAAGCTAAATCATTCATAGAATCCTAGGGCGGGAAGAGACCTCAGGAGGTCATCGAGTCCAACCTCCTACCCAAAGCAGGATCAATCCCAACTAAATCATCCCAGCCAGGGCTTTGTGAAGGCAGGACTCAAAAACCTCTAGGGATGGAGATTCCACCACCTCCCTGTGTAACCTATTCCAGTGCTTCCCTACCCTCCTAATAAAATAGTTTTTCCTAATATCCAACCTAGACCCCCACACACACTGCAACTTGAGACCATTGCTCCTCATTCTGTCATCTGTCACCACTGAGAACAGCCTGGCTTCATCCCCTTTGAAGCCCCCCACCCCCTTCAGATAATTAAAGGCTGCTATGAGATCTTCCTTCACTCATCTCTTCTGTAGTCTAAATAAGCCAAAATCCCTCAGCCTCTCTTCATAAGTCACGTGCTCCAGTCCCCTGGTAATTTTTGTTGCCCTCCGCTGAACTTCCTCCAATGCATCCACATCCTTTCTATATTTTGGGGGGGGGGGGAGGCAGAATTGGACACAGGACTCCAGATGTGGCCTCACCAGTGCCAAATAAAGGGGGAATAATCACTTCTCTATGCTCCTCCTAATGCACCCTAATATGCTATTAGCCTTCTTGGCTACAAGGGCACACTGTTGATTCATATATCCAGCTTCTCATCTACTGGAATCCCCAGGTCCTTTCCTGATGAACTGCTGCGTAGCCAGTTGGTCCCCAGCCTATAACAATGCTTGGGATTCTTCCATCCCAAGTGCAGGACTCTGCACTTGTCCTCCTTATCCAGTTTGGTTTTGGCTAGTTCATAGAATCATAGAACCCTAGGGCTGGAAGAGTCCTGACGAGGTCAAGTCCAGCCTCCTGCCCAAGGCAGCACCAACCCCAACTAAATCATCCCAGCCAGGGCTTTGTCAAGCCAAGACTTAAAAAACCTCTAGGGATGGAGATTCCACCCCCTTCCTAGGTAACCCATCCCAGTGCTTCACCACCCTCCTAGTGAAATCGTTTTTCCTAATATCCAGCCTAGACCTCCCCCACTGTAACTTAAGACCATTGCTCCTTGTTCTGCCATCTGTCACTACTGAGAACAGTATCTCTCCATCCTCTTTGGAACCTCCCTTCAGGAAGTTGAAGGCTGCTATCAACTCCCCCCTGCCCTCCCAACTCTTCTCTTATGCAATCTAAACAAACCCAAATCCCTCAGCCTCTCCTCATAGGTCATGCGCTCCAGCCCCCTAATCATTTTGGTCACTCTCCACTGGACCCTCTCCAATGCGTCCACATCCTTTCTATAGTGGGGGGCCCAGAACTGGACACAATACTCCGTCTATGGATTAGGATCTAAATGCACACTTTTAAGTTTCCTGGCTTGTTGGAAAGCTAGCATACCACATTAGCCAGGTGTCTGGCTTATGTTCTGTTATCTCTCCCGTTCTTCTAAACATTGTAAAAAAATTTTAAAAAATCCAGATTAAGGAACAGATGTTGCTATTCAATGATTTTCATGTTCTTTCCTAAGACTTTTATCCTGGCTGGTCATTTTCTTGAGTGGGGAAGGCCCAGATTTTGGAGTCCAAAGTTTTGGGCCAAGATTTAAAATATGCATGTCCAACATGAGGCACCTAAATTCAGCCTGATGCACCAATTATCAAATGCCCAGCAGCTTCCTTTGAAATAAGTGGGCATTGCCGGGTGCTCAACACTTCTGAAAATCAGGATGTGTATTTAAGCTTCTAATTGACCTTGTCTATTGGGGAAAGTGATACTGGTGTAAACTAAGCAATAGATTTAAACAGACATTTATACACCAGTATAACCCTCTATACAAACCCTCTTTTTCTGGTATAAATGACTTTTTTTTTTTTTTTTTTGGTTTAGCTTATGTCTCTTGGGAATGTGTTAAAGCACAACTGAAAAAGGTCAATTTCTGCCCTGTACTGCATCTGTGCAACCACATTATCTTCAGACTAGGTCCCTAGATACACATTAGATTTAATAGGATAGCACAGGTATAACCAAAGGCAGATATTATGCTTCTGTGAAAATATTGACAATGTACATGACACAGTAGACCCCAGCATAATTTGCCATAGCCAACCCTTGAAGAAGTAGGGAGGGAAGAATGTAAGCCAATAAAGCAAACAGAGAAGAGTGTGAATGAAAACTGAACAGAGAATGGTTTTCCTGGCCTGTGCACATTTTTGAGATGTTAATACTTTTTCCATCCTGGATTAGGTTAAAACTTTAAGATCTCAAACACTTTTGACTGAAAATCCAGGGGAAAACCCCCACAAATGACTTGGTTCTGGTCAATTTGAAATGGGCTAATAGTTTTAAACATTTTAAAATGTTTACTAGAATAATTAGCTTAAATATTGAAAGAAAAATAATTGCAAACTAGAAAACCAGCATTTTTCATGTTTACGATGTCAATATGAAATGTTGTAATAATTTCAAAACTTTTTTTTCAGAGGGTGATAAAGCTCATCCAAACTGACCTATTCCCATGTAAAGTTTTGGTTTCAACACATTAGCATTTTCTGAAGGGGGGGATTTTAAAATTCCTGACTAGTTGCACTGTGAATATACAGAGAGGCAGTCTGATGAGTAAATAGATCTCACTTTTCAATATTCCTTCTAAAGGGCAGGATGGTGCTTTAATTGAATTCAGCAGCCCTTCGAATGTATGAGCATTCTCTCCACAATTGGTCATACAAAGGCTAGACTGTTCACACTCAAACTGATGAGTAATTATTGACATGAGAAATTCTAGTGACTTCAATGGGCCTACACTACAGTGTGAGAGAGCTTGTATGCATGGCGAGGTATCACGTTGTGCATGATGAATTGGTCCGTGTAGACCTTTCCAGTGTGCACTGAAATTTCCCTAGTGCTTTCAAACCATGCTATATTAAAGCACACCAGCTGGATGTATCTAGATCAATGAATGCATTTGGGATAATGAACTTTAGAAATCATACCTTATAAGAACGCGTTACCCCACTGCAGGGACGAGCCCTAAGGATTGGTCAAACTAAGGAAGGGATGCACGATCCCAATGTGAATGCATTGAGGAGAGTGCACCAGATTGGTTTCCAAATAACTTTTAAAAGTTGATGCGTTGGACCTGGTTTTCAATTACAGGAAGGCTCTTTTATGCTAGTAGAGTGGTGTACAGAGGCCTTAGTATGAGCGAGGCCACTCCTTTCATATCAGGCCTCCAAAGGTTAAAAAGAACTGGAAACTTTGTGACCCAGTTAGCTCCAGGTGCCTGGAATAATTTTACAACTACGTTTCATTGCTAAAGTGAAGGGTGTTTAATAAGCTTTAACTACAGCTATAACTGGCTTAAATATTTTTATTCCTTTCTTTCAACCTATACCTGTAGATGAGTACTAGCATACTATCAGCCCATGAGAGAATGCATCTCCTGGGGTTTTCATAGTGACTATTTTACTAAATTTACTAGAAGATTTACTTAGCATAGCTCAGATCCTTACCTCAGTTTTAGTTTTTTCTGGGAAAACGAACTGAAAATGTATGTGCTTCATTTAAATCATTGCTCTAAGATGGGGTTGGGGAGGACAGGTGCAGTGTGCAGGCTTCCCTGAGGAGAGAGGACTACTCCAGCCCTCTCTCACTGCAGCAGCTTGGGGCCAGGTGAGAAGTGCCTCTCCATGGATGCTGTAGCTCCAGTGGGCACAGCTGAGGGGAGGAGTGTCTTCCCCCTGCACTCTCAAGCCAGAGTGAGGAATGCAGCAACCTGTGCACTTTCCCCTTACTCCCTGACAAAGGAGAACAACCAGCAACATCCCCATACAAATTGGAGTGGAGCTTCAGCCCCCTGCCCTCCCTAAAGGACACTTGGGGGGGGGGAGGGGAGGTGGAACAGCTTAAGGATGGGGCAGTCACTGAGGTAGGGAGGTGTACCTCCCCAGCCAGCCCCTTTCACCTGCCTGGTGATTCTCTTTTTTTCTGTATGGTTTTATGAGAAACAATCCCATTCCAGGTACTTCCCATTCTCCTGGCACAGCCAAACCCTGCCCTTGCTTTAAGTTATGATAAGAGGAAGCTGTCTTCTAAATTTCGTGGTCCTAGCTCTTACTGTTTAGGAGGAGATCTTGAACACACAGATAGAACTTGAACACACCTGCTCAGGTCCTTAACTCAAATGGTTTTTCTTCATTTAAATCATTGCTCGGTGGTGAGGCTGAGGAGGAGGGGTTCAGTGTGCAGGCTGCCCCAGGGAGGGAGGACAACTCCAGCCCTACTGACCACAGCAGCTTGGGACCAGGTGAGAAGCGCCTCTCCATGACTGCCGAGGCTGCAGCGGGCACAGCCTGGGAAAGGATGCACTACCCCAAGACAGACAAACTCTCAAATATACAGCAGACAGCTGTTGTGCAAAGCACCGTTATTACTAGAACTGACTAGGGAGACAATTCCTTTTTGTTGCCACTGTGAAGGTTTGGACATTTGTTTTGCTCACCACTGGAACAAAACCAAAATGTTTTCCATGAAAGTACATTTCTGTCGGTGTCACGCACTATGACTATGTCTATGATTTCCAGCTTGCATTGATGTAGCCATGCTAGCTCCGTGCACTACAAATAGCAGCGTACCTGGCCTAGGACAATGGCAGCTTGGGCTGTTCTCCTGAGTAAATCCACCCAAATCCTATGCAGACATAGTGAGGTAACTCACCCAAGTTGCTCACCATGCTACTCCAGCCACACTGCTATTTGGAGTGGGCTAGCTCAAGTAGATAGCACAGGTGTGTCCATGGGAGCTGGGAATAGCATCTCCCAGATCAAATGTAGACGTACCTATACTACAACCCTAACCCTTTGACTTAGCTACACTGAGGTGAAAACTGGAGTGGAACTCCAGGGGGTAGAAATCTTAGCTAGCTACTTCGAGAGGGAAACGTTCATATCTCGCCTCTGCTAGGATTTTACATTGTTAGCAGTCTGAAGTTAGCTATATTGATATTAACATGCACTGCTTTTGTTGCTGCAATGATAACAGAGCCTAAAAGAGTATGTCTGCACAACATTTTGGATCCCAGGGGAGCAACCCTCATAGCCCAGACTGACAAATTATGGCCAGAAGGATATCTAAAAGTAGCTGTGTTGACAGTGCTTTGAAGTTGCGGCTCATTAGCATGCATCCCACTCAATTAAATCTGTCAAATCATGCTAGAACGCTTGCTCCTTCTCATTCCAAAATATTGGGTAGAGAGACCCACGGAAGCAAGTATTTCTTCTATCAGGGATGATCTAGATGGTGGTTGGTCCTGCCATGAGGGCAGGGGACTGGACTTGATGACCTCTCGAGGTCTCTTCCAGTTCTAGTGTTCTATGATTCTCTGATTCTATAGGGTTTGGGTGATTTGTTTTTTCTAAGAATTTTATGTAATTCCCTTGTTAGAAATGCAGCTTGGATTAAGAGAATAATTCCAGAGCAGTCTGACAAGTCTTTTAAATCTTGTGCAATTTTCTTCAGTTTTTCTGGAGGGCATTTGGGCTATTCTGGACTGATTTCACATGTCAAAATAGCCGAATTGGGAAGCAGAGAAGAAAGAACACTGACACATAATAGGCAACATCTATAAAAATATATCTACGGAGAAAAGTCAGCCATTTGAATGTGTCATTGTCATTCATTAATGCATGTGGCATTTTACAGCTGTTAAATTACCCACAGGAGGTAGTTTGGATTCTTCTGTGCTCATAGTAAAGAGCTGTAAAGCCAAAAGCCCTGACTTGTACAATCACCTCCCTTAAGGAAGAAGGAAAGATGAGCCTTATTACCAATGGGAAAAGCTGCTCTATATAAGCAAAGGGCATATTAATCAAGTGGGAAAGCAATGGATTTTTACTTTAAAGTGCATGACAGTTTAATAGGGTTTGGGTGAAATCTGATATTGCTTGAGACTTATCCGCTGGAAATGTACTTTACTCACTGTCAGCATCCCTTGGAGACTATTAAGGGTGTTAGAAATGCACTGGGCCAGGCTCTGCTGTGTGTGAACTGTTCCTCGGAGAGGAGGTGGCAGACTCAGCGAGTACGAGGGGGGAAACCTCAGAACGCCAATCAGTGCAGCTGCCAGAGTAGTAGAGTCTACATGTCTTCATGTTCTTGTTGAGCGTTCCTTTCTCGTTGCAGGGCGGGGTCTCTAGAGGCAACGGCTGTTGTTGAACTATTCCTCACAGTGATCTGACTCAGAGCAACAGCGCCGGGAATTTATCCTATTGCAATGCAACTTCTGTCCTGGGCGAGCAGGCAGGTTATTAAATACCGGTTTGGGTGGGAGGAAAACATTTTAGGACCCAATCTGGAAGGCTGGTGGAGAGCCAATGTGGAAGCTAAAATCTCACATCAGGGGAAGCTCTAGTCCACACCCACCTTCAGCACATCTGTGTAATGACTGGCTGTGTGCTCTCTGGCTGAAGCATCTGCTGGTGGGGAGGATTCTTTCCTGAGCCCTGCTGCATTTTAGGACTTTCTTTTTTTCAAAGTGACTCGCTGGCGCACAGTGATCCGGGTTTAGCTCTGCGCCATTCACTTCTGGGAAGAACTCCCGGCCCCCTGAAGGTAGTGGGAGTTTAGCCATAGGCTTCCGTAGGGCCTGGATTTTACTGCAGGTCCCAGATCAAGACTGATGTACTTAGGGACTTGCTTCCAAGACTGGCAAGTTCTAGGTGCAAAGTTACCCATTTACGGTGGCGGCAGATATGAGAGGCGGGGGGAGGCAATGCCTTTCCAAACTGCCTGGCATGGCTCCGCCCACTCTCCACCCCCCAGCACACCGTGCCGGGGAGCTGTGCCGAAGCAGTCAGTGATCTGGGGCCAGAGTGTTGTTGCCCCTGGACGTCAGCCATACAGAGGCTGGGGCAGTACGCCCTTCCAGGCCAGGGAGGCTGGGGATGTGCCAGCCCTCTCTCTGGTGCTCTGGGGCTGGGGAGGCTCCCATGGGGGAGGCTGGAGATTTACCCCTCTGGCATTGGGGGCTTGGCTTCCATGAGGGGCGTGCCTCAGGCAGAGGAGGCAGGGCTGCTCACCCACCGCCCATGCCCATCTATCTTTGGGCCCTCCAGTGAAATTTGTGCCCTCCAGTGTCCAGGTATCTGCTACTGTTCAAGCACATCCGAGAGAGTAGTAATGCAAGGTAGATGGGTAAAATGGATGAAGGAATGGCTTGTGTATTACATCTGCCTGAGGCTCATTTTTCAACTCCTGCACTAACCACTCAAGTTTTGACAAAGTGAATCCAGCTCTGCTTTCTGCAAACCTCCACTGCAGAACAGGCCCATTCCCCACCCCTGCAGAGTCACACACATCTGGGCCAGAAGGAATCCTGACGCTCATCTCATGCACATCCAGCCACTCCTGTAATAGCCCCCTAATCTCTGCCTGAGTTACTGAAGTCCTCAAATCCCACTTTATAGCCTTCAAGGTGCAGAATCTGCCCTTTATACTAATTTTAACCAGCAAGTGGCCTGTGCCCCCCATTTCAGAGACAGGTGAAAAACCCCTTGGTCCCTCCCAATCTGACCTGGGGGAAATTCTTTTTCAACCCCAAACAAGGCCATCAGTAGGTCCCTGAGCATGTCAGCAAGACCCACCAGCTAGGCATCTGGGTAAGAATTTTCTGTAACGACTCAGAGCCCTCCCCATGTTGTGCCTCATCTTTGGCCATTGGGGATACTGGCTGCTAGAAGTCACAGATGAGCCACCTGCCACTGTCGCCAATGTCAGGAGATCGGACATGATTCACACTCCTCAGCAACATCGTTATTCCAATGTGAGTCTGGTTTGTAGATCTGCCCTAGATTTCAGCCCGTTTCTGTCACTCTAGTTTTCAAGTTTCTGTATCTTCCTATGTGATAGTCCAGTCCTCTTCCATATTGGCAATACCGCCCACTTTTGGGTCATATGCACATTTTATTAGCACACTGCCACTTTTGGGGGGAAATGGTAAATATGACGGGTCCCAAAACTGATCCCTGAAGAACACCACTAGTGACCTCCCTTCATCCTGACAGTTCATCTTGCCGTAGCGTCTCCTTTCACCAGTTCCTTATCCACTTTCTATTTTCCTATTTACCCAGGTTGTCTCCAATTTAACGATTTCCCATGTTGAACTGTGTCAAATACCTGACCGAACCATACCTCGATTAGCTTTACAGTGCTTGATTTGTCCCCGTCTGGGTAGCTCTAATAGTCCTCAGGCTCAGAGCTGCCATATCTGAGCTATGTGTATCTCAGTGCAGATACAGCATATTCTTCTTCGCAGCAGTGCTTGTCACTATCCCATGCTGAGCAGTGTCCTTCCAGCCCCCCCCAGCAGTAGAACACCTAACAGGACCACACATCTAAAAGTTGCAGTTAAAATGCACAGAGCTGCCATGCTGCAGATGTTATTCTGTACGTCTAGTTTATTTTAAATGAGATAATTTACCCAGCGATACTCGGGTCCTTAACACAATCATTTTTTGGTTTTTATTTAAATCATTGCTCTGGGATAGAGGGAGGAGGGGTTCAGTAGGCCGGTTGCCCAGGGGAGAGGGGGTTACCCCAGCCCTCTCTCACCACAGCAGCTTGGGGCTATGTGAAAAGCACCTCTAGCAGGCACAGCTGGGGGAAGGGTGCATGTCCCTTGGCTGGGGCAGGTCCAGGTTCATCTGTGCCCTGTGCTCCCCAGCCCAAATGAAACACACAGCAATCTGTCAGGGAGCGAGGGGAAGAGCACAAAGGGGAAGAGCAACGTTCTGGTATGAATCCGGTGGGGTGGGGAGTTCAACCCCCCACAAGCACACACAGTCTCCCTAAAGGGTGCCTGGGAGGTTGGAGGCTCGGGGCTGGGACAGTCCCAGATGGGACCTTAAGTTTTGTTAAGTGACTTTGCTTTAAGTTATGATAAGTGGAAGCTGTGCACTTAATTTGGTGCTCCGAGATCTGGGGTAGGCAAGATACGGCCCACGGGCCAGACCCAGCCCGCCAAGCCGTTTCATCTGGCCCGCAGCAGCCCTGCTGAGCACCCGCCCCCAAGCCAATCGGGGTCTGGAGCGGGGGAGAGCACCAAGTCTCCTCCCGTGCCAGGGGTGCGCAGCATCAGAGGGAACCGCCAGCTGTTCAAAATGGCTGGTGGTTCCCTCTAAGCACTGCTCACCCCGGCAGGTGAGAGAGGAGGTGGGGTAGGTGTGAGAGACCTCACGTGCTCCCCCACCCCACAGGGGAAGGCCAAAGTCTCCTCCCCCCCACCAGGGGTACGCGGTGCCTAGAGGGAACCTCCTCTTCCTTCCAAGCCCCCACCCCTTCTACCTAAGGCCCCGCCCCTTACAGGGTGGGCCCACCACCACTACCAAAATTGGTGAAGTGGCCCCCCCTACAAAAATTATTGCCCACCTTTGTCCTAGATCTTAATGTTTAGGAGGCGTTCTTGAACAGACATACAAACACTCTCAGATATATAGTAGGTTGACAACGGCTTAGATTCTGACATCCATACATGTTCTGGGGAATATTTTACACCCGCTTCCTCAGATGAATGGAGCAAGGGATCCAGAGGTAAAATAAATAGCAGAAAAAGAGAAGGAAAAAAAAAACCCATGTCAATTAGAGTGTCCATGCTAAATGAGGCTATTTTAATCAAGGTCTGAACAAAGATGTGAACTGGAGGGGCCGCTATATTCAATACTCTAATGACATCAAAAGCTAAATATCATGAACTTTTAGCCCATTGCTGATAGATACCAAGGCTTGTATAGGAACCTATAAAGAACAGAATAGATTTTTAAAAGTCTCAGAGGGGTAGTTGTGTTAGTCTGCGAAATGAGGCTAATAGAGCGGGCTGTGTAACATGATGAACATCTTTCGTGCGTGATTTGTACTTTTTTCTCAACTGCACAGGGTGAATTGTGAAGACAATGTAATGATGTTTGGGTAGGCTTGTATTGGAGAAAGCAAGTTTTGTAAGCGGATATAGGACCAAATCTCATAAAGCTTGGATTTGTGGCATCTTAGGGGCTGGGGGTGTATTCTGCACAGCATTTCTGTGTACATGGAAGCACATGTCTACACTACAAATTTATATCAGCATGGCTGTGTCTACTGAAGTCGCTCTAAGCCAATAGGAGGTAACTCTCTGATCAGCTTAGCTACCTCCTCTCCCAGAGATGGCACTATGTCAGCAGGAGAAGTGTTGTCCTCGGGTAGAGGGGAGGGACTAATTATGCTCTTCAAGCAGCAAAAGCAGATAAAAACAGAAGGAATAAAATGGACTAGAATCCTTTTCAAAGGTGATAAGGATGGTTCAGCACTACATACTTTGGTATAAAAGAATTCTGTGCCATTGTTTTCTGTTTTGATCCACTTTTTTTTGCTGGTGGGAGAGCACAATTAAAGAAGAATCCTTACTTCAAGGAAAACCTTGACAAATATTTTCTTTAGAAACAGTCATGTCTCATGTAGTTTTTTGCATTTAATCATACAAAGAACTTTTGAGAATGTGAATGTCAGATGAGTGAATGCTTAGTAAAAAGGCAACCAATCATACTGTATTTTGCATCCATTTTCCATTTACTTTGTCCCTGTAAGGAAAATATTTTGCATCCACTTTCCATTTACTTTGTCCCTGTAAGAAAAGACTGGCCGGGTGGGGAGGTCTGATTATAGAATTTGATTAAAGAATTTTCCAGTATATGAAATAGTCTCCTGGTGTGTTTCTGGAGTATAGAAGACATTCCCTGTGTGACATGCAAAAGTTCAGAAATTCAGTTTTATAATGTCTCATTCAAAAAAACATACCTCATTCTTCAATGCGTTACGGAACACCATACCATCCCACCCAAACAATCATTGCAGAAGACAATGGCAAAATTCCCATTGACTCCAATAGAAGCACAACTAGCCTTACAGTACCTTAAGAGAAGCAAGTGTAACTGAGCTTGAAAGAAAACTTCAGATCTCAGTGACTGAAGAAAGTATGAGTTTAAAGAGGATTTGCAATGTTATTTCTTAGCTCAAAAGAGGCAGTGCAGTAGAAAACCTGTTTTGAACTCCTCTCTAAGCCACAGAAAAGATCTATAAATATTGAATGCAATCATCTTTGTCATCAGAACCTCATAAGAAAGCAATTTAATTTTTCACTCTGGAAAATATTCAGGATTTCTCTGTGTATCTAAGACAACTAAGGTGGTCTAAAACACAGTGCGACTGCATGATGCTGTGTTTTGCCAAGCCAGACAAGTACATGCAAAACTTAAGTTATTCCTGAAAATGACAATCCTTAGACACAATACAGTAGTTGTTTCTGCGTGGAGGAGACGTGTGTATGTCTAATTTAAAAAAAAAGTTGTAGGAGAGGGCAGTAGTATTAGTAGGAGAGGGCATAAATGGTTAAATGCCAAGGATATAAAAGGTTGTTTGAGCCAAATATGTATCCTTCTGATAAATGGAAATACAGCATTACTGAGGCCAATGAAAAGGAGCATAAACACTAGCAAGAGATGGAAGAATGGGACATTGGACATCTAAGAGGTGTTTTGAATAGCAGCTTGCCAAAGATTAGAGTTGACGGAAACTTTTCAATTGAAATATTTTCATGACTAAAAATAGCTGTTGACTGAAATGGAAATGTTGGTGAAAATCCTATTTTCACTGAAAATCTTTCGGGTTTTCATCAAAAGCTCATATTTGAAGTAAGTTTCCATTTTCATCTTTCTTTTTTTAAATTTTTGCTGGAATTTCTTCAGGAAAAAAGGATCCTTTACTGATCAGTCATGCTAAAGGCCTAATCTTCCTTTGCTGATTGTTTTCACCTGTGTTGAAAAAAGCTTATTCAAGCTGTGAAGTAATGGACATTGCCAATTTATAACGGATGAATGGGAGTCCTTTTGACTAACTCCCTGTCCTTCATTTCAAATCTTCTTTCATCATCTCGGCCCAGCCACCAATGCTTCTGACATTCTTCAAAGTTCTATTAGCCTCAGTCCTCCCAAAAAGCATTTCTGGTACTTGCAACATGTAGCTTAGTGTCTTCAGCTATCAAAATCTTTATGGGTAGTGACAAATAATAGATTCAATAGGGGTTGCCGTGTGGATTTCAGTCATGAAAACTTTTGAATATGGCCTCAGTCAAATGGTATATTGCTTCCTCCCTCCCCACCACCAAATAAATGGGGTAATTCTGAGTCAACAGTAGCCTTGCTTTCTTTTTCCAACCTCTTTAAAGAGATTCTTTCTGTATACCAGCTATTTCCAGTGAGAGAGAATGATTTACAGCGTTCTTTATTACACAGCCTTCAGAATAACCTAAAACACTCTGTGTGGGCTAGTTATGACTACAAATCCTTGTGCGTTAAAACCAGTCATCTGCTGCTAAGTTCAATTTTATTATGCAGCACCAGGTAGGATGCAGGCTCCTTTTTCGTCTATGTTGATGGCATTTTAGTCACTTTTAAAATTTTGGGGATGGAGTTCTGTATCTACTCAGAGCCCTATTGAATTGCATGGAGCTGTGTAGATTCTGTGGCAGGATCAGAGTCAGGCTTGCTTATGACCTATCTTTTAAGAGCCAATGATATTATTCATGAATGTGGTACCTTTCTCTCTCTCTCTCTGCCAATAGCTTCTCAGTAAAACCTAGTAAAAGGAAGCACCTGTTGCTAACTTGATGTGTTGGGCTTGAGTCAAGTTTGCCGGCTGTTTTGTACGCTCTGCTGTTTAACTTGTGGCCTACCGTATCCTAAAGAAGCACAAGAAATGGTGAGGTCCCACAGAGCCTCTCAGACTTTCTTAATGAGATGTAGCGTCACAGTGGGGGGGTAACCAGAGAGTACTGAAAACAACCACCACCACAGAGCCATCTTTAGGATTTATGGGGCCCTACACAGTACTCTTTAACTGGTGTCCCTCTAGCCCACTAGTCTTTCTTCTGACAGTGCCCAGTGCCAGACCCTTCAGAAGGAATGAACCAGAACAGGGCAATTATCAAGTCACACACCCCTTGCCATCCAGTCCCAGCTACTGGAAGCCAGCTTAGGGACCCCCAGAGCATGGGGGTGCATCCCTGACTAGCTTGGCTAATAGATAGACTATGGAGGATAGTTCCATCAATGGCTATGTCTTTTTTTGAACCCAGGTGCAGTTTCCATCTTTACCACATCCCTTGATGTGATACTGCCTTGGCACTGTATGAGGAAATACTCCCCTTTGTTTGTTTTAAACAGGCTGCCCATTAATTTAATTGGGTGATCCATGGGTCTTGTGTTGTGTGAAGAGATAGTTAACTTGCAGTTTTTAAAGAATGCCTTTGTTGCCTCTAATTACTGCTTTTACTCGGTTGTTTAGTTGTTAGGTGTTGTTTGTTCGCTTACCGTTCATTTTTTATTTGGAGCACACATTTGAGTTACACTTTGTTTATGGGTTTGGTTGGTTGGTTTCCATGCAGCTTGCATGCATTTCACTCTTGTGATCGTTCCTTTTCATTTCCATTTCACTCACTTCCTCATTTTTTGTGGAGTTCTCCTTTCTGAAATAAAAAAGTCCACCACAGTCGTATTTAAATATCCCTCACTCAAGGATACAAAAAATAATGATATTATGTCTATTATTAGTGAGCAGTTCAACTATATACACCTCTTGGACCAGATGATGTGCTCCACTTAAAAATAATTCAAGATTTGCTTCTTCCCTCGTGGGTTTCAGGCCTACCTGCTCCAAGAAGCAGTCATTAATGGTGTCTGGAAACTTTATTTCTGCATCTGCAATCCATCTTGGTAGAGTCTTTTAAATTATGGCAGATATATCACTGCATCAGGGGAACAATTTCTCCCTGTGTCTGAAACATGAGAGAAACACAGAGCAGATGCTTGTGGAGGTGAGTTAAGACCTGGGTATACAGAAGCTAAGAACTAAATAATTTCTATCTTAGTTTGTATGACACATTTGAGAGTTACATGCTCATACATTTGTAATTAGAAGGCAGAACAGATGGGGAAGGCTTAGTTAAAAAAGAAAATATTTATTTTCAAAAGTAGTGCTGCCAAGAGATTATTTACTATATCAGATGATTATCTCCCCCCCCCCCAAATGTAGTAGAGGTTTTTCTTTGTTGAAATAACAAAAGTCAAGCTTCATTCTAAATTAATGATTGCAAAAAGTGTTTCCATTGGAACTCAGTACAACTGGAATGTAAGGATTTGCCTGCACTTAAATTGCTATGGTGCACTACACTGGTGCAGTTCCAGCGGTGTGGTTGTCCATCAGTGTAGACGCTTACTACAGAAAGGGTTCTCCTGTCTGAGAGGAATTTAAAAGGCAGAGGCATGGCAGTTGGACCGGCTCCCTGCCCTTCCCCGCTCCAGCACTGGCTCCTGCTCCCCCCTCCTTGCTGCCTCTGGTACAGAGGCAGCAAGGGGGGGAATGACTAGTTGAGTAGTGACTCAACTAACCGATAAACCTATGCTTACCAGGTAGTCTACTAGTCTCCTACATCCCTAATCTGGTGCCTGATTTATTGAGAGCAAGTCAATGGAGCTATATCCATTTACACCCCCTTGGGAGCTGTCCTCTTCTCTCTGTTTGTCTAGTTTGCTATAGGGTTGCCCATTACTGTATCTGCATGTCTGCTGCTTACCTGGGTATCACCATTGCTGTTGTGTATCAGTGCTGACAGAAAAGTGTGAGGGTAGTTAGCCTCTATGCTCAGTCAGCCCTCTCTGCTGAGGTTCCGACAAGCCAACACGTCACGGCGATGGCTTGCCAACTACAAAGCGGACTGAAAAGAAGAAAGCAGCTGACGAAATGAATTGGTATAACTCTATTGACTTAAGGCAGGCCAAACGTATCTGGGATGGAATTATGTGTAGCCCTATGCAGTAGTAATCCAAATTGACTTCATATTGCAGTGCATTGATATAGAATCTCTTGGCTCCATAGAGCTATGGATCTGATAAACTCCAGCCATACTTAGGGATGAGTGGAACTGACATAACTTTAATCTAATCCAGCTAAACAGCTACCCCTGTTTCACTGGTGCAATCAGAGAGGCTCAAGTGAACATGGAAAATATCCCTTCCCCTCAATGGCTAAGAATGAGGGGGGACACACTCATGGATAGAACTCCCATGTCTCTGGTTGTGGGGAGAGAAGTGACAGAGAGAGCGAGAGAGCACACAGTGGTCCAGATCCCCAGTGGTTGTAAATGAGCATCTTTCTGCTTGGATCCACTGTGTTTATTGAAAAGTTTCACTTTGGAACTAGCGTATGGTTTGGAACAGTCTGTGTTTCCTTCTGTCGCACACAGAAGGGTACGTCTGCTGAGACTCGAAAGTTGGGCAGACAAATAAAGCTACTCTAACATTTGTTCTCCTTACATTTCAAAACAGAGCATTTTATAGACAGAGAGCCAGTTCCTCGCTAGATTAAGGTTGTTTAGCGCCCATTCAACGTGACACAAAGCACCCTTAAATTCCTTTTAAGAGATTGCCTAGAGATTCTGCTGGCCTCATGTAGGGTATACCCTAGAAGATGGTGTAGACTGTAGACACATCATAGACATCTTGTCCCAGTTCACTGCACCCTGCTGGTGGCAGTAGCTGTCATGGTGTAGATTTGCTCCAGCAATCCTCAGCAGCCAGAATGGCTTCTCAAGGAGCCATTGCTTTGGCATAACTTAAAGTCCAATGTTTGCTTTGTTATTCCCCAGGTCCAGCCCAGTTCCCAGTGATATAAAGACCAGGAAGCCACTAAGATGGTACCCACCCCCTGCAGCATGCTGGGCCTCTCTGATCCTGGAATATCCATGGTCCTGCAAGACCACGGATATTGCCAGACCACAGAGACCCGGTTTATAGAGGTGCAATCTTTGCTGGCTCTTGGCAGCAGTTGGAGAAATCCAACTTGTACACTCAGCAAATTTGTTCAAGGAGTCCCTAAGCAACAATAAACCTGAAAGTCCATACTGTATTTTTTGCAAGCCCTTTAACTCTACATGGTGGATTTTATTTTTCAAGTGGCTCCCTACTGGTTATCCCCAGCATTAATTTTTGAAGACAGGCTGTATGATTAAATATGGCATCTTGATCTCTGCCATTTTAAGAATCCGACTTAAGCATTCATCAGCTTTTTTTAATGTGGTTAGAGAGGCGATGCTTGTTATTCAGCAACAATGATCTTTTACCTTTTTATTACTGTGTGTTGCTTTGATGAAAATGGTTCCTCTTGGCTTTTCAATTTTTAGATTATTTCCCCCATGAGTTTAAACGCTGTTGAGAGAGAAAATAATCTTCCACATCATTTCTACAACAGATTTATTTTATCCAACTTCTGAATTTCATTCAGTTACTGTAAATTTAGTTATTGATTTAATCCATAACACTAAACCCACTTAAAGTTTGAAAGTTAGGGTGGTGGTAGTGCAAAAAAGATGAGACTTATGCGCTTGATCTTGCATTCCTTATGTACCTCTACATCACAACCGTCTTTAGATTTTTGACTGTGCAAGAAATTCAGAATTGGCACATAAATATGTAGATTTTGAGTTGTAATTTAATGTCTGCTTATGCTGCCCCTTCGTTCTCACCCGCCCACTACAAAAAAAAAAATCTGTGTTTTTAAACACCCTGACCTTCATCATTGTTAGATCAAAAAGGCTGTATCCATAATATGATATATTTGGTGAATTATATACCTACTGCATGCTTGATAGAATCTGTCGGTTCTAGCTCTTACTATTTAAGAGGAGTGCTTGAACAATCAATTTCAGTATGCAGGTTCCTCTTATCATAACTTAAAGCAAGATAAGGGCTGAGTTGTGCCAGGAAAATGGGATGTGTCTGGAATGGGACTGTTTCTCAGAAAACCATACAGAAAAGAGACAGGCTCACCAGGCTGGTAAAATGGGCTGGCTGGGACACACCTGCCCCCCCACCTCAGGGACTGCCCCAACCCTAAGCCTCTCACCCCCAAGGTACTGGGGGGGGGGGAACGGAAGCTCCCCCCCTGAATTCATATAGGGCCATTGCTGGCTGTTCCACTTTCAGGGAGCTAGGGGAAAGTACATAGTTTGCTGCATTCCTCATTCTGGCTGGGGAGTGCAGGGTGCAGATGAACCTCTATCTGCCCCAGCTAGGGGGACAAGCACCCCATGCCGAGCAGTGCCCACTGGAGCTGCAGCAGCCATGGAGAGATGCTTCTCACCTGGCCCCAAGCTGCTACTGTAGTGAGAGAGGGTTGAGGTTGTTCGCTCTCCCTGGGGCAGCCTGCATCCTGAACCCCTCCTCTCCTGCCCCATCCAGGCGCAATGATTTAAATAAAGCAGTGACATTTTATTTTCAAAAACCCCAAAATGAATCTATTTAATGATCCAAGCAATTCTGGGTAAATCTGTTTCTGTGTCTTCATGAAGAGGAAGGATGGTCTTGCATTGAAAGAACTGAAACCCAGGTTCTGTTCTTGCCTCTGCTGTAGACTCTTCTATGACTTTGGGCAAATGACTTTATCCTCCTTGCCTCAGTTTTCTGTCTGTAAAAGGGGAATAACAGTACTTTATTTCTTTCATGTCTTGCCTATTTACCTGAAATGCACTTATTTCTATATTTCTCATACTACAAATAACGTAATAGTTATTGCTCATGAATGTTTCATGAGATGAGGAGCAGCAGGTTAATGGAAGAAAGCTATTTCCTGAATTGCTCATGGGACTGGTCGTATTTGGGAGACTTGCACAAGAAAGATAAAAGGAAGCAAGCATTTCTCATTTGAAAATAAATTCATAAAAGCAGACCCGGTCCCCTAATGAAATACTTTCCTGGCAGAAGTCCTCTGTCTGCCACTGATCAGTAGTTTAATTTTCAACTGGGCATTCATATTTTTATTTTCACGGCAGGGATTATTGTTTTTGGTCATTCCCTTGGTAACATATCTATATATAATCTATATCTTTTATCTTGAGGACCACAATACAAGGAAATAGAACTCTCTGTGTTTTTCAGTAAAAATAAGTAGGCTACAACGACATAAATTCACTCTTGTGATTACTCTTCCAAGACTCAAAGTTATTATTTCAAATGCGTGAATCCATCAAAGATGAGCAACAAAAATACCAGCAACCCTCCAAAAGCCAAAGGTATCCAGAGTTCACAGAATTATATTGGTTCATTTCTATGACATTAACATTCTTGTTTTGCTCTATTTTTTTCAGGATTTATTTTTAATAAACCAAGACCCATTTTGAATGTGCAGAAAGATGCTTAGTTTAAGAATAATTCACATACACAATCTGGAAAAAAAGATTTAAACCACAGCCTTGAGAGCTACATTGTGACTAGCTCCCACACTGGCCCGCAAGAGAGTAAAGGCTGGATCCTGCAATATTCAGGTCAGTGGGAGTTTTTCCATTGATTTGACCAAACTCTGAGTTCCTCTTCCACAGTCTGACCTTAAGGCTATGACTTCACTCAATGGAAGATTGATGGTGCTGCAATCAATCTTCCAGAGTTTGATTTAGTGGATCTTGTTGACTCACTATATCAAACTCAGAGGGCGCCCCTGCTGGTGGCCGATACGCCTGCTTCTGTGAGGAGTAAGGGAAGCCAGCTGGAGCATCTCGTCACATTGGCCTACCAATGTGGGGCTGATGGAGAAATTTGAATCAAGGTTCATTAACACCAGCTATGTAATTAACGTAACTGGAGTTGCATATCTTGATTTGATACTCCCATTGAGTGTAGTCCTGGGGGATTACCACATCTGCACTCCAGCTGTTTCCTCCAAGGAGTAAGTTAGTGCAGATAGGTGCAAAGTGGCTGGACTCATCTCTCTTCATCCTGTGCCTGGCAGCAGAGCTGGCTTAGTGAAATAGAGAAGTAGGAAGTAACCTTTAAAGAACTTTACTACATTGCTTCCCACCCCTCCAGAAAAAAAGGTAGAGTAATGGGGAAATGTCTGTTGTCATAGCCACAATTTCTCTGAGAATGCACAGCTGTTCTATTCATATTTAAACTGTGCTGATCAGCACAGTATGGGCACGTCAACACTGCAGGGCAAAAGTCAAATTAAGATAAATAACTTAAACTACGTCAATTATGCACCTGAAGTCGAAATCACTTAATTCGGATATTGGCGCGGTGTATGTAGCAGGAAGTTGGAAGGAAGAACACTCTTCCTTTGACTCCTGTAATCCTCCTTACTCTGACTTCCCTTATTCCTCGTGAATAAGTCCTCCATCTTGAAATTATTTCAAAATAATGGCTTGCTGTGTAGACGCACACTCTTATTTCAAAATAATGTCAGTTATTCCAAAATAATGCTGCAAGTGTAGACGTGCCCTGTGGGAACACCTGTGTATCACAGCTTCCAAGGGTAAAGAAAAAAAAGCATAGTCTACCCCAAACAAAAATATCTATGCAAACTGAACATGGGATATTTCAGACTTCAGTGATCCTTTCCAACGTATCTGCCAATCTACTGATTATGGACCTTTCCCCTGGAAGCAGCGATATACTTACAATAAGGCTGTGTCTACATTGGCACCCTTTTCCGGAAAAGGGATGCTAATGAGACAAGTCGGAATTGCAAATGCAGCGGGGATTTAAATTTTCCCGCGCATTTGCATGAACATAACTGCCGCTTTTTCCGGCTCGGGCTTTGTGGAAAAAGCGCCAGTCTAGACGCGGCTCTTGCGGAAAATAAAGCCTTTTCCAGAAGATCCCTTATTCCTCTTAAAATCAGGAATAAGGCTTGCGAACAGGAATTGCTAACAGGGAGTTTTTCAGGTGAAAGAGGAGTAAAAACAGGACCCTTGTGGTAAGTGGCTGTCTGGAGTGTGTGTTTGTGTGTGGGGGAGTTATTTGCTGTGTGCTGAGCTTGTGTTTATCTGGTTGGTTTGATTGTTTGTTTGCTTGAAGGAGCTTCTAAAAGGTTTGAAATCTAGAAGCCTCTGTTAATTGGCTAAGCCTCAGTCAGGGGGAGGGGCTACCAGAGCTATATAAGCCTGTGACTCAGCGACCAGGAGCTTGACCAGGAATTGCTAACAGGAGTTTGGAGAGGAGGTTAGAGGGGAGGTTAGAGGGCACTAGTGACTTCTGGCCTTCTTTAAAACATAACTCTTATCATAATCTATATTCCAGAGGTTTAAAAAGAATCCCAGTTTATACTTAAACTTGTTCATTAGAAAATGGAGACAGAAGCCCAGCAGCAGAGTGGGGCTATCCTGTTTATTGCGCCGAGTGTAACATGTATGATTACCTGCCCTGTGGGCGGGTGGCGATGTGTGCACCTGTTGCAAGGAGCTCCTGACCCTCAGAGACCGAGTTCGGGCTTTGGAGGCCAGGGTGGCTGAACTGGAGGAGCTAAGGGAGGCAGAGAGATTTGTGGATGAGACTTTCTGGGACACTGTAGTACTGTCCCACCTCCAGTCTGAGAGCCCCAGTGCTCTTAAGGAGGATGAAAGTCTCAAGGAACAGAGCATTCAATGGGAGCAGAGGGAAACCATCCCGTAGTTGGGACCCTCCTCCCAGAGGATGTTGCGGTATCCTCTCGCACTGAGGATGCCTCTGAGGGGAGGGAATGCCAGCTCGGAAGAGGCAGGTGTTAGTAGTGGGTGATCTGATTGTTAGAAACATAGATAGTTGGGTTTGTGATGACCGGGAGAACCGTATGGTCACTTGCCTGCCTGGTGCGAAGGCTGGATCTCTCGAGGCATCTAGATAGACTTATGTGTAGTGCTGGGAGGAGCCGGTGGTCGTGGTACATGTAGGTACCAATGACGTAGGGAAGGGTAGGAGAGATGTCCTGGAGGCCAAATTTAGGCTGCTAGGAAAGAGACTGAAATCCAGGACCTCTATGGTGGCGTTCTCGGAAATGCTTCCAGTTCCACGCGCAGGGCCAGGTAGGCAGGCAGAGATTCAGAATCTCAATGCGTGGATGAGACGATGGTGTAGGGAAGAGGGGTTTGGATTTATTAGGAACTGGGGACACTTTTGGGAGAGGGGAGCCTATACAGGAAGGATGGGCTCCACCTAAACCAGGGTGGAACCAGACTGCTGGCACTAAACATTAAAAAGGCCGTGAGAGCAGTTTTTAAACTGAGAGATGGGGAAAGCCGATTGGTGTGGAGATGCACGTAAATCGGAGGGAGACTTCTCTTAGAGGAGAATCCATTGATAGAGATTCTCTAAGCTGTAGTCAGAAAGAGAGGAGGGAGAGGGCAAACCGTGGGCCAGAGCAGACAAACAACCGCTGCATAAAGGAATCCAATGCATCAGGGAAGGGCAGACAAATAAGCAGTGGCAAATTTTTAAAGTGCTTCTACACAAATGCTAGGAGTCTGACTAATAAGATGGGTGAACTAGAGTACCTAGTATTAAATGAGGAGATTGACATAATAGGCATCACTGAAACCTGGTGGAATGAGGAAAATCTGTGGGACACAATCATACCGGGATATAAAATATATCGAAAGGATAGAGCAGGCCGGGTGGGTGGCGGAGTGGCACTGTATGTGAAAGATAATGTAGAATCAAATGAAATAAAAATATTAAATGAATCAACATGTTCAATAGAATCGCTATGGATAGTAATTCCATGCTCCAAAAATAAGAAATTAGCAGTAGGGATATATTACCGACCACCTGACCAGGACAGGGATACTGACATTGAAATGCTGAGGGAGATTAGAGGGGCTACCAAAACAAAGAACTCTATAATAATGGGGGATTTTAATTACCCCATATTGACTGGATACATGTCACCTCAGGAAGAGAAGCGGAGATAAAATTTCTCAATGGCTTAAATGACTGCTTCTTGGAGCAGCTAGTGCAGGAACCCACAAGGGAGAGGCAATTCGATTTAGTCCTGAGTGGAGCGCAGGATCAGGTCCAGGAAATAACTGTTACAGGACCGCTTGGGAATAGTGACCATAATATAATAACATTCAACATTCCTGTGGTGGGAAGAACACCTCAGCAGACCAGCACCCTGGCATTTAATTTCAAAAAGGGGAATTACACAAAAATGAGGAGGTTAGTTAAACAGAAATTAAAAGGCACAGTGACTAGAGCCAAATCCCTGCAAGCTGCATGGAAACTTTTTAAAGACACCATAATAGAGGCCCAACTTAAATGTATACCCCAAATTAAAAACATAGCAAGAGACCTAAAAAGAGTCACTGTGGCTTAACCACCATGTAAAAGAAGCAGTGAGGGACAAAAAGGCATCTTTTAAGAAGTGGAAGTCCGATCCTAGTGAGATAAATAGAAAGGAACATAAACACTGTCAAATCAAGTGTAAAATGTAATAAGAAAAGCAAAAAGATTTTGAGGAACAGCTAGCCAAAAACTCAAAAGAAATAACAAAATGTTTTTAAGTACATTAGAAGCAGGAAGCCTGCTAAAAACCTGTGGGTCCCCTAGACGATCGAACTATAAAAGGCGCAATCAAGGACGATAAAGCCATTGCGGAGAAACTAAATGATTTCTTTGCTTCAGTCTTCACGGCTGAGGATGTTGGGAGATTCCCAAATCTGCACCGTCCTTTGTGGGTAATGAATCTGAGGAACTGTCCCGGATTGAAGTGTCATTAGAGGAGGTTTTGGAACAAATAGAAAAACTTAATGTTAACAAATCTCCGGACCGGATGGCATTCATCCAAGGGTTCTAAAAGAACTCAAATGGGAAATTGCTGAACTATTATCTGTGGTTTGTAACCTATCCCTTAAATCGGCTTCCGTACCAAATGACTGGAAGGTAGCCAACGTGACACCAATATTTAAAAAGGGCTCTAGAGGCGATCCGGCAATTACAGACCGGTAAGTCTAACTTCAGTACCTGGCAAATTAGTCGAAACAATAGTAAAGAATAAAATTGTGAAGCATGTAGAAGAACATAATTTGTTGGACAAAAGTCAACATGGGTTCTGTAAAGGGAAATCCTGTCTTACTAATCTATTAGAGTTCTTTGAAGGGGTTAACAAACATGGACAAGGGGGATCCAGTAGATATAGTATACTTAGATTTTCAGAAAGCCTTTGACAAGGTCCTCACCAAAGGCTCTTATGTAAATTACATGGCCATGGGATAAGAGGGAAGGTCCTTTCTTGGATTGAGAACTGGTTAAAAGACAGGAAACAAAGGGTAGGAATAAATGGTAAATTTTCAGAATGGAGAGGGGTAACTAGTGGTGTCCCCAAGGGTCAGTCCTAGGACCAATCCTGTTCAACTTATTCATAAATGATCTGGAGAAAGGGGTAAGCAGTGAGGTGGTAAAGTTTGCGGATGATACCAAACTGTTTAGGATAGTCAAGACAGAAGCAGACTGTAAGGGACTCCAGGAAGATCTCACCAAACTGAGTGATTGGGCAACAAAATGGCAAATGAAATTTAATGTGGATGAGTGTAAAGTAATGCACATCGGGAAAAATAACCCCAACTATACGTACAGTATGATGGGGGCTAATTTGGCTACGACAAATCAGGAAAGAGATCTTGGAGTTATCGTGGACAGTTCTCTGAAAACTTCCACACATGTGCAGCGGCGGTCAAAAAGGCAAATAGGATGCTAGGTATTATTAAGAAAGGGATAGAAAATAAGACCCGGAATATCTTACTGCCCTGTATAAAACTATGGTACGCCCACATCTTGAATACTGTGTACAGATGTGGTCTCCTCACCTCAAAAAGATATTTTGGCCTTGGAAAGGGTTCAGAAAAGGGCAACTAAAATGATTAGGGGTTTGGAACGGGTCCCATATGAGGAGAGGTTAAAGCGACTGGGACTTTTCAGTTTAGAAAAGAGGAGACTGAGGGGATATGATAGAGGTGTATAAAATCATGAGTGGTGTGGAGAGGGCCGATAAAGAAAAGTTATTTATTAGTTCCTAAATAGAAGAACTAGAGGACACCAAATGAAATTAATGGGTAGCAGGTTTAAAACTAATAAAAGAAAGTTCTTCTTCACACAGCGTGTAGTCAGCATGTGGAACTCCTTGCCAGAGGAGGCTGTGAAGGCTAGGACTATAACAGAGTTTAAAGAGAAGCTAGATAATTTCATGGAGGTTAGGTCCATAAAAGGCTATTAGCCAGGGGATAAAATGGTGTCCTTGGCCTCTGTTTGACAGAGGCTGGAGAGGGATGGCAGGAGACAAAGCGCTTGATCATTGTCTTCGGTCCACCCCCTCTGGGGCACCTGGTGCTGGCCACTGTCGGCAGACAGGATACTGGGCTAGATGGACCTTTGGTCTGACCCGGTACGGCCGTTCTTATGTTCTTATGTTCTTATATAAGTAAATCCTGAAGCATATCTGTTACTGTAGTGTGCACCAAGCATCTGGGGTTTTATGTCCCAATATTTCAATGGTATTGTGAGAGTTAATCAGAGTTCAGGATTGCCCCATGAATTCAGTGAGACATTCCAAAATTGCTATTCATAGTGCTATCAGGGATAGCTAAAGAAGGATTTTGCCAAAAATAAATTCTATTTTTTACACATGGCCATACATTCATATAGCCAGTAACCATTGTCCATTGATTTAACAATAGCCACTCACCTTGGAGATGAATTAGTTACAACTCACCTGTTTAAGTAAATTTTCCGTTTGCTTCTATAATAAGGGTATGTCTACAGAGCAAAATGTATTTTCCTCATCAGTTATTCTCAATTAAATTGGGAGATTTTATTTTTTCCAAGTGTGGAGTGAATGGGACAGATGGAAAATATATTTTTTTTAAATCGACAAAATGCAATTGCTGTAACTTCCTTAGGAAATTATTAGCATTTAATGGAATTTTGACAGCCTTGTAGGACTCAGAAAAAACCTGCAAGTTGTTGCTTTAGGCCACTGCATTATGTTCTGTGACAGTGTGGGGAAGTCTGTATAGCTTATGAATTCTTTTGAAATAATGAATGCTCGCTAGGCCTCTTTATAAGCCTCCAGATTCCATTTTGGATGTTTGGTTTTTTTTTCTGTTGCCCTTTTATCTCCATGCTGGGCTGAAATTCCAAGTGAGTCGTGACACAGGGCTACCACAGAAGGTCTTTAAATCCTGATGGTCCTCTAGACAAACAGAAACATCCCAAGCAATAGGCTGGAGAACTATTTTATTTGGGGACAGGTCACCCACCAGTAAATTCACATGGTCGCAGGTATATTGATGCTGATCAAGAGGTCTCCTGCCAAAGGGGGCTAGAGGTTATAAAAGAGGGTCTCTAGGCAGCCAGAAGCGAGTAATACCAGCGATTCCATGTTCTGGCTGAGACGTCATGTGCAGAAAGGCAGGAGAAATATTATGATTTCATGGAAGATTCTGGCCTCAGAGCTTTCCAGAGTGGTAAGGAGACAGAGGCAGGATAAGTATGTGGTATTATGGTGTCTAGATGTGTTTCTCTCTCTTTCTTGTGAAGGAATAAGTTGTGTTTAGAGTCCTATGCAAAGTCTGTATGTCTGTTTACTCTCTGTGTGCATCCCTTACTCTGTCAGATGGTTCACCCCTTCAGTGGCGTGCTGAGACATGCACAAAAACAGCTGGGGAGGTTTGGGAAAGCCAGCAGTAGAGTGAGAGTCAAAGCATTCAGATGGTAGGGTCCCCACTGCCAAGAGTGTCAGACAGGGGACTGTATGGGGATTGTGTGCCAGAGAAAGTTCCTAAACTCTACACAGACTTTGCTTTGAGGCATTCAAAAGACTGAATCCCCCATACCCTTCGCTTGGTGTCTGGCAACCATCCAGCAGAGGGAAGTGTACAACCCTGAGATTGACCTGCTAAACTGTTGGACTAGATCTATGGCACAGAGAAACCCAGACCCATGCTGATGGAAAAAAGAATGTCAAGAAATTGTTTGCCGTTTCTAAAGGCGTGCAAAGTGTTCTCAAAGAACTGCAAACCTACCTTCATTTCATATGTTGTGACCATCTCACAAAGAGTTTACTTTTGTGACAAAACTCTACCAAAGTACTTCCATGTTCAAAACAAAAAGCCCATTTTTGAGGAACAAATTTCACCCACTGTTTTGAGCAAACGTAACTTACGATTAAAAATATTCAGACTGGGGAAGAGTTGCATGATGTCAAGACAATACAGTGATGGGGGAGGGCTGAACACCCCAAGGCCTGAAATACCAGGCCTGCTGATCTATTGAGTGCCCACCTTTAAAATAACTGAACCTCCCAAAATCCCAGTCACTTCTGTAAATGTAGACCAATGTTTATAAAGAACCACTGATGGGAGCCACTCACAGCTTTTCAGGAGCTGGGAGACACGAAGGCAGGAGACAAGCTGTTCAGTAGCATCGTTAAAATGAAAGATTCCTTAACTAGAAACATGATGACTTAAATGAGACCACATTGAGGTGGGGGAGTTACAGCATAGCTTGGTAGTAGCGTCTACAGTTCCCACCCTTGTAGTACTAATGGCAGGGCTGTGCTGTCTTACTCTTTGTGTTTTGAGGCTATGTGGTTGTGAAGCTTACCATCAACTCATCTCTAGCATCTGCCTTCCGCAATAGCCAGTCCCTGATACAGGGGTTGTTTTTGTTGCTTTTGTATTGATTTCTGTTTAATACTCTAGCACTGTACCTGGGAGTGGGACTCCGGGAACTCATCCTAACCCTCCTCCCCGACATCTGGTGCTTTTGATTACATTGTATTTACCTGAATAACTACAAATGTTGGATCAACTTTTGAAAGCCTTACCCTTTTTTTTTTTTTTGGCCTGAGTATGAATCAGTAAAAAACTCACACACACCATTTTCAGTTCACAAGCACACACACCTTTTCTTCTGCACAAGGGGAGGGTTTACACAACAGCAGCTGAAGTGCTAAGCCCTTGTCTACACCAGTTTCAAACTGAGGTCACTCCGCTACATTGCAATTCTCTGTGGCACTCTATGGAAAACTATCAAAACTCATTCTAAACTTTGTTCCTGTATTGTACGGATTAGCACGTAGGCACCCTGTAATGACTGGGATCCTCTGTCCTGGAGTAGGCCCCCTCACTGTGTAGTTTGTGCTAGAAATGACACAATCACAGAACAAAATCACAAAACAATCCCTAAGAGCTTATAGATGCTTCATGTTCCTAACTTTTTTCAGCTAAGAATTCAAAAGTGATCCGTGATTTTTGAGGGGGCCATCGTTTTTCGGTGCAACCCTTGAGACACCTGCCAGTGGCCAGACTTTCGGAAGCTAGAAGAGAAGCAAAGCAAGGTAGAAAAGAAGAGACCAAACCCAGGTAGGTCCCATTTTTGAATCCCACCTTCACTCTTTTCTTCTATTAGTCTGTAGGGAAAAAAACAAAGTTCAAACACAAAACTACTTCTACTCCCAGGGATAAAGATGTAATTCTTTCTCCTTAGTGCTTCTTATCTTTTGGTCCAAGAACCCTTGTTCGCCTTCCTGTTCTGCTGCTAAATGAGAAAGCTGCAGATGACCTGAGGGAACCAATCGAATTCTGCCTCATTCAGGGGAGTATCCTCCTGCTAAGAGAGCATGTCTTCACCACAGTTTTTAGTATTGGTAACACAATTGTTTCATGGATAGTAGCAACAGTGGGAAAGTCTAGCAAATTCAGAAAAGTCTTCTGAAATGCACCCTGAGGGTGAAATTCACAACTCTTTAAATGGTGAAAGGCTTGGGAGAAAAATGAAATGCTGGAGGTAAGTGGACCGTGCTAACACAGGGTATAACTAGAACTGCCTTGTCCATATTAGCATTTTATCATGTACTAGCACTTTTTTTTATAGCCCAACTGAGGTACATGCAGCAGGAACAGAAAAAAAAAATTAGATCTACACAACTGGTGTAAATCACAGTGTTGTGGGTTTCAGCAGAATAACTCTTTAACAAGTTACACCCCCATATAACTCTTCAGAGTCTTCTAGTTATTACTAGGACATTGGGGGGGCGGTTAAACAAAAGAAAAATATAAGCAATTTAGAAATAATTCTGCTCACACATTTCTGTTTCAGTTTTTTTCCATGAGGCATCTTGAATAAATATTCTAGCCTCTCTCAGCCATGGATTTCAGTATGCAAAGCCTCCGATTACTGTTTTATTGGCTAATTTCTTAACCCCCTAACGTGTGCACTCAATGAAATGCAGCAAAAGACAGATTTGTCAGCTTGCAGAAATCCATCACCAGCTTGTAAAACATGTCCATTTTGCTGGAAATTGATGGACTACGACTTGTTGTTTACAGAAAAGCAAAGCAGGCAGTCGTGTCAGGGCAAAAGGGACCAAGTCACAAAGGTATAAATCAAAGTTAAAGCATCATCGCTGCTGAAAGCTGTACTCCAGTACTCCACTGCTACTATTCCTTTATGGTTACTCAAGTATTATTTTATGACCTACTTTAATGCACATATATCCTTGTTCCATATTTTGGAATATGTAAATTGAAAAGGAAACAACAAAGGAATTTTAAAAAGGATACATAGATTTTAAAAGCCTTTCCTTTCTCCTCTCGCTCTATAATTTGCTAATGCTTTTCTCATAAATCTGAGCTATTTTCCAGTTGTTACATTTCTGTTGCTGCTATTGAATAATATGATTAACCTTTCAAATTGAGATGTGCTACAGGTTGAGCCTCTCTAGTCCAACACCCTTGGGACCTGCCCAGTGCCAAACCAGAGACTGCCGAATCGCAGGAGGTCAATATTGTCTAGACACATTTCCAACACTCCCACTGCTTACTGGGCTCTTAGAGGACATGTAGGGGTAAATTAGAGCTAAATAACAGCACAGAACACTGAGAACCAGGACTTGTGGCTATAAACAAATGTTATGGGACCATGGAAAACTTGCCCTGACATGATTTTAGTTAGCCAGATGGTCAATCTAGAGAGGTCTAACCTATAGTAAAATTATTACAGATTCCTAAAAATGTAACAGTCCCTGTGTAAAATATCTTCCCACTGCAATTTCCTCCTTCCATATCTGTTCATTCTCGACGCCTCTCTTCCCTGCAAAATGGATGCTTCCACTCCTACCCCGTCTATGTCCCTCTCAACGCACTGCAAATACCCCCACAATGTAAATGTTATGACACTTAATCTGCATGAGACTTCTTCACTTTAGACAAAATAATAATTATAAACAATGTATTCAATTCATTTTCCTGGTTGCAAGGTGCTCGTTAGCTTCAGTAGGACCATGTGTGGAGTGAGGTAATCTTTAGCATGAGTAGCGTTAGCAGAGATGGGCCCCGTAAAGCTTCTGAAATAGCACTGGAGGGTGCAGAGATAGTGGAATACTATTTTAGTTAGCTGATTAGATGATTTCTCTGACTAAAAAAGATCACGAATTTGGAATCGAATGCTTGAGTGTTATGCTTGAAATGTGTCTCATCACTGGTTAGTTATACAATTTGACATTCATCTCGCACAATTCTTTATTCACCATAGTAAATTTTGCACACGTGACAAGGAAAGTACAGAAAAAGGGTGTGAACACAGTCTCTAAAGTACTACAAGACTGTTCGTAGTTGATTAAATGAACACATTTATTCAGTCATGGCTAAAACCCACGTCCCATGAAAGCTCATGATCTAATACATTTGTTAGTCTCTAAGGTACCCCAGGACTGTTCACAGTTTAATCAAATTCAGTTAAAACAAATCATCACTATGCTATGGCATAGTATGCTAGTATTCAGCTGACTAGAATTGGAGCCGAAACGCTTGCCTGTTAACTATGTGAGCAGTTCCATTGACTTCAAGCACCATCAAAGTGCTTAGCAACTCTACCGAATCAGCACCTTTGTTTGGCCCCCTATGCTTACTTGGTCCTAAGTGAATTTCATTTATTGCATAGGTGGTATATGCTTTAATAACAGATTCACATTTAATGTTGTTACTTAACACTGAGACATTAGTCGGAAGTGCTGGCAAGCTGAAAACCCACGGTTTTTCCTTTCACTGTCAAGCTCTTGGGGCCGTCCTGTTCTTTCTTTTTAATGCAATAAGTTCAATACAGCCCAGCAAGGAGAAATTGCTTCCCAGGCACTTAATGTCTGATCAGGAAAGAGTGATCAACAGCAACTGCCTGCATTCTCAAGCAGTTAAAAATTTAATTTTAAATGTATTTCCCTAGAGCAGTAGCTTCTTTTAAATGTAAGAAATGTTCTAAAATACTGTCCGGCATTTCCCGATTTTGTAGAAGCCCCATCAAAGGACATCTACAAAATACCTAGGGGCAAATGACTTGCTATAAATCAAAATTCCGTCTGGACCAGTGGCACTGGAATGATTGTTATAGTGTGTGTGCTGAAAGGCATTGAACAAAATGGTAAATTATGTATATGTAGGGAAACCATGTCTAACACCCCACAATTCCTAATTCCAGCCTCCCGGCCAGGATGGAAAAAGGTTTTTGAAGCAATGGAAACCAAATTGGTTTTATTTTTCCTCAGACTGTGTTTAAGTAGATTTTGCTTATATTGAGCCATACAAATGATTGCTTTGGTCAGATACCACCAGGGCTGGCTTAAGAGAAAATGGCACCTTGGGTGAGCTTGCATTTTGGTGCCCCAGCCCCCTACGGTCATAATGCTCCCCACTCTGTCTTGGCCCCAAAAAGTCTGCTCCCCCTCCCTAAGTGGTGGTCTTAGTATGGAAAAGGAAGACTGATTCATGGCACAGGAGCAGACTAAGTGGAGAAAGATCCCACACCTCAACAATCCAAACGCTTCCCCCTCCCCCCCAAAACAAAGCAGTGATACTATAAGCAATTCACCAGTGTGTATATCAATCGCCATTGAAACAGATTTTGACAAAGACTTAATTGTCACATTGACTACATCGCTGGTGATGGTATAAGAGTGAGAACAACCCCCCATCCCACTTTGTTCTCCTGACCAGACAACCCAGAGCTTTGGTTCAGATAGGCGGCAGCAGTAAACAAGAGATGGAGGCCTTGTATCCCTCCGCATCCTTACATCTGTTGAGAGTAGGAATGGGTGGAGCCAAGGGGCTTCCAATATGGCAACCCATTCAGAAGAGCAAGCTATGAAGGTAGCAATTTGTTCATGGGATGGACCAGTGAAGTCAGCAAGGAATTAGACTTCTCTGCAGTCTGATTCCTCTCCTGTGCCATTTATTGTGTGGTGCACCTATGCACTGCCCCAACTGTGTAAGAAAGGAGGCGCTGGAAAACTGTTATCAGTGACTTTATTTTACCTCTTTCATACAGGATGCTGTCAGTGCCAGCAATGTTATTTTCAGTGCCACAATCCAACTATGTCAAAGTTGATGGACCTGGCCCAGAAGTGGTTACAGTGTGTTAGTAAGGATTTAATGATGATGCTTATAGAAGAGCTAAGTATCCTGTGATCTCTATGGTCTTGCATAAGGAGCATCTGAAAGCATTGTCTTTCTCTCTATTGTTCCCTCATTCTTCCTTTCATTCTCGCATTTGCTCTCTCTTGTTCTTTCATGCTCTCTCATTCTCTTTCATTCTCTTTTGTTCTCCCTTTCATTCTCTCATTCTTTTGTTCTTGTTCTCTCATTATTTCTGTCTTTTGTGCTCTCTCCCATTTTCTCGTTTGCTCTCTTGTTTTCTTTCTTTCTCTCGCTCACTGTTCTTTATCTTGTTCTCAAGTTCTCTGGTTCTCTCTCTTGTGCTCTTGTTTTCTTTCATTCTCACTTTCTCGTTCTCTCATTCTCATTCATTCTCTGTCATTCTTTAGTTCTCTCTCTTTTGTTCTCACTTTCTCATTCCTCTCATTCTTTCATTCTCTCGTTCTTGCTTTCTTTCATTCTGTCTCTCGTTCTCTCATTCTCTTTTCTCTCTCTCTCGTTCTTTTTCTCTCATTCTATTTTGTTCTCTCATTCTCCCATTCTCTCTCTTTCATGCTCTCATTCTTTCTTTTATTGTCTTGTTCTCTCTTTCATTTTTTTCATTCTCTCGTGCTCTCTTTCTCTTCTGTTCTTTCTTTTCCTAATTCTCATGTTCTCTCATTCTCTTTTCTCCCCTTCCCCCTTTGGTTCTTTCTTTCATTCTCTTTTCTCTCATTCTCTCTTTTTTCCCTTTCCCTTGTTCTATCTCTCTTTGGTTCTTTCTTTCTCTCTCTCTCTCATTTATTTGTTCTATGTTGTCTCATTCTTTCCATCTTTTGTTCTCTAGTTCTCTCTCTTTCTCTCATTCTCTCTCTCTATTTCATTTTTTCTCTTTACTGTCTTTCTTTTTCTTTCTTTCACGTTTGCTCTCTTTTTTCTCTTGTTCTTTCTTTCTCTGACTTTCTCTCCTCTCTCTTTCATTCTTTTCTTCTTTCGTACTTTTTCCTCTCATTCTCTTTTGTTCTTTCATTCTCTCATCTTCTCTTTTTTCTTGTTCTTTTCTTCTTTCATTCTCTCTTTCTGTTGTTCTCTCTTTGCCTCATTCTATTTCTTTTTGGTTATTTCATTGTCTCGCTCGTTCTCTCATTCTTTTGTTCTATCATTCTCTAAACTTTCATTCACTCTTTCTCTCATTCTTTTGTTCCTTTGTTCTGTGGTTCTTTCCTTCTTCTCTTTTTCTCTCGTTCTTACGTCTCGTTCTGCCTTTCATTGTGTCATTCTCTCTCTCTCTGTCATTCTCTTGTTCTGTCTTTCTCTCGTTCCTTCTGTCTCATTCTCTTTTTCCCTCACATTCTCTCTCTCTCTTTCATTCTCTTTCTTTTGTTCTCTCATTCTTTCTTTCTCTCATTTTCTTTCTCTTGTTCTGCTTCTATGTTCTCATGTTCTCTTTCTCTTTTCTCTCCTCTCTTTAGTTGTTTCTCTCGTTCTCTCTTTTTCTCTTTTGTTCTCTTTCACTTGTTCTATATCTCTTTGGTTCTTTCATTCTCGCTCTTGTTCTCTCATTCTTTTGTTCTATCTCTTTATTTGTTCTATTGTTGTCTCTTTCTTTCTGTCTTTCATTCCCTCTTTCTCTTGTTCTCTTTCTACCTCTTTTCTTCTCTTGTTCTCTAGTTTTCTCTCTTTCATTCTATCTTTTTCTGTCTCTTGTTCTCTCCTCTCATTCTCTCATTTTCTCTTTCATTCTCTGTCTCGTTCTCTCTCTCATTCCTTTGTTCTTTTTTTGGTTTTGTTTCTTTCTCTTCTATTTCTTTCTTGCTCGCATTCTTTTGTTCTCATTCTCTTTCATTCTCATGTTTTTCTTTCTCTTGTTCCCTAATTCCTTTTTTCCTGCATTCTCTTTCCTTCTCTTTTTGTTCTCTCTCTCTCTTTCATTCTCTCTCTTGTTCTTGTTCTCTCGTCTCATTTTGTATTTGTTCTCTCATTCGTTCATTCTTCCTTTCTCTTTTTTCTCTCATTCAATTTCATTCTCTTACTCTTGTTCCCTTTTCTCTCCTCTCTATCTTTCTTTCGCTTGTTCTCTTGCTTTCTTTCATTCTCTTTTGTTCTATCGTTCTCTCTTTTGTTCTTTCATTGTCATTCATTTTTCTTTTGTTCTTTCTCTCTCTTGTCCTCATGTTCTCTCTCTCTCTCACTCACATTCTCTTGTTCTTTCACTTTTGTTCTCACATTCTCTCTTTGTCTTTTTCTTTCTCTCACTCTTTGATTCTCTGTTACTCTTCCTCTTTTCTCGCTTTGGTTCTCTCTCTCTTTTATTCTATCATTTTCTTTCTTTCTTCTCTTGTTCTTTTGTTTTTCTCTTTCCCTTGTTCTATTTCTATTTGGTTCCTTTATTATCTCGTTCTTTCTGTCTCTATTGTTCTATCGTTCATTGTGTGTTTTCTTGTTGTCTCTCTCTTTCGTTCTTTTTTTCTCTTTAGTTCTGTATCTCTAGTTCTCTCATTCTGTCTCTCATTTTATTATTTCTTTTTGTTTTCTCTCATTCTCATTTTCTCTCTTCTCTCTCATTCTCTCTCTCTCTCATTCTGTTGTTCATTCTCTCTCGTTCTGACATTTTTCTCGCATTTCCTTCTTTCTTGCATTCTCTCTCTCTTTCTCCTTCTGTCATTCTTTCATTCTCTAGTTCTCTCTCTCTCGATTTTTTCCTTCTCTTGTTCTCTTCTCTCGTTCTTTCTCGTACTCTCATTTTCTCACTCTCTCTTTCCCTAGTTCTCACGTTCTCTCATTCTCTTTTCTCTCTCTTAGATTCTTTCGTTCTCATTCTCTCTTTCTGTTGTTCTTTTTCTCTCATTTTCCTTCCTTCTCTCGAACTTGTGTTCTTTCTTTCGCTCTCACGTTCTCTCTCTCTTTCATTCTCGCATTCTCACTTTCTCTCGTTTTCTGTTGTATTCTTCTCTCTCATTCTTTCATTCTCTCATCTCTTTGTCTCTCTCTCTAGTTCTCATGCTCTCTCTTACTCTCATTCTCTTCTCTCTCCTTCTGTCTCTCTTTGGTTCTCTCTCGTTCTTTTGTTCTCTATCTGTCTTTTCTCTCATTTGTTCTCTCTTTCATTCTCACATTTTTTCATTCTCTCTCTCATTCTCTTTTGTCTTGTTTTCTTGTTCTCTCCTTCTCACTCTTTCATTCTCGTTTTCTCTTTTATTCTCTCATTCTTTAGTTCTTTCTTTTTCTCTAGTTGTTCTGTCGTCTCGTACTTTTTCATTTTCTTGTTCTCTAGTTCTCTCTCATTCTGTCTTTCTACCTTTCGTTCTCTTCTTCTCTTTCATTCTCTTTCTTTTGTTCTCTCATTCGCGTTCTCTCTCTCCTTTTTTCTTGTTCTTTCTCTCTTGTTCTCTCATGCTCTTTCTCTCACTCATTCTCTTGTTCGCTCTCGTTCTTTCATTCTCTCATTCTGTCTTTTCTCTCATTCTTTTGTTCTCTGTCTCATTTCTCTCATTTATGTTATTTAGTTCTCTCTTTCTTGCTTTTTTATTTTCTCTCGTTCTCTTTCTGTTTCGTTCTCTCTTCCTCTTGTTCTTTCGTTCTCATGTTTTTTTCTTTTATTCTCTTGTTCTCTCTCACTCTCGTTCTCGTTTCTCTCCTTCTCTCTCTTTCATTCTCTCATTTTCTCATTCTCTTTCTTGTTCAATTTCTCTTTTTCTCTCATTCTTTGGTTCTTTCTTTCACTTGTTCTTTCTCTTTTGTTGTGTTCTTTTGTTCTCTCATTCTTTTGTTTGCTCTCATTGTCTCGCTAGCTCTTTCATTCTCTTTCTTTTGTTCTCTCTCTCTTCCTTTTTGTTCGCTCTTTCATTGTCTGGTTTGTTCTCGTTCTCTCTCTCATTTTATCTTTTGGGTTTTTTGGTCTCTCGTTCGCTCTCTTCTCTCTTTCATTCTCACTTTATCGTTCTCTTGTTCTTTCGCTATCTTTCATTTTCTCTCATTCTCTCATTGTTTTGTGTTCTTGTTTTCGTTCTCTCATACTCTTCCATTTTTCTTTTTTCTCTTTTATTCTCTCATTCTCGCCTTCTCTCTCTTTGGTTATCTCTCTCTCTTGTTTTATTATTCAATTTTTTTATTCTCTCATTTTTGTTCTCGTTCCATTTCTCTTCTGTCTCATTCATTGTCTTTTGTTTACTCTCTCTTTCATTCTGTCTTTCTGCCTCTTTCCTGCTCTTGTTCTATAGTTCTCTTTCATTTTCTTTTGTTGTTTCATTCGTCTCTCATATTCTCTCTCTTCTCTCATTCTTTGTTTTGTTCTCATGTTCTTTCATTCTCTAGATCTTTCCCTTTCTCTCATTCTCTGTCTCTCTTTTTTCCCTTTAACTCGTTCTCTTTCCCTTGTTCTATTTCTCTATCTTTCTTACATTCGTTCTCTCTTTATTCTGTCATTGTCTTGTTCTTTCGTTTCCTAGTTCTCTCTCTTTCATTCTCATTCTCCCTCTCAATTTCATCTTGTTTCTTTTCTCTCGTTCTTTCTTTTTTCTCTCGGTTTTTTTGTTGTGGCTGTTTCTCTTGTTCTCATGTATTTTCTCTCTCTCATTCATGAAAAAGAACGAGAGAGAACGAGAACATTCTCTTATTCTCCCATTCTTTATTTGTTCTATCATTGTCTCGTTCTCACGTTCTCTTTCTTCTGTTCACTCTTCCTCTCATTTGCATTCGCTCATTCTATTTTTTTTTCTTTTGTTCACATTCTCCTTTTCTCTCATTCTGATGTCTCATTCACTTGTTCTCTCCTTGTTGTTTCATTCTCACACTCCCTCATTTCTTTTTTTCTCTCTCGTTTCCTAGTTCTCGCTCTCAATTTCATTCTCTTTTCTCTGTCTCATGTATTTTCTCTCTCACTTCCTTATTTGTTGCATTCTCTTTTTTATTCTCTCATTTTCTTTTTCCCTCTTTCTTTTGTTCCTTCTCTTGCGTTCTCTCTATCTCTCGTTCTCTTTCCTCCTGTTCTCTTTCAATCTCATGTTCTGTTCTCACCTGTTTCATTCTCGTTTTCTTGTTCTCACTCTCTCTCATTTCTGTCATTATTTCTTTTTCTCTTTATTTGTTCTACCATTGTCTTGTGTTTTCTTGTTCTCTCTTTCATTCTGTCGTTCTCTCTCGTGTTTTGTTCTTTAGTTCTCTCTCCATGCTTTCCCTGACTCTTCCCAAGAGCTTTGCATGGAGAAATCACCTGGTCATCGAATAGGGGTGAAACTATGAAGCAACCACAGCTGTTTACTCCTACTCAACTCTTAATGCAATAGGCCTTCCCTCAGTAGTACTCTCCTCTGTGGGGGGAGTACTGGGCTATAAACAGCTTCCTCTGAATAATTTACTGACCTACTGGGCAGCCAGAACCTCAGAGATGAAGGGTGGTCAAGTTGCTTGGGAGCGAGCCTTGGATTTTGGTAGCGATGGTTCAAGTCCCTGCGCCATCACGTTTCCTGTGCAACTTTAGGCACACCACCTAGAGTACAAATTTCAGAAGATTTCAGTGGGAGTTAAGCTTTGGACTTATGGTACTAAGTCCCACTGCCCTTCAAGGCAAATTATGTGCCAAAGTCACTTTTTGGAAATACATCTCAGACACTTCCACATCTTTATTTCACTTAGGCTTTTAATTATCTGACCTTAAGTTCCATTTTCAAGAGCGATAGGAGTCTGTCAGAAATTTTACCCATAGTATCTCTGTGCCTGTTTCCCCACTTGTAGGAGGGAGACACCAGCACATCGTTACCTCATAGGAGTAAGCCACCCATTAAACAATTATAAGGTGCTCAACTACCATGATAACGGGATGTTGTATGAGTACCTGAGATCGATAGCTGATACCATAGAGGCATTGTCACACAGATATCAAACCTCTAAGTCAATTGAGATGGCATGGAACTACCAGTCCCACAAGCACAGCATAAGAAAGCCAGCCCCCTTCCCGATTGGTGCTCTGCTTGAAGTAAAACACCAGCTCTTTCTTTATACAGCAACAACAAATGACTGACTGTCAGTTTTTTATTACAACATTCCTACATCGCAATCCTTCTAGTAAGAATTATTGCTTGTGTGGCATTATAATATTTCAACACCTTCAGGAACTATGGAGTATCTTTCACACAAAACACTGAATTCCAGCCACAATTAAAAAACCATAGAGCTCCCTGCAAGGTATGCGGATACCCCTGTCATAGTTTCAAATCAACTGCCTTGGTTACTAAGATGCAATGTGTTGAGCACAGCTCAACTTTTTCTAATTTATAAGCTTCTGCAGGGGAGTACATCATTCGTGTGACCAGCTCGTAGAAATATTACAGATACCAATGATTAACTAGGTCCTAAAGCACAAGGAACACATTTGAAATGAAGAGCAAAGCCAAGCCCCACCCTAGCTTCTTTTTCAGGTAGAACCTTGCAGCACGTGCAGTGTTACTTGGATGTCAGCAACTAAAGGGAGAGATAGACTCAGACTTTAAGGTCAGAAGGGACCATTATGATCATCTAGTCTGACCCCCTGCACAATGCAGGCCACAGAATCTCACCCACCCCCTGCTAGAATAATCCTCTCACCTACATCTCAGATATTGAAGTCCTTGAAATGTTGGTTCAAAGACCCCAAGATGCAGAGAATCCGCCCGCTAGTGACCCGTAGCCCCATGCTACAGAGGAAGGCGAAAAACCTCCAGGGCCTCTGCCAATCTACCCTGGAGGAAAATTCCTTCCTGACCCCAAATATGGCGATCAGCTAAACCCTGAGCATGTGGGCAAGACTCACCAGCCAGACACCCAGAAAAAAGTTCTCTATAACAACTCCTATCTTCCCACCATTGGCCTATTTACCACTGATAGTGAAAGGTCAATTAATTGCCAAGATCATGTTACCTCATCAAACCATCCCCTTCATAAACCCATCTAGCTTTATCTTGAAGCCAGATAGGTCTTTTGCCCCCACTACTTCCCCTGGAAGTCTGTTCCAGAACTTCACTCCTCTGATGGTTAGAAACCTTCGCCTAATTTCGAGTCTAAACTTCCTACTAGCCAGCTTATATCCATTTGTTCTTGTATCCACATTGGTATTGAGCTTAAATAATTCTTCTCCCTCCTTGGCATTTATCCCTCTAATATATTTAAAGAGAGCAATCATGCCCCCCCTCAGCCTTCTTTTGGTTAAGGTAAACAAGTCAAGCTCCCTAAGTCTCCTTTCATAAGACAGGTTTTCCATTCCTCGGATCATCCTAGTGGCCCTTCTTTGTACCTGTTCCAGTTTGAATTCTTAAACATGGGAGACCAGAACTGCAAACAGTATTCCAAATGAGGTCTCACCAATGCCTTGTATAACGGCACTAACACCTCTTTATCCCTACTGGAAATACCTCGCCTAATGCATCCCAAGACCGTATTAGCCTTTTTCACAGCCATGTCACAATGGCGGCTCATAGATGGTGCAGTCTATTAAACCCCACGAGGAAATAAATGCTTGGACAGAAATCAGAGGCTTGAGTGTGGCAGGAATGTGATGAATATCTTCTGTGCTGCTAACAACTCCCACCCTGGAAGTTTGTTTATAAACAGACAGGCCTGCTTACTGGGGTAGGGCTGGGGGAAGGAGGAGAAAGGGGACAAAAACCCTGGGACCTACTGATTCAAAAGGGCCAAGGGCTCCACCAGTTCTAGGAGCCTGGAGCTGCCCCATCCACCTTGCCCAGGGGCCCGGCCCTTCTGTTGCCTCCCCTGTAAACAGAGCCAGGGTTATCTACCTAAAACGTTGGTCAACAAAGAAGTGGGTTTTGCCCACAAAAGCTACATGTTTTGTTAGCATCATCTACTGATCCTTAATGTGTTAGCACTTTGAGAGACTCCCCCGAGCACGCCAGCTCAGTCTTTAAAGATAAGGAAATAAAGGGCGGGAATAAATAGTGGTGGCCCCAGAGGTCTGTACTAGCCTGGGATGAGTACTGTTCAACATATTCCTACTTCAGCTAAAAAAAAAAAAAAAAAAAAAAAAAAAAAGGTGGTGGTAAACAGTGAGGTGGCCACGTTTGTTTTGGATTTAACTACCTGGAGTGATTTTGTACCCTCTTCAGAGTTCATAGAGTTACAAAGGGCTCTCTCAAAACTTGGAGGGCTAGGAACGAAATGGCAGATGAAATTCAATGTTAAATGCACAGCAATGCATACAGAGAAATATAATCCCAACCATGCATACAAAATGATGGTGCCTAAATCATCTGTTACCCACCAAGCAAACAATGCTGGAGCCATTTGCATAAGAATTCTTCTCACTGTGCCTGTATCCCCCTGCGCTCGCTTGCTCGCTTTCTCCAGTGTCAGACGACTTACAAATTATTTCCAGTCATGAATGGAGGTCACATGGGTCAGGTACCTCGTCTCTCTTTAGCTGGCGCCCTGCTTTGTGTTCCTTCCTATAGTTGCCCCTGAACCCTACTGACAACAATTACTAATGATTATACAGGAGGCATGAACAGCACATCAGGGAAATTCGCAGCTGATTAAAAAAAATAAATAGCACGCCACCAACCTCTCTGCACAGGTCTAATGCATCATGAACGTTTTCTCCTTTGCCACGTATATAGTAGATCTGCAGTGACGCCAATGTACCTACCCCTATCTGCAAATACAGAAGCTAGATCCCCTTTTCCCCCAAAATGGTTGTGGTTGAATTATGTCTATGATGAGAATTCACCTCATTTTCAGTTGTAATAGCCTAATTAAAATCATAGGGAACAAAAGACTTATCGAATGAAGCGTGTCACTAGAGCTGGGCAAAATATTTTTGGCGACTAAAAAAAAAAAATCACCTCAAAACGCATTTTGGGGGTATCAGATTTGCAAATTTGAGTCAAATTCAACAAATATTTTCAGCTGAAAACAACTGGGAAAAAATTCAGAATGCTCAAAAAGTTTCATTTAGGAAAATATGAAGTGAGTTGTTCTGAATTGATATTGCAAAAAAATAAATTGAGTCTACATTTGAAATATTTTTTTGGACCTGAACAATATCTTTTTCAATTTTTTTGGCAAGCAAATAATTCCCATTGGCACCCCCTGCCCCACAGACAGCCTCTGGAACCAAAAATACATTATTTGCTATGTAAAACAAAAACAAATTATTTCCTCTTCATCAAGATGCAGCAGTGGTGCAAGGCTGTAACATACTGCTTGTTGTTATTATACCTGTAATATCTAAGAACACAGTTCTTGGAAAAGCTATAAAGTACACACTTCCCATGACAAACACCAACAATAATGAAATCCCTGCATTTCTACAAGTCAACATCTAGATCCCATAATCAAACATGATGGGGAGCTGATAAATGGTTAGAACACACTGGTGCCTTTTCAATGCCTAATATATGAGTGTCACAAAAGAGTTATAAACGTTCTTTGGGGGATAGACCGCTAATTTATTCACATAATTTTTTATGACCTGCATGAGAATGTTGGATACCTTCAAAAATGCAATGTTTAACGGTGCTTTAGACTGAATCAGATAAAGCACTCACAAAGTATGTTAATGGTACCTGTCATGGATTTCATCTGAACCGTCTGGATTTGTCAGGTTTTGGGGGATTTGGTTTACTGATTTATGCACTGTGACCAATCAATCTGTATTATCTCTTTGGAACTGAGTGGAAGTTCTTGATATTTCCTCCTGTGCTTTTTATATTAACCTAGCATGACTGGATATGGACCAAATTCAGCTATGCCCCCTTTTCTTTCAAGCACAACATAATCCTGTTTGATTTATTTACTCACCCGCCCTCCCCAGACAGGGCGTATAGAAGAACACAAGGATAAAGACAATAGAGGAAAACAATACAAAGTACATATTTTCTTCTTCTTTAAATAACTGAAATGGTACAAATTCATAATAATATAAGCAGGGCTCGACAAATAATACAATCTACTCGCCTGTGGCGAGTAGATTTCAGTCACGCGCCCCATTCATTTGCGGCGCGCGCATGCACAATGCGGCTCTTGCGCATGCGCAGTACGGGGCTGGCGAGCGGTTTTTGCCGCCGTTTGTCAAGCCCTGAATATAAGAATGGCCATACTGGATCAGACCAGCGGTCCATTTAGTCCACGTCTTCTGTCCAGCTCCAAAGGGACTGAAGAGAACAGGGAATCATCAAGTGATCCATCACCTGTCACCCAACCTCCCTGCCCATCCTGGTTAATAGCCATTGGTGGACCTACCCTCCATGAATGTATGTGATTCTTTTTTGAACCCCGCTGTAGTCTTGGATTTCACAACATCCATAGGTTGCCTGTGCATTGTGTGAAGGAATACATCCTTTTGTTTGTTTTAAACCAGCTACCTATTAATTTAATTTGGTGACTCTAAGTTTTTGTGTTATGAGGAGTAACACTTTATCTACTTCCTCTACACTAGTCATGATTTTATAGACCTCTATCCTATCCTCCCTTCGTCATCCATTTTCAAAGCAGAAAAGTCCCAGCCTTGTTAAAACTCCTCATCATACGAAAATCGTTTCATACGTCTAGCCATTTTTGTTGCCCTTTACTGAACATTTTCCAAATCCAACATATCTTTTCTGAGATATGTTCACCCTCTCTGCACGCAGTATTCAAGATGTGGGTGTACCAAGGATTTATATAGAGGCAATATGATATTTTCTGTCTTATTCTCTATCCCTTTCTTAAGGTTTCCTAATATTTTGTTTGCTTTTTTGACTGCTGCAGTACATTGAGTGGCTGTTTTCAGAGAACTATCCACAATGACGCCAAAATCTTTCTCTTGAGTGTTAATATCTCATTTAATCCCCCATCAATTTGTACATATTCAAATTGGGATTATATTTGCCAATGTGCGTTTCTTTTCATTTATCAGCATTCAAATTCACCTGCCACGTTGCTGCCCACTCACCCACTCCTGAGAGATCCTTTTGAAGCTCTTCACAGCCTGCTGTGGACTTAACTGTCTCGAGCAGTTTTGTACCGTTTGCAAATGTTGCCTCCCACTGTTCACCTCCTTTTCCAGATCGTTTATGAATATATTGAAAAGGACGGGTCCCAGTACGGATCTCCAGGGGACATCGCTAATTACCCCTCTCCATTCTGAAAGCTGAGCATCTATTCCTACCCTTTGTTTCCTGCACGGGTGGTGGGTGAAGGTAGGGCTGAGGGAAGGCAAGCCTCCCAATGTCATCCCCAACCCCACCCCTTCTGCCTAGGCCCCGCTCCCCAAATTCACAGGGTGGTGAACAGCCTCCCAGACCCTGGAGCACATGAAAGGTGCATGGCCCCTGCCACCCCACCCCCAAACATCACACAGAGGGTGGAGGGCATGAAGCCCCAGCCTCCACAGCCCCGAAGCACAAGGAGGGCAGGCGTTCGGGGGCAGTTACACTCTGCCCTCAGTACACCTACAGCGGGCATCTGGAGGTGGAATATGGGTAGGGCCAGGCTGGTGGTTTGGGAAAGCAATGCCTTCCTCCACCTAGCATACCCGCCGCCCATGGTTTTCTCTCTCTTAACCAGTTATCAATCCATGAGAGGACCTTCCCTCTTATCCCATGACAGCTTACTTTGCTTTAAAGCCTTTGTTGAAGTACCCTATCAAAGGCTTTCTGAGGGACCTTGTCAAAGGCTCTCTGAAAATGTAAGCACACTATCGCCACAGGATCCCCACTGTCCACATGCTTTTTGGCCCCCTCAAATAATTCTAGTAGAATGGCGAGGCGTGATTTTCCTTTACAAAAACTACGCATCCACACTGTGGATGAGGGACAATGGGGAAAATGCCTCGCCACCAGAGTGAGAAAGGCCCTAATGTCCAACCTAAACTGTCCTCACTGCAATTTAAAACCATTGTTTCTTATCCGATCAAGAAGTGAAGAAAAATATTTTTCACCTCCAAACAACTTTTTAGGTGCTTGAAAGCTGTTATTTCCCCTCTCAGTCCTTTTTTCCAGACTAAACAAACCCAGTTCTTTCAATCATCCCTCATAGGTCCTGTTTTCTAGAACTTTAAGCATGTTTGTTCCTCTTCTCTGGACCGTCTCCAATTTTTCCACATATTTCCTGAAATGTGGTGCCCAGAACTGGACACAGTACTCCAGCTGAGGCCTAATCAGTGCCAAGTAGAGCAGAAGAATTACTTCTCATGTCTTGCTCACAACACTCCTGTTAATACATCCCAGAATAATTTTTTTTAAACGAAAGTGTCACAGTGTTGACTCATTTAGCTAGTGGTCCACCATGTGCACATTCTGCAGTACGCCTTCCTAGACAGTCATTTCCCATTTTCCCAGGAAAACTGTTTGTTCCTTCTTACGTGTAGTATTTTGCATTTGTCCTTATTGATCTTATTCCTATTTACCTCAGACCATTTCTCCAGTTTGTCCAGATCAGTTTGAATTATAACCCTACCCTCCAAAACACTTGCAAACCCTACCAGCTTGGTATCATCCACAAACTCTGTAAGCATAATCTCTATGTCATTATCCAAATTGTTGATGAAGATATTGAACAGACCCAGTCCCCAAACTGATCCCTGGGGAACCCGGCTTGTTATTCCCTTCCAGCATGACTGTAAACCATTAATAACTACTCTCTGGGAATGGTTATACAACCAATTATGTACTCACCTTAGTAGTCCTGACCAGGTTATATTTTCCCTAGTTTCTTTGTAAGAAGATCACGCAAGAATGTAACATGCTTTACTGAAATCTAGATATTCCATATCTAGCACTTCCCCCTTATCCACAAGGTTTGTTATCCTATCAAAGAAAGCTCTCTCATTGGTTTGACATGATTTGTTATTGACAAATCCATGCTGACTGTTACTTATCACCTTATTGTCTCCCAGGTGTTAAAATGGATTCCTTAATTATTTGCTCCATTACCTTTCTTGGCACAGAGGGTAAGCTGACTGATCTGACATTTCCTGAGCTGTCCTCATTTCCCTTTTTATAGGTAGGCACAAAATTTGCCCTTTTCCAGTCTTCCGGAATCTCTCCCTACTTCCATGACTTTTCAAAGAGGATAGCTAATGGCTCTGATACCTCCTCTGTCAGCTCCTTGGAAGCAGCAGGATACTACACTGATTAAAAACTGTGTAGAAAATAAGCTATAACTTGGGCAAGAACCGAGCCATGCAGGGTATGTGTTCAGGCACATACCTGCACCCTGGACTTGCCTAAACTATGTCTCTGCAGTCTACAGCTGCCATTTACATCCATGCTAGAAAGCTATGCACTCTACACACAGCTGAAAGAAGCGTGTGGCAGGAACAACTAGTGGGAGGCTCAGAAAGGGGGCACCACCTGGGACGAAGTAATCCCCCACCCCCTCACCCCCTACCTGATCCCTCTCACTTGACTTGTTCCTGCCCCCATCCTGGGAGTCCCTGTGCTCTCCCACCTCCTATGGCATGTTACCTGGCAAGGTGCTCTATCCTCTCCCAGGCAGCCCCTGTCTAGGCTGCTTGCCTGGGAGCTGCTGGGGGAGAGAGCAGCCAATGCTCCATGCTGGGCAGTGTCCCAGGCAGGCAATGTGGCTGAAACCAGGAGAGAAAAGGCTCTGGCCCTACCTCCTCTCTTCTTGCTCCGCCACTGGGTCCTTGTCGCCCTTGGTGTGTTAGGGAGGGGCATGCAGTTGTCTATGCCCCGCCCACATTTTGCCCCGACGTTCAGTCTAGACCAGTGTTTCTTAAACTATGTTTTGTGGAACGCTGGTGTTCCATGAACAACTTGCAGGTGTGCCGTGACCTCTTCTTTGTTTTTGTCTTCTTTTGTCTGACAACAATTTTTTTTTTTTTTCAGAAAATTTTCATAGATGTTCCACATAAAAAAATATTATTGTTTGGTGTTCCGTAGTCTCAAAAAGTTTAAGAAACACTGGTCTAGACCTTCCCCTACTGCCTACTACAGATGCTCTTTTAAGTTATAAGACCCCTTTCTAGCCTGTACTTTGCAAGCGGATGAGCATGAATACTATGCAGGGTTGGATTAAATCTCGTATGCAGTGTCCTACGTCAATTACACAAAAGATTTCATTTTTAACTGTAAATAATGTAAACTGTAAAGGCCTTTCAATGCACCGCAAGTCGGGAAGAGAGTCAGAGCCCTGGAAGCGGCTTATCTGTGACAAGATAAGGCTGGATGGGTGAATGTAATTTTAGTTCTTTCAAAGAGAAGAAATTCATACCTTTTAAAATTTTCCTTCCGCCGAGGTTCTTACGGCCAAAGGAGGACTCAACAGCCTTGCAGGTCAACGGAGAGCTCAGAGATATGTCAAACGTGCAGCCAAGTCTCTGATTCACCGGGGGGAGTTGTCAGGAGAGGCTAAGTGGCTTAGCAAATATTAATATATGAAAATGAATCTTTTCAGGCCTTTGTTATTTTGGGTAGGCAGGTGGCAGTGACCTGCCTGCCAAACTCTATAATGACATGGAGATTGTCTCCCTTCACTTTTGCCAAGTTAAAACTAGACATGCTATGCATATTTAGTTTTATATGATATTTTCTGCTTTTCTGTAGTGATCTTAGGATAGAGAAGTTAGTGCAGAAGAATAGGTGGAAAAATTTACTCTTTTATATGCAGCTTTGCTGGCCAAATACTGCACGATTGGATGTGTAGGTCCTGACAAGGAATATTAAACTATTTTTATAATTTGTTCATGAGACCACTATAAAAACGGTTGCATGATTTATTGTTTTTTTTCCCCAATCTGAAAGGAGTAGTTTTGTATTTTTTTTCTGCTGCAATCCTTCTTTCTTGCAAGGTTTTCCTGACAGCAGGGGAGGCGTTGCAAACTCAGACTTTTCCCATTTAACACATCTTGCCCTTGCATGTATGTCTGTCTTCACTACAAGGAAATGTTGATGAGCTTGGCATTCAAGGTTTTGATTGAGGATGTGAGTTAGAAGACTTTTCTGCTTGTATTTGGTTTGGAAATCTGCTCATGCCTTTAGGCCATGTATACTTTAGAAAGAAAAAAAGGTGTGTGTTTAACGTTTGTTAAAGTGCTAGGGAAGTCGAAACCCCAACTGGCCTTAATACACATTGCCAAGGGTTGAATTAAACCCTAATACAGGTTTTGCCCTGTTGGTTAACATGTGTCACTGCTCTCCCCCATGCTTTATGAAAATCGGCTTATGACTATGCACAGGGCTCGACAAACCGTGGCGAAATCCACTCGCTGGCCCCGCACCATGCATGCGCGCACCACCGGTGAACGGGGCGACCGGCTGAAATCTACTCGCCACGGGCGAGTAGATAAACGGATTTGTCAAGCCCTGAATATGCATAACTGGAAGATGCTTTATGCAAAACAGTTCATGTAACATGTCATTTTTAAAGTTACAATCTGCTGAATCTGTATATCCTATATTTGTGCATGTATCATTCTTGTATGTGAAGTTAGGGATATGAAGTATAAATCTGGATTGAATTCTAAATGTGCTAATGAGGGCCATTAATGATATTTAAGGAACTTAATGGCTCAGTAGTCAAACCAATGATATATGAATGGTTTATTTTTTCCCTGTAAGCCCAGACTGTGTTTAGTCTTACAAAGACAAGTGATTACACCACCCGATACTGGAATCCATCTTGAATCTGGTTTTTTTCTATGGGGATGAAGAGACTGAACAAAGGGTTCTCACCCTGTGGGAAATTCTATTGAAGGAATGGAAAGCAATCAGCGCTTTGTCTTCAGCTGGCTTTTGAAATGGCCTCCCCACCCTAAGAGGATACATATGAAAAGACTTGGAAACAAAGAACTATAGGGAGAGAATGAAGGCAAAACTGCTGGGCACAGGTCAGAAAAAGATCAATTCTGACCTGAGATAAGAACAACTCTGTTTAGGGTAAAAATTTGCAAGTAACAAGTTTTTTGGGGTTTTTTTTAAGCTATTAGAATTAGCTGGCATATTTGTTTATTTTTGCTTAGTAACTTACTTTGATCCGTCTGTTTTCACTTGCAATCACTTACCTCTTACTTTTTATACTTAATAAAAACACTTCTGTTCGTTATCAAGTCCAGGGCAAATAACTGTTACCTGGGGGAGCAACCACTGTGCATCTCTCTCTCTCTCATTAATAAATGGGGGTAAACATTTTTATGAGCTTTCTCTGTGTAAAAGTTTTACACAGAGTAAGACTGATTTGGGATTTTGGTCCTCTGTGGGGTCTGTGTTCAAGGGTGTTGTCAAAGGCCATATAGCTGAGTCCTCCCAGAACTGAGTTGGTTCAGTGTCTGTGTTGCTCAGCTGGAGGGCGCTTACCCCAACTCTGTGCCTAGTCTGGGGAAGACCAGAGCTTCTGGTCCAGCAGGACAGGTTGGTAGGGAACCCTAGAGGGCAGTGGCTTGATTAGAACACCCGGGAGGGACAAGGACAATCATGATGGGATTTCTGTGATCCAACCCATCATAATATATATTAAACTTACAATGTGCCATGCATTCACTAAGGCAATGTGGCTGGAATATGGCCGCTACACTGACACACATGTAGTACATGCTGCTAAGATCTTATAAAAATCTAAAAACAGACTCAAATCACAACCCGATATCCCAATATCCCCAAATGTGGAAGAGGGTGTGAGGATGGGGAAGAGTTCAGAATCTGAACTCAGATTGCATTTTGCTCTCTTTATAACGGGCAGTGTCAACACTCCAGTCTGAAATCATCAGCTTCCCATAGGAATTATAAGCCTAATAGAGGTTCTCGGGAATTTTCTGTAAAAATGATATTGCAATGGAAAACGCAGGAAAATTTCAATTTTGCAGATTAAAAAAAAATTCTGTCACAAAAATCAAGCTACTATGTTTTGGGTCAATTTGATCCAATTCTAAATAGTTCTATTTGTTAAACTGGCCTAAAATATTTCATTCCAATAAGCTCAGTATTAAACTTCATCTGTGTAAATTGGGTGGGACCCTCACTGGTACGAATCTGCTACTATATATTGGAAAAGTGTCTATCTGTCCATCCATCCATCTGTCCAACAACTCCTCCAAAAACGCAAGCACTAGGACCACCAAATTCAGAACACAGCTTCCTCTTATAACTTAAAGCAAGGTAAGGATTTGGTTATGCTAGGATAATGGGATTGCTTCTCAAAAACCATACAGAAAAGAGACAGAATCACCAGGTAGTGAAAATGGGGAGGGCACCCCCAGCCAGCACCTAAGGGACTGCCTGCCCCTCCCTGTCCTTCTCCCTGCCCTGCAAACCCACCAAGAAACTTGATAACTACAGTGGGGCACTCAGATAAAACAGAATATGCTCTGAGGAGAAAGCCCAAAGCCTGCACCATAACACAGTTAAAACCATCTTTACCAGAGAAGTAGATTGCAGCACTGAACAAGAAACCCAAATATCTGCAAAGAACTTATTTCACCTTGCCACCCTAAATTGGAAACCATAGAAATGGTATCAACAAACAGCTATAAGCCACAACCGATGCATAGCATGCAGGCATATCTCCACTGCTACTCCAATAATAGACCTTTCAATACACATGGGTCCTGCTAGGGTTTGCAACCTTCCAGGTTTTGCCGAAAGTCCCCCAGAGGCTGCTGAAGCCAAATCAAGAGAATTTAAGAGGTGAAAGTATTGGGATAAGAAAGAATTAATAGGAGTCCGGTATGGCTATACCTTAGCGGTAAGGGGTCCGGCCGGCGTTGTCCTTTGAGCATGTTTTCCCTCTTTGTTCTTGCAGTCTGGAAAGATAAAGGGCATCTATACTTGCCAAAGCAGGTAGTATCCTTTCAGATGTATAAACATGCACTTTCCCTTCATCCTTGCAGCTTAGAACGATAGTTGCACTGAACAGTGTCGTCTTCATTTTGTCTTTCACTTGCTCGGTAAAAATATTGTCCGGGTCACACCCTTTGTAATCTCTGTAACCTGCGGACTCTGGAAGTTTGTAGTGTAGAAAAAAAAGTGTTGATTTAATTAGAAATTCTGTAAACTGTAATTAAGGGCAGGTATAACAATATGCATCCCCTGCCTGTTAATATTCATTGTAAAGAGTTGGCATTATTAAATAAGGATTATAGGGACGGGGGGATAGACGTGTGAATTGTGTTGAGGGTCCAAGGTGGAATGAGTATCTGCAATGAAGAGGTCTGCTTACCCCATCTGCTCCTGGGTCATCTGTTTCATCTCTCTCAGAAAGTGTAGTGGTGCAGAGGGGCTAGGGCAGACTCCCTGACTGCCCTGCCACACCACACACCCAGAAGCAGCTGACACATCCCTGTAGATCCTGTGGGGTGGGGAGGGGAAGTGGCTCCATGCTCTGCCCCTGCCCCCAGTGCTGACTCTGCAGCTCCCATTGGCTGCAACCACTTGCCCCCACCCTATGCTTCTGCAGGGAAGTGACAACTGCTTCCAGGGGCAGTGTGGGGCCAGGGAGCCCCCTCTATCGCCCCAAATCAATACCCCAGCCTGCAACCTCCTCCTGCATCCAAATTCCCCCTCATATCCTTCATCCCACACCCCAACCCCTTTCCCCAGCCTGGAGCCCCCTCCTGCATCGTTGAAAGAATCATGAAAGACAGGTTATTTTAAGAATGTAGGACTCTGCCAGCAGTTTAGGTATAGTTAAGGATGCCTCAATCTCTGGAAAGCATGTCATAGGGTTTGAAAACAAAGAAAATGCTGAGGTTTTTTTTTTTGAGAGCGCATTTGTTCCTAGAGCATTTTAATAGAGGTAAATTTAAAATGTATTAAAAATACAACTAATGAATTTGAAGTAGTTCATACTGTTGTGTATTGTGGCCGGGTCTCCCTGGCAGCAGGGTGGTCTAATGGTTAGGTCCCAGAATTAGCTGGCAGAAAAGGAGTGCAGAATCCTGCCATTGGTGCCCCGGTCTAGAAACTCCAGATCACTATAGGAGAATAGTCCTTAAGTTGGGGGCATGGCCCCAAGAGTCCAGATTTTCCCCTTCACTAGGTTTCTAGCAGGTTTCCCCCTTTTGTCCCAGAGGGTGGGGCTGGAGGCTTACATGCTCCCATGGCTGGCCAAGTGAACGGGCTTTGGTTCCTGGCCTGCAGAGAGCGGAACCACACTCCTGTCTCCTCGCTGGTCAGCCCCTAACTGAGCTAGGCTCCTTCCTTTTATCCTCCCTCCAGGCCTGGCTACAGGTAAAGCGGGGTGGGGCTAGCTGAGCCAAAATGCTTTGTTTAACTCCTGTGATGCCACTCTTCACTCCCTTATGCTGTATTATTTCTTATTTGTACTCCTTGTTATTATTTGTACTGTGGTAGCAGGCATGAGCTACCTAAATCAGGACTCCCTTGTGTTTGCTGCTATACAAACAAGAACAAAAAGATGGAGGCAGTGATCTCTTTTGTGCCTAACCCCCGCGTTTCTCAAACTGTGGGTCCTGACCCCCTGGGGGGTTGCGAGCAACTTAAAGGGGGGTCGCAGTATCACAAAGTTTGAGAACCCCCTGGCCTAACCTCATGTAGATTGTGTAAGCAGTAGCTTTTCTGATGGGGCTGGGATTAAAAGCAGCAGGCAATTCACCTGTGCGTGAACCTTAGCGCAAAGTCAGGACACATAATAATGTTCAAACCAACCCACTTGTAAGATGTAATTCTATTGTTAAGTTTGGCTGTATCTTGATGTTTATTTGCTATTATACGTGCCCTGTGGTAAATGACCCTAGACCAGAAGGAAATACTAACATTATTGTATCCGCTTGTGTGGGAACCTGTCCATGGCTAACATTGTATCCACTTATGAGAACGGAACGACAGGGAATGTTACCACACTTCCTTCACATGACACGCGCCCGGATCATTTACATTTATAATAAGTTTACCTCTGGTTGCTGCTTTTGTCATTAATAACCCTAGAATACCAATGGCAGCAAAGCGAATTGATTTGATATGTAAAACTGTATGAAGGCTAATGTTTTAGGCGATCTTAGCCTTGCCCTTTAGCTACACGCTTTTGTCTAAGTTGCTCAGCAGAGGAGGGACATGGGCTTCAAAGCATGGGGCAGTGTGTGCTGAACCATGAAAATCTACAGACACATGCTGAGCTAGGAAACTTTCTGGACTGTGTTTGGGTACATGGTAGCATGCTGGGAATGCTCCTTTCATCTCTGATTCATCTAAATGCATCGGGGGAGTGTCAGCCCCCTGAACAGAAGGCTTCAAAAGCCATTTTTTGGGAAACCCTGAGGAATTTATGAAGGGACTCTAAGGCAGGGGTGGTCAAAAACTGGCCCATGGGGCCAGATCTGCTCCTCAGGGTTAGCCCCTGGCGGGCCGCCACCACTATATTTACCTGTGCCTCTGGAGGCACAAGCAATCACGGCTCCCAGTGGCTGAGGATCGCCGTTCCCGGCCAATGTGAGTTGTGGGAAGTGGTGTCCCAGTCCGCACCACTTCCCGCCGCTCCTATTGCCTGGGAGCAGTGATCTGTGGTAAATGGGAGGTGTGATCGCCGGCACCTGCAGAGGCACAGGTAAATATATTGGCAGCGGCCTGCCAGGGGCTAACCCTGATGAACCGCTGCCATTTTGTTCCCCACCCCTGCTTTAAGAGCTTGTCTACAATACTGCTTAAGTTAATGTAAGTTACATCATTTGGAGGTGTGAAAACAATACCCCCTCCCCAGCAATGTAATTTATATTGAGTTAAAGCAATGACCACACTCTGCTATGTCAGTGGGAGATGGAGTTGCACTGTATGTAAGAGAGCAGCATGATTGCTCAGAACTCCAATATGTAGAAGGAGAAAAGCCTGCTGAGAGTCTATTGGTTAAGTTTAGCAGTGCTGTTGTGGTTGGTGTCTGCTACAGGCCGCCGGATCAGGTGGATGAGGTAGATGAGGCTTTCTTCAGACAACTGAGAGAAGCTTCCAGATCGCAGGCCCTGGTTCTCATGGGGGACTTTAATCACCCTGACATGTGTTGGGAGACCAATACAGCAGTATGCAGACAATCCAGGAAGTTTTTGGAGAATGTTGGGGATTCTTGGTACAAGTGCTGAAAGATCTGACCAGGGGCCATGCGCAGCTGGACCTGCTTCTCACAAACAGGGAGGAACTAATAGGGGTAGTAGAGGTGGGTGAAAACTTGGGAAGCAGTGATCATGAGATGGTAGATTTCAGGATCCTGACCAAAGGAAGATGCTAACATGAAGGGGAAAGGAGTCCAGGAGAGCTGGCAGTATTTTAAAGGAGCCTTATTGAAGGCACAGGAAGAAACCATCCCGATGCACAGCAAGAGAAGCAAATATGGTAGGAGACCGGATTGGCTTACCAGGGACATCCTTGGTGAAATTAAGCACAAAAAGGAAGCTTACAAAAAGTGGGAACTTGGACAGATGACTAGGGAGGTGTATAAATATATGGCTCGAGAATGCAGAGGAGTTATCAGGAAGGCGAAAGCCCAGTCGGAATTGCAACTAGCAAAGGATTTGAAGGGTAACAAGAAAGGTTTCTACAGGCATGTTAGCAAGAAGAGGGTGATCAGAGAGAGTGTGAGAACCTTACTGGATGAGGGAGGTAACCTAGTGACAGACGACGTGGGGAAAGCTGAAGTACTCAATGCTTTCTTTGCCTCTTTCTTTATGGACAAGGTCAGCTCCCAGACAAATGCACTAGATGACACAATATGGGAAGAAGGTGGACAGCCCTTGCTGGGGAAAGAACAGGTTAGGAACTATTTAGAAAAGCTAAACATACACAAATCCATGGGTCTGGATTTAATGCATCTGAGGGTACTGAGAGAGCTGGCAAATGTCATTGCGGAGCCTTTTGGTCATTGTCTTTGAAAAGTCATGGAGATCGGGAGAGATCCCGGATGATTGGAAAAAGGCAAATGTAGTGCCCATCTTTAAAAAAGGGAAGAAGGACAATCCAGGGGAACTACAGACCAGTCAGCCTTACCTCAGTCCCTGGAAAAATCATGGAGGGGATCCTCAAGGAATCTATTCTGAAGCCCTTGGAAGAGGGGAAAGTGATCAGGAATAGTCAATATGGATTCACAGAGGGCAAGTCATGCCTGACCAATCTGATTAGCTTCTATGATAAGGTAACTGGCTCTGTGGATATGGGAAAGTCAGTGGATGTGATATACCTTGAGTTTAGTAAAGCTTTTGATACGGTCTCCCACAATATTCTTGCCAGCAAGTTAAGGCAATATGGATTAGATAAATGGACTGTAACATGGATAGAAAGCAGGCTAGAAGGTTGGGCCCAGTGGGTAGTGATCAACAGTTCGATGTCAGGTTGGCAGTCGGTTTCTAGCAGAGTGCCCCAAGGATTGGTTCTAGGACCAATTTTGTTCAACATCTTTATTAATGAGTTGGATGAGGGGATGAATTGCACCCTCAGCAAGTTTGCAGATGACACTAAGCTAGGAGGAGAGGTAGATACGCTCAAGGGCAGAGATAGGGTCCAGAGTGACTTAGACAAATTGGAGGATTGGACCACAAGAAATCTGATGAGGTTCAACAAGGACAAGTGTAAAGTCCTGCACTTGGGATGGAAGAATCCCAAGCATTGTTACAGCCTGGGGACTGAATGGCTAAGTAGCAGTTCTGCAGAAAAGGACCTGGGGAATACAGTGGACGAGAAGCTGGATATGAGTCAACCATGTGCCCTTGGAGCCAAGAAGGCTAATGGCATATTAGGGTGCATTAGGAGGAGCATTGCCAGCAGATCTAGAGAAGTGATTATTTCCCTTTATTAGGCTCTGCTGAGGCCACATCTGGAGTAGTGTGTCCAGTTCTGGGCCCCCCCAACTACAGGAAGGATGTGGACGCATTGGAGAGGGTCCAGCGGAGGGCAACCAAAATGATTAGGGGGCTGGAGCATATGACTTATGAGGAGAGGCTGAGGGACTTGGGTCTGTTTAGTCTGCAGAAGAGAAGAGTGAGGGGGGATTTGATAGCAGCCTTCAACTTCCTGAAGGGAGGTTCCAAAGAGGATGGAGAAAGGCTGTTCACAGTAGTGATGGATGGCAGAACAAGGAGCAATGGTCTCAAGTTACAGTGGGGGAGGTCTAGGTTGGATATTAGGAAAAACTATTTCACTAGGAGGGTGGTGAAGCACTGGAATGGGTTACCTAGGGAAGCGGTGGAATCTCCATCCCTAGAGGTTTTTAAGTCTCGGCTTGACTTAGTTGGGATTTGTCCTGCCTTGGGGAGGGGGCTGGACTTGATGACCGCCTGAGGTCTCTTCCAGCTCTATGATTCTCCCATCAGCTTCGTGAGTCTTATCAGAGGTGCCACACTGTGCAGCTGCACCAATGTAGCATATTGCTGCAGACTAAGAGATCAGACTTTTACACCTTGGTTAGTGTTTGGACTGTCCTCTAATCCAACTGTAATTTATTTTATCTGCTTTAACTTTTCAGTAACTGATTTATTTTTCTTGGCTATTGAATCCTTAGTGTTAATTTACTAGAGGAATTGATGACAGTGTTTTTGGTAAGATCCCAAGCATCTGGTGACCTGGGGTGAGTGACCAATCCTTTGGAGTTGGAAGAAGCTAATGTATGTGATTTTTGGTTTTGATAATCTTCTGCAAGAACATTCAATTTGTCTGGATGCTACAGAAAAGCTAGAGTCTGTGACTTCATGGTAGAACTAATTTAATCTAGTGACCCAGGAGAACACTTGTGTTACTGGTTTGGGGAAATTTAATGATAGAAACCAGGGCAAACACCCCAGACAGGTAATATAGTCTGTCAATCTGACCTGAATTTGGCACTCTTCACTGTAAATAAGGTAGAACAATAGAACTTTACCTACTGGCTCTGATGTGAAAATGTATTTTTTAATAGAACTAAAGAACAAATGTGTCACTGAGTTCCTAGCAACTCTTAACCAATACCTCTGAAAATGGTATGCTATACACTGGCCTGTTATTACTTTCCTACCCCTACCTCTCTTGGCCTCCAGGTTTCTGCAAATTTCTGCATTCTGGCACCAACTTCTAGTAGTGTGTGCTCCAAGATTTTCACTGAGTGATCAGCAAAGGGTCCTTTCCTCCGCAACCTGAGAGTCTGAGCTTTGCACTTAGTTTTCTCTCTTTAGAATGGCTCAACATTAGGCCATGAACCAAAATTATCTTATTAGTAGACAGAACAGTGGGCAGAGACTCAGGAGGCCTGGTTTTATATCTGGTTCTGCCACTGATCTACTTTATGATCTTGGGCAAGTCACTTTGACTCTCTTCTCTCCCCTGTCCTGTTTATTTAATCTTAGCTGATGCCATCACAATACCAAAAATATATATATTTGAACATAATGAATCTCACTGAGACTAGGAGTGACAAAAAGTCTAGCTTGCCAGGATAATATCTAGGGCTTAGCAAACATATCCAGGAAAGTCAATTTGCACAGCTCTTTATGGAGCTCCCTAAAAGAGACCCATTCCAAAGTCCTTGCTTCTGCTACCCAAAATTGCCCACAGCATTTAAGTTGTTGCAGGGCTATGCATTATACTCCTGTTCACCATTGTTTGTGCAGGGATGGCTGTCACAAAACAATGTCCTGCAAAGTACAGGGAGTTCCTGCAATGCACTGAATTCCTCTACTCAATCTTCCCATGCATTCCCAGAAAGGATCTGGTTCTACCGCCTTTCTGGGGCAGTTTGAGCACTGCAAGTGTTGGCCCATTCACGCCGCCCTTTAGAAACACAAACCTTTGCACAGAAAAATGATTATAAAAACGATGGACCACCTAGCTCTGTGTCTCATGGTCTCATCTATCAAAAACCACACACTCTGTATGAATATAGGAGCAGAATAATTATAAGTCTCTCTGAGAACTGCATTTCAGATGCCTTGGGAATCTGTCTGGGTTCATTGATTTTAATTTAATATCTGTAACCTTTCAGGTCACTCTGGAGATAAAAGAGGTGCACACTCCATTTCTAACAGTGAGGAACAAGGATCATTATCAATTTTGCTCAAATGGCTTAGCTCTGAATCAGTATCCTACATAGGAATTATTTTTGAATAACTTATGTTGGGGGGGGGGGGTGAGAGAAAACTTTGACTCTAGTTTTTCTTCCTTTCTCCAAATTTTTAATAAAGGACTGGGTAATCATGGTGGAAATAACTGAGCCGTTACCTAATGTTATAGGTTAATAATAGCCCCGAAGCCTAATAATAATTATTTCCAGTGTTTTTCACCAGTGCATCTCAAAGCACTTTACAAAGGAGGCCATCATCATTCACAGGTAGGGAAACTGAGGGATGAAGAAACAAGGTGATGGGCCCAAGGCCACACAGCAGGGGACCCAGGATTTGAACCCACTGTCTTTTAAGTCCCAAGCCAGTACGTTTTCCACTAGGAAACTGCCATCCTAAAATAGCAGGCTTCTTTCAGATCATCTTTGAATGGCGGATCAATGCTGAGCCTGGACACATGAGTTCCCTTTAAAATAAGACCCAGCTTGCAGCATGGAGGTCTCCAGAAATTTTTAAAGCTATTAAAAAAAAACCAAGGCCCCTTCTTGGGGCCAAAGTCTGATTCCTTCCCCATTCAAACGTCCTCACAGTCATCAGGTGGGACTAGCTGAAGTTAATCCGGGTCCCTATGCACAACCTCATAGGCAGGAGCGGCCCGGGGAGGGCTGCGGCAGCTGGCGCCCCAGGTGCAACGTGCGATCGGCGCCCCCGCCTGCACGGCCGACAATGGGTGACGTCATCATCGGGCGCCGTTGAAGGCAGCGCCCTAGGCAACGGCCGAGTCGGCCTATAGTCACAGGCCGCCCCTGCTCATAGAAGGCCCCTTCATCCTCACCCTACAGAGCACTCGTCTCGTTGCATCCCTGCCCCTGTTGCCTCCCCATATTTAGTGCGGTGGTGCCAAGGCTTCACCCCCCAGGAGCCTTTTGCCAGAGTGGACTATGAAAAGCCCAGCCTCTCTTTGGATAAGGGGGCCTCCCAGAGCCTTTTATGTAGGGGATGGTGCTGATGGTCTCCTGGAGATTGTGACTAAGGGATTTGGGGATCAGCCCCATCCCAGAGATTTCTGTTTAGGTGAGGGCACTTCCTGCTGAGTCCTTTGTTCAGGTGGCAGATATGGTTGCTAGGGGTCTGGTTTTCAACTGGAAAGTCTGGTCGGAAAGGGGACCTGTCACTGTTCAGTCAGTGCAACTGAGCAGACATCCAACGTCTGGGTGCTGTGGGCAGGGGAGCCACCAGGTCACATCACCTGTGCCAAACCTGCATAAGCCTAGACCACCTCCGAGCTGCATCAGGGGGCTACAGCTCCCAGATCCACAGGTGAGTCTACAGGGAGGGAGATGGACAAGGAGGGCCAGAGGCAGAGCAAATGCAGGGCCTCAGAAGAGGTTCCGGCACGCCTGCTGTAGTGTTTGGGTTTTTTAAATATTAAAGTTGGCAACAGGCCCAGCGTCCTTCTGTCTACTGAGGTGCAGGTTGGGAGGGGCCCATGTAGGCCTCCCTTGTTTCCCCTAGCACAGTGGTTCCCAACCTTTTCGATTAAAATTGTACGGCCCCCTTCCCAACAATATAGCTGTTTTCAAACAATAGAGCGACCCTGCCTTTCTCCGTTCTGGGGCAAGGGGAGCAGTGGGAAGTGGCTGACAGCATGGCCCTTGGCCCGTGCTGCTTCCTCAGCTCCCACCCTCTCTGTCCCCTGCCCATCCATGGAGGATAGAGTAAGGAGGCTCTCGCGGCCAAAGGCAGCTCCTGCCCCAGCACTTCGCCCTTGGCCAGGCATGGAGCCCTGGGGGAGAAAAAAAAAAAAGGAAAAGAAAAGTAAGGCTTGAGCCCACCACAGGACTGGGAGCGGGGAAGGAGCTGGAGCATAAACGACAATGCAGTTGGCAGCAGGAGGACAGATGGTCACGAACAGCGAGCCCCGGGCGAGAATCGCCTGGCAGAAAGTCCCAGTCACGCGGCGGGCCCAATCCTTACTTTTAAACTTTCTGCGAACTCCTACGGTACCGTCATAGACCACCAGGGATCCGTGGACCACAGATTGGGAACTAGGGTTGCCAGATACTTTCACAAAAAAATACAGAACATGGCAGGAAAAAATTTGGTTGAGCAAAAGGACCAAAGTTGTTGAGCAAAAAAAATTAACCAAACTGCACTTTTAAATCTCCCCACTACCCCTCCCCCTCCGGACGTGACAGGGAAACAATGTCCCAAGCAGCCTTCTGTCCAAGAAAAACAATCTGTTTTTTTGACTGGACAGAGGCCACAAATACCCGACTGTCCTAGCCAATACTGGACACCTGGCAACCCTTTTTGGGAACCTCTGCTGTAGTGTAACTGAAGGAGAAAGGCTAGAGGAAGCCACTGAGTTAGTGGTAGAGTAGGAAAACTTTCACACCAGTAATCTGTTTCTTACAGCATGAGGAAGCCACAAAGATGTCATTATATTCATATGTGAGTCCTCAAATCAGGCATGAGCCTGTTTACTGAAGACTTGCAGGGAAGAAGGCTTCAGTGGCTAACGAGGCCATATTAGAGGACAACACAACACCTTCCAGTCCCTGCCCTTGCTTGGTCCCTTTCATCCTCCATCCTTATACTTCTACTTAAATGCATGCAGGCTTGCTACCTTTCTCACATCATCACAGAAGCCCAGGCAGAGGTGGAAGGGGGATTCTCCAGGCAGAAAAAGTCTCGTTTTACCTCAACGTTGATTCATCACCATTGGTGTAAGAGAGTTGTTGACAGAAGAGGGCTAACAGTTTTCAGAACCCCGAGAAATCAATGTACTCGTCAATAGATGCATAATTTTTGTGATCTAGAATATCAATAGGTGTGGGTGTGGCTGAAGCTCCAGCTCTATAGAAGGAAAACAAATCCCTAGCAGGCGTACTTGATTTTTTGGCAGCAAAGGGATTCCTGGTTATTTCCTTCATTGCAAAGAATAACTTGGAGAAATGTGAAAGTGAGGAGGCAGCCAGCATGATTTTTATCTCTCTCTCGGTTTCATAAAACTGACACTATAAAAGTGTTAATCATAATGTTCTCCAGTCATGGATACTGTGATTTTTTTGCCCCAGCAGCCCAGCATACCTATAAAAAATTAAGTAATCATTCCACACACGCAGGAGCCAATACTCCTATACAAGAAAAAAATAAGCCTACTAGGGGTTGGGTTTTGTGAGGAGGCTGGGTTTTGTGTTCTCTCGGGTAGTTAGAAATATTGATAGTTTATGGATAGCAAAATGGCTGTGCTGAAAAACAAGCCACCAAACGTTGTTCATCAAAACTCTGTACTTTTGATAGGCATTTTTAGCAGCCAAAATAAAGGAGTTTAGAAAAGCCTAATACGTTTCAGGTATAAAAATACTCAGACGTGGATCTTCCAGCTGTCATAGAAATAGGCTCACTTCATAAAGCAGATTCTGTCTTCCCTCATCCATCCCATATCATCTGCCCATTACTGCTCAGATCTCCTGATCTGAAAACTAAGATCCTCCAGACCAATGGTGGTCCAAAGCCACAGTTTAAGAGCCAGTGACTTACAGTACTCTGTGTTTTTAGTAACTGCCCCATTATGCTAGGGGCTGTACAAAACGAATCATCCTTATTACTAGGAGCAATGCACAAGTAGCTGGGTGACAGTCTGTCATCTGGGCTATGCAGGCTGTTAGACTAGATGAGCTAATGGCACTTTCTGGGTTGTTGTTTTTTGTTTTTTTTTTTTTTTTAAACAACTATGTTTGTTGAGAGACAGCCCCTACCATAAGACTACAGTCTGAAGCAGACAATTGTACAACTATAGAACAAATGGTGATCCTACTCATTACAAAATCAAAAGAGTCAGCCTCTTCCTCAAAAAAAAAAAAAAAAAAAAAAAAAAAAAACACACCCTATGCATTTTTAAAAAAAGCTAATGGAGTCTTTGCAGTTGCTTTGTGGGTTTTGAGCCTAGTGTCCACAGTTTTTCAAGCTTTTCTCTGCAACCACGAGTGCTAGAAACCTTTTTTCTAAATGAAATTTGATATTGAGTATTATTTGTCTCCAGGAATTAGGGCTTTATATAAAAGGCCAAATATTGCAAGGGTCAGTAAAAAATACAAGAGAGTTGCCAACCTTAGACAACACAATCCAAGAGACCTCAGATGTCCTGAGTCCTAGCTCAGTGCTTTAATCATATTCCCAGCCCCTTTTGCCTCTTGTATATAATAAACATTATTGCTGCCTCCCAATGAAAATGGCAGTAGAGTAAAAGATTCATAGCTCTGGATATGGCTACTTCAGATCTCCCCCTATCCCGTCCTGCAGCACAGAAGTCATTCTAAAGAGGTGTTGGTCCTGACAGATTCAAGGCCCTTGGAGGATGGAAGAACAGAATTCTAAGCTGGACCCATGTTGCAAGTCATGTTTACTGAATGCAGGAGGAAGCAGTGGGAAATTGTCTGGTCAGAAGTGGAGCATCTGAATGAGGAAAGAATCCCCTCCACTCATGCTATTTTCCCCTCACTCGGCTTCTTGCAAATTGCTAGGAACATTTGTCTACTTTCAATTGGGTAATAGTTCCAGACAGCCAGATTATGGGCCCAAGGAAAACTAGTGGAAGAAATACACAAAGGTAGTCCTGACTTCTACCAAGATCCTTATTTTCATGCAATACCAGTGTATCTTATTCTCTATAAGAAATAAAATTCAAGTCTCAGAAGAGTCAGCCAAATCCTTCACTCAAGCCACTTATTGTTCATTCCCCATGACAGACGCCTTTTTCATTTCTCTCCCTCACACACAGACAGTATTGTAATGTAAATCCATAAGCACAAATTCTGCACTGGATTAAATGCTGTCCAATTTCACTGCGGGCAATGGGATTGCACAAGGTGTAAACAACAGTACATCTTGGCAAAGCATGTTTTGAAAGCCCTCTCATTGCAGTTGTTAGAACAGTAAATGCCTGCTGGATGACACAATCCTGAATTCCTAATGGGAAGTTTTATGTGTCTGGAATGAACGGATACGAAATAAAGCAAGATAAAAAAATAAACATGGTGGGGAACTTGAGAGTCTCTATTAATGATGTAACTAAAAAGGACCCCCAAAAAATCCAATATGCTATTGGTAATTATATGTCTAAATCTGTAAGAATTTGCCAAAAAGATGAAAGAAATCATCTTGTGTGTACAGTGACAGAGTCAAGAGAGAATCTTCGTTTGTCAAATGTCAGCAAATTCCATAAGACTCAGCAGAAATTCATACCCTCAGTGGCTGTAAACTGGCATGAACTAGAGTATACTAGCTGAGAAACTGGCTAAGATCATTTAAAGAGATCTGCCTTTACTAGATATTTCATTCTTCCCTATGTTTCCTGGGAATAATCACCAAGCATATTCTTTGTTTAAAATACACAGTACTATATAAATTTGAGTCTTTCATAATCTAAATTTCCTTAACAGTTGGGTGTGGGTCGGATCCAAAATCAATGGCAGGTCCTTTCATTCACTTCCATAGGCCTTATCTACTGTATATTTGAGAGTGTTTGTGTGTCCGTCTGTCCACGTGTGAGTCTGTTTATTCAACTCCTTCTAAATGGTAAGAGCTAGGATCACCACATGCAGCTTCCTCCTATCATAACTGAAAGCAAGGGCAGGGTTTGGTTGTGCCAGAACAATGGGATGTGCCTGGAATACGATTGTTTCTCATAACGTGAACAGGGAGGGGTCTGCTAGTAGGCGCAGTTATACTGTAGAATGACCACAGGGAGGTGGGTGCGTTGGTAAGAGACTGGTAAGCTGAGGGCAGGGCTCTGGAGGGTGCCAGCCATCGTACATGAGTAAGTCGCTGTCTGGGCAGCAGCATCCTCCTTGCCCTAGCCAGCCCCCAAGGTGCTGGCAGCTGGACAGCACGACGCCAGCTGCGCCAGCCAGCTCTAGGGAGCCTGAGGCCAGACATTGCAGCCCTGGCTAGCCCTGGTCAGCTGGTGGCCAGGCAACATGGACCCCACCACTCCAGCCAGCCCCGTGAATCAGCCAACCTTTTGCAATCCCCACCCCCTGCCTTGAGCCCCAACACACCTTCCAACTCTCTTCTTTGACTCCTACACTCTTGCCCTGACTCCTGCACCCCAAACTCTGCCCTGAGCTTCCAACCTCTGACTCCTGCACCTCCCACATCCCCAACCTGCTGTGTTGAGCCCTTCCTCATCCCCAATCATGAGTCCTTCACTCCCAAACTCCCCAGCCACCTGCCCTGAGCCGCCCACATCTACAAGTTCCTGCCCTGATCCCTGCCCGCCCACCTGCCCTGAGCCCAGCACCCTCCGCCCTCACTCCTGCATCTCCACCCCTGCCCTGAGCCTCCAATCTCTGACTCCTGCACCTCCCACCCCAGCCCCCTGCCCTGAGCCTCTCCTCAGCCCCCCACCCTGGCTCCTGAATCTCCCACATCCTCAGCCCCCTGTGCTAAGTCCCTCCTCATCCCCAATCCTGAGTCCTTCATCCTCCAATCACCCCCATCTCCTGCCCTGAACCCCTCACATTCCAAGGCCCCTGCCCTGACTCCTACATCCCCCTGAGCCCCTCCTTGATTACTTGAACAATGCCAGGTAAATGTGCTAGTGAACTTATACTCATCTGAAAGCAGCTGAAAAGTTCATGAGGCCTTTATGCTATGGCATGAGAACAGTAGTCACTTTAGCCAGGAGCACTCCCTACCTCCTCTTTTTATTGAAAACAAAGCAGTCACTCAGCAAGCAAATCAGCAACACCACAAAGCCCAGATCCCATTGTCGCACATTGCTACTTTTAATGTTCCAAAGGAGTGATGCTGGCCTTGGTTCTCAGAACTTAATCCAATTTCTCTCTGGTACACATAACTCGATTTAAAACCCTTTTTACAGTGTGTTCTAGCTGCACTAGCCCAAGACCATAAATAAAGCTGCAAGCAGAACATACATCCTTAGCAAGAATGGCAATAAAAAGGTATTGTAGCCAGACTATGGCCCCATACAGAATGTGTAACAGGAACAGCGGGGCTATTAATTTCATTCAGCTGGGAAAATGGAGAGACCTGTTTCATCGGTCATCCCAATTCCTTTGCCAGTGAAAACGTAATCTCCAGTCTGAGCAGAATTAAGCAAATAATTGGCAACAAATAATTTAGGGAACAAATTTAGCCTCATTTCTGGCCACAAAGTGTCCAATAGCAGAGGACAGGCATTCAAAGTGATAAAGACTTGGAATTATACTCTTGGTCTCATAACTTTCTCTTTTTCCTTTGCTATGTGAGGCTTTCCTAACCTAGGAGCTTGACTGTTCATTGTGGTGTATTTTGTGTATCCATTTATTGCAGTGCCAAATGAGTTGAGAAAATGCCTGAAAAACACATGACCATTATGTTGTGGCAATATTGCATTGGTGTAAATGGTGCATGATTAGGGTCTTGGTGTTTAGAGTAGAAAAGACCTGGAGTTACTGCCAACTGCCTCAGGAACATAAGAAGGGCCATACTGGGTCAGACCAAAGGTCCATCTAGCCCAGTATCCTGTCTGCCAACAGTGGAGATACCCCAGGGAAAGTGAACAAAACAGGAAATCATCAAATGATCCCTCTTCTATCACCCATTCCCAGCCTCTGACAAACAGAGGCTAGGGACACCATCCCTACCCATCCCATTGATGGGCCTATCCTCCATGAATTTATCTAGTTCTTTTTTCAACCCTGTTCAAATCCTGTTCTTCACCACATCCTCTGGCAAGGAGTTCCACAGATTGACTGTGTGCTACATGAAGAAAAAACTTCCTTTTGTTTTATTATCTAGCCATGAAAGGGCACACTGGGACATTTCAGTGCAATTTGAACTTATATGATGCAAACAATGCTTGGTCTTTCTTTTCATCCAAACAGATTTCTGCAACTATTCACTATTTCAAATTCAATGTGTTTGTTAGTTTGAAAAGTACATTTAAGGTCAGATTCCCCAGAGAGTGTAATGGAGTACGACTCTATGGAAGTTGGTGGAATTATGCTGACTTAGACCAGCTAGGGTCTGCCCCCGGCAAGTCACCCATTATTGTTTCTTTGACCAAATCAGATGAATACACTCTAGAATCAGAATTCTGCTGGCAAGACCTATGCATAAAAGTTCAAAATTCATTTTCTGCAAATAGTCCCCCAGCCAATTAAAACACACACACACGTTGTGAATATTTACTAGAATAGGCTTGAAAAAGGGAACACAAAAGGGTTTCAAAGACATGTGAAGTGTCCATCCAGTTAAATATTTGCAGTTTGTTGTTGTTGTGCATTAATTTTGGTATCATTATTTTCCCCGTCTCTGATTCTCAATTAAAATGTGAGATTTTGATTTTTCCAAATATAGTATGAATGGCAATCTTCTGACAGATGAAAGACATGGAGAAAAAATATCAGCAAAGATGCAGTTGCCATAATTTCTCACTCTCCAAAGTTCGTTTAAAAAAACCCTATCAATTAAAAAAATTCCATTGGTGCTACAATGGTAATTTTTAACTGACACTTTTGCAATTAGTGACAGTATAAAAGACAATGCTTGTCATATTTTAAACATGTGCCAGGATTAAGGAGCCCATGGGTATTCAGAAAAATATACAACCCTTAGTATTAATCCACTTTTACTAATTAGTACTTGAAACACTATGTTAATTGAACTCACCAGCAGAAAATCAGAGTCATTGCTTGGAGGGGAGGCTTAGTCATGGAAGAGATAATTAGGGGTAGATTTTCAAAATGAAATGAATCATTTGGTAATTTCTTTTAAACTAGATTTTCCTGACATGGCTTTGAAATCCCTGCTAGTAATGAACCATTTTTGGATGGCACATTTATTAATTAGTCAGATGTAGGCATAGACAATTAGTAATGATATTGTTAAAATTACCATTTCACTCGTGGTTCTTATTCTTCACTGTTCATGTTTTTGCAGGACCAGAGGAACTATTAATCCATCTATCCCAGTGATCAATGACATATGTTCCTCTGGGCACACAAAAGAGATTGCTTTCCATATTCTTCCCTCACAGGCACATATCAAGCTCACTGTTTTGATTCCCCTGCCCCTCCAAAAAAATCACCTTTTAAAATTGTATCTATTTCAATGTCAATAAGAGTAATAAGACAACATCTCTTCAAAGCTAATACAATTAGTATTACAAGAGATCCCCAGTAGCATTAAAAAGATAATTCTACTAGGATTTTAAATTGGAAGCTCTCTGAAGTTAGTTATCTCGATGTTCAAAAAACCCCACAAAAACAACAACTTTTCCTTGTTTGTTGCAGTGAAGACAAAGTGACCCACTTAACTTTTGGCCAAAAGTTTTCACTTATTTTCCATTGTTCTAAACCTTACTCCAAAAAAAATCTCCCCACTCTGCTTTATATTTCATAATATAGCTCTGGAGTGGAATCATAGGTCATGCCCATTCACTTTTAAAGCAATACCAAACTTGGGCTGAAAATTAAACATCATTCTATACTTATACAAATTTAACCTACTCATATATAAATCTCCAATCTTCCCCTATGTAATCTGCATTTAATTCTTCTTTCCACCTTGCCACTGACCTCCTAAAACATCCCTCATGACTACCAGCCAAACACGATGTAAATTAAATGTCTTTTAGATACAATTGGAGTGGTAACCATTAGTTTCCAAAACATGCTAATGGATGCTCATCTCCCATAATGACATTCAAATAACAAGACAGCAAAATGACTCTCAGGTATTATACAATTTTATCATTCAACTATAGTAATAGTCACCTATCAAAGACATCCATCATCATAATTATGGCCATGAACCAGCAAAGAATACTTGACTATGTGCTTGACTATCAACATGCTATTATAGTCAATAGCATTACTTACATGCTTAATGGTAGGCATATGCTTTGGTGCTTTGCCACTGTAGCGGGGTGGTCACCCTGTTCCAGGCATTAAAAAAAAAAAGGTTAAAACAGCCCCGGGAGAGGGCTGTAGCTAGGGACCAATCACAAGAGGCCTTATGGCAGCCAGTCAGAGCCCAGGAGGGCTGTATAACAGAGATGATTGGCCAGGCTAAGCAAACTTTCACTCCAGCCCTGGGGGGAGAAGAGCTTAGCTGCCTGCTAGCCAGGGTACCAAGGACAGAGCAATGCTGGGGAAAGGCAGGGTGAGCCAGGGGCACTCCAGTCTGAAGCCCTGTGACCGTAGGGATACTAGAGCTGCAGGGAGGCAGCCAGGGCAGAAGAAGGCAGCAGATCCACACCCCCTTGCCTATGATAAGTGGCCAAGTGATGTATGATAAGTGGCCCAAGGGGCTAGATGATGACTAGCAGTAGGGTCACTGAGGCAAGGGGGGCCATAGGGAGTTGGAGGGTCCCTGAGGGGGAGGATCCCAGAGTGTGGGGACACTGCGGCAGGGTGGTACCCAGAGGGGAGGGCACTACAGTCTGGGGGGATGTGGATCCTAACGCGAGGCGGCAGAGACAATTCACAGGGAACAGCAGGCATGACACCGGCTGGAAGGGGGCTCTCCAGGGCTAAACTGAGCTAATTCCCGAGTGACCAGCATGAGATGCCGTTCCAGTGAGTTGCACCCTGCTACTGCCACCTTCCCTACCAATGTAAATATAATCCAAGTGTTTGATAATGGCCCTAGGGAAATAGATTTTTTTTTTGATGCTCATGATCAAAAGTCTGGGTAAACACTTTTCCCCAGCTCTAGCCCTTATGTTTGTCTCTCTTCAGGGTGAGACATGTGCTACGGATCCAGGGGTGAGAGAGCAAAGAATGCAGCTGTGCAGATAATTAGAATTGCTTTATCAGATTTTGCTTTCCATTTGCTGGAGACTTGGATGAAATCAATATTGCCAGAGCGGGAGCAAAGAGATTTTGTTTAACTAGAACTTCAGTACTTTGGCTCATTCACTGGGGTTTTGTTAGTGCTTGTGTTGACTTTGCAGGTTTCACTGGGGAGTGGGAGGATTGTGTATCCCAATTAAAGGGCTGAGTGTGCTGTTGTGTAGTGTAGAGTCTTCATAAAGCATCAGTTTTCGACATTTACAGCTGTATGCCCCAGTAGTTATAAACTTACTGCCACTATCCTTTTTCCCGCAGGCTCGTGGGACTCATGCCAATGTGATGGTTTGTCCCAGATGCCAACTATGAGACTGCAATAAACATTAAAAAGTAACCACTTCCCTGTTCACACAGGTGGATCGGAGCTTTATGGGTTTTCCAAGGTGACCACTGAAACACACCAGCTATCTTCCTGGCAACATGGAGTTGACTGTTCCAGACAGAATTCATTTCATAACATGTATTTGTCAACAGATATGATCAGAATGATTAGCGGCACAGAAAAAGCATTTCCTGCCCTGCTGTCTGTATGCCCCAATCACAGGACTAATTGAAGGGACCAATGAATAGTCTCAATAACACATTGCCCTTCTGTTACGTATAAATTTCTATCCAGAATTGGTAGTTTAAGCAAAGAAAAAAAACCAGACTTGTAATCTGCTTCAAGACTTTTTCATTAGTTCTCTCAATTAACTCACAAATCTCCTTGAGGGGTTAATAGATATTTGAATTTATTACTATTCTTTCACCTACATTTTGCTTTCTGCAAGAAACTGAAATTTTATTAAGTCCTATATATTCAGTGATGAAAAGAAATCGATGCTTCTAGCATGTGGTTTGCAAAAGAATTTAAAGCTCTTTAAGCCTATTTGTCCATTTGTTTTTCTTCCTTATGAAAAATGGTACTCTTGGTTCTACCAAACTCATGATAATTTAACATGTTTTAAACTTCAAAAACGTAAGAATATTTTAATGATCTAAAAAGTGTTCAACAACTGTTAGTATGATTATATTCAAATGAATCCAAGTCGATATAATGTTATTTTCCAGAACTATAAAGGAAGTTTCCTACATTATCTATCTGAAGTTTGGAAATCATGGGCACTGATAAACAACAAGGAGACTGGTATAGAGCTATGGGAATCATTTGATACGCTACCAATATGAGATTCAATACTGCCAAAGGTAAAGTCATACACCTCTGAGAACAAAGAAGGTAGGCCATGCTTAGAGGATGGGGAACTCTATCCTGGGAAGCAGTGATTCTGAAAAGGACTTAGAGGTCATGGTGGATAATCAGCAGATACCCTGGCCACAAACAGCAAATACAATCTTCAGATGTAAAAAGGGAAATGTAAGTCGGTAGGTTATTTTACCTCTGCCTTTGGCACTGGTGTAACTACTGCTGGAATACTGCACCTGTCCCGGTGTCCATTATTAGAAAGGATATTAATAAATTGGAGGGGTTTCAGAGACGAGCCACAAGAATCAAGGCTCGGGAGACAGGATGTCTAGTGGAAAAACTCAAGGAGCTAAGTCGGTTTCGCTTCACAAAGAGCAAGACAAGGAGTGACTTGATCATAGCCTAGTTACACCTACACGGGCAACAGAAATTCAGTAACAGAGGGCTGTTCAATCTAGCAGACCAGACAAAAGCCTATTAAGATCCAATGACTGGAAGTTGAAGCTAAAACTCAGACTGGACTCATTTTTAACAGAGGATAATTAATCACAGGGACAACTTACAAGAAGTGTGGCGGCGGCAGATTCTCCACCACTGATCATTTTAAAATCAAGAGTGGAGGTTTTTTCTAAAAGATGCATTAAATTTCAAATAAAAATTGAGACAAGGAAGCCCTATGGTCTGAGGGTGGTTTTTTTGGGGGGGAGGAAGGGGGGGGAAGAGGAGGAATCAGACTGAATGGTCATAATAATCCCATCTGGCCTTATCCCTGAATCTAGCTCAGAGCGCGGCGGCGGTGTGAGCCAACCTGTGGGAGGCAGTACAGAGATGCTGTCCCAAACATAGTGCTTTTGCAAGCTTCTTTACCTACAACACAACCAAATCCAAGATACTAGAATTTTACTTCATGACAGGGATGGATCATTAGGTTCTGAAGCATCTGGCATTGGCCACTGTGAGACAGGCTACTGGGCTAGATGGAACATTGATCAGATCTAGTATGGATGAAGGCCTGTTGATTGGGGGGGGGGGGAGAGGGGGAGAGCAAAGGGGCATCTCACTGCCCCAGGCCCGGTGATTCGAAAGGAGCTGGGGCTTCTGGCTAGAGTTACCAGATGATTTCAAAAAAAATACCGGACACACTTGATCTCAGAAGGGAGAGATGGAGTGGGGCTGGCCGGGGGAAGGTTGGGGGAGGGAGGGGGAGCGGGGCTGGCTGGGAGGGAGTCAGGGGGGAGCGGGGCTGGCCTGGGCACATGCAGATCCCAGGGTGCTGCCCATCCCATGCATGGTCCCAGCGGGGTGCACGGACGAGTCTGGCCCCAGGGACTCCCTCCCGCCCTGGCCCCACCCCCCTCCTCTCTACTGTGTAGTTGCATACTGCCTGGCTGGTAGACACGCTTCATGCAGTGTGAGCATGTCTACCAGCCAGGCAGTACGCAACTACGTACTGATATTCATGATAATAAAACATACTTAATTTTCTTAATTTGTTTCCCGGACAGAAAACTCAAATACTGGTCTGTCGAGTTCAAAACTGGACACCTGGCAACCCTACTTCTGGCTGCCACCGCTACTGAGGCAACAGTGGTGTCCAGAGACCCTGAACCTTTAAATTGCTGCCGCAGCACGCTGGATAGCCCTAAGCACTGGGGGAGAGGGACAGCATGGTGTGCTCCGGGAGGTGCTGAGTGATGGCAGCCCTAGCCTCACCCCTTCTGGGAGCATGGAGCCCCCTTTCCGGCCTTGCCCAGGGGCCCAGCCTGGCTTTCAGCTCCCTGGTATGGATGTTCATATGTTATGTCCTTGTGATACATTTAATGGCCATCTTTTGCTTTTAATAAATCTGACTTGGATTCAGCTACTCCCTATTCAGCATAGCATTAAAACATGTCCTTACCAGCTTTGCTCAATTGGGGCCTAGGAGAGTCCTTCTACAACTGCATTTAATGAGTCAGTGTCATTTTCAAAGCTTCCCCTCAAAGTTCAGGATTAATTAGTAACAAAAAGAGATTAGGTGCAAGGGACCTAAACAAGGACACTGTGTCAGGAAAAAAAAAAAAAAAAAGAGCATAATGAAGACTGAAAAATGCCCTAATGAAAGCAGCTGTTCATTAGAAAAGCAAAAGGAAGCTGTTGATAAGGAAGACAACTTGCTGCTCTAATCTTTCTAAAATGACACCCTTTAGCAAGAGAAAAAGAGAAGGCAGAAAAGGGTAATTTTTTTGTGTGAAGTCAAGGAAATTAAAAGCAGTTATAAAAAAAAAAAAAACCAGAATTTTCCCCCATAGTGCTGTCCTACATCTGTGTATTAATTCCACTTACTTTGCTGGCTGCTTTACCTCATCCTGACAGGGTAAGATGGATTCAGAGCAGCTGGCAAAAAAATGCCTTCTCCCCACCTCACGTCAACTTATCAGATTGTCAGCCTCCACTGACGGTAGGTGTCAGGACAAAGGGACACACATTCTGGAAACTTTTGTTTAATATCATTGGAATGAGTCAACTCCAGTCGTACCATGTTAAAATCCAATATTAGTGAGCAGGTATTCCATGCAGATTTGCTCTGCACCCCTTGCAGATTGAGGCACAAGTCTTTCAACATCCTTGGCTTCCCCCCCCCCCTTTTGTTAAGTCATCTGTACATTCAGAAAGAGAATGATGACTTCTTCCCCCCCCAAGTTTTTTTTGCAGTTTTAAGAACTAGGTTGGAATCAGAGCATAGGTTATGTTTCTGCGAAACTATATAATTACATCAAACCAAAGAAAGGCTATTTCTCAGAAAGCTGCATCCTAGCTATATGGTTTGAGGTGTTAGAGATGTGTTGGTCCCAGAATATTGGAAAGAAAGCGGATAAGCTATACTTTTTATTGGACTAACATCTGTTGCTGAAAGAGATAAGCTCTCAAACTTATACTTCATTTTCAGAATCCAAGCCGCCTGCTATTCAATGAGAACAGTTCATTTTGGCTATTTATTAATCACTAATCATTAGTCACATGGTATTTTTCTTTTCTTTCATTGGGTGAAATAATGTAAGAATGTAGTTAAACTATATATGCAAGACAACATATTCACCACCAGCCAATAATAAACCCAGTAATTGATTTTAAATTGATTGCTACATCTATAACACACACAGTCTTTTACCAACATGTATAGTGATGACTAGATTAATAAAGAATAGCACCAGTTGCATTAATTGTATATCCTTTTAGAATATCAATTTTGCATTTTAATTCTTAGAAAGTTTTACTGATCTTATGGTTTTAATAAATATGCTAGTGTAACCATCTGGGTATAGTGTATTGTCCCATCTAGTAGCACTGAGACCACATACAGAGAGAATAATGAATCTGCTCTATGCCCTTAGCTACAAGCTAGCTGGCTTTTAGCTCATGCATAAAGGCTCATGCACTAAGCTTCAGAGGGTCCAGATTTTACCTTGGATTGACATTGCCCCCTAGTGTAGACCTGGCCTGGATTTCAAACAATTTCTACTTTGTTTGAGAGTGCAAATCCCTCTGAAAACCAATGGGAACTGTGCTCTTAATATTCTTGGGAGGTTGTGGATATCTCGCCCATACAACATAATCACTGAAGAGTTAAAAAAAGAAAGACCACTGCATTTCTCTCATGTAAAACGCTTTGAGAGCTGTGAATGAAGAGCCCTATATAACAGCTAAGTAACATCATTACAGTTGTTGTTTATTGTTATGTTTTCTGCTGTATCTGCTGAAATTTGGCTCCTGTAATGAGATGCCCATATGGTGAAACAGATGTGCTGAGTCTATGGACACCAAGCGCTCAGGAATGAAAAAGTCCCCCTGGAAAGATTATTCCCAGAGTAAGAACAAGGAGCATCATGCTTCTGCTTCCCATAGGACATTATAAATCCACAGACGGATGACAGCAGAGTGTTAAAACTGAACCTGACATTTGATGGAGCCCTAACTAATGGGTGGAGATGTACATCTTTAAATAAATTCAGGGTAGTCCTATTTTTTAATCCGTAATCCTGTGTTCTCCCATTGACAAGGCGTAGGATATAAAGAATCTCACGTTGGTCCAACAACCAGGAACAGCCATAGCTAGAAGATACCAGAGTTGTAAAACAGCCAATTACAGCTCACTATAGGAGAAACTTGTCTAGCCATGTTAGCAAACCTGCTCCAATGTATGTTAACTGTTACAAAGCAAATACCCAGAAGTGTTGACTTATTCTCCTCTGCTCTATCTTTTCTTTTTGGACTAGTGTAATGCCAACAGGTCCCATAAGTTTTCAGAGGGATTTGTGCTCCTCAACTAAGTAGAAACTCTTTGAAATTCAAGCCAGGACTAACACTGGGGGGGCAGTGTTGAACTAAGGCATGCAACTCCAGCTACATGAATAGCGTAGTTGGAGTCAAAGTATCTTAATTCGACTTACTACGGTGCCCCCTACTGTGTGTGTGTGGGGGGCGGGGGGGGGGTTGATGGGAGAGTCTTTCATCGACTCTCCTTACTCTTCTCACTACAGTGGAGCATGGGGAGTTGACAGGAGTTTGGTCAGCAGTTGATTTAGAGGGCCTTTACTAGACCCACTAAATTGACCCTTGGGAAATCGATCCCTGCAGCAGGAAGTGTAGAGAAGGCTTTAGTTGATCCTGATTTACACTGTCAATCGGTGAGACATCTGTAGGCCATTTACACTGAGAGAGGTTGTCTACAAAATGAGACCAACACAAAAATCTCAAGTACATTTTTTAATTAAAAAAATTTCTACCTCCATCTGATTGGTCCAAGGGTTTTATTTGGCTAATGATAGAGACACAGAGACATGCTGTGGAATTCAAATCTGGACCCATCATCAGATTAGTCACCCCCATAAAATATTGTGGGCTCTCCAACTGCAGCACTGAATAGGGGTTTATATTATGGTCCATTCTGTGGGAGAAATTATGGTCCCAGTGAAGCTGATGGACATTCTGAATTTGGCTTGAAGAATGGATGCAATCTTACATTTCAGATATTTGAGACACAACCAGGAAATACAGAAAGTTATTGTTGGGTTGGTATTAAAGTGTCATAGAATTTCCCTTCCTTTTCTGTAGAATGCAGAAAGAAGGCTGAGTGATCGAACTTTGCTTGCCATTAATGTTTTAACTAGGGCTGTCAAGTGATTTAAAAATTTAATCATGGTTAATTGCGTGATTAATCATGTGCGCCTCCCTTTTGAAACGCTGCGGTGGTATTTCAATGGGGCAGCACTGCATGGAGCCCAGGATCAGCTGGAGTCCCCCGCTGACCCCGAACTCAATGCATCACTGCCCCTTGGAAGTGCCGCAGCAGCGTTTCCAAGGGGCAGCACAAGTGGAGCCAGGGATCAGCTAGGGACTCCAGCTGATCCCCGGATCTGCTGTTGCAAAGCCACTTTGAAGCGCCGGAGCGGCACTTCAAACGGGCTTTGCAACACGAAGCCGGGATCAGCTGGAGTCTCCAGCTGATCCCAGGCTCCGCTTGTGCTTCCCCTTTGAAGCGCCAGAGCAGCACTTCAAAGGGGCAGCGCAGCATTAACGCCTGCGATTAACACGTTAAAAAAAATTTATGCATTAATCCTGTCCTGCGTTAATTGCGGGCATTATTGCAGGTCAATTGAAAGATGTGGGTTAAAACTAGAGCTGCCAACCCTCAAAAATAAAAGTTTGGAGAAAAATTTTACATCAGATTCTTCAGGAAATATTTCTGAAAACTGACCCACAGAGCTATGGCATTTTTGTATTTTATAACAGAGATGAGTAAATCAGACAAGATCAGTACAGAGGTCAAACCATCTCATTTTCAAAGTAACCATGCCTGTGTTCCTCCCTCTTTTGTCTCTCAATGGTACCCTCTAGGTTTCAGGCTGCCAGCTGCCACCTCTCTTGGGAGGAGATCTGCATCTTTCCCTCCTGACTAGGAGTCTTAAAGTTGCATAAACTCCTTAAAGCTGATCTACCAAAAGGCCATCCATCACATGGGCTTTGCTTTCTCCCTGAGGGCTATGAATATAAATATGCAGACCATGAAAATGCTTCGACAAAATACCTCATGTAGCCTATCAATTTTAATGTTACAATCTGCTGGGTCTATTTTGGCACATGTATATAGTTAGAAATATGAAGTAGGAGACTGTTTAAAAGTTAAGTTGATTAATAAGTCATTAATGCTTCCAGGGGAGAGGGCGCCACTAATGGCTCTCATTAGCACACTTAAAATTATAAACATCCTTATGTGTCCTGTAAGTCCAAACGTTATTGGACTAGTAAGACATGTAACCATGCCACCTGGTACTGGGATTCCATTTTGACCCTGGTATTTTTTTCAGGAAAAGGAGGAAATGCAATACAAAAGATTCCCACCCTGAGGGAGAGTGTATTTAAGCAATGGGACATTATCAGCCTTTTGTCTTCAGCTGGCCTGCGGAACAGCCTGGCACAGGAGAATGCAAAGAGACCTGGAGACACAAGTCAGAGTAAAAGAGTTTCTCTGATGTGAAGATGAGGCCTGAACTAAGAAGAGCTCTTTAGGGTAAGAATTTGTGTGCAAGAAATTTTTAGTGAATTAGAACTAGCTGTGCATTTTCTCCTCCTTGTAATTTGGTAACTTCCTTTTCATCTGTTTTCACTTGCAATCACTTAAATCCTACTGTGTGTACACTTACTAAAAACACTCTTCTTTACTAACAGGCCCAGTGTAAATAATTGTTACCTGAGTTTACACAGCGAAAGACCGATTTATTTGGGGCTTTGATCCCTGGGAGGGCCTGGTGTTTTGGGTGCTGTGCCCTACAACTGCATCCTCTCAGAGCTGAAGTAGTTCAGTGTCCGCATTGTTCTTCCACTCTGTGCCTTGCCTGGGGGAGGATCTGGCCCAACAGAACTGCATGATGGTGGAGCCCCCAAGAAGAAAAAGGTGGACATCAGTGGAATGATCTGAACACCAGGGAACAATCCCAAAGGGACTTCTGTGACCACATTCCAACACACAAAGAAACTGCACAGGGTTGCAATATTTTTGGCAGATTATTTACAGACCAGAATCTCAACTGGTGAAAATTGCCATAGCCTTTGATTTCAATGGAAATACATTAGTTTACGTCAGAAGGAGCTGACCCACAGGCTTCAATGCAAAACTAAACAAAGTCCGGTTTCAATCATGTTATATACACCTTATAACAGTCATACTGGGTCAGAACAATTGTACACCTAGCCCTGTGTCCTGTCTTCTGCCACGGGCCAATGCCTGATGCTTCGGAGGGAATGAATGGAACAGAGAAATTATCTAGTGATCTATACCCTGTTGTTCAGTCCCAGCCTTTGGCAGTAAGAGGATTAGGGACACCCAGAGCATGGGGTTGCATCCCTGATCATCTTGTCTGATAGCTTTGATGGACCTACCCTTCCTGTAAGCTTGCCTAATTCTTTTTTTGAACCCACCTATACTTTTGTCCTTAACAATATCCCCTGGCAATGAGTTCCATAGGTTAACTATGCAATGTGCAAAGATGGGCTAAATTCCCATGGCTCTTTGAGGGGGTAGTGTTCACAATACTCTGTCCCAAAAATAATACAAACACAGGACAGTCAGCAAGAATCTAGCCGAAGTTCAATCCGGAGAAGTAGATTTTCTGCTCGTGGATGCGTCCACAGGCATTGAATCAGCTCAAGGAAGGTTTGCCTGATAGGCAATCTGGGATAATGGCCACACTCAGCTATGTGCTTACTCGAGTTAGAAAACACACGAGAGTACTAGAGATCCACAGGGATCAAAGGGTCTCCAACTCTCACTGAGGCCTTCTGCTTTCATGCAGTGTTTCAGGTATCCTGTTCCCTTTCAGTCTGCCCATCCAAACAGACAGATTTCACCCCATCATGGCTTCTTTTTCATATTGATTTTCACCTCAAAATTATATACAAATAGACCAACACTGAAGTTCTTGTGAAATCTCACCCACTATCAACCAACCTCCCTGTACAATCCTGAGGCAAGTAAGGGTTATTCTCCACTATCTTCCCTCTGATGGAGTCATTTTCGTTTGTGCGAATTTGTGTCCCATTTGGACTGGGTAGCATTTCATGCCCACTTTTCACAGGCGAAAATGAGTAGAGGAGCACAGTAGCGGTGAAACAGATACTCTAGATGAAATCCTGGAATCAATGGCAAAACGTCCATTGACCTCCACAGAGTCAGGAGTTCACCCTATATGATTTAATCAGGACTGTCTGCTGCCTTCCTTGCTGCACAGCTCCACCAAGGTCACGTTTGTTGAACTATGTGAGTGAAAGACAATGTTTCCTCATTCCAAATGCACCAGGGACAGCAGGTTTTCCCTCAGACAGCCTGTTGCTTTGCCAGAATACACTACTGGAGAAAAACTAACAAAATTCTACAGTTCAGTCACTTAAATGAAACCTCTCTGCAGAAACTACAGCCGAGGCAGAAACCTCCTAGAAGAGGATGAAGCAGTCCTACCTCACTGGAAATAGCTTCTCCCGGGATCATCTAGGAATCATGTCAATTTGCCTACGTGCTTCCTATTTAATAATTCATTGTTTTCCCAAAGGCACTATTTTTCACACCTCTGGAATCTTTTAAAACATTATTCTCCCTGATTTTAACGTCTGCCTGGGAGACTGAACAAAGCTCGTTATCTATAATGAGAAACACTGCCTTGCTTACGGCTAAGAGGCTCATTTTGCGGAAATGGAGAGATGACAAATGGCAAAACCTTTGCTAAATGGATAAATGCTCTGGCCCCTAAAGTCTTCTCTAAACGTACATCATATAAAGTGTTGCCTATAAAAATGAGATCCAGCACTCTGCAATCTACCTTGATAAGATATACACTCTTTATCTGTGAGACTTGCCATAATGTCCCCTCAGAATTGTGCAGATGGTTTGCTTTACAGATTTTTCTCTCTACGAGGAATTTTCATTTGCTTTCCTACACTTCCCTCCCCACCCCCCAACACACACACACACACTCACACACACACACACACACACACTCTCTCTCTCTCTGGTTGGGATCCAATGATAGTTTCATCTAGAGCATATGTATAATGATGAAATGTTGGAAATCAAAAGTATTCGAATACATAAGGCTGTTAAGCTATTTTCCCCTCGTGCTGTTGGTTTCATTTCCGGATATCTGCCTTTACCTCTCTAGCACTGCCTTTGCCAGATGCAGTGGAATGGTAAGCGAAAGGGATCTTATCTTGGCAGTCTGGAGATGTAGCCCCAGCCTGTTTTACCTCACAGATGACCTTCTCCAGCCTGACAAGGTGATTCGACTCAAAATGTCTCTTTCAGAAAAAGCAAAAATTCACACCAAACAAACATGGTTCAGTTTTCTGAATTCCAAGGTCAGCCCCATTTTCCTCCTTTTGTACATAGGAAACAACACGCCCAGCTAGGGTTGCCAGGTGTCTGCTTTTGAACCGGACAGTCCGGTATTTGAGCTTTCTGTCCGGGACACAAATTGAGAAAATACCGGACATATAAATGTCTGGTATTTTCTAATTAAGTAAGTTTTATTGTTATCATGAGTATCAGTACGTAGTTGCGTACTGCCTGGCTGGTAGACACGCTTACACTGCATGAGCATGTCTACCAGCCAGGCAGTATGCAACTATGCAGTAGAGGGGACGCGGGGCCGGGGAGGGATGGAATCCCGGGGGCTGGACTCACCCTTGTGCTCCACTGAGACCGTGCAAGGGACGGGCAGCGCCCTGAGATCTGAGTGCTCCCAGGCCAGCCCCACTTCCTGCCTGCCAGTTCCCCCACGGCAAGCCCTGCTCCTCCCAACCCCCTCCCACCCAGCACTGCTTCCCACCTGCTGGTTCCCTGCCCCCAATGTCCCACAGCCAGCCCCACTGCCCTCGACCTCCCAGCCAGCCCCACTCCCCCAACCCGCCTCCGGCCAGCCCCGCTTCCTGCCAGCCGGTTCCTTCCCCGCTCCCAGTCCTCCTGGTCAACCCTGCTTCCCACTGGCCGGTTCCTTCCCCTGATCTCCCCCGGCTAGCCCCGCTCCCCTCCCGGCCAGTCCCAACCCCCATCTGAGATTAAGTGTGTCCGGTATTTTTTTGAAGTCATCTGGTAACCTTACGCCCAGCCTCCGTAAGGGTACGTCTACACTGCAAGTTAAAATCCCAGCAAGCCACATGTAAGTTACACTCCCTTTACCAATTCCTTGAATCATCCCCTCCCCTTCTACCAATTATACTGTCTGCAGAAATGGTTATAAATAAATAAATACACACACACACACACACACACACAAATAAAATAGTCTTTTCCCCCGCAGGTTATACATGTGAGAGAGAGAGAAAAACAAACATGAATGAGAAAACAAAAGAATTTAAGGGAAAAACTAATCAGCTGGTGTATTTTTTCTTCCTTTTTGTAAAACTTTGTTCATAAAGGTTGCTTGCGGGTTGGTTTGTTTTCTTTTTTTCCTCCCAGCAGAAATTTTACCCCCCAAACCCATGTTTTAAATGAGAACATCCCACAAAAGAGAATTAATTCAGCAGGAGAGTCTGTCTTTAATGGTCTGAATGTCTTTAAAATAATACACTATTTTAGAATTGCATGAAGAATAGTGTTTATGTAAAACACTTTTGCTTCTACCAAGTACTTAAATTTGATAGGACCACAACGATTTCAAAATAAGCAAGAAATGACAAAGATCCGAGTCAGATCAAAGGTGTGAAATTACTTATTTTTAATCTTATCCTGATTTTCTGACTCTCTTGCAAGCAGGCTAGAAAATTAATATTTATCACATCTACTGTACTGCTAATTTGGAGATATATTTCAGAACTAAGTTGACCCTTAAAAGCTAACAACAAACATCAGCAAGGGGTACCGCTCTCAGAGGCTAGGAGTCTCACAAGTGTTTAAATGACATTGGCACGCAAGGCCCAAATTCATGATTTCAATGAGAGTTAGGTGTCGAAAGATATCTAGTCACCTAAGTGATTTAGGCCCAGAGCGTCAACCTCCCACTCCATTATATCACTGTTGAAAGACCCCCCCCCTATTAAAGTAGAATATATTAAAAACCATCAGGCCTCCAAATATTTGTTTGAATTTCATTTATGATCAGAACTGTCATCCTGGGCCTGATGTACTTAATAATTTTCTGACATCCTGTCCAGAGGATTGTGGGAAACAATGCCATTTCCATTGAGGAGTTGGCAAATACTTATGCACATGCTTAACTTTACTCAGGTGAGAAATTATACAGATGTCAAATTTGCCACGCTTTTCTGTTGGGAAGACAGAACCTTCCAAACAGCTACTAAAGATTTCATATAGCTCATCACTTGTTCACCTAGGTGCTGTAATTATGTCTGCTCTTTTGTTGATCTAAATGACTAAACCTTTTGTGAATATTCATAGAATCCTAGGCCTGGAAGAGACCTCAGGAGGTCAGAGTCCAACCTCTTGCCCAAGGCAGGACCAACCCCAACTAAATCATCCCAGCCAGCTCTTTGACAAGCCGGGACTCAGAAACCTCTAGGGATGGAGATTCCACCACCTCCCTAGGGAACCCATTCTAGTGCTTCCCCACCCTCCTAGTGAAATAGCTTTTCCCAATATTCAACCTACACCTCCCCCACTGCAACTTGAGACCATTGTTCCTTGTTCAGTCATCCCTCACTACTGAGAACAGCCTCTCTCCATCCTCTTTGGAACCTCCCTTCAGGTAGTTAAAGGCTGCTATCAAATCCCCCCTCACTCTTCTCTTTTGTAGACTAAATAAGCCCAAATCCATCAGCCTCTCCTCCTAAGGCATGTGTTCCAGCTCCAAAATATTCTGCAGGTTGTTTATGCACTATTTAAAAATGGCTACTTTGTCATTTCTATCCCTTATAAATATGACTATTAACACCTAGTAAATATCAGTAACAGGAAAACAGTCAGGAATTGTTACAGGTACTTAGCAGAACTGCCTATGGTGAGCCAGGAAGCAACTTTAGGGATAAAGCCATTTAGCTATGCTAGTAACATTCTTTGTTCAAAACTTTAAAAACAAATAGTCCTGCAGCACCTTAGAGAATAACAAAAAAATGTAGATGGGGTCTTGAGCTTTCATGGGCACAACCCACTTCTTCAGATGAATGGAGTTTAAGAGGTCCAGTTTTCAAATAAATTGAGAGACGGGGGGGGGGGGGGAGAAAGAGGAGGAAAAAGGGAAAAAAGGGGAAAATTGTCAGTGTCCATGTTAAATGAAGCTGCTATGATTACCTAGTATCCTTTGTTTGTTTTTTCATGTCATTAGCGGGCCACCCAGCCAATGTCTGTGTTTAGACTTCTGTTGCAGGAATCAAACTTGTAAATAAAATTAAGTTCTGTAGCTTCCTTGTCGAGCTGGCTTTTGACATTGGTTTGAAATAATTCTGTGACTTTGAGATCCACCCTCTCTGTGCTATTTATTTGAAAACTGGACCCCTTAAACTCCATTCAGCTGAAGAAATAGGTTGTACCCATCATACCACCATCTACATTTTGTATTAGTCTCCAAGGTGCTGCAAGACTCTTTGTTGCTTTTTTTAACGTTTTTTCCAGTTATAGACTAACATGGCTACCCCTCTGAAATGTTTTAATTCTTTGTTCACTATGACATGCGAACTCCTTGTGCTGTGCTTCTGCACCCCCGTCACATGGTGTTTTCCAACAACAAGCTTTATGTTTCTTAAATAATTGGTGCAATCTGGTGTATTTCGAAGATTCAAATATAAAAACAAAACAAGTAAATTAAACAAAATAAAAATAGAAGAAAAATAAAAAATGGCTGTCCAGAAGTCACAAGCGCAAGTCATCTCTTTGATAGGGGCGATTTAACTGCATCTAAACAGAGAAGTAGTAACTTCATCAGAGCCAGGGACATTACTCCAGCCCTCCCTTTAGAATTCTAACAAGGGTCTTTTGAGAGCCACTTTTATTTATCATGTTGTTACATTTTTACTACATGGTAGCTGAAAAGTACAATTGCTTATCACAATTTTCCTATCCCTTTTTCTTGTCAGTTAAAAATGTTTTATTTTCTGTCTCTTCCAACACTGGGCACCTTCCTCTTATTAGAACACTGATGAAAAAAAAAAATCAGTCCGCAAAAGTAGTTTAATGAGCAATGGGAGGCTGGCTTCAAAGTGATAAACCTCAAAGATGGAAATAATTCCTTAATCTTTCAAAAAGACTTAGAAATGTGGGTCATACCCTTGAATAAACTTTTTGGAACCAAACCTTTAGAGAAAATCAGAATTTAATCTCCAAGTTACAGGGCTCTACATAAGTGATTCACATTTCAAAGGAATCCACATACATACCAATTTAGGCAACTCACTTTTTTTTTTTAAAAGCAAATTTACTCCACATTACTAACTTGACACATGCTTTGTTAATTGTTTACCAGTGTGCTGATTGCAAGGAGAGGCCATCTTAAGTTGAAGGTCAACCGTCATTTTAGGAAGTGGGGGGGAAAAAAAAAAAGTTATGTTCTGGTTTTGGATATATTTGTAAAAAAAAAAAATAATAATAATAATAATCTCACATGAGAAATACAAATTGTCTATGCCATGGCAAGCCCTGTAAGTTTATGTATTCTAATATCATAGCCCCAGACAGATACTGCAAATTGCAGTGTTTATTTATTCAGCTTCAAATATCTATTACATAAGAGTATCCATCCCAAACTCTGGGAGCCTTGACAAACTTTAAAATTGCTAAGGCCGTCAGCCAGATTCCCAGGGCTTGTCTGCATTTTGCAGTGGATTGATGCTGCAGCAATCACTCCACTGGTAGTCTGTTTATCATGTCTGCTTAGACACGATAAATCTATCTCCAAGAACTGTCCCGTCAACTCTGGTACTCCACCAGGATGAGAAGAGAAGCCAGAGTTGATGGGAGAGCAGCCCCTGCTGACCTTATAAGAACGGCTATACTGGGTCAGACTAAACGTCCCTCTAGCCCAGTATCCTGTCTGCCAACAGTGGCCAATACCAGATGCCCCAGAGGGAAGAATAACGAAGAGGTAATCCTCACACAATCCTTCCCCTGTCACCCACCTCCAAAGAAACAGAGGCTAGGGATACCATTCCTACTCATCCTGGCTAATAGACATTGATGGACCTAACCTCCATGAATCTATCTAGCTTTTTTTTTTTATCCCTGTGGGTAAAGTCTACACTACAGTGCTATTTCGAATTAACAATTCGAAATAGTTAATTCGAATTAAGCTAATTCGAAATAACACATCTATACACAAAAACTATTTCGAAATAGCGTTTTGCTGTTTCAAAATAGCGCGTCCACACTGAGTGGACCCTGAACCAAAGTTAAGGCTGGCCGGAACCAGTGCCGGCAGGGCATCAGGTTAGGACTTAGTGTGCGGGGCTGCTGCCTGAGGCTAACTGAGCTCCGTGCTTAAAGGGACCCTACCCCCACCCCGGACAGTTCTCAGGGTTCCCCGCTTGCTTGTCTACCTCGATGGGGGACAGCAAAGCAATCCTGTCTTGGAGTGCCCTGAGTGTCCGCAGTCGGGACACCACAGCACTCGGCCACATGGAGCCAGAGCTGCCCCTGGGCATGCCGGTGCATCTTGTGGGGTTGTTGCCATCAGCCCGGCTGCACTTGCTGCAGGCTGCCATCGGGGGCATCGGGGCTGTCAGGATCCAGGAGACCCCATGGGAGAGCGTCCACCCCGAGGAGCCCTCAGAGCCTCCCCGGTCCTCCCCACTGGGGGCTCATGCCCCATTCCTCTCTCACATCCTTCCACTTACCCCTCCCTAGCCCCCCTTTCTGATGTCAAATAAAAGACACGTATGTTCAAAAATAGAAACTGGGTTTATTGAACAAAACTGGGGGCAGGGGGATGAACCTCTGGGGAGACTGGGAAAAGGAGGTGGGAGAGGAAGAGAGAGGGTGGGAGAGGAAGGGGAAACCTGGGAGGAGGGAGCTGGAAGGGGGAAGCAAGGGGAAGAAGGGGGAGGGGAAGCTCAGGGTTGGGGTTCTCACCGGACCAACTTGACTTTCATGCTAACCTGCTCCTGGGTTCCCATGTGGCCTTTGGTGGCCAGGCTGGCAGCTATCCTGCCATAGACGGCCGCGTTCCCCTGTCTAGTGTGGAGATCATGGACGTTGGGGGCATCCCCCAAACCTGAATAAGGTCCATGATCTCCACCCTGGACCAGGAAGGCGCCCGCCTACTCCAGCCCCGTCAGGCTCCTGGGAGCTGGCAGACTGCTCCTGGGGAGCGGTGGAAGGCTGGCTGCCAGTGGCTTGCTGGCTCATGTTTTGGGGCCAGTGGGTCAGGGGACCCGATGGCCTCTGCTGGCTCTGGGTTGGCAGGCTTGGAGCTGACCCAGGCACTGTGGCCAGGGTCTACCCCTTTAATGGCTCCGGGGCTGGGGGAGAGGAGAGTAAGTTTTCCTGGTTGTGCCCAGAGTGGCCACCAGGGCTCCCTGGGAAGGGCTGGAGGCCCCCTATTTTGAATTAAGTGTCTACACAGCACTTAATTCGAAATAGCTATTTCAAATTTGGTGTTACTCCTCGTAGAATGAGGTTTACCAAATTCGAATTAAGGGCTCTATTACAATAGACACTATACAATTATAATAGACACTATTAAAGTTATTTCGGCTGTTATTTCACATTAACTTTGCAGTGTAGACATACCCTGTTACAGTTCTAGCCTTCACTGCATCCTCTGGCAAGGAGTTCCACAGGTTGACTGTGCACTGAGTGAAGAAAAACTTCCTTTGTTTGTTTTAAACCTATTGCCTATTAATTTCATTTGGTGACCCCTAGTTCTTACATTGTGGGAATAAGTAAATAATTTCTCCTTATTCACTTTTTCCGTACTAGTTATGATTTTATAGACCTCTGTCATAACCCTCCTTAGTCTCCTCTTTTCTAAGCTGAGAAGTCCAAATCTTTTTAATCTCTCTTCATATGGGACCCGTTCCAAACCCCTAATCATTTTTGTTACCCTTTTCTGAACCTTTTCCAATGTCAATATATCTTTGAGGTGAGGCGACCACATCTGTATGCAGTATTCAAGATGTGGGCGTCCATGGTTTTATACAGAGGCAATAAGATACGTTGTCTTATTCTCTCTCTCTTTTTTAATGACTCCTAACATTCTATTTGCTTTTTTGACTGCAGCTGCACACTGAGTGGACGTTTCAGAGAACTATCCACAATGACTCCAAGATCTTTCTCTTGAGTAGCTGTAACCAAATTAGCCCCCCAACATATTGTGCATATAGTTGGGATGATTTTTTCCCCCCAACATGCATTACTTTACATTTATCAAGACTATTTCATTTGTTGCCCAATCACTTAGTTTGATGAGGTCTTTTTGAAACTCTTCACAGTCTGCTTTAGTCTTAACTATCTTGAGCAGTTTGGTATCAGCTGCAAATCTGGCCACCTCACTGTTTACCCCTTTCTCTAGATCATTTATAAATAAGTTGAATAGGATGGGTCCCAGGACAGACCCTTGGGGGAACCCCAATAGTTAACTCTCTCCACTCAGAAAACTTACCATTTATTCCTACCCTTTGTTTCCTGTCTTTTAAGCAGTTATCAGTCCATGAAAGGACCTTCCCTCTTATCCCATGACAACTTAGATTTCCAGAAAGCCTTTGACAAAGTCCCTCACCAAAGGCTCTTAATTAAAGTAAGTATACTACATCCACTGGATCCCCCTTGTCCACATGTTTGTTGACCCCCCTCAGAGAACTCTAGCATGATTTACCTTTACAGAAACTATGTTGACTTTCCCCCAACAAATTACATTCATCCATGTATCTGACAATTTTATTCTTTACTATAGTTTCAACTAATTTGCCTGGTACTGACGTTAGACTTACCGGTCTGTAATGGCGAGGATCACCTCTAGAGCCCTTTTTAAATATTGGTGTCACATGAGCTTTCTTCCCATCATTAGGTACGGAAGCTGACTTAAAGGGTAGGTTACAAACCACAATTAATAGTTCTGCAATTTCCCGTTTGAGTTCTTTCAGAACTGTTGGGTGAATGACATCTGGTCCCGGTGACTTGTTATTGTTAAGTTTATAAAAATTTGTTCCAAAACCTCCTCTAATGACCCCCCAATCTGGGACAATTCCTCAGATTTGTCACCTAAAAAGAATGGCTCAGGTTTGGGACTCTCCCCAATATCCTCAGCTGTGAAGACTGACGCAAAGAATTCATTTAGCTTCTCCGCTATGACTTTATCATCTTTGAGGGCTCCTTTAGCATCTCGATCATCCAAGGGCCCCATTGGTTGTTTAGCCAGCTTCCTGCTTCTGATGTACTTAAACATTTCACTATTACTTTGAGTTTTGGGCTAGCTGTTCTTCAAACTCCTTTTTGGCTTTTCTTATTATATTTTTACATTTAATTTGACAAAGTTTATGGTCCTATTTTCCTCACTAGGATTTGACTTCCACTTTTAAAAAGTTATCTTTATCTGTCACTGCTTCTTTCACCTGGTTAAGCCAAGCCACAGTGGCACTTTTTTGGTTCTCTTACTGTGTTTTAAAATTTGCAGTATACATTTAAGTTGGGCCTCTGTTATGGTATCTGAAAAGTTTCCATGCAGCTTGCAGAGATTTCACTTTTGTCACTGTACCTTCTAATTTCTGTTTAACTAACTTCCTCCTTTTTTGTCTAGTTCCACTTTCTGAAATTAAATGCCACAGTGTTGGGCTGCTGAGGTGTTTTTTCCCCCACCACAGGGATGTTAAATTTTATTACATTATGGTCACTATTTCCTAGTGGTCCAGTTACATATACTTCTTGAACTAGATCCTGTGCTCCACTTAGGACTAATTCAAGAATAGCCTCTTCTCTCGTGGGTTATGGCACAGAAGAAACCGCAGTAAATATGCCAACTTCAACTATGCTATTTGCATAGCTGACGTTGTATAGTTTAGATCGATGGGGGAGAAGGGGAATTAGTGTAGACAAGATCTCAGTGACAATGCCATAGTGTAACAGTGCCTTAATATAACTTAGTTAACAACTAGAAGACTGCCCAAAGCCCTGGAACGAAGATCCTAATTAACAAGGCTGCTCACAGAGGGACGAACAAGGGTAAAACTTGAGTGTTGGAAGACTTGTGTGGGAGACACAACCTCTTTGTGGTCTAGTCTGACACTGTCAAATGAACACCCCAGGAATAACGGACCATCACAATCCTCACCACCTTCTCTTCAAGCGCATGTTTCTTTGACCTGCCTTCTCTAACTCCTAGCAACATGTATACTGAAGGAAAAAACAACACATCCTGCACCCGAAGCCCCTTATTCCTGGCCCCACCCCAGACTCCATACCCACAGCCAGAACCCTCACAGCCCTCCGGCATCCCAACTCCCAGAACTAGCCTGGTGAATGTGAGCGAGCGAGCAGTGGGTAAGGCCTCAGAGAAGGGGAAAGGACCTCAGATGAGGGACATAGCAAGGGTATTCCGGTTTTGTGTAAGTAGAAAGTTGAGAACTCTACTTCAGTATCAGAGCTGGCTGAGAAGAGATCCTAGGATGGCAGCGGTCACCCCTTTAGCCAGGTATTTTGCTACCCACTTCAATTATGGTGGGGCTCAAACAAGAAAGCAAAGTAATTTCAAGCTCCACTGAAAATAGGGACAAAAAAAACAAAACAAAAACAAAAAAACACCCCACTCACCACAAACACCACACCACACACCAAACCCACACACCAATGGTCTATAAATGGTTAAGGACAAGAAAAGTACAGAAAGAAGAAGTTTTACTTTCGAGTATAGACAACAACCAATAAAACAGGTTTGAATTTTAAAATGACTTGACAATGCAATTTGGAATGCACATTTCTTGACAACATTTTCTGTAAAATTGGATAGTTGGCTAAGAACTCCTAGAAAGAAAGGAGGAAGTCACCAGAACAGCCTCCTCAATGTGTCCTGGACACCTAAAGAAATACAAATTAGTCTCTAATTTCTTGTTAAAGAGAATGGGCTATCAGGTAATTTTATACAAGTTTAAGGCTGTTTTCTTAAAATAATGCATTTGTTTGATCATAAATATTTCCCAGAAACTTCCAAGAAACTTCTGGTGCTGACATGGACTTCTTAAAGGGCTATTGCATAAAACATGCTGCTTGAAGCAGAAATTAATTGCAAACGTTCAATGGGTAGGCTTAAAGCAGCGGTGGGGAACCTCAGGCCCAGGGGCCAGATGTGGCTCTCGGTGTGCCTGGAATTAGTCCCCATGGTTCAGGGATCCCCCCACACTGGGGAGCCTGTGCTGGCACTCTAGTCCCTGCTACTCACCCGCAGGGCTGGAACACACAAAGTCTACTAACCTGGGGGCCCCTAGGCTCTGGTGTGCAAGGGTGTGAGGAGTGTGTTTTCCTTCTCAGTCAGGGGCTTCTCACTTGGCTTCTCTCTTTGTGTGCAGCCCCTGACTGATTTTTTCTGTGGGTCAGCAGCCCCCCCAACCAAAAAAAGGTTCTCCACCCCTGGTTTAAAGGGTATACTGTCATTTCTAAAATTAAATCTTATGTAAGACAAACCAAGTGTGATAGGATAGATACCATATGCAAGAAGAACAAAAATGAAAGTATGTTTGGTTGAATAGACTCTTTCAAGTTTGTTTTTAAGTGAGTTCTGATCACCCCTAGCATCAGCAGTATCTTTCTCATACTCTTAAACAGATTACAGATCTTGAGTGAACTCATTGAGAGAAATGGGGGGAAAAAAAAAATCTTCATTAATAGTCTTGCATGCGTTTTAAAGAGCTGGTGGTTCATATTTTCTAATGAGACAGAAGAATGGGGAGGTAGCTTGATTCTGATGCCACTGTAGTCCAAACATATTAATTATCTCAGAAAGCAAAGAATGAGATCTACACCAAATGAGAAATTTGGAGCCACGTCCTGCAGTCCTTAAATAATATTATAGTGATGAAGCACATGTGCACCAGGTAAGACATTGCCCATTCAAAGGTCCCATTGACTTCAACAGGAATTGTTTGCCTCTCTGGGAATTTAGCTTCAGAAAGAACTACATGAAATTAAAGTCCAGCTGTAAATTCTCTCCATGTATCAATTCTTCACCCCACTGGATCTCATCTTCCTTTTTTTCTAGCGAGAACCTTATTCATCAAGGTACTTAAGCATACACCTCACAGCAAGCATGTGAGTTTGTGCCACTGAAGTCAAGCAGGTACTGTAAGTATTCTTGCTGAACTGCAGCACTAGGAGTTCATCCAAAGCCCACACACTCAATGAAAGATTCTCATTGATCGCAGTAGGCTTTGGATGAGGACCATAACATACCCAGTATTGTTTATGAAACTCTCTCGATTGTTGTATTGTTTTCTATACCATAGAATTTGAATTTGAATTAGTTATAGCTTGTCTCCAATGAATCCTCCAATTAGTCAGTGGCTATATGGTAGAACCCTAAACTTGTACTATCATGTCACAGAGTCTATGGACTGTGCTAAGAACTTTGCCATGATAATGTTATAAGAAAGTGAGTTGCTATCATTATTGCAAATCTGTTCTTTTGTTGATTCACATAAAACATTAATGCCTCACTCCCTATCTATTTTCCCCCAAAAAAACACATTTAAAAGGAGAAACAAAGCAAAGTCATGAACCTTGAATTCATGAGCAATTTTATGCTGGGCAATTAACAAGCAAAAACAAACAAAAATAAGAATCAACATAAATTTTAACCTTCTGTAAGATGATTATTGGGGTCTTTATTTTCAAGTTGAGTCATGGCCATGGTGCCAGACAGCATTACAAAGAACACTCCAGATTTTTAAAGTTAGTTACTCTCTGTTATGTGCAATACTTCTGTGTTCTGCCAAATTGTTGACGTGCAAACAATTTATTTGTGAGTGTAATACGGGCAGACCCCTGCCATCTGCAGGTGGAACCCAACCTGGGACCTCTAGAACTTAATGCCCGAGCCTTTACCACATGAACTGAAAACCAACTGATTATCAGGTAAGGTAGAAGAGCAGATGCCTTATACTCTCTGTAAGTGGTCCCAGTGTCACTAGATGGACAGTACACCACCACAATCAGACAGGGTGTGGGTTATGAGCCTATTCCCCAACATGTATGCATGAACACTTCATCTCTGTGTACAGTGCAGGAGTAAGAGAATCATAGAGCTGGAAGAGACCTCAGGAGGTCATCAAGTCCAGCCCCCTGCCCAAGGCAGGACCAATCCCAACTAAATCAAACTAGCCAGAGCTTTGTCAAGCCAAGACTTAAAAACCTCTAGGGATGGAGATTCCACCACCTCCCTAGGTAACCCATTCCAGTGCTTCACCACCCTCCTAGTGAAATAGTTTTTTCTAATATCCAACCTAGACCTCTCCCACTGGGGGGAGGAGGCTCTAGTCAGTGGTGGTGGGCAGAAGAGGAGCAGGCGAGCCGAGGGATGACAGGGGGAGCAAAGGGGGACTAAATTGGTCCCCCCCAGTGTGGTGCCCGGGGGCACCGCCTCGCTACTCCACTATGGTGATGTGAACATGATCCATTACTACATTCACTAATATCCTTCAACCATTTCATACAGGTTACTGGGCAATAACTGTGGCTGCACTCAACACCAACCTCAACCAGACTCTGAAAACAGCAGTGAAGGTTTCTGCCTCGCATCACCATTCCTTTGAGCGATCACATTCCTTTCCCTCCTCGAGGAGGAAAAAATGAACCAAACCTTTCCTCTCTCCCCCTTTTAATATAGGCTGTAAGTAAAAGGAACAAATATTTCCATCCAGACGTGGCTTCATATTTACAGTTTTCAGCAGCAGGAGGTAGCAAAATAAATAAGTGCATACTAGATCCGTCAGCTACCAAGCCTGTTAACAAGCACAGTATAGATTAGCTTCTTGCGCAAGAACTGTTTTGCGGAAGAGTTCTTGTGCAAAAAGTCTTCCACAAGAGCATGTCTACACTGGCATGTGCTTTTGCGAAAGAGCATCCATGGGAGTGTGGACACTCTCTTGCGCAAGAAACCTCTGATGGCCATTTTAACCATAGGGGCTTCTTGCGCAAGAAATTCATGTTGCCTGTCTACACTGGCCTCTTCTGGAAGAGCTCTTGCGCAAGAGGGCTTATTCCTCATGGGGAGAGGAATAACTCTTCCAGAAAAAGCCCTGTTTAAAATGCTATACTGTAAATTTACTTGCAAAAGAACGCGCGTACAGTGTAGACAGCAGGCAAGTTTTTGCGCAAGAAGGGCTGTTCTTGCACAAGAAGCTGCCAGTGTAGACATAGCCCAAGAGGAAATGGTCTGAAAGAAATCCCTACAAAGCAAGGCCTCTGAGCAACTGAATTTTCACACTGTCACTTCTGCTTCATGCACATGTAAGTGAAGTCCAATTGTCCCACAATAAAAAGCCTGACTACAGAACTGTTAGACTGCACGTATTTAGATAACATGGGTTCACATGGGCATTTGAAGATCATACTGCTTGAAATATTTCATTACATAGACTGGAGGAAATTAATGAGATTTTTTCCCATGCAGTTTCAGTCCTTACCATTTAGACGCTAATATATACATTTTTCATGCTGGCTTCTGGAATGAGCAGCCACTTGCCATCTTGCGAATCTTAATGGCATTCGAAGCATCCGCACTAGCAGTTCTTTAAAAGGTCATGAGATCACAAAGGAATTTGGACTCCAGGAGGGCCAATGGACTGAACTGGCATACAGCATGTGTTAAAGACAAACATAGTAGTCATATTTTCAATTTCTCAATACAGAGCCGATTAGAAAAATGGCCAAGGATGCCGATGCCCCACTAGAGCCCCAATGGATCCATGAGTCATAGGTTGAATTGTGAAAAACAGCTTGTATAATATTTTCCATTAATGTGTGGGAATCTCAATGCTACGTACAGTTTTTTGTTCATCCAACATATTGTTTTGAGCTGGGTAAAACCTTGCAATGTTTGGAGTTCAATAAAGATGTCACCTCACTCTTCTAGTAACATAAGTATAAGCTCCCCAGTCAAAAAATAGGTCTGCACCCACCTATTGTTTTGAATAGATGTCTGCGTGACCTCTCTTCCCACATAAATGGAGAATAGAGAGGGAAAGACAAAAAAAACTGGTATGAGCATCGAAATATGTGTTTTTGGGAAAAGCTAGACAGAGAGCTTTTGGGTCCGGTTTGGCTAAAGAGACTTGGGCGGGGGCGGGGAGGGGGGAAGAAGGGGCTGAAAGCCTTTTATTCTTTGTACCTTCAGAGACACAGGATTTGTACATTCCTGGCATTTATCTTGGGGGTCATCTTGTTTATTTATAAGCCACCACCAGTTTCTACTTCCAACTGGAACATGCCCAATGTCCTGAACTCTGACTAGCTGGACAGGTCAAAAAAAAGGACAATAGCATTTTAGACACAAGCGCACACAATATGGTTCTCTACGGTGGGGGTGGGAGATGTTGGACTACAGGGGCACTCGGCGGAGGGCACAAATGCTCTTCACACACTATTTCTCTGGGATAAGCTGCTTTAACCCGCATTTAGGGCTTCCAAGTCAACCGTCCCCCCCATGCGATTCCTGGGACGTATATACCTAAAAGATTCATCTCCTACATGCCCCAACAACACCCACTGCTGAAGGCAGAGTGGAGGCCATTTTGCATCAACATTATGAATTTTTCTTCCTCTTCAAGCCATCTCTAGTATTTATACTGAAACTATCCACCAGGCAAACATTTTAAAATACAGTCACTCGAGTCGTCACAAACCAGCTCAACAACAAACATTTGCTTTTCTCTCAGCACTTTCTTCTAGCTACAAATGACATTTGTGACGAGGTGCGGTCACAGAAGCCACTGCCACTTGCCTTTTTGCTCTCTGGGGGGTCTCACTGCCCAGTCCTGCTAGGCCAGCTCCCTGGTCTCCCCTAGCGAAGGCCCTGAGCTGACATCTCTGCTCCCCTCCCCACCCCCACAAAAACACTGAACCTCTACAGGTCCAAGGAGAGTGCAGATTTGGGCCCAGCTTCCCAGGATACTATTCCCATATGGGATCAAACCCCCCAATGAATTACTTGGGTAAACCCCCCTGTAGCTATAAAAGGAGGAATGTACCCACTGGTTGCCCCTCCCCGTAACAATTATTTACACTGGGTCTGATAAAATAACTTTTTTATTTTCTGAGTACAAGCAGTAGGATTTAAGTGGGTATCTGTGAGAACAGGCAGAGCAAAGTAGATTACAAACCAAAGGTAACAAACACGCTCAGCTAATTCTAACACTAAAATCCTCAGTACATACTCACTACCTACTCACCCTAAAATGGCTTTTTGTTCCAGCTGCACCTCCAAAACCAGGAACATTTCCACTTCCCCTGGGGTCTCTGGTTCACCCCGCTCGGGTGTGTCCAGCCAGCCCAAAGACAAAAGACTCCGACCTTCCTAGTCTTTTTAAAGCCTTCCCTTATTGCATGGGGAGTCACCTGCCTGCTCCCTGCCAACTGCTGCTAAGTTGTAAGGATAAAAGGCTATTTTCATAGGACTGCCCAGACTCTGAAGCCTCCCATGATGACTTTCATTCACACATTTAAAGCTCATGAAGTATTCCCTACTCCCTAGGTCTAATTTTACACACAAGAATGGCACATACACCAAGACAGATTAAGACGTGAAGATAGGTTGTTACATGAAGCAATATACTCAAAGCACCTTTGAGTTATATATACTGTGACAAAGTCCCTTGGTAGCTCCCTAGGGGTTCTGCACTTCTTGGCAGTTACTTGAGCGCCTCAGAGACTCATGGGCTGTGTCTACATTGGCATGATTTTGCGCAAAAGCACCCGCTTTTGCGCAAAAACATGCTGCCTGTCTACACTGGCGGGGAGTTCTTGCGCAAGAACACTGACGTTCTAATGTGTGAAATCAGTGCTTCTTGCACAAGAACTATGATGCTCCCACTCAGGAATAAGCCCTCTTGCACAACTGTTCTTGCGCAAGAGGCCAGTGTAGACAGGCAACATGAATTTCTTGTACAAGAAAGCCCGATGGTTAAAATGGCCATCAGAGCTTTCTTGCTCAAGAGAGCGTCTACACTGGCACGGATGCCTTTGCGCAAAAGCACATGCTAGTGTAGACACTCTCTTGCGCAAATACTTTAACGCAAAAACTCTTGCATTAAAATGATTTGCGCAAAATCTTGCCAATGTAGACGTAGCCATGGAGCCCCCCCTTTGTTGCCCTGGGATTTCCCCAGAGGCAAGGGTCCTTGCTTACCAAGTCATTCTCATCACAGGCCAGTCCTTGGAGTTCAGCCTTTGCTCTGCTCTGCACGCCTTCCAAAAACTCCCCCCTTGCTACCTGAGAGGAATCCTTTTATAGGAACCCTGGAGGCCTTAATTGGCAGCAGGTGCTTAATTAACCCCAGCTGCAAGCTGCCACCTAATTAGGCCTCTATTTGCTACCCTGGCTGCTGGGCTGTGTTCAGGTGAGGCTAATTTGAAAACAAGAAAACATTAACCCACCTCCCAATATGGCTGCCTTCTATAAGAGTTTTGCAGTTTGCAGGCTGTGGTCTGTCACAATATTTATGTCCATAAGTCCATTTCATAATGCATGGGGTGCGTGAACAACAACAACAACAACAACAACATTTCACTCCCCAAAGAGTGTTTCTCCATCTCCACTGGCATTACTGCCGATGCTGTACATACATGCATAAAATACATTAAATAAAAGCTACGCACATTTCACCAGGAAGATTAGAAATGTATTAACAGAGGGGGATAACCATGGTTACAAAACAGTGTTAGGGTAAAGATTTACTTTCACATTTCTAATAATGAACAGAATGACACATTTATGTGTGTCAACAATTTCAGTGCTGTAATTTTTCATAGTGTGTTCTCATCTACTGAGTGAATGTAGTCAACATGAAAATGAGAGACCAGTAAATAGAGTTATGTGAATTTTGTCTTTTTTTTTCAGGATGGAGAGATGGATGGGTTTGAAGATTTGGTGACACCAGATTGTTTTAGTAAATTTCAGGTCAATGTTTCAGAATTATTACTTCCAAAAGAATTGCTGAAAAAATGATAAAAATGTTTTGCTTTGACTTTTTTTTTTTTTAAAGAAATGTTTCAAGGTTTTGTTCCATTCAGAATGATTTTTCATTTCATAATTTCCTTTTATTTTATTATTTTAAAATTAAAAATAGGCTAGAACTCAAAATACAATAGTCAGTTCACCCTGAAACTTTGTTGTATCACTTGCTGAAGTTTCAAAAGTTTTGGGTTTTGGTTTGACCCAAATCAATTTGTGGAAATTGCCAACAAACCAACAAAAAAAATCTGATCTTTGTACATATGTACTAATAAGATTAGCAGGAATGGTGTGAGTTTCCTGAGAAAGCTTTGCCAATGATCACCAGTCCTAACCCATAACATGGTAGTCGAGGCCTGGGCTGACATTTTTGTCTACTTTTCTCCCCTCCCCCCGCCTCAACATGGAGCCATGAGCTAGGCTTAAGAAATCAAGACTTGTGGGACCCAGGGCTACAGCTGAACCCTTGCCTTCACCGCCACCCATGGCAGCGGGGTTCAGGTTCCAACTGCTTCCACAGGGGTCATGTATTAACTTTGTCAGAAGGGGGAAAGTGAGTCATAGGGCAATGAAGTTTGAGAAATCCATGTTCCACACAGGCAAAGGGGGACCAGATATGGTCAATAACAAACAACTCTGAAATAAGGAAAGGAGAAATTATTGATTTTCTGGCCCATGGACCTGGCTCTAGAAATCAAGCATGCCTTTGCAACAAGTTAAGAGTTAGTATCAGTTAATGATAGTACTTATGGCGTAGACTAAGTTACTGTATGCAAGGGGAGGGGGGAGAGGGAGGAGGAATGGAATCCTGTGTCTCTCCGAAAGCAATAGGAAACCTTCTACCAACTTCTATAGGGGCAGGCTGGATTGGATGAAAGGATGAAAACCACTTTTCCAGCTCTGTGCATAAGGCAAATATAGTCATTGACTTGAATGGAGTTAGAGAGATTTACGCTGACATAAATGAGCGCACAAATGGGCCAATAGAGCCCATTTCCATCACAATTTGGGATTCAGCGACTCCGAGACAGTTCATTTTGATGGTGAATGCAGACAGTGACATGGATTCCTAAAAAATGTGGGGACATAGATCCGGTCTCTCAGAATACATTAGCTCCCCTCAATCCCTTGTTAAGGTACTGCAATGTTTGGAAGGAACAGAGGATGGGGGACCTACTGGATCGATGTACTCACATAGGATATGCATGTTAGTGTGAATTCTCAGGGTCAATTCAGAAGCAAAATAGCCATAACCTATTAGTTGGACTGTTTAACGTTGAAATGATTCAGTTCTTTAGTGTAGACAAGTCTTGATGCCGTGTCTGAAGTAGAAAATTCTTTGCCAAACTGTGTTTATTTGGTTTAAACACAGGAGGACATGCACATAATCTGACCAAATCACAGTTGGACCAGTTTATCCTGACACGATCCACAACAATGTTTCAAATTACTTAAGGAAACTTAATTCCTCATCGCTCAGACTGAGAATATTGATCTGTCCTGGTGTTTTATTTTGCATCTTGCACCCTCCCACCCCCCAGAAAGGGGGGGGGTAAAAGTTACAGAGTACCCCCTTAACAGAAAACAGCTTCCTCCAGCCAAAAGCAGACTGAAATTTCAGATAGAACAAATATATTCCAAATCTTTAGCAGAAATAAGTGAGACACAACCGCCACCTCAGCCGTGGAGACAATAAGCAGATGGCTGGCTCCATGTAGTCACACATACCTGCTAAAATCAAGGTCCCAATGCAAACACAAGCACCCTAAGGTGTTAGGTAAACTGCTGAGCCCTTGCATTTGGATGATGTTATTTCTTTAAAAAGAGCCGTGGAAGGACATAATCCTTTTCCAATATGTTTGATGCAGAAAGTTTTGCATTTCCCCTCTACCACAATACTGACATTTCAAATGACAAGGAGCATTTCAGTACATAAGAATGGCCATACTGGCTCAGATCAAAGATCCATCTAGCCCAGTGTCTGCTTTTCCGACAGTGGTCAATCCCAAGTGCCCCAGAGGGAATGAACAGAGCAGGGAATCATATAGTGATCCCTCTCCTGTCACCCATTCCCAAAGTCTCACCAATAGAGTCTAGGGCAGTGGTGGGCAACCTGCAGCCCACTGGGGCTCCACCTGTGGCACAAGGATACCCTGTCTTCCCCCTGGCCCATGTGCCTCTCGTGCACTGGAGTCCCGCACATCCTACTCCTCCTCCCTCCCAGAACTTTTGGAGCACCATGAATCTGCTGATTTGTGCCCTGCACCCGTTCCTCCTCCACCTCCCTTCCCCAGTTGGAACACCATGAGTCAGCTGTTTGCAGCTGTTCAAACTCTTGGAGTGATGGGCAGGAGTGCAAATCAGGCATTTTGTGGTGCTCCAAAAGTGCTGGGGGGAGGAATCGTGGGGGTCCTAGTGCATGAAAGGCTCAGGTGGAGGTAGGGTGTCTGTGGGCTGCAGGGGGAGCCCCAGTGGGCCTCATGTTGCTGTGTCCCACTGAGATGAAGGAGTACCACTCATGCGGTCCACTCACTATTCTTGGTTACTCATCACTGGGCTATTCACACTATCACTGCCCATCCTGGCTAATAGCCCTTGGTGGACCGATCCTCCATGAATTTATTTAGCTCTTTATTGAACCCTGTTATAGCAATACAAACACATGGGAACACACAACCTATTCTCAAATTAAATATGTTCTGGCATAATTTCCCATTTTAACAATTTTTGGACATCTATAATTGTAACCCTGAGTTTTGTATTAAGCATTGAAATAATACAATAACAGACACACTAGAAATGCATGGACAGAGATCTGAAACTTGTGAAATGGACAGACACCATCCATTTCTAAGGGAGCCTAAAAAAACGTACATACCAACAAACTGGGAATAACTTGCATCTTCTTATAATCATCCCTGATCTGAACATCAATTTAAAATACCTAGGACAGCATTTGCTCTCAATTATACAGCATATATCTGCATCGTTTCCACCATGGTCAGTGTAGTTACTCTGGATTTATACCAGCATAGACTAGCAAAGAACAGAATTTGGCCTCTTTACATTAATTAAGCCTGAGGGCTTGTTTACACATAAAGCTCTGACCTAAAGCTGCATTTAAAATGGATTCCGTTAAGCAGGCGAAAAAGGTGACACGGACACTCTAAACACAATATCAATCTCACTTAGGCAGTGTTTGTTGTGAACATTTAGAGCCACTGTTTGGGATGAAGAGCAGAGAGTAAGGAGGTAAGAGTCTCTAGAAAGGGACTATAAAGATCCTGTGACATTTATCCTGACCACAACATTCTGAGTCTCTAATCTCTAGTGTTTGTACCATTTTAGCTTAAATTGATTAGGACAGTGCTTGAATTGAACTAAGTCGCTCTTGAGCTGACATACTATTACTAATTATTAATAAAAACAAGGTACAGGGTTTATACCTTCTCAACTAAATCAATTAAAATAATTAACTGAAACCAGTGCAACTTGTGAGGGTAAGGCCTTACTTATGAAGGGCACAGTCTTCACTCATAGATAACTCAAGTAAATATAACCCAGTTGTTGCAGTACCCAAATGCAAAGCAATTCGAGTGCACCCAGTAGTTCAGGACACAAGCTTCTGAGAGGTCATTTGCTCAGCAGCTTTAGCATGTCAAGGCCCTTGGCTCTAGAACTTGTTGGGCTGATGTGATACCAAAAATCTCTGTAGGTTAAACTACACAGCCAGTGCAACCTTGAGTCTCAGGGTACGTCCACACAGCAACATTATTTCGAAATAACTAGCATTATTTTGAAATAACTTAGTCCGCATCTACACAGCAGGTAGTTAAATTGGAAAAAATAGGGATTAATATGAAAGTAGAGAGGTGGATAAGCAACTGGTTAAAGGGGAGACTACAGCGGGTCATATTGAAAGGTGAACTGTCAGGTTGGAGGAAGGTTACTAGCGGAGTTCCTCAGGGATCAGTTTTGGGGCCAATTTTATTTAATCTTTTATTGCTGACCTTGGCACCAAAAGTGGAAGTGTCCTGATAAAATTTGCAGATGACACAAAGTTGGGAGGTATTGCCAATTCAGAAAAGGATCGGATATTATACAGGAAGATCTGGATGACCTTGTAAATTGGAGTGATAGCAATAGGATGAAATTTAATAGAGAGAAGTGTAAAGTTATGCATTTAGGGATTAATAACAAGAATTTTAGTTATAAGCTGGGGACACATCAGTTGGAAGTAACGGAGGAGGAGAAGGACCTCGGAGTCCTGGTTGATTATAGGATGACTATGAGCCGCCATTGTGACATGGCCGTGAAAAAGGCTAATACGGTCTTGGGATGTATTAGGCGAGATTTCCAGTAGGGATAAGGAGGTGTTAGTGCCGTTATACAAGGCATTGGTGAGACCCCATTTGGAATACTGTGTGCAGTTCTGGTCTCCCATGTTTAAGAAGGATGAATTCAAACTAGAACAGGTACAAAGGAGGGCCACTAGGATGATCCGAGGAATGGAAAACCTGTCTTATGAAAGGAGACTCAAGGAGCTTGGCTTGTTTACCTTAACCAAAAGAAGGCTGAGGGGGACATGATTGCACTCTTTAAATATATTAGAGGGATAAATACCAGGAGGGAGAGGAATTATTTAAGCTTAATACCAATGTGGACACAAGAACAAATGGATATAAGCTGGCTAGTAGGAAGTTTAGACTTGAGATTAGACGGTTTCTAACCATTAGAGGAGTGAGGTTCTGGAACGGCCTTCCTAGGGAAGTAGTGGGGCAAAAGAGCTATCTGGCTTCAAGATTAAACTAGATGGGTTTATGAAGGGGATGGTTTGATGAGATAACATGATCTTGGTAACTAATTGACCATTCATTATCAGTGGTAAATAGGTCAATGGAGGGATGATAGGAGTTACTATAGAGAACTTTCTGGGTGTCTGGCTGGTGAGTCTTGCCCACATGCTCAGGGTTTAGCTGATCGCCATATTTGGGGTCGGGAAGGAATTTTCCTCCAGGGTAGATTGGCAGAGGCCCTGGAGGTTTTTCGCCTTCCTCTGTAGCATGGGGTACAGATCACAGCTGGAGGATTCTCTGCATCTTGGGGTCTTCGAACTATTTGAAGGCTTCAATATCTGAGATATAGGTGAGAGGATTATTCTAGGAGAGGGTGGGTGAGATTCTGTGGCCTGCATTGTGCAGGGGGGTCAGACTAGATGATCATAATGGTCCCTTCTGACCTTAAAGTCTATGAGTCTATTTCAAAATAATGTCGAAATACTGTCAAGCTGGGAGGACTTCTTACTGCGACTCCTTTAACCCTCATTGTACGAGGAGTAAGGGAAGTCGGAGGAAGAGTGCTCTATTTCCAAATAAGTGCTGTGTAGATGCTCCAAAGTTTGAAATAAGCTCTTCCAAAATAAGCTACACAATTGATGTAGCTAAATTTACTTATTCGCTTATTTCGAGTTAAGCCCTGCTGTGTAGATGCACCCTCAGAGCCCTGGGGGCAGACTCAGGCTAGTGGTGGGGTGCTAAAAATAGCTGTGTAGCCATTGAGGGTTTGAAGCCTAGGGATGGGGGTCAGCTTGTGAGCCTAACCCACAATGTCTGAATTTAGTGCTGTAGTGTGAGCTGGAGTCTGGAGACTCAGGCTCCGAGGCCTAGTCTACAGTACCATGGGCTGTCAATCAAAGTTATGCAACTTTAGCGATGTGACTAACGTAGCTGAAGTTGACATCCTTAGATCTACTTACTGCTTTCACTGTGGTGAGTGGTGGCAGACACTTTTCCATCGCCTAGGTTTCTCATTCTGGTGGAGCACCAGAGTCGATGGAAAAGCGCTTGATGGTTGATTCATCACATCTATATTAGATACGATAAATTGACCATCTTGATCAATTGCTGCCCATTGATCCGGTGGCTAATGTGGACATGCTCTCTGTCTCGCTGCTTGCTATGTAGATGTACCCTGTCTGGTTACTGGCTCCACCCTTTTCTCCATAAACAAACATTGCAGAGCCAGATCCACAGCTCTTATCAATGGACACAGCTCCATCAAAGTTACAGAGCTGATGAGTTACGTCCATTGAAGCCAGGTGATCAGGTCCTTATCATGGAACTCAAAACAAAATTTACTGTGGAAAAGCGTGCACAACCAAAAATCTCCTATCCCCTTAGCCCTACAAAATGAGAAACAAGTACAACACTTTGCTTGGAAAGGAAAAGAAAAAGTGGGCCCAAAGTACGTGCACTGTATTTTGATTGTATTCAATGCATCCTTTCAGCTTGCTCTTGCTTTAATTATATTCCACAATTATCCATGCTAACACACACACTCATTCCCACCCAGCCTTTCCAAACTTTGATACGGAACATGATAGCGCACATACACATTCTGACTGGAATTTTCCAATAAGCCTCAAAGAATTTGATGCCAAATTCCCATTGACTTCCAGTAGGCATGGTCACCTAACCCTTAGGCCTAATTGAACATCCCAATCTCTATTGTTTATAATGTAGGGAGTCATTTTAATCAACTAAACACTGTTTATTTGTGTGCTATAGGTGGGGTTCTCATCATTCTGAGACACTAGTTTATATATTTTTTTAATGAAAACCTCTATCCTTTACACATTTTTCATGACTATTAGGCTATAGCCAATGGACAACAGCTGTGCTGTCATTTCAAAAAACTGTATTTACAAATTTGACAGAAATTGGATAACAGTTAATCATCATTTTGCATTAACTGTTGTTTGCAGTTGAACGTATCTGCTGTGCTCATAAATCTACTATCAACATCCTACTATGCTACTCATTTCAATGGAACCTTCTACAGGACTCTTCCCCTTTCCGCTTCCATTGCTAGACCATGGGTGGAGAATCTTTTTTTGGGTCAGGGGCTACTGACCCACAGAAAAAAAAAAAAAGAGACAGGGGCAGGGGCCACACACAAGTGAGAAGCAAAAAAAGAACAAAACCTCACTGATGTGACCTCTGACTGAGAAAAAGAAAGACACTCCTCACATTCCCCTCACACACGAGAGCCTGGGGGGTCCAAGCAGTAGATTTTGTGTGCTCCAACCCCATGGGGGGGGGGGGCGCAGCACAGTATTTGGAGCACCAGCGCTGGGCTACCCAATGCTTCAGGGGAGCCCTGAGCCAAAAGCGCCGGATCTGGGTAAGCTGGGGACCACAACCTGCCCCCGGGCCTTAGGTTCCCCACCCCTTGACTAGACTGAGGACTTGTCTACCCTTAAAACACTGCACCGCTGCAGCTGCGCCACTGTGGTATTTCAGTGAAGATGTTGTCTAAGCCAAACTAAATTTCCTAATGTGCCTTTGGAGCTGTCCCGAGGACACACCTAGGAAGCAACTCAGAATCTCAGCTTCTTACTTCCCTTAAGCGCGGGGAGGAGGGAAGGAAGTAGCTTATTTCCCCTCTCGTGAACGGACAGTTATACCGATTGGTATATGGGGTGAGTGCAGAGCCACATCTCCTTCTCACTCCAGACTCCTCTCTGTCCATTTGCTCACACTAAGGAGAGCCAAGAACCTGAACAGGCCTCTGGGCAAGGTGTGGGGGGCAACTCTGCACTCCTGGAAGGGGCGGAGCCTCAGAAAGGGGGCGGGGCTGCAGGCAGCCAATCCTCCGAGCCACCCAGAGTGCTGTGTGCCCTCCCCAACCCTCAGAGCTGCGCAGAGTAAACAGGGCGGTGCTCTGGTTGTGATTTCAAGGGCCTGGAGCTCTGGCCGCCACTGCTGCCTCTACTGTGGCTGGGATCCCCAGGCTCCTTTGAATCACTGGACCCCAGAGCAACTGGTCCCTTGGACTTCTCATTGGCAGGCCTGCTCACACTTCAGCAGTACCTGAATATCAGAGGTGCCACACCAGACCTAGACCCCAGATCTGGATAGGCTGAATAAGGGATGTTGGTGGAGGGTCTCATACCCTATGCTCCCCTGCTCAGCCAAGACAGAAAACGACACAGTCTAACTTATAAATGATTCTGCTGAAATACACCACAATGATGAGAGGCTAGAATACCACAGCTTGAGCACTTTTCATTGGCAATGAGGCCCTTACTAGGCCCGTGAGGGGGAAGCAATGGTGATATACAGTTAAACACTCTTTTATAGTTATTTCACTTTTTTCTATTTAGAGTTAATTTGCTTAACCTTTCACAGGGGACACTACAGAAGGGTTGACACAGCCAGATAACCAGCCACGTGACACCACAGTAGACAGTTCCTTTTTTCTTTTTCCCCTCCAAACTGGATTTTAATGGGGTGCACTGACACACAGCAAATTGAATAGTTTCTCCCCTTGAAGTTCCATGTTGAGGCAGGCACATGCCTCGTGGATTTTCGCAACTATTACAACCCCTGGTAGGAGAACAATCAAATGTCTTTCCTCTTACCTTGTAGGACGGATGGGATGGGCAGTTCTGTAAACACTGAAATCCCCAGTCTGTGCAGGGCTGCAGATGGAAATCAGATAGAAAAGGAAGCTTTAAAACTCATTAACGTTGAGTGTTCTACAGAAGAAGAGGTGAGAGAAATGCCCTATCTTGAGAGTCATAGAACAGCAAGAAGAAAATTACAGAATAGGGCATATTGCACCAGATCTGCCTGCTGACTGGTAGCAGGCAATTAAAAAAACCTGAGTACAGCACAGCAGTGGCACATTGGTTTATAATTATCTTATGGTGATGGGTAAAGATCCATGCTGATATTGTGATCTCAGAAGTTGGAGGAATGTTGAGGGAGGCATAGTAGGGCAGAGGGCAGTCCCCAAACGGAGTGAGGAAGAAGTGACACCCAGCCATGTTCTGCTCCAGTCTCACCCCCAGTCCTAAAAGAATTATTTTGTCCACTTCTTTTAAATTGCCAGTGAGTCAAACAATCCATTCTTTGCACAGATCTATTTCGGTCTTTGCTATCAGTCACCACCTCTTCTGTCCTGCTCTGTGGGGAGACTCCCTTAGGAATCACAATACACTTTTTTCATCTGTTCACTTCACAGAGTAGCTTCAATAAGCTACCTAGGTGCCATGGAGCGAGGATTAGGAAGACTAGGACTTGAACGGCAATTTGGCAACAACTATGCTGACAATTTTACAGGCCACCTTCATTGGCTCACCGGTGCAGTGAAAAATACAGCAAAGGGAGATGAAAATAAAAACACCCAAGTAGTCGGTAGGAAAGGGCCATGCTCAGGTCAGAATTCCACTTTACACAAGGCTTGTAAAAAGGAATTTTGGCTGCTAGACTAAAATCAACTTTCTAATATGCTTCTCACAGGCCGAACAATACATTCTACCAGGCAGGGCTGGGTTAAAACTTGCTGAGGCACTAAACTATATCAAGTCTAAGAGGCCCCATAGCATTACCAAAAATGTGTATCATTCTTACAGGCAGGACCATGAAAATAGAAATACTAAAGTTTCATATTTGCATACGTACCAATATATGGGGGAAGATACAAAAAATGCCAGTTTTTAGTTGTATTTAGAGGTCCCTCATAACCAGAGGTTCTAAGATGTAGATTACTTAGCTTGTGCATAAATCCAGCACCATCAGCAAAACATTTAATGAACAATCTACTTCCACATGAAAGCGAGGAAGATTGGGAGGAAATTCAGTGAACGGAAAGTTTTCTATGCCTGAAGTCTGGGCTTTAAGGAAGGCTCTTTGGAATTAGGTACCTTTGAAAAACCCAGATGAAAAAGGAACATTGGGCAAAATTGATTTGAGGCTTTAGAAGGAGAGGCAGTACATAATATACTATACAGTCTATCATTTTTTTCTTACATTACTGACAAGATCGTATCTAGGAGCCAGATCCTCAGCTAATATGAACTGACATAGCTATGGTCACGTCCCTCTCCCCATTCTTTATGAAAATTGGCTTATGAATATGCATAACTTGAAGACACTTTCTGCAAAAGGCATCATGTAGCATATCCATTTTAAAGTTACCACCTGTCAACTCTGTATATTTTGTGTGCATGTTTCATTCTTTTATATAAAGTTAGAAACATGAAACGTGGATCTGAATTTAATTATAAATCTGTTAATGAGGACCACCACTGATACTTTACAAACTTAATGGCTCAACAGTCAATCCAATGACCCATGAATGGGTTTATTTTTGCTGTGAGCCCAAACTGTGGTTGGTCCTAGAACGACATGTCACCATGCCACCTAGTACTGGAGTCCATCTTGAATCTAGTACTTTTCTATAGGGATGGAGAGACTGAACAAATGGTTCGCACCCTGGGGGAAAGTCTATTTAAGGAATGGAAAGCAATCAGGTTTTTGCCGTCAGCTAGACTTTGAAACTGCCTCATTCATCCTACGAGGACACACCCTGGTGCCAGATATCAGGTTGGTAGTACCTGTCAAAACTAACACCATCTCTTTGATGGTAAAAATCCCATCGAGTCTGAGTAGCTGCAAATATGGTAACAAGAGAGGGGTGGAGAATGCAACATTCCACTGGAAACCCTTTAACTTCACCGGACAAAACACTAGGAAATATATCCCATGGGGCAATCCTTCCTAGAACTAGCCCACCTAATGTCAACGTTTTGTTAGCTCAACAAGACAATGCATGTCACTTAAGTTTCACTTTATTAATGAAGGAGCCCATCAAATTGATGACCTAGTAGAGGTTATTTTTAACGGAAGGTCAAACAGCATTGTACTACTAACCTCATCCATATTTTAAAGAGGTCACTTAAGGCTATTGGTAATGAACCTAAGTGCAGATTGAACTGTTTTTGAAAAGTGCTTTCATTTCCTGTATGAAAAACCCCCTATAATTTCCTGGAGAAAAAGCCCGATAGATGTGCAAATGATTATATAGTTTCCTTAATATGCTTAACTCTATCATGACTCCTTACTCCCCTCCCCCTCCCTCTCCTTCTGAAATGATTCTCACTGTGGAACAGTATGATAAAAATGGGCCACTTGGATTTTTGGAAGATCAAATAACATATTTAAACATAACACACATACAGCAAAAAGGCATTTTACAGCTGAATTGATGGACCGGTAACATTCAATGTGTCCTGTGACTGACTTAGTTTGCTCCCCTTCATTGAAATTAAAAGTGGCAGGATCTATTTCAATTGCTTTGCGTACTCATAAATAATTTGTTTTCTTGATTCATTTTGCAAAAAGCTGCAGATACATTCTACAGTGAGAAACAAACACAGCTGTTTTCAGGTACTTGTGATTTGTGAGCTGAGTTCACTGGTCACGTTGAATGCTACTCAGATTAATCTTATTTTGTAGACCTCTCAAAATATTTCCAATTGTTATGCTCCAGTGGAAGGGAAAATACAGGCAAAATTTCATATAAATTATGCTACAGAATTGTCGTTCAAAGTCTCCCCATGGGCTAGGACCATGGACGAAGATTTATATAAGGATTAAACCATTTACAAACCTACTTTAAAAAAAAAAATCTGTAAAATTGGCTCTGCCATCCAATTACTAGAGGGTGTATTCTCCCATTGTACATATTGCTGGTCATGAATATAAGCCCATGGATCAGAGTAAGAATTACTCCTGATATATCTAAAAGAGCTGTAAGGTATTACAATAGAACAGGTCTAATCCTGTGTCTGGAATTGTTACTAATGACCAGTCTGAAAGAGTTGCTGTCAAAGGAGTTGACAGTGTTGCTTACAGGTAGCCCACTAGTTCACTTCAGGAAAGTCATTTTTTTAATAGAAGGGATGAAAACCCCAATATTCACTCCTTTTCTGTAAAGTTGTCAACCCTGTTAGGACAGTCTATGAATTACACAGGTTAAATTCTCAAGTCCAGATGGGCACAATATTAGATGGATTGAAATAGTAGAAAATGTGATGGTTTTCCACAACAGCTGATTTATTTCATTTTCTTTGGTTTCTGAATTTTTCACTACCTCACATTCTATCAAATCGGGAAGGGTGATCTTTCAATAGCAAGGCAATCTCATTTGTTTCTCCTGCTAACTTAGAAGTAGTTGATTACCGAAAGAACAAGCCTTGATGTGTTGATCACATTTATCTTTCTCCTTTCCCTTTTCACAGCTAGCTGCAATTGGGTTACTCGATCAGCTTTTTCCATGCTTGCTGGTCTCCAGCCATTCCATCTGTTCCCCTGGTCAAACAATGTGTATGCCAAACTAGCCACTCTTTCAGACTGGTTACTACTCCTGCCCTTTTAAGGGCAACCTGCGCAAAAAAAAAAAAAAATCCAGCTTGTCATCTAGCACCGTGATCTAGGTCTCCAGAAGGCAAGACCTGAAGACCGCTTTCCCCCTTTGTCCTTACTCATCCATTTAGTTCTCAGGAGCATGTACCAGGTTTCTGGTCTCTCTCCTGAGCTCAGTAAGAATACTTCTGCTGCTCGTTCCAGTTTAATTCAGAGCTTTCTTTCTCCTAGATGAGTTTCCTGCCTGGAGAGCACCGGCTTGGGGACACCAGTTTTCATTTGGAACACTTCCACCACAAGGCGGCAAATAGGGGGAGTTCGGTTTTCAGAGGCTGTGAGGATGCTTTACACTGGCCATTTTGAGTATTTTTATAGTGACTGAACACTTAACCTCCGACCCATTCCAGATCAAGTAAACAGCCCTTTAGAACAGTGTTTCTTAAACTGTGTTCCGTGGCACACCTGTGTGCCACAAGGCATTTGGAGGTGTGCTGTGGAGAATAGAGTTCAAAATGGCCACCCTTAAAGGGGCAGGTGACCTTTTTTGTTTGTATGTTTGTTGGTTTTTTTGCTCAACAACTTTTCCCAGGCTTTTTTTTTTTTTGGCTCAACAAAAAAATCATTGGTGTGCCGCATAAAAAAATTGTTTGGTGTTCCTCGGTCTTAAAAAGTTTAAGAAACACTGGATTAGAAGCTGATGATCCTCTAGCCGTGTGCATTTAAAGGCAGGGGTGAGGATATGAAAAAAATTGCAGTGTCTTTGCTATGCAGAGACTGTTAGGTCCCGGTCCCGCAATGTAAACTGGCTTCATTGGGGGTATAAGTGTCTGCCTGAGGGTTCTGTTTGTAGGATCCAGTTTGGACTCTCTGAAAAAGAGTCCATGTCTTTGCACAGCACCTACCACAATGAAGCCGAGAGGCTCACTGGGAGCTACATGTGCTACCATACTTCAACTCTACTAATATTAAACTTCCCTTTTTAAGGAGTTCCCTCGTGCAAAAGTCTGTGTTCACATGAAACTTAACTAATTGTTGCCAGCCTTCTAATATTCTCTTTATTTGATCATCAGTATTCATCTAATATTCTAGATCAGTATTAATCAATGTTCTATTTGATCATCTAATATTCTCTTTATTTGATCATCAGATCACTTCATCATCAGTAATATCATTTGAACTGCAGTCGCAACTCGAGGGCCCAAATCAGGGATGTGCGCCACACTGTGTTGGACATTATACATGAATGAAGACTGAGACAATCCTAGTCCCCAAGTAAAGTGACCCCCATCTTCCAATTATGTGCTACCAGGCTTGTAGAAAATGGTGTTATATCCAAAATGACAGCAAATTAAGGCTGCTTTCATAGCATTATTATGTACCCATATCCCTGATATTAACAGGCCTTCCATGCTACTCAACGTCCCTGCAGCCATTCTTGGCAGGAACAGGAGTAATAGAAATAAGGGAGGGTACATAGAATTAATGTTGAAATACTGCAACTGCAAACCTCTCTGTTGATGGTATATGTGAAAATGTGGTGTTATAATGGAAAATGTTGGGCAACCTTCACTTTTCAATATGCTGCCAACTCAACTCGATGTAGAAGAACTAACCAGAATGTCTTTTTCTGTGCATTACACAGAGTCTATAATCCCAGCAGCACAATCAAATAACATAATCAAGCTTTAGTACCAGGCAAGCTGGTGTGATGTAGATGCAACTTTGCCTCACACTAAGTCTGTGTGTAGAGGTGCCCTAAGTTTGTCTGAGATTCTTCCATAAGCAATAGCTGTAGTAAGATGAAGGCTTAACACATAAGCCCATGTAGCACAGGGCTGGTCTGAGGCTTAGCTAACAGACAAAACGTGGCTAATATAAAAAAGCTGTGAGCAAGAGGCAGGCCCCTGCTAACAGAACTTGGCATGAACAGGGTTGAGAGAGCAAGACACTAATTGGTAATAGGCCCAGGTGTAGAACAGTAATTGGTACTGGTCATAAATTGAAAGCACATAGTACCACCAGCTCATTAAAAAAAAGACCTCAGTACACATTCCCCACAGATACTGACCCAGGTTCAGGAAAGGGTCTAAAAATCGATGGATAGATGATCTAATCAAACCATGAGATACAGGGTGATGGGGGTATCTAAACAACGTCAGAAGATGGTAACCTGACAACATCAGAGGGTGGCAACATGACACATCAGCAGTGATGTGTAACTTGTTTGTACCTATATATAAAGTGGTGTCCGGGGGGAGAGAGAAGGGGCAGTCTTTGTATGACCTAGGGGGCAGTGGACATTTCCCATTGATTGAGTCATTCCATTGTTATGAAGTACTTATGTGTAGTGGTTCGGTAGTGTCTACTGACAACTATGATTATACTTTGCTTAACAATAAACCTGGTCGGGCACATTCGATCCTTATCTGATGTGTGGTCTTTGGGGGCTCTCTTGGGGTCTGCAGTGGAGACTAAGTGCACAAGTCGACACAGGCCACATCATTGAGCACACACACAAGCAGTCTTGTGGTTATCATCAACCGAGCCAGAGACCTATGAGGACACCTCAGCAGTAAATCCTGACCCCTCCTGACTAACTACAATAACCAAGGCCACATGAAAACTTTGAATTAAAGTTGCAGCCAAAAGACCTCGGGGAGAGGCACGTTTCAAAGACCATCTAAGCAAAATGTATTTTCATCCAAAACGTATTTTCTGTGTGAAACATAACACGTTTCCTTAGCAACAAGCATTTTCATGTCAAAGATGTGTTCTCTCAGCACTTATCCACTATGGATTATTTATCCCATTATCTCTAAGTGTTACAGGCTAACTAAAGGCATTTGTTATTGCTTTGGTTCCTACATTTGCATACATTTTTAACTCTTGATTATGCTATCAATGAGCACTATAACAGAGAGGAGTCCTGTGGCATCTTAAAGACTAACAGGTTTATTTAGGCATAAAGATTTTGTGGGTAATGACCACACCAGCAAGTTGCATCTGACTAAGGTTATTCCTCAGTATTTTTTACAGATACATGCCAACACAGCTAGCCCTCCAAAACTGTAATAGAGTCTCATGTTTTTAGTTACTGGAGGTAAGCTAATACATCTACATATACATGAAAATGGGTTAGAAAGCCCTGTAAAGTATGATGAATCTTTTTATAACTTTAGCAAAAGGTACAGATTCAGTTGGTGACCTCATAAGAGCTGTGCATCCTGTTATTATTTAAAAATGCTTGACAACCAGCTAAAAGCAGTCCATGTTATTTACAACATGAAATATTCATTTCACATTCAAGCAACTATTCATTTTACATTAGAGCAATATGTTTTGCAGTATATCTGTCCAAGTGATTGCAAATAAGTGCACAGCTAGTGGAAAGGTGCTTAGATAAATTCTCGACTGGGTCACATTTCTAATATACCCCACATACTATATTAGCTTGTGATCTCTCCTACCAAAAATGCTTAATCTGTAATGAACGAAGTGCCGGGCTCAGAACATTGTTTTACATTCATAATTGATGCAACAGGCCTAGAAGTGCCAGGGCTATGAATTACCAAGGTTTAAGATTCTAGGGCTCAGTCCTGACAGATTAAGTACTGCTCACCAACTTCCAATTCGCTGCGTGGGAAACTGTTTTCCTACCCTGCAGATACTTTTGAGATTTTGAACAAATTAACTGTCTCAAATTGAGACGAAACATTCAAACCTCAAAAAATCTGAAAAATCAAACCACTCCTTCAGATGCCAACCATTTCTAGTGAAGATTTTTATGCTAATTAACTCTCATCTCAACATTTAAAAAGTCATTTTAACCAGAAAAAAAAAAAAAGAGAAAGAATTTATCATTTAAAAGATGTTAAAATGGAACATTAAAACTTTTTCAACACAATTTTAAGTTAAGAAGTGTGTCAAAACCAGTCGTTCCCCCCCTATAATCGGATTCTTTTCACTGCCTGTGAAAAACACTCCAACAACCATTTCCACATTGGTCATTAAAGGAAATCAATTTAAACATTAGGTCTCTCTTCTGTCAACCCAGTGTGATTACACATACCAGAGATTATCATAACTGAGGATACAACGAGTCAGATTCAGCAATATATTCCAGCTGCTTTGGCAATACAAAGCACTGTAAACCCGGCAATAACATGCTCTTAAGATGGGCTTTCAGCTGCTTTGTGTTTCCAGAGTGGGGTAGAGCAGCTGGAGTGGTCTCATGGTCTCCCTTGGGCAGCATTTTCTATATTCAGTTTCTTTTCCCTATCCCAGTCCTTTAGTCCCAGTTCTGCAAAGTACTTTAGCACGGGCTTAATTGTGCCTCTGTGCTATTCAGCAAAGCACATTTCTTTAACTGACGCACATACATAAATCTCATTGAAGTCAAGGGGATGTACTTCAAGTTAAGCATATGAATAACTAATGTGCTAAGTTGGGTTGTTAATCAGTTTTCACCATTGTCAGCATGTGACATTTTTCCCCACACATACACCCTAACAAATAGGTAAAATACAGAGCACATTTGCTCCAAAAGGTTCTCTCCATTAAGAATTCTTATACATTGGTCTCAATCTACTTCACTAGAGCTTGCTAGAAAAATGCCCCCTTCCCAGTAGAAAATTTCACATTTTCAGGAAAAAAAAAAAAAAAGTCAAAAAATGAAATTTGTGTCAAATAAAAATGTTTCAACTTGGAAATTCTTAGTGTCTTAGTATCTGTGGCATCAATGCCTCATTCTTTTCTGTGGCCCAGACTCCTTAATCAGACTTCATCACCCAGGATACACCATGGTATCCCTTCCTGGGGAGAGGAAGCAATGCATCATGGAATTCACAGAGCTGTAGCATGTCCTAAGAGGCCGAGTCCAGCTAGGGAGTCTGGCTGCTGGAGAAAAATGATGGCACACCACATCAGTTCTTCAACTCCCATGAGGCATGGAGGTGGTAGATCCAAAAAGAAAGATTTCAGCTCTGAGACTTTGGTTTATATAAAAAAAAAAAAACCAACTTTTCAGAAAAAGTATTTACTTTGTCAAAAATTGAACACAGTTCCAAGCGATTCTACCAGTACTAGGTTTCAACCTTCTCTTTTAGTTCCTTTAGTTGATTTTTCTGAATTCATATATGTGAACCCTTAGGCTCAGACTTTGCCAATTACCTTACACTAAAACACAACCGCTGTTACCCAAAGTGACATCAACTGTGGGTGAGTGAGTAAGCTCTTCTCCTTCCGTAGCAACTGACATGAAAATTAAATTGAGGCCAAATTTGGATGTTTGTTTAATCTGCTTTTGAAGTCAATTTAACACTCAAATGCTGCCTTGAATGAGAGCATGGCAAAGCAAAAAGCTTTAGAATCCACTTAACAAGAGCAGCAGAGGCAGTACAAGCTGCTTCACACTTCCCCATTCTCGAACACAACTTCTTTATAGCATTATATACTCTTGTCCTTGGCCTCTTACAGATTGGAAAAAACCCTCCAAACTCATACAATGAAATGTCTTATTTTGCAAAGCTAGAGCCACCACATCAGACAAGCACCGACTCCCCCATACTGCATTTAATCCTTTTGCCTGATACATGTTCATGCCATACCATCCTAGCTGCTCGTGTATAATTCAGCAATTGGGCTCGAGTACAGATCCCTTATATACATCTGCCACTGAGAAAGCACAGCATGTTCAAAATAATATAGTATTAAGAGTATTTTACAGTATCTATCCTTAAAAACTTGTCAAGTCTTCCTTAATGAGATTATATTGCCTTGATATCTGTTGCATTACCCTTGAACTTTCCTATATAAAATACCATAAACACTACAAATGCTGTCAAAGTTATGTAGTGACTGTGGTATCCAACAAGTTCTGAAGCAGTAGCCACACACAACTGGCCAACTAGCCACATTGTTAAAGCCAATTAACCACATTCCATCAGCAAAATAGCCATATGTGGCTAGGGTCCAGCGTGTTGGCTACTCCAAAGACAGTTGATAGGTTTTTATGGGTGGCTGCTGTACTATCACTTGCTCGAATCCAGCATGCCTATGGGATAAATATGAGAGACTTGGCAGCGTTCTAGAAAAGAACCACGTTACATTCTCTTTCCTGATGGCATATAATGAGCCACATCCTAAAGTGATGCAAATTGACCAAGTGTTATCCATGTCAGGTGGAGGTCCTCTAACTTACACTAGCTAAGGGTTTGACCTCAGTTGGTACCTCAACACTGCATTTTAAAATCCGTGTCAGTCAGTCTCAGAGTCCAGGTTTACCAACTCATACTTGTGCTAAAATACCTGTGACATCTCTGGGTTTGAGCTCTGAGGCCCAGAGAGAAGTGGCATCAGGTTGGGCCGCTAGGGTCCCCACCTCACCTTCAGGCCCAGGTTACAGCTCTAGAGTTGGGCAAACTGGAGGTGGTGGCTGCCCCCAGCGGAGGGGAGGGGGGATTTGAACCCCCAAAAAAACAAGGCTCCAGAGGCTGATGCCTTATCCATTAGGCCAGCACCTCTCAGTAGGCTCCAGCATGTGACTTGGGGAAAGTGGTCCTGTGGCCCTCAGCTTCACCTCTTCTCCACATTTGGAGGAGATCTGTGAGGGATAAAAGAGGATAGTCCCTAACAAGCTTTATAATTATTTGTATTAGGGCTGTCAACTGACATGCGTTAACGCCTGCAATTAACGCAGTCCAAGATTAACGCGTTCAATTATTAACGCGTTAATCACAGACTTTAATGCTGCACTGCCCCTTTGAAGTGCTGCTCCAGAGCTTCGAAGGGGCAGCGTAACATGGAGCCCGAGTTCAGCTGAGGAATCCCCAGCTGACCCCTGGCTCCACTGCCCCTTTGAAACATCGCCTCTGCTGAGCTGTGGATCAGCGGTGTGGCGGTTGCCCATTAGAAACACCACTTCCGCATGTTTCAAAGGGGCAGTGGAGCCTGGAGTCAGCTGGGCACTCCCCAGCTGATCCTGGGCTCCAGGGCTGCCCCTTTGAAACATGCATGGAGGTGGTGTTTTAAAGGGGCAGCGGCAGCTCTGATAGAGGCAGCAAAAGGGGGAGAAAATCAACTAGTTCACTAGCATTTGCTTATCGGATAGTTGACTAGTCTTTAATTTCCCTACCAGGGATCAGCTGGAGTGACCAGCTGATCCCCGGCTCTGCATTGCACTGCCCCTTCGAAGTGCCGCTCCGGCATTTCAAAGGGGCAGTGCAACGCAGAGTGGGGATCAGCTGGGCACTCCAGTTGATCCTGGGCTCCTAATGTGCTGCCCCTTTGAGGCACCGAAGCAGCGTTTCCAAGGGGCAACGCTGCATGGAGCCCAGGGTCAGCTGTGGACTCCAGCTGACCCGGTGCTCTGCCGTGTGCTACCCTTGGAAATGCTGCCCCGGCACCTCAAAAGAGCAACACTGCATGGAGCCTGGTGTCAGCTGGGGATTCTAGCTGATCCCAGGCTCCAGGAAGCGCTGCCCCATTGAAATGCTACAGCGACATTTCAAAGCGGAGGCGCACGCGATTAAATTTTTTAATTACTTGTTGTCATCCCTAATTTGTATATTCAATTATTTGATGTTTTTCTTTTTGCTAGCTGCCATTTTGTGGTAATGCTTGGCATTGGGCCTTAATAAAGATCCATCAGGCAGCGTGCATGTGTCTCTATCTGATGTAAAAGCAGAAAGATCAGAAGGATCCTCGCGATTCACCATGATCACTCTGTTGCTCTTAGGAGTAATTAGAATACAGGTTTCATTAAAAAGAAAATATGAATGACTAAAAGTTGACTTACAAAAGCTTTCAGTTGGAAGTAGATTGATACCTTACTAAGGCCATTGTATCCCTTTCCCCAATGTAAACAGTTGTGTAGTTCCTGGGGAGGGGGAATGAATGAGTCTGGAATGTGAATGTGTGGAGAAAGAACAACTTGTAAGCTCAGCAGTTGCAGAGTCCAGATGGCAAGAGAAGCTAGAATCCTCGGGTGTCAAGGTACCATCCATTCGGCCCAATGTAAGGCAGACCTATGCCGGGCAGATAGACAGCCTTGGAGTTAAGAGCTAGCACCCCTTTACAGATCAACTCTTGGAAGGAGGCACTAACATATGTCAGATGTCAAGGGAAAACTTCCAGATCACCAGATGTTAATCAGATCTAATAATGGTGATTGATTAAGAGCTGAAAAAGCAAGATATATAGACCTGAATGGGAGAAAAGTCCTATAAAAAAGTGGGGCGTCTTGCATGACTCTGGGTCTCATCTTGTCGAGATTGGAGTGCCAGTCCAGACTGAGAGAAGCCCCCGCTCCTGCCCCTCGCATTTAACTGCCCTGTGAGTTAATATGAGCAACCAACTGGTAACTTGAAGCAACGAGAAGACAGCACGCATGAGTGAATAAGCATAGAACAGAATATGGTTATATTGTCAGTAAATGTGGTGTTTTGCCTTATTCCCCTGAAAAAAGACCCTGTGAAATTCTTCCAAGTAGAACATCCTTGCCCAGAGGAGCTTGCAATCTAAGACCCTCATCTTGCAGCGAACTGCATATGGGCAAATCTCTGCAAGAAAGTCACTTGTTACATCAGGCTATGTCTAGACTACAAGCCTCTTTCAAAAAAGCGCGTCTAGACTACAAGCAGATTTTTCAAAAAAGCGAGCCGCTTTTTCAAAAAAGAGTCTAGATTCTCCTTCAAAAAAGCACAGTTTGCATTCAATAACGCCTTTTTCTGAAAGAGTACTTTTGAAAAAAGGCATTATTCCTTGTAAAATGAGGTTTACTGCGATCGAAAAAACTGCCACGTTCTTTCAATTTTCTTTGCAGTCTAGACGCAGGTGAAGTTTTTTTTCGAAAAAAGGCTGCTTTTTTTGGAAAAAACCCTGTAGTCTAGACACACCCTCAGGGTCTAAGCAGAGGTAAGGAACTTAGGAGAGATCAAATGAATACACTTTTCAGCTAGACAGAAGTTAGAGCTGTACAGATGTCTATCTATAATGACAGCCAGCCAGTTGGTCAGGGTATCCACAGATATCCATGGAACAGAGCAATCAATCTCCTAGGTGAACTGTAAACCTCAGCCTAAAGATTCAATTGCTCATTGATGCTGGAGATATCAGCTTCTCCCTGGGTTGTGGACTTGGGCTTGGTCCCCTCTAGAAGCGATGCAGGTGATGTCTCTCTGCTGGCTGTGAACCGCACTCTGCTAGCGCGCGCTGGTTTGCATTGCAGGCTCTGGCAGTTCTGTCTATCCTGGCAGTGTGAATCCGAGTATATGGTATCTGAAGCCAAGCTGCTGCATCTTGAATCGACCTGGCCTAAGCACAAACATCTCCGGGATATGCCTAGCACATGTTCCAGTCTGCAGGGCTCGGCTATGAGACTTGCTGTGGCAGACTGCTGCTTGCTGTGTGCATACATGTTAAAGAGGTTTTATTCATGGAAAAAATACTACTTCCCAGCCTTTCCCCTGCATTCAGCAGCTGACAAATGGTGTACTCTGGAAAAAGACATGGATACCTCTTTGTACTTCTTATACACAGTTCAGCAGGTTGGAAAGCAATATACTCAGAGGCAGGATTTTTTTTTTCCTGTGCTGGCGAGGGGAAAAACATGCTGATGTTTGTGTGGGTGGGTCTGAGCAGGAGACATGTCCATTGGCACTAGCTATAAGGCAACATTTCCCTTCACTTTAAGTCTTTCCTGCTAACAGATGGGGAGAGATATAATTAGGCTGGCAGGCTAGGTAGAACCACCTGCTGCTGGTTCCTTAGTGTATCTCAGCTCGAACTCGGCTGCTGCTCTCTGCCTTTTAAACAAGCCATTTGCTCAAGGAGAAGCACAGATTTGTGCATGGGGTATAGTCTTATGTAGTGGCTGCCTCTTCCAGGTGGGTAGCCAAAAGTCACATACTGCTGTTCCTCTGAAGGTGGTGTTTTGATGAACAGTGCTCCAAGGGCACTAGACTGAGCAGAAGGATGACTAGCTGGGAGCACATTCCTCTGACTCAGATTTGGTTGATGAAAGATAGCAATTTGTGGAATAGAAATCCATATGAAGAGCTGTGGCACACACAGACTTACATGCTTTTCACTTTTTCTCATTCTGTTGGCGGTTTCGGAGGATGCAAGCAGGTGGAACTTATCCAAGATAAGGACATAAACCAAAATGTGCAAAAGCTACAATCATTATATTAGCAGCTCTTTGTTCAGGTAGCTGTAGCACGTTCATATTTTTCAACACGGTAGTTATTTTACTGGAGAGCGATGAAATGAAATTGGTTCCAATTTGCTAAGACACAAGATTACTTAACATACAAAACACACCCAAATACTCCTCCTTTGCTCATCTAATGTGTGAGGAAACTGACCACCAGTGTATTAGAAATAAGAAGAGTTGATAAAACCACTCACAGCAGCAGGTGGTTAACCTGCCAACCAACAATATAATTTGAGGAACTGGGGAACTACATTCTCAATAGTTCCCAGGGATAAGAATTGAACTAGAGTTTAGGAGATCTGGGCTCTGTTCTCTGCCACTAGCATGCTGTTTGACCTTGGACAAACCACTTTGTCACAATCTTCTCCTGCTGCTAAGATCTAAGGTACAGAAGATTTTAGAACCTGGCTTAGGAGGAGTCTCTCCGGCGACTCTGGACTCCAAAAAACTTGTCCAGGATCATGCACGCTGTCTGATGTATGAATGATAACACCGTTGCTTAGATAGAGGTCTACATATCAGAGTATTTAAACTAGGCTCATCACCATGGAATCTGAGCTCTGCAAAATCAAGCAACACAGTATTTTCCTCCCCTAAGGTTCCAATTGTCTGTCCTTTTTGGACTACCTAGATGATTTGTGAAGAATTCTAGTTCTAGAATTCTTGTTCCACAATTCTAGCTCTAGAATTCTAGTTCCAGCTGTGATCACCAGGCAATAAACCGGCCTTCTGTGACTTTTCTTCACTTTGTTTCCTATTCCAGTATCCTTTGAGTCTCTTGACATAAAAACATTTGTGATAACTTTTGTATAAGGGCCCATCTTGGGGCTCTAATTGCATGTGAGAATTACCAGGTGGCTAGATATACCAACCCTTTGCATCAGCACAATGGCACAAGGTGGCCACATCAGGTCCACGCATGTAAATACTGCACAAAAAGAAATGCCATTCATGGTTTGGCTTGTGGTCTCTCTTTGTCAGGCTTACAAGCATCAGTTATATTTGAGGTTCCCACTGTTCCCCCTGCACAAGGCTGAAGGATGAACATGCATATGTACAATCAGCTCCCCTAACTCAGACTTTGTTGCTGGACTGCAACACAAAAACTGTTGCATTCATTCAGTTTAGCCTCTTTAAAGTTTAGCTTAGTGTTTATTATTGCATTCCCGCACCGTTCCCTCATCTCATACCAGGGCTCCCACCAGACCTCACAAGCTATCCATGCTCAGGCCATGCCAGTACCAGGTGTGGGTTCAGTTGGTGGCAAGACTATAAGTCACCTTTCCCTCTGAATTATGGCTCCAGCATGCATCCAGCTGTGTGGTGGACATGCTTAGCATAAAACCAAGAGCCAGCCCTGACCATGCCTGTTCATTGTAAAATGATCACAAGCATGAACAATACCAGATTGAAGCCTTTTCTCCTCCTGTTTCAGGACATTTGGATCAAATTCCTGATCTGTGAACTTTCTAGCTCACACCTCTGTCATGATTTGAGCCACATGACTAAGTTCAAACACCTTCCAACTGTAGAGATACTTGGATTTCAGCTTCTGGACTTGACCTGAAGTTCAGATTCATCTTTAATTATAAAAAAGGGGGAAACAGCAGAGAGCCCTACCTTTCAAACAAGTCTTTTACCCCAAGAAATGTAGGTCTATTCTGTAGAATCTTCACATTCAGGGAAGACACAAATTAGAATGAAACAGAATTTTGGACATCCTATTTCAGCTGCAGAGTAACCGCAAGAGTAGAGTTAATGAGCTCAAGTCAACTATTTACCTTACCAAAAAGCACAGTAAAAAAAAATGTATTGTTCATCAACACACTTGTCTGTTTCAGTGCTTCATAACATATTTATAAGAATTCTTCTTGCAATATTATAATTGCTATCTTTTGGCCACATCTGCATACCTATACTTCATGGTACAGCAGAACATCCCTAAATTGTGCTGTGTAGTACAAATAGATTTCCAGGTGAGTAGTTCAGTAAGGAACGGAGCTGTAAAGGCTCATGTATTGTCATCCCAATTGAAGGGGTGGGCCAGCTAATGAGGGAGTCAGGAAGCCTGGGGCTCCATCCTCCCATATTCGCTGGAATCACCTGGGTCAGACAGAGTGGGGCTGAGCTAAGGAAGAGCACAGGGGTTCCAGCTTTGCTGGGGAGCAGAGCTGTGCCAGCCAGAGAAGCAACCCACAGAGCACTGCAGCAACCAGAGCAACTGGAACCAGCAACGGGGTCATTGCAGGCCAGACTTGGAGGGGGATCATAACCCCCCCAGAGGCAGCTGATGCTGGGGAGAAGGATCCTGCTACCCAGAGCATGAAGGTGTGTGGCCACTGCCAGAAAAGCTCAGCTTACTTGAAACCACAACCCCAGGCATCAGAGGCCAATGTCTTATCCATTGGGCCACCAAGGCCCCTCACTTCCTCACCTTCAGGCCCTATCTGCAGATCTAGAAATGGGGAAAAGGGAGGTGATGGCTGCAGGGGGGTGGGGACTTGAACCCAAAAACCAAGGCTCCAGAGACTGATGCCTTTTCCATTAGCTCACAATCTCCTACTGGACTCCACATGGCTTGGAGAAAGTGGTGCTGTGGCTCTCAGCCTCACCTCTTCTCCATGTGTGGAGGAGATTTGTGGGGATAAAAGATGAACCGCATCTAACCAGATCTATCGTTATTGTGTATTCAACTATTTGAGGTCTCTCTTTTGTGCTAACTGCCATTTTGTAGTACTGCTCAGCAATGGGCCTTAATAAAAGATGCATCAGGCAGAGGGCACATGTCTTTATCTGATGTCAAAGCAGAAAGAGCTGAAGGAGCCTTGTGATTTAGCATGATCTCACTCTTGCTCTTAGGAGTAATTAGAATACAGGTTGCATTAAAGAAAATATGAATCAGTAAAAGTTTGTACTCTGGGATGTGGATATTTTTAGCCCTGTCACACCTGATCCAGTCTGTAGGGCTTGGCTCTGAGACTTGCTAAATTGAAATCAGAGGGCACCCCCGCCGACGGCTGGTACTCCTGCTTTTGTGAGGAATACGGTAAGTGGATGAGAGTGTTTGCTCCCCGTCAGCCTCCCACTGTGGCGACACCTCCAAGCTTGGCTTAAGGTCAGCCGACTCCAGCTATGTATTCTACATAGCTGGAGTTGTGTACCTTAAGCTGAACTGCTGGGTCTAGTGTAGACCTGGCTTGAGTAAGTAAGATCGGAAAAGCCACCTCTACATATGGGGACTGTGACTTTGAACAGAGAGGGTCACACATAGCATTACTGGAAATGGCACTGGAAGGGTTGAAAGGATTGAATATAAAGATGTTAATACCACAGTGGAGATGTAGGGTAAATCCCCAAAGTAGTATTAGGGGTGGGGTCAGATAAAAATGAAGCTCTGAAGCATGGTATTAAGTGGGGGAGAGGGGCGGAGAATGCTTGGCATAGCAGAGCAAAGTTCTGTTGAAATCCTCTAAGTTTTCAAAATGGGACCCATTGGCAGCCATGTTAAAAAAAAAAAAAAAAAAAAAAAAAAAAAACCACAACACCATTCTCCTCCTAACCACTGAAAGCTCAAATTAAGACAGCAGTGTCACAAGGATAATTGCTGTTGGCTAAAACTTAAAAAACAAAATGTGCTACCTTGACATAGGATATAAAAAAAGCATAAAGAGCAAATAAAAGTTATAAAGGGGAAAAAATTGGAAAAAAATCCTGAAAGGTCAATGTCTGTTACCTATTTGCATAAATGCAAAGTAAAAAGCAGCTGTACTTCAAGGACTGTGTTTAATGAGTACAGCTTTGCAAGCAAAGAGTACTTAGAAATAAGCAAAAGGAAAAATAAAAAAAGCTTAGAGCCCTGCAGGAAAAAAAGTCTGCTGAGAAAAGGGCTTTACTGAAAAATAAAAAAGTTACAGTCCCAGAATGTATTATCTAGTGAGGTCATAGTCCCAGAATTTACTAGCTAGTGAGGTCTTGGGAAGTATCTTATTAAATAATAAAACAAAGAAAAACATAAGTAATTTAAGAGAAGATATGTGCACAAATAATACTGCTGAACTTGGAGGTGGCTAGATTGTCAGAGGCAGTACAAGTAATACAGTGTTACAAAGTTGAAGAAAATGTTTTTTTAGAAAAAGAAGCCTTCTCTTAATGATGTAACCTAGTTGCAGCAGTATAATGAAGGGCAGTCGTGCTTGGTAAAATTCTTAGCGATCAAACAAATCATGCCAAGAGGAAGTCAGATGGTGACAACTCACTATAATTTTTTTCCCCCCACTGAAAAAGCCTCCATTGCCATTTTGAACAGAAGGGACCCTTCCCAATCAGTGTCTTAGAAGCCACCCCAAAAACGTGAACAGGTTTCATAATATTTCCTTAACACTTGGAACGAAATGAAGTGCTTATGTCCTGTATTCTGTCTCTTTTCCGTAGGCTTGTGGTGCGCTTCTTTAGCTTTCTTCATTGCAAACCATTACAGTGTAGTCTTTACATGCTTTCTCAAAAATGGATTTTAAAATTCAATGAGCTTGCATGCAGAGTACTCATAATTAGATGCACTGGTTAGCTGCACCTCCATCCGCTATTTCTACCTGAAATTCAATTACAGTTCCATTATTAATTGGGAGGCGACCCATGGCAGTCGTTTGTCATGACCAAAATGCTAATATATTTTACATCGAACACCGGGTACGTTGCTTTCTGAAATACAGCCGTGGGTTGCTAATAAGCACCCAACATGGGCAAACAATTCTGAGAGTGTTGGGTTTGTTCAAATAGATCAGCTATAGAGGATTTCACAGAGCAATATCTTATAGGTCAGTGTAGCTTGGTCTATGGTATTGTGAGACTGCTTATGGAAAACAGTGGGTTGGGTTTTTTTGCATCTAAATGAACTAAGCCAGTTGTTTGAACCTGTCTAAATTACTTTGCCTCACAGAAGCAAATATCATGATGAGAACTTTATCTGCAATGCAGCATTTCTTTGTAGAATACAAAGTAGGAGTTAGTAATTGGTTGATTTTCTCCAGGAATATGCATTGATGAGATATCAAAGCTACTGTATAATGATAATAGAGAGTCCCTGGGATGAGACGGATTTGCTTTATGAATCATCTAGTTGAAGATTTAGATCACATGACCAGACATTGACCTTGCTCAATACAAATCCATATTACAGTTATTTCGCTCATTACCTTTTATGATTTTCCCCCCTTGGGAGTAAAAATATGGACATGCAGATATGGAGGCTGAATTTTTTCCAGCCTTGCATCTTATGTAGTCAATTACATCTGTGCCGTCTGAGCCGGCATCATTTTACACCCACGCCTGCACAGGGGTAAGTTACTAAACAAAGAATAGGGCAATCAGAACTAATTCTTTGTTGACACAGGACCTGCAAGGAACTGAGTCAATTCAACTTGCTTTGAAATCAATGGGAATTGAGGTTGCAAACCAAATCATAGGAGGAACCTGGCAGAAACAGGCCTTTTGATATCAACTTCTGTTCACAGTGATCTTGTGCCACTTTTACCACCGTAGTATCAAAGCTCCTGTCAGTAATATGTTAATCACCATAATTTATACCCGTCCCATGAGGTGTGTCCTTTCTCTAATCCTTTCCAGAGGGGAGAGCTGGGTGTGCTGTGGTGCGTGGAGTTGGTGCGTGGAGTTCTTTTGTCAGTGTTTTGTTTTCTATTATGTAAACACGGCACAGTGTTCACACTGGGGAAGGCAGGTTGAAGAAGTGTGCCTTGCACTTGGACTAGACCGTCCCAAGGTTTGTGATGGTCTTTGTTCCTGTGGAAATTGTGTCCAACACTTCAGAGAAAGCTCTGTCTCCCACAAAGATGAGCTATATCCTTGTTTCACAGCGTCTCATTGACAACTGCACACCGCAGGCACAACCAGGGTCTTCATCCTGGAGCTTTAAAGATACATGTTTTAGATATGCTGGGACCAAGCCATTGAAAGCACTGAAGGAAAGGACCAAGACCTTGAACTTGTCTGTTCAAGGGAACCAGTGAAGTGGGGGAAGATAGATTGGATGTGCTTGCAATAGCTCATGTTTCTGAGGAGACATGCTGTGTGCTAATTGAAGTTTCCTAGGGACTGATGGCTTCACAGCTAGGTGTGCAGCAGTGCTGTAATCCAAACATGACCCAACGCATGTATAGCTGAACCCAGGTCATCATCCATCAATACAGGACAGTCTCCTTGCCAACTAGAGATGGCAGAAAGTGTGATGCTCAGAGGCCGTCACGTGAAAGCTTTGCTCACACAGAGTCCAGGAGCACCAAATTGACCAGTTCTGGGTGTGCACCTTCCAAGGAAGCTCTATTTTGGCTGCAGACACTTCAAAGTGTTTTCCTGTCCCCACCCGTACAGCCTCGGTCTTGCTCAGGCTCATTTCTTCCCTTTCCAATGACAGCTACTTGTCCTACAAATGCCTGTGGCACACTGTGCCTTGGGGGAGCATGCCGAAATCCCCATAATCCTCATTTGTATATAACTGTGATATAAATACCATGGGAGGTGTCAGGGGACAGGCCATGAACTACTGAAACCCACCATTCTATCTAGATACATGTAGTTTTAGTACACATGAAGTTATGAGATTATGTTGTATGTTTTGCCATACTGTAAGGTGGGGGAAATCAGCCAGATATTGGCTCTCCAGAGACAACAGCAAGGAAAGTAACCAATGCCCAGGCAGGGGTCAACCATCAACAGCCACTGACCCCTATGCTAGGGACCAGAAGGAGCTGAGAAGAATCACTGGCATTTCTGACCTCATGTAAACAGGACAAGGAGTAAAGAAATGACGTAACATAATCCATAGTTACACAGTTAAGCAAATCTTATCCCTTGCACTACATCATCAACCCTAATTTGAGTGCTACTCTGGGATTGCACTTTTGCTGAATAGGCCTGCCTAATGTCACAACGTACATTTAAAAAAAAAAATGGCTCCTATAGGCATCAGTCAGACTTCCATAGGCCCAAACATCAACAGTAAACCTAATTATCCTCACGTTTTCAGGTATATTCCAGGTGTAAGTCAGGCAAGTGCTTCAAATCTCTGGACAGACACTTAGCAGATATTGGTATCAGTGTTGTGCAGACATTTGTGTCTTAATCTGAACCAGATACAGCGCCAGAGATCCTGAGGAAACCCCACTGCCAGGAGAATACAAGACTGGAGAGATTTCAGCACCTCTTTGTAATTGGAGAGCGCATCTCCTTAACCTCTCATTGTGTTGACACATGCCTTTTCTTCCAGGGAGAGGGAATCCGACACTCCGTGTTAGCTCACTTAGGGTATGTCTAGATTACATGGTTCCATCGACGGAGCCATGTAAACTAGTTTACCCGGCATAGGCAAAGAAGTGGGGATTTAAATAATCCCCGCTTCATTAAAATAAACATGGCCACTGTGCTGTGCCAACGATCAGCTGATCCAGCACAGTGCAGCAGTCTAGACACTGATCTGTTGGCTGGGGAAGCCTTTGCCGACCGATCCCTTATGCCTTGTGAAACAAGGTTTACAGGATCGGTCGGCAAAGGCTTTCCCAGCTGACAGATCCATGTCTAGACTGCCACGCTGTGCCAGATCAGCTGATCGTCGGCACAGCGCGGCGGCCATGTTTATTTTAATGAAGCGGGGATTATTTAAATCCCCGCTTCTTTGCCTATGCCGGGTAAACTAGTTTACATGGCTCCGTCGATGGAACCATGTAATCTAGACATACCCTTAGGGTGTGTCTAGACTACAGGGTTTTGTCAATAAAAGTGGACTTTTGTCGACAGAACTATACTTGCGTCTACACTACCACCAAGTTCTGTTGACATAACGTCGACAGAACTCGGCAGTTTTGTTGACAGCGGTAAACCTCATTCTACGAGGAATAACGCCTTTTGTCGACAGAGTTCTGTCGACAGAAGGCGTTATTGTATCTACACTGTCCTTTGCATCTACACTCTCATGTCGACAAAGCAGCTTGCTTTGTCGACAGAACTGGATGTAGTCTAGATGCTCTTTGTCAACAGAAGCCTGTAGTCTAGACGTACCCTTAGGTGTCAACTAAGTGGTCATGGACTTATGTATCATAGAATCATAGGGCTGGAAGACACCTCAGGAGGTCATTGAGTCCAAGCCCCCGCCAAAAGCAGGACCAATCCCAACTAAATCATCCCAGTCAGGGCTTTGTCAAGCTGAGACTTAAAAACCTCTAGGGTTGGAGATTCCAACCCCTCCCTAGGGAACCCTTGTAGGACAAGAATAATGTAGATGGGTCACTTATACCCATAAAAGAGAACAATGTCTTCCTTTTGCATAGTCCAGTGTTGTATATGGAAATACAGAATATTATAATAATGCATAACAGTAGTCAGCTGTTGATCTGTCATTTGACTGTCATTCTTCTTAGATTTCCTGCCAAAATATCAGCAGGTATTGCTTCTCCAGTATTGCTTTTTACTCTAGAGAGACCATTTGTTCGATGCTTATAAATGGGTTAATGAACGATTTGAACTTAATGTAATTAAGTATTGATTTTTTCAATGAAATGTTGTCAATGGAATGAAAACAATAGGACAGTCTCAGAAAATAATTCAATGGGCTTCAAATACATTTTGGTAAGTAAGTCCTCAGTGAATACTTATGGTAAACACAGATATTGATGTAGATAATTCCCTGCTGGGGGTGGGAATTAAAACCTAACTTGAGCTGGAAGTGTTCCACACAAGCGCAACATGGAAAGACCCTAAGACATTATGAGTTCTGGGTTATAGCTTGCGGAAACAAGGGAGGGGCACAGAAGTAGGCTTCCAACCGCAAGCATGTCCCAAGATTTGCAGTGAGAACTCGTGGATGTTGAGATGTAGTGCAGAGTCCTTAGCAGGATGCAACACAGGTATATTATTTTCAGCATATACAAAGGGGAAACAGTCAGAGGAGAGAGAGAGAATTGAGCCACACCAATCAACACATCAGGAATTTGGTCAACTCCCTTAATCCCAAAATTCCATCTTGGCACAGACCTCACCTACCTAATCCTCTCACCCCAGGGAGAGTTATTCTCTGGGGGTAGTCAAGGGACATCCAGGAGCGGGTCTCCTCTGCCACTCTGCTCCATCCCAGAATTGCTCCACCAGAGTCCCACTCCCGTGTGCAGCTTTCAGTGATTTCAACTCTGCTTCCAAAAAACCAGCAGATTCAGGGCACTGCGAGTTCATCTCTGAATTACCAGTAGTCCAAGCAGCCCCCTCTGCAGGGTCAGCTCTACTGACAGTCGTCACCCACCCAGCCTCATTGTGCATTGAGCTCTGCCCTGGTCTAGTCCACATTACACACTCTTCAGATAGGAAATCCAATGCAAAAGTGGCATCATGGATAGAGCCCCCGCTCCTTGGAAAACCACTCAATTCCAGGACATAACTCACTCCCTTTTGCTGAGCCCAGGATTCGTTACCCAAAGTCCATTTCTCCGAATCTCAAGGAAACCTATAGAAAAGAAGTCTATATGCTGGGCTTTGATAACTTAAGTAGATCAGATGGGCAAAATCCTCCTCAAAACCAGAATTTTGCCAGACCTTGGTGAACAGCAAAGCTGCTGACTTTATAATACTACAGTACATCATGTAAGTCAGACTTTGTCAAAATTTTTCACAGGGAAAATGGGTGGGCGAAGGTGTGAGGATATATGCCATGTCTTTAAAAAATACATCAAGAAACCAACTAGAAGGGTAACTAGGAAAGGTTTTATATAGAAGCTCTACAGCAAAGTAGAGACAGTGTAGCTTTAAAGATGATACTGTTTTCCTTACTGTAATAGTCTAATACTTAGTCTTAAAGTCTTTGTTTGGTGTTGGAATAAAGCACTTCTTTTCCACATGACAATTACCTGTTGTAATTTATTATGCTATTGTTTCTATATACAGACTTTAGTTAGAATATGACTAACTAAATTATATTGCAGAATCATTTGAAAAAGTGTTGCATAAACTTTTATGGCAACAAACCAGTACAACCAATTTAGATGCATTAAGGATCTGGCCTATATCCTTTAAAGAAGTAAATAAATATTTATTTTTGTATTATTTTACAATAATCTCATTTTTATATAGCATTTAATCTAATGTTACAAAATACTCCGTGCTATCATGTAACTTCTCTTGCCCACCAAAAGTTTGATTTAATTAAAAATACCCCCAAACTTTAGGTGGACTAGAGCTATTGCTGTCATACCACTTACAAAATCTGGATTGCTTTGTTGTCCTGGGTTTTATGAATTTATGCAAAGGACCTTCTCCTCTAAAAGCATTTTAAATTTGAGACAAATGCTTACACACTTTTTTTCTTGGGTGTCAGATTTTATAATTGACTAGAACATGCTTGCAGTTACAAAGTCTGCATATTTCAATTTAAAGCAGTTCTCTTGAGGATTGTGCAAAATAAGTTAGGATCAGATTTGCCAAGCATCTCACAGCTGCTAAGAAGCTATTGCTATGCTACGAAGAAGGTACTAACACAACTACTGTAAAACCATGATGTGATGATATAAATCATAAGGAAATTCACCAAATAACTTATCTTAGAAGCAGCAAAGATGTCCTCTAAACAACATGCACACATTTTTTTTTTTATGTGCACAAGCACTACTTTAACAAGTCCCCCATGCATCCATAAACAGAAGCCAAGGAGATAGTAAAAGAACACACAGTTTGGCATACACTGGGCCAAATTCCATGTTGTGATCCATTCATGTTGTGGTCTATCTTTACAGAGCAAAACTGAAAACTAGGCACCATGCAAGACTGTATCAGAAGACTTAATAAGGTAAATAATACATTTACTTGTAAATAGTCTTCACTCATAGACTGTATGCTAACCCCAATTGTAGCCAGATGCACTTTATTCTTCATTTTAAAAAAGTAGGTTTAATTTCTTCTTTCAATGCAAAATTCCAGCACAGCGTTAACTGAGGAGCTGATATATTACCTCTGAAACTTCATCCACTGTGAAAGGTTCAAGTTTTGTTGACCAATTCAATAGGTTCATTTCAACTATAATTATATGAAGTGGATGATCCCCTTTTGCAGAAGCCAAAGCTGACTGCAAGAAAAAACACTCAAACCAAAGAACCAAAAAATCAAAAAAAGAACCCAACCTACCATGGAAGGACACCAGAAGGGAACTGGAGATGACGACAGTGAAAAGGTAAGAAGTTGAACCCAATACTCTGCGATAAGCAGCAAACATCTACATATGGGATGTCTAAGAAAACAGAAGAGTTGAACCTATGGAAAGCATTCATGAGACTTATGAGCTTCAGTATGTGTGTGTAGGATAGTGGAAGATGGTCAAAATATGCAGAAGTGCCCAGAAACCATTTAAGAACGTCACTGAGATGACGTACACATATCTACAATACTCTCCATCGCCCTATCCTCCCCACCCGTCCACAAAAGTATGGGCCACTGGAACTGGGGCCGCGGTGAGGACAGCCTCATCCTGACCCAGCTCTGGCCGGAGCAAATGGGGTCAGCCACCCACCACGTACCAGGCCGAGTGGAGTCCGCCACACTGGAACCCTGCACCTTAGAGGGAACTACGGTCACAACCCCTTGCCAAACTCTGCACCCCCTCCTCCAGGCCAGAATCTTCTCCTGCACCCATACTACTTCATGCAACCCAGTTACCCGCCCCTGGTCACAACCCCCTCTTCACCCAAACTCCCTCCCAGATCCCACCCCTCTGCACCCTAACCCCTCACCCCAGCCTCATTTCTGGACCCAACCTCTATCCCAGACCCCGCACCTCCTCCATTAATATCATGGAAGAGTGCAGCCCTTGACCACTTACCAAATTCCTGGAGCATCCTCACGTCAAAAATTGCCTACCCCTGGCTTAGGGCCTCGGCAGGTATTAACCCGGCCCTGACCCCATTGTAACAGGCACTGTACAGGCACAAAACTAAAGCCTGGTTCTTGACCCAAAGGACTTAGAATCTGTCAAGAGATAACAGACGGGTACAGAGAAACTAGCTCCTGTCTATCACAATCCATTTGTCATTACCAGCATTAGTATCTAAGGGTACATCTAGATTGCAGCACTATTTTGGGGTATGCCCAGTATGCCAAAATAGTGTTTTCTGCATCTTTACAGCACGCCCGTTATTTAAAAATGCAGTCAAAATAATGGGTGTGCTCTTCTGATGTCCCGGTAAACCTTGTTCCACAAGGATTAAGGCACTTGTTGGAACAGCAGTCTATTTTGAAATTTGGCGCTGCGTGGATAGCACCAAATTTCAAAATAGACCATCTCAAAATAAGCTACACAATTTGTGCAGCTCAAATTGTATAGCTTATTTCAAGCTAGTGCTGCAGTGTAGAGTCACCCTTAGTGAGCAATCCAGCTTCCTCTGTGGTAAGTGGTCACGGTTAGGCACAGCTGGAAACCTGTTTACCTTGAAATGTTCTAATAGTTCATGCTGAAGCCCTTACAACTGAAGTTCCTTCTCTTTACTGAGTTTTAAAATGCTCACAGCTCAGAGTCACTTGGTAAGTGACTATTTCTCTCAGGTGCTTCTAGAGTGTGTTGTAAGAAAAAAGTCCCATCCCCCCAGGAAGCATAGCTTCTAATTTTTATTACTCTCTTTTTATATCTACACGTCTCCGTCTAAAAATTAAATGCTGTTTTGTGTGCCACTTCCCTGGCCGCCTCCCACGGGGCTCCCAATCAATCACAAACTCTTTGTTTACTCTCTTCTACAAAGAACAGAGGGAAAGTTCATCATAGCAATTTTCTCTGGGCAAACAAGCATCATTTTCATTCCACTTCGATTTTTTTACTTGGTCATTGTTTGAGAGATTCCCCATGGGGTTGTGTTGCACATCACTGATTTCTCTCTCATTCCCTGTTGAGATTCTAGAGTAAATGAGCAGACGTTGTTACTATGTCCCTCTGTCTCCCCTTCATTGTGTTCCTCCCCCTTTCACATTGGCTGCTACTTTTAAGTGTTCACCCTGCTGCCACAAGAACCATCTGGAGCCTGGGAAATACGCTTTTCACTTCCATTAGGAAGGAATGCCTAAAAAAAAAAAAAAAATGAAAGTCACCGCTATTGCTACAAGAGAACGGTCATTAACGCAGTTTCAACAAAATAGCATTTTTCTTGCCCATTTATATTTCACATTTAGCAGAGAAAGGTGCTTCAATAATTCATTTATTTATTTGCTTTGCGCTCCCTAGCTTCAAAGGCCCAGCTTGGATTCCTTTCTCCCACTCTCCAATAATAATTTCAAATTTTGCTGACACTACAGACTTCTGTTACTGCAAGATTAACCCAAAGAGTTAGTATTATTATGTGAATACATCATGTTGGGCACATGAAATAGGAGTTAGCTTAAAACTTTCCTCCTTCCCATGCAATAAGTTGAGATTCTCTGCTGTGACGAGAGGATGCTACAAAGGAGCTAGTTATGGCTTCCCAAGTCTCAGAGTTGATTTGCACCACTCTAAGTCCCAGTCAAGGTGGCCAGCTAGCAAGTGCGAAAAATCTGGATGGAGGGTGATAGGTGCTGTGACACTGTGCCCCATATTTTTTATGGAAATATGTTTTTTAATCTGAACGTGTATAGCTTGAACGTGCTTTGTGTAGAACTGGGCAAGTAACCTATCATTCTAGAGCCTGTAACTGCCTAGATGTGTATACTTTTTTTGTGTGTATCTATCATTCTTGTATGTGAAGTTAGAAATACCAAGTGTAAACCTGCTTATTAAACTAGGCCTCCCATTAATGGCCCCGTGCTCGAGACGAGGATCTGTGAATGATCTTTTTTGCAAGCCTAAATGGTGGTTGGTCCTGCAAAGTCATGTGCTCATGCCACCTGCTGCTGGAATCCATCTTGTAGCGTTTTTTTCCCCCCACAAAATGGAGGGACTGAGACAAAGACTTCCTGTCCTGGGGAAATTCTATTTAAGGGGTTGGGAGCCAACAATGATTGTTGCAGCTGCCTTCACAGGCTACTCCCCACCGCAAAGGGACAAATGAAAGGACCTGAAAAGAAAACAACTCTAAGGAGGGGAGAAGCTGTTAGACCCAGATCAGGAAAAGAATCAGCTCTGGCCTGAAGAACTTTGCCCAAACTAAGGACTAATGATGATTTGTAACAGTTTATCTTAATATATTAAACCTAGCTAGCATGTTTTGTTTTTTAGCTTAGTAATTTATTTTGATCTGTCAGCACCTGCAATGACTTAAATGCTACTTTTTATACTTAATAAAATCGCCTTTGTTTATCATCAAATCCAGTGTAAATAATTATTACTTGGAGGGAACAGCTGTGCATCACTCTTTCATTGATAAAGGGGGCAAGATTTATGAGCTTCCTCTGTGTAAAACTTTTATACACAGTAAGACAGTGTAATGGGGTGTCACTCACCTCCCGTGAACACCCCCGTCTGGCCGACTGTGCGTGCCTGCACTCTCTCAGGTTTGTCAGTCTCTTCAGATACAGCCGGTCCCCAAGTTACGAACACATCGACTTACGACCGTTTGTATTTATATGACCAACCTCCTATACAGCCAGAACCCGAGTTACGAATGAAATCCGCACTTATGAACAGCACGGCCGTACGTAAGTGAATGTAATCTGACTTACGAACAGAGCGAGTTACGACCTAATGTTTGGTACGTAACTAGTTCATAAGTCGGGGACTGGCTGTACTCAGCCCTCCAGCTCAGTCACACCCTCACATGAAATACTCAAAACCCCTTCCGGGGTACACAGTTAACAGGGGCCTATCTTGGTCTGTTCCCCACCAAATGGTGCCTTCAGGGCTTCCCATCCCGGAGACAGCTTCCTCGCCCTTACCTTAGGCTTAGGGCCTTCTCAGTCTCTTCATAGTCCACAATAGCTCCCCAAATGGAGCTCTCCATGGTGCTGCTGTTCTTCCCACAGCAGCCAGCCAGCCCTGGTCTCCTCTCCTTCATTCTGGACTGCAAGTGACTGCTTCTGTGCTTTGCAGCTCCTTTTGAAGGCCTTCCTGGCCTCTGATTGGCTGATTCCTGCACAGCCACTCTAGCCTCCTGGAGTACCAGTCTATGGCCCTTTTCTAGGGAAGGGTATGTTAGCACCACAAAGCCTCCAGCAGGGGGCCCCAGGGCCTGGTCCACCCCATTACAGATGGATTTATTTGGGGTTTTGTTGCCACTGGGGCTGTGCTCCTGGGTGCTGTCAAGTCCCTGTAACTAAGACTTCCCAGAGCTGAGCTGTTATCAATGTCCATGTTACTCTGCTGGGGGGCTGTTCCCCCAGATCTATGTCTTTGCTAGGGGAGACCAGAGTTTCCGGCTCAGCAGGACAGTGTGGTGGGGCACCCTAAAGGGTTAGTAGGCAGGCTCATTGGCAAGAACAGTCCAACAGGTCAGTCTCAAGGGGATATCTGTGACCCAACCAATCACAGGCCTTTCCCTATCGCATCAGGACATCCGGTCAGTCCAGCCCCTGCAGAAGCTATAGCAACCGGGAGGCTTGTAAAAAGGAATTAAGCCAAATAGCTGGAAGCAGTAGCAGGCTGATAATATCTGAAAGTGGACGAGCCACCAGTGGGAGGCATTAAAGACACTCCCGTGGCTGGTTGGTTACACTTGTTCATATTATGCAGTGGGCCCTGAACGCCTTCAGCTAGTCTTAATTATAATCCCCTTCCACCCATGGCCAGCATGAGCCCAGGTGCTGGGTCTCCACCACATGGTTATAAATGTGGTTTTAAGTTCCTTATAACATATTAATCCCAGATTTTACCTTGGCAATCACTGAACACCCAAGGGGCTACTTCTTCCCACAACATAAAATGTGTAGTTACATTGACATTTAAAAGTGCCTAAGTGATAATCTATAGAAATTATGTGCTAGCTAGACAGCTCCTGAGTCAGGGGAGAAGTTATACAAGGCAAACCTATTCTACCGCACGTTCTAAGGTTTGACATTAGCGTCAGTGGAGTTATTGCAGGTGTTCATCTTTGTAAGTGAAACCAGAACTTGAGGGGTAGACTCCAAGCAAAGTTTACTGAGAGGAAACTGTGAACAGGCCACCTTGGGTTTTGAAAGGTCCTGAAGTCTAACGTCCATGGTTTAGGAGAGACCATCGTAAGGGACTTGTTGTAGGAGGCCTCACTTCTGAAGCACCCCTTGGCAGCCCACTGCAGTATTGCCATTGCATAGCTGTCTCAGTTTCCCCAAGTGGGCTCCAATAAGTCCTCTGGGGCTCATCCATATTTAATACCTCTTCACGGCTGTAGTTTATTTAACTCACAAGTACAATATTGTGCAAATAGGCCTCCCATGTAAGTTAAGATAGATGGACTTAACTTATATCCATCAACACTGTTTATGTGCAGCTCCCTCACCAGCAGGATCCTCTGCACCCTGAACCCTCTTGGGAGCCAGGACCTCTTGTCCTTACCTGGGGAAAGGGTCTCTCATCATGTGTCAGGGTCCCCACAGCTACCCTTCCTCAGGACAGCATGTAATTCTTGTGCACTAGCGTTCCTGCTGCTGCCTGGTAAAGACCTTCCATGGGGCTAAGTTTTCCCTTTCAGAGCCTCTCCCCAAGAGTATTCTGTCTTGATTTCCTCTCCTGGCAAGACCCCTCACCAGGTTCCTCCTGGGCAGCTTTCCTTTTCTGCATCCTGGGAGGGACTGTTCCTCTCCCCCGGAGCCTCTTCTGTAGCCACCCTCCCAACTGGTTTGTAGCTTCCCTTTTATTTAGTGCCTAGTTACTTCACTGCCTAACTAGCGGCCTCCTCCGAATGAACTAGTCCCAAGTGAACCCAAGTTGCCTCATGCCCCCTCATGGAACCTCATGTCAGAGGTAGGCTGGGTCCTTGATCCCTTCAGCAGGATAGCGACCCTCTAACAAGACTTCTCATTCATTATCTGAAGCAGGGTGCCTTTTCCAATGCACCACCACCCAGAATAGGTTGAACCTCTCTAGTCCAGGACTCTCATGGTTAGGCATGATTTTAGTTAGCCAGATGTCCACTTTTCATGGGTGTGGCCAAGTTTCCTGTAGTCCCATAACATTTTTACAGCCACTAGTCCTAGTTCTCTGTTTTGTGCTGTTATTTAGCTCTGATTTACCCCTAAATGTCTTCTAAGAGCCCAGTAAACAGTGGAACTGTGGGTCATGCTGCTAGACAATATGAATCTCCCATAGTTCTGCAAATTCTCTGTTTCAGCATCGGTCAGGTCCCCAGGATGCTAGATTAGAGAGATTCAACCTGTACAAAAATGTACTATCAGTATTAATTGTGCGCCCAAATAAATCCTGGGATTTGAACCCATGAATTTCTGGCCCAGAAACTAGATTAGTATCTAATCTGGCAATAATAATTCCATAATATGAAATACAATTAATGGTAGCAAAACATTCTGTCCTGTCTATATTTCTTAATATTCCTGTTTGCTTTAAATTGTTCTTGAACTAACACAGAAAGATATCAAAAAGCAAAGAGACATGTACAAATAGCAAAGTCACGTGTGTTTTTAAGAGAATGGCTCATCACTCTGTAGGAGTCAGATTTACTAGTATTCAGGTATTAGGAATACCTCTCTATGTATCTTTATTTATTTGATAGTATATTTATTGAAGAAAATCCGTTCCCTAGATTTCATTAAATTAAAATTCATCAATAAGCAAAAACATTTTTTCCTATATGCATTTAGTGTCAGATAAATCACTTCTTAGGAGACAAACTAATATTTATTACTGTTCAGTCTCTTCTCTTGGAGATATATTTAGAGAACTAGTGTCAGTACATCTTAATAAACCTTATATAAGCACACCAACTGGAACTTTCAAATGTAAAATTACTCCGATGGAGAGTAGGATTTCTTCCCCTTCCTTCTCTTTGACGCTTGAAAGATATGCTAAAGCAATAGACTGGTGTTCCCAATATTTCCTCAATGGACGTACAGCATAGGCTTTCATAAACAAGCTTCCCCCACATTACTTCACTGGTGTAACTTAACCGTGGCCTGGAGGGGCATGTCTCTGCATGCACCAATCGATCCAACAGGGAGGAGGTCCATTTAGCACATCTAGTATAGATGTGATAAATCAACAGCCAAATTATCTCTCATTAACTCTGGTGCTCTACTATAACAAGATAGGTAAGCCGAGTCAGTAGGAGAGTGTTGACTGAAGGCACTGCATTAAATAGACTTAAGTATGTCGACTTCAGCTATGTTATTCATGTAACCAAAGTTGCATAACTTAGGTCAATGGTTGTCAGGTGTCCAGTATTCACCTGGACAGTCTGGTATTCGTGTCCCCCATCCTGTAAAAAAACCCAGAAAATACCGGACATGTAAAATGTCCGGTATTTCCTGTTTCCATCGGACGGAAGCCCGGCGGGGACAACTTTCCCCTGTCATGTCTGGCGAGGGCAGGGGAGTGAGGAGCTCAGGGCCATTTAAAGGCGCAGTGCTGCCTTTTTTTTTTTTTTTTTTTTTAAACAGGGAAGTGTTCGGTACTTTTGGTTATACCATCTGACAACCCTAATTGAGTCAGTAGCCACTACTCCACTAAACCACAACCAGCATGGATCTGGTGCTCAGTCATTTGCATCTCTGCTGAGTCTGTCATCAAGAGTATCAAATGGGGTAAACGGTGGGGACAAAGCTATTCAATTTCTGACGTAAGGACGGACACGTCTCATTTCCACCCTGATCTTGACATTCTGAGCCCTCTTAACCAAATTAGACCCACTTATAATAAACATTAAGATTACGTTCTCTGTTCTAATAAGGGAATCCTTCCAGTGTTAGTACAACAAAAGACGCTTTGTCATTACTTGAACCGTGATTTTCTCATTGGTTCTCGGAGAAATGCACAGGGAGATAGGCCATTAAGCCTTGAACAATGGACCTGCTCAATCCACATGCAGTTGTCAAACATATGGGCTGTTTGCATTGTGCTGTTGGGCTCCACTCAGCCTTCCTTACCCCTCTAACATTTCTACCTTTCTTTTAAGGCCTGTTCCAGAGCCCTCTGAAACTAATGGGAGTAATTATTATGAATGCAATTTAATTTTGAAGCTGTCTTAGGGCCTGAGTTTGAGAGAGATTTAGGCACCTAATGGGATTTTCAGAAGTGCCCAGGCACTTCACTTCCATGGGACCTAGAAATCCCACAAGAAGTTACATTCACAATAAGGATTTAGGAGCTTAACTACCACATTGGCAGCTAAATCCCAGAATTAGGTCCCATTAGGATTCACAAAGCCCCCCTCACCTGCTGTCAAACACTGCAAGCAACTCCGCTTACTCAGCAGCCAAGCTTTAACAGTAAAAGTTTCCTAGGTGCCTATGTTTCTGCCTGTGTGCAAGGGGACTGCAGCTCCACTCTAGATATCTGGACTCAGATCCCTAGTGTGATGCATGAACCAGGGAAAGTCAGGGGAAGGATCACCTCTCTGGCATGCAGGCCATATAGAGGAAGCAGGCTCAAACCACACCTATTCGATCAGGCCTGTAAAGGCAAAATGACTGGGATCGGGTGTGGGAAGAAAAAGACTCTCCCATTACCCTAACTCCTGGACTAAAAGTTCTCAGCTGGGAGACCCAGTCTCCTGGCTCTGGTGACTTTTTAAAGTTATTTATTCACATTGGAACAGCTTCAAAAATAGGAATGATTGAGTGATTCCCCACATCAGACGATCCCACAGCTCAGTGGTTAGGGCACTCTCTTGAGAGGGGCAGATCCCTGTATAGCCCCCCACCCCCAGCCTGGCATTGGGGTGGCATGAACCAGGCACTCCCCCCCACCCAGCCCAGGTGAACACCCTAACCACTTGTCTACAAGTTACACGAGAGGTCAACCTCCCACCACACCCTTCCAGGTTCCTGGCCAAAACACCATAGGCATGTAGTCCAAAGAGAGGGGGTGTGCAGCTGAAAATCCCCAGGAGAGGGCAGTCTTCCTACAGCCTGAGTCAAGAGGGGACAGGGCTTGGCACACCCTCCTCACTTTGGCCTGGCAGCTGGCTTTGGTGAATCCCATTCTGAGACCTCTCTCCCCCCTCCCCCATTCATTGTCGAAGAAGCCTACGCTGTGATTGTCTAAGCATCCCAAGGTTAACATGATGCTGCTCAGTAACTGTCTCAAAAATTCGTGCAGCAAGTGTCAGCAGTATAGCTGCAACCCCGCCTTTTCTTGGGACCACCGGATCCAGCATGGTCCCTTTGTCCTGATTCTGAGAGATGCCCTGGCCAGACATTACCACCTCCACGGGCTCCTGCTAACTCCTGAACACCACCTAGGATGAAAGGCTATGACCCTCCCCTCCCTTTCATGTACCCTTTTTATTCCCATCTCATTTCTTTGCTGTCTAACATTCGCTTTAGCCTTTTGTCTAAGTCTGGCTCAGCCACCTAAGACTGTATATGTCACTGTAAGCCTGGGATCAAAAACAGAGTTAAAAGTAATGTCCTGGACAATGAAGGTACAAATTTGCCAGGTCCTGGTGTGGCTTATAAGACTTTGTGCTGTGCAGGCATTTCCCTAGGAACTAAGACTCAGCCCCAGAGACACAGACTGAATATTCTATTGTTGCGGTTCTTTTCTCTCTGTGTGTGTGGGGGGGGGGGAGGGGGGGGCGTAAAGAACAGGACTTTTAATAGTTCTAGCCCTGCTCATCCTAGCTTCCTTCCCTCAGGTGCAACCCAAAAAAGGACAGTTATTACCATCTAAAAACTGTCAAAAGGGTTTTAAAAACATTTTGGTTTAAAAAGAAAGGGCACAGATACAAGTAAAATGAAAGCCTTAACTAAAACTTCAAGGGCTTTAACTCTTTGTTCTGCTTTTTTCCCTTTCCCTTTAATAAATAGCTAAAAAGGATTTTTTGTGGTGTTTGCGGCATGATACTAAGAAGGCTGGAGTGAATGTACACCAAACCCTGAATCTTGTTTAACACTTAAAAAAAAACCCAAAACAAGTAGTCCTGTGGGACCTTAGAGATGCGCGTGCGCGCATGTGCATGAGAGAGAGACAGACAGAATGAATCATGGGCTTTCATGGACAAAACCCACTTCAGATGAGGTGATCTTGAGTGGAGAAAAAAAAAGGGGATCCTCAGAAAAAGCAAGGAAAGGGGGAAAAAAATTACCTGTCAACTGTAGCCCTGGTGCTAATTAGGCTAGTTGAGTGGGCTGAAAGTGTCCCATACTTGGCTTTTGATGTCTATGGGGTGTTGAACGTAAGGAAAGCTGGTGTTATATTTTTTGTATTGGACAAGGGGCTCACTCATTTAACACTGTTGGCACTTAGGGCTCATATTCTATTATCATTACCACCAAAACAGAGCAGAAATGTGGCTTAGAACCTCCTTTTCCTCTGCAGCACCAGTACATTGAGCCTTACATCCGAAATAACAGCCCAGTTTGGTTCTACAATGATCAGGATTTAATTCTCCTCATTTGCATTTAACCCCTGTACCTGTTGGGCACATCTGGGGTATTGAGGGGCATGTGCACATACCCCTCAAACTGCATAGCAGCTCAAACTCACTTTTCAGTGTTCTCCGGCATCTCTTGATATATAATCAACCAGGGTTTGTCTACTTTTCTTGTTATATGAGTCATATCTAATTATGTGATGTCAGACTGTTGGAGTATTTTTGAGAGTCTGTAAATCTGCAGTTTTTTCCCTCCATTCCGATTGTTAAGTTTTGTATGTTTAATGAGGCCAAGGTGATTCATAAGAACGGCCAGACTGGATCAGACCAAAGTTCCATCGAGTCCACTATCCTGTCTGCTGACAATAGCCAATACCAGATGCCCCAGAGGGAAGGAACACAACAGGTAATCCTCACGTGATCCATCCCCTGTCACCCATTTACAAATAAACAGAGGCTAGGGACACCATTCCTACCCATCCTGGCTAATAGCCATGGAGGTTAGGTCCATCAATGAATCTATCTAGCTCTTTTTTGAACCCTGCTAAAGTCCTAGTCTCCACCACAGCCTCTGGCAAGGAGTTCCACAGGTTGACCTTGCACTGAGTGAAGAAAAAATTCCTTTTATTTATTTTAAACCAGCTGCCTATTAATTTAATAAGAACTAGAGGTCACCAAATTTTGTGGGAATAAGTAAATAACTTTTCCTTATTCACATTTTCCACACCAAGTCATGATTTTATAGGCTTCTATCATATCCCCCTTAGTCTCCTCTTTTCTAAGCTGAAAATATTCAAAAATATTGTGTTATTCCACTCACACACAAACACTATTTTTAGATTTCAAAAATGCATGGGAACTAATTGAAAGCTTCCAGACTAGTGAAAAATTGGCAGTCCCTAATTAAAAATATTGATTGTGTGGTGTGAAAGACTCACATTTCCTAAGACTATAAGCTCAAATGCTGCTTATACCAGCTTGTGTCTGCCTCTAGAGGCTGGTCTACTCTCTTAATTAGAGGAGATCTCCCATGAGTTAGAAACCTGCCCTGTTGTTGCTGTGGATTGATGCTCAGTTTGAGGCTGCTAACAATTGGGGTATGGTGTATAGAAGTACATACAATATGTTTATTATACAGTCAGTCACAGGACTTCTCTGAATATTTTGTCTTACAAAATCCTAAAGGTGGAAACCTAACACAGTCAATCCACTATCTGATAATATGCCTTACATAATTTTACATCCATATAATAGTGTCCAAAGTTTCTCAACAGCCCTGTGGCCAGACTGTTCAAGTATATCTTTTACAATGCTCAGAAGACATGATCTCCGTCTTAAAGAGCTTCAACTACACAAGCGCACACACACACACACATCCTCTAAAGGGTCCAGATTCATCCCTGCAGCTTTGATGGTAATACTGAGCTCTTTTCATCCATTAATCTCAAAGGACTTAACCTCCTATTTTACAAATGGGGAACTGAGGCATGGTGGCAAAGTGATTTGCCCAGGGTCGTCCATCAAACTTCTGGTGGAGGTTGGACTGGGAGTCAGCAGACCTGGTTCCAATCTACAGGTTTATATGCCAGACCATCCTGCCTTGCTTTAAAACATGGCTAAAGTCTTATGGGAACCCTATTGACATAATTAGATGTCCAGCTGTCTGAGTTATGTGAATTAACCCACTACTAGCTGGCCTACCCTGGGTCACCCATGTTGGAGCCTCACCATTTCCTGGCAAACTGAATTGTATCATCATCAGTCACAGCAATACAGGGAGTTAATCTACGCCCAAGCAATCTATGCTACCACTAACTAGGTTGTTTTCATAGATGCATCCCTTATCGACTAAGCCGCCACCATCTGCTCCAGCCCGCAAACAAACACACATAATTCACATAGCCTACTTCTTTATAATGTAATTGCAATCAGTGATTTAAAAGCATCTATATGTTCTTTATTCAGCACATCTGCTGTGCTTTCATTTGCAAGTGCTTCCAACACAAATCAGAAGCAGCATTTCCTTCCTCAGCCAATCTATATTTATATTAAATCACTATAGCAAACAATAATATTAAAATATTGGGGTTTTTTTAAACCATAATAAAAGTTTTAAGGCTTTGTTCATGAAAGATCCCTACACTCATGACCTGCCTAGCATGTGCTGCAGTTTGAGAAAAATAATTTAGTATGTTTTTTTTGCTACAGACAAATTGTTCAGTGATGCAGTTTATTGCCTCTCAAACTGGATGGTAAGACACAGTAAAAATCAGTACAAGTTGAACCTCTATAGTCCAGCACCTTCTGGACCTGACCAGTGTCCAGCCAGAGAAGATAAATTTTGTTTAGCAGCATCACCAACATTCCCACTGCTTACGGGGCTCTTAGAAGACATTCAGGGCTAAATAACAGCACAGAACACTAAGAGCCAGGACTGGTGGCTGTAAACAAAGTTTATGGGACCACAGGTAACTTGGCCATAATGAGTGGGCATACCGCTAACTAAAGTCATGCTGGACCATGGATGTTGCCAGACCAGGGAGTGCCACACTAGAGAGGTTCAACCTGCATTAAAAACACAAAACTCTTTTGCTAGGGGTGCCAACTAAAACTAACAATGCTTAAAGCAGCTGATGGGCTGAGACTGCTGCTTAACATCCTGACCCATATGGTCTCCTTGTCCTTCCCAGCGGTCCCTTTTTGTAAGCAGACTTCAAAATGCTTTGGGGCAAGGACTGCTTTTTTGGCACGATGGGGTCCTAGTTCCTCTGGTTTGTGGGTGATAGTGGAATACAAGTGGACTAACTGGGGTTACATCTAGACTGCAGGCTTCTTTCGAAAGAAGCTTTTTCAGAAGAGATCTTCTGAAAAAACATCTTCCGGAAGAGAGCATCCCCACTGCCAAAGCACATCGAAAAAGCAATCTGCTTGTTCGAAAGATAGCGTCCACACTGAATGGACTCTCTCGCATTTAAGCTGTGGTTACTATGGATGGAGTGGCCACCAGGGCACCTGTGCTTTTTCCTGGAGGCCTCTTCTTTCGAAAAATCTCCCTCTTCCTCGTCCACATATGCCTTTTTCCAAAAGAGCTCTTTCAGAAATGGTGTTCTTCTCGCAGAATGAGGTTTACCAATGTCGGAAAAAACCCTGTGTTTTTTCAATTTTCTTTCGAAAGAACGCAATAGCAGTGTGGACGTAATGGCCATTTTTCTGAAAAAGCACTGCAGTCTAGACACACCCTGGTTGACAGACTCTCTGCATCCCTCAGGTGGTAGAAAGGAGCAGCTATCCAGACACAGAAGCTCAGCAGAGAACTCCCCTTCCATAAGGGAGCTCCCCGTGGGAGCAACAGAACAGCAATAGGGCTCTACTTCTCTGTTCCACATGCATTCCAAAAGGAGGCGGCAAGTCAAGGAACACAGAAATATCAGGGGGGGACTAGCAGAGTAGATGAATCTGATTCCTTCAATACAGGGGTGAAAGTAGGTACTGGGACTCACCAGTACACAATCTGGGGCAGCCAAGGTCCCTGGCAATGTTGGGCTCTGATCCCCTGCAAGGGGTGGGGCTGGGGTCCAGACTCTCCCCCAGCCATCCCTTCAAGGTCACCACTGCCACGGCGGTCAGGAACCTGCGGCTGTGGCAGTTGGGAGCCCCAGAGCACCAGACATGATTTAAAGACAGTACCAACGGCCAGAAGTCCTGGCCCTTTTAAATGTCTGGGACCCAGGTTAGCTGCATCTTTTGCTCCCCTGCTCAATTTTTGAGGAGTAACGTTAGTTCGAACCAAGGGGTTTGGTTCAAACTAATGCATCTCGGCGCACACTTTCACCTTCAAAACAGCTGGCATTCGGAGTAACGTGCCGGCAAGATCATGCTATGAAGTGCGGAATATTTAAATCCCCACTTCATTGACTAGTTCGAATGCCTGCATTTGCATCCCTAGTTCGAACTAGGGTGCAAGTGTAGACATACTATGAGAGCAACATTTGGCTCTTAAATCCCAGTCCCAGCGAAGGCTTGCCATGAAGCACAGGAGTGGTCATATCGACTTCTATGGAATGAATCATGCTTCAAATGAACCCATGCTTGAGTGCTTAGCTGGACGGGAGCCTTAGGGGTTTAAAAGGGTAAGTGAAGTTGAAGTCTATAGTAACCTTTCAAATACTAGTGGAAGGCAATTTGCAATCAGAGGTAAATTATTAATTCCTCTGGCGCTTAATACAGTGCCTCCAACTTTAACGTCCATCTCCTTAGCACATTAACATTTCATATAGCTCATGTATAGTGAACATTTTCAGATGCCCTTATGAGAGCAGATAAAAGGTAAGAATTAAGAAGTATGAATAATGGTTACCAGAAGCTCAGCTGACCAAATTTATGGTAGGTGAAATGCTTACACTGCTTGTCCTGGCAAATGTACATTTGCCATTTATATTAATAACAATGATTTAACAGAGAGCTCTCAGGATATCAGGATTCCAGTCCAATCCAAAGCTGCCGGATATAGTCAGAACACTGGACAAGAGCCTGCAAGGTAAAGAGAGCCAACCTTGGGAAGCAGAGTCACTTGTAACCAAGGGAACTGACACAGCTCTCTTGGAGCAGAACATAGCTATGGGTGAATAGCTATGAAGATCATGCAGAAGGAGACCAGGCCCCAAATAAATTGTGGACAAAAGTGGAGAGAAAAGTAGTATTATTTTACAGATAGAGAACAGAGGAGCAGAAAGAGAAGGGGCTAGATTCTCATACACCCCCAAACAGGCTTCTAACTGCCTCTTTACAAGCCTAAATCCCAAAATCAGAATGCACAAAACCTTAAACTCACTCAGCATTTAATTTTTGCAGTAAAAGCATGTGCACAGTAGCCCTGACATCTGCACATTGAGGCTACAGAATGATGTGTAAACTGGGCCAAGATAGACATTCCTTCATCTAACTCACCTTCAGGGCCTGATCCAATAACTGTGCTCAGACCTTGCCTATTGGATCAGCCATCTGCAGGTGACAAGTTCTGCTACCGTGGAAGCGTACTTCCTTTCAGCATAAACATTGAAGACCATGTAATTTCTTGACTTGCCAAAGCCATCACTGCCTTTGGAAGATTGATCAAATGCTTATGGTATGACCATGTTAAACTTCATATGAAGGTAGCAGTTTATCAGGCAATTGTCATGACTACCTTGCTGCATGGACCATACATCACAGCCACATTTAAAAACTTGATCAGGTCCACATATATTACCTCAGGAAGGTTGCCCATGTGAATTTGTGGAACATAATTCCAAATTTGGAGGTTCTTAAGTTCTGTGGTGTGAGGAGGAGGGAAGCAATGCTTATGAACAAAGAGTTATACTGGATTGGTCATGTTATGAGACATGATGACACTCAGATACCAGAAAAGATGGTCTTCTGCAGATAGCTTGTTTGTGGAAAATGCTCTATTGGTGGTCAGTAAAAGTGATGTAAAGATATCTTAAAGGCCAACGTGAAGTCATGTGGCACAGCTCCCGGTGAGATTGTTCTGTTGGCGTTCTACTGATCAGGTTCTCAAACTCTTTAAGAGTCAACATGTCCAGATATTAGAAGAAAAGTGTAGGATTCAAAAAGAGTGCACAGCCCCTGCAGATGGTGGCATTTTATGTGAAATCTGCAGTCAGATTTGCCAGTTGAGGATTGATTTATTCACTCACCAATGGCATCATACAAGATGAAATCTGTCAATTGATGGTTCAGCACAGTCCACAAGGTAAGTCAGATCCTGTGTACCAAACTAAGGCAGTGGAGAATCAGGCCCAAAAGGAAACTAATCTTCACGGAACACTAAATTCTTCATCACTTTACTGTAAATCTAGAGTATTATGTGCCCTGGAATTAGAGCTTTATTGTGAGAGAACAGAATTTGGCACACTAAACCTAGGGGTAATCACTCATTATTTTCAGTGTTAATATAAACTACATTTAAAGTTATTGAACATGTTCATTTGAAGATCTACATGTCATAGCAAATGACGGGTTCCAGCACACAGTACTTCTAGCTTGTCTAAATTCAGGTATGAACAAATTACTGTTCATCCACGGTTTGACATATGAGAAACAAGGAAACTGTATTCACTTAGATAACCGAGATACAGACTCAACTGCCAAGTAAAACAGAGTCATCTGTGTGGAAGTGGAAATGCATATTGTACCAATGAACTATGTAACTGAAGGAAAGCCAACACATGCTCAACAAAATAGGGTGTTGATTAAAATCTTGAGGGACACAAGAGGCTGTCTCAGCAAGGAAACTAAAGGAGATGCCTTTATTAAAAAATGAATGACACTACTTAGAATCCTGGGGTTGAAAGATCTCAGGAGGTCATCCTATCCAGCCCCCTGCTAATAGCAGGACCAATCCCAACTAAATCACCCCAGCCAGGACTTTGTCAAACGGACTTAAAAACCTCTATGGATGGAGATTCCACCACCTCCCTAGGTAACCCATTCCAGTGCTTCACCACCCTCCTAGTAAAATAGTTTCTTAATATCCAACCTAGACCTCCCCTCCTGCAACTTGAGACCATTGCTCCCCATTCTGACACCTGTCAACAGCTTCTCTCCATCCTCTTTGGAACCCCCTTCAGTTAGTTGAAGGTTCCTATCAAATCCCCCCTCACTCTTCTCTTCCGTAAACTAAATAAGCCCAAATTCCTCAGCATCTCCTCATAATCCTAAACCCCCTAATAATTTGTGCTGCCCTCTGCTGGACTTTCACCAGTACGTCCACATCCTTTCTGTAACGGAGGGCCCAGAATTGGACACAATATTCCAGATGTGACCTCACCAGTGGCCCTACTAATTCACCCCAGTATTTTGTTAGCTTTCTTGGCTACAAGGGCACATACTTCAGAATGGTACCAACAGATGATTGAACTGAATGACAGGGAACGAATCACTCAATTGCCCTGTTCCGTTCATTCCCTCTAAAGCACCTGGCATTGGTCACCGTTGAAAGACAAGATACTGGGCTAGCTGGTCAATTGGTCTGACCCAGTATGGCTATTCTCATAGGGTATGTCTACACTTGCACCCTAGTTCGAACTAGGGATGCAAATGTAGGCATTAAAAATAGTCAATGAAGCAAGGATTTAAATATCCCGTGCTTCATTAGCATGATCTCACCGGCACGTTACTCCGATCAACAGCTGTTTCGAAAGTGAAAGTGCGCGCCGGGACGCGTTAGTTCGAACCAAACCCCTTGGTTCGAACTAAACGCATCCCGGCGCACATTTTCACTTTCGAAACAGCTATAGTTCGAACCAAACCCCTTGGTTCGAACTAAACGCATCCCGGCGCACATTTTCACTTTCGAAACAGCTATTGATCGGAGTAACGCACCGGTGAGATCATGCTAATGAAGCACGGGATATTTAAATCCTTGCTTCATTGACTACTTCGAATGCCTACATTTGCATCCCTAGTTTGAACTAGGGTGCAAGTGTAGACATACCTATATAATGTTCTATATTAGAAAGGCACAAACTGGTATAGAGGCTATGATGCAGGGTTTGAATAGTGTGCAGTAAATAAGGCCAGGAGCCACACACTAAACAACGAGGAGAATATTGACTAGCTGCTCATTAGGTAAGCACTGTTTTTCTTGTATAGTTAATAAAGCAAGGGTTCAGTTTAAAAAAATGTGATCATGTAATTAAGAGTATCATAAGGCATACACACAAGGGAGCCAAATTAAGGCTCTATATACAACCATATTTTTGCCATTTCCCAACTTAGCACTCCTTGACTTTGCAACCTTAGTAATTTAATCTCTCTCTCTCCTTCCTTCTGCTCCCCCCCCCCAATCAAATTACAAACAACAATAACTCGCTTCAATTTCAAAATCAAATCTTGAGTAGAAGCTACAATAAGTTTTTTCCTCCAAGGTTCAAAAAGGGTTCTGTCAACTGTTTTCCCTGACAAGAACTATAATTTGCAATACAGTTAAAAAGGAGATCTTGTGACCCGTTTGAATAGAAGACCATCTAGCATTGTAATTCTGACCAACAATAATCAGAAGCCCTATAGTTCTAGAGAACAAGAAACATTAATAAAAAAAAAAAGACACACTAAACTATCTTACCACGCACACTTGTCATCTTGTAACAATGAGGAAGATAATCCACACCACCACTTTCTGTATCTAGAGATAACTGGGGAGTAGGACACAGAACTTCTGTTTCCCAAATGAAAGGCAAGTTTCCATATCAATAATTTTTCTTTAATAATTTAAATGGTGGAAAGAGCAAGAACATATCTTCTTCTATAGCTATTGTATTGTCTGTTTGAATCACTTATTTGGCAAATAACTGGAAAGTTACCATTCCAGAGATGTTATTTTTGGGTTGGAACAGAAATGAAAATTGTGTTTCAGTCAACGGACCCATCAGCTTGTGCCACACTTAAAATAAACAATAAACACGCACATACAAATAACAAAGAAATTATATGGTAGTATGGGAAAACATATGCAAATAACTACTACTTTCAAGGGATATTTAAGAACTAATCCAGGATAACAATATCACAGATACTGGCCAAATTTCTCTGCTAGGATACTTATATGAACTTTACCCAAAGTATTTGTCCTATCATAAATGAATTCAAAAAAGATGCAAAGGAAAAATGGGACAAAACTGGGGTATTTAATAAGTATAATGTGTAAGACACAGCTCATTTCTTTTACACAATCGCAATAAAATTACCAGGAAAAAGCAGGTTTTCTTGTATTGTTGATGATCAGTTTCTGGCAAAAAACCCACACAAATAAAAATATTTTTCTCCATGACAGCAAGTTGATATTGACAAAAACGAACCAGCAAATCTCTCAAAAGGAATAGCAGAATAAAATGCTCTCTACTATAAGGAGACATAAGGGGGTTTTGCGCAAAAAGGAAATGTCCACACTGCTTGTTTTTGTGCAAAAACCTCTTGCACAAAAATGGATCAGAAGAGAATATGCAAGTGACACGAGAAAAAGCTAATTCACGCTTCATCTGCATTGCCTCTTCCGGCAAAAGTCGTAGTGTAGACGTAGCCAGAGAGATAGCCATGTTAGTTGGTAACTTTAAAAACAAGTAGCTCTGTGGCATCTTAGAGACTAACAAAAATACATATAGGGTGCGTCTAGACTGGCAAGATTTTGCGCAAAAGCAGATCCCAGCAATTCATGAGCACATTAATCACATCGGCGTTTGGGGGCTTGGTTTTCAAAAGTGTTCAGCACCCAGCGGCTCTGGCTGGGAACAGTCGCTACTGCTGAGTAGCCACTTTTGAAAACTCGGGCGCTTATTGTTTCAGATGGAATGGTCGTGCTGGCCCACCCCAGACAGCCCTGAGCGCCATCTGAAGCGTAGTGCTCTGGTGGCAATTTGAGTGGCTTAGAGTTCCAGCCTGTACCCCTCCTGCAGTAATGGCGACAGTGGACAGGAACCCGGGCCCTTCTGAATCGCTGGGCCTCATGGCAACTGCCCCTTTTGTCCCGTCAGCTGGCCTGTTTTCAGTAAAATCTTTGTTGTAAAATGTCCGTTAGTGGGAAAAAACGGATCGAAATCTCACCAGTGGGGGAGAGGAGAAAAATCTGGGTGAGCTTCCTCCTGTGGGTTTCTCAAAATTGTGTCTTATCTAGGTCTGTGGTGTAACAGACTTGCTCACAGGAGTGGTCCCAGGGATGCCAAGTATAGATAACAATCCGGGTAGGCCAGGGACTTAGCTTCTAAGCTCTCTGGGCAAGGCGAGGGCTGTTGTGACATTTGTATGGTCCAAGATTGAGCACATTGTCAGAACTCAATAGGCAAGATCTGTTAGGAATCCTTCTGCCCCTTTGCCACTCCTGTAGTAACTGAATGGTGGCAAGGAATACAATGTCCAATGGCTACCTGTGATGCCCCAAGCATGAGATTTGAGCTCATCTTCTCAATGCCAGACCATTAATTTGGTCAATTTGTGGGTTGGGAAGAAAACCCCCCCACCAACTCTACCTACTCTGTGAAGTTCAACAGCTTGTCTCTGTCATGGAAGGAAGTTGGTCTAATAGAAGATGTTACCACCTCACCCACCTTGTCTCTCCCCCAGCCCTTTGCATTAATTCCAGAACATCATTAATCCTCCTGTCACAGTGATTGGTCTGGACAGGAGGTTGCACCACACTCATCCTGAGAATGCCTGAGGCAACGGCTACAAATCTATAGCGGCAACTGTTGCTAGGCAGTGGCAACAAATGGGATGCGTCTTTCTGCTGTATCTGCTGCAGCTGACAGCATTTCTGTGAAACTGAGTTTTGGCCAATACGCACCTCAGTCTTCATATTACATTTATGCTATTAGAAATGGTATTAGGTCCTAAGGCTAGGCCCCAGTGGATGCCATTTGTGTTTTCTGCAAACCATTCTAGTAAATTCACAGAAGTCTTGAACCCTGAAGGGGAAATGCTGAAGCGACTCGATTACTTTTCTTGCTGTGTTTCTGTCTCTAGCCTCTCGGACAGCTATTTGCTTTAAAGCAAGAGGGGTAGCATGCCATCTGAATCATTAGTTCTCTCCTGTTCCCAAAAGTCCTCCATCACCCTCCCCTCCTTGCACTCTTCTCTTTGCCCTTTTCTTCCGTTATTTATTCAATAACTAGGTAACTTTTTAAAGAGAACCAAATGAAAGTAATATGCACTGCCCTCAATTCGTCCCTCTGTTACAAACATTGAATAACCTTTACCATATCCCTATGTGAGGTGGATTGCAAGCCTCTAGCTGATTTGCTAAAGCATTCAATATTGCCTTGTATCCCTTGTAAATGAATTTACATGTATTTACATTCATTTACAAGTTTGACATGCTCAAATTGGGCTTCAATAAAGATATTAACTGGATAACATACTGCAAAGGCTATTTCCCATGTCTTTAATATTTGCATTTACACATCAAAAGCTATGAATGGGACACATCCAGTCTGACTCAATTAGCATCATAAACATTAGTCCTACAACTGATAAACTGCTTTTGCTGTTATATATACTCTGGATTCTGTAATTTCTGCTCCAACTCATCTGATGAAGATGGTTTTACCCACAAAAGCTCATATCATATATTTTGGTCTGTAAGGTGCCACAAGACTACTTGTTTATAAAGTTACAGACAAACACAGCTACCCTTCCGGGAGTTAATAATCCAGTTATTATTAGGCATTCATATTGCAGTTATCACTAATATCTAGGCACAAAAACATTATTTAATGTGATACATAGTAACTTGAGATAGAAGGGGTATGCAAGGCCCCAGGAGTAGGTTTCAAATGTTGACAAGACCAATGGATAAAGGTATCAAAAGCTAGTGGAGCATCTGAAGTCAATTTGCCACTTCATTAGCTGTTAACGTAAAGAATTCAGGGCAGGCATAAAACAGTCACATCAGCTCACACCACTGAGCAATCAAGCTGGAACAGCAGCACAGGTAAAAAGGCCAATGTGCACAAATGTGTATCACATGGTCTCAGAAAGATCCAGACATCTATTCATTCACTAGGGAGTAAGCCATCCCTCCCATGGGCAAAGGACATAAAAACCCTACAGATTTCACAATGGCAAGCATGGAGCACCTAAATGCGCTTACGCAGCTCCATTATCTCCTTCCCACTGGTGTCTCTTAAGCTGCCTACCTATGGAGAAGGATGGCCTATGGCAGGGACATAGGAAAGACACATAATTCCTCTGTAACAGGGGTCGGCACTTACCTCCCGCAAGAGCCGCCGTTTGGCCAAGTGCGAGTTCCTGCACTGCCTCAGTCTTAAAGCCTTGTGGCTACTTAGCCCTCCGAGTCACACAGGCTTATGTGCAGTCACAACCCCTTCCAGGGCATGCCTCTAACAGGGGACCATTTCGGTGCCCTCTGCAGCATGTCCAGTCCAGTCTCTCAATCCATTTCCCTACTCAGTAGGAGAGTGGTGCCTCTAGGGCTTCTCCAAGCTCCCCAGTCTGAGCTGTCCTTGGTTCTTCCAGCCAGCCACTACTGACCTTCTCCCTTCCAGGTCTGGGCTCCAAGTGAGCTGCTGCTAGTCCTGCAGCCTCTTATATAGTCCCTCCTGGTATCTGATTGGCTGATTCATCTATGCCACTCTAGCTGCCTGGATGACTTCTCTATGGCCCTTCTCTGGCCTTAAGGCCTTGCTCTGTTATACCTCCACCCCCAAAACCTGCACAAACACATGCACACTTCACCCCAAAATGGAATCCAGACAGAAGTTAATACTGACCAGGGGAGGGCAGTGAGAACCTGGCTGCTGGGGGAGAAGGAGGCTCCCTGGAGCTAGGGCAGGGCTGGGGAGGCAAGACGGGGCTATGGGAGCTCTGGCCAGGCCAATCCCCAGGCTGCAGGGCCTGAATAACGGCCTGCGGAGGAAACAACAAACCCCCGGAAGGGGGGCTCAGAGACTGACTTGGGCACTGCCGGAGGGCAGTGTGGCAAAGAGGACAATGCGATCTGGAGGAAAGAGGGGAAACCCCACCCGAGCGAAGGTACCCTGCCGGCAGAAGTAGCTGATTAGGGAGACAGACGGCAGACCCCCGCTACGGTGGTGAGTGAACCTCTCACAACCGGCCAGCGGGAAGCAGGGCTGGCCGGGAGGGAGTCAGGGGGAGCAGAGCTAGCCGGGGAAGATCAGGAGGGAGGGAGAACTGTCTGGCGGGAAGCAGGGCTGGTCGGGGAGAGGGGCTGGCCGGGGAGATCGGGTGGGGGGACCGGCTGACGGAAGCGGGCTGGCTGGGAGGGGATTGGAGCTGGCTGGGGAAGAGAAAATCAGCCGGTGGTGAGTGGGACTGACCCAGGCGCATGCAGATCCTGGGGCGCCGCCCGTCCCACGCACGGTCCCGGCGAAGCACGAGCAAGTCTGTCCCCGGGGATTCCCTCCCGCCCCGGCCCTGCCCCCCTTAATTTTTTTCCCCCCAGACAGAACCCTCAAATACCAGACTGTCCAGTTCAAAACCGGACACCTGGCAACCCTACTTATAGGATTTAGGTATTATAAATTCACGTTTAAAAAGTAGCAAACGGAAGGCTCAAGTGCTTAAAATTTTGCATGTGTATAATTCTGAGATACTGGAAAATATAAGTATTTTTTTAAAAAACATGCAACAGTAATATATAGATAACAAAACCCCACATTTTGATATTGGTTAGGTAAAGCTGCTTTTTTTTTTTTTTTTTTTTTTTTAAAAAAAAACACAAATTTCTGGGCATTTTCACTCAAGATTTTTTTCTAAGTTTTAGTCTGCTGTAAGCTCCCTCTGTGTTAAGCATTTTGAGCACTGTTTTGGGAGAAATTTCAAAATAAGTAAAGATGTTTCCTGATCTTTGGCATTCTCTTCTGAGACAGGAGTTTTGCTTTTGCTAAACTTAGAGCAGGTTTTGCTGACCAAACTGTTTTTAGTTGATAGTGAAAACGAGGGTAACTGCTGAGGAAAACAGCAGTTTTTCAACCTTTGTTTTGCCAAAGAAAGTAGAAATTTGTCTTTTCTTAGATAGTGTGAAAAGTTGTGTTGTTGATTTGCCACTTCTATTGAGCAGAAACTGAATATACTTATGCTTTCTACAACCTAAAAAGGTAACAATTACTGTACTTATATTTTTGTCAATATGACTTGTTTATTAAAGCTAAGTATTCATTAGATATGTAATGTTTAAGAATAAATAGGAAAAAACAGAATACAGAAAAAAACATTACCTATAACATTTATGACTTTGCAACACACACATTTTACATTAGCTATACGTATACACATGGCTGTATTCCTAGTCATAAGCAAAATATGCTTGAGTCGTCTCATAAAAAAGAAAAGCAATAATATAAGGAACTAAGGGAGAAAGCAAGAATACGTAGCATCTGAAGTAATCAGTTAATGAAAAACACTGAATAAATGGGAAATTGATCACTAAGTCAATCTTCTATTATTACAACCTTTGCGATGTATAGCAATAACTTCCAGATAAGTATAGTGGGACTAATATATTTTTGAGTTGGAGATATATTATTCTTTCCCTGCTGAGGCCTCCAACGAGTAATAACATTTGTACTACATTTTCTACTGATTTCAGTTCTGGAGAGAAATGCAGCTGCATTATGAACAGGCTGAGCTAATATATAAATGACACATTTCTTATGTTTATATTACAGGCACGATTAAATGAAAACCTTGTCAGTGTGTTTGGGGGTCACGTTTGAAAGTCTGAATCCCTGGGTGTAAATATGCCCCTTTGAATTTGCAGTGAATTCAAAATGGGAAAGGCTTTTTTTTCCCTATTTTGGCTTAGTCATGAGCACAATCTCATGAGAAAAGTCATCTTGACCCTACATGGTAGAATTTGTCATGGTAGCAGATCTTGTAATGGTTTCAAGACTTTCAGGCTGAAACTTAAAAGAGCTCCTAAATTTTAGGTACTATCAGGTCCAAACATAATGCAACAAAATTGAATCTGAACTTTTGCCTAAAACATGTATGGATCCTTTGGCTTTACCCCTACTTTTTCTACCACTGAAATATTGAACAGTTTTAAAGCAGGATTTTCCAAGTGAAATTCCCTAACTCTGTTACTATTGGTGTAAATAAGAGAGGCAGACCAACAGCGAGTATTGCTGAAAGTCGACCCTTATGGTACATATACAAATACTATACATCTGATCTTCCCTCCAGTGGAGGGAAAGAGTATAGACCTCCTGTTGTCCGTCACAAACATTGCCCAGTGTGGAAAGCATGACAAAGGACTAGAATTACCACAAGAAAAGTAGAAGCAGCAGCAGCAGTGATCTTCCGTCTCCTAAGGAAGAGGCACAAAATCATAACACTACTTGGTCCATTTCCAGTGTGGCAAAGCTCTGGCTGTGCCTGTGGTCCTACACTTCTGGTGGATAGTGTTCAACCTCGGAGGCTCACTGTGTCCCACCTCACGGCCTCTTTCTCTTTACTACAGGCAGGGTTCACAGCCTACTGAGCCATACTCATCACAGGCTACTCCAGAATATGGAGGGTGAAATGCCTCTATAGTCCTGGTCTCCCTATCCAGGGACAGACTCCGTAGTGGGGTGAGGAGGGTTGGGGGGAACCTGGGCCCACCCACTACTCTGGGTTCCAGCCCAGGGACCCTAAGGCAGTGGCAACAGATGGTATTTGTTCTACTCCCCGTCTGGCAACTACTTCCCTGGGCCACTTCCCCAAACGATCCCTCCCAGAACCTTTCCTCTGGTACCTGATCCTCCAGTGCTCTCTTCCTTCCTTGCAGCTCCCAGCTCTCACCCAAACTCCTCACACTCACAGCACTTTCACACCTTCCTTCCGCCCTGCATGCCTCTCAACTAACAGAAGAGGAGCCCTTTTAAACTAGTCTCAACTGGTTCTTGATTGGCCCCAGGTGTTCTGATTAGCTTGACTCCCTTTGCTCTGGAAGGCTCCAAATTAGCTCCAAATCTTCTAACTGGCTTGATTGTCCAGACTGCTTCTGGAAAGTTCCTGCCAGTTCTAGGCCAGCCCCTGTCAGTTTACCCAAGGAACAGAGACCTACTTAATCTAGGACTTACATACTATCCTTCTAGAACTCTCTTATATCCCTCTGACCTCACCCTGTCACACCAGATACATAAACTTGAGTAGCCATGGCATCATATTCATTGATCTTGTTTCATTTCACTAAGTGAGGAGAGTTAGGCCAGGTCCACACTACAGGGGAAGGTCAGCTTAATTCCAGCTACGTAACAAACATAGCTGGAGTCGATGTACCTTAAGCGAGCTCCAGTGCCATCCTCACAGTGGCAGCTGGACAGGATAAATGCTCCCGTTGACCTATTATACTCTTTGGGAGGAGTGGCAGTACCGGTGTCAATGGGGGGGAGGGCTCCCTTCCTTAGCCTTCGATTTAGTGGGTCTTTAATATACCTGCTAAATCCAATGCCAGAAGATCGATCTCTTCAGTGTTGATTCCTGCAAGTGGAGACATAGCCTTAGGTTGGACTAATACTTTGGTCTGGTATAGCCGTGTCACTGGATATCCACCTATTACTCTTCTTAGGTCTCCAGTGTAAAAGCTTTGCAGTCAACTCAGAGGAACCACACTTAACCAACTTTGTCTCTTTAGTAAGCTGCACTGACTTAACAGTATGAAGAAACCATTGCCAGTGATGAATCAAGTTAACCCATTGAATGGAGTCTTATGTATTAGCTTTACTGAACGTCACTGCATTCTTCAGTTCACTCACTCACTGCAGTTGCCACAAGATCTTAAAAGAGTGAAGTAACCATGTACATTCACCCAGTTGTTAAAACTGTCCCCATCACACAGCTCAGAATCTGCAGGAAAGCAGCGGATTTTCAGCATCCCATTTGGCAAATTCCGTTTCGAGAGACGAACCATACATCTTTATGCTTACCCAGCATGAGGGATATAAAGGATCGCGTGGGCCCATGTGTCTTTAAAAGAATGAAAGCCCTTTTATGTTTCAATGTTAATAAGCTCAAGGGGTACATCTACACTAGCCCCCTAGTTTGAACTAGGGAGGCTAATGAGGGTGACCGAAATTGCTAATGAAGCGCAGGATTTAAATATCCCGCACTTGATTAGCATATTCCCGGCTGGTCGCCTTTTTGGAAACTGACTAGCCCGAAGTAACTGCCCGCGTCTACATGCGGCAGAGAAGCAGGATTCCGAGATAAACCCCTTAGTTCGAATTAACTGTTAAACCTCATTCCACGAGGAGTAACAGTTCATTCGAAATAAGGGGTTTATCTCGGAATTCTGCCTCTCTGCTGCGTATAGTTACTTCGGGCTAGTCAGTTTCCAAAAGGGTGACCAGCCGGGAATATGCTAATCAAGAATGGGATATTTAAATCCTGTGCTTCATTAGCAATTTCAGTTGCCCTCATTAGCCTCCCTAGTTTGAACTAGGGGACTAGTGTAGATGTACCCAAGGGGACAAATTCATTCCTGTTTTGATGACACTGAATGTGGGTTGGCTGTCTGTGGTGGATGGGGGGGACTTGAGCCTAGACCTCTGTCTCTGGGTACCTTGCCCACTGTGTCACTGGAGTGGCCCCCTGGTGTCCCTGCATTCTGGGCCCCCCTTGTCTGTCCTATGTCCCCAGGGTGCCAGCTCTGTCAGTTGGGAATGTGGGTTGGCTGTCCCCAGGGAGTAGGGGGCTTGAGCCCTGGACCTCTGGCTCTGGAGGTGGGTACCTTACCCACTGTGCCACTGGAGGAGCCCCTGACCTCCCTACATTCTGGGCCCCCCTTAACCGTCCTTTGTTCCAACTGGTAACAACTGGTTTTTCAGCTGGCCTGCATTTCCCGGTAAATGCATAAATACAATTTTGGCTCGGGTCAAAATTGGTTGGGGGAAGAAGGAAAATTGGGAAAAATTCATTTTGGATTGAACAAAAATCTTTGGTTTCAGGCATTCTAAACTAAACTTAAAAAAAAAAAAGAGAGAGAAAGGCTAGATACACAAAATCAAAGAGGATGTGGTCACTGCTCCATATCTACTATTGCTGTGGTCAGGACACTTAGTGGATGTGCCAACACCCAGATTTGAATCCTGCCTCTGGAGCAAGACCCTGAATCCATGTTCCCAGGGAATACCATAACAACCAGGCTACTAGTTATGTTGGAATGGGATTCCTCCCAATCTCTCCTACTTCGTGTAAATAATTCAACTACCATTGAAACAGGCAGAAAGACACCTATTTGTCCCTGGTACATAATGCATTTATATATGCACATTTCTGTATAGATGATATAACTGCATCTCATTTTGCTGATTGTTTTGTAAGTAACGAAATGGCCGCAAACAACAATACGCTGATTTCAGAACAGTGTTCCGCACTCGTTTGGCTGAAAGATTCTAGGCTCCTTCCTTTTGTGAAGATATTTTAATAGCTCTGTCTATTGGAAGATAATAGAAAAAATCAAACTGTTTGTCTAACAAAAGCTCAATTAAACCCCGAATCCTATAGGGAGATAATAACCTCACATTCTGGAAGCCCTGAAATTAAAATTTGCTTTACCTGTAATTACATTTTCCATCATTTGTGGAGTTCTTCTGCTGAAAAGAATTTTTACACAGTCACCCTCCTAATAGCTGCCTCGGAATCAATTTAAGCATTCATACCGAGAAATTAGTTTTAATTCCTGCTATTTTTAAAGTTTTCATTCTGATTTCAACTCCAAAGATTCTTGAAGTAAAATTCTCTTTTCTTTGCTTCTAATCAGTAACCATTAGCAGCAATTACAGGCCATAGCTAAGACCAGGAGCTCATAGTTCTAAGCCCTTTTCAGAACACATTGAAGGTACTCGGCTTGCTCCCATCCCCTTGGTACAGCTGAGCATCTCACAATCTTGAATTCATTTAGTCTCACAACCCTCTTGGAGATAGGGCAATGCTATTATCACCCTTTTCAGACTGGGGAACTACGGCACCAAGAGACTCAAGTGACTTGTCACATGGGAAGGTTTTTGGTAGGGCCAAAAACTAAGTTAACATCTTGTTAGTCCCTGTGCGAGGCCTTCACCATAAGACCATCTGTCCTCCTTAATATATCTGTCCAGACCCTTGTACGTTTAGCTCCAACCTGGATTCCACAGCACAGCTAGCTTATAATACAACCTCCCATGAGCCCACAGCTGCCAGGTCAATTGAAAAGGATGGCTCATTTACTGTTATTGAATCTTTGTCACTGCAATACACCACACTGCAATCTAACTCTTGCTCACAAATAATGCTGTGCATCTTTCTGCTGAGTGAAATCCTTTCCAGGAGCCTTTTTTTCCCCTGGTTTATTGTAGCATCTCCGTCTATGAGCACACCATCATGCATTGAAATAATCAAGATTAGTAGGACAAGCCTTGGAATTCCTGCAGAAATGTAACAATAAATTTAAAGAGGCCTTGCTAGAAGTCACTAAATAAAAAGAGAAAAGTTACTCTCACTCCTTAACTACATAGGGTACATTGTACTCCATCCTTCCACAAATACGAGTGAAAGAAATGGTCCAGCTTATTATAACAAGCAAATAAGTATGCCGGTTTTCCCAAAATTCAGAAGAATTCTCCAGCAGTAACTTGTGTGTTGTGTGACCCTGCAAACATTCCCTCATGGCAGACCCCCATGTAGCAGAAAAGACACGGTAACTTCACAAGAGCGTGGGCTAGATAGGGACCACGTGTGTAACCCCCAAGCACAGTTCCGCTCTGAGCAAGGATGAATAGCAGAATGGGGCTGGAGATTTGCTGCTGCATGCATCATCTCTTCCCTTCAACCTGCATGAGGGTGCCCCAGAAGTGCTCTGTGAACATTACTTTAGCCACTATGTGGGGCCAGCTCTGGCTTCTGCATGGGAGGCTAACCCCAACTCCGCTAACTGCAACCCTGATACCAGATGGTCCCTATTTATAATAGCACACATTCTGTGGTCAGTTACATCAAAACAATGTCACAGATTTTAGCCTAGCTGCATAGGTGTAATCAAAGGTTGACTTTTTTTTAACCTCTAAGCTGTTTTCTTACTAGATTCCACCATTTAAGAGTCTTAAGGGGGGTCAATGTCTAACCTTGATTATGAGGGAGCCCACAACCATAAAGAATTGCAGAGAAAATAAAAAGATGGAGAAGCCTCGGTAGCTGGCTTTTTGGACAACAGCTGGCTGCAGACTGCACTGGATTCTTAGACTGCAGTTTGTGAAGTTCTAATACTCCGATATCCTCTGGCACTCTGAGAGTCTCAAACTCACTGGTTCTAGGAGCATAATCAAAGCTTAAACCTCTTCTGCAATCTCAAAAGCAAATTCTTACCACTATAATGTGCCACATGCGCCTCTCTTCCCCCTCAAGGTTGTGCACACACACATAGTTCTTAAATGGAAACCCATTAATTCAGTGTATGAAGACGTCCTGTCCTGGAAACTCCCAGAGACTTCAAATTAGAAGCAGGAGGAGTGGTTGTAGATAGCAACAGTGACTGGTTGGTTGTAGTAGTTGGGTTTTTTTTTTTTTTTTGAACAATAGGCTTATTTACTTAGTGGTATCCCACTTCAAACTCTCCCAGCCTTTCCCAACAGACACATTGGACTGAAGCCAGAAATGTGGAAGCAGCGAAAGAAAACAAACTCAGTATGGGACAAATCAAATAAACATCTGCACTGGGCCACCCCATGAGAATTCTCCGTATGTTCACAGGACAGGCATCATTAGCTTCATAGGCCCTTTCCATGGAGCCTTGTGCTGTCCTTGGTTTTCTTCTCTAGACTAGGGATGTTAAATATTGGTTAATTGAATAGTCAATTAACCTCATGAATTCTTATCGGTTAGCCGATTACTCTATAGTTCCCAGGAGTGGGGCTGGCAGCCAGTGCACTCTGGCCCCACTCTTGGGGAGCTTCCTGGCACCCTGCACTGCTGCCTCTCTGTCAGAGGCAGCAGCGTGGGGTGCCAGGCAGGAGCTGGTCCACAAGGGGGGGCCAGTTTAAAAACCAGTTCCCCCTTGCCTGCCATCCCGTGCTGCTGCCACTGGTACTGAAGGTCTGAGCCCCCGGATCCAGTGTGAGCCAGAACTGAGGCAAGCTGCCTGCCTGCTTGGCTCCTAATGCACTTTAAATGCAGAGCCACAGCGGGAGTAGGTCCTGGACCTGGAGTGAGCTAGGACTTGCCGGGCTGCTAGCCAGTTTGCTAAAAAATTTACTGGTGGAAGTGGGGGAGAAATGCGTGTAGTCTATAGCATTAACCTATAAGCTTTTGCTAATCAGTTAATTGACTACACTATTACATCCCTACTCTAGAAGCAGATACTCCCATTGTGAATGTGATATATACCCAGGAGCCTAGTTAGCTTTTCTGTGGTTTTTACAAATCTAAAAATGGGGCACAGAGTGATACATATGGCTTTTTTTGATAATAGTAATACCTCAATTAGGAAAAATAACTTTAATCAGCAAAGAAAACGTGTGTGTATTATAGAACATGTAAACAATACTTATAAAAGATTAAAATAGCAGCACTGTGTACAAAACTATTTTCTCTCAAGTCAAAAAGCTTCTGCCACTAGGTATCTGCCCATTGACAATAACTACAAATACAAGTCACCTTTAAAATAGATCTTAGATATAAGTCACAGAATTGATGCCTTTGGACCGTTTATCAGATAAACAGAAGTGGGACTTGTTTCCTATGTCTTTAGGAGGGAAGGCAGTGTTGGAAAAAAAAAGACAATTCACAAAAGGGCATCTGGGCTATATTTTTATAGCCACTGAAGTTCTCAAAGACAGACTGCATGTTTAAAATAGTCCAGTCACTTTAATGACATGCCCCATGGCATTATATTTATAGTTGCCAGACAGTCTTCTTATATCTATCTATAGGCAGTAAGAGCTGATTTTAAAAAGAACTGGGGCATTCAGATAAGGGACGGATTTTGCTCTCAACTCCCATGATGATACTTATGGCTGAGCTCTTTTCCAAAAATCTCATTGAGGTGTTTTCAGAATTCTGGCCCATTTCCCAAAGAAAGTGCAGGGAAGTGCGCATGCAGAACTCTGCCATTTGTTCCTCCAATCGATCCTCGATATTCTCTAGTATCTCACCCCTTCCAGTGAGCAATCCCTTCTCTCTCATGTTCCCCTAGCAATAATTTCTGTTTTAGCAGGATCAGGCAACACAAGATAAATGACTTACTAAGATGTCAAGGCATAAAAAAAAAAAAAAAAAAAAAGGTTTCTAGTCCCCAATGTGCAATTAAGGTAGGAAACCTACAGAAACGACTACAGCAGCACCTACATGAAAGCATAGCTGCTCAAGGATAGGCTCATGAAAGAATTTGATTCTCCACCAGACTAAACGTACTAAAATGCAGACAGGCAAACCTGATATCCATTTGAGTGCTCAAACTGGATCAACTGGAAATTCATGCTACCTGTAGGCTTGTGTCACACCTGACTCCCCTCGGGACTTGGGCCCGATGCTCATGGTAGAGTTCAGAGCCTAAGAGGCACTTCCCCCCGGAATATCACTATTCTAGCCAATAAGCCCCACTGCTTTGGATGATTGAGGCAACACCTCCATGACTTCTGAGAGGGAATGAAGGAGGCTCAATGAATACACTGCAGCTCAGTATACTTATACTAGCACTAGGGCCCATTAGTTACACACCACGCATGTTCCCATTAGCCTTCTCTGGGTGCAGACAGCCTGGCCCACAGCAGCCCATGCAGTTGCACACAAAGAGAAAAGCAGCGAACATGAGAGATATATTGGTCTATCTTCTGATGCACCTACTGCTCTCAGTCTTGCTATTCTAAATGCCTTTGCCCCTGTACCAATAGATATTGCTGCACATGTCTCAGCAACAAGGCATGAGCCGTCTGAGTATCACCACATGATCATCTATTTTAATGCCCCCAAAGATCACCAAAAGGTTTGTATTCTGAAACCTTCACAGTGAATTTGACACATTGAAATCCATGGGGACTAATGGATGCTCAGATCTTTAAACAAAAAAAAAAAAATCTGGACAGTTTTCAGGTGCCTAGAGATGAATATAGGAACACAACTTTAGGCTTCAAAGTGTTTTGTTTTTGGGGGTTTTGTTTTTGTTTTTAAAGACTGACTTACATCACCCAAGGTCTTTGGAAATTGTGACTGTATTATGTCCAATGCCTTTTTATTACAGCTTAAAAAGGGTTGACTTTTAATCTTACGTCTCCATTACTAGTCATGTCATGTCTCAGATATTGCTATGAGGGTATGGTATGCAATGGGCTATATTCTCAGCTCGTATGGGACAGGGCCACCGATAGGGATGTCAAAGGGGACAGCTCTCCTGGGGTTCAGTGATTTATAAGGCCGGGGCTACCGCTGCCACAGCTGCAGCCAACGCTCCAGGTTCTTCTAAAATAGTTGCGTGAACCCCTAGCTGTGCCGCCAGAAGAATTACAGGGGGAGGTTAGCTCCCAGCCTCCTCCTCCTGCCTGAGGCCCCGCCCCTTCCAGGAGGGTCCAGAGCCAGGCCCCCGAGACCCCCCAGATCTCTCTCATGAACCCAGTATTTCTGTCCTCGGCGCTGGATGTGCCAGTTTACACCAACTGAGAACATGGCTCTGCATGTTATATGTGGTATAGCACCATGATATTATAGCTGGATCGCATGCAGTAGTGAGGGCATTGTTCTGTGTTTTCTGTGAGGTCATTGTTGTTCTGTGTTTTCTGCAAGGTCTTCAGTGTGACTATGGAAGTAATATAGTTTTGGGATTTGTCATATACACTAGAAGTGTGGCAATGTATTTCTATTATATTGTGTGTGACTCGTGAGCTGTTCTGTGGTAGGAATAAAGTCTAACCAGTTACTATGGCAGCAAGGACATACTCTAGACGTTCAGATGCCACGATAATGGGAAGCACGTAAGAAACTAGATATACAAGCATTGCATACTGTGTTTCGGCTTCTGTGCCGCTATCAGTAAATCGTTCATTTGCCTTATGCCTCTTGTTTCTATTAATGTGCTTTTCCCTGTGGTCTTATGTGAAGCAATTTGTGGGTGGTCTGGAGGATTCACGAATCAGGCAAGTGAACAGATGCTAAAATTCCATGCGGTACAGTCGCCGCATCATATACTTATATTAGCCATCTTGATTTAATTGTGAAATTTGGAAAGGAGCGCTCAGTGGGAAGATACTACAAGGGTAGAGACATATATTAAGAAATCAGAGATGCCAAATGTGGGCAACGAGAAATCCAATTAACCTTGTTTAGTGACACCTGAAAATTATTTTGAGGTTTTACCTACGTACTATTTAGTATCAAGAAATCTGAACTCCTCCCCTGGCCCTTGTGCTCTAAAAAGCAATCTGAACTGTCTGAGCAAGCAGCAGTAACTGTAACAAAGGTGAATTGCTACTAAACGCTCACCTTTGTTATTTAGCCAGAGAGCCGTTTCAGCACCATCCTCACTGCACAAGAAAGAAGAGATGCTGATCTATCAAGGAGGATATTTTTTTAATGAATTTTATTCTTCCTAAAAGCCCAAACTGTGATTGGTCTAAGAAAGCCATGTGGCCACCTGATGGTATGTCTACACAGCACAGCACAAATTGTGAAGCTTATTTTGAGGTTATTTCAAAATAGCTTATTTCAAAATTTAGCACTGTCTATACAGCACCAGATTTTGACATAAAATGCTATTCCAACAAGTCCTTTAACCCTCGTGGAATGAGGGCAACAGGGGGGCTGGAACACTGTGCCTGTTTTTTCAAAATATATTTTGAAATAACAGGTGTGTTTAAAGATGCGGAATTGCTATTTCAGGATACTTCCGGTATCCCGAAATAGCCCCACTGTCTAGACACAGCCTAAGATGCCTTCTGGAAACATGTAAAACTGAACAGAAGGAAAAACTGGGCCCAAGCTAGAAGGCTGATTAGCTTGTGAAACAAATTTTTAGAACAACTGTTTAGGGTAAGAAATTGCATGTAACAAGTTTCTTAGTGGATTAGGATTAGCTGGCGTGCGCTTTGTTTATTTGGTTTGATCTGACTGTTTTCACTCACAATCACTTAAATCCTACATTTCATACTTAATAAAACACTTCTGTTTATTATCAAGCCCAGTATAAATAACTGTTACCTGGGGTGGAAGCAACCTCTGTGCATCTCTCTCGGTGATAAAAGGAGTTGACCTTGTGAACTTTCTCTATGTAAATTAGAGATGAATTTATTTGGAGTTTTGGTCCCTTTTGGGGGCTGGTTTCCTGGGTGCTGAGCCCTGATAGCTGAGCCCTTCCAGAGCTGAGCCGGTTCAGTCTTTGCATTGTTCTGCAGGGGGGCGGTTACCGCAACTTTGTGCCTCAGCTGCAGGAGACTGGAGTTTCTGGCCCAGCAGGACAGGGTGGTCAGGAGCCCCAGAGGGCAGGAAGGTGGGCATCAGCGGCATGGTCAACATCCCCGGGGGCAACCTAAAAGGGACTTCTGTGATCCAGCCCATCACAGCATTAACAGAGACATAGCGCGAAAGTCATGGGAGGAGACTGTACCGCCCCACTCGGTACTAGTTAGCCTTCAGCTGGAGTACTGTGGCCAAAATTGACCACCAATGTATAAAAAAAGATGTAGAGAAACTGGAAAGGATGCAGAGGTGAGTAACAAAGAGCGATGGAATACAAGAGTGTAATCAAAGGCTGAAAGAATGGAATACGTTTAGTTTGGAAAACAGGAGATTAAGGCGGGGGGAGGATCTGATAGTTTCAGGATACTGGAAAGGTCTGCCTTAAACATAAAAATCAAGAAAAGTTGTTCCATTGTCACTGAGGCGAGGACAAAAGGCAATGAGTTTAAAGTCTCTCCTAGCAGACATAGATTAAATCACAGGGAACAAAGCCTAAGAGTAAGAACGGTAGGCCAATGGAACACACAGCCTCAGGGGACTGTGGAAGCTCCTTCACTGGAGATTAGCAAAAGACAGCTGGACAGCCGTCTGTCTGGGATGGCTTAGAATCCTGCATCCTGGCGGGGGATTAGACTAGAGCAGGGGTTTTCAAACTAGGGGCCATGACCCAGTACTGGGTCATGGAATGTCAGGCCCTGGGCCTCAGTGCTACAGGGCAACGGGGGTTCCTAAAGCAGCTCCCTGCCTGTCCTGGCACTGCAGATTACGCTGCGCCCCAGAGGCAGTCAGCAGCAGGCTTGGCAACTAGGTGAGGGCAGGGAGCAGGATCATACAAGGCTCCATGCTGTTACCCACCAGCTCTGTGATTCTTGGGGAACCAGAACATGGTCACCTGTCAGCCTTGTGCTCTTGGGGAGCCAGGGAGTGACATTCATGGAAAACCATCCCCCTCCCTCAGGCCTCTGCTAGAATCAAAGACAAAGCAATGAAAAGGCTGGGGAAGACACACCTAAAATGCTTCAGACAAGGGTGATACAATTAAGGAAACACCCCAGCCTCATTTGCATTCAAGATGGAACAGAGGGACATCTCATTAGCATACAGAATGGAGAGCAGCTCTTCCAAGGCAGGAACCGCAGTGAACTATGGGACACCGAAAGCAGAGAAGCACGGCCTGATGGGAAATCCCTGCTCCAGATGCTAATGAACCCAGGCCTGCTCACACCCAAATTAGTCATTATCAGACCAATTCTAGTAACGATCCTATTGACATCTAAAATACTGAAACTGCCTAGTTGCATTGTGAGCTCGTTCAAGGAACATCACCCATAACCAGGGGTGATCAATCTCTATTGTCTCTCCTCTTTCTCTTTGAGCTATCCCTATAAAAACGCCTATCCTTGCCCCAAGAAAAACTGTTCTGATACCTGGATTTAAACTGCATCAGTTCCATTGAGATTTCTTCATCTCCTGTCTGATCGTGCTGGGGGCTCCGCTCTGCTTGTCTCCTGCCCTCTGGCCCCCCGGCTACCATCATCATCTGGGAACCCCGATCAGTGCCAGCTCCATGGAGTGGTGAGGTCTCTTTCTCTCTCTCTCTCTCCGTCCCTCCCCTCCCTCCATCAATTACCTCTCTAAGCATAGCCTCCTGACCCTGCCCTATGTAAACTGTTATATGGTTACCTAACATTTGTAATCAGTTTCAATTTAGATTTAATATTGTAACTGTTAGATTTAATATTGTAACTTTTTGATATCTATTCATTACTCAGAAATAAATAACTTTCATTGTTAAGCTGGTTGCTTCTCTCTCTTTCTTTCTCTCACTCTTCCTTAAGGGGTGTTGTTTTGGCTTCCCCATTCGCTCTGCAACAACGCTTCTTGTACCCAGGCTAAAGATCCCTGTAGTGCCCAAAATCCTGTGGGGTTTGCTCATCGTGTGGTTTACCAGTGAATGACTGGTGTGAAAGTGGGGATAGGGGGTGCTGAATCTGGGGGCTTATGAGGATGGTAGCTTAAAGTGCTGTTTAATCCAGCCCACGGAGTCCAAAGGCACATGAGGGTGCAGTGTGGCATTGCTGTGAAACCCAGCCAGCTGAGTCCAGGGACATATGAGGGGATCAGCTTGTGAGTGCTGATTACCCAGTCCTCTCAGACGTGCTCTGTTAGTGGGTATGAGTGTCTGTGTGTGTTGCTAAGGTGGTAACCCCATCCTGAGGAACCTAGTTCCTGCAGGAGAGCTCCAGTGGGATGGGGAATTGGCAGCAGGGAGAATTCAGTTCCATATGAGAGCACAAGTAAGCACAAACAGCACACTGATAGAATTGTTAACCTTCCCCCAGACCCATAAGAGTAACCCTGATAAATGAGCGTACCCCAGAGTATTGGGCAAATCTGGTAACAATGCATTGTTCCTGCCTGGAGCACTAGCTCCGCACTCCCATTGGCTGGGAACCTGCTGCTGGCTGCTTCATGGGCACAGCATGGTCTGCAGTGCCAGGAGAGGCAGGAAGCTAGCTTAGTCCCCATCGCTGCACCACTGACCAGGAGCAGCTCAAGCTAAGTCCCTCCTGCCCCAGCCCTGACCACCACAAAGCCAGAGCCCCCCTCCCAGGCCCCAAAGCTCTCATCCTCAGCCCCATCCCGGAGCCTACACTCTAGTCAAATTCTGTTGGTTCACAGGCTTCAACAATTTTCTTCAGCTGGGTCATGAGAAAAAAAAGTTTGAAAATCGCTGAATTAGAGGACCCTGGCAGTCCCTCCTAACTCTGTGCTTCTAAGGCACAAAATTGAAGTGACTTGTGCCACAGACCTTGGACATCTAGGACTCAACCCAGTGTCTCCTGAGTTCCCGTCTATTGATATACAGGCACAAGATTTTACCTTTGGCACCTCTGCTAAGGATTCCAGATATGGTTGTTGTGATGGTGGGTTTGTGGCTGTGAATACTTCTGCATGCGGTAGTTGATGGAAAGCACAAGTTATTTTACATTGGCCAGCCGACAGATCTTCAAAAGCGTTTATACAGCTTGGGGACATAGGTCAAATAGTGACAAAACGAAATGGAGTGCCATTAAATGTAATTGAGAGAAAGTCTATCAGAAGGCAAAATATGTATCAAGTTGCTACTTTCGCAAACAAGTGCAGACGGCAAAAAGGTTAAGTGGCCCAGGTGTAAGTTATTGACACCTTGAAAGTAGGAGCTTAATGTACAAGGGCAACAAAGTGAAATGAATAATAGTTCCTCTTTCCAGATATTGATATTACATTTGGGACAATGTACTACATAACAGCTGAAACAAAGAAGTGGGGTGGTCACATAAGACCCCTTGCAGGGCTTTCCTGGGGTGCTGACAAGGCCACTCACACTCACCTTCCTGCTCTCTGGGGCTTCTCACTGCTCTGTGCTGCTGGGCCAGTTCCCTTGTCTCCCCCAGCCAAGGCACTGAGCTGAGATCACTCCGCCCTCCCCCTTCAGATCCAAGGAAAATGCAGTTTGGGGCCCAGCTTCCTGGGATACCACTCTCCAAATGGGATCAGAACCCCAAATAAATTATTAGGTAAGCCCCCTTTAACAATAAAGGGGGAAACATACGCACTGATTCCCCCCCACCAAGGTAACAATTATTTTCTATCAAGCCCAGTGTAAATAAAAGTGATTTTATTAAGTACAAGCAGTAGGATTTAAGTGGTTATAAGTGAGAACAGGCAGAGCTACATAGATTACAAACTTAAAGTAACAGAAAAGGCTTAGCTAATTCTAACACTGAAACCTCAGTACAAACTTATTACAAACTCTTTACAAAACTTGCCCTACAAACTGTTCCTTTCCCAGCTAAGCCTTCAAAACCAGGGAAATCACTTCTTCCCTGGGGTCTTTGGTTCATTCCCTTGGGTATGCCCCGCCAACCAGCCAAAGACCAAACCTGCTAGCTTCTTATTGTTTTAAAGATTCCCTTTGGGCGAGAATTCTGTTTCTACACTCCACCTTTCCTGTTGGGGTGCACATGTGACATCCTCAGCCCAACCACTGCTAAGACTTAAGAACAAAAGTCTATGGCTATGTCTATACTGGTGGCTCCTTGCACAAGAACTTCTTACGCAAGGAGTCCTGTGCAAGAACACGTCCACACTGCCATGTGTGAGATGTGCTTTTGCACAAGAGCGCCCATGGCAGTGTGGAAGCGCGGCAGGGATTCTTGCGCAATAAAACTCTATAGCTAAAATAGCTTTCTTGCACAAGAGAGCGTCCACACTTGTGCTTCTTGCGCAAGAGCTACGCTCTTTTCTTACAAGTGGAAGCTGTCTTGGCAAGAGCTCTTGCACAAGAGAGTCTTACACTTGTAAGAAAAGAGCGTAGCTCTTGTGCAAGAAGCCGTCCCTCACCACGCTGTACTGTAAATCTTGCGCAGGAGTGGGTGGGCAGTGTGGATGCACTGCAGATTATTGCGCAAGAACAGCCATTCTTGCACAAGAAGCCGCAAGTGTAGACATATCCTATGTGTATAAGATTGCCCAGACTTTGGAAACAGCCTTGATGGCTTTCCATTTACACATTTAAAAACATAAAGCATTTCATACTCAACGTGTCTAACTTTACACACAAGAATGATACATGTACTAAAATAAGATATACAGATCCAGCGGCGGATTAGGACATGAAGATTGATAGGTTACATGAGATCATTTGTCCAAAGCATCTTTGAATTATGCATATTTGTGTCCCCAAAACCATTTCATAAAGCATGGGGGGGGGGGGGGGGGTCCGTCACAGTCGTCTTTTTGTTTGCACCTCTCACTCCATAAAATGTCCATGCAATTATAATAGGAGCATAAGTTTAGCCTGAACAAACCTAAGGGCATGGTCAAACACCATATGTAAAGAGGACAGTGAGAAACTAAATCCAGCCAGGAAAGGGAAAAATGTTGCTTAAAAATCTATGGCTACTGCTCTATTACGTATGTGAATGCATTACAAAGAGATGAAGTAAGTGTCTGAATGAGGTACACACAGTCCTATGAAGGGAATAGATCAATATAATAAATGATTGAAGGGTAAGAGGGTATAAGACCAAGCTAAAGTTAACAGATTCAGCTCACACTGGTGTTACGTCAAGTAGCGTGCACTGGGAACTGCACATTTTAAACCATGAAAAAAACAGCTCCTGCTCCTCGTGTGAGAGAGGGGGGCCATTAAAGAGCCACTGATGCTCAAAATGGGGCTGGGAAGACAGAATGGCCCTTGAGGAAGTTCAATTCTAGGAACAGTACGTTCCATCCGATGACAGAGTTAATGCCTTTCCCCTGGTCAAATCTTTGGGGGGGGGGGAAGAGTTACTAGCCCTCTACCTCTCCGCAGCATTAAATCTGGTAACAGGAGTGCAGGGGAAGAGAGGTATAATGGACAACTCATTGCACTCACTTTACTAGATTTAGCCCTTTACTAGTTTAAAAGAAGATGCAGCCTCTGTCTGAAGATTAGTTTCAGAGGGGTATCCACGGTAGTCTGTTTTAGAGGAAAAAAAAAAAACAGGTTCCTGTATAACCTTAGACACCAACAAATTTACTTGGGCATAAGCTTTCATGGGCAGAAGCTCACTTCATCAGATGCCCAAAAAAACCTTGTTAATCTTTAAGGTGCGTCAGGGCTCTGTTATTTTTTTTGTCTGAAGTTTGTTCCCCCTCTGGCAGGGAGATGGATTATGCGATTCCATAGGTCATTTCCTATCTCTAACTTCAATAATTTACAATGGATTGAGCCCTCAAGATTTTTCCCCAAAATTCATTAGAGCAGACCGCAATCAATGTATCCAACAAAAAGCAGTGGAACAACTCAAACTGAATGCATCAAGCACTCTCATAAAAAGCAATGACGGTATAATTTTGTTACAAATGCAGTAGACGCAGGTGGCTCTCAGACAGAAAATGGACAGTTTAGGGTAATTTCAAATAGTCAAAAGGTTCAAATAAGTGTAAGAGATTATTATAATGAATCACGTCAGCGATGCTGTGAGTATACAAGGTTCTACCGGCCAATTGGAACCAACAAATTGACGATGACTCAGCCTCCTTAAAATAAAAAATGATTGCAGCTAGATTTTACTCCAAAACCCAGACTTTTTCCTGGGAGTCCATCATCAGAAATAAATGCTGCACACCCCACTGTACTGCCAGCCCCAACTACCACAAGGACTGTGCCCCCCACCTCCAGCCCAGCCTCTGAACCTGGCCAGCCATGGCTCTCTAGTTCAGAAATATCTGTGGTCCTATCGGGCCAGAGAGTCCTGGATTTTAGAGGTTCAACCTGTATTCATAAATGAGCGTATAAGTTAAATGCACCCCTTAAAACACACACACACACACACACACACACACGTGTACACACACTAGAAGTAGGATCTGGTCCCTAATGTGGCAATCAGAAAAGTTGTGCTCTCATTTATCCTAGATGTGTGGAAATTTGAAGGGGGAAAAATATCCACCAAAACATGACATCTATTTCTCCTGCTGTTTCAGGATTCTTCTCCATTGAACATTCTAGTGTGCTTGTCCAGGCCAAACTCTCAATCAACAGGGCTTTTACTACTTTCCTTCAGAAGACTAGTATAGATGAAACAAATCAAAAAGTTTGCAGGATGAGGAGATGGGGTAATGCGTGACTGAATTCAGCATTTTCCATTTCCATGCTTACTGTAATATGTACTGCAGAAGTCTGCCCTGCATGTACAAGTACACTCTGGAAGGCTGACAGAAGTACCATCTGGCCCTAATTAAACCAGAAGACCGAAAAATGCAAGGTTCATTCATAACATGAAAGTCTCTAGGCCCTCTGTTCCTCATGACAGAAGCAGTCTCATTTCACAGCAGGAAGTGGGATTTCTCCCTCTCTCAGTGGAAAATGTTAGCACAGCTACTTTGCAACCAACCATGGGCATTCTAGAACTCCCCAAATGAAAACAAAAGAGTCCGTTTCCCCCTGTACAAGCCAGAGCAGTTATAATCCAAGAACAAAAACCTTTACATGAATTCTGAGCACATGTGCAATCACTGCTACTTTTAGCAACTGACAACATTTAGAATATCTCAGCACAGATTCCCATTTAGGGAGGATAATTAAATGCCCAGCTCTCCTTTCCCGTTTTAAAAGCTGCCTATTGGATTTTTCAGAAAGAATACACAATTCAACAGTGGAACAAGCAAGACTAAAGAGTTTTAACACAGGATTGCATTTCCAGCCGAAGTTGATTAACTATATTTACCATATCCATAGGGGTTTTTTTGAACGTCAGACACTCAGTAATAGTAAGCTGAGATGTTTAGTACTTGTACATGTATTTATAACAATTCAGGTTCTGAACTGTAATGAAGTATGTCCCACTTACTCCCAAGGACGTGGGAACATTTTTTGGTCCAATCCTCTGTTTGTAATGTAATGGGTAAGGAATGCAATGATGTATTCTTATTCATTTCTGCTTGTGTTACCCACATACCTTCTACGAGGGGTACACTGTCCCTGATGGTGGCACTGAAATCACTTAAGAACATAAGAATGGCCATACTGGGTCAGACCAAAGGTCCATCTAGCCTAGTATCCTGTCTGCCGACAGTGGCCAGTACCAGGTGCACCAGAGGGGGTGGACCGAAGACAGTGATCAAGCAATTTGTCTCCTGCCATCCTACTCCACCCTTTGACAAACAGAAGCCAGGGGCACCATTCCTTACCCCCTGGCTAATAGCCTTTTATGGACCTAACCTCCATGAATTTATCTAGCTCTTTTTAAAACTCTGTTATAGTCCTAACCTTCACAGCCTCCTCTGGCAAGGAGTTCCACAGGTTGAGTGTGCACTGTGTGAAGAACTACTTTCTTTTATTAGTTTTAAACCTGCTACCCATTAATTTCATTTGGTGTCCTCTAGTTCTTATATTATGGGAACAAGTAAATAACTTTTCTTTATTCACCCTCTCCACACCACTCATGATTTTATATACCTCTATCATATCCCCCCTTTGTCTCCTCTTTTCTAAACTGAAAAGTCCCAGTCTCTTTAGCCTCTTCGCATATGGGACCCGTTCCAAACCCCTAATCATTTTAGTTGCTCTTTTCTGAACCTTTTCTAATGCCAAAATATCTTTTTTGAGATGAGGAGACCACATCTGTACACAGTATTCAAGATGTGGGAGTACTATAGTTTTATATAGGGGAAGTAACATATTCTCCGTCTTATTTTCTATCCCTTTTTTAATAATTCCTAGCATCCTATTTGCTTTTTTGACTGCTGCTGCACACTGTGTGGACGTTTTCAGAGAACTATCCACGATAACTCCAAGATCTCTTTCCTGATTTGTTGTAGCCAAATTAGCCCCCATCATATTGTATGTATAGTTGGGGTTATTTTTTCCAATGTGCATTACTTTACACTTATCCACATTCAATTTCATTTGCCATTTTGTTGCCCAATCACTCAGTTTGGTGAGATCTTTTTGAAGTTCTTCACAGTCTGCTTTGGTCTTGACTATCTTGAACAGTTTAGTATCGTCCACAAACTTTGCCACTTCACTGCTCACCCCTTTCTCTAGATCGTTTATGAATAAGTTGAATAGGATTGGTCCTAGGACTGACCCTTGGGGAACACCACTAGTTACACCTCTCCATTCTGAAAATTTACCATTTATTCCTACCCTTTGTTTCCTGTCTTTTAACCAGTTCTCGATCCATGAAAGGATCTTCCCTCTTATCCCAGGACAACCTAATTTACACAAGAGCCTTTGGTGAGGGACCTTGTCAGAGGCTTTCTGGAAATCTAAGTATACTATAACTACTGGATCCCCTTGTCCGCATGTTTGTTAACCCCTTCAAAGAACTCTAATAGATTAGTAAGACAGGATTTCCCTTTACAGAAACCATGTTGACTTTTGCCCAACAAATTATGTTCTTCTACGTGTCTGACAATTTTATTCTTTACTATTGTTTCAACTAATTTGCCCGGTACTGACATTAGACTTACTGGCCTGTAATTGCCAGGGTCACCTCTAGAGCCCTTTTTAAATATTGGCGTTATTTTAGTTGTCTTCCAGTTCTTGGGTACAGAAGCTGATTTAAAGGATAGGTTACAAACCAGAGTTAATCGTTCCACAATTTCACATTTGAATTCTTTCAGAACCCTTGGATGAATGCCATCCGGTCCCGGTGATTTGTTACTGTTAAGTTTTTCTATTTGTTCCAAAATCTCCTCTAATGACACTTCAATCCGGGACAATTCCTCAGATTCATCACCCACAAAGGACACTGCAGGTTTGGGAATCTCCCTAACACCCTCAGCCATGAAGACTGAAGCAAAGATATCATTTAGTTTCTCCGCAATGGCTTCATCGTCCTTGATTGCTCCTTTTGTATCTTGATTATCCAGGGGCCCCACTGTTTTTTTAGCAGGCTTCCTGCTTCTAGTGTACTTAAAAAAAAATTGCTATTATTGTTTGAGCTTTTGGCTAGCTGTTCCTCAAAATCATTTTTGGCTTTTCTTATTACATTTTTACACTTAATTTGGCAGTGTTTATGTTCCTTTCTATTTACTGCTTTTTAAAAGATGCCTTTTTATCTCTCTCTGCTTCTTTTACATGGTTGTTATGCCATGTACAGTATCTAAGGAAAACTTCCATTGGTATCTCGCTCTCCCAGCCCCTAGACCTTGTGTATTGTTAGAGTGTGACTGTGTTGTCATGTTAACGTCTATGACTGAGGTCCTAGGGAAGCCAACTGAGGTTATTCAATTAGGGCTGACATGCAAAGAATGGGGTAAACAACCTCTAAAGTTAGTGGTTATGCCAATAAGTAGATTTAGCGAGCGAGCACAAAACAGTTTCTATAATACCTTACGGCAGTGTTTCCCAAATGGTGTTCTGCAGCACCCCGGAGTTCCACGAAGCGAAAATAAGGGTTCCATGACAAAATTCCATTACAATAATATTTTATGATTTAAAAAAACAATAATTAATATTTAAGCATTTATGAATTTTATTAAAAACAATTTTCATGTGTGTTTGCCACGATAAGTGTCCCTGTGTAATGCCAGCTTAGCCAGTCTGTGGGGACGATGAGGTCACTACTTAGCGCTGCGCGCACAATCAATCAGTGGTGCCATCGCCTATTATATGCCACCATAAATCCCTGTACTCGCTCTCAGGGAGCGTGGATCACGTGGTTGACTGAATATGAATAGACTAGCGCCACATCGAACGAAGTTGCAGCTTCAGCTGTCAAACCAGTTGCTTGTATGGGAGTGAGCAGGAAGGGCTCTTGCGAATAATTTACTTCAGTATACTCAGGTGATTTCTTGTATTTAAAAATTTAACCGTGACAAATATAAATTGACTATGCTAGATTAATCTACATATCTACAATACATAACAATAATACTTATTTGTGGTCTACTTTTCTGCAAAATTATTTCGAGTTTAAAAGTGTTCCATGGCCAAATAAAATTGGGAAACACTGCCTTACAGGATTGCCCAGACCACAGTTCCCTTAAAGCAACCCAAACTAAGGCCTCTACCCAAACACCCAAGTCAAATCTAATGAGGATGACTGAAGATCTTATTCTTCCTATAAAAAGTTCTACCAATCCCAAAGGAAGGACACAATCTCCCAGGTTAATGAATATTTCCGGTTTTACCCCAAATACATGCTTACAGCTAATTCTTATTAACTAAAATGTATTTCTAAAAAAGGAAAGAGTATTGCTTAAAAGATCAATATACATACAAACATGAGTACAGTTCTGAGATCAGATTCATAAGAGCGATGGGGAGCTTTTGTAGTTGCAAGGAGTTTTTACAATTCAGGCCACAGACTATAATCCAATATCACTTTCAGGGTGATCCATTTTAGGATCCATCAATCCTTATGGGTTAGGCTTTCCCTGCATGAAACTAAGCATAATTGAGATAAAAAAAGGTTTTGAACCCAAGAATCTTTTATACATTGTTTTAGCATCCACTTGACCATGCAGTCTTGGGTAAATAATAGGCTTTTGATGTAACCTTCTGTTTTCCAAATACCACCTGTAAATATAACATAGGGCAATTTATTCGGGAGGCAGTTTATCACAAACGTCAAAGATAAATAGACAATGACTTGATTTCACTCAAGGTTCATTTCAATGTTAATATTTCCTTTTGTTCTCTGGATGAATAGCTGTAGTGACAGGCAGGAACTGTCTGTTTACATTGTTAAAACAATAAGGAGCCACAATTAGCGTTTCCAAGTAAACACACATAAATAGTATTAATTCTAACAATGAAGTTCTAGTCTATCATGTATGTTGTTTTCTAACATACCCCTACAGGTAGATTCTGGGTCATTTAGCCTGCAGGATGCTTAACTCTTTCTGGCCACGTGCCATACTTGGTATAAGATTTGCTGCAATTATATAACCAACATTGTTTACAGTCTTATTTTAATCAGATATCACCACAATACTGTTGGCCCATTTGTTCCATTAATACAACACATCTTTCAAAAAAACGAGGCTCCAATTCTTGGTGTTGTGCACTTGAAAATCCAGCCTCGAGATTTTTTGAAAATATGGTTCTTATCCCTGGCTGTATAAGAACTTGAATTAATGAAGACTTCAACAGTTTCTAAAGAAGGCCTTGTGTGTGCGCCAGAAGTGAGAGCCTCATTTTCATATACACTACAGAGTTTTACATCACATCACAATAGTGTAAATAAAACTTGGACGATTTGCATCTCAAGAGACAACCCAGATTTATAAAATTTTCTTACAGAAAAAACATTGACATCATAGATACAGCCTTTCATTCCAAAAAGACTCCAAAGCACTTTACACACTGTTCAACAAACTGTACTTCTCTCTTCCCTGAAATGCCGCCTCCCTGCGTGCTGGGATGGGGTCAGGTAGTTAATGCTACACAGCAACTTCACAAAGCCTCTTTAGAAAATAAATGAAGGAAAACAGCATATCCATTTGGAGCTACAAGGGGAATTGAGGGATGTGGAACAGACAGCCAGACAATTTCTAATATAAGGCCAGATCCTTAGCTGACGTACATCAGCATCAATAGAGCTGGTCAGGAAAAAAAACCCTCATAGCTGGCAAGGGAAGGATTCTGACGCGCACACATGCAAAATGAACATATAAAAATATTATCTTTGTAATGACAGCCCAGTAAATACAAACCCATTGCGTTATCTAACAAGACACACCACACCGAATGTGGAGAAAGACCACACCAAACATATCTTCAGTGCCAATCCACATGGCTGTTGAAGCTCACTATAATTGTGGAATTGAAAGAGCCATCGCTGAACTAACAAACATCCAGGAACTACACGTGAAAAATGCTGATCAACAACGGGGTACAAAGGTAGAAATAATTTAACAGTTCAATGCATAGCTACAAATTTACTCTCTCGGCGTTTTCCTGTCATGATTTATTGTGGTAGTCTGTGACGGGGTGGAACAAGTCCTGAAGCCCCATCCTGGAAGCTTATGGCCCTGTCACACCTCACCCCAGAAAAGAGCCATAAAGTCATCCTTGAGGTAGGCTAGAGTGGTTGTGGAGGAACCAGCCAATCAGGGGCCGGGAAGGCCTACAAAAGGAGCTGCAAAGTACAGCGGTAGGCAGTTGCAGGGCAGATCTCAAGGAGGGGAGACCGGGGCGACTAGCTAGCTGAGGGAGTAAGAGCATGAGGGAGAGTTCTGAGTCGATTATAGCTCTCCACAATGTTGAGATTGGTGAACTGAGATAAAGCCCTAAGGCATGGGTGAGGTAACTGTCTCCAGGAGGGGAAGCCCTGGAGTCACCATTCTCATCCAGAGTGGGGAGACCGATTCAGAGGCCAAATCCAGAGGACACCAAGATGGGCCCTGTTAAAGGTGTATCCCAGAAGGGGTTTTGAGTGTGTAGCGGGTTCAACTCACTTTCAGCACAGCTTCTTCCCTCAGGGTAGCTTTGGGGAAGTAGCTGGCTGCTCCGACGCGCCCCCTTTGGGTGTGGTGTCTTCAGGGCAGTGACCACTCCGGTCTTCGTCTGCTCCCCCTTCCGGGGGGAGTCATTGTTCTTCCTTCAATCCAGGGTCCCCCTACTCCCTAGGACCCCCAGTTCGTCTTCCTGGGAACACCCAGCTCCCTTCAGGAACACACAGTTCCTCAGCACCCTCCAGGCCTCAGTGACCCACTGCCAGTCCCTCTCTAGCCCTGTCTCAGGGCAGACTGCAGTCTCTCCCGGCCATTCCTCCCTGGCCAAAGGCATGCCTCTGCTTGCCTGGGTGCCTCCTGCAACCCTGCCTTGTGGTCTTATGGACTGGGGCTTCCCTGGCTCGAACTCCCCCAGCCTACTGCAGCTGCCTCCTTGCAGCTCGGCCTTTTAGGTCTGCCTCCTTGCAGCCCTGGGCCTCGGGCTGGGTAGCCTGGGTTTGCTAGGCTGAAGCCTCTCTCATTGCAGACAGGCAGGTCAGGTCTCTTTCCTCCTCCCAGGAGCTGCTCTTATAGTCTCCAGCTGGGCCCTCATTTGCCTCAGCTGGGCTTCCCCCTGACTCCAGGTCTCAGCCCCTTAAAGGGCCAGTGCAAGGCAATGCCCTGCCACAAGTGATTCATACCTGCGAGACTCATGGCTGTGTGACTCAGCCAAAGGGCTGAGTACCCGAAATGGCAGACAAACTCAGGCGAGTGCAGGCACATGCACTCAGCCCAATGGGGGTGCCCGCAGGAGTTGAGCCCTTTTGTGATAAAACCCCTATCTGGCAGTGAAGAGCAAAGGGATAAGAAATATAGGCCCTCGTTTAGTTAAATACTTACACATGTGCTCACATTTGATCAGAGGAGTACTCCTAGTGACTTTAATAGGAACTTTTCACCCATGTAAAGTCAAGTCCAAAACAGAAGTGGGTAGGGTTGCCAGGTGTCCAGTATCCTACCGGACAGTCCAGTATTTGAGCCCTCTGCCCGGTAAAAAAATAAATCAGACAATACCGGCCACGTACAGTGTCCGGTATTCTCTGATTTTTCCGGCTGGGCACAGGACAGAAGCCTGACGTGGGCGGCCCCACCCCCGCTAGGCTTCTGCACAATCACAGGCTCCCAGCGGTGTTCGCGGTCCCACCTCCCAGCTTGGGGGTCCCAGCTGGGAGGCTGGGTTGCGATTGCTGCTTATCCCGTGTTCCTTTTTTTTTTTTTTGCTTGACCAAAAAATACTGGGTGTCCATTTGGCAATCCTACAAGTGGGTTTGCTGAATTAGGGCCATGTGCATTTGTTTTCTTATTTTTTTAAAACCACCCTTCATAAGCATTTGGCAGGCAAGCATCTGTTAGGGTTAACAAATTAATTTGATGGTACTTTTTTCTATTCTGCACACAAAGTATAATCTTCAGGAGCAAAGTACAATCTGAAGAAGGTAGAGAAGGTGACAACATTATAGGGGGCACCCGAGGTCTCTCCTCCCCCAGGAAAAATGTTTTGAAAATATTGACACCTAGTGCAATCTGAGCCAGTCTAGAGGAAAATCTGCTCTTTAGAATTATTTGTTAATTATTTATTATTATTACCGAGCTGCAGAAAAATTATTTCTAGCAAGGATGGTTTAACCACCTTCTTATAAATGCAAGGCCCCTCTATTTAAAACAAGGGGTATGTACACAAACAAATGTTTTTGTCATGCACTGAAAAGGACTTAAGTTGTTGGACGGTACAGCTATTTGTAAGCTCTCATATGCTTTAGACGTGGAATTGATTCACAAACTATGATAGCATAAATATGCTCTTTGATTTTTCTCCTGTTCCTATCATTTGCTCATCAAGGAAAGAGTATAATTCAACTATTAAAGCTGGTATTGAGGTCAGACATGAGTGAGTATGGTGGTTTCTCAATAAAATTACTTTTCCATTGATTTTTAGTCCCTTAAAAAGATTAATTGTACAGAAATTTAAATCTAAGTTAGTTTTATGTTTCTAAATATCACCAAAAATTGTATAAAAAATAATATTTCAACTACATGAAACTTTAAGCTTAAGAAAGCACATTGTATGATTTTAGGGATTAATCCAAACCTGATAACTCCCCTCATATTGGCAAGGCATTCTGCTATAAACTGCCATCTGACATCAATTACAAAAAATCTCAGAAAGAGCCACTTTATTCCAAGCACTGAACAAGAAGCCTTACTAGAATGAAGGAATTTGTTATCTATAAAGCTGCTTTTTGATTTTCTTCATGTTAGAAGCTTTCCCTGTTGCTCTCAAAGAAGAAACAGTGCAAACCGTAACTGCATAAAGAACAAGTACTGGGTGAACCTCTCTAGTCCAGCACTCTTGGGACCTGCCCAGTACCAAACCAGAGAATTCGCCAAACCATGGGAGGTCAACATAGTCAAGCAGCATTACCAATGCTTCTACTGCCTGCTGGGCTCTTAGAAGACATATAGGAGTAAATTAGAGCTAAATAACAGCACAGAACATGAGAGCCAGGACTGGGGACTATAAACAAACTTTATGGGACTGCAGGAAACTTGGCCACACCTTGATAAGTGGACATCCGGTGAACTAAAAATCACATCAGATCATGGATATTGTTGGACCTGAGGGGTTCAACCTGCAGCAGGCAGAGTGATTGCTGACAGTACTGAACAGATCAGAACAGCAGACTCAACAGTCTGAAAGAGTCTTCATTTGATTCTACTTATGAAGCCCATTGGATTTCCATGATTTGTGACAATTTACACAAGCTGAGGTCTGCTCCCTTGGCACAGTCTAGTTTCCAGCACTCAGATGCCCACATCACCCAGACTAAACAGGACTAATTTGCATCATTTTTGTCATCACAGCAGAAGCCAAGACTGAGTGGGGCTGAGACTAAACTTTCTTCTCAACTACAAAGGTGATCTCCATCAGTCATGGTTGGGAAGCTGTGGGGAAAACATGAAATGTTGACATAGATCTAACAGTGCACTTCAGTTCTCTGGACAGATAACATGGCAGCTTTCATGAGCCCTATATTCACTTAAAACCAAGAGGCTAAGACAGGAGAAAGTCCCACATGGCTAGACCATGACAAGGACATCACTCCTCCTGAGCAGATGTTGGGAGAAACAGAGCATCTTACAAGACAGGATTAATGTCTGCTATGTAATGTGTGTCTGGATGCTTCTCATAACATCACCAAGGGTGGTACAAGAAATCAGAATAGGAAAAAAATAGTAATAGACATACTAGTATAAATGGACTAGAACAATTTTCTTTTTGGTTTGCCATGTTCTCTTCATTCTTTCCTACACAATCCCTATAAACACACACAATCCCTTTGCTTAAGGTAGGTATTTTGTAATCAGAGTTATTTGTGAGAGGTAAACAGTACCTAGCTGGCAACTGGAGATATTAAAACTAGCAAACCAGCCAGGCCCACTTTCTTTATGAAGTGTGGGCTGTAAAGGAAGCAAGTATGAATCACTGTCAAGGACTAACGTTTGAGTGCCATGAAGCCGCAGGTCAATATTCCTATTTGATGGACAGCCATGAACACACTGAGTGATTTTTGTCTCCAGGATATCTTGTCAAAAGTGAGTGAGAAACCAATTGAATCCTGATTGCGGGGGGGGGGGGGGGAGTAGGGGAGGGGAGAGAGCGCAACATGAATTATGATGCATTTGCAGTTGTCACAGTAAAGCATCAGAAAGCCTGTTGATATATAGACCTGACACACAGCAGTTTGCATTCAGACAGCAAATGTCATGACCAGGACTCAGTGAGGGGATACACGTGGTTATCTTCATGACAGATCTTCTGTACCTACAGCCTGAAAACTGTCACTACTTCCAATCAATTTCTCTATGTAAAGGTTTGTGGTCTCTAAAGAAATCTTTCTTTTGGCTGCTCTTACAGTTGGAGTACCACTAACGCACATATGTTCAAAAAAGGTCTCAAACCACTAAGTTTATAAAGAGAAAGAGGAGTCAGGGGTTTAAATATATTTAGGTGCTTGATGTTTCAGACAGACACAGAAAGGGATTTTTCAAAAGCACCTCACTTGCATGGATTTCCCTGGCACCAACGGACTTTTGAATAGCTGAGCTTAGGCACCTATCTGCATCTTTAGGCATCTAAATATATTTAAGAATCTGGCCCAAAACCATTAAAAGAGTGGAGCTGCAACAGTATCATGTGCTTTTCCTTAGTTTTTCAAATATCAGGGTGAATTCATTACTTGGGGCATTGGTTTTGAGTGAAATAAGGAAAGCTAACCAGAATTCTAGATATATCACTGTAACAACACTTCAGCAAGAGTTCATGAAGATATTAGAAGTCTTCCCTGATTAGCCTAAAGGTCAACACAAATGGTTCCAGAAAAAGCCTAGTTAGTAAATTATTATTACAGGATATGTATGACATCACCACAGGATAAAATATGAAGCCTAGTGAGCACGTGCATTATCTCTTTGAAAGCATTTCATATATTTTTGCTGACGTAAGCATACATCTTTTTTTTATTACTTTTAGTTAAATTTTAGAAAGCCAATGTTTTATGTAAATCAGAAGTGAGATTATTTGAATGGTTTACAGCAGCGGTGGGGAACCTTTTTTGGGTTGGGGGCCACTGACCCACAGGAAAAAAAAAATCAGTAGGGCACCACACACAAGTGAGGAGAAGAAAAACCCTCGCTGACATGGCCCCTGACTGAGAAAAAGAAAGACACCCCTGACATTCCCCTCACACACCAGAGCCTGCGGGGGAGGGGGGAGTAGCCTAGTAGATTTGTGTGCTCCAGCCCCATGGAGGGGTAGGGGGTGAGCTGGAGCACCAGTGAGACTAGGGGTATCCCTGAGCCTCGGGGGCCACATCCAGGCAAGCCAGGGACCACATCCAGCCCCCGGGCCTGAGGTTCCCCACCCTTGGTTTAAATTAACCCTGAGTCCCATATAAAAATTAAACATCAAGGTTTTGACATCAGTATTTCACATGAGAAAAAAAAAAACCAAAAACAGAGCAGAAGCCGTAGTCTCCCAGACTGAAATAAGTCAGTGTTTAAAATTAGTTTATTAAAAATAGTTTGAACTACATCACCTTGCCTCGTTAATTAACAGTAAAGGAATATAAGAGGTGAGGCTGTAACAGAGGTAAGTCACTTCAGTGAAATATGTTAGCGGTGCTGGGAGAATAAAATGTGTCATCGGGAAAGCAGAGAACTCTCACTCAATCATTCATTTCAGATATACTCCTGTTTAGTGGGGAATGCAGTGATCTATTCAAAAGGGCTAGGAGGTTAATCAAAAAGGGGCATTGCTAGTACAAACTACTACTAAGTCAAGCTTTTTTATCCTGAAAGTGATTTAAACAGAGTGACAAACTCTTGCAGAATAAGAATAATTGATGCGGAGCAGATTTCTGTACAGCCACTACATGGATGGTCAGATGAGGGCATTTTCACCTGTTTTACTACCAAAACTCTCAAATAATGCTTCACTTTTCACAGAATCATAGAATCATAGAATACTAGGACTGGAAGGGACCTCGAGAGGTCATCGAGTCCAGTCCCCTGCCCCCATGGCAGGACCAAATACTGTCTAGACCATCCCTGCTAGACATTTATCCAACCTACTCTTAAATATCTCCAGAGATGGTGATTCCACAACCTCCCTGGGCAATTTATTCCAGTGTTTAACTACCCTGACAGTTAGGAACTTTTTCCTAATGTCCAACCTAAACCTCCCTTGCTGCAGTTTAAGCCCATTGCTTCTTGTTCTATCCTCAGAGGCCAAGATGAACAAGTTTTCTCCCTCCTCCTTATGACACCCTTTTAGATACCTGAAAAGTATCATTTCAATAGAAAAAAATCACTTAGACTCTTGTTGGAGATACGCCACTTTGGCAAATTTACACATTTTCCTCGGACTGTCAAAATGTCAAGAGGTAAGGGGCAGACATCACCATGAATATACTCAAAAACAACTCTGTGTGTACACTCGTCTGTACAGAAGATATGCCTAGTCTTATACAGCACTTTACATCAGTCGAGCCAAATGCTTTATGAAGGAGGTCAGTACCATTTTATAGATGGGGCAATGAGGAATAGAGTGACATACCCGAGGTCAATCAGCTGGCCAGTGGTAAAACTAGAACCCAAACAACTGCACTGGGACTCAGGGACCCTGCTGCTTGACCACACTAAATATGGTGTTTCCTTTTGCTTTGCATATTTCTGGCATCAGCAAAACAAGTACAAATGTCAGTGTTCAGCCCTGACCCAGAGCTCATTGAAGTCAATGGATGCCTGAGAGTAAACGGTATGTAAGCATGTATTTTTTTTTCCAAAATACAAGAGGAGAACATCAAATTTTTAGGGAGGTGTGCTCGTGAAGTGAAGGGCATGTCACATCTGTTTCTTTGTATCTATGTGGCCTAGTCAGTGCCATGTTCACACATTCTTCCATCCTGGCACATGAAAATCCAGGACATGAAATTAGTCCAGGTTATTCTATGAATGTAAAACAAGTATGTGTCACCTCCACAAACCCTAGGAACCGTAAGCTGTTGTCATCCCCTTGTGTGTTCTCCTTCCATTGAGGGGAGCTAGTCCTACGACCCTTCAGTCATGAGGAGACGGAGTAGGACTTGGACTAGCCATCTGTGTAGTCCATTTAGAACATCCTCTACAGACTGCCTGGATCTTGGGAGCGTGTACTTAGAACCAAACTGGACTGCACACTCATTTACTCCTCCTTTAGAGCAAGTGGACAAGGAGCGGTCGAAGTCTTCACCCTGTCGTTCCTCTATTCTCTGGCCAGTACAGCTGAGCCAGCATGCATGGGTAATAATGTACAGCTGGAGAAAGGTAAGCATCACTCCTCCCAGGGAGGAAGAGAGGATCTGGGATGGAATTTTACCTCCCAGAATACAGTTCCTGCCTTGGGGTGCTCATGGGGTGGTGCAGTTATGCTGTGCCAAACTCCTGACTGCCATTTGGTCCCAGGCCTAAGTTCTAGTCCTTAATAGGGAGTTTGGGGACATACCGATGCAGGGTTAGATTCAAGCCCTTCTCCCCGGAATCCCATTCTCCAAGCAAGTGTTGCAGGCCTGTGCTCAATCCCCTTCCCTTTAACATGAAAAAAAGGGAAACCCAGCCACTTCCTAGCACTCTTGCGGATGCACGGCTACCTTGAGCAATTAGGGTTACTAATCATCGCAGCATTATCTGAAAGTCCCTGAGGAGAACTTACGCAAGCACATGGCAGATTAAATAGCTCATAAATAAGGAACATAACATAAGAACGGCCGTACTGGGTCAGACCAAAGGTCCATCTAGCCCAGTATCCTGTCTGCCGACAGTGGCCAGCACCAGGTGCCCCAGAGAGGGTGGACCGAAGACAATGATCAAGCGATTTGTCTCCTGCCATCCCTCTCCAGCCTCTGACAAACAGAGGCCAAGGACACCATTTTATCCCCTGGCTAATCGCCTTTTATGGACCTAACCTCCATGAAATTATCTAGCTTCTCTTTAAACTCTATTATAGTCCTAGCCTTCACAGCCTCCTCTGGCAAGGAGTTCCACAGGTTGACTACATGCTGTGAAGAAGAACTTTCTTTTATTAGTTTTAAACCTGCTACCCATTAATTTCATTTGGTGTCCTCTAGTTCTTCTATTTAGGGAACTAATAAATAACTTTTCTTTATCAGCCCTCTCTACCACTCATGATTTTATATACCTCTATCATATCCCCTCAGTCTCCTCTTTCTAAACTGAAAAGTCCCAGTCACTTTAACCTCTCCTCATATAGGACCCATTCCAAACCCCTAATCATTTTAGTTGCCCTTTTCTGAACCTTTCCAATGCCAAAATATCTTTTTGAGGTGAGAGACCACATCTGTACACAGTATTCAAGATGTGGGCGTACCATAGTTTTATACAGGGCAGTAAGATATTCTGGGTCTTATTTTCTATCCCTTTCTTAATAATTCCTAGCATCCTATTTGCCTTTTTGACCGCCGCTGCACATGTGTGGAAGTTTTCAGAGAACTGTCCACGATAACTCCAAGATCTCTTTCCTGATTTGTCGTAGCCAAATTAGCCTCCATCATACTGTACGTATAGTTGGGGTTATTTTTCCCAATGAGCATTACTTTACACTTATCCACATGAAATTTCATTTGCCGTTTTGTTGCCCAATCACTCAGTTTGGTGAGATCTTCTTGGAGTCCCTCACAGTCTGCTTCTGTCTTGACTATCCTAAACAGTTTGGTATCATCTGCAAACTTTACCACCTCACTGCTTACCCCTTTCTCCAGATCATTTATGAATAAGTTGAACAGGATTGGTCCTAGGACTGACCCTTGGGGACACCACTAGTTACCCCTCTCCATTCTGAAAATTTACCATTTATTCCTACCCTTTGTTTCCTGTCTTTTAACCAGTTCTCAATCCAAGAAAGGACCTTCCCTCTTATCCCATGGCCATGTAATTTACACAAGAGCCTTTGGTGAGGGACCTTGTCAAAGGCTTTCTGAAAATCTAAGTATACTATATCTACTGGATCCCCCTTGTCTGCATGTTTGTTAACCCCTTCAAAGAACTCTAATAGATTAGTAAGACAGGATTTCCCTTTACAGAAACCATGTTGACTTTTGTCCAACAAATTATGTTCTTCTACATTCTTCACAATTTTATTCTTTACTATTGTTTCGACTAATTTGCCCGGTACTGAAGTTAGACTTACCGGTCTGTAATTGCCCGGATCGCCTCTAGAGCCCTTTTTAAATATTGGTGTCATGTTGGCTACCTTCCAGTCATTAGGTATGGAAGCCGATTTAAGGGTTAGGTTACAAACCACAGATAATAGTTCAGCAATTTCCCATTTGAGTTCTTTTAGTACCCTTGGATGAATGCCATCCGGTCCCGGAGATTTGTTAACATTAAGTTTTTCAATTTGTTCCAAAACCTCCTCTAATGACACTTCAATCCGGGACAGTTCCTCAGATTCATCACCCACAAAGGACGGTGCAGATTTGGGAATCTCCCCAACGTCCTCAGCCGTGAAGACTGAAGCAAAGAAATCATTTAGTTTCTCCAATGGCTTTATCGTCCTTGATTGCTCCTTTTATAGTTCGATCGTCCAGGGACCCACAGGTTTTTAGCAGGCTTCCTGCTTCTAATGTACTTAAAAACATTTTGTTATTTCTTTTTGAGTTTTGGCTAGCTGTTCCTCAAAATCTTTTTGCTTTTCTTATTACATTTTACACTTGATTTGACAGTGTTTATGTTCCTTTCTATTTATCTCACTAGGATTGGACTTCCACTTCTTAAAGATACCTTTTTGTCCCTCACTGCTTCTTTTACATGGTGGTTAAGCCACGGTGACTCTTTTAGGTCTCTTGCTATGTTTTTAATTTGGGGTATACATTTAAGTTGGGCCTCTATTATGGTGTCTTTAAAAGTTTCCATGCAGCTTGCAGGGATTTGGCTCTAGTCACTGTGCCTTTTAATTTCTGTTTAACTAACCTCCTCATTTTGTGTAATTCCCTTTTTGAAATTAAATGCCAGGGTGCTGGACTGCTGAGGTGTTCTTCCCACCACAGGAATGTTGAATGTTATTATATTATGGTCACTATTCCCAAGCGGTCCTGTAACGGTTATTTCCTGGACCTGATCCTGCGCTCCACTCAGGACTAAATCAGAATTGCCTCTCCCTTGTGGGTTCCTGCACCAGCTGCTCCAAGAAGCAGTCATTTAAGCCATTGAGAAATTTTATCTCCGCTTCTCTTCCTGAGGTGACATGTATCCAGTCAATATGGGGTAATTAAAATCCCCATTATTATAGAGTTCTTTATTTTGGTAGCCTCTCTAATCTCCCTCAGCATTTCAATGTCAGTATCGCTGTCCTGGTCAGGTGGTCGGCAATATATCCCTACTGCTAATTTCTTATTATTGGAGCATGGAATTACTATCCATAGCGATTCTATTGAACATGTTGATTCACTTAATATTTTTATTTCATTTGATTCTACATTATCTTTCACATACAGTGCCACTCCGCCACCCACCCGGCCTGCTCTATCCTTTCGATATATTTTATATCCCGGTATGATTGTGTCCCTCAGATTTTCCTCATTCCACCAGGTTTCAGTGATGCCTATTATGTCAATCTCCTCATTTAATACTAGGTACTCTAGTTCACCCATCTTATTAGTCAGACTCCTAGCACTTGTGTAGAAGCACTTTAAAAATTTGCCACTGCTAATTTGTCTGCCCTTCCCTGATGCACTGGATTCCTTTGTATGTGGTTGTTTGTCTGCTCTGGCCCATGGTTTTCCCTCTCCCTCCTCTCTCTTCTGACTACAGCTTAGAGAATCTCTATCAATGGATTCTCCTCTAAGAGTCTCCCTCCGATTTATGTGCATCTCCTCACCAGTCGGCTTTCCCCCATCTCTTAGTTTAAAAACTGCTCTACGGCCTTTTTAATGTTTAGTGCCAGCAGTCTGGTTCCACCCTGGTTTAGGTGGAGCCCATCCTTCCTGTATAGGCTCCCTCTCTCCCAAAAGTGTCCCCAGTTCCTAATAAATCCAAACCCCTCTTCCCTACACCATCTTCTCATCCACGCATTGAGACTGTGAAGCTCTGCCTGCCTATCTGGCCCTGCGCGTGGAACTGGAAGCATTTCCGAGAATGCCACCATAGAGGTCCTGGATTTCAGTCTCTTTCCTAGCAGCCTAAATTTGGCCTCCAGGACATCTCTCCTACCCTTCCCTATGTCATTGGTACCTACATGTACCACGACCACCGGCTCCTCCCCAACTACACATAAGTCTATCTAGATGCCTCGAGAGATCCGCAACCTTCGCACCAGGCAGGCAAGTGACCATACGGTTCTCCGGTCATCACAAACCCAACTATCTATGTTTCTAATGATCGAATCACCCACTACTAACACCTGCCTCTTCCTAACTGGCATTCCCTCCCCCTCAGAGGTATCCTCAGTGCGAGAGGATACCGCAACATCCTCTGGGAGGAGGGTCCCAACTACGGGATGGTTTCCCTCTGCTCCCATTGAATGCTCTGTTCCCTTGAGACTTTCATCCTCCTTAAGAGCACTGGGGCTCTCAGACTGGAGGTGGGACAGTACTACAGTGTCCCGGAAAGTCTCATCAACATATCTCTCTACCTCCCTTAGCTCCTCCAGTTCAGCCACCCTGGCCTCCAAAGCCCGAACTCGGTCTCTGAGGGCCAGGAGCTCCTTGCAACGGGTGCCCACAGGGCAGGTAATCATACATGTTACACTCGATGCAATAAACAGTATAGCCCCCACTCTGCTGCTGGGCTTCTGTCTCCATTTTTCTAATGAATAAGTTTAAGTATAAACTGGGATTCTTTTTAAACCTCTGGAATATAGATTATTATAAGAGTTATGTTTTAAAGAAGGTCAGAAGTCACTAGTGCCCTCTAACCTCCCTCTCCAAACTCCTGTTAGCTGTTCCTGTTCACCAAGCTCCTGGTCGCTGAGTCACAGGCTTATATAGCTCTGGTAGCCCCTCCCCCTGACTGAGGCTCAGCCAATTAACAGAGGCTTCTAGATTTCAAACCTTTTAGAAGCTCCTTCATGGAAGCAGAAGGAGTGTCCTTTAGTAATCAGAACAGTGACATCTCTGACTAGAAGTAACAGAGAGAGGTAGCCGTGTTAGTCTGATTGTGGTAAAACAAAAAAAGCAGTCATGTAACACTTTAAAGACTAACAAGATGGTTTATTAGGTGATGAGCTTTCATGGGGCAGACCCACTTCAGAATATGATCTGAAGAAGTGGGTCTGCCCCACAACAGCTCATCACCTAATAAACCATCTTGTTAGTCTTTAAAGTGTTACCTGACTGCTTTTTTTGTTTTATCTCCCACTAGAGATGCTTCTGAAGAACACACTACCCTTTTGGGTATTAAACCTGAAGTAAAGTAGCCATGTAACGCTTCTAAGGTAGACAAGAACATGTTTTTGCCCCTCGGCCAATATCCGGGTATTTGCTGGGTTATTTCCCTTCAGAGGAGAAATCAGTGATGGAGTCTGGTATTTCTTTGTTGTGACTATTTACAAAGAATGTGACAATGGTCTATTTCCAACAAGAAGGGCCAACAAGCACACTGCTCAAAAGTAGCTCTCACTCAGAGTTTCTTCAAAAGGCCATTCACTCTCCTCCTCTTGCTCTCTGCTTGTTTCTTTTCCTGATTCCTTCTGCATAAAGACACAGCAGTAACCATATCGATTTCCCAGCCTCAGTATTTGCCACAAGCCTCCAGGAAAATGCCTCTGGCCACATGACTTAGCTTCTGGCTGAGAGTGGATATAGGAGAAGCCACAAGAGGCAGCTGGGCTCCTTGGCCAGGTCTACATTACAAAGAAAATCGAAGCTGCCACAGTCAATTTTCTGAGATTCGAATTAGCAGGTCTAGTGAAGACACACTAATTCGAACCGAGAGGGCACTCCCGTCGATGCTGGTAGTCCTGTTCCTATGAGGAGTAAGGAAAGTTGAAGGGAGAGTGTGCTCCCTTTGACTTCCCGCAGGTGTGGATGGTGCCAAAACTCGTGTTAAGATACGCAACTTCAGCTAGTTAATTTGAAGTATCTTAATTCAAACTTATCCCCCTAGTGTAGACCAGGGCCCAGTGGGGAGTCGAGAACGCTGATGGAAGTGCTCCTGGTGAGGAGGCACACTACTGACAAAAGGAGAAGTAAAAAATAACAAATGGTCTGGTAGCACTTTATAGACTAACGTAGATGGTATCATGAGCTTTCGTGGGCACAGCCCACTTCTTCAGATGACCGGAGTTAAGAGTTGGGGATATGAAAACTCAAAATTATGAGTTTGAAAAGTGTTTGATATATATCACAGCAGATGTAAGAAGACAGAGTCGACGTGCTGAAGAGCTTTGGTTCAAGGCCTGCTAAAGATCAGGGGCAGAGCTCCCATTCAGTTTAAAGAGTGAAATCAGGCCCATGGCAGAAACTTATTTCTGGCAGGGGCAGGAGGGGGTGAGGAGTCAAAGTAAGTTAACTCTTAGCTAGTAATAAGATACAACTCTCAATGGCTGTCCAGTTCTAGACAGCCTGCAAGTCATTTGGAAAGGGTAGTGGGCTGGGTGCCCAAGTGTGCCATAGCTACACTATTCGCACAGGCAGCTGTGGGAGATGGGGAGAATTTGGCCACTTTTAACCCCCCCTCACCACAGTGGGCCACCAAATTTCAAAATAATGCACTACTTCAAGACATCCCTTAACCCTCGTGGATGTCGAAATAGTTTGCCTGTTATTCCAAAGAATATTTTGAAATAGTGGTCAGCCTGTAAGAAGCAGGGTAGCTATTTCGGGATACCGCCAGTGCCCCGAAATAGCTGTGCTGTGTAGATATACCCAAATTGATTAATAAATCAAGTTGTTGCAGCAATGCACAGAGGGTTTCTTTTTAAATGAGCCCCTGTAATAAATAAATACAACCACAGTCTTGGGGCACCATGCCCATATAAGTGAAAAAGTGGGTGTAAGCAGCCCTCTTACCCAGGGGTGGGCAATAACTTCTAAAAGGGGGCCACTTCACAAATTTCTGAAGTGGCTCCAGGCCTCCTTGGAAGGGGTGGGGCCTTGGGAGGAAGAAGCGGGGCCAGGAGACTTCTCTGCTTCCCCAACCACAGACCCTGATTGGCCTGGGGGTGGGGGAGCACATGAAATCTCCCCCCTCCCAGAGAGAATTACTGTTTTAAAACAGCTGGCGGTTCTCTCTGGCCACCGCGCACCCTAGATGGGGGAAGGAGACTTTGCATGCTCCCCCGCTCCCAGGTCTTGATTGGCTTGGGGGTGGGGGAGTGGCAGGGCAGCCGCGGGCTGGATCCACCAGCTTGGCAGGCTGGATCCAACCCACAGAGGCCCCTTTGCCCACTACTGCTCTTACCAATACTGATTAGGAGGAATGCAGCTACTGTGGGATTGCTAGTCACCAGTACACAGAGTTGGGTGGAGCCATGATTCCATTCCCACAACACGATGTGTCAAGCACCGCAAACAGGGAAGCCATCTACACTAGGAAAAAGGGGAGGCAGAGATCAGCCAGAAACCTCAAGCCTTGTCTCCATGAGGAATCCGACTGCTGTACCTCTAACGAAACAGTTCCCCGTGCTTATTTCAGATCAGGAGTGTTCCCACAGTGAACTAATCCAGAATGGCTCTAGCACCGTACATTTATACCCTGACTTATTCTGGAATGACTTTCCTATACTGACAAGGATCAGAGGGGTAGCTGTGTCAGACTCTCTCCTCAAAAGTGAGGAGTCCAGTGGCACCTTAAAGACTAACAAATGTATTTGGGCATCTGATGAAGTGGGCTTTTACCCATGAAAGCTTGTGCTCAAATCTGGTAGTCTCTAAGGTGCCATAGGACTCCTCATTGTTTTTCCGATATAAAAATAAGCCCTCTGTCACAATCTGATTCGTGCACTTCTTCTGAGGTACACAGCTGCAGAGACAGCCCCTTACGAAGGCCAGATGGCACGGTTACAATTCAATTCACGGTCTGTCTCAGGGCCGAGTAGTTTGAATCAGACTGAAGGCACACAGCGTTCAAGGCAAAAATCAACTAGTGAGAAATTGGAAGATGCAGGAGCTTTGGGACTAGACAAATGAGAAGGAGCTAGACTAAATGTGGCAGATTGGATTTTTCATTGAAGAGAATTAGACAATACTATTCCAGAATGCCATGTAATCAATTTTAAAATTTCTTCAAGATGAAAGTCAAATAAATTAATGTATTAGTGTGTCATCAGGACTATTAGCGGGAATGTGCATGCCACCATTCTTACCAGGCAAAGTATTTCAAGGTGACAGTCAGAAAACAAAAGAAAAATGTCAGCTTTCTGGTGGATGATAAAGAAAAGCAAAAACTTGACAAATTAAACAAAGCACACTAGAAACAAGTTAGATACAAAAGACAATGTTTTGTGTATAGACATCCATGCCACTGTGTGACGTAGTGTGGGTACCTTGCTGGTTGCTAGGCTTGGGTTGTGAGTGACCTCCACTGGCTGCTGTCTGCAGCATGGCCCAGCAGGGCAGGGGATGAGTCATTATGCAAGGGGGCTTCGAACCTGTCTGACCAGTTATCTCCCAGGGAGCGGAACAATGGGAAGAAGGGGAGTGGAGCCCTGGCTGGGGGCAGGGCTGGAAGTGGGTTAGTTAGGTTTCTGGCTGGGATCATGGAGGAAGCAGCCTAGGCAATGGGCTGGGATTTAGGGGCTCAGGCTCCCCCACCTCAAGGGGGGCTGAGGCATCCTAGGCCTGCCCTGTAACCAGATTACATCTGTGCTGTGCTGTATCCTGGAGAAGCAATAAACTCCCTCTATTCTACTGGCTGATGGAGTCTGTCCGTGCCATTACGGGGGTGCAGGAGACAGGAAAACCCCAACGCGCCATCACACACTGATACTCCAGTGAGCTGTAATTTATGTTATCTTTTACACAAGTGCAAAGGCAGTGCAAAATAGTTGTAATTAATTGTGAATTTATAGCACTTTATACCCACTCCTCACAGCCGTCAAAGCATCAGGCTGAAGAGAGTAAGGTCCATGCCTGTAAAATATGTTTAAATGAATGTATTGCTCATGAAGAGTTACCTGAAAAACTCTGCTATGGAAAGAACACCGTAAGTGGATCAAAATGTATCTCCTGTGAAGTAACTCCACTGACAGGAGTTGGTCCTGCCAGAACAATTTTGTCTCATTCTTACTGTACCATTAAGCACCACCGACTTAAAATGATAGCAGTGTTGCCAAGTGTTTTCGTGGAACTCACAACATTTGGTGTTTTTCTTAAAGCCCAACTTCTGAAGTCATGTGACTACCTGAGAATCCCAGCCTTCATTTAAAAATGTCTCGTTCTCATATTTGCTAAGAAAACCTGAAAATAGTGACCTATGGGCACCCTAAAGGTGCAAACAGCAGCAAGCAAAGAAAAAGAACCCAAGCTTTGTTTTTATAGCTACACCATGCATAATTTTAAAGCCAAGAATCTCAAATAATAATTCTGCATCTGCAGGCTTACCTCGTCTAGATTTGTTTTCCTTCTACCTCCACTACAATCAACTATGTGTTCTCTATGGCTGTGTCTAGACTGCAGGGTTTTTTTCGAAAAAACTTCACCTGCGTCTAGACTACAGCCGCGTTCTTTCGAAATTAAATCGAAAGAATGCGACTTTTCTTTCGACGGCGGTACTCCTCATTTCACGAGGAATAACGCCTTTTTTCGAAAGTGCTCTTTCGAAAAAAGGCGCTATGTAAGGCAAACTGTGCTTTTTTGAAAGAGAGCATCCAGACTACCTGGGTGCTCTCTTTCGAAAAAGCAGCTTGCTTTTTCGAAAGTACTGATTGTAGTCTAGATGCTCTTTTTCTAAAGAAGCTTTTTCGAAAGCATCTTTCGAAAAAGCCTCTTTCGAAAGAGGCTTGCAGTCTAGACGTAGCCCAAGATTATATAGGGAAGGTGGTATGGAGCAAGCCACTAGTGTCTGTCCAATGGTTATTTCTTCTGTTAAAACCCCCCCCTTGATTGATTTATGTGTAAACTGTTTCAAGAGAAAGAAGTATGCTGAAGCAAGACGCAGGCTGCACCTGCCTTCTTCCTCTTGCCCTCATCATCAGAACATGGAGAGCTTGCAGTTGGCCATCTAGCCCAGGACAGCGGGCTTGATGTGATGTTTAAATATCCTAGGGCACTATCACTGCCTACAAACATTCAAAATGTCAATGAACGGTCACCAAATCTTTCTTGGTGAAATGGTGGGTAGCTGTCCAAGTTGGAGCCACCTCTCTGCCATCTACAGCTCAGCCCACCAGACAGATCATTTGGAGCCTCACCCTTCCAAGGTAACAAGAGCAAAAAAGGCCTGAAGAGAAATGATGCTGTGTCAGGCCTTCAGATTGTACAGCAATCCCTGATCCTTTGCACCAAAGATTCACATCTCTCCTCCCCGCAGGAAGTAGCGATAAGGGGACTTTCTTCTCTGGGTTTGCAGTCCAGGACCATTGTGATAGGCAGCCAGGGCCTGCTCCTTATAATCTCTCACTGGGTTTTTTTGGGGCTGCTTCCTACCTTTGCCTGGTCTGTAGGTAGGGTTGCCAGTTGTCCAGTATTGGCCCGGACAGTCCAGTATTTGCGGCCTCTGTCCAGTAGAAAAACAGAAAATACCGGACATGTTGTTTCTCAGACAGAAGGCCGCCTGGGACATTCTTTCCCTGCCACGTCTGGCAGGGGTGAGGGGGAGAGGTGGGGGTTGAGCGGGGGAATTTAAAGGCACAGTGACTTTTTTTTTCAGTTCCTGTGGCTTTTTTTTTCCCTCAACAAGTTTGGTCCCCCCCCCCCTTTTTTTTTCTCCCCCTCAACCAATTTCCCACCATGTTCGGTATTTTTTGTGAAAGTTTCTGGCAACCCTATTTGTAGATCAGAGCAACTTTCTCCTGTCCTCTCCTTGAAATTCTCTCTCACCACCGGAGCTATCAGTTACGTTTTTGGTTTTTTTTATTGAGGATACGTGTACGCTGAAGAAAAAAAAAAACAAACCCACAGCAGCAAATCCCAGAGCACTAGTCAATCGACTCACGCTTGCATTATGGGGCATAAAAATTGCAGCATAGACACATTCAGGCTCAAGTTGGAGCCGGGTTCTGGGACTTACCTTCCCAAGTTTTAGAGGCCAGGCACATCTACATTGCTATGGTTAGCTCCATAGCGTGAGCCCCCCACAAGCTCAAAATGAGTTGACAGACATTCTGACATTTGCTGCTGCTTTGGGTCCTCCCTCCAGCCCCTTGTGAAGTCTCTCAGGGCTTTTCCTAGCCTCTCCCCTGTCTGAACTCTAGGCTTTTTATTACAGCTGTGATGAATCAGCCAGTGAATCACAGAGAGAAACCCATTTATTAGCCCCGTTCTAGTTCCCTCAGGGTGGTGTGTATGCACCCCATTATAGTGGAAAAGCAGCACGTAAGCTATTCACCTCTGTCATTTGCCAGACACCAACATCTAGGGACCAAATTTCATTTCTTGAAGCCCCTGCTAGAAGGTTTATACAAGTGAAATGTAGCTGAGTTAACAAAAATTAGCAGTCTTTTTTCTGAAAAAAAAAATCAAGTGCTTTTCAGAGCAACATGTTAAATTTACTTGCACACCTAACTTTGAAAATTTTACCAAGTGTATTGATTTAATGTGATCAGAGCTGCAGACACTTTTCAGATGAAACTCCCCCCCCTTAAAAAAAACACAGCCTCTGTTCCACAAATTGGTATTGCGTGCACCAAATTATTTCCCTCAAACAAAACAATTTTAAAATAATCAGTTTCATTTTAATTTTGTTGGTGTTTTGAAATTTCCCTCACCTTTAAAAATGGTATGAAGTTCAATAAAAAAGCTCCAAATCAAAGCATTTCATTTAGTTTTAGGTTGAATTAAAAACAAAATCTTTTGACTCTGTCGCCCCAACTTTACAATTCACCAACATTTGCAAAAATGTGTCAATTTTTTTCTTCTCAGAACTGTCAATAACAAAAAGATTTTTTTTTTAGAGTTGTACAAATAATTGTAAGTGCTACAAGTAAGATAAGGACATCACAACATTTACACTGCATGCATAACATATCCCATTACAAAGCAATAGATATTTCATCATAACGTCCTTAACTCTAACCTGTACGTGGTTTCTATTTTTGTTTTTTAAATTATGGATATCTTCAGCTATAGTTTTGACCTAATCCTGCTTCTGTTAGTTTTAATTGGATATTTGTGCTCTGGATTGTCAATGGAGATTGAGCATATTGCTCTGTTGGTTTGTGAAAACCTGGAGTTTGTCTACATGGAGAAACTGGCCAGCACAGTTATTGTGGAAAAACTCCCCTGTGAAAACACTGAATCTGCATTCGCTATTCCAATCGATTTTTTCCACGTAGGCAAGGCCAAGTCTTTCCATAGCCAATAAAACTTTCCTTTTAATTCCACTGTTAGGTGTGGAAGAGGGAGTAATCTGAAGTAGATAAAAGGCTAGTGTAGATTTTATTTTCCCCTCTGCAACAGGGAAGAAAACAGGGATCAGATATGCTGCTGGACAGCACAAATATGCACTGCTCCTTCCTTGAGGGATTGTGACAAAGCCACTATAGTTGCCTGAGGGCTTGACCATGATGTTATAAAAGTGATTTCATCCCTCATCAGAAGTAAAACGCAAATGTGTTTGGAAGAAAAATCCTTATGCTTATGTTCTGCCTCTGAGCTCAACAGTACAAACCCCATTTCTTCTGGTGTCAACTTATTGCAGCTAAGCAGATCTGGGCAAATATAATTATTTAGGTACATTATTTGGAAATTGCTGTCCAACTCGCTGAACAAACAAAAGACTATTGACTGGGACTAACTTTCAGCGCGATATCACTGGCTTGATTTTCCTCTAATGCTAATCTAAAGGCAAATTATAGAAAGCGGATTACTTCTAATGCCAGCAAAGATCATCAATGTAATATGAACTGTGAAAATAGCACGTTCACTGATGTCGTCATTAAGAACACAGTGAGTGCCCGTGCAATAATTAACCATTGCCAACTACAGAGAATAGTGCAGTCATGTTAGAACATTTGCTTTTGCAAGTAGGTTATAGTGGCTACTGTACTCAGAGATCAAGATAAAAACAGCACTGAGAAGGTCAATGATAAATGCAGTAGCACAAAAAAAGGGCCCAGAGATGAACACAGGGAGAAGACTTGGGCTATGTCTAGACTACTTAGAATTTTCGAAAGAGGATATGCAAATTCCACGGGAATTTGCATATCTTCTTCCGATCTCACTTTTGAAAGAGGATCTTTTGAAAGTGAAAGTAGTCTGGATGCAGTTTTTTTCAGAAAAAAACAAAAACAACAACAACAAAAAAACCCTTTTTCGAAAAAACCCCCGCTCTTCCTTAAAAAAGGAGGTTTACGTGGGTTTTTTTGAAAAAGGGTTTTTTCCCCGAGAAAAAATTCATCCAAACTACTTTTACTTTTGAAAGATCCTCTTTCAAAAGTGAGATCGGAAGATCCTCTTTAAAAAACCAAAAACAAAAAAAACCCCTCGTAGTTTAGACATGACCTTGGAGTCAGTGCAGTAATTATATCCGAAGACAGCACCACTGGATGGGATTAATTGAGATATTCTGACAGCTCTCTCTCTTTCTAATATGCCCATCCAGAAAATGAATGGTCTGTAGGCTTCTTTTCCTATTTCTCCAGGAGAAAAACCACCACCAGCCGTAGATCTGTATTTATCTTTGAGCTGGGTGCATGCATTGCTGTGAGCGCCACTTGGAAACACAGGAACAAAATCCAATATTACATAAATAGAAAGGAAGACATTTTGCCCATCTCTCAATAGGATTTTCCACCACAGTAAAGCCAAACTGGAAGTACTTAGCAGAGGCTCTTTAAGTGAGGAAAGACGTTCAAGCAACCTTACTCTTGGTCTACAATTAAAATGTCCACCAGCAGAACTATCAGTTGGGGGGTGTGAAATACCACATCCCCGGGCAACACAGCTCTGCTGAACTTCCCCCGCCACACACACACACCCCGTAGACACAGTGATGCTGACAGAAAGTGTGTGTCGTTCAGGTGTTTCCTGCACACCAGCAGAACTCTTCCTCCAGCGCATTGCATCTCTACTGAGTGGGTTATGCTCAGTGGTGCAGGAACATTTTTAGACGTGAGGATGCTGAGCCTCCTTGCCCTCACCCATCCCCACCACCAACTGAAGCCGGGAGCAAACCCCTGGCATGCAGGGCTGGCAGCTGGAGCCCTGGGCAAGAGGCCGGCAGTAGAGCCTCCTGGCACACAGAGCCCAAAACGGGACCATGCAGGGCTGGCAGCAGAGCCCCTGATACACAGGGAGGCAGCCAGGAACCTGGCACCTGGGACAGCAGCAGAGCCCCCGGTGCATGAGGCAGGCAGGTAGGACCCGGAGTGCTAGGCCAGGAGTCCAGGGTACTGCAGCAACCCCTGCACCTATGGCTATGCCAGCATTGGTTCTCTAGTCTAGACGGAGGCCATGTCTACTGTACGAATGTAAATAACCCTACCCTGGCACACAGTTGCTGTGGTAACTGTATCGCTTGCACGTGTTTACACTTAGCTCATTGTCTCGGTAGTGTGCAACCTCACCAGGAGTGCCTGTATTAATTGTACTGTCAACAGGGGGCAGAGTGCAAAGGCTCCAGAGAGTCACTAACAGTTGACATAAGCAATGAAGTGCCTGTACCAAAAGGTGCCAACTTCCCCTCTAGCCATGGCCAGGAATAGGGTGCCAAATTCCCCTCTGCCCCAGCCTTGCCTTATCCCCACTCCGTCCCTTCCCCCAAATCCCACCCTGCCCCTACTCCACCTTGCCCTCCTGAACACTGAGGAAGAGCTATTTTGCCATGGACAGAATTTGCTGGAAGAGTGGGGGAGGTGATGGTCAGCAGGGCCCCCGGGGGCAAGCAGTGCTGGAGGAAGGGGGAGAGCTTTCTCCCCCGGGTGCTCCAGCACCAGAGCAGAGTACCCATGGAGTCAGCCATGGTCTATGCTGACCCTGTTGTGACCTAGCTACATCAATCTTGACTCAGGCCATCTGTGGAGGTGGGTGGAGTGAAGTCAGTGTAGCCGGGCAATTAAGTCAGTGGGTGCCAAATTGATGTGCATGCACATCGATAGATTAGGCCTCAGTTGGAGTATTGTGTCCAGTTCTGGGCACCACACTGCAAGAAAGATGTGGAGAACTTGCAGGAGGTCCAGAGAAGAGCAAAAAAATGATGAAAGGTCTAGAAAACATGAGGTATGAGGGAAAACTGAAAGAATTGGGTTTGTTTAGTTTGGAAAAGAGAAGATGGGGTGGGGAGGGGTGGGAGGAGAGACATGGTAGCAGCTTTCAAGTACCTACAAGGGTGTTACATGGAGGAGGGAGAAAATTTGTTCTCCTTGAACTCTGAGGATAGGACAAGGGCTATGATAGGACAAGCAGCTTCAATTGCAGCAAGGGAGGTTTAGGTTGGACATTAGGAAAAACATCCGATCAGGGTGGTTAAACACTGGAATAAATTGCCTAGGGAGGTTGTGGAATCTCCAACACTGGAGATATTTAAGAGAAGCTTAGACAAACTTCTATCAGGGATGATCTAGATGGTACTGGGTCCTGCCATGAGGGCAGGGAACTGGACTTGATGCTCTCTCGAGGTCCCTTCCAGTTCTAGTGTTCTATGAGTCTATGATAATTAGGAGGACATAAGCTACCTTGCATAGGTGTCAACACTGTGGGTGCTGAGCAAGAGCAGACCCCCACCTTTCAGATCCCCCCAGTTAGTGGGCCCCACCATAACCAGCCCACCATAACCATAACCCTGCCCACCATAACCAGCTATTTCATGGCATTTGGAGATGGGGTGGGAGGAGGGAAAACAACAAGGATGGGGGAGGTGGAGCAAGGATGGAGCAAGCCCGGTGGCTGGTGCAGAACTGTGGGATTGAGCAACATCCATGGTCCAGCATCATGTTAGTTGGCCAGATGTTCACTTATAATGGGTGTGGCCAAGTTTCCCGTGGTCCCATAAAGTTTGTTTACAGCCACCAGTCCTGGCTTTCAGTGTTCAGCTCTAATTTTCTCCTAAATGTGTTCTAAGAGCCCTGTAAGCAGTGGAAGTGTTGGTAATACTGCTAGACAATGTTAACCTCCCACAGTTCAGCAAATTCTCTGGTTTGGCACTGGTCAGGGCCCAAGGATGCCGGACTAGAGAGGTTCAACCTGTACTGGGACAATAAATACACGACATTCCCCTTAGTCTGGATTGGAGTTAAAGCACAACCACTCTGGATATATATATATATATATATATGTATAAAAGGTGCCTGTACTAACATAGCCCTTCTCATACTGATTACTAGAGTGTGGGAAGAGGCCTACCACTTCTGTTTCAGTTCGTGTGCAGCCTACCCCACTGAGCTCACTTTTATTTGAGTGCCTGCTTTTTCTCTACGTGCAAGAGCCCATTGTAAATAAAACCCTACGCTGGCAACTTGTGCATGGAAAAGCACAGTGTGGGAAGGAGAGACTGTGCATTAGTCAGGAATTCAATTGAGAGAGATTGGTCCAGGAAAGAGAAACAGAAGGGATTTTTCCCCCTCATTCCACAAAGTACAAACTACTAGAGCCTTAATGGGAAGAGCTCAATTAGTTGCAAATTAGTATTCTAGCACTCCTTTAGTTGCCTGCAAACCGGCCTTGGTTCCTCTCCGTTTTTATGAGGCCGCCTGTAAACATATCCATCCCGGATGCAAAGGGCTTTATTTCCAATCCCGTTCCCTCTGCCCCCCCACCCACCCAGCAATTTTTGTAACAGCTTTCTGCCATCACCCTCTGCTGAGGACTTGGGCTTCGAGCTAAGTAATTCCCCTCCGCAAGGCATGGCTGCTGCTTCTGCGCTGGCTGTCCTGCCTCATCTGTATTCCTGTGCTCCCATCACCCTTCAGGGTTCATTCTTCTGCCACCCGCTATCTCATGTAGATGGTCCCCAGCTTGCGTCCTAATGATAGCTTTTGTGCTTCAGCCCCTGCTGTTTGCAGCTCTGATTCCCTTTCAATGTAATTTACCTTCCCTGCTCTTTCATTTGCCACAGATACACATTAAACTCATGTGCTCTGATAGCTGCTGTCAGCTCTCCTACATGTCGAGCTCAGCAGGTACGTTTCTCTGATCAGTCAGGCCTGCTCTGATTTATATCCCCTTCTTCCTTTTCTAATCAATCCAATCATCTTGTTCCCCATTAATGGCCCCTTCAGTTTGCCAGTTCCAGCGAAGAGTATACTTATCTCCTTTCCTATTAAAATGAGATCACTATCGGGTACATATTTCTCCAATTTTGTTCCCTTTCTTTTTGTATAAAGGAAGAGTGCCAATTGCTTAGTGACCCTTCGTTCAGTCTTTGAATGCCACAGACCACAAGGACGATTCTAGTAAGTGCCGGATGTGAGCTACTGACTTGTAGAACTTTTAAAAACAGATCGACACACACATTTTCAGGGAACCCCCGGAACCCCAGATGCCGCATTCGGGTTTGACTGAAGTTTCTGATCTGGAGCCTAGACCTGGTGAAAATATGGGGAAAGTCTTTTCATGAAATCCTCCTTTTTCTTCATCATTTCAATGAAATATCCAATTGTGTTTTAATTTTTTGAACTAAATCTATATCTAGTCTAATAATGAGATTTTCAGGGGGATTTTGATTTCCCCTCAAATGTAATGAAAAATTAAATATTTTGTATAAAATCAAATCTTGATATGCTAATCTGTGGGAAAAGATTTTTAAAAAAATGCCTTGAGGGGTTTCACTGAATCCTCAAGGTACATATTCTGCCTGCTTAAAATGTCACAACCGCCAAAGCACCACCCTTGCTATTGCTCATATTTTTGCTGGCTAACAAATATAAATCTCCTTATCGCTCAATACAGATAGCCTGTCTAGATAAAGAAAATTAAACAAAAGTTACAGCTTACCAAAAATCTGCAATCTTTCTCTCATTGAAAAATAGATTCTCTAGGAAATATTATTCACAAACATTCAACTTTTTAAGAGAGAGAACTTGAAATGAAAATATTAAATATTTAGTATTTTATTTTGGCATTGGAAAAAGTTCAGAAAAGGGCAACACATAATCTGGGGTTTGGAACAGCTACCATATGAGGAGAGATTAATACAACTGGGACTTTTTCACTTAGAAAAGAGGAGACTAAAGGGGAATCTGGTAGAAGTCTATAAAATTATAACTGGTGTGGAGACAGTAAATAAGGAAGAGTTATTTATTTGTTCCCATAACACAAGAAATTTCACCAAATGAAATTAATAGGTAGCACAAAAGGAAGTATTTCTTCACACAGCCAACCTCCTTGCCAGAGAATATTTTGAAGGCCAAGACTTTAACAGGGTTCAAAAAAGAACTAGATAAATTCATGGAGGACAGGTCCATCAATGGCTATTAGCCAGGATGGGTAGGAATGGTGTCCCTAGCCCCTGTTTGTCAGAAGCTGGGATGGGTAACAGGCGAGGGATCACTTGATTATCTATTCTGTTCATTCCCTCTGAGGAACCTGGCATTGGCCACTGTCGGAAGAGGATACTGGGCTAGATGGACCTTTGGCCATTCTTGTGTTCTTAACCTGTTTGTGATTTTTCCCTCCCTTCCCTGCTTTCCAAAACTAGCGTAAGCTCTATGAATGGGATTTCAAGTCAGAAAGTCATTTATTCTGATCTGTATACCAGGGGCCACCACCACAATACACACACTCATAAAACCAACCAAGAATTAAAACCAAAGTATGACAGGGAACAGGAGATTAGGCTGTTCTATTTCTGTACTTAATAAAGCACATTCTGAGGAGGTTTACTGAAAAATATTGTGAACTTAAACAACAACCCCCCCCACACACACATTTAACCATTTCAAAACCAGTGCAACTTTGAAGCACTTTTGTAGGTTCAAAATGAAACTGGCATTTTCTATTTCCAAGCAGCTCCTATGAAAACTAAGGAAATGGAAGTATAAATCCTCTGTACATCCACATTTTCATCAGAGTTTTAGCTTTTAACAACTGTTACTTAGATATTAGCCAGTAAGTATTTTCTACAACATTCAGACTTAGGTTGAGAAAAAGAGTGTAGGTTATAGTCTTTTTTTTCCCTCCAGTTATCTAATGCTTTTTCCTCCATACACATCATGAAGTAACTTTTGCCCATATACAATAAGGCACAGGCTCCTTTAAGGACTGTCAGAATGCAATTCTGCTTCTATGGGGCATTAATCAAATGTTGCATCTCAGTATAATAAGCTTATTACAATTTCTTGGCTCAGTGTGACATCCTTCTCAAGAGTAACCCAATGGCCTACATCATCACGAGCCAGATGTCTCATTACAGCAGTGGTTCCCAACCCCGTGGTCTGTGGACTCCTGGTGGTCTGTGACAGTACTGCAGGGGGTCAGTAGAAAGTTTAAAAATATGCATTGGGCCCACCACGGTGGGCCCGATCCTTACTTTTCTTTCTTGCTACTTAGGCCAAGTCTGGCCATAAAATCCCAAGCCAACTGGATGCAGACAATTCATGAAAATAGGTTCTTATGGGATTTCGGGTAATTGAAGTTCAGGCTCCATCTGTCAGTCTTGGGAGGAACAACAATGAAAAGGAGGGTTTTAATAGTTGCTTCGAAGTTAGACAGATTTTTTTGCCCCATTTTATCCCCAAGAGGAGCGCGTTCCTCATCTTGACCCACATCCTTTTATTTTACTTCAAATTCTTCCCCGTTTTCTTTTTCCTACATCCTTTCTTCAGCTATCCCGGGAGTTGGAAGAACAGAGTGTACTATGAGCACCATTCACAGACACTTTTCTGAAAGACTAGTGCAAGATTTAGTCAGTCTAAAAGAGGGGTGGGCAATAATTTTTTGAAGTGGCCCCGGGCCGCCTCGGAAGGGGCGGGGCCTAAAATGGAAGAGGCGGGGCCAGGATGCTTCTGGGCTTCCTCACCCACAGACCATGATTGGTCTGGGGATGGGGGAGCCTCTTTGTCCCCCCGTTCCCACTAAGCACCCATGCACCTGGAAGGGCAGGAAGAGGCTTCACACGCTCCTGCACCCACAGGCCAATCAGAGTTTGGGGGTGGGGCAGCATACGAAGTTTCCTCTGCCCTGCTAGGAGCAAGTGGCACTTTTCTAAGTGCCATGAGGTCCTCTTGGGGGGTGGGGCGGGGCAGGAAGCTTCTCACACTCCCCCCAACCCCAGGTCAATCAGGGCCTGGGGGTTGGGGAACACGTGAAGTTTCCTCCCACCATGTGAGGAACATGTGGCACTTCAAAGTGCTACGTGCTCCTGGCAGGGTGGAAGAAACTTTGGGGGCTTCCCCCAACCCCAGACCCTAATTGGCCTGGGGGCCGGGGAGCAGCAGGGCCTCCAAGGGCTGGATCAACCCGCTTAGCGGGCGGATCCAGCCCACAGAAGTCCTTTTGCCCACCTCTGGTCTAAAAAGTGTGTAGTTCCATCTATCACTTCCTGGGGGAACACTGAGGGGAAAAAAGGTTAATGTGTAGTATAAGAAGTACTTTTCTCAGAAGTGCATCACAGCGCACCATTCTAAACAGCTCACTTTAAAACAGAAACCGTCTGGAATGCATGGACTAGAATGCTCTCTATTCTGACATCGCATCTGGCACATTTTCCTCTCTTTATATTAAGTATAATTAGATTATTCTCACCACAAAAGAGTTTGGGGGAGCTTCCCGACAGCTGCTTATGGACCTGCTGCTTTAGAATGTGTTCAGATGCAGACATTAATTGTAAATGGCATGGCTCTGGATTATATCGCTTCACATAATCCCCAAAGTTTTGGGTTAGAGAGTTGGCTGAAAAGGCTCTGACAGAACATTTTGCCATTGTAACATGCCTGGGTACAATCCACAGAAAAGGGGGTTGTGCTACCCCTGACTTACAATGCCTTGCTGTAATAGCGCCCACCTATGGTATTCACAAACAGCCTTCCAGCATCCAAGTTCCATACCAGATAAGTACTACTTCAGTGGGGTACATGTAATCCCTTTAAATCAGTACTTACAGCAAACGCTAATGTTTAGAAACTGCTTCTTTTGTTTCTCCAGTGTTTGGAGAAACAGGACTCAGTACATTCATTGTGAAATCAAGATTGATGGAATCTGCATCAAAGAAAATACCATTCTACTCCCAGCTGAAATGTCCCCAGTGGCCCAAACTAGACAGACAATCAGATTGAAAAAGGACCAATATTAAATGTATTGTGTAGTTATACAAGGTGAACCTCTCTAGTCCAGCACTATCCATGGTCCAGCATGATTTTAGTTTGCGAGCTGTCCACTCACAGGTGTGGCCAAGTTTTCCACAGTCCCATAAAGTTTTAGAGCCACCAGCCCTGGCTCTCAGTGTTCTGTGCTGTTATTTAGCTCTAATTTACCCCTACATGTCTTCTAAGGGTCCAGTGAGCAGTGGAGTGTTGGTAAGGCTGCTAGAAAATATTGACCTCCCATGGTTCGGCACCAGTCAGGTGCCAACGGTGCTATACTAGAGAGGTTCAATCTGTAGTACAGCTCAAGAAAAACATCTTAATCCTCTGTTTAGGTTTCCCTTTCTTTCTTCTTGTCCTTCATGCATCTATCCCAGTGCAATTCCCTCCAAGCTCGATTTTGTTTGATCTACTAATCAAGACACCAATGCCATATGCCGCTGTGATGGTTAAGCCAACTCTTGACAAACTAATTCCTTTAGACACAGGAGTTGATTTCCTTCCTCCTGGCATAGGAAGAAAGATTCCTCACCTGAGAAGGCAACAGAAGTTGCAGCAATGTCAATCGCCTGGGATGCGGAGGGCATACCAAGTAACTTGCCTTTTATGGACCAAATTTCTGTCAGTGTGCTAATTAATGGCAAAGGCTCTCTCTACCCATCAGGAATAGGGTGGACAGATTTCTAAGACCAGCAAAACTACAAAAAAATAAAGTTAAACTTTTATATTTGCCCACACCAGTGTGATGTTTCTAGCTTGTTGAGTGGATGGTATTTTGCAGGTGAAGAGAACAAACATGCACATCCTTGTACGCAGCATTGAATGTCAACTGGGAACAAAAGATTTATGCCCAGAATGGTGAAGAGAGGGACCAGAATCTTTCACTTCCTTTGTTGCATTTTATATTATGCCTTGCTGGAAAAAGCCACATTCCAGATGGCAGACTTCTCCCAACAACAGCTCTTCAGCCTGCTAGGAAAAAGGGAGCTTTGTTTATCCACAGGATGAAAGCATGGTCAAGTCATGTTCATATTCACACTGGATGTCTCTTATAAAAAGTGTATACCTACGTCAGAGCCACAGAAATAAGAGCAGACGAAAAGCAGAATGAGTTCCAGGAACGATGCCCATTCCTCTTAAGGATAATTAAATTATTTAAGCTGAAATAACTCACAGCAAGAAACTGCAGCTATTCAGTTGGTCCCTCTCCCCAGGTGACTAGCAGCAATCAGAAGCAGATCAGGCTAATTGGGAGCATATCCCTTTAAGGAGTTTGAGCGCCCTCTAGTGGGGTTTCTCTTCTGTTGCACAAGTGATCAGAATGCCACCTGATAGAGTTGATAAACACGGCTACTTGGACTTCAGACATTGTGAGTGTCAGTTCTCCATATGCCAAATCTTATGTAGGACCCAAGAAACACTAACCAGAATTTGAGAGGTCCAGTTGCCCCCCAGCCTCAGGTAGACTAGGGAATCTCAACACTCCAACACCCAAACCAGATTCCTAAGGTACAGCATTTCACAGGGACCAGGATCTTAAAAGGTCCAGACTTGCAAGAAACCCAGACAGCTTTTGATACCAGCTTTTCCATCATTGTGGCTTAGTGCACCAATCAAGTCAGCCTCGCTCCCACAATAGCCAGGGCTCCTCCCTCCATGTAAACTGTAAAAATTAAAGCTTTCAAGTCACAAAGGGCTTGATCAGGGCTTAGATTGGATAGATGTGCAGGAGCATGAAAAAAAAGTAAGCCTGCCCTTTTCTGAGGGCTTGTCTCCACTTACCAGGAGATTGCCCCTGAGATCCATCTCCCAGAGTTTGATTCAGCAGGTCTAGTAAAGACCTACTAAATCAACTTCTGATCACATCCCCATCAACTCCAATATTCCACTGGGTCACACAAAGAGTAAGGGAAATCTGACGGGAGAAACTCTCCCGTTAATCTTCCACAGTAGGGATGCTGCAGTAAAGTTGAGCTAAGGTATGGCTACTCCAGCTATGCTTTTCACATACGTGGAGTTGTGTATCTTAGTTCAATGTTGCCCCCTAGCATAGGCCTGGTCTGGGGCTCTGCCTATACTATGAACTAGGGGTGTAATTTCCTTAAACATGCACTAGTTCTCAGAACTGTCCTTAGGATTTATGGGCTCCTACTCAATACTCATAAACTGGTTCCCCAACGGCCAATGCTGCCACGGTGGGGGATGATGATTTTTTAGAAAGGTGTTTTTATAACCCCCAGGAACACACTACTGACATTTTTAAAGCAAATTTTAAAGCTAATATCCTGACGACAAACACGGTAAATTCATAAACTGACAGGATATAAACATAAACTGACAAGTGTAAAGTAATGCACATCAGGAAAAATAACCCCAACTATACGCACAGTATGATGGGGGCTAATTTGGCTACGACAAATCAGGAAGGAGATCTTGGAGTTATCGTGGACAGTTCTCTGAAAACATCCACACAGTGTGCAGCAGCAGTCAAAAGGGCAAATAGGATGCTAGGTATTGTTAAGAAAGGGATAGAAAATAAGACCCAGAATATCTTGCTGCCCCTGTATGAAGCTATGGTACGCCCACATCTTGAATACTGTGTACAGATGTGGTCTCACCTCAAAAAAGATATTTTGGCCTTGGAAAGGGTTCAGAAAAGGGCAACTAAAATGATTAGGGGTTTGGAACGGGTCCCATATGAGGAGAGGTTAAAGCGACTGGGACTTTTCAGTTTAGAAAAGAGGAGACTGAGGGGATATGATAGAGGTGTATAAAATCATGAGTGGTGTGGAGAGGCCGATAAAGAAAAGTTATTTATTAGTTCCTAAACAGAAGAACTAGAGGACACCAAATGAAATTAATGGGTAGCAGGTTTAAAACTAATAAAAGAAAGTTCTTCTTCACACAGCGTATAGTCAGCCTGTGGAACTCCTTGCCGGAGGAGGCTGTGAAGGCTAGGAATATAACAGAGTTTAAAGAGAAGCTAGATAATTTCATGGAGGTTAGGTCCATAAAAGGCTATTAGCCAGGAGATAAAATGGTGTCCTTGGCCTCTGTTTGTCAGAGGCTGGAGAGGGATGGCAGGAGACAAATCGCTTGATCATTGTCTTCGGTCCACCCCCTCTGGGGCACCTGGTGCTGGCCACTGTCGGCAGACAGGATACTAGGCTAGATGGACCTTTGGTCTGACCGGTACGGCCGTTCTTATGTTCTTATGATATACCTGGGGTTGGCAAAGGCCTGTTAAATGGCTCTTGATTGGCTCTTTCACAGATTCATTGTTCTGCTAATAGAGCTGTCAGGGTTTTTTTTTCTTTTCCTCTTAAGTTAACTAAATCCTCTCCCAAGGAAGCAGAACCACAGGAAGAAGGTGGGTGGACAGTAAGACCCAGCGGTCCCTGAAGTGTTTGGGTTCCCTACGCAACTCCATATGGATAAGGACAGCTCTGCTAGTTCTTATCAAGGTAGCAGGAGTCTAAATAGCACTGCAGAGCTGTGCCAAGTACAACCCCAGTCTGCGGTGTAGACACAGCTTTGCAGTGGGCAGGGCAGAACTGGATCCTTGGCTCAGCTTTCTCATCCCCATGTGCTGCCAGACCTGCTGGCAGGGCTTGAGAGTAAATTATTATCCCCTTGGAGCAAGGAGAAACTCACCCCTCCCTGAGGCACAATCCCTTCCCCCTTGGCTGCTGCTCTGCAATCAAGTGCAATGGCCGTCTCACTCCACATTTAAGCAGTTATCCACTCTTAGGATACACATGCTCCTATGTAAATTAGTGCTGGGCAAATTGCCAGGTAGCTCCCTTCAGGCTGTTTATCCAAACGTACCGGTCATGATCATGAGTGTTAGCCAGCAGCCTGGGGACTAAGGGGTTAACTATGTCCCTTACCTAGCCAGGTGGAGTGGCCAATAAGAATGTAGGTAGGAATTTCAAACTGGGACAAAGGAAATTTTGGTTTTCCCCTCCTTTGTTCTGGGCAGTTCTCTCCAGCTATTGAGGGGGACACACACTATATCTCCCTCCAAGAAAAGACTCTTTCTTCACTTTCTGTAGGTAGGGTAAAGTTTAGATAAATCCATTAGGTTTCATTGTTTTATGGTTTGGGTATGGGAGCTGCTGTCTGTGCACCTTAAAAAAAATGTTCTGGCTTTCCTTTGTAACTAAATTCTAGGCCAATGGTCCCCAACGCAGTGCCCACGGGTGCCATGGTGCCCACGGGTGCCATGGCGCCTGCCGGGGCATTTATGTGCACCCGACTAGTGACTAGGGCCGGCCCGAGCCATTCTTGTGCCTCCGCCCCCAGGCGCCCGGTGCATGTGTGGCTGCCGCCCCCGGGCGCCCGACAGAGCCACGAAAGGTTGGGGACCACTGTTCTAATCCAATGGAGTTTCCCCATGAGTATATTATTTTGTTACTTTTCCATCTAATCGTTATGCTTGCAACAGGAATAGTGTGGTGATAAAAGTTTTCTCTTTTCCTTTTATTAACCTGCTATTAGTTAATGGTGGTGTCCTGCTTTTTACTTTAGGGGTGAGATTTTCCCAAATGTTCTCTCTCCTGGTTTCTTTATAAATGTGGGTGGTGGCAGCGGAGATTCTATCCCCAAAATCTAGGGTTTTAAGATTTTGGGGGGAAGTTTTATACCAAAGCCTGGTAGATAAGGTTTTGGGGTGCACTTGCTGTCCCCCTCTTCTGCTTTTATCATGGGAAGGAGCCATTATAGTACCCATTGCACTCTGAGCTGGAAAGCACACAAGCTCGCACAATGCTGATCTGAGGCACTCTTGCCCCACCACCAAAGGACACCACACTGCTCCCCTCAGATCAGCGGGAGGGCCGTTCCCCCTTATTCTAACTCCTGGCTCTACACCTGCAGCAATAGGGCTTTCTGGATAGACCCAGAGATTTGGATTCTCTTCCTGCCTCTGCTGCTGGGTGTCTCAGGGCAAGTCACGACCCTGCTCCATGCCTCAGGTTCCCCTTTGGTAAAATGGGAATCATCATGTTGACCGTCTTTGTGGAAAAGTCTTTTGTGTTACAGCCTTTTCCATCTGCAGATCTCTCCAACTTCAACAATTAAGCCAGTAGCTAGGAGTGCACATCAAAGTTCTTAATGCATCTCTGTATCAGAATCCAAAGATAAGCATCACTGGTCAGCAGATAATTGTCTTGTCATTTCTCCCATAGACTTGAATAGATGGGCACGTTGTCAGGCTGAGTTTGATGCTCTGCTGTTGAGGGGTGATTTTAAAACTTATTCTCCAGAGCATCAACCTGGGGAAAGTTAAAGAAAATGGCACACCAGCCTAGTCCTTGGAGCCCTCGATTGGGACATTGTAGTTCTGGGGGGCTATTCCCAGTTCTGCCACTGTCTTGCTGGGTGACCTTGATCATTTCACCTCTTTTTGCTACAACTGCTCTCTCTATACAACAGGCGTGAGGACCCGGATCACCGTTGTCAAGCGCTTTCTGATGTTCGGATGAAAAGTGCTAGGCAAGACCTCACTATTATTACTGCATCTCCGTGCCTTATCGTTAAAATAAAATACAAAAAAAAATCAGCGTCACAAACTACTTTGTTTTTCTGCTCATCTTCCCCCACTTTTCAAGGTGGTTGTTCAACCCACTTCTGTTTCAAGCCCACATTCAGTTTATTATTCACTGCATTCAGCACAGATTTTAAATAACCACTTTTCTGTTATTGGTAGCCCAGTCACAGTGAGCTGTGCCAAGGGAGAGCTGGGCCCATTGTGACAGAGCACAAACAGACAAGCTTTGCCCACCAGAGCTTAACACCCAAATGGAGAAGACAGACACAGGCAATACTTTGATCTCCATATTGTTGAGGGGGAAGGAAGGCAAGGAGATGAGGTGCGTAGCTGCCCTGGTGCTGCAGGTGTGATTGCCAGACCAGGTGGGCTTTACCCATGCGAGTGCTGATTGAAGTGCACTAAAAATAACAGTGTAGCTGCTGCTCCAAGTATATATCTGGAGTCCTGGACAGGATATTAATCTGTGGCCACCTGTGTTGCCACAGCCATGCTTGCTTTAAGTGCTAGCTGGATCAGCTAGCAAAGATATGACTCCTTGAGCCAGGAATTTCACCTCTTGTTCCAGCGTAGGACCTAAACCTACCTACCCAATGGGCTGGGTAGGATCATACAGGGCCTCTGCCTTTACCACAATGGCCACACTACCGGTGCTAGTGTGCTATAGATTGAACCTGTCTAGTCTGTCCCCCCCGGGGACCCGACTGGCACCGCACCCGAGAATTTGCTGAGCCACGGGAGGTCAATATTATCTAGCAGTATTACCAGCACTCCTAATGCTCACTGGGCTCTTAGCTCTAATTTACTGCTAAAATGTCGTCTAAATCCCAGCATAGAACACTGAGAGCCAGGACTGGTGGCTGTAAACCAACTTTACAGGACAGAGGGAAACTTGGCCATACCTGTGATAACTAACATCATGCCGGACCATGGATGTTGTAGGGCCAGGGAGCACCGGAGTAGAGAAGTTCAACCTGCAGTTTGAGTGGAGCATGTGTGTCTACCTGAATGGGGAATTACCCTGCCCTCCCAGATGCAGTGAAAGGAGAGAGATGGGCTTCAGAGCAACATCAACAAGCTGCCTACAGAGCTATTGTTAGAGCTCTACTATGAACCTCACTAGCCTCTGTCTGTCAGCCCAGCTTGCAAGGCTGACTAGAGTGAGCTTCAAAACACTGGGTAGACTGAGTGTAAGTGACTTGACCAAGGTCACCCAAGCAGTCTGTAGCAAAGGCACAATCCCCTCCACCTAAGTCTAGTACTTTAGCCTTAGGGTCTTCCTTCCTCTTAGTACTACCCATCTAGTAGTTCTGTACATGAGAAATTTAGACTGGTAAAGGAAATAGATCCCCAAACTCTGGCTATACTGTAGTGAAAATCCAGTGCATCTGTACCATCTTAACAGAGCAGACTTTCTTTAAACTCAAGAGATCATGAGGAAGTGCTTTTCAATTGCCTTGAAAATAATTTGAGGATTAAATTGTATTGTTTTTCATAAAGAAAACAGACAATAAAAAGGTAAAAGCTTGTGTATGTAACCCAGCACTGCATGCTTCATGGGATCTCCAACAGAATTATCCAATTTTACAACTTGTGAAAACAGCAAGACAACACTACATAGGTATAACATGTTACAATCAGGCAGAATGGAGAACTGGCATTCTTTGAGCCATCTCAACATTTTCCTCCACATGTATCTAGAAACAGTCCAAATTCATATCATTGTTGTCTTTGGCTGCTCACTCAGAGATCCAAATGCCACTGCTTAAATCTGAGTGTAAAGCCTAAATCTCCCATTTTTGTAATCCCATATGCTTGGCTACCATTGCAACCCTCAGGTACCAAACGTACCACAGAGGCCGAGCAAGATCATGGCTTTAGCCTCTGATGTTTGCTGGTCCTGTAACAAAAGTCATTATTTTTAAATATTTAGCTTTGCACACTTACTGATCCGAGGAACACCACGTGAAGGTTGCTTACAAAACCTTCGCAATTCACCCTCAAGACTTCTAGCATCCATAGCTTAACAAAAATGGACTTTAAGCCAATGGCTATCAGTGTTCTAAAATGATTAATACAAAACCATTAAGATATTAAGAGCCCATTGTCCTACTCATAGCAGAAGACACAGGGAATAGCTTTGGGGTTTTCACATTACAAGTATCTATATATTTTGTCTAAGTTGCTGTAAGGCGCTGTCTAAAAGAGTCTCACTGTTCTTAGCAGTTATTCTAGCCTGAGGATGGAAAGCAACTCAAAAAAAGAAAGCAAGAGTGCCTAAAAGCTATGCCAGCTAGAATAGTCTTGCCGAGCTCCACGCAGGATTGTCAAATTCATTTTCCTTGTCTCCTAGCCACATGGGACCCAGAGAAATGAATTGTAGATCCTCTCTGGGGAAAGCGCCAGCAGCAAACTGAACTTATTAAAACAAAACATTTTGCCCAAACCATTTACTTGATTGGAAGTTTTCACTCAGCTTCATATGCTGGTGCTATATTTCTAGACATACCCCATGAAAGTTTGGTAAAGAAAAAACCCTATTTGCTTGCCCTTGGCATTATTCTTATTGTATCATTGCAGGATTGCTGTCCTTTTCTCTTGGGTAGGTATAATTTTATTGGGTGAATGAGCAGATATTACAAAGACTGGGACTTTTCACCTTGGAAAAGAGATGAGTAAGACAGGATAGGATACAGGTTTATAAAATTGTGATTGGGTCCCCAACAGGCAGTAGGTTTAAAACAAAAAGAAAGCACTTGAAACACTGCATAGTCAACCTGTGGAACTCATTGCCAGGAGATGTTGTGAAGGCCAAAACTATAACGGGGTTTGAGAAAGAACAAGATAACTTACATAAAAGATCAGCCATACTGGGTCAGACCAAAGGTCCATCTAACCCAGTATCCCATCTTCTGGGGCACCTGGCATTGACCACAGTCAGAGGGAGTGAACAGAACAGGGAATCATGAAGTGATCCCTCTCCTATCATCCATTCCCAACCAATGACAAACAGAGGCTAGGGACACCATTCCTACCCATCTGGGCTAATAGCCATTGATAGACCTAACCTTCATGAATTTATCTAGTTCTTTTTTGGAGAAGTTCAGGGAGGATAGGTCCATCAACAGCTATTAGCCACAATAACATTGGCTTTCATCCCTGTCCTCAAGAATCCATAGCCTCGGAGAGCCAAAAGCAGGGATGGGATGCGAGGGGAGGGATCACTCATTGATTGCCTGTCCTGTTCATTCCCTCTGGAGCACCTGGTCGTGCCCTCTCTCAGAAGACTAGGCTAGATGGGCTATTCTAGCCATACTGGACTAGATGGAGAATTAATTTGACCCATTATGGCTGTTCTTATGACCCCTGGTTCTTGAGCTATATATGTGTTACACATTCTATGAAACAACACTTCTTATTCACTGTCTCCGCACCTTTCATGATTTATAGACCTCAAACACATACCCCTTAGTCATCTCTTTTCTAAGATGAAAGCACCAGTCTTTTTAAATTTAAACATGACACACCACCAGAGAGTGGTTGATAGCAGAAAGGCGGCACAAGATCAGCTTTGTGTAGAGTTATATAAAGGCAACATAACACCAAAAAACAACGGAATGTATTAGTTTTCTGCAGATAACATGAAAGATGCAGATCACATCGACTCCAGCTTTTAACTGGGCTAATAAAATGTTCTTCTTTATCGTGGATGAATCAAGCAAATTATGAATCAGTTTCCAGATACCAGTAAATGTTGATGAATACTGACTTTTTAATGGTGACAAATATAAATCAATTACTTTTTGTGCCTCATGTTTCAAATGTCAAAATTTCCAAGCAAACTATTAAATTCCAAGAACAGGCTGTAAGTCCCCCCTCAGCAACCAGTACTAATTGGAGTGGCAATAAAACTCACTTAACTATAATATACATTTCCTTATCTCTCCTCTTGTTGAGCAATAGCCCAGCTTGCTCTAAAGTCATTTGTTTTCACTGGGATTGCACAACCTTAAAATTACACTTCTGCAACGCTCCAAAATTCAACAGAAGTGAAGATAAATTCCAGTCCTTTGATCTTGGGAAAATCTTTAGGGGCTCAACTTCAGCTTTGAAGAGGCCTTTCATTAGCTATAATTATGAAAATGAAAGCACCAGTTCCATGTCTGATATAAAATGGTGTTGTTCCATTAGCTGCAGTGGAGCTATGTCAACTTAAAATAGCTGAGGATCGGGCCCACAGTTCCTAAATACCAATAGGAAACCCAACTCATTAGATTCATCTTTAATATGTGCATGATTAATATGGAGACTTAAATAAGCCTGAAATGATTAATTCTTGAACTTGAACAGTGCACAAGTCAGTCAAAGTCATGCATATGAATGACTTCTTACATGTATAAATTTTCATCTAAGCACCATTCTGGCAAGACCAGAGATTTTTGGCCCTTCCTGTAAGCCTTTGTCTGCATGAGTCTAGTCTTTTGTTTTCCTCCTTTTCTGCCTGGGTTTCCAGGATCTGAGTCCTCTTTGGAGCAAGAAGCAATAACCTTCATTATCAGCAGTGACTTACAATACAGTTTCAGCATCGGCACATCATAACGTATAATTAGCAGCTGATCTGATTCTTTTTATTTGGAAGTCACATGTGTTGTGGTAGGTAGGTCCCATGTTCTCACAGATCACACAGAAATGAAGTTGTATGGGGGCTGAAGGACTTGCCTTCCCAGCAGTATTAGCTCAAGGTGTATCTGGACCATTGTGGACTCACAGCTGCACCTGGAAATCTCTCACTCGCTCGAGTCCAGTGGCACTTTAAGCTTGTGTTAGATGGCCCACCAGGGGGTGCAGATTGAAGCTCATCTGTTGCTGACACTGAGACTAGTAACGCAGAAGGGATGCAGCAGCTTGAGTTAGAATTCACCAGGCTAATCCGTCCGGGCTGCTAATTACCATATGCAAAGTCATACTCAAAGCTAAGGTTACTCTAGAGCATGGGTTCCCAAACTGGGGGGCGTGCCCCCCTGTGAGGGCATGAAGAAATTCCAGGGGGGGCATGAGGCGACCCAGCACCCCCCTCCATCAATCTCCCCCCCAAACAAGTTTTGCTGCTATTGTGGGGCGTGAGGGTTTCTCAAAAATCAAAAAGGGGGCGTGATGCCGAAAAGTTTGGGAACCACTGCTCTAGAGCACGTAAAGTGGCACATGTACCGCTGCAGTTGTACTGTTATAACATCTGCCAGGTAGCAGCTTTATGCCAATTGAAAAAAAGCTCTTCCATCGGCATAATTAAACCCTGCCCCTATGTTGGGAGAAGAGCATGTCTTACCAACACGGGCGCTTCTGTTGGTCAAGGGGGTGCTTTTTCACAGTCCTAAATTGTACTAACAGAAGTGCTAGTGTAGACACAGCCTGTGTGTACTAGCTCACAGTAATTGCTATGGAAAAAACCAAAAACCCACACCCCTACTCTTCAAAGTTTTAACCCCTGATAAAAACCTCCTTAAAACTCTTCATCCCTGCATCTGTCTAGAATCTCTCTTTGCTTAGAAAACAAACTAACCTGTCTGTTTGGTCTTCAGAGCTTTATGCTGTATTGAAATCACACGTCTGGGTTTTGGAAGCCCGGGTAGCCCTCTAGTACCCTCACACCAGCTCTCACAGCAAACACTGTATGTCAGTACTGGGATGCGCTACCAAGTCAGTACTGTGTTGGGTTTAGGAAATGTTACAGATGGAGATGGGCAAAAGCCAAGGGGAGGGGGAGGGAGGGGGAGGGAAATCCTGAGAAAACCTTTTCCCAAACTAAATTGGTGTAGTAAGATGAAGGTCTAAAACATAAGCCAATGCAACACAGGCCTGGTCTGAGGCCTGAGGCCTCGCTAACAATGGAGAAAACATGGCTAACATAAAGCAAAGCTAAGCTATGAACAAGAGGCAGGCCTCAGCCCACAGCACGAACAGGGCTGAGAGTGCAAAACACTAATTGGTATTAGGCCCAGGTGCAGAACAATAATTGGTACTGGTCATAAGTGAAAAGCACATGTTGATATCACTAGCTCATTAAAAAAAGACCTTGGTACCCACTGCTCACAGATACAGACCCAGGTTCAGCAAAGGGTCTAAATTGACAGTGTGATGGATAGAGATGATCTAATCAAACCACGAGGTAGAGGGTGATGGGTGGTATCTAAGTAGCGTCAGAGGGTGGTAACCTGGCAACATCAGAGGGTGGTAACCTGGCAACGTCAGGAGTGAGGTGTGATTTGTTGTACATGTATATAAAGTGGTTTCTTGGGGGGACAGTCCTTGCATGACCTAGGGGGCAGTGAAAATTTCCCACTGACTGAGTCATTCAATTTGGCAAGTACATATGTGTAGTGGTTCTGTAGCGTCTACTGACAACTATTACCGTACTTCGCTGAACAATAAACCTGGCCTGGCACCTTCGATCCTTATCTGATTTGTGGTCTTTGGGGGCTCTTATGGGGTCTACTATGGAGGCTGGGTACACAAGTCGACACAGGCCACATCATTGAGCACACACACAAGCAGCCTTCTGGTTATCATCATCAACAGCGCCAGAGACCTGTGAGGACACCTCGGCAGTAAATCCTGACCGACCTCCTGAATAACTGCAATTGGAAATTATGGTCATTGACGTTCCCCAAGTGGCATTTAATCATCTTTGTATTCCAACGCCACAGTACAACTTCCTCTACAAAGAGCATATACTCAAGTGTAATGTGTATGCCGCTAACCAGACCGTGGCTGGTGGATTACATTCCTAGTACTATGTTCCAATGGCTTCATTAGTTTCCTGGGCATCCTTGCAGAGAAGATCAAAAGCATCAACAACTAACCTGAGCAGCTTGACTAATAGCCATAAAAGATGTGGTCTTGCTTGATCTAGTTATCACTAGGATATGTCCACGGATTGTCCACAGGAAGGAATAGAAATTTCAGGAGCCAAATGAGCTGTAGCACCTCACCTTAGCTTGGGGTAGACAGTACTATGGCTCTCTCTCCCTGGCAGTTTAGTGACATTTGCTTTCTGGAGGAAAGAGGTGAGCAAGGGCTATGAATAGAATGGGGGAGCTAAAGAAATGGGAAGACACTTTGGGGCCTCCGGGAGAGAGAGAGGAGAGTGGAAACAGGATAGGAGATGCTGTTAAGAATGGAGGAAATGCTACTCTTGGCAAGGCCAGTGGTACTTCTAGCTACTTTCCTGTGCCTAAGAGCAAGCAGGCAGTGCTAGCTAATTCGGGGGGGGGGGAGAGAGAGTATAAGAAAGTCTATCAAGGAATTTTTTTCATGAACATCAACAAATAATTGGGAAGGAGGAGTTTGTCCTGAAGCCCGCGAGATTTTTGTTGCTATACATGCCTATCGTAGCTGCCACAAATGGACCAGAATCATGTATGAATGTGTTAATAATTGTGATCTGAAATTCAGCTCATGGAAAATGGAAAGAAAATAAATATGCCCCTGCTGTATTGTCATCAGAAGTTATGTATCCCTTTCAATCTTTTCAGTTCTAAAGAAAAAAAAATCCACCCAAGCAATCATTTTTCTTAAAAATATAGAATTCAAAGACTCAGCACTTCTGTTTCTGTAAAAAGCCATTGGAAAGCAAATATTCATTAACTTTAAGTCAATAGTACTTAGCATTTTGATCAATATTTCAAACAGTTTTGTGGTTATAATGGCTTTTTTCTGCTGTATCCATTAGTCTCAGCTGTTCGGTTGTAGATTTGTTCAGTTGGGCGCTTCTGACTCTGTCATATGACCTATTAAAGAAGGTTATTAACAGAACTTAAGTCTTTCTGCAACTGAATGTGACGTTAATTGTCATTTAGTTAATCAACCACTCCCTTTTGCTATTTACAAGTGTGTTTTTCCATTTCTTTATCAGCTTCAATCCAGTTGCTTAAGAGGGACAAGAATGGAGCAGAGAAAAAGAGAGCAGCTATATCGATCTACCAACATAAATTCTGAGCAGAAGAATTTAAAAAAAAAAAAATCTTCAGTAAGATATGGAATGTCAGACAAACAGGTAAGTTTAAGGCTGCAATTAAATAAATGCATGTCAGTAATGGTCACATAACCTGATCTACATAACTGTTTACAGTATATATTTAATTATACACACTCCCCACCCCCAAGAAATACCAAGATTATTGAAAGCTGAATGAGGCCCCAAACAAATCCATACTAGGCACCGGCTACACACAAAGAGGCTGAATTGAAAGTTGCACAGACATCTTTAGTCCTGGCATTTTCTAATTTGAGCGCTTGACTTGTATTTGAGTGCAATAAAAAAGGTTCTTTTAAAAGCTGTTGTTGTCTGTGTGTTTTGGGGTTTGTGTGTGTGTCTAGTTTCCTAGGTTTACACAAAAGCTATTGTGGGAAAAATGTTTTCTATCACATGGCACCATATTGAGAGCTAGGCCAGTCTTTCCCTGACCGAGTCCGGTATCTTCCTCACTTTTCGCTCCTCCCCCATTCTTTACCATAGCCTCAACTACTCAAGCTTCTCATCCCAGTTCTAGGTTCCTTGTGTCCATATCAGGGCTTGTCTCCACTACACCAGGAATTGACACTGCAGTAATCGATCCACTGGCCATTGACTTATTCTGTCTTGAGACACAATAAGTCAATCTCCGAGCACTCTCTCGACACAGCTACTCCACTGGGATGAAAAGAATAGTCGGCAATGACAGGGAGAGCAGCCCCCACTGACCTTATTGCACGCAAGGTGGTACAATAAGTACACAGACTTCAGCAACATTATTTGCATAGCTGAAGTCACAGAGCAGATTGATGGTGAGGGTTAGTGTAGACCTGCCCTCAGTCTCCCACCATATTCTGTGTCCCAATCACTTTGCCCACCAATTCCCAGTCCTCTCCCATGTCCTTGCTCCTTGACTTGAGCAGCCTGTCCCAGTGCCCCTTTGCCCCCATTAATTTGAACAGTACTTAGAGTCTAGCTAAGATCTGGGCCTCCTCCTGGAATGGTACACACACATTGCAACAGACAGGCCCTGCCCTTTCCCAAATTACAGTTTAATAGACCAGTGCAGGGGGAGTGGCCATTTATAGGCTGAGACACTTTTGGCAAGTCATGTTACCTCTTTGGGTCTCAAACCGGCACCAGAACATCAGTGTCCAGTGAAGGAACCTGCCCTCCCTTGGGCAAAGTCCAGGCTTCGCTTTTTTTAAGACTGCAAAGAAACCATCTCTAAACCATAAAATGCAGGTCAATACAGGGAAAAATAAGTGCTGGTAACTAATTGCAGAGTAATTTATTAGCATTATGCCTTCTACTGCATCTCTCTGCATCTTGCCTACCATTACATTTAGTTTTCCATACTCGGTGCCTAGAAATCCGGTGTATGTTATGTGGACACTCCTATTAAGAATAATATGTACAGCACCTGCTGGTCCATCTTATGTTTCAAGGGTTATTGGTATTTGCACCAACTATAAATTGGGTGCTGCTAAAAACTTTTTGCTGGAGTTCGGCTCCTTTATAGAAAGAAATTGAAATCATCATTCAATTTCTGTGTCCAGCAGCCAGATACGACAGCCACCGGTACAACTGGAAATGCCTTAGATAGATGGATAAGATACTTAATAAGATTTGTCAGAAATGGGGATTGTCTGAGGTTGCTTTGTGACCAGCTGGATTAATTTTGGTTGAGGAGGATACTTTTACATTATCAGAGAATTGGAGGTCACTAGAAAATTTCTTGCATCAGAAAGGGATGAGTTAGCTCATGACCTGAACGAAAAAGGAGATTTGTCTGACAGTCAGGAGGGATTTATCATTTTCTTTTCATCTACAATGGCTGAAGCAGTACATTTCCCATTGAATTTCCCCTTCTGATTCTAGGGGCGATTGTCAGGAATTTTCTCTGCACCTGGTTAGATTCCTGCAATTATGAGCTGTTTTTTTAGCATGAGTTAGTGTTTGCTCTTTCAAAGAATACGGGCTTGACCCTAATGAACCTTAATACACCACAGAGAAAGCAATGCAGCAGAAAGTCACATGCACACACACTCAGCAGGTATACTGGCAACACCTGAAGGGCAAGGAGAACTTCATAGCCTGCTCTGCATGATGAGCTAGGAACAGTGTCAGCATCTTGTTTCATACGCAATGGGAGGGAACAAGATTCCTGGCATTGCTTTCAACACGCTTATAACGCTTGCAGCTTTGCATTAGGACAATTATTATACTCAATTGCCATGCTTCAGGGCTTCAGCTGATCTTCTGCAGGGGTCAGGAAGGAATAATCCCCCCCTCCCCCCACTACGTACAACTGGCTAAATGTATTCTGGGGTTTTTTCTCACCTTCCTCTGAGGCAAAAATTGGCCATCGCTGGAGACAGAGCACTGGATGAGGCAGACCAGAGTTCTGAGTGGACAGAGAATACTGTCATTGGGTACATGACATTTCAAGCTAGATATACAATTTCCATCTTGAGGAGACATAGCCATGTCTTATTGGGCTACACCACAGAAAATAGATTGTAGCCACAGTGGTGCAAGCAATGGGATGGCTTATCCAGCCCTTTTATGGTCCCATGTAAAAAATGTCCTGATTTGGGAATTACACCCTAGCTCCAAGTATAAAAACCCTGTTAAATGTTATGTCTTGCTCACCTGCTCAGATTTGGGGTCAGGGTGCATTTTTCTGCTAGGCAAGATTGAAAAGGAGGGGTATCATCTTCCTTTGCAGGGTGGGGTAAGGATCACCTAAGCATGTTTCACCATTGTAGAGGCCTCAGGCACTGGTAATACCTCAGCCTCTCCTACTTTCTGCATGTGGCAGAGGAATGAAATACTTGAGTCTAACTAAAGTCAGTGGGCTTAATATAGGCTATTACACCTGTTCTTGCACAAAAATTTGCAGAGCATCTACACTGCATGTGTGTTCTTGCGCAAATAAATTTACACTACAGCGTCGGAAAACAGGGCTTCTTCTGGAAGAATTATTCCTCTCCCCACGAGTAATAAGCCCTCTTGCGCAAGAGATCTTCCACAAGAAGGCAGTGTAGACAGGCAACAGGGGTTTCTTGCGCAAGAAAGCCCTATGGCTAAAGTGGCTATCAGAGCTTTCTTGCGCAAGAGAGCGTCCACACGGCGATGGACGCTCTTGCACAAAAGCACATGGCAGTGTGGACACGCTCTTGTGGAAGACCTTTTGCACAAGAACTCTTGTGCAAAACAGTTCTTGCGCAAGAAGCCTGCAGCGTAGACGTAGCCAAAATGTACAGAAACCATAATACTTGGAACTTCCAGGCCTTCTTGCTGCCAAGTGTCCCAAAAAACATTACAAATACCAACAAAACCTAACACTGCAGTGAATTGGATAGCAATAAAAAAGTGACTCACATAAAGCCACAGGATAGGTCAGTGAGGGAACCCCTGAGTTATGTACTCTAACCAAGGTGCGGTATTGATTTTACTGAGCTTTGGAACAGGCCCCAAATACTTTCTTGTTCCAAAGAGTCCCAATGGTTGCTCAGGTGTTTACAGGAGCACTGAAACACAGAGGGCAGGGGTAATCCTCATGGTAGCTTCTCCCGGCTACACTCGCCTTTAACACCTCATCCCAATTTAAGCCATCAATGGAAATGCAGCCGTTCTTCTGAATGGCTCTCTGGCTGTCTGGAAACCTGGGTTAGTTTGTTCTAAATCCACAAGTTTGAATGTAGATATTCAGGGCATTTAGGAGCTAAGGCTGTGAAATGGAAAGGGGAAAGTTCATCTCACGTTTCTCTGGACCAAACCAACATAGGAGTCCAAAAATTGGTTGCCTTGTGAAACCAGGTGTAAAGAAAATGGCATAGTTGTGTGAATGCATCATTCACCCCCTTACGTTTGCCAAGAATCCAGGACTACATAACAATATGATAAATGTTTCCATATTCCTTCGCTTCTAGGCAGGATGTTGCTGCTAAGCACACTGCTGCTATAGTGTAAAATGGGATGTTTTATTGCATGCCTGCGCCTAGATTAAACAACAGAAAACTAAAATAAAAATCATCATGACAAATATGATAGGAAGCTAGAGTGCAAACAAATTACTCTTGTCTTCATCCCTCCTCTCCTTATGGGAAAAGTATTTTAGCAAAATAGCAAAGTAGCTCCTCTTTGTTTCTGAGAGGAGACAGAGAGAGAGCACTTAATTTATGCGTAAAAAGTCAGTTCTACACTATTCTCCATAAGAGCTTTGAAGAGTTGGGCAGCTACAGCAAACATTACTCCCCACTAGGGAAACAAAAAAAACAAAAACAAAAAAGAAGTGTAATGAAGCAATGTGTCAGTTAGGAACAAAATATCCATAAAATCTCTTTTATGGACTTGCTGAGGATGAAGTATGAACCCAGAAGGATGTCCTAATTATAAACAATCCCTTTACATTTCCAACAGGAGGATATATTAGGTAAAAGGGAAAGAAACAAAACTGCAGGCTGCCTACTGTGGATATGCAAGGGATCTTCCTTCCGCTCTGTGAATCTGAGATCATAGCTAGGATAGATGGAAAATTGCTGGTTGAAAGTTTTTTAAGCAGAAGAATTTTCAGAGAAACTTTCCTCGAAAACCTACAAACATTTTCCATCAGAAAACCAGAGACCCCTGAAAAACCGGAACACTCTCATGCATGGGCAATTGCTAGCTAGCCTGATCACTTTTTCAATTGCAAGTCTTTTGGTTTTGTTTATCGTGAACAGGAACGGAACAGCCCCGCAACATTTCCGAAGGGGAAAAAAAGTTGCTGCCAGCAGTAATCACCATAACCAGCATGTCACATCAGCCCTGCAGGAGCACTGCTTGCTCCAGGGGTGCAAAAGGGCCGTAAAGCTTCTTTACCAGGCCTAACAGGAAGGGAGGGTAGAGCCCTGCAGAATCTGATGAGTCCCAGTAGCCAGACTGACCCTTGGAATAACTCTGAGACAGAGCTTAATCATCCGCCAGGGAATATTTGCCTGCCTTTGCTCCTCCCACCATCCTGGGACCCTACACTAAAACAAGCTTGCCCAGAATTAAGAAAGGGTCTACCCTCGTTAAAAGAAGGGGTCTCCTGTACCCAGTCTGCTGCGGGGGGACATGTAGTTACAACCAGGATGGAAAAAGAAGGATAATTTAGCTAAATAGAACTAAATTAAGCCGTGCAGTAAAGAAATAAATGTTTAGTCATGACATACCTCAGGGCAGCATATTGTTAAGGCATAATCCCATTTATTTAGTGCTCTCAGTCCTGAAGGGCCCACAGCATTTTGCCTTCAGGTGTGATTATTGCAACTCATCTCTAGGAATGAAGCATACCAGCCCGGAAAACCCCAGCTGTGACAGAGTGCAGCAGCCTTTCTGCTTAGCAACCCAAGTCTCCATGGCTACATCACCCCAGCGCTCTGCTCCCCATGCTGGCTCCAAATGAAATAGAATCCACATCAAGGTCTGTTTTTCAGTATTCAAAGCCCTCCAACAATTTTGGCCTTAGCGATCAGAGATCACCTTTCCCGCTGCAGCTGTGACCTTCCCGAGTAGCTGCATTTTACTCAAGACTACACAACTCTCAAGAAAGAGCAGGAGAATCATGAGTGCAAAAGGCAGAACCTTCACAAGGGGTGGAGGAGCTAGATTAGGGAAATTTGCTCCTGCAAATCAGAAAGGGTACTAACCTCATGGCATTCAGAGCGGAATGCAAAACCCCCATATCCTTAGCTTTTCCACAGGAGGGAGGTGGGGAGAGGGGGTTCCTTTTCATAGCTTTTTCTCCCCCACCAGTGAAATTGCTGCACTCTCTGTAGTAGAACGTGGCAGCTTTACACAACATTACACAAAAGCTTTTAAAGCAGAAAAGAAAGGCAAGCACTGTGTCTAAGTTGAAATTGGAGGGGGAAAATTGCTTAGGCAGAATGTGATGGGACCAACATGGAATGTTAGCATCCTTGCTCTTATAGGCACAATTATGAGATCTTTGATAATCACATTCAGGTTCTGATCCAAAAGAGATCATGGCAAGGACACCTTTTTGTTCTGGGTTTGCATCATGCTTAGCACAACATGATCCTGGCCAGTGCATTATAAAAGTGTACATCATAATTGCGCACATCACTTTAAGTATATGAATTATCCCAATGCCTGAACATGACTAAAATGTGAGCAAGTGCAGGTACAATCCGGTTTGGAGGGCAGTGCCAGGGTAACAACATAGTGCATTCTTTGTTTGGTTTTGCAAAGGCAGATAACTCTTCAATGGCAGCTCAGATATAGTTGAAAATACCTACCATAAATGAATTAAGAAGCTGCAGATTTTAGCACATTGTTTTCTAGCTGCACGATTCAGCCATTAGCTAGAATTGTTTTCCAGTATAACCTGGGAAATACATTGATATGATCTCATAGCAATTTCTGACATTACTCTCATGGACCACAGCCCTGTAATCCTGGTGGGGAAACTTAACTGAGGTGCAGAATTTGTCATTTTGATTAGCTAGAACACAGATATATTGACCAAGAAAAATATTACTGTGGGAAGAAGATAGAAATTAGCAGTGCTCCTGTTTGCTGCTAGCCTGGTAAACTTATATGGAGAAAACACACCCCCTTAACATGTCAACAAAGTTCCAACCCCCAGGGCTTTTTGCATAATAATTATGGTCGCCGTGCACAGCCCCTTACTCATCACCTCACTACTGCAAGATGGGTATGATCTCTGCCATAATTAGGACCCTGCTACATTCGTGGTCCATTTTGGTCAGTTTCATGGTCATAGGGTTTTCAATATGGTAAATTTCATGAGTGCAGCTATTTAAACCTGAAATGTCAAGGTGCTGTCATGGGAGGGGGCCCTGCCCCAAAAAGAAGCATGGGGGTTGTGCTATTGCTACCTTTCCTTCTGGGCAGCTGCTGGCAGCAGCACTGCCTTCACAGCTGGAGAGTGGCAGCTGCTGGCCAGGAATCCATATCTGAAGGCAGAGTTACTGCCAGCAGCTGTGAAGTAGTAAGGGTGCCCTGGTATGGTGTTGCCACCCTTATGCCTGCCTTGTTGCCTGCAGAGCTGGGCCCTTACTTGGCAGCTGCCACTCCCCAGGTGCCCAGCTCTGAAAGCAGCAATACAGAAGTGAGGGTGGCATGTTACCTTCCAGTCCTGTGATCTTGGGAAGCCAGGGAGTGACATTCACGGAAAACCATCCCCCCCTTCCCCTAGGCCTCTGCTAGAATCAGACAAACCAAGGAAAAGGCCAGGGAAGACACACCTAAACTAATTAAGGAAACACCCAAGCCTCATCTGCATTTAAGATAGAACAGAGGGACATCTCATTAGCTTACAGAATGGAGACCAGCTCTTCCAAAGCAGGAACCTCACTGAACTATGGGATACTGAAAGCAGAGAAGCACGGCCTGATGGGAAATCTCTGCTCCAGATGCTAATGAACCCAGGCCTGCTCACACCCAAATTAGTCATTATCTGACCAATTCTAGTAACAATCCTATTGACATCCAAAATACTGAAACTGCCTAGTTGCATTGTGAGCTAAGGAACACCACCCATAACCAGAGGTGATCAGTCTCTGTTGTCTCGCTTGTTTACCCATAAACAAATCCAGTATCTCTGAACTATTGTCCTATCCCTATAAAAACTCGTACTCTTGCCCAAGAAAAACTGTTCTGATACCTGGATTTAAACTGCATCAGTTCCATTGAGACTTCTTCATCTCCTGTCTGATCGTGCTGGGGGGCTCCGCTCTGCTTGTCTCCTGCCCTCTGGACCCCCAGCTCCCATCACCATCTGGGAACCCGGATCAGGGCAAGCTCCACAGAGTGGTGAGGTCTCTCTCTCTTCCTTCCCTCCCCCCTCCCCACCTCTCTCTAAGCATAGCCTCCTGATTCGTCCCTATGTAAACTGTTAGATGGCTAGCTAGCCCTACCATTTGTAATCAGTTTTAATTTAGATTTCATATTGTAACTGTTTTGTGTGTCTGGCTCCCTATATATCTATTCACTACCCAGAAATAAATAACTTTCATTGTTAAGCTGGTTGCTTCTCTCTCTTTCTCTTTCACTCATTCTTCCTCAAGGGGGTGTTGTTTTGGCTTCCCCATTTCCTCTGCAACAACACTTCTGGTACCCAAGCTAAAGATCCCTCTAGTGCCCAAAATCCTGTGGGGTTTGCTCATCGTGTGATTTATCAGTGAATGACTGTGGTGTGAAAGTGGGGATAGGGAAGTGCTGAACCTGGGTGCATATGAGGATGGCAGCTTAAAGTGCTGTTTAATCCAGCCCACTGAATCCAAAGGCTCATGAGGGTGCAGTGTGGCATTGCTGTTAAACCCAGCCTCCTGAGTCCAGGGACATATGAGGGGTCAGCTTGTGAGTGCTGATTACCCAGTCCTCTCAGACGTGCTCTGGTAGTGGGTGTCAGTGTCTGTGTGTGTTGCTAAGGTGGGAAGAACCCCATCCTGAGAAACGTAGTTCCTGCAGGAGAGCTCCAGTGGGAGGGGGAATTCAGCTCCATATGAGAGCACAAGTAAGCACAAGCAGCACACTGATAGAACTGTTAACCTCCCCCCAGTCCCATAAGAGTAACCCTAATAAATGAGCGTACCCCAGAGTATTGGGCAAATCTGGTAACAGGTGTGGGTACGGTATTGCCACCCTTACTTCTGCATGGCTGCTGGCAGGGTGCTGCTTTCAGAGCTGGGCACCCGGCCAACATTCCAACGACTGCTCCCCATTGCCCAGCCCTGAAGGCAGCATAGAAATAAAGCTGCCTATAGCATGACGATCCTAAAATAGCCTTGTGGTCCCCCTGCAACTCCCTTTTGGCTCGGGACCCCCATTTAATCTATACCGTATAAGGTAAGAGCACACCCTAGGCCAGATTTCACAATCCATGGCACATTTCCCTATTAGAGAAGGAGAAAGACACACACCCCCATTCCCCTTGCACACCAGAACCTACGGGGCCCCAGCCCAGTAGACTGTGTGTGCTCCAGCCAGGCAGGACAGCAGCCCCGGGCAGGACGGCAGGAAAGCTGGAGTGCCCCCAGGGCTTCCCCAGTGCTGAGAGGGGTCCTGAGCCTCGGGGGCCAGATCAAGGCAAGCCAGGGGCCGCATCTGGCCCTTGGTTCCCCACCCCTGCTTATAGTCTAAGCAGAAGTGACACTAACTACTTGTCCAGCGGGGTGATCACTTGGAAAGAAAAAAAAAAAAAAGAAAAAAACCCCCCCAAAACACTACACCTTTCTGGGATTTGTGACCTAGTCTCTGAACAGGGAGACCACAGGAGGAGCTGCCATGTAAGGAGGGGGACCATAGGAGAGACCACAGAGGAGCTGCCCTGTAAGATTTTTCAGAAAAATGTCAGATGACCAGCCCCAGAGAACTGTCTGGTAAGACCCTGCTTAAGGCACCTGAAGCTCTTAAGAAGCTACTGTATTATGAATCGATGGCATTTCAGCCCAGGCACCCAATTTACTCCCCTTGGTCTTTGTGATGATAGAGGAAGAGCTGCTACTACTCTGTCAAAAAGAAGTGGAATGAGGAAGGAGCAGGCTATTGCTGTTTTAGGGCATCACAGGTTCCGCTCACTGCTAGGTGCACCTCCTCCTGGCCCACTTTGGGAATTAGCTCCTTCCAGGTGCAGTGCCTGCCTCTCTTGCTTTCTCCAGCCATCTCTGCAACTCCAGGTGCTCCTGCTTGGGGACTTGGATGCCAGCTAGGTCACTGTGCATGGTTTCCCCTTCCAGGGTATCAAAACCTTTCCAGGCAAACTATCATAGCAGTTCACAATCTGCTGCCTGGTCAGTGGTAGCAGCTCATTGGGGAACCTCCCCTATCTTTTATTGCAAGATGCAGTCCAGGAGCCCTCTTACTAGCTGCCAATATCTTCCTGGCCCGTACCTTGCTGCTTTTCCTCTGGGCCTTTTCTACCTTTTGGGCTCTTCCTCCTCTCTGGATTTGCAAGCCCAAGATACCCTGCATACTCCCAGAAGTGCCTCTCTTCTCCCAAACAGAGTGGTTGTAGACTCCTTCCCTGCAGCCCCTCAGTCACTCTGAGCTATTTTTTTTTTTTTTAAACACACAGGCCTCTCTCCTTCCCACCCAGTTGAGCCTCATGTAATTAATCCCTGCTTCACAGAGGAAGAGCCAGGTGCTGCCTGGGGAGTTAACTGGCCCAAGACCATTTGATTCTCACTTCAAATTCTGACTGGAAAGGGCGGGAGGAGTGAATGTTATTTGGAAGCCTGGGAAGTCATAATATCCTGTGGGGTTTCATCCCAATTCACCAATAATGTTGTCATGAATTTATGAACTACGATACACTTTTCCCAACTACGATACACTTTTCCCAACATTACAGTTAGAGCCAAAAGTGCCCTGTTTGCACTATGCACAGAGACATAATGCAACTTAGGGTCATTCCTTAGGCAAATGATTTCAGCAAATCCCCTGCCATGGACAAAACTATGGTAGAAAAGAGTTCATTACAAGGAGAAATAGGGTGTTTGTTGATTGCAGTCAGTCTGCCCAGTGGTTTCATAAATACACTGTTTGAGATGGGATTCGGTTGTATCACTTAACAAAATAAGATTTATTTTTCTCATTTTCCATTCAATCAGTTTTGGTCCTGATGCAGTGATTTGTGATTTTATTGCTTCTTCCCTCACTTGCTCAGAACCCGAAGAATGCAGCATGCCACTGTTAGCTGAAAGGGAAGAAGTTGCTCTATAGCAAGCATTGATGGCTGGTTTTATCTATGTATATGCCAACAGGGGGCACGGACATATATTTAGTATTGCAATTATTAGATCTTACTCCCTTTCTAGGCATGCTTATTCTTGGTCTCTAGGCATGACCAGCATTCTGAAAGCCCAAGACTCATTTAATACCTTACAACATGACACTACTAATCAGCAAACTGTTTCCAGGTAAAGACAGACCTGGAAAACATGCCCCACTTCCAAACTGTTTGCAGTCAACTTCTATCATGTTGTGCTGCATACCAAGGCAAAATTAATATTAGCAAAGATCTTAGTATGCAGTATGTGGCAAATGTGTTGACTTTCAGTTTTTTGTACAGAATTTCTGGTTTTATAGGAAACAATAGAACACCACTTGTCATCACCTACAGCCCCCAACTTAAACCTGTCCAACACATTATCAATAAACTACAGCCTATACTGGAACAGGATACTAAACTCCAAGAGGCTCTGGGAGACAGACCCATAGTCTCCTATAGACAACCACCTAACCTCAAGATGATTCTTACCAACAGCCACAGGACATAACACACTAATACCAACCCTGGTACCTTCCCTTGCAACAAACCCCGTTGCCAGCTTTGTCCACATATTCACTCTACTGATACCATTATTGGACCTAACCAAGTGAGTTATAAGATCAAGAACACATATTCCTGCGCATCCAGAAATATAATTTATGCTATCATGTGCCGAAAGTGTCCGTCTGCTATGTACATTGGACAAACGTCTCAGACACTTCGCCAAAGGATCAATGCCCACAAAACAGATATTAGACAGGATCACAAAGAAAAAACAGTTTCTTGCCATTTCAACCAGAAAGGACATTGTCTCAATGACTTGATTACCTGCATCCTGCTTCAAAGGCCTTTTAAGACTACACTTGAAAGAGAATCCTCTGAACTGTCATTCATGCTTAAATTCGACACTTTACGCCTAAGTTTGAATAAAGACTCTAATTATCTTACCCATTACAAAGATAGCTTCCCCAATTATCACCTCTAATATCATTAGCTCACAGACATTTACCTCCCCACCATCCCCTTCTGTTCTGAAATTTGATTTGTCCTTTTCATATGTGTTCATTTTTTAATTGTATCCTTTGGTATATATGGTTGTGCCAATTTTCTTCCACTATTTGATCTGAGGAAGTGGGTCTGGCCCACAAAAGCTCATCACCTAATAAACCATCTTGTTAGTCTTTAAAGTGCTACATAGTCCTGTTTTTTGTTTCAACTTTCATCAAGTCATCTAGGAAGAAAATGAATTCTGTCAACTTTCCAATTACTTTTGTGGTCAGAATGATTTTAAAAAACACAACAAAAAGGAGAGTTTATAGAGCCCTTTCTTTGAGTAAAGTAAAAAAACAACAACCACCAAACATTAATTTTGCCTGCAATATGGAAATAGAGATTTAAACTGATCAGAGGAGGAAGCTCACTTAAGCAGAAAATGCCAATTTGCTTGTTACTCCAGATGTAAGGTTTCAAAATGGCATCCTGCCATTATTAAGCCTACTTCACTGATGAGCTATATGGGCTTACTTGCCCTTTGTTAACAGAGCTTACAGGGAATCTCAGTTTTCATTTGCGACCTGTTGGTCAATATCCTATACCTTGGCAAAAGCAGCCTTGAAAATGTTAAGTGATGTACACCACTATAAGCTGATCACTTTGGCTAGAAGGGAAGATGCATCTGCAGTTCTATTTCTGCATCAGCAAGCTGGGGTGAGTGGAAAGAACCCCCATCATTCCACACAGTTTTTTTGGGGGGAGGGGAGGAGAGAGAGCCAGTTAAGCATGTTGCTATGGCTCCCCCTAAAAACTGGGCATAGCGGTACAGTTCTGGTGGTCAGATATTTAGTATGTGTCAGGGGGGAAGTGTTGGAAGAGGTGGCCAAAATGTCCATGTGTGCAGCCATCAGTGCTAACAAGCAGAATGGAGCATTAAAACTTTTCGGCCCTCACCAGACTAGAGTTTAGTCTGGCCGAGCATGACTCAGGCAGTTTCACCTCCCCCGCCACCATGCTGCCTTTTCACCTGGCAGCGTCCCTAAGGGGAATGTCATTTCTGCAGGAAGGGACCAAACCACTGCACTTAGTGAGAATTTGCTGCCGCAGCTACTTCAATTTGTGCTTCTCTGAGCAGCCCCAGGGAAGGTGGTGTTTTAGGCAGACCACAGACTAATTCTTGCAGAGATCTTAGTGCTCTTGTAGTTGCAAACAAGTCTGTAAAGTAGGTCCAAGACAAAGCCTGTTAGTAATCCCACTTCCTAATATTTTATTTAGCTTGCCTTTTACTGCTCTCCTTTGCACCCATGTAAATACAGAAGAGTTACAATCCTCTCAGTCACTCCAGATTTGCACTGGCGTTCTGGAGAAGAGATTTTTGAACCAAGAGGTTTTAAACTTTACCATGAGCAATCCCTGCTAAAGGGTAGAGAGTAGATCAGGTCTCCATGGCCCTTGATCCTCTGCCTTTGTAGTTCATGCTAATTGTGGAGAGGGCACTTGTTCGTTTGTAATGGAACTAAACATTAATACATTTAATCCGTTCTAAAGCCACTGGACGTCAGACCTAATTTACTGTTATTTCTTTGCCATACGGTAACAGATGGCAGACCTCACAAGGTCAAGTGTCCTATTGCCAGAGAAATTAGTGATGCAGAGTTTGGATATGGAGTTAGTACAACTTGGTTTATTTACACTATGTATGCCAGTCTTGGAACAGAGAGGGTCACAAACAACATTCTGACAATCATCTCTTTCAAGACTTGTAGTCCAAATATCAAAGAGCCAAACACCAATCTGCCTCAAGAACTAATTAATAGATTAAGGCAGAGTGTGAACTCCCTTGCTGCTTGCCGAAGCTTGCTTAAAGCATTTAAATCAGAAAGCCAAACACAGCATTTTCTTCTAAGACTAAAAGCTTGCTTTCACAGAAGATAAAGAATTTGTAAGAGTTTAACAGCACCATCTGGTGATCCCTGCCACAATAATACCCAGAGGGGAACAGATCCTTCATTAACTCAGTTTAAACCCAGGGTAGCTTCATTAATTCCAGATGAGTTGCTTTGGAGCTCTACCAAGGTAGCTAAGAGCAGAACGTGACCCTTAATCAGTGTGCCATTAAAAATCTCTCAGCTATCTAGGCCACTGTCCTATAAAGATTTATGCATGTGCTGAATGTGAAGCACAGGAATCACACAACTGAATTCTGACTTAAGCTTGTGCTCAAGTCTTTGCAAAGTAGGCAACCAGGAGAGCACTTTTCCATGATTTGTTGCCCTACTCAGCTACAGGAAAATGCAATCTTGTGCCTCACCTTACGTACGTGGGGGGGGGGGGACGGGGCTCTAAGGTGCCACAGGACTACACAATTTTTTAAAAGTTGTCTTTACAAAATAAGGACATGTGCCAGTGATGTGAAGAATCTTTGGCTTGGGTAGGAACAATTTATGAGGCATCAGATTGCTGATGGTTTGTACCTCACGTTGCAAGTAACAATTGAAGTTAGCATGGTGTAGCAGACAGCATATGGAATGGGGATTCAGGAGATCTGGATTCAGTTCCTGGGTTTAGATAATGACATGTGTCCTCTCGTGCCAATCAGTTCACTTGTGAGCCTCTTCTCCCCTTTGCATCATTGGTTTGTCTTAAGTTATTTGACTTGTAAGCTCTTTAGGGTAAAATCTGTCCCTTACCACTTATATATACAGCACTGCACTGGGCATGTCTACACTGCACCATAAATCAAAATAAGGTAGGCAATTGGCATAGCTCAAATTGCATATCTTATTTCGATGCTATTTCAAAATATCTTATTTTGTCATTTGGCACTTATCTACGCAGCGCCAAATTTCAATATAAAGCGCTATTCTGAAACGTCCCTTACTTCTCGTAGAATGAGGCTTACAGGGATGCCGGAATAGCAAGCCCGAAATAACAGGCTTGCTGTCAAGACATCGGATAACTATTTCGGCATACTCCGGTATCCCAAAATAGTGTTGCAGTGTAGATATAGCCACACTGAAGTACTGATCTTGGCTGTTATTTAAGTAATAGCATTTACAATTCTCAGAGAGCACTTGATTGCTCGGTGGGAGCAAAGCCTCCACATCCTAGCCCCAAATGAGAACTCCAGATTCCACATATCTGCAAGACCAGGATTAAGCTGAATTAGCATAACTGTTGTGGAGGGCACGGGAAGTGGAGGAGAGGGAGAGAAGCACCATCTAAAGCAGCATCTTGCACTGTTTTGCTGCTTCATTTTCGAGGGATCAAAATTCACTTTTTTAATTTTAAGAGAAAACTGGAGTGAGAAATGGACTCTGCAGAGACCAATAAAAAACTCTGGAGTTCTTAACTGCTGGAAAAGATTTTTGTGAGGTTACTGTTTAGAAGTTCTCTCTTTCAGAAGGAGAGGAATAATTCCACCCACTATTTTAATACTACCAGGTCAGGACTTAATACCGCTGTAAGCTTTCCTAAAACTAGATTTTCCTTGTATGTTGCTTTACATAATGGTCAAGGGTCTCACCTGTATTTAGTTCTTCATTGAAGGAGATGGAAGTAATCCCAAATGTGTTGCCAGAACCGAACTGAAAAGCTGAAGGCTGGAGAAATTGTCAGGGTCAGCCAGCTGTTAATTTTAGTAATAAGAGAGGTGCTGTGCAGAACCTGAATTCAACACTACAATATGTATGGGAATGCACTCGCTCAAGGAGCTGGCAGGTGCTTTCTGGGAAAAGGATCCAGGACAAAGCTAGAGCAAGACTATTATTGGAAGAAGCCAATCAGAAATCCCTATTCGCATGGGTACGTTGCTTGTTTAATACAGAATAGTGTGTGTGTGTGTGGGGGGGGGGGGGGGGGAAATCACATTTTGTGCTTTCATATATAATGTAAAAACAAAGCAACAAGTCTCACTCACTGCAACAGGGCTCTCTACTCATTCTGCAGCAGGGGTGTAAGCATGGGTGGGCCATGGCCCACTCACTTTGCATCCAGGCCTATCCCCCCGGTGCTTACCTGGTGCTGTGACCCAGGAGTAGGACCAGGATCTCACCCCGCTTGGGCTATCAGAGTTTCACCAGGCTGTCTAGGTATCATTCCTAGCAGTCCTCTAATTTAAAGCAAAACTGCTCCCCCAGTGGCTGTTATGGAAACCCTGGTTCTCCCTTTCCCCCCCAGCACTTCAGGTTCTAGTTCAGGGACCTTGAAATAGCAGCCAAGGTCTGCACCACCACCATTTCCTTACCCTCTGTTGGACTTCTTCCAGCTAGCCCATGTGCATACCAGCACTTCTGCCAGCTCTATTTATACACATATGCCACTCACCATGTTATTTGAACACCTGCCATATAAAATCCAATAGCGAACGTCCTGAGCAGAATCCATGGAGTTTCTAGCACGCCTCCCTTTTCAAGTCAAAATTCTCCCGGTGCTGGGTCAGAGTTGGGGAAGAGAAAGGGGCTTTTCAAAATGTGAGCCTCATTTCAGATGGCAAAGCTCTCTCAAAAAAGGTTTTGCACCATTTCCTAAAGATGGAAAGACTCTGGATTTACCCCATCTGCTCTGGCAGATTGTTCCATACCCAGATCCCCTCAGCAGCAAATGCTTTGTGGGGAGACACTACTTGATCCCCACATCCTCACCACAAAAAGGTGGGTTACCAGCCTGAGCAAAAGTAACACAGAGGCTATAACCCATATCCCCAGTTAGCTTTGCCAGCTTGAGTTGAAAGCATCTCCATCTTGGAGGGAGATGATTTAGGGTTAGACTGGAGGCAGGTGATAGTCATAGTTAATTATGCAACGAAGATACATCCCTAGGTGGGTGGGGATGGGTAGAGAGAGAAGTGACAGAACAGAGAGCAAACAAAACTAAAACCAAAGGCTACATTTATCTCCATGGGCTGGCAGCGGTGGCAAAGCTGCTGTGAACTTTGCTGGCAGAGATCAGCACTGAACTCAGCAGTAACTTTCAGAGGCTTACGGACAGGGGATGGTGGCAGAGCACTTACCAAATCTATGGTATTTTTCACAAGCCCCTGCATGTGGCCTACTCTGACTGTAGGCCAGCCCTATAGCTCTTGCTCTTAGTTATGCTACTAGGTGGCTTCACACAGAATACCCAGCACAACAGATCTCACACAGGAACGCTATATGGGCAACCTTGTTTATTGACTTTCCTCTATAATTGTACAAATAACAGGAAAATGTTGCTTTTTCCTTATCTGCAACTAACATCCCTTTTGCCCATTGATGTAAAAAGCCATGAAAATTCTCTTAAACAGTATTTTTTCCAGGTTCAGATGAAACATTGTACATCCTAACACTTCTGCTTTTTCCCAATGCGCTTTGTTCTTTATCAACAGAATTGCCTACAAATCCCTTATTTGCAGAATGGCCCAGATGTAATTGCTTAATACAGAGGAAGGCTGGGCACTTCAAACTGATTGGAAGGAGAGATTTGGCTCTGTGAAACAGCATTTTATGTGGCCCATCCATTCACAAAATACCCTGGAGGAACCATTGCTACTGAGGAGGAGAGGAGAGATAAATTCTAGTAAGTAGCATCATGGAAGAGCTGATTGTATTGTCAAAAATGGCTATATGGGTATTGATCATCCCACTCATGCTACCCCTACATCAATTTGAGAGATTTAATCTGGATTGGCATTAGGAACTGCCATTCAAAAGGCTTATTCTGTGTATTGGACTGTGAAATATGAAAGGGGAAAATTAGGTTTCTCTCAACTATATTTCCTCCCTGCCCACCCCCCAGAAAGTCATGACCATTTAATACAGAGGTGGGCAAATATCAGCCTGCTAGCCAGATCCAGTCTGTCAAGGTTAGCTCCTGGTGGGCCCCCACATCACCGTATTGACCTGTGCCTTTGCAGGTATGAGGGAATCACAGCTCCTATTGGCCACGATCACCATTTCCGGCCAATGGGAGCTGCCCATCGTCCATACCTGCGGAGGTGCAGGTAAATATAACAGCAGCGGTCCTCCAGGGGCTACTCCTGGTGAACCACTGCCGTTTTATTGCCCACACTTGACTTAACTGCCTACATGGCTGATTTCAAATCTCCACTTCTGAGGCCTAGTCTGTCAGTACACTGTCGCCTATGTAGCGTTTTAAATCAGCGCAAAGTAAACAGTGTAAAATACTATGGGCCTCATTCCCATTTAGGACAAGGCCACCTGACCTCATTCTGGTGGTAAGTTGTATGTAAACCCTCTTTAAAAGACCTTTTATACTGCCAAAATGGTATGAACTGTTCTGAGGGCAAACGAGGAATTCCTACTGTGCTGAGCTAGTAACATTTTACACTCGACTCTGATGTAAACGACTAAAAATAAGGCCCATTCAGTTTAGCCATCGCTGTTATTCCTTGGCTATAGGCCAAACAACTCCAGCCAAATGTGATAGTTGGGTCTCATTAATTCGCTTTCAGTTGGAACACTGGAGAAAAAGTTAATTTAAAAAGTTCACACAAAATGAAACTATGAATTACAACTAATTTTATGTGACACCTCATTAGAGCTAGGGCAAATTCCAGCGTGCTGACACCAGCAAGACTTAACAATATTGTCCTTGTGAGTACAAACACTCCCAAAAACGATGGAAGTGCTGCTCCTGTCAGGTAGATCAAAGCCACAGATGGAAACCCTCCTTTGTCTTTAAACTGGTATGCACTAACCATACGCAGCACAGTTCTTCATTCTCAGGAAGGATTTTCCCTTGCAGGGACATTATTAAGATCGATAGCCCTTGTTTTTAATGGTTGTTAAAATGGCAGTTAGACAAGTCTATCATATGTTCACCTCACATTCACCTCTTTCTTTGTTGCATTCCTAATGGACGGGTGATGCTTTAGTAAAAACAGAGGTGTCCTCTTGATAGATGTAGGCTTCCTATTTTCCTTTGCTACTTGTACAAGGAATGTAGCAGCACCAGTGATTCACACGGACTTCAATACGACAGTTGAGGTACATCAGCACCTCCAAGTATCAGTTCATAGGCCAGCATCTAACACTAGAAAAGTTCATTGTCATAGTTACCTTTGCATTTCCACATAGCCGGTGTTATCTAACAAGGTTTTGTTGAAGGGATTTATTCATCCACAATACAGATGGGCAGGAAAAGGTGTCTCCACCTTTCACAATTTTAAGATGTTAGTTTTTCCCCATCCTGAAGTGGCACAAAGTCAAAAACTCAAATTTTTGTGAGACAAAAAAAAAAATCTGTTTCGATCAATCAAAACGCTGATTATATTTGTGGGTTTTAAGCTATAAAATGAGGTTCCATTTCAAGCAGAAAGTTGTTTCAAACCAGAAAAAACAGATCTCCTCCCCCCCCCCCCCATTTAGAGAATGTCAAAATGAAGCTAACAATTTTGAAATTTCCAAAAAAATTTCAAGGGAAGAAATTTGTCAAAACTTATTTTCCTACGGACATTTTTTTTAATTCAGCATTTTCCAACCAAAACTAAAAAAAACATTGAAGCACTAAATTCTCCAAACAGCTCTGGCCTGCAGTTGGAAGAGTTCACAAATTGGCTGGCCTAGCAGCAGAATACACATAATGCAGCAAGACACTTCAGGATGAGAGTGCAGGTCCCTGGAAGATGAGGATTAAGATCAGAAGGGACCATTGTGTACATCTACTGCAACCTTCTGTGTAATTCAGGCCACAGAGCTTCCAGAAATGATTCCTTCTAATCTAGAGAATAACCATAAAAAAACCTAACAACCCACAAGTCTTAAATGTCTATGCACCTTCAGCAGGTGCAGAGACTCTGATGTTCTATTTGATTCATCATTCAAATACCACATAACTACGTTTTCTACTACCCTATGAATGAGTCTCCATAAGTTCTTCCATGAAGCCTCACAGAAATACAGAACGTTGCTAAAGGTTCCTGCTAGATGAGACTAACAGCCAGATTCACATGGATGAGTCAGCCTCACAGACCTTTCACTTGTTCAATACAGGTGAGAAAGATGTACAGATACTAGAGCAGTATTTCTTAAACTGTGTTCCAGGGTACACCGGTGTGCCGCGAGGCAGTCGGAGGTGTGCCGTGGAGAACAACAGAATTCAAAATGGCCGCCCTTAAAGGGGCAACTTTTTCCCCCTCAGTAACTTTCCCGACCCTTTTTTTTTTTTTCGTCCTCAACAAAAAGTGCTTGGTTTTCCTCATTAAAAAAAAATTATTGTTTGGTGTTCCTTGGTGTCTTAAAAAGTTTAAGAAACACTGTACTAGAGAGAAGTTCTCTACCATGAAAGGGGTACATAGACCACATGAGAAGGACTTTCTCTAAACAGGGATTTTCAAGGTAGCGACAGTTTTTTGAGAATGGACTCATTCCCCAATTCATTTTAAGAGAGCTGCACTGTGGGCTGGGTCTGGTGGTGAGAATTTGGGAGCAGTACTGGAGAGGTGAGAAGGAGTAAGGAGTTTTCTCTCTGTGGTGAGCAATACTACAAATCTTTGCTTTGGATTTGGTTGAAGGGAGCCCTGCCATTTGTTGAGGGTTTCCTTCATCCATTTGTGTTTGTTTCTTAACAGAAAAAGGATGCTCTTTCTGTTCATGTCTCAGTTTTACAGTAGCAAAGGTTAACTCTCCACTCAATATGCAGGGCCAGACCTTTAACTACATTTAAGGCAGTAAATTCAGTGAGCAGAGTTACACTGACTTCTACATGAGGATCTGAATCACAGCGTCTTGCTGGGACTGGCCTGTCACATCTACCCAAGAGAGGTGAGACTATTTTTCCGAGCGGTGAAGCCCTTCAACAACTCGTAAGTGTCAAACCTAATTCAAGTCAGGTTTAAAAAATGGTACCCTCCAGGTTTCTAAAAACCTCATATTCTCCTGCATTTGCTGAGTGTGTGAATGGTTCTCTCTCTAAAGAAAAGGTCAGCTGTACATCTAATATTAGAAGAACTATGTAAGGAATAAAGCAAACACTAAGTAAAAATACATTTAGGGACATTTCGTTCTGTAGCACTAATAACGTACCACCAATGCAACAAATTGCTAAGTATGTTTATATTTAACTAACACTGCACAATATGAATGAGGTAGGGAATGCTGGTTTATTTAATATATTGACCTTTCACGTGTGCACCCTACCCTCAGAAATCTCCTTTACAACTGTATTGATCTTTCTTTGGGCATTTAATTGTGAAGGGAGGCTTAAAGTCTTCCATTTGTTTAGGAACACAATGCCATTTCTTATAATGGTAGGCATACAATATAACATTTGAAAAAAATACCACCTTAAAACAACTTGCTCTTCGCTAGCATCCTGTATCTGAGGATCACAAAGAGCTTTTGAACATGATTTATGAAGCCTCACCGAACCCTTGTGGGGTAGGTAACATCTTTCCACTTTTAAATATGGGGGGAAAGAGGCACAGAAAGGCCCATGATACTATAAGTATTAGAGGGGTAGTCATGTGAATCTGTATCCGAAAAAAACAACAAGGAGTCCTGTGGCACCTGAAAGTCTGACAGATTTATAGAAGTATAAGCTTTTGTGGGCACAAACCAACTTAGTCAGATGCATGGAGTGGAACTTACAGAGGCAGGAATAAATATACTAGCTCATGAAAAGCAGCAAGTTACCTTATCAAGTGGAGGACCAGCGCAAACAAGGCCAATTCATCCTGCCTCTAATTTCTACTCCGTTTCCCCATCTGTAAAATGGGGATGCTGATTCTAACATCCTTTTGCAAAGCACTTTGAGCTCTATAGAGAGATTTTCCATCAGTAGAAGTGTTAGGTACCATTATTATTATTATACCCATCTTACACATGGAGAATTGAAGCACAGCAAGACCAGGTAAACACCTAAGGCAGGAGTGGGCAAAAGGGCCTCTGTGAGCCAAATCCAGCTGGCCAAGCGGGTGGATCTGGCCCACAGAAGCCCTGCCGCTTCCCCGGCCCCAGGCCAATTAGGGCCCCGGGGGTGTGGGTTAGTGCACAAAGTTTCCTCTATGCTGCCAGGAGCACACGGCGCTTAGAAGCAACAGGCGCTCCTGGCAGGGCAGGAGGAGGCTTCGCATGCTCCCCCGGCCCCAGGCCAACAAGAGCGACGTTTCCTCCGCCCTGTCCCTGTCCTGCAAGCAGCACGTGGTGCTTAAAGCACCAGGAGGAGACTTTGCGGACTCCTCCGTCCCCAGGCCCTGATTGGCCGGGGGGGTGGGGAAGTGTGGGAAGTCTCTTCCCATGCCAGGGGCACGGGCACTTAGGGAGAACCTGGGGTGGGCAAAGGTGCTCCCCCACCCTGACACCAATCATGGTCTGGGGTGGGAACCCAGAAGTATCCTGGCCCCGACCCTTCCGCTTGAGGCCCCACCTCTTCCGGTGCAGTCCGGCAAAAAATTATTGCCTACCCCTGACCTAAGGTCACAAAAGGAAAAATGGTGGTACAGCACGGAATTAAACGTGAGCACACAAGCTACTGGATCATGTCTGGCTGTGAATCAGAGCACCACAATACTATCACATATATAGTAGCCCAATGTCTGTGAGTCTGTAATGCTGAAATGCTGGCTGTTCCCTCTGGGCGGCGCTGTTGCTGAAATGCTGGCTGTTCCCTCTGGGCGGCCCGTGCTGCATGGGGAGTGCGGAGCCCAAACGGCCGCTTGCTCCCCTGCGACAGCCCGGCTGAGCGGCCCAGAAGTCAGCTGAGCGCCACGGCGGGAGGGGAAGGGGGGCGAGGCGGTGATGTAAATGGCCAGGGGGCGGGGTCTGGCCGTGTACGTCACTGCCCCGTCCTCCTTCGCCTCCTGCCGTGGCACTCGGCTGACTTCTGCGCCGCTCAGCCAGGCCGCCGCGTGGGAGCAAGTGGCGCAAGCGACCGTTTGGGCTCAGCGGTCCTCCGAGTGAGAGGCAGGAGGGGGAGGAGAAGAGAAAGAGAGAGGCAGGACACGGAGGAGAACTGGTGGGGGGGGAGGCAGTAGGAGGAGGAGGAGCGAGAGAGAGATGGAGCAAGAGACCGAAGGCTCAGGAGAGAAGACTGACGTGGAGGAGAGACCTGAAAATCCCGTCTTATGACGGGCTAATTGGCTAGTATGTATAATAAAAGAGACAGTATCTGCTCCACAGGGCTTACAGATTGAAACTGCAGTAAGATGAGAGCCTAAAACATAAGTCCAGGTATCAGAGGCCTGGTGTGGGGCCTGAGACCTTGATGGCAATGGTTAAGACTTTGCTAATATAAAGCAAAGTGAAGTTGTGAGCAAGAGGCTCACTAGGGATGTTAGCAACTAGTTGACTAGTTGACTAACCAATAAGCAACTATCGACTAGTTGCAGCCTCCCAGCTGCTGCTCTGCATTTTACAGCATAGGGAAGCCAGCGCACAGACGCTGGGTCAGTCTTTTAATATGAGACTTCCCTGTGCTGTAAAATGCAGAGCAGCAGCCAGGAGGGGAGAGGGTTGTATGCTGAGTCATAAGAGATCCGAGGAGCAGCATCTCTGCGCGCTGGCTTCCCTGTGCTGTAAAATGCAGAGCAGCAGCTGGGGAGGTTATGCTGTGAACCGGCGCAAGCCAGACTGCGCACTGGAACTGCCTGTCCTTATCGACTAATCGAGTAGTCGATTAAAAAAATCTATTGACTGCATGATTAGTAAATTAATAGCATTTTAACATCCCTATTGCTCACAGCAATTGGCAAGAACAGGGCTGATATTACAGAAACACTTATACCTATGAGGCACTAAGCACAGGCAGTTCACACATTTCAGAAGGGTTGTAACACAACACCTCAGTAAGAAACATCTTGGTACCAACATGCACCCCACAGAGAACAGGAACATACCAACTCTGGTTTAGGACAGGGTCTACACTAACAGCAGGATAAATAGTTATTAAACCCCATGGACAGGGGGTAACGGGTGGGAACTAGGTAACGTTAAAGGGTGGCAACTTAATAAGTCAGAAGTGATGTGTAGCTTGTTCATATTTGTGTATGAAATGTACCTCAAGGAAGTGGTCTTTGTCCAACCCGGGGGGGTTGGGGGGCAGTGGCAAATCCCATGCTACTGACTGAATTAAGTCCATTGTCACAGGCACATATTTTAGCCTACCTGTAAACATCTGATCCAGGGAAACTATTACTGTGCTTCATTTACAATAAACCTGATCTGGTGCCTTCAATCCTCATCTAATTTTGTGGCTTTTGGGGTCTCTCTTGAACTCCACTGCATTAGCTATCTGCATAAAGCTAGTGTAATATACAGAGGGAGCATATGCACGCAACTGAATATTTAACATCATTGATCAAAGCAAAAGATGGTTGGGACGCCACACCGGTAACTTCTAACCACCACAGAGGCAAATAAGCTATTACCAAAAGTTGCTATTTGGCACCTTTCCCCACACACCGTAAGTTTGCCTTTAAGGGGTTTAAAAACAAGATTTAAAAAAAAAACACCAAACTTATTTTGCTGGGCATTAAAGGATTATAAATCTCACTTGAGAAAATATGGTTGCACTCAACACAGGTTGAAAAGAGAATTACTTTCCCAAGCCTGCTCTGTCCTTTTGCTTTCGTGCTAACAAAGTCCCAGTAGTTGGCAGGGTAGAACTCCAGATTATTTTCATAAATAAACTCACAAAAGCCACAAGCAGCCTCCAGAGAAAAACAAGTGTACTTTCTGTTGGAGCCACATAACTTGACTTCATTGTTTTGAATGGGCAACCAAAGCCCTTTGGCCTTTAATAATTATGAGAGGGGGGATGAGGTACATGTCATTAAAGAGCTGAAGATTTACTTGCTTGCGCAGCATTGTCATATAAAACAATTGGTTTGTGACTACACTACTGCCAGTGTGTGCTGATACAGAAAGAAGAAGCTAAAGCACAAGCCATTTATCTTTATATGGGCATTCATTATTTTTCATTTATAGTGCTCAGAACTTTTCCAGCTGCTTCACAGAAAACATCAAAGTACAAAATCCCTGACAGCAGGAAAAAGGTGGAGTAAAAATTTGACTGTATCATCATGTCAGTCTATTCTGGGAACATGGATGGTAAAATACCTTAATGATATTTATGTGCTTTCTGCATGGTATCCTCCGGGGAACAGTCAAGGCTGTTTGGTTACCTTGATAGTGTGCATTCCCATACCTTCATGTGTCGAATTCTTTTAAAACTATAATTTTAATGTTGAATGTCCTGAGTTTATAAAGCTTGTCTGGGGACAATTATTTACAAGATCCCTGGATTTTTTTTTTATACCCTCAGTGAGTACTGTGCACTCTAAAAAATGCTGACTATACACAAATGTTATCTTCTGAAGGGCATTGCAGAAAGCTTTTCAAGAAACATTTAAATAATAGTTTCTGACCTGGCAAACCAGAGGAGGGAATTCCATGTAAAAGGGGTGTCTGAAAACATATCAAGAGCGGTTTATGAAAGACATAGATGCAGAAAGCATAGAGAAGGGAATTAGTAGACCAAAAGAACTAGGAGAAGATTGTTCCTAGTCCCTTATCTCCCCAAAGGTCTTCAAAAGTGCCTAAGTCTCATTTTCAAAAGTGATTTGGGCACTAAGGCATCTAAGCCCTGTTCACTTCCAATGGGATTAAGGGCTAAATTTTTAAAGGTATTTGGGCACCTAACTTTCAGGAAATCAGTAGGAGTTAGGCACTTCCAAAAATCCTACTAGACACCTGTGTGTATTTTTAGACACCAAAATACCTTTGAAAATCCTGGCCCTAAATGCGCACGTCTCTTTCTAAAACGGGATGTAGTCGCTTGGAAAGTTTTAGCATAGGCCAGGTAAATAGGAAACTACATGGAGTTAGTGGAGTTTCATGAACCAGAATATACAAAAGGTTAGGCACTTCAATTCCTATTTTAGGCACCTATGTCCTGGTTTTGGCACTACTGCAGTGCACAACCCCCAACAACCACCACCTTTGGAAGCACATTAACTCATTTGGCACCTGTTTTGCATAAAAAGTTTCCTATGTATCTATCATGAGTGCGTATAGTGTGAATACATACATATGTACATGTGCATGCACACACGCTATTATACCATAAAAATTATTTTTCATAATTACTTTATCTTGACTATGCCTTATAGTTGCCATTCATTTTAGATGGAGGCTGTTTGCACTTCAGACACTTTGCATTCTATGGAAGCACTGCGTAAGAGCTGGTGTTAGTGTACCTGCACTAAAGTTATTCTGTCAAGAAGTTCATCACGGTTTGTTTGTTTTTCAGCTGCTCTATTGCTGCCCTGACCCTAAGATTTGGGAAGGGAAGAAGAGAGCTTAATCAGAAAGCATGCTTCTCTTTTTCTCTTTCTGTGTGTCTTATCTATTCTACACCCGAGGCTTTTAGGGAGATTCTAGTAATGGAGAAAGCATCTGCAACAGTTTGCTAGACTAAGAGGGTCTCTGCAAATCTTAGGAGGATATGTAGAAGATGTATTTTCATATCGTCTCTCTCCCAAGCATTGTCAATGGCCACAATAAAGTTTAGGCAAGATAAACTACTGAGGGACTAGTAGAAGGGGGGAAACCTGTTTCGAGAAGAAGGTTGGAGGAAGACTCAGAAAGTTTTTCTATCCCTAGCACCTGGGATTTAATGAAATACATAGAAAAGGATGCTGACTGACTGAGATGTAAACATATTTGGTATTAATGACAGTTTGAAAAATTGTGGGCCAATTCTCACCTGGTAAAAATCGTCAGTGATGTTCTCAGGTTAATGAGGGAGCTGCACTGGTTTTCGCCAAGTCAGATTCTGATCTTGCAGATCTAGTGAGAAAAAAAGTTGGGTGTATTTTTACATATTAAGTGTATTTCAAGAGATCAAACCAAAGTCCTGTTCATACAAAGGCTTACTCACATGCTCACCTTTATACAAGATGTGTAGTCCCCTTGACTTCAGTGGGATTAGACATGGTACATAAAGTTAGGTGCACGTGCAAAACACTGCAGAACTAGGGCTTAATAAAGCACTGATTTCTATCATTCTTGCTACATAAAAGCAACATGAGCGCACTATTAAATCTTGTTAATGCTTCAGCTCTCATAATTTGTCTGGTGAAGAATAGAAAATAAAGAATCCTGAATGGTGGATTATAAAACTTTTAAGTTAGGGTGACTAACATCACTATGCTCACAATGTAACACTATAATTGCACACTAATATCAAGCTCTCTCCCTTGCTACACACAGCCCTTTGCAATCACTCTCCTCTTTTAATTGATCTTAATTAGGTTAAGTGGTTTAAGAATGTTGTTCTAGTTAGTTTAGTCAAGAAAGATTCTTTGTAGATTGGGTTATTTATACAAAGGTATTATGTGCCAGACTATTACTCAGCAACTATAGTGTTTCATGTATTGTAAACTAAAGCCATTGATTATATGTCAAGTATTACATATAAATTTGTTGAACAGAGAATCAATTTCCCTACTCCACCTCTTTTTAATGGTATCATTACTTTGAGTCAGAAAAGCATTGGTATTTGAACACCATCAGTTGCATATCCAATTTGAAAAAGGAATTTTTCTTTGCAAGCTAGGAATAGGCAAACAGGCTGATAAAACACATTGGGTGATATTAGCATTAAAGAGTATTAGTAAACAGGAAAGATCTGCTTTCCCAATATGATTATCAACCTATTTCATCCATGCCTGTTGCCTGCTTGAGAAACACATCCTCAAGACGGGACTGCCCTGCCCATGACATGTATAGGAGACCTAGTGAAAAAAAAATATTTAAACTAACAGATACACTTCCTTTGCTAGCTTGAGTGTAAACAACGACAAAATACATTGCCACATGTTACATTCTGGATCTGTATTTGTGCCATTCAGTTTCACCAAGGTATGTGTGCACCTGGGCATATATGTCTTGCAATTATATACAATTCTACCCATGGTCTATTTCACCCGTTTGGATTTATTGAAGCAATGAGGAAGGGGAAGGAACCCATGAAGGCTTTGATCAATACAGGGCATGGAGGGTGTCACTTTTGTTTGTCAGAAGCTGGGAATGGGCAAGAGGGGAGGGATCACGTGATGATTCCCTGTTCTGTTCACTCCCTCTGGGGCATGTGGCCACTGTTGGCAGACAGGACACTGGGCTAGCTGGACCTTGGATCTGACCTAGTCTGGCCGTGCTTATCAGGTAATGATGTAATGAACACTTGGCATTATGGTCCTTATCAGGTGTTTCTCAAAGTGGGCCATGGTCCCATTTTAGGAAGGCCGCTAGCAAGCCTACACCACTTTACCTAAAGGCTCCATAGCCACAGAGCTTCACTGCTTCTGTTGGCTCTGGTTCACCCTTTCCAGCTAAGGGACCTGCAGGGAGTGGTGGCTTGGTCCATGCCACTTCCAACAGCTCCCTTTGGCTGGAACCAGTGAACTGAGCCAATGGGAGCTGCACGGTTGCATGGCTATGGAGCCTTTAGGTAAACAAAGCGGCACGGGCCCGCTAGCGGCTTTCGCAAAGCAAGTCCGCAGCCTACGTTGAGAAACACTGTCCTCATCCAAAGCCCATTGAAATCAATGATTAGGCTCCCATTATGTTCAGTGGGCATTGCATTGAGCCCTGCCTATTCAGAATGAAAAAGAGTTATTTCCAAAAACTCGTTAAACTTGATCCTGTGGAAGAAGTCTCACTCTTTTAAGGCAAAACGGCCTGCACTTTGACACCAAGGTATATACTCCTGATGCACATAATAAAATGAATTACTTGCATTGAAGAGGATAGTCGTTCTAAATGCTAAGTGTAATAGGTGTCAGCTTCATTTATCATTCTCTGACTGCATTCCCAAAGACCTTGTCTACGTGCTATCTGCTGCACTGTTACAGGTTCTCAGGGACTTAAGCCTGCACAAAGGACTGTAAAGCGTGTTTGTCAGTGACATTAGCTAATGACTACGCTTAACCCCAGATGTATATTTTCATGCCCCCTCCATTGAGGAACAAGATAACAATTCCCATTGATCCAAGGGATATTATGGCCAACATAAAATTTTCTTATTAAAAAGCACTCTCATCGTTTGTTCCTGAGATCATGAACGTTAGAAAAATATGTGCTGTGGGAATAGAAGACACACATATTATGCAATGGAGCAAACCTTTTCTCTGTATAATCCAACCAATCAGACTGAGTGTGGTGAAATCTATAAGGATCTGAGGAAAAGAGAGCCTCAGCTGGTTCCCCATGATCTTTGCTTGACCAAACCCACAGAGGTGGAACAGAGGGCTGGATTTGCCCCTATTCATTATCAAGTTGAATTTGCTCATTTTCTTAGTGCTGAAGAACCAGTGTAAAGGAGTGAACTGAATCACTGATCAGACTGAACCTGAACTATGCATAGGCCAACATGAGGAATATTCAGCAGAGACTTTCTATAATGGTTCCCTGCATGTTCCTAGTTTCTTCAGATCAGAAAGGAAAATTTGTCTCAGTTTCCCCCCTCCTGTTACATGATACACTGCAGCTCAGATGGAGATGGCAAAGACTGATGGGGGCATCTAGTCCATTTCAGGTTGTATAATATGCCATATGGACCTCACTAAATGCCCATTAAGTCACCAAAATATATTCGGACAACTTCAATGCCTAACAACTCAAAGGGATTAACACTCTGTTCTGTTTTGTTAAAAGTGTCCCAAATGTCCCCATAATTCTCTTGGGCATCTCTTGCACAGTGTAAAGTAGCTCACTGTCGGGGAAGCTTTTCCTCGATGTGCCTTCAAAATATCCGTTTCTTCATTTTACTCCTTTTATTCTTTTTGTATCACACTCAGTACATCCTCAGCACTAGTGTTTACCACCCTTAGGATATTTAGCAAATCATAAGAACGTTAGCACTAGAAGGCTACGTCTACACTGCACAGTTATTTTGGAATAAGCTATTCCGGAATAGTTATTCTGAAATAGCTTATTTCAAAATAGCACGTCTACACTGCAGGGAAGCCTCAAAATTAGTCCGAGGCAGGCTTCCCTCATGTAGTTGTGCTAGCTCAATTTAAAGGAGGAATCACTTAGAATGGCCCTGGTAAGGGGCTATTTCGAAATAGTAGCAATGGAGTGTCTAGACACGCCTTATTTCGAAACAGCTATTTTGGAATAGGTATTATTCTTTGAAGAATGAGATTTACAGAAGTCCGAATAAGCCATCCATTATTTCAAAATTATTTCAAAACAACAGAATTGCTGCATAGACATGCCCGAAAGGACCTCAAGCAGTCATCAAGTCCAGCCACTGAGACAGAACCCAAGTAAACCTGAGTTCTCCTCCCACCCTCCTCATCACTTCTTAGTCATTTCTAAAAGAGGAGACACCCTCCCCACCCTTAGGACAGCCCTTTTAGTTTATATTTCCAATCTCCTAATGCTAGTCACTAAATCCTCTCCAATGTGCCTACATTTTTCTGATAATTTAGGTGTTAAGAATTGAACATAGGATCATAGGTGTGTTCTCACCTCCATGATCTGTGTGTTGTTTGTGCATATACAAGCTGGAATTTCTGAGCGAGGACCAGCCTTTGACTCAAGAAAACTTGCCCTACACTTGGTCAATTTAGATCCATAGAGTAACCCACAAGAACTACCAGGTTCAGCCTTCTGTTTTGCTTTCCAGGTAAGAAGACTCTGGATCAAAGTTAATGAAGGCTCAAAGATTTGAAAAGAAAATTACCCTGATTTTGGACTCTTGTTCATTTCCTTTTGTTTCAGGAACTGGATTGTAACGTATAGGTCAACCTCTCTCATTCCAATTTCAGGACTTACATGAAGCTCACACATGCAAATAAGGAAGAAAATAAAATCGTACAATCAAATGCTTTCCAACCAACCTCAAAAAAATCTGGCTTGTGCTCACTGCAAGTGTGAAGAGTGAATACATGACTTGGTTCTTTGCCCCAGCAATAAAATATATCCTAACTTAGAAAGCTAAACCTTTACAGAGCTGGGTGTAATTTTGGTACATTTCATAGTGTGTCTATCTTTCCAATAAATAATATGATTACTGTGATGCTGTCCTCGTTCTACAAAAACTAAATAACGATTGAAAGCCGCATGAATCCACTTTTGCCCACTGACACACTGTCTTCCAGAAGGTATGAACTTTAACATGTGTTAGAGTATTTATTTCTCTGACAGCAAACACACGCCATTAAGCACTACCCTATAAAACTCCACCTTAAACATTTTCTTAAAGAGGACCCAACATAACACAATTACCGTAAGTACATCATCAAGCAATTTAAAAAATGTATTAATATGAAAGCAGGTTCTCGCAACATTTTATGGGTAGTGTAGTTGTCAGGGATACTGGTATTTACCATAAATGCCTTCCACAGATGTCTAGATTTTGCAAACAAGGTAAATAGAGCTACAGCTATATTGGTTCCTGTGATCAACAAAATGTCTAAGCTCCAGAAGCATTTTTAATCATGCCATTTACACGGTATAAACTAATTTTAAAATCTGCTTAGCATTCTGAAAGCTCTGAAGACAAACTAGCAGCTGAAGGAGAATGGTCTGTTATGAATCAAAAACAGTCTAAATTTTTTGTACAGCATGTTGAGCACAGACAAACGTTAATCTTTCCGGTTGTCATAATGAGTGTTCTGGGTCACTGAAAGTCAACTGTCTACCTACTGCACACAGCTAATCTATTCACTCACAACGTGGCTGATTCAGAGGTGGTTTGAAACTCACTTGTCTCTTGTGTGAGAGGTGTAGAAAAAAAGCCGGACAAGAGCGTAAATGAGTGGTCTTCTGAGCTGTTGTAACAGGTCCAATGGGACCCTAACAGATCCTCACTCTGGGGTCCATGCTTCCAGAGGAGACCTCCCCATCTGTAGTCCTGGGTTTACATGTAAAGTTTCCTTTTCACGTGAAATCGGAGGCAAAATTACTGGTCAGATGCCAGGAGCATTCTGTGAACGCATACCCAATCGTAATAGAGCTCTGCTGTGGGCATCACTGGGAGTTGTGCTCTAAGCTTGCCAACTGATCGGCATTGATACGGCGACAAATCAGTTTCAGAACCCACTATGCATGGTTCAGGACCTGAGCCAATAATGCTAACATAGCATCAGCTCAAAGCAGAGTCACTTCGGAAATTTTGAAGCAATGTCTACCGGGAGGAGAAATCACTTTATGGTCTGCTACAGGCGGTTACTAGGGTTTGTCCTGAATGCTTGGGCAATGCATCTGTATCTAAACCCATTCATAGATTAGGATGTCAGAAGGAACCATTGCTGACATCTATCCTGACCTCCTGCCTAATAGAGGCCATTCAATTTCTCTAAATTCATTCCTGTTTGAACTTTTTTTTTTTTTTTTTTTAAAAAGAGCCAGAACTTGTCTTAAGATCACAGCATATATTCTTGGCTGAAGAGGCCCAACATGTGCACCATCAGTACACCTCAAGGTCTGAATCCAATAGCTGTTAGCAGCAGTGGGACTTTAATGTGGTAGGCTGGGAACACTGGTGTTGATCAGTTTTTTGCTTCAAGTTTCCAGTGGGTAGTCTCTCCATATTTTGGCTTCTGTCTCCAAAGCATGATTCTGATCTCATTTACACCGGTGAGAGTTCTTGGCCGAGTCCCTTGTGGTGCATCCTTGTGAAAACAGGATCAGAACCATTTTAGTTGTCCTGGAGATGGTATTGTGTGATTTTTTTTCCACAAAAGCACCTAGGGTATGTCTACACTGCACACTTATTTCGAAATAAGCTATTCCAGAAGAAATACTCCGAAATAGCTTATTTCAGAATAGCACATCCAAATTACTGGGAAGCCTCAAAATTAGTCCGAAGCAGGCTTCCCTAATCTGGACATGCTACCTCGATTTAGAGCCCCAAGAGGCACTGGGGAGTAATTACTTTGAATGGCCCTGAGAAGGAGCTATTTCAAAATAGCAGCAGTGGAGCGTCCACACTACAGCTATTCCGAAATAGCTATTTTGGAATAGGCATTACTCCTCGTGGAATGAGGTTTATAGAAGTCAGAATAATGGAATTGCTATGTGGACACTTGCATTGTTATTCCGAAATAACACTGCTGTGTAGACACACCACTAGTGAGTTAAAAGCACGAGTCCCAATATGCTCCTGATTCATGTAGGCACTTTTGAAAATCCTGCGCTGCACTTTGAGAATAGTGTTTTATCAAAACGGGTGCCTTTGGAAAAAACAAACGGTGATAACTCATTTTCTGTACTTATCTGAAAGTATACACTGTGATACATTCACACTCACACTCAGCCACCCACATTTTTGCAGGGTTCAGGACTGGTTTGCATTTGTTCATTCTTTCTTCTTTTCACTCTAAAAGGAGAAGTTAGTCAAAAGGATTGGGTACTTGTGTCCCCTTTCAACAAAAGGGCAGTGTCCCACTCTCTGGGGGTTTGGTGAGATAGAGAAGCTATCCTCACATAGCTTTGGAAATTCCCAGCAGCCGTTGTGGTGGGACCATAAAGCCACAAGAATGGTTCTTTTACAACTTATCTATGGAGAACTTTTACAGTGATCCTATTAATCAGGTTTTGACTTTCAACCTCATTTAGAGGTTCTGAAAAGGTTAGTTTAAAATGCATCTATTTCTGTGCTCCGTTATTTGAAATAACTCCCATTGCCATTGGAATAGCAGTCATGCCAAAGAAAATAGCTCTCTTTTCGAGAGTGCATATATTCTTTTGCTGTAGGAGGAAGTGGAGATCTTTCCTCTCTGAGCAACAACACATTTGTACATTTCTGTCCATTGATTTTGTTGGAAAGGGAAGCCAGATGTGCACACCCATGCAGGCTGACGGCCTGAGCAGAACATTGGAAAGCAAGAATCTGAGTTCAAATAATAGTTCTGCCACTCACTTGTGGGTCTCAGACAAGAGGGAAATGGGGTGCTTAGCATCTTTTGGACTCAGCGCTTTACCGTCCCGCGCTTCATTTGCATAATCGTGTTATGGGGCTAATTCGAGTTGGCGCTATTTTGAATTAACAGACGCTGTGTAGACGCGGTTATTTTGAGAGAAAACCCTTCTCTCGAAATAACCCTTGTTCCTCCTACAATGAGGTTTAACAGTTATTTCGAGAGAAGGGTTTTCTCTCAAAATAACCGCGTCTACACAGCGCCTGTTAATTTGAAATAGCGCCAACTCGAAATAGCGCCATAACACGATTATACAAATGAAGCGTGGGATATTTAAATCCCAGCTTCATTTGCAATTTCGAATTGCTGCCTATGCATCCCTATTTCGAAATAGGGTGCAAGTGTAGACATACCCTGTGAATCCAAACAAGCCAACCAAACAAAAAAACAAACAAAAAAACCCCACGTACACAAAACCAGAAGTGTGATTTTTTTTCTGGGAGTGTGGTATCATTTTCTGTTTATAAATCATCCTAAGTATCTAAAGAATCTACCTTTCACTGAAGGCATAAACAATATTATAAAGGAGTAGTTAATCAATTCAGTATGTGGATATTTCCCCAACAATGTTCCCTCTAATCTTTTCCATCCTTGTGTGAAATAAAATTTAATGTGCACCATACAGACACACACAACCTCACACTTGAATTTCTCCTGAGCGGCCACACAAGCACACAGCATACAGGAAACATTGTTCCCCAGCACAGTTATCCACGCTAAATTATCTAGTGTCAGTATAGCATGGAACATCAGGATTTCATGGTTTTGGTGTTTTTATCTCCCTTTTTAGAGATGACAGATCGATGCCTTATTCTAAAGAAGCTGTGTTCAGACATTTTGAATGTCGTCATGAAATTACTCTAATGCTTACTTATGTCATCAATCATTCATCAACACATGTTTTTCCCTGAGGAAATATCCACATACTGAATTGATTAACTACTCCTTTATAATATTTTTTATGCCTTCAGTGAAAGGTAGATTCTTTAGATACTTAGGATGATTTATAAACAGAAAATGATACCACACTCCCAGAAAAAAAAAAAAAAAAATCACACTTCTGGTTTTGTGTATGTGGGGGGTTTTTTGTTTGTTTTTTTGTTTGGTTGGCTTGTTTGGATTCACAGGGTATGTCTACACTTGCACCCTATTTCGAAATAGGGATGCATATGCAGCAATTCGAAACTGCAAATGAAGCTGGGATTTAAGAGAACCATTTTCAGGGGTGCTGGAACAGCAGCTAGCATTCCTTTCATGTGCACACAGACTGAGGCCAGGTCTACACTAGCCCTGGAAGGTCGGGTTAAGGTACACAACTCCAACTACTTAAAATACATAGCTGGAGTCGGCTTACCTTAAGACGAGCTTGGCACCATCTTCAGGAGGTGGCAAATGCTCCTGTTGGCTACCCTTTTTCCTCCGCGAGGAGCATCAGTGCCGACCGCAGCCGCTCTCAGTATTTGATTTAGCAGGTCCTTACTAGACCCATTAAATCAAATGCCAGAAGATCGATCTCTAGTGCAGGAAGTGAAGATGTGGCCTGAAGTAACCCTGCATCCTCCAACTCTCTCCTTCTGCAACCTGTGCTCCTCCCTCCACGTTCCGTGCTACCACAACATTAGAGATTAGTCATGGGCAGTTGGTGCAGCTAGGGTAAGGGAAAGGCAGGTCCCCAGCCCCACCTACACCTCTGCCCCCTCTGCTGAGCTCCTTCCCTCCCCCCACGGGGAGGATAAGAAAAGGGAGCTGGTGAGCACACACGCTCCTGCCTCCCTGTCCGCTGGAGCAACAGGGAGGGAGGACGCTGTGCAGCCCCAACCTCCCCATCCCAGAGCATGGGGAGGGCAGGTGCTGGGGGCAGAAATCCTACATCCCCAGAACCCCTATATTAGGTGTTTCATGGGGTGGAGTTGGGTGGGACCATGCCTAGCAGTTCAGGAAGGAAATGCCTTCCCCCACCTCAGCTACTGGACGCCCATGAGACTAGTAATTCTGTGGCACCTTAGAGACTTATATAGTCTCATGAGCGGTCATGGGCAAAACCCATTTCATCTGATGAGCTTGAGTGCCATCTGAAGGAGGTTTTGCTCATGAAAGCTCATGATATTATATATACTCATATAATTTGTTAGTCTCTAAGGTGCCACAGGACTACTTGTTGCTTTTAAAGTTACAGACTAACACAGCGAGCCCTCAGACTTTAAACATTAGAGACTAACTTTGCATACACTAAGTCATTTAAAGCTGTTGGTGTAGTGTAAGCCATATGCAGGCCTGCAGGGGTAAATTTCTATTCCTTTAGGCTAGCCATGAACCCTACCAGCAAAAACACCAGGTGTTCTTTATCAGATGGCCTTCATCAGCCGCATTCCTATACTTCCTAGCTGAGAACCGAGTATGGGATAAATAACATGATCTCCGTTCTCAGCTCCATGGGAATGTTGAGAGTGGCATTGAACCAGTGCGCACACACTCGGTAAACAGCTGTGGAGGCATAAGATCACTGGGAGTTTTGCCTGGGACCCCAACCTCAAGGGTGCCTGGATTTCCCCCAGCTGGAACCACGTCCACTGCAGCCCTGGTGTGAGGTGACAGAGACAGGACTCCCCGCAGACTGAAGGGATATAATCATTTCTAAGTGCCTGTTACTCTTTCATGCATTGCTCTGCCTGCGCTTATTGATGTGTCACTTTGCAGTAGCTATGTAACCATTTGGCAGTATTAACCCTGTAATAGTAGTGATGTAGAGAAATTAATAAAAGCAACTATCCCTAGTCGACTCTGTGTTGAAGTGAATCCATAATCCTGTTTGTTCATGGCCCTGTGAGTTGACAGCTGAGATCAACTCTTCTCTCGTTTACAATGGTGTAAATCCAGGATAACTGCAGAGCAGAATAACAGGAGCGATTCCACAATTTAAACTGATTTCAGATGTGCAAGCTAGAAAAGCTCACACTCGTGAGCTGAGATTTATTTGAAATACAGCGTAGGGCATATTAAAATGCAACAAATAATATCAAGCCATTTTTCAGCTCCGTACATATAGAGTGAAAGAGTTAGCAGAATTAAGCATTCGATACCTTAGAATGGAGTGAGGAGAAAGACTAAAGAATTTGCACACGCACAAACCCCACGACCCCTTGAAGTTTAAGGACATTAGAACGGCCATACTGGGTTGGACCAAAGGTCCATCTAGCCTGTCTTCCGACAGTGGCCAATGCCAGGTGGGAATGAACAAAACAGGGAATCATCAAGTGGCATCTCTCCTGTCACCCATTCCCAGCTTCTGACAGAGTCTAGGGATACCATCCCTGCTCATCCTGGCTAATAGCCATTGATGGGCCTAGCCTCCATGATCAGACCAACCTAACGCAGGTTTGTTCTCAACAGTATAGCTCCAAGGGTGAGATTGTCAACAATGCTCATGATTAGCTTAACTCCGCCGTTTCCTTAGACATGAATAGTTTCCCCCATTCACTTCAGCAGGGACACATGCCAACCCTTCCTTTTGTAAGAAAGCATGTTTTCCTTGCAACAGGAGCCAATTGCAAAATAAAGGCACCTGTTCCCTCTATAGAGCCAGGATGGCTGGGGGAGTTAACAGATCCTAGGATCTTAGGCTGTGTCTGTAGACCTGCTGTGGTTGTTGACAAGCTGCTATATCAGCTATGGCAAGTCAACACACAGGGCCTTAATTTGCATGGAAAACCTGCAACGTTTCTGCTGCTCACTTGAAAGTGCCACTATAACCTGTAAGCTAGGGAGGATGTGTGTCTAGCGGTAATGCCTGGGAAGAGTAAATGAAGGGATACTTGCTGGTCAGTGAGCCCATCATTCTGTCTGGGGGTCACTCAGCCAGGCAGGATGTGGCTGGTTGCTCATATAGGCCGCATCTGCAAGGAACCACAGGGATTTATTCAATGGAGTAGTCCCAGAGGACCAGAGTATGGTGCCACTCACGCCATCCCAGAGCGGCAGAGAGACTCCCCTACTCTGGCCAAGAAGCCATGAATCACTTCCCTCCCCAAGCTGGGCAGGTGCCAGGAGAGGAGCCTGTCAGCAACTGCTCCTTCCTGGCACCGGGGCTCTATTTTGCCCCGGCAGTCCAGGGAGTGGATGTGCCTAGCCCCGCTCTACACATGGCACCTGATTTTAATGTCTCTTCCTCCCCACTGATATTGCTGTGGCTAAGCCAGGTATTGTTGCTGCTGGGAAGAGTTTCTGGGAGGCAATCTGCTGCTGCCTCCACTGCTACTGGGGTGGCAGCCATGCCAGCACTTAAAAAAAAAAAAAAAAAAAGATTTGACCATTGTACATGCCGGGTGCCCACACACTGCATTTCCTTTGGACTACGCAGACCTCTCTGCTTTCCTGGCAGATTTTCCTCCTGACTGCTTTGGCCTATTGGTTGCTCTGAACTCCATCCAATCAGAGCTGGCCAGGAGTTTGTCGGATGGAGTATTTCCATACACAACTAAATGCCATTTGTTGAAACGGACACTTTTTTGGGAATGGGTCTGGTTTGAAGAATTTCCTGGGGGGTTTTTTTAAATGGGAAAAATTAAGAAAATTGAGATCTCCTTTTCATTGACTCTCAGAAATGTAGGGCTGGAAGGGATCTTGAGGTCCTCTGGTCCAGCCCCCATTGCTGAGGTAGGCTAAAGTATGCCTAGACCATCCCTGACCTGTCTAAGCTGCTCTTAAAAACCTCCAAGGATGGGGATTCTACAACATCCCTGGGAAACCTGACCCAGTGCTTAACTACCTGGACAGAGTTTTTACTAATATCTAGCCTAGGTCTCCTTTGCTTCAGGTTAAGGCCATTACTTCTCCAACCTGGGTGCAAAACATAGTTGATCATGCTCTTTATAACAGCCCTTAACAACTTTGAAGACTTAAGTTCCTCCTCTGTCTTCTTTTCTGAAGTCTAAGTACGTAGGGTTTTTTTTAAGTTTCCTTGATTTTTTATCATTGTTGGTCATTTCCTCTGCACTCTCTCCGATTTGTTCAAATCTGGATGCAATGCTTCAAATGAGGTATCACTAGTGCTGAGTAAAACAGAACAATTGCCTCCCATGTCTTACATACGGTACATCTGTTAACACACCCCCAGGATGATGGCCTTTTTCACAACCACATTACATTTATTCAACAGTTTGCAATCTTCAATCCTCAGTTCTTTTCAGGAAGTTATTCTCCTCTTTGTAGCTACGTTTTTGGAGTTTTCCTTCCTAACGTGAAGTATTTTGCACTTATCTTTACTGGATTTCATCTTACTGATTTCGGACAAATTTTCCAACTTGTGAAAGTCATTTTGAATTCTAATTCCTGTCCTCTAGAGCATTTGGAACCCTTCCCAGTTTTGCATCATCTACAAGATTTATAAGCACACCTCTCCACACTTCATTATCCATCTCATTAATGGAAATGTTGATTAATACTGGGATCCAGGACAGAAGCCGGCCTCCCCTCGAGATCCCACTAGAATATAATTCCAGTCTGACAGCTAAGCTTTTGATAACCAATCTGAATATGGTGTTTTAACTAGCCATGCACCCACCTTACAGTAATTTCATCAAGACCACATTTCCTTAGTTTGCTTATGAGAATATAAATGAGACCCTACCAAAAATCAAGGTTTATCAAATCTACTGCTACCCCCATCCACTGGTACAGGAACCCTGTTCAAGGAAGGAAGTTGGTCATGCCAAACCAATCTAATTCTTGACAAATCCATACTGGTTATTACTTATCATCCTTTAGGTGCTTGCCAATTAATCATGTAGTAATTTTTTCTAGTATCTTTCCAGGTATTGGAGTTTGGCAGGCTGGTGTATAATTCTCTTTGTTCCCCTTTAAAGAAAAAATATATAGGTACTGCATTTGCCCATCTCTAGGCTATTCTTTAAGTTTGTTAAATTCTGCTTTTTTTTATCCTTGCTCTGTTGCTTTAATTCTTTCCTTAGAAAACCGAGGCCTAATATTTCGTTACCCAACCCTATTCTACTTTTACCCAAGTCATCTTCCACTGTCAGTCATGTTGATATTTTGAAATGAAAAAATTAGTTTTGCTTCACAATGTATGGTTTTTACATTTTTTAAAAATAAATTAGTTCAACATCAAAATGCCACATTTTAGAGTTATTGAAACATTTCAGCTGAAGCAGTTTTGTAGATTACCAAAAATCATCTGCAAAGATTTCAGATTTTTGTTTTGACCCACTTTGGCTTGGGACATTTTTTAAAAAATTATTTTTTTCCCCTGAGTGGGAAATCCAGAAATGGTAACTGGATCCTACCATGTGACAGAAATATCCCCCAAAAGTTCCTCCTCACCCGCCCCTCAGTTTAAATAAGAAATGGCAAGGTAATGTCAGAGAGGCTACATTGCTAACGTCTGTACATTTACTGGTGATCCCTCACGCCGCCGTAATCCCAAGAATGGGGAGTACAGTATATCCTGTTTGTGCATTCTCAGAGCAAAATGGATCAAAGAAGAAAAAAAATATCAGCCCCAAGACAACCTTATTACCTGTAGCATGGAAAGTCAAACTAAGTTTATGCTTCTTGCAATAGGTTACCACTTAGATCCAAAAGAGTTTAAGGAAAGACAAGTGTGTTGTCAGACACTGGCAATGTGAAAAATAGAAAATCTAGGCTCACTACAAAGTCAAAATCCTGACCTCTGAGGTCAGAGCGATAGTCACAGTGCAGATGAGCTGACTTTTGTAAAGTACAATAAATTCTGACATTGGTATTTCATGGATTGCTCTTCAACACATCCACTTGAAGCAGGATGTCACATTTTACCACAGGTGCTACATTGCACTTTTCCCTCATCATTATTAACAGCTCCAATGGCTCAAAACAGTTTGGATGTATTTAAGTGAAAAGGAAAAAAGAAATACATTTCCCAAGCAGAAAGCACAGACACCAAAGCCCTTTGCATTTAATATATAAAAGTACTTCCAAAGGAGGCTGTAGAACTAGGAGGGACACATGAGTTTTAAGAGGTCTGTAACAGAAGCATGCCTCATTTGATTATCCTTCCTCTAGGAACTTTTGCTCCCAATATAGTATCTGAGCATCTAATAAGGTCAAGAGCATGGGTACCAGTCTCAGAGCTGACTGTTAAGAAGCAGGGTAAATCCCAAATGGATTGTGAATTCTATGCTTTGATTTCACCAACCAAGCCTCAAGCGTTAGCTCCTCAAGTTCTATAAACAACCTTAACATGCAATCACACACTGTCCCCATGGGTACTCCAGTCTATCTCACCAGACAGGGAGGCTTGTCTTTGTAGTAGATGGTCCCTTATACAAAAGTGAAAAAACAAATTGACAGAGCCAAAAAATACAGAGACATGAACTACTTCAAGATAGACCCAAAAGAGAAAATATCAGAACTCCTCTTGTTGTTACCTACAGTCCACAACTCAAACCCCTCCAATGCATTATACACAATCTACAACCCATCTTGGAAAATGATCCCTCACCCTCAGAGGCCTTAGGAGAAAAGCCTATTCTTGCTTCCAGACAACTCCCTAACCTGAAACGTATTCTTTCTGATAACCATGCCACACAACCACATCATAAACCTCCAGGAACCCAGCCCTGCAACCAAAAAAAGATGCCAAGTCTGCCCACATATCTACACTGGCAAATTCATCACTGGAGCAAACAACATAAACCAAAAAATCAAAGGGTCATTTTGACTGTACATCCAGTAATTTGATCTATGCCATCAAATGCCAGCAATGCCCCACTGCTATATATATTGGACAAACTGGATGGCCTCTGCGGGAAAGAATCAATGGACACAAATCGGATATATGAAAAGGGAATATACAGAAGCCTATTGGTGAGCATTTCAGCTTGCCTAACCACAGTCTGACAGACCTGCAAGTAGCTGTCTTGTCACAAACCAGCTCTACAAGCCAAATACACAGAGAAGCCCTGGAATCCCAGTTCATCCACAAATTCAATTAACATGCTAATGGACTCAATCGTGATATGGGCTGGTAGGGGACTCTACCTACTTAATAACCACTTAAGGTGCTAACAGCTCCCGGAGTGGTATCCTTCTTGTTTTAGGAATCTATCTATTGACTTTGATTTTTACCTGCTTAGGTTTAAGTACCCATTCTCCAGATACTTAATGATGCTCTGTCTCCCACCCCGCTCCCTTTTTCTTTCTCTCCCTCTTCCCCTTCCCCTCTCCTATTTATTTTGAGTTTTCATATCCCCAACTCATAACTCCGGTCATCTGAAGAAGTGGGCTGTGCCCACGAAAGCTCATGATACCATCTACATGTTTCGTTAGTCTATAAAGTGCTACCAGACCATTTGTTGTTTTTTTCTGTAACAGACTAACTCGGCTACCCCCCTGAAGCACCAAAATTCAAGTTATTCCAAGTGCTCAATGACCAATCACTTACCCCAGGTCAGCTGCACTTCAGATCTCACACCAAAGATGATGCTTGCAGCCAATCCTACAATTAAAAGGCTTACTAACAATGAAAAAGAAACTGAGTTATTTTCAAGGTCAAAGCAGGAAACATACACAAATGAGTTACAGTCTTGGGATCCATGAGGTGGTAGAAGCTTCTATGATAAACAAGTTCTATATGTCCTATAGGTCTAACCCAGGTTAAGCACCTGGTGATCTCTTGCTTATGCTTAGAAATTATGCTTGCTCAAAAGTCCAAGTATCATAGAAGAACCAGTTTCTTCTTACTGGATGTTTATGCCGTTCCTCTACAATTCAGACTGACAGGAGGTGTCCTCATGCATCCTCTTCATGGGTGTGAGGGGAACAATCCCAGTCTTTTGTCCTCAGATGTTCCATAATTAGTTTGTGTTCACAAGCACTTAGAGCCACCTGTTTTGGGGCAGTGCTTTCACACAGTCTTTGTGCACATCTTCTGAATGAACAGCATGCAGAAACGATTTCAGCCTTTGGAGCAAAGCGACATTCTAATGTTGCTCGTGAGGAATCCAGGTGTATGCTCTTATCTTGCCATTTTTTGCTGCATATATAGCAAAGCCACCAAACATTTTAATGTGTAAGTTTATAAACTCTTTGCTCTCCTGGGTGAAGAAATGCTGGGGGTGGGGAATGATATTTCTGGTCTGCATTAGTGCAGTACCGAGTACAATGAGTCCCAGGCCCATGCTTCAGGATGTTCTTAAGCAGCACTCCAATACAAGTAATTTAAAAATGCAGTGTAGGCCTGTTACTCAATGAAGAGGGGAAAACAATAAGGCTACGTCTACACTATAGGCTTTTTGTGCAAGAACAGCTGTTCTTGTGCAAAAATTTGCGGAGTGTCTACACTACACATGTGTTCTTGCACAAGTAAATTTACAGTACGGCGTCAGAACAGAGGGCTTCTTGCTCAAGAGTTATTCCTCTTGCGCAAGAGGGCAGTGTGGGTGGCTAAAATAGTCATCAAAGCTTTCTTGTGCAAGAGAGCATCCACATCGCCATGGATGCTCTTGCACAAAAGCACATCTCTTGCACAAAAGCATATGGCAGTGTGGATGCACGCTTGCGTAAGACCTTTTGTGCAAGAACTCTTGCGCAAAACAGTTCTTGTGCAAGAAGCCTGCAGTGTAGACATAGTCTCACAAAAAATGTGGAAATGGCAGAGGTGCTTAATGACTTGCTTGTTTCACTTTCATCAAGAAGATTGGTCGTAACTAGACACCTAGCATAGGGAATATTAGAGAGAAGAAGGTAGGTTCACAAGTTACTATCAGAAAAGACCACGTTAAAAATTACATAGGAAAAGTTAGATGTCTTCAGATCAACAGGGCATGATCAAATGCATCCTAGAATATTCAAGGAGCTGATTGAGGAGGTATCGGAGCCATAACTTTTCAAATGATAATTAATGGAAGATGGAAGAGATTTCAGAAGATTGGAAAAAGGCAAATATAGTGCCCATCTATGAAAAAGGACATATGTACAACCCAGGAAACTACAGACCAGTCAACTTCATTATCTTTCCTGGCACAGAAATTAAGTAAATAATTAAGGAATCCATTTGCAAACATCTGGAAGATAATAAGGTGACAAGTAACAGTCAACATGGATTTGTTTAAAAAAAAAAAAAAAAAAAAAAATGTGCCAAACCAAGCTGACAGCTTTCCTTGATAGCCTAACAAGCCTTGTGGATAAGGGGGGGAAAGTGGGAGATGTGGTATACCTAGACTTTAGTAAAGCATTTGATACAGTCTTGAATGACCGTCTTATAAATAAACCAAGGAAATACAACCTAGTCAGGATTGGTAAAGTGAGTGCATAATTGGTTAGATAATCAGAGTAATTCTCAATGGCTTACAGTCATGCTGGAAGGAAACAAGCAGCAAGGTTTCATAGGGATCAGTTTGGGAGCTGGTTCTGTTCAATATCTTCATCAATGGGTTAGGTCATGGGACAGAAGGTGCACTTATTAAATTTGTGGATGATACCAAGCAGGGAGGGATTGGATAGGATTATAATTCACAGTAATCTGGACAAACTGGAAAAATGGTCTGAGGTAAATTCAATAAGTACAAATGCAAAGTACTCCACTCAGAAAGTCACAATCAGTTTTACACATACAGAATGGGAAGTGACTGCCTAGGCAGGAGTACTAGAAAGGGAGACAGGTGTCATAGTGGACCACAAGTTATATATGAGTCAACAGTGTGACACTGGGATGCATTAACAGGTGTGTTGTGAGCAAGACACAGGAAGGAATTCTTCCGCTCTACTCTGCCCTGATTAGGCCTCAGTACTTTGTCCAGTTTTGGGCACCACATTTCAGGAAAGATGTGGACACATTGCAAAAAGGTCCAGAGAAGAGAAACAAAAAAGGTTAAAGGTCTGGAAAACAAGTGCTAAAGAAGAAGAAGGCTGCGTCTAGCTGGCCCAGAGCTATGCAAATGAGGCTCAGCATTGGAATATCGCCGAGCCTCATTTGCATAGCATGAACCACCATTTTCGGAAGAGGCTCTTGTGCAAGACGGGGCTGTCTACACTGCCCCTTCTTGTGCAAGAAAAACTTTTTATGAAAGCCGTTATGCCTGAAAATAATCGGCATAACGGCTTTGCGCAAAAGAGTTTTTCCTTGCGCAAGAAGGGGCAGTGTAGACAGCCCCGTCTTGCACAAGAGCCTCTTCCGTGAAAATGGCGGTTCATTAGCTATGCAAATGAGGCTCGGCGATATTCCAACACTGAGCCTCATTTCCATAGCTCTGGCGCAAAAGCACGCCAGTCTAGATGTAGCCAAAGAGTTGGGTTTGTTTAGTTTGGAAAAGAGAAGACAGAGAGGACATCATAGCTTTCAAGTACCTACAAGGCTGTTATAAGGAGGTTGGAGAAAAATTGTTCTCCTTGATCTCTGATGATCGGACAAGAAGCAATGTGTTTAAATTGCAGCAAGGAAGATTTAGGTTGGATATTAGGAAAGAAGCTTCCTAACCTGTCAGGGTGATTAAGCCCTGGAATAAATTGCCCAGGGAGTTGTGGAATCTCCATCATTGGAGAGTAAGGACAGGTTAGAGAAACACCTGTCAGGGATGGTCGAAGAAGTGCTTGGTCCCATCATAAGTGCAGGGACCTGGGATTTGATGACCTCTCAAGATTCCTTCCAGTTCTAATATTCTTTGATTCTCAATGTATTCAGAAACTATAAAAATGGGATGGAAGAATTCAGACTGGCATGGTGCTGGGGGAAAAAAGGATGTTATTGTCTAATACATGGGAAGATTTGTTCAAGGACAGCTCATTGTTGCGGAGCTAGGAGCTGACAACAAGAAAAATAAAATGAATTTTTTGCCAGAGCTGAAGAATGTAGAGAAAAAGCCAGCCAACCCACAGAAAATTCACATTGAAAGAAGAAATTTCCAAACTGGAGACCCTTCTTATAGCTAAGAATGACACAAATGTGTGGACTGCTTAAGAGACTGGGTCAACTCATAAGGGAGGCTATAAAAATGGTCCCTTCATAGCCATCAAGTGTGTGTGTGTGTGTGTGTGTGTGTGTGTGTGTGTGTGTGTGTGTTTAGAGTCATAGTCACTGATTTAAGTGACAGAAATAAGTTTTCTGACTTCTTGTTAGTCTTGGACAGTGAATACTGCTAAGAGTTGGAAATGGGGAATTCTGTTCCTTCTGCACTGTCAGAGTTTTGTATGAAATGCCAGCCATTTACATACCGCTATGGGCACCATAATCCATACTTGCATGTGCTCAAATCTGAATCTGAACATCTGTTTGCTTCGGGTCAGGCAGGTGTAAGCTTTCATTCACTTTGACAATCACCACATGAACAGCTTCTCTCTTGGCCTGAGTAAATAGTTCAAATACCCACCTCTTGCTTGTGGGAATCACCATTTCTCTGTCATCTGCAAAGCTGTGAAGTCATGGAGGCGAAGGGAAGCTCCATCTTGTGCCTATGCATTGCCCTCCTCAGAGAGGAGAGAGAAATCTGTTTTATTAATGTAATATGACATCCTTCTGTACTAGGCCTAATAATTATTATCACTGCGAGCTCCCTCTGGACATCCCTAAGAACAGCAGAATCCAGAGAAAGGGAGTCTATGCATTCTCCCCTTCCCTAAGGGTATGTATACACTGCACTGGAAGTGTCCTGAAATAGCAACCCCATGTCTTAACAAGCCATCCATTATTTCAAAATATGTTTCAAAATAATGGGTGTGCTATTTTGGCGTAGCTCAAATTAGAATTATAGAATCCTAGGGCAGGAAAAGACCTCAAGAGGTCATTGAGTCCAGCCCCCTGCCCAAAGCAGAACCAACCCCAACTAAATCATCCCAGCCAAAGCTTTGTCAAGCCCAGACTTAAACCTTTAGGGATGGAGATTTAAGGGTGACGTGTAGACACACTCTAAGTGTTGTATTTATTTCCGAGTTCTAAAAATTAGAGACTTTTTTTTGGCCCTGATTCCACTGTGGCATTTGAATCTCTCACCATCCCCCTCTGTAATGTCCATCTCTTGGCCAGATCCTAGGAAGCATCACATGATTTCAACTGCCACTGGAGTCAATGAGCTGAGAGGGCACTCTGCTCCCAATACAAGATGAGAGCTTGGTATTTGTTCAGCTACTCAGAAATCAAAAGCACCCCTAAGAAAGGAAGCTATGTAAATTATATAAGCAACCTGGAACTGCTAGAGGGCCAGAGAGTTTCTCAAGGACCCTGCTAGAGGGTAAGAGAGTTTGTCATTTTTCATCTAAACGTATCAAGCTACTTTACAAACCGAAGGGCACATGATGAGCTTGGTGATATAACCCTGTTGTCCTAATTGCTCAAGATCTTGTATTAGCACTGCCCTATGTTCCGTATGGACAGGGCTGCATGGCATCACTGATTGTTACAAGGCAAATGGTCGCCTACAGGCAACGATCTAATGTTCAGCATGATCGTCACTTTCTCCTCAAGCTCTGCTTTCCTTCAGACTTACAGTTGTACAATCCTCAGAACTAATGTAATTCACGAACATTATTTCATGTGTTTTGTGGATGTTGGCATCTTAGTTCTTGCATAGGGTAATGGGTATAGAAAATGAGGACCCCGGGTGTCAGATTTCAAAGTCTTTTAGATATTTAAATAGAGGGAAGGAGGAGAAGGACAAGCTATGAACAAGTATCTACTAGATTGGAATCCTCACGTGCATTTTACCTATGGCCTTCTCCAAACTTGCATACACTGGAGCAGACCAACCATCCATCTAGTCCTCTCCTGCCTCCTATACTGAATGTGACATAGAACACCATGTTTTGTAGCATGGACCATTCAGAGGCCCAGCCTTCCTCTGACTGCTTCTCAAGCCCCTACACTGCAGTTCAGGGAAACTCCACTAGGGCTGGCCTCTGTCAAGGGCAATAAAGGGGAGAGGAAGGGTAATCTCTAAGACTACGTCTACCCTGAAATAGCTACCCTGCATCTTAACAGCAAGCCTGTTATTTTGAAATATAACAGGCTTGCTATTCCAACATCCTTGTAAACCTCATTCCACGAGGACTAAGGGACATGTCAGACTAGTGGGTTATTTCAAAATTTGGTGCTGTGTAGACAGTGTCAACTTACAAAATAAGCTATTTTGAAATAAGATCGAAATAAGCTACGCAATTTGTATAGTTCAAATTGTGCATCTTATTTTGACCTACAGTGCAGGGTAGATACACCCTTAGGTCACGTCTACACAGCAGTGTTATTTTGGATGTTATTCCGAAATAACATAGTCCACATCTACACTACAAGCAGTTACATAATGTTAAAATAATGGTGAGCTGGAGGACTTTTTACTCTGACTCCTGTAACCCTCATTTTATAAGGAGTAAGAAAAGTCAAAGGAAGAGTGCTCTACCTTGGACTTCCTGCTGCGTAGACAACACCAAAAGTCATGTTAAGCTATTTTGACTTAGGCAATTGATGCAGCTGAAGTTGCGTATACTTTAGTATTTAAACTATTTCCATAAACAGCATTCAGAATAAATAGCAAACATCCCAAAAAATCCCACACCCCTACACAGGATCAGAAATTCATTATTTTGCTAAGGCAAGCATTATCTAATATTGGATAGCATAAGAGGAAATGGAGCTATAATTAGAAAACACATAAAAGGAAGTTTTACACTGATATAAAAGTGAAAGCGCTGGGTTTTCAACATCTTTTTTATTACTGTGTCTTCCATGGTATAAATGAGCACCTATGTAGAACTGTTTGGGAAATTACTTCCCTCCTTTCCCCTTGCAAGATTTCAATGAAAATGGCAAATGAAAATATGACTGTCAGTTCTGGATTACTGTTTACTTTATACATTAGCTTCTGTATTTCACGTTCTTTGAAACGCAATTTTTTTTTTTAGATTTCAAAGTACTTCTAGAGAAGGACATGAACTCCAGACATGATCTATGCACTGTGGTTCTACAATAGGACAAACCCAATCCCTGAATCCAAACATCAAACCCTGCAAGAATTTGCATCTGAGTCCAGACTTTCCTACTTTGTTTCATCTCTAATTTTGATGGGTCTGCAGCATTCCTGTCTCAGTAAAGCTTGTTCACACTCTCTGGTGGCGCATGTAAACATCTGGCACCATGCCTGATTCCACAGCTGTTTCTGCTGCTGCTCTATGGTCCAGCAAGCCACTATCTCTAAAAAAAGCATAATGTCAGAGCTGGTTGCCAATCTGACTAAATGGCAGTATAACTGAGCCACATGCAGCCCTCTATCCTCCTATCTCCTGACTCCAAAGATAGAAATGAATCCCAGATAGAGGAGCATTTAATGGTCTGGACCATTTCCATGTTCCTCATGGCTTGGGATAGACATGCAGCATCATACCTCAGTTTCCCCTTTTAATCCAGCATTTCACCACACTCTGTTCTGGGACCCAATTGCCATTCCCACATTCTCCAAACTTTGGGAGACATTGGCTTCCGCATGAGCCCTGGGGAGTATCAGCCACACAAATATCAGTCTTTAGCCCTTGGTTCAAAGCTCCATTTATTGTCCAAGTGACCACAGACTCACAAGAGAAAAAACAAGACTTACAGCTCAATCTTTCTACACAGCTATGACTAGCCACAAGTAGTCTTCTGTCCTCAGGGACTACTGCAGGACACTATATGCTCCTGAAATTTTTCCCTCTTTCCCTGCCTGTTACTCTTTACAGAGAAATAGCTCATCTCTATTCAGGTATTTGCTTTCTTAGAAACTAGGGGTGATTGGGCCCAGGTCATTGAAGGGGCAGGACACCCTTTTACAGACAATAAGATACCGATGCAGCTACACCAGGGATGGCTTTGAATAATAGATTAGAAATTGTTTTTGGAGTACCAAGAACTGCAGCATTTATAGGTACAGCATGAGGTTTGGGGTTTTATGCCACCTGTGCCTGCCAGATACTAGGCAACATAGCCTACCACTGAGTCACTAGAGTCTGATGAAGTCGCTATGCAAAGAGCGAGGAAAGAAAACTGAGAACAAAGACTGATATGCTGCACCTCCTAAGAGGAAATACTTTGCATGAGGTGAGCATGAAAGCAGCTCTAATAGGTCTCTGGTATGATGGCCTACAAAAGATAATATGGGGAAAGGGCAGTTCATTTTCCTCACCCAAATGCACAATGCTTACAGATTATTTTGGACAATACTCTTACTGAGTTGGGGAAGATAAATAAGACCATGTTTCAAGACTGGCAGTGTTTATACTAAATGTGTGCTGAGCTGTTGTATGATCTAACCGGTAAACCCCAATCCAGGAGAGAGATGTTGAGAAAGCAAGCTCAAGTGAAGAAGTCCATGAAAATGTCCGGGAGGCTTCCTGTTCTCTACTGTCCTTCATCCCAGGTCATGAAATTTCACTTGCGTAGACCTCTATATAAATAAGCAGAAAGCATAGCTTTCTGTTGGTGTTCATGCATAAGCACTGGAGTCTTCCTTAGATCTTTGATTCTTCACTGAACCTCCAGTACATCATGCACATCCATTGAACTATTGGCAGATAATGGCTTTGCACACAATTTGAAGTACACCATCAAGGTCTTCTCACATGAAATAGGAAAAGAGAAAACACATTAAGAGTATCAAAGTCTCTGCTGCTCTCAAACGGAGACCAATTAAAATGTTCTTTCAGAAAGAAGATGTCTTGCCCGAACCTGAAATCAATCACAAAATTCAGAATCATTTTAAATCCAACTATTGTATCCTTAAAAGGCTTCAGGATAACCAAAGTTGATTGTGCGTGACTCATGTGCCAGAAGGACCATTATAGCAATATAGTTTGACCTTCTGCACATTGTGGCCAAAGAATTTCACCCACTCCTGCATCAGATCCATAACTTCTTGGTTACTGCAGTCCTCACATTTTGATTTAAAGTTCCACAGAATCAACCCTTTACTGTAACCAAAATCAGAGTATGACCTTGTTTCCCCCCCACCCCCCACCACAGAGACGGAAAACAAAATTTAAAAAAAAAAACCTAGGGCTCTGCCAGTCTGACCTAGGGAAATTCCTGCCAACCCCAAATATGACAGTGTTGGTTATCACAAGATATGAAGGGCAATTTTCCTTACCTGCATTTGTTAGAATGCTATTGACAGTTTGGTTTCCATGTGGAGTGAGTACATAGTATATCAGCACATATTAGCCCAGCAATACCACTTATCATGCCTTGGCACCTTGTCTTAACTTAAAGCAAGCCAATGGACTTTGAAACAAGACATTTCTCAATTAAGATGGGCAGAAGTCCGAGCATTCAACCTTTCTACAGGCCCACAGAAGCAGTAAAATCTTTGGCAAGGATAATGTTCATTCCAGTGCCCAAGCCATGCTTTCATGGTAGATTCAAACCATTGTATTTCCAAGATCAAGACATGCATCACTGGAAGAATGATGGTTTCCATGAAGTTCTAAAGACCATCCTGGTTTCCTTCTCATCTCTCTGAAGCCATATCCTGTATTTCTAATGAAACAGGAGATACCAGATTTCTGAGAATATTCCAGGTTTGGAAAAAGCTACCAGTGAAAGCTATGTCAACAAGGGTTTTAAGAAAAAAAATAAAGGAAGGCAGGTTATGAATGCTATGATGTTAAGCATGTTGAATAGCTGAGATAGCTTAGCAACCAAGAAACAGCAGCACCATTCAGACAAACTCAGTCTGCATTCACACCACGAGTATACATTTTTCTGTTTTCAGAAAAATCCCCAGATGATGTGTTACTGGAAACAATCTTGTACTGATGAAGGAGAGAGACGGACTATGTGACCTTATAGGTATTTTCTGTCTAGTTTCCATTCATTTCATATTGATTGTCAACCAAGGAATCCTAAGAGCCTTATCTTGCTGAGACCTAAGTTTGTGAGTAACTTATCTTGTGTTATGATAAAGGGTAAGTAGAAGCACTTCTCCCATAAAAATTTGCATATTTATGACATTCATTACTCTGTATATTTATCTCATTCACTCATCATTTCTCTGAACTCAGTCTCAATCTCTTCAGTCTCCTTTCAAGTACAAGTCTCTCTTGCCTCTGGGCTGGGTTTTTTTTTTTTCTGGCACTTTGTTCTCTCTCCTTTTGAGATGGGTGACCACAAACAAACATTGGCTATATCAGACATTAACATAGAGGAATTATAATATTTTCTAGTCTTATTGTCCATTCTTTCATCCTAGCTTTTTCCTTGCTCTTTCAACATGCCGCTGTGCTTTTAACAGAAGCTTTCATTGCTCATTCATCTGTGATGGCTGTGTCTTTTTTGTAAATGGTTACGGTTCACTTGTGCTTTCGCCATTTAACTTGTTTCGGTTCAGGGTAAAACCTCATTGTGTTTAGCTATACCGAATTTCACCTGCCATTGGTATGCCCCATTGACCACACCCTGCTAGGGTCCATCTGAAGCTCTTTACCTTGGTCTCTTGTCTTGCAGCTTAACTATTCAGTTTGGTCACTTCCAGATGTTGACACCCCTCTCTCGTTCACCTTTTCCAGACTATTCATAAATACACTAAATAGGATCCATACAGTTCCTTGTGGCACCTGCTGTTAACTTTTAACCATTGTTAACATGATCATTTAATTTTTAATCTTTGTTCTCTGTCTCTTAGCTCATTTGGAATCAGTGACAATACTTTCTCTGCCACCCATAGCTCCTTGCTTTCCTGAACAGCCTCTTGTCAGGGACAGCGTCAAAAGCTTTTCTTGAAAGCCCAAATAAATCATGCCAGCTGCTTCTCCTTTAGTTGACCCTGCTGCTGACAAAGTATTTGACTAGATGAGACTACTTCTTGTTAATCAGTGCACATCTCTACTAGGGGGAGCTTAAATAGAGTCTGTGTGTGAGTGTCACCGCCTCTCCCTTGCCTACTCCAATATCCAGTTTCTTGCTAGATGCTACTACTTCTTCCTCTTTAATTGCACCACAGCCTGCCCATTCCTCATTATCCCCTTTGTTAAAATCCTTGCTAGTTTCCTGTCAGCCATTGTGTAACTTTCTGACCTTCTTGTTCTCCGTTTTCCCATTATATTGTATGCTGATCGTCACTCCCTCCTCTGCTGGTTCAGTACACGGCCTCTTCCCTTCAATACCAATGCTGGCTTGGCTCAGCTCTCCTGCACTGCATTCGAGATCCATATTCTCACACACAGGCCCTGCTTAATATTATCTCAACCTATATCTCTGGTTTCTTTCCCAGCTGTTCCCGACACACTCCCAGCCCTATCACTATTGCCCCTTTTGGTCTCCGGCAGGCATAATGATATGGAGCAGAGAGGAAGGCAAAAGTTTCCCTGCTCTCAATCAACAAGCCCCTCATTTTTCCTGCATTATCACTTCACATCCAGCAGCCCTTCCTACTTCCCTCCCCTCGCCAATTATCCCTGCACCCGATACTGCCACTTAATGGTGCAGGTCCCAACAAACTTAAATGGTCAGCTTTGGAGGCAGAAAATGCGGCAATCGGCCTCATTCTTTTCTGTCTTGCCAACTTATGTCATCATTGAAACCGCTTCATAGTGGGCACCATTCTCAACAGGTCACATTTCCCATCTGCATAAGCGTCAATGAGTGCACAAGGAGCAAGGCAGTGAAGAATCAGGCAAGTGGTAACAACATTTTTATTCATAGTTAACAATAACAACCCCAACATTTTTCCATCTCCCATTGGCTTCCTGGAGAAGCATTGTTCAGTATCCAGGAGCATGATTTGGTGGAAAATAAAAAGACGACAGAAAAAGGTGGCTGAAGTCACTGCGGCAGATTTCAACCCTGTCAGATTTGGCTCTTGGAGTAGAACAATAGGTGTGTCTCAACAAGCTCCATTTCCTGTCTCACCCACTTACACTGACATTCCTGAATCCCCGATTCCTGAGCAGGTTGCCCTGTTTTGCAATCCACTGCCACCTGCATAATTCCTCGGTGCAATGTGCACACAGATGCCTTAGATTATTTAACTTGGTTTGGGAAGGAGACTATGCTGACACGGTTAAACACTCAGACCAATGAAGACGCATCCACTCCAAATGCAGGCGAGTTTGCTACCCACTTTCCTAGTGAAGATTTTTGCTCAGTGTCTTCCTTGCAGTGAATAATGTAAGGACTACAAATGAAAGAGCATTTTATGTAGGGAGCTAACAGCAGAGAGTTCAGAGGGCATATTTTGGTCTTTGAACATGAGTGCAGGGGAAACAGCCTAGCAACTATTCTGGAGTATTTTTCTCACACTGATTTTTGCTGTGAGAACTTAGAAAGCATGCCCTGCATTTCTAGTTGATGTACAATCTACTGCTATTGAGTATAGTGGTTATGAAAAAAGTGCTTGTAGGAACTATTTTTCTTCTTTATAAATATAAAAATACACAGGGCCTGATTCTTCACTGACATGTAACACTGACTTCCACGGCATTACTTACTTTTTATTTTTGCAAGTCTAATTAGCAGGTACTTGCCCCATTGCCATATATACCTGAGCACTGTGTAATGTCTCCTTAACACCCTGGGAGTTTACCATTTCAAATATGAGAAGCAAAGTACAGAGGTCCGGGATTCACCAAGCCCAGAGCAATTAGATGATTCACATAAGGTCTCACAGGAAGTCAGTTAAGCCTGGTCTACGCTACATCGGAAGGTCAAAGCACAATTCACAACTCAGCTACGTAAATTACATAGCTAGAGTCAACATATTTTATATCACATTCCCGCGCCATCCACATCGTGGGAGGTCAACAGGAGCAAACGCTCCCATTGGCATCTCTTACTCCTTGTGAGGAGCAGAAGTACCTGCGCCCCACAGGGACACCCTTTGAGTTCAATCTCGCAGGTCTTTACTACACTCAACTTACTGATCTGAGCCCCAGAAAAAAACAACCGGGGCAGTATTGATCTTCTGTGTAGCGCAGATGTGTCCTTACAGAGCTGGGAACTGAAACCAGACCTGTCAAGGCAAAGGAGAATCAGAGTGCATTATTTTGCCTTGACCTTTAAAGCGGACATGTGGTGGAAAAATATTGAACCATATTTTAATTTAGTAGTTAGCAGCATACAACATTATGTTGAATGATATTGAAAGGCGTGAAAGATGGTAGCATAATAAGCAGCTGTCAGCTAAGGTTGTTTAAAGGAGCATGAGTGGATGGATGTTGAGTCTCCTTTCAGGTCATGAGAAGGGACAAATGACTTTGTTCAACAGATACTGCTAGGTATTCCCCACCAGGGCAGAGACCCTCTCCCCACCAAACGCAGGACAATATAAAATAAAGGGATGCAATGCGGTACACTCACCATCCTTAGATGCAGTGTTGCCAGGGGCTCTTTTCTCCGATACTACTTGCGCGCTTTTGGCCTCTCAACAGGTCTTCCAAGGCTTGACTCTCCAGACACATCATTAAAGTCAGTCCCTTTCCTTATTTACATTTCTCCAGCTAATTTTCACATTATTTACTGATTCAAATGTAAATAAAGTTGCAGTTCGGTAATGACGGTATACGTACACTGTATTTGGTATTTAGGAACTTTCTAATGGGACGGTGTAAGTGTTCTCCATGGGAGTGGGTGACAGTGGGAGCGTCTTTTGACAAATGGATCCCAATTCTCTGGTATTGCTGAACCTTGGGTGAGAATGGTTCCTGTCCAGTAAGGTAGGAACTCTTTAATAAGTATAAGCAACTGCTTGTAGCAGATGCTTCTCTTATTCCTGTAACCTTACGTTTCCAAATCTCTCACCCAAACTTGGCTGAATTTCGGTTTGGTTTTATGACAGACTGGTCTCAGAGAGCTGCGCCAAGGAGAGTGAGGTGAAGCTGGTAAACTGGGGTGTGCTACTTCCATGAAGGCCGAGACTCAGTGTATAAAGCAGGCATTCAGAAGACAAGGGACTGGGCATGCATGTGGAACAACATGGGGCCTGCAAATTGTTTGCCTGCAGAAAGAACGATCTGGGCTTGCAGAGCACTGGTGTAGCTAGTCAAGTTGGGAGACACAGACAAGGCTCTCACACCGTAAGCAGGTGGTAGACATTCATCCCCTCAAGTAGGCAACTCAAGTAGTTGCCCAAAAAGTGTCCCAGCGATAATAGACTACACCCACCTCCTACATAGAAGAGTAGAACCAAGCCGTCACCTTCCCCTTGCTTACTCCTGACCTACCTGTTCCAGGGAAGAAATAAGTGGGCATGCAATGAATATCTAGGTCTGGTTTAGCCCACTGATTTTTAGAAGTGGGGTTCTTCATTCCCTCACAGTCCCCACAATGTCCTTCTAGCCTTAACCCTTCTAAGTTGAGGCATCGCATTGTAGAGAACTGTCTGACATACTATGCACTCTCCTTTCAATTAGAAGGGAATCTGAAGGTGTGATCTTAGACTCAGATGGGGAGCCAGATTTTTCTCACTTTACAGCTATAGGAGACAAAACAGACTAAGCTCAAGCGATACTAGGAACGAGCAGGTTGAAATGTCACATCACTTTTCTTCTCCGAGACTGGCTGAGCCTGACACTACTTGATAAGTTGCCATTCTATTCCAACCTCTCAGCTAGGAGCCTGCCCTTGGGAATTGCTACAGGTATAATCCACAGCAGGCTGACTTTGCATGTATTGCTGGCAGTCATTTCTGATCATTATCTCCAGCTCTCTTCGCTTCATTGTTGGATAAATGTCTTTGCTTATCAAATTAATATTTCCTCATGCGCGAAGTATTCTCTGCGAGGAATTGGCCTGTACATGAACATCTCCTGATGTGTTTTCATATACAAGAACACAGTTTTATTGATATTAAAAGATCATCCAGGGAAAAAATCTCATGTATTTATTTGGGGAGGAGTTCAGCAGCTTCTTTCGAGATACCGTCTACCTATCATCAAAAATAAGTCACTATTACTGGAATGCTGAAGTCTGACTCCATTAAGGGAGTCATGTTAAATTAACCCAACCCTAACAGGCAATTAAACTTAAAAAACAACAAATGGTCTGGTAGCACTTTATAGCCTAAGAAAACATACAGATGGTATCATGAGCTTTCGTGGGCACAACCCACTTCTTCAGATGACCAGAGTTTTGAGTTTAAGATGTGCAGACCCAAAATAAACAGGGGAGAAGGGAAAAAAAAAGGAGGGGGGTGGGAAACAGGGAGCAGAGGGTATGAAAACATCAAAGGGAAAAACAGGAAGGCAGAACTGGCAAACAGTAAACACCTGAAGACTGGATAGTTAAAACAAAGCAGATAAGGCTCAAAGGCGATAGATAGGAAGGGTACTAACGCAAGAATCTACACAAAGAGATGTTTGCCCCTTCATTGACTGTTAGATTGATAATGTCCCAGCCATCCCTCATCACAATTGAGGCCATTCTCATGCCACCAGAGATGCAATTTACGGGAACTGCTCTATGTTGCAACAGGCCTGGAGTTGGCCCTGAGAATCAGAGAACTATAATCATCTTTCTGATGCCTGACCCACCTCCCACGCAGAAGAAAAAATATCCAGCCCCATCATCTGATTAGAAAGACAAAGCAACAAGGGAAAGGGTGGAAGCGAGCTGAGCAAGAGATAAATTTGAGATGTCACGTACAAAGCACCAAGACAACTGTATTTTGCTTAGGTCTGTGGTTGCATCCTGTGCTAGGTTGGTACAGTTTAGGGTTTATAGGCCTCACAGAAGAAGTGGGATTTTGAGAGACTAAAGGAATGGAGAGATTTAGAAATTGCTCTCCTACATCAGACCCAAGGTCATCTAACCCTGTAGTCCAGCTCCCACAGGGCCAGCATATCAGAAGGGTCAGAAACCATATAGGAGATCATTATGTAATAGCCTGCTCATAGTATATTTGTCTGTAACACTTATTGATTAAAAGGGGAAGTTATGCCCTTGGAAGTCTCGGGCCACAAAGAATGGCAGGCTTTGGAAAATACACCACTCAATAAGACAGGCCGTAGCTTTACTTAAAAGCAACTTTTCCTAGAGACAGACGTATACAATATTTTAGGTAAACAATACTAGTACAGGTTGTACCTCCCTTAACCTGGGACTTCTGGGTCTGGCAACATCTGTGGTCCGGCACTGACCACGGATGTTCCTGGACCATAGAACCCAGGAACAGGGAGGTCTGGCAGGAGGGCAGAAGTGCCGTAGGAGGCACCGGTGACTCAGCGGGGAGCCCTAGTGTGTGTGTGTGTGTGTGTGTGAGTGAGGGGGATGGGCAGCACAGCGGGGTGTTCTGGCCCCAGTGTTGGTCAGGAAGCTCCAGCCCCAGATGTATAGCCAGCGGCAGCTGTAAAGCTCTGCCTTGGCTGTGAAGCTCTGGCCATGGTGCTCCAGCCGCAGTAGCAGTGGGGTGGGTGGCATCTAGAGAGCCCCAAGGGGCTGGGGCAGCAGCAGGGACAGGATGGAGCCCTACCCTAGTGGCAGCCTGAATCAGGAGAGGAGGGACCACCCCTGGTCTGGCAAATCCCTTCATTTGGGACCTGTCAGGTCCTGAGGGTGCCGGACCAGTGAGGTCCAACCTGTAGCAAATTTTTCTGATGGATATGAACAAACTAGGAAATGAAAGTCTCCCATTCAAATCCTCATTCCAAGAGCTTCCCCCCATGGTTTGTAGTCTTCTTCCATTCCTAGTGCTCCTTGGCTAACTTAAATCTTATTGACTTTCAATCATCAGAGCTAATAAGGCTACTGTGGAGACTCTGAAGAACTATTCAAATTGACTTCTCCTCTCTCCCTCCCCCCCCCCCCCCCCCCAGCCACACAGAACCGTAAAAGAAATCAGCAGAGGAAGTTACCCCCAGAGAGATCATTTCAGAACACCACAAAAACAATCTCTGCATTGCAAAAGAATCCTCGATTGATTGTCTCATCCCGTTAAGCAGGCATTACACAGTAAAAATAAGGCACATGAAAGGAATTGCAGTCGAATTACTTAGAAGGGCACTGCCAAGAGTATTAGACCAAAAAGAATTGACCTACCATCGCTGGGAGCCCATCGGGAGGGGCTAAACTGCAACTATGTACCTGTTTTTGCAATCAAGTCACACTCCGCCTGACAATGTAATAAGGAAGCTATTTGCAACTGTCTGCAAGACTAACATTCAACAAAATATTGTGCTTTCTGTCATACCTTAGAAAGCGTCCAGCCTTTAGACCCACCCTTTCATGGGCATGCCTAACAAAAAATAATGCAGAATGAGTATGGTTGCACAGCACAGAGGGCAGGTGTGAGCAGGCTCTGGCAGTCCAGAGAGATGGAGGTTGTAGTCACCTGAAATACTGATACCATATGGACCGATGGGCATCATCTTTCCAATTCTGGAACAGGGGCACCTAACATCCCCTCCTATTCATATAGCCCAGGCTGATAATAGTGGCCACAGAATGTTAGCATTGACCCTATCCCCTAAGGGTCTCGTTCATCACCTATGAACTTGCACAGGAATTGGATCACTCTCTAAGGGCTTGTCTATGCTTAAAACATTACAGCAGCATAGCTGTACCACTGTCACACTTCAGTGTAGACACCACCTGTGCCAATGCCAGCCCACCTCCACAAGATGCAGTAGCTAGGTCAATGGAAGAGTTCTTCTAATGATCTAACACTGCACAGGAACATAGGTGGCTCAACTATGCTACTCACAGGTGTGGACTTTTCACTCTCAAGTGATGTAATTATGCCAGCCTAAGTGTTCTAGTGTAAACAGGGCTGGAGCCACCAGGAAGAGAAAACAATTCTGTATCGATCATTCAGAATTTGGTCCATTCCTGCGTAACTATGAAGGTTTGATGGCCCAAGAGCCCAACATCGGAACAGACTTCATCAACCCATTTAATGGGGGTCTGCCTGTGGGCTCTCCCCTCTCCTTGGTTGGTGGAAATTTATCCTGAAGAGACAAGGATCCCCTTTCAAAAATTAGTTTTAGAAGCCAATCCGTTACACTAGAAAGAGGTCAGCATTTGGACTAGTCTATTCAGTAATACGGGTCTTGGTTTTATCTTAAGGTCTTTGAAGAGGCTTTGTACTAGTTTCACTTAGTTCTAACTGGAACAGAAGTTTGCAACAAGATCTCTTGCTTTATATGTTCAGTTTATATCTTGGAAGTAGTGTCTGTGTTAGAAATTATTTATAAACCACCACAAACAGACTCTGCACATTGTATGCCTAGCTATAAAGTTAAATAAATGAAAGCCCATGTAGAGTTCAGCTCTAAATGTAAATTTGGATGTGGAATGAATGGGTAACAGTTTCCCTGACCTGCAAATATTCAGGGTTTTAAAGTTTGTTCATGTCTCAAATCAGGCCACAGTTAGAATTTTTGTGAAACAAATTTTTTTTCCCAAAAATGTCCCATATCCATTATTGATAGCTTGTATAGACAATTGCTTACCCACAATTTGGTTCATTTTGAAATACACCCAGGAGGACCAATAACCAGGGCTCGACAAACATCTGGCGCATGCGCGGTGCGGGGCTGGCGAGTAGCTCTGGCCACAGTTTATCAAGCCCTGCCAATAACCATTGTCAGCCATAAATATGATAATAGTAACAGTACAGAACAAGGTTCCATATAGCTTCCCAGAAACTGGTACTGGCTTATGCAGCAATGTTACATTCAACTTAAGCAGGTGTGCTCCCCCAGAAAAAAAGAGTCACACCTCCCAAAAAAAAAAAAAAAAAAATTCTTTTATCCCCAATCTGGTGTATCTGAAATTAGACCTAACCAATGACAATGTCCATCTTGTTTTTAGGGTCCCATGGTGTACCCCTTATCTCTTTCTTCTGAAGACATGCACTTTAAGGCCCCAGAGGATATTAGGAACTTGCAGGGAGGGAACGCCTCCATTCCCCCTCGCTTGGGCCAAAACTTTGAAAGGTCTCAATTCTGCCTTCTTCCTGTTCTACTCCTCTCATGGTACTGCTCTGCTACCTACATATGCACCAGCAGCAGACTCAATTTTCTACACTCTGGGTCCTAGTGGCACCCCCCACACAGTCTGGCACCTGAGGCGGCTGCCTCAGTTTGCCTCATGGTAAGGCCAGCTCTGGGAACTTGCTAGGCTTTCACTAGAGTAAAACAATCATATGTCAGGTCCTCTTCTTTTGCCACATTCCAGTGCAGGTCTGTGAGCATAAATCCCTTTCTGTTGTTATGATAAACATTCATCAACATGATAGTGACAGCTTCCCTATTCATTCAAACCAAACCTTTCTTCAAGTGAATGCAAGAGATTGTGGGATATTTAAAGTAAATAAGGTTTGCCTCCGTCTTCATGGACAAGGTCAGCTCCCAGACAAATGCGCTAGGCAACACAGTATGGGAAGGAGGTGGACAGCGCTTGATGGGAAAAGAACAAGTTAGGAACTATTTAGAAAAGCTAAACATACAGAAATCCACGGGCCCGGATTTAATGCCTCCGAGGGTACTGAGGGAGTTGGCAGGTATCATTGCAGAACCTTTCGCCGTTATCTTTGAAAACTTGTGGAGATTGGGAGCGATCCCAGAAAATTGGAAAAAGGCAAATGTAGTGCTCATCTTTTAAAAAAGGGAAGAAGGACAATACAAGGAACTACAGGCCGGTCAGCCTTACCTCAATCCCTGGAAAAATCATGGAAGGGATCCTCAAGGAATCCATTTTGAAGCAGTTGGAAGAGGGGAAAGTGATCAGGAATAGTCAACATGGATTTATGAAGGGCAAGTCGTGTCTGACCAATCTGATTAGCTTCTGTGATGAGGTAACTGGCTCTGTGGAAGTCAGTGGATGTGATATACCTTGACTTTAGCAGAGCTTTGGATATGGTCTCCCACAATATTCTTGCCAGCAAGTTAAGGGCGTATGGATTGGATAAATGGACTGTAAGATGGATAGAAAGCAGCTAAGAATGTTGGGCCCAACGGGTAGTGATCAACAGCTTGATGTCAGGTTGGCAGTCGGTTTCTAGCAGAGTGCCCCAAAGATCTGTTCTAGGACCGGTTTTGTTCAACATCTTTATTAATGACCTGGATGAGGAGATGGATTGCACTCTCAGCAAGTTTGCAGATGACACTAAGCTAGAGGGAGAGGTAGATACGCTGGAGGGCAGTGATAGGGTCCAGAGTGACCTAGACAGATTAGAGGACTGGGCCAAAAGAAATCTGATGAGGTTCAACAAGGACAAGTTTAGAGTCCTGCACTTGGGACAGAAGAATCCCAAGCATTGTTACAGGCTGGGGACCGACTGGCTAAGTAGCAGTTCTGCAGAAAAGGACCTGGGGATTACAGTGGATGAAAACCTGGATATGAGTCAACAGTGTGCCCTTGTAGCCAAAAGGCTAAATGGCATATTGGGGTGCATTAGGAGGAGCATTGCCAGCAGATCTAGAGAAGCGATTATTCCCCTTTATTCGGCTCTGGTGAGGCCACATCTAGAATAGTGTCCAGTTCTGGGCTCCCCAGTATGGAAAGGATATGGACGCATTGGAGAGGGTCCAGGGGAGGGTGATCAAAATTATTAGGGGGCTGGAGCACATGACCTATGAGGAGAGACTGAAGGATTTGGGTTTGTTTAGTCTGCAGAAGAGAAGAGTGAGGGGGGATCTGATAGCAGCCTTCAACTTCCTGAAGGGAGGTTCCAAAGAGGATGGAGAAAGGCTGTTCACAGTAGAGACAGATGGCAGAGAAAGGAGTAATGGTCTCAAGTTACAGTGGGAGAAGTCTAGGTTGGATATTAGGAAAAACTATTTTACTAGGTGGGTGGTGAAGCACTGGAATGGGTTGCCTAGGGAGGTGATGGACTCTCCGTCCCTAGATGTTTTAAGTCTCGGCTTGACAAAGCCCTGGCTGGGTTGATTTAGTTGGGATTGGTCCTGCCTTGGGCAGGAGGCTGGACTTGATGACCTCCTGAGGTCTCTTGCAGCTCTATGATTCTATAAGGTTTATATATACTCTAAATTATATATAGTCTAAATTGGCCTATGATTTTTATATGTGCTGTAATATTTTTGTGCTTAAGATATATAAATTGTAGACAATACGTATCATTCAAATATAATGGCCAGCATATCGGTAGTCATTTTATTTTTGTAGTGATAAATTAAGTCATAAAACAAACTCACTGTGAACCCAAATAGGAAATTCATCAGATATCTTCAAAGATTTTGAAAAGTGTGACTGTCCCATTTTTGACAGTTAAAAAAAATTTTTTTATCAGCCCTTTCCTGTAAACAGTATTCGTTTCAGTGAATCAGTGTTTTCCAACAAATACTATTTTAAACACACTTTCAGCCAGCTCTACAGACTTGACGGTCAAAGCTAGTATTCCTTCTGAAGGGGCAAGCCAAGTGCAGCGTACGCTCGCCCCAGAACACTCAGGTTTGGTCTACACTACACAACTCCAGCTATGTAAATTATGTAGCTGAAGATGACATATCTTAAATACCAGTCCACACAGAAGGAGGTCGACAGGAGCAAATGCTCCTGTTCGCTTTCCTTGCTCCTCGCAAGGAGGAGGAGTACTGGTAATGATGGGGCGCCTTTTGGAGTTCAATCTAGCAGGACTAAATTGCGGCCTGGAAGATCGACTGTGACAGCGTCGATCTTCCCTGTAGCAAAGATGTGCCCGTAGAGGGCACAGGAGGAAGGTTCCTTGGTCCCTCCCCCAATAGAAGATTAATAATGCTGGAATAGGCCCAGGTTATGGCTAGAGTCACTGAAAGCGGGTTGTGTGTTTGACCATAAAAAAGTTCAATATTGAAGTTTAGTGGTTTTGAATATTTTCCCTCTAGCACATTTGTGTGTCATGATCCAACCCTAGACTGTTCCTTAATTTATGGAGTTAGTCTATTCATATAGTTTTGAATTCAAATTACAGTCCCTAAAAGTTGCTCGTTATTTTCTTTTAATAACTTATTGTATCTGCTAAATCTCTATTGTGCAACTAAATTATATGAAAAATATTCCTGTGCCAGGGACTATCTTCATTTGTGTGCTATTGTACTATGCTAAAGGTCAGGTCTGGGTAATTTTAAGCCATTCTGTTTTGATGTATATGGATACAGGTCTGAATTATCCCATGTCATTACACTCTAAAACAGCATTGTTCTCTCTGACTCACCCTTTCTGCTCTTCCATCTGGCTCGTTTCAATTTCCCTGCCATTTCGTCAAAACCTGAGAAAGCAGACACAACAGTGGAAATGAGCCAAATTTATTTTTAAAAACATTCATTTGGTGCAACATTTGCATAGAGAAAGTGAAACACTTTCATGACTTGCCATAAGAAATTTCACAGAATTAAAGGAAAAGCATTTTATCTAGTGAGGCTTTAAACCTCTATGTTCTAGAGCAGAGATGGGCAGTAACACAATGGTGATTCACTAGGATTAGACCTGCACAGCTGCAAGTACAAGCAATAGCAGCTTTCATTGGCTGTGAATTACCGTTCCCGGCCAATAGGAGGGGTGGGAAGCAGTGAGTTGATCTGCATCGCTTCCTGCCACTGACCAGAATAGTGATCTGCAACCATTGGGAGCTGCAGTCACTGGTACCTGCAGCCATGTAGGTAACATAGCAGCGAGGCTCCCCCTAGAAGCTAACCCTGGCAGACCAGATCTTGCCCATGGGCTGGTATTTGCCCACCCCTGCTTTAGAGATTCAGATTGTAGAGAAAGAAAAACTAATAGGGTATGTCTAAACTACATCCCTCTTTCAAAAGAGGGATGTAAATTAGACAGATCGAAATTTCAAATCCTGGCTTCATTTGCATTTTCTGCACTTCATTTGCATAATGGCAGCCGCACTGTCTTTTTAAAAAAGGGCTTTTCAAAAGTAAAACCGCCATCTAGATGGGGTCTGAAAACCCTTTTTCGAAAGATCCCGTACTCTGCCATTATGCAAATGAAGCATGGGAAATTCAAATCCTGGCTTCATTTGCAATTTCGATCTAATTTACATTTACATCCCTCTTTTGAAAGAAGGATGTAGTTTAGACATACCCAGAGTGAAAATAACTGTGTTTTTATGGAATGGTGCATCTTAAGGTTGTGTTGCTAAGCAGGTGCACGTAAAGAATGTTAAGACTTCTTTTATCTTTTCAGTGGAATCATATTCCTATATTACCCTTTTCCAGTTGTGCCTGGTCTTTCAGTAGAATTCTATACCATGAGGAATCTAATGTAAATAACTACAGGAGTCTCCATGAAAATGTCAACATTTATCCAGTCACAACATGGTTGCCACATTTCTCTAGGTTTACAACAGCAATAACTACAATTTATTGGAGACCACGGTTGGTGACAGAAATTATTGGTGAACTTAGTATCAGTTTCTAGATTACATTTTAATTAGTTCCTGTTCACACGCTTTTCTATTTACTTTTCCAGAAATATTTGTATGCACAGTTTTTTATTGTTTTGTTTTAACATATGTGGGGGAATATGCTTAACACCAACATCTGTACTGGCGCCCATGTGCAAATTTTCATCCTGGACCACATTTGCTCCCTATTCATCATAGGAGTGGTCTTCCTTCCTGGTTTATAAAGTTTCAACTATCCAGTCAGGGACCAGAAACAATGTCATATGGCACTCAGAGTAACCATCACAAGTCATGAGTAATGAATGTCTAACACTGAGAAGTATATAATATTCAAATAGTTATGAATACTAGGAAAAAAAAACCATAGCCGGTGTGGCTCAAGATAACTTTTTTAAAGTTCAGGAGAATTACCTTTATTTACAGCAGCTAACGATCTGACCCAACCTAGAGACCAACACAAATTATGTTCAGAAATAATTCACAAGTGAATCAAAGGAGCAAGAACTCTTATATCTTGTAAATCACTCACTTGGAATAGTTCATCAAGCTATAAGATACCAGTGTGCAAATGTGCAGAGAGAAAAAAGCAAAAATAGTAAGTATTCAGAGAGGCTTATTTTATGTACATGGTACTGATTCAGACTTACAGTGTTCAGAACATTAAGACTCACATTTGTGAAGATATGTAGATGTTGCTGCACTCAGCATTGCATTGCCTAAATGAGTTAGGAGCCTTAATATGTTTCAAAGAGGAGTTGGGCCCTCTGGAACCAAAATCCTAATAGCCTAAAATCACTTTTGAAAATGAGACCAAGGCTTCTAACTCATTTAGGCATTACAGCACTGAAGACAGCAACACCTAAATACTTTTACAAATCTGGGGCTAGAGGCACAACTATAACTCATTAAAGCTAACAAAAGTGCTGCCATTGACTTCAGGGAATGCATCATCAGACGCTCAAGCATCATATACGTCCCAGTACAATAAGAACACTGGAGTACATGCTTAGCATTAAACACCTGCTTACATCTCATTGATATCAATGGGACGTAAGCTGGTGATTAACACTAAGCATGGAATTAAATGTTCTGCTGAATAGGGAAAAAGTTTAAGCACGGGACTTCAGTGTTTTGCTACATCAAGGCCATAACCAGGGCTGAGGACAAGAGAATATTACATAGTCTCATAATGAGAATAAACATCTGGAGCTTTACTTATTATAACTCATCCCCCCAAGCAAAACCAAGGAACAAAAACATTCTTACTCCCTCACGTGCTCATGAATGTGCCAGTCTTACTATATAATTTTAGAAATGCGTGTGTCTGAGAATCCATTTGTGCAAGAACTCCTCCTAAACAGTAAGAGCTAGGACAACCAAATTTGGTGTGCAGCTTTCTCTTATCATAATTTAAAGCAAGGTCAGGGTTTGGTTGTGCCTGAACAATGGGATGTGCCTGGAATTTGATTGTTTCTCATCAAATGGAAAGAAAGGGATCTGGCAGAAAGGACAGTTATACTGCAGAATGACCACAGAGGGGCAGCAGAGATGGGGACCGGAACAGCTGTAACCCCACTGGGCCAGCAGGGGGTGGAGAAGGGAATAGCTATCTACTACATATTTGAGAAAGTTTATCCATTTGTTGCCTGTATTCTGTCCCCCAGTCGGGGGATATGCACCCCTCCCCGGCTATGCCTGCTGGGAGCTGCAAAAGCCATGAGCAGGTACTTCTCATCTGGCCCCAAGCTGCTGCAGTGAGGGCTGAGGTTGTCCTCCCTCCCTGAGGCAACCTGTCTACTGAACTCCTCCTCCCTATACCTGTGATGAGGGATTTCATGATTTAAATGATTAAAAACAAAACATATTTGAGTTAATGCAGGGTAGATCGTCTAGTACTTCTCTAAAGAAGAAGTTGCCTCCTCTACTCTTCCAGTTCCCACCACCACGTGCTATTGAAAAATTGCACAGGGAGTTACAGGAAAGTAACAATAAAAAGTTGGCTCACACCAGAATTTGCCACATTTATTTTGGTCTATCTGATGAGAGCTAAGGTGAGGCCTCTATTACTCAAAGTTCTTCTATGGCCTTTTCCCCCTCCCCAAGAGCAGGGTGTTTTGTCAGACTTGACAGTGAGATTCCAGAAAGGAGGACAGGAGAGGGATACTTCTGAACACAAAACTATAAGGCACATTTCCCGGCTATATAAAGACCTTACCTCACATCCCCTCTCTCAGACTATTGGGGAGTTAAAATGGGATCACTCATCAACATCAACTGTGGAAGATGTGTGGGAACCACTAGGAATCTTGATATTTATAAAACAACCTGGGCCCAAATTCAGAAAACATTTTACTGATCAGTATAGCCAAATATATACATCTGAATGGGAAATGTTTCTCTCCTATTTCCCTGCATGACATATTTGATATTTTGAAAAAATGTTCCCATCTTGACTCAGGACCAAAAAAAAGGATAGAATTCTCATATATTTTCATGAATCAACAACTCCCAGAAAGTTTACAGTTTTGAGAAGTCAGAATGTATTTTTTTTTAAATATTGAAATAAGTTTTATTTTGATTTTGGCAATTTTTCTTTACTCTTAGTTTAAGTTTCAAAATAAGAAATTGTGTTGGACTAGAAACAGATGGTTTTTTATTCTGCAAGTGTCAATGCAGGTTTAGAAAATTATAATTTTTTTATTTAAAAAAAAGTGGTTGAAAAACATCATTGATGAAAAAAATTCTCACTTGCTCTAATTGCTGATCTTCTCCTTGCACTTGAAACATTCTTGACTAGATCTAGCAACAAAATGACAGTGGAGACACATGGTCTAGGAGCTATTTTATGCAGTCTCCTATATGGCTGTTCTAGAAATTTCATAAGCACTCAACATGTTTTTACTCTACCTGGCTTTTTGTTCAAGATTTCCCAGGTCTTTCTGGCTCTGGTTCCCAGAAGCAGAGTAGGATGTATTTAATTCTGTATATAGCAGAGAAATTAAACCTCTAATTAGTCCAGGTGTAACAAAGATTAATTCCATGGGAGACCTAGATAAATCTGTTTTAGTTTCACAAATTTGGAAATTAATTAGAGCTTTAGCATTTCATTAAGCAAGAAATATGAGCATAGGGAGATTAAAGGTACTTTAATAGTACATCAACGAAGGCCTCCTATATGAACATCAGCAATGGCTTTAAACCCTGTAAGTGTCCATAATTAAAGATAAGGCTGTGGAGAAACATACTAATAGAGCACAATGGGGAAAGAGCCATAAGCTCACTTATCAAGTTATGACACACAACCTTCTCTGAGACTACACCTGGTCTGAATAAAGGAATCAAATTCATTTGTTTGGGAAGTGTGTGCATCTGGAAAGGAAGCTGATAAGATAAGGAGAGCTGGACAATAAATGTTCTTTTTAACTGTTAGTTGATACTGGGGACTGTTGTAGATCATGCAGTAGCAGGGAAACACAGATTTGGAAGGGTCAGGCAGACAAATATCCAGAAGTTGAGATACCTTCATGAATTTTTCCCACTTGGCTCAGAAGTCTCATGAGAACAGCTAGTCCCATACTATTATCAATGCAGATAGCCCTAAGATTTGTGAAAGACGAGACATTAAATATTCATACAAAACAGGGAATCAAAATGAATTTTGATTTGTCAGACTAACCAGATGCAACATTCCAGATAGCATGGAGATTGGGGGGCCTGAGTGGGGAAGGAATACAATGAAACTAGACTCTTCTCCATGTGTTCAGTATTTCTGCTCACATTCTGAAGAAAGCTTTATCAGACAGAATCCACTTGAAGTCAACGGGTTAGGCCCAAAGGCAGGAAGTGCAGAAGCACATGGACATTAAAGAAACTATACGCCAACATTTGAGATTCAGAACATATGTTTGAGCTTTGCTTAAGTGCTCACAGAAGTTCTCCATTTAATAGAAAGAGGTTCAACCAACCCAGCATTGAAATTTATGAGTAGCTATTGAAAAGGATAGAAGGAAACACTGCCCCGCCAATGTTTTCTTGGCAATGGCTATTTGCCAGCTTTACTGTGAAAGGTCATCTTGAGGAGAGCCACAAGAGACACATGAACAATTAACAACTCTAAAAAGATGAGACTGTCCCTTGTCAATATAGAGGATTCAGCTTTTGTCTCACCGGGGCAGGAAGAAGAATTTAATTCTCATTTGAGTGTGATATCCACTGCAAAAGTATCTTTCAATATAATGGTGTTTAGAGATGTATTCTTAATGCTCACTTTCATGACCATTCATATGGGCCCTGACATCCTTAAAGGCAACACATCTGGGTCAACTGTTTAAAAGCTCTCAGCATTGGTCTAAGTCAGCAATGGCCAATGGGAGTGGCGTGGACACTTCTCCACACTCCCATTGGCCACGAACCGCAACCTGTAGCCAACTAAAGTTGCAATTGCCTGATACCTGCACAGGTAAATATAGAGGTGGGGGCCCACCAGGGATTAATCATGGCCAGGGCTTGACAAACCGTGGCAAAATCTACTTGCCAGCCCCGCACTGCACATGCGCCAGATCCGCATTGCACATGCGTGAGCCGCCAGTGAACAGGGCAACCGGCGAAATCTACTCACCATGGGTGAGTAGATTCACTGATTTGTCAAGCCCTGATCATGGCAGACCAGATCCAGCCCACTAGGTCTAAGTGGTCCTAATTACACCTCATCAAGAATTTTTCAGTGAAACTTTTTTTTTTAAACCAGGGAAAACATTTATTGAAACCTACATTTTTTGCAGGAACATCTTTTTAGACAAACTTTTGTGCAACATGTTTGAGTTCCAGGATGGAACTTCTGGTCAAAATGAATGAGACAGAGCAAGCATGATGCACCTCACAATAGACAACAAATGTAACAGCTAGAACACCCACATGGAATGTAAGAGACCCAGCTTCAAATCACTGCTGAGCCTGATTGAGAGGTTCAAATCCCTCTGCCCAATTACAAGTTTGACCCAAATCCTTAGCATCCCATATGAAGGTCTTAGTCACCAGTCTGTTGATATTCTTGTTCCTCATGAAGAGGCCTTATTTTCCTCATCAGGCAGAATTGGGAGAGGAGGGGAATTAAATCTCAAAATCTTTTATGACATGGGAGAACCATTTCCCACCCAGCTCCACTTCAGATGTAGTTAAATTTTTAAGTGAAAGCAGAGTTAGGCCAATATTCTTTTTGGAATACACTTTTGAAATCCACCACCCATAACCAATTATTTCAAATGCTATAATCTCTGGGACCAATCCAAAGGTGACCAAAATCATTGACCTGAGGGAGGTTGAATAAAACTCTAAATCTAAAGAAATTCAATATAGTAAGACAGACATACACTTCCCCCACCCCCAATAGGATCCAAACTATGGAGATGTGATGGCCACCAGTTTGGTCGACACCAAGAATTGGATTATGGACCTCCAGAGCCAAACAGATTCTAGAGTCTTTCTAGTTTGAGCTAAAGAGTTCAGGGACAAGTTCTGTAACTGGGGACTATAGCGGATCAGGCACCAAAGGGGACACACACTACCACACATTGTGGATTTTGAAAAAATATGTACAAATTCTGTGCTTGCTGGTCTTCTGACCTTTGGACGTGTTGTCTAAATCAATAAGCCATGACTGCAGGATTAGGCTAAAATCATCTGGCTTCACACAAGTGGACTGATGTAAAGCAGTGCCTAGCTACGGTCCCCTTTTGCAGTACCACATGCATGACACCCAAGTTCTAGAAACGACATTCAACTCCTTCTCTTCCTTTCCAGCAAGTTTTCTGGAACTGATCGGGCATTGCTAGATGCTGGAAGTAAGGGACGGATCTGCTGTAGCCATGTTACTTTTATAAAAGGGAGCTAGCAAATTCCTCCACTAAACATCAAGCATAATAAGTTAGTAGACAAAAATATCTTTGAATATGAAGAACTTACAAAGTGCTTTACTTCTTCACAGCACTACACAAGTATAAGATCCCTCTCTCCACTAAGCAAAACACACAAGGGATGGCAGCCCCTTTACCACCAGCCTTCCCCAAACAATCAGCTACTGTGCTCTGAGGAAGGTTGTATGATGTTCTCCAGCCAACTAGCTCATATGCCACAGCAAAGAGTGCGCACAAAACACATATGCATTCTGCTTCATTACAAAGCAGTAGTCAATGAAGCCCACAACCCTTCCTGGATGAAATCCTATTTTGGCAAGATTCCTGGGGCAGAGTATTTATCCACCAGTGCGCTTGCTTCCTTCCTCCCCCTTGCCCCTTGTTAGGCACCAGGCAAGGCACGGTCTACCCTCCCTAATTTATTTCTTATAAATGTATTGCCATCTTCATGGGACTCATGGCAAACGATGGGTGAACTCTCCACTATAAAATTAGTGATTATCAGTCAGACTTACTGATTTGGGGTAATGTTTCACACTACAATAGCACAATATGGCACTATGATTCAGAAGTGTTTTTTTTTTTCTTCCAGATGTTGTCAGGTGAATTTTATAAAAGAAAAATTGATCCTGTGCAGATATACACATCATATTTCAATGCAACATGATGCAAGAATGAGAATAAAATTATTCACAATTAGGGTTGCCAGATGGTTGAAACAAAAATACCGAACACCCGCCCCCCCAAAAAAACACCGGGAAAAAAACCTGTTGAAAGGGAAAAAAAAGGGGGGGGGGCAAAATTGTTGAGCAAAAGACTCCAAGGACTTAAGCCAAAAAAAAAAATAAAATAAAATAAAACAGAATTAAAACAGCATGTCCCCTTTAAGAGTGAGTGCAGGGATAGGAACAGGGGAGCGGTTGAGCACTAAGACCCAGGGGAGTCATTGCTTCCCCTAGGTCTTTTGGCCGGCAGCCATTTTGTGCCGGCAGCCTTGTGGAACCAGGTAAGCATGGGGTGTTGGGAGCCGGGGGAAGGTTCGGGAGGCGGGAGGCCAGGCGCTGAGTGTTTGTAGGGTTGCCAGGTGCCAGGCATTTTCGCCTCCTGGCCGGGGGGGGGAAAAAAACAAAAAACCAAAAACAGAAAATACCGGACATTTTAGGTGTCCTGTATTTTCTGAATTTTTTTTTACCGGACAGGAGGCGAAAATACCGAACCTTCCGGGTGAATACCGGACACCTGGCAACCCAATACAATTGTGATAGCAAGCGATACTGTGATAGAATAATCCAGAACCCAGAATTTTTAATTCATCGCAGTTAGTCAAGCTCTCTTACATAAAAGCTGTCTTCACTATTTTAGGAGCTTGCCATTAAATGAAATTTTCCTCAAGTATCAATGACAATTAAATGTGTAAAATGCTCTCTCCCAGTCAGAAAGCAGAGTATAGCAACAATAGAGTTTTATATCTAGCAGCCGCCTTCTCACTAAGGCTGACACGGCTTAGTTGATTAATCTTTTCCATTTTGCAAGGAACCTGGCTCCACTGAAGTCCATGAGATTTTTGCAACGATAGAAGTAAGCACAGGTACAAAGCCTGAGGCAGCTGGGGTCCTGAGAAAGGTGGGGCTGCTCTGGGCCCCCAGAAGCGGTGAAGCCTCAGACAAAGAGCAGGGCTGGGGAACAGACTACCCCCAGCCAGCCCTTCATAGGCAGTCGTGCCACCAGGCCTTCCCTGGTGCGCCTGTGGCCACTGGAGAGGCCCAGGGCTCCTCCAATGAGACTTTAGAGTCCAGGGCCTTTAAAAAAAAATAAAAAGGTCACCGGGCCCTGTGCCAGCTGCTCCTTTTGCTCACCCCACTGTCGGCAGCACCGGTGGACAGTGCCAGCAGGGCTGCCACCAAGGTGGAGGGGGAGCAGAAGGGGCAGCACTTTAATACTTGACGCGTATGGGCCGGTACTGGTGGCTGCTTCTTGCCAGTATTCCATGCCAGCTCACGTTCACCTCTGGAAGTTTGCTTTTGGCTTCAAGAGGAGCCGGATTAGGACCAATTGATTTTCCTGCTTATTTAATTATGAAGCTATACAGTTCATTTTCTTGGTTATGGCAGAAACACAGGTGCATAACACATCAAACCATCATAATTTGCCTGGAATTCCTTCCCTGGAAAAGTAGAATTCTATGTACAATTTCCCATTCCTTAGGAATTTTATTTGAACAAAAAGGAGGCAATTCAAATTATACTTCAACTCTAGATCTACACAGAGGGGAGTCTTCATACATGGATCTCTCTGTTGAAGAGGGAAAGTAGTGCCCTTCCCACTCCCCATTTCCTCAGACACAATGGGGGGCATACACAGGATCTGTGTATCCCATGGGCGATCACTTTCCTCAGACCCACAAGGCATCAGCAGAACGCATCCATCTATGGACACTACGTGGCCCCTGGCACCATAGTATCCAAGTACTTTGCAGTTTTAAGGTATGTGCCTCCACCATGTAACTATGAGGTAGGAAAATGCCTCCCTATGCCTCAGTTTCCCCATCTGTAAAATGACCCAGACCTCCTTTTATAGCACTTTTCCTCATCGCTATCATGAGCCACATCCCAGATTTACAGGCAGAACGGAGGTGCCACATGAGTTTCCAAGCTTGCACAGAAGTCTGTGGCAGAGTCGGGAGTGGAGCTCCATTGTTAGGGCTAGTGCCCTAACCACTCCATCTTCCCTCTCCCACCTTATTTTCTTGCTTTGAATCCCCTCCACACTGGGGCACCAACCTGGGGGACACTAGGGGTAGCAAAGAGGGAGAGAAACCCTGAACTCAGAACCCCATTGGAGTTGGTGTGGGACCTGAGAAGGCACACCAATTCTAGGGTTGGAGTCTCCTGTTCATCCTTCCAGGACGGGGTGGAGGGAAGGCAATGCAGGAAAAAAAAAAAAAAAAATGTAGGAAGTCTTCACAAGCAGATGCTCATGTAACAACTACATCTTTCTTCCTCCCAGTGTCCTTCTGCAGTATTTGTTAATGAGTGGGGGAAGAGATATCGCTGCATGTATCATAAAATATTATCACTGTCACTCGTTTACATTCCCAGTTAGAGGCAAAGGGAACGCTCAGGCCTTTGTGGAATCCAGGGCTAGGACCTTCGTGCTGATAAACCATACAGTGAATTTAGACTCCAGTCTGAACGTATGTATAGTTTACCTCACACAAGCTGCCCAATGGAAACCAATAGAATGCTACTTACCCCGGCGCATGACTGAAGTTAGGTGTCTTTCCATAATGGAAACATCACTGGTGCACTAGCTGCTAGTAGTGCTGGCCATCCTTGAATTTAGTTCTGCCACACTTATGCTCACCCCTCCCGTAGTATCTTCCCCCACCCCCATTCCTGCCTGCCCTGCAGCTTCTCACTCCAGACTCTTCTTTGTGGATTGGTCCTCTGGCCAGGTCACCAAGGTCCTCCCCTTCCAGGGAATTTGGCTGATGTTTCCAACAGTCTTGCTGCTTCCCAGTGGCTGGCAGGAGAACCAACCAAGTGACCCTATAACAAGCATTCAGGGTCTCTGTGCAATCTAGGAGGGGTGACAGCTTTTGTGGACCCCCATGCAAGGTGTGTGTGTGGGGGGGTCTAATTCTGTGCCCCCAACAGGGGCAGAGCCAGGGGCAGCCAGCCCTCAGCACTGCCCAGACCACGCGCAATGGGTTCCCCCAGCTCACAGTGCTTCAGGGAGCAGTGCTCTGGCAGAAATCAAAAGGACTTGGGCCTCCCATCACCATCGTTGCTGCTACAGCATTGCTGGGCTCCAGGGCAACTGCCCCAATTGTCTTCCCCCTCCCAGCCGAGGTCCACAGGCCTGGGACCATCCCACCACTTGCTGTGGTTTCCTTTGATTTTTTTCCCCATCTGGCTTCCACCACTTTCTGGGTTTGCAACCTACCAACGCCCTCCATGCAGAGTGTGGCTGCAGCCTACTTCCCTGCAGCCTCTAAACTCAGATACTCCCTTCCCAGGGACTGGCCGTTCTTTCCCAGCTGCTGCCTGCTAACCGGCTTTCTGCAAGCCCCACTTGCTCAAGTGCAATTGATCCTGGCCTAATCAATCAGTTCTCAACTGTCTGACTCCTCCTCCAGGTGCAGTTTACTGGATTAGGTGGCCAGACTGGTCACCCTCACCCCTTCCAGCCCCGTGTGGGGTGGACATCACAGGGACATTTTCTGGTTCTTCACTTTGGCTATGTCTATACTGCTGGGGGGAGGGGGGGGGGGGGTTCGGCAAAAGATATGCAAATCATGCTCTCATTTGCATATCTTCTGCCAATCCTTTTTGCGGAAGAAGTTTTGCCATTAAAAAGCCCCGTGTAGATGGGACCATTTGTCAGGGAAAAAACCCCTTTTTCACAAGATCCCTTATTCCTCAAAAAATAAGGGTGTTTTTTTCCGACAAATAGCCCCATCTACATGAGCTTTTCAGCAGCAAAACCTCTTCCGTGAAAAGGATCGACAGAAGATATGCAAATGAGTGCAATTTGCATATCTTGTGCCAGAAAAAAACCGGCAGTGTAGACATAGCCTTTGTGTCCCTGTTTATAACTGTAGTTAAAAATTATTTTGGAGCCTGGCCTTACTCGTTTGGAAACAAATAGAAAGACTCCTATGGACTTCAGTGGAGGTTGGATCAGATTCTTAATTGAAGACAACTTAAAGAAAATATAATGCTTACTGTCAGAAGAAAACCATGAGAGACCTAGGAAACACAGCAAAATTATATGCATCAAAAGAATACTTTTCCTCTTTCATTCCAAGGAAAAGTACTTGAAATGGTGCATGTGATAAGTTTAGTTTATATCCCATTTTGATCCCAAAACACTTTACTCGGCTAAATACAATTACTGAGCTAAATAAGTAATGGTAGAAGGAGAAATTGAGAAGAATAGGCTAGGGAGTAGAGAAACACATGTCAAATTGAATGCAATTTTTCTGTACATTTTACTCTAATTTTATATTGTGAGTAATTTTTTTTCTTGCAATAAGACTGAAATTTACGTTCTGAAATAAAATAGAGTGGTTAAATTCAGGACATAAAGGCCAAGGCATGTGTTTTACCTTGTAATACTGGACTGTGTGATTTTTATGCATGCAAAGTAGCATTAATGGCTATGAGGCAGCAAATAGTCATGCATATGCTCTACTCACCTGAGTAAATTCAGCAGGACTACTCAGGTACATAAAGTAGCTCACATACACACGCATTTATAGCACTCAGGCCTACCTGACTAGTGCCTGTTGACCTCAAGGATACTATGTGTGTTTGTGTAAGGGCATCATATGGAGCACTGCATTAGGGAACAGCAGGTCACAAAGCCAGTAATGACAGAGGAATAAGATGATAATGTCAGAGTTCAGCAGATAGGTAGCAATCACATAAGCTACAGACACGTTTAGTAAGGCTGCTTCATTAACTGTGATGTAAGCCACAGAAGGGACCCCAAAAAGGAACCCCCCATGGCAAAACTTTTGCTCTGGAATCACTGTTTAAAAGATCTTCAAGTAGCTGTCTTGTCACAAACCAGGTCTATTAGCCAGATCCACAGGGAAGCATTGGAATTAGAGTTCATCCGCAAATTCAATTCACATGCTAACGGACTCAATCATGATGAAAGTTGGTTGGGGCACTACCAACTTAACAGCTGTTGAAGGTGCAAACAGCTCTTTGTGTAGACTCCATGTCAGGAAGGATACTATCTATTGACTTTGATTCTTATCTGCTTCGTTTTAACTACCCAATCTTCAGATACTTACTGATTCCCTCTACCTCCCTGTCTCTCACCCCCTCTCCCCTTCCCCTCTCCTATTTATTTTGGGTCTGCACATCCTAAACTCATAACGCCGGCCATCTGAAGAAGTGGGCTGTGCCCACGAAAGCTCATGATACCATCTACATGTTTTGTTAGTCTATAAAGTGCTACCAGACCATTTGTTGTTTTTTTCCCATAAAGGAGTTACTTCAGATTTACACCCAATCCTGCCCTCGGTAATGCTGACTCGACATCAGTGAAATTCCATGCACGTGCAAGTCTCTGGTAGTATTATTACTTTTTCATGAGTAGCTTGATGCTAATGCATTTGTCCGACTGTAGTAGAAACAGAATTTAGGTAAACAAGACACAATTGCAATTTAAATATTGATAAACTGTTTGTGCAGTACTGTAGGAGCCAATCTGAATGGCAAGATTGTAGAATTAGAGTATATTCTTTTAGGTAAATACCAGTGGAGATAAACTAGCTGAATAACTGAGTTGCTACATGAATTACGACAAAATACCTGTGAGCCAATGGTAAGATCAGAGTTATGAATTAAATCCTCAAAGCAGAACAGGTTGGGCTGGAAAGTTGGCCTTGAATTCGGAAATATACAAATGGGAATGGCCACACAGTGATCTTCAAGCAAGCCTGCAATAATTGCCAGAAAGCTTAAGCAATTCTTCTGCCATAGGCTTCAACAAAAGCCTATTATCCTAGCATGTGGATGGGAGTGGCAAATGCTAATGGATTGCAGTATAGTCCTGTGACATGTCTGTGGATTGGAGAGTTGTCAGTTTCATCCTCCTAACTCCTGCTATGTAATCAGGCTTGGTACCAGTACGACCGATAATGCCAGGTGACATACAGAGCTTGATTTGTGCATTGGACGCAACATCAATAAGTCTTTAATGATAATGCACAATTCACACTTGCACTAAGTAATCCAAATACTGTAACTGGGCCCCATTTGCTGCTGCCTACATTATTGCAGCTGCTAGTCTGAAGCACTAAAACGTTGTGAATTCACAGTAACCACTGGTGGAATTCTGCAACAGTACCATGGTTTCAAACGCAACAGTTGCAGAATTCCATCAGAAAAACTGTATCAACTCAGGAAAGGGGTGTGGGCATCACTGGGGACAGTGAATGAACACCTTAGCTCAGGTCACAAAACCAAACAGGATTCATAAGGAATGGGACAGACAGTACATTGAATATCACGTCATTCTATTAATCAATGACGCAGTTTCATCTAGGAGACTGTGCTGGATTAGCCACTGTGTCTCCAAAACAATTTGAGAGAGGCCAGAGAAGGGTGACAACTAGTTAGGGGATTGGGAAACTCTCATACAGGTATCGTTTTAGCATAGAAGAGTAATAAGAAGGGACATGATAATGGTAGTTAGAGCAATAAATGGTCGAGAGAAAGTCGATTGGAGCTTCCATTTTCCCTGCATAATTACACTATGGAATTCATTGCCATGTCATGCCACTGAGGCTAGAAACTTAGTAAGATTCAAGAAGGGATTGGGCACTGATGTGGAGAAGTAGAATATTCCATTATAATAGCTAACGCTAAATCTAAAAGTGATATTAAACCTCATGTTTCAGCATTTAAGCTAATCTCTAACCACCAGGAATTAGGAGGGGTTTTTTACATCTTCCTTATATGCATCTGGTGCTGATCACTGTCCAAGGCCGGGATACTGGGCCAGAGGGATCATGGGTCTGATCCAAAATAGGACATCTATGTTTTTATTTTAGAGAGAGAGAGAGAGAGAGAGGAATCATATATGGATATTAAAAAAAAAAAATCACAATTTGGATTTCTTATTTGAAGAACATGACTGATCTGATGATTCAAATATCAAAAACAGCTTCATCCAGAAGCGCTTTGGACTAACACTTTCAATTTTCAAACATTCACTATGATCTAATCAAAGCCCTTAGGACCTCGCCCTTTAAAAAAAAAAAAAAAATCATGTCATAAAGGCCTGAATCTACATATTTGCAGGCAGAGTGAGAGTGTGTTAAGGACTCATTTTGAGAGCATTCATCCCCTTGAAGCAAAACAAGAAAAGAAAAGAAAAAACCCACAAACCAGCCAGCTTGTCTGAATAATACACATTCTACGGTGTCTATCCAGGAATCTCACGTCATTTTGCAAGCATTTATTTAGCCTCAGAATCTCTCTGAAAGGTGGGCAAGTTTTATCTTCTCACCGGTAAAACGGAGCTTACTGAGGCAAGACATAATAGTTTAGCAACTCATCCAAGCTCTCACAGGTAGCGTGTGGCAAATCTTGGAGAACCCAGATCTCCTCATTCCATGTTCCACGAATTAACCAACGACCATTCTTTCTCCCTTGTTCCCTGATCTTTGCATTGTTTACATCACTCTCCCTTCTCTCCAGAATATGTACTTTGGCACTTGAAGACGCATTTCAGCTTCTTCCTGGGCATAAATGCTTCCTTGAATTCACTGGCCCCAGAAACAACATTGGTTTTCTCAAATTCAGAATCTGTGAGCTAGCTGCTCAGTCAGGGTTGCCAGATGGTTTCAACAAAAATACCGGACACACTTGACATTACTTCACAATCTACATTGCATTTTATTTAGAAAATACAGGACATTTATATTTTCTCAATTTGTTTCCCTGAACAGAAAGCTCAAATACCGGACTGTCCGGTTCAAAACCGGACACCTGGCAACCCTATGCTCATTTCACTCCCACAGAGAGAAAAACATTGTGACACTATTGTGGATCCATGGGGTGGAGATGCTGGTTTCAAGATTGTTCTCTGTAGGTAGCACAACACTCCAAATGATGGAGTGTGAGTATCCACTGAAATCAAAGAGAACACGGAACAGCAATACACAGAGGCATCTCATATATATATCAAACATTTTGCACTTTATGTTGTCTAAAAGATGGAGGCAATATTAACCCATTTTACAACAGGGGAAGTGAGGAGCAGACAGATTATCTGAAAAATCTAGATGATGACTTGGATGACCTATCTGTAGAGGGCACAAGGAGGAGGAAGAATTCTGGTCAAACACCTGTGTGGAAGGGGAGGGAAGAGGGGGTGTCTTCTCAAATATGCTTGCCACAAAAAGGTAGCAATCAATTTACTGGTGATATAGGCTAGCAGCTCACAATGGCTTGACAGAGATGAAGAATGAAGGTCTAATGCCTCAAAGGAATGTCTCTCAGTCACCAGGCTTCCTGGGGCTACATGTCAGCTCTCTTAAATAGAGCTGTGCCTCAAGATATAATCTGGCCCACACAATTTTCACTGTTTTCCACTCTAATGGAATAAACCCTACCAGGCATTATTCACTCTTGGCAGTAAATATTATTACCAAGACTATTTATGCATTTCAAGTAGGGAGTCTTTGGGAATTTTTTTTTTTTTTGGCCAAGATGTGAAAATAGAAACCTGTTGTACAAAAATAATGAGAACAAGTAGCTGCATTCTTGCTTTTTCATTGGAATTTGGTCAAAGTGATCTAGTCGGCTTTGCAAAGCCAACTGCTTGTCTGGAATGCAGGATGTTCTCTAAATTGATGTAATGTGCTGTACATATCATGAAACATCAGCACTGTTTGGATTTCAGTATCTAGTTGGGAGTTACACTGCTATTTCTGTGGGTAAGGATACTGACAGCCATTAAGGGCCAGATTCTCATCGCTGCAAATCTTAGGATACTCCCTTAACATTAAAGTTACTCCAGATTTACACTAGTGTAACTGAGTGCATAATCTGGTCTCATTTTCCTTGAATTTTCTATGATAAACAAGCCTGTGAGCAGAAGAATCCAGGGGTTAGGTTCAAGATTATATTGCTAGTAATTGACTCCATTACATTGCAATTACCGACTCCATCTTTGCTGTCCTGTGAGTCAGCCTGTGGAGCTCTCTCAAGGTTACGTCAGGAGCCAAATGTTGGGCACCAGAGTTTTTAGACTCACTTGAAGTTTTAAAGGAACTAGATTCCTACTGTTGTTTATTTCTGAGGGTATGTCTGCACCGCAGAGTTGTCGGAAAAATGGCTGTTTTTCTGAAAAAACTTCAATTATGTCCACGCTGCAATCACTTTCCACAAGAAAATTGAAAGAACAGAGGGGTTTTTCCAGCATTGGTAATCCTTATTCTACGAGGAAGAAGCCATTTTGTGAAAGAGCTCTTTCGGGGAAGAGGGAGTTCCTTCGGAAGAAGAGGAAAGAGCACAGGTGTGCTGGTGGCCATTCCATCCATTGCAATCACAGCTTACATGAGAGAGCATCCATTCAGTCTGGACGCTCTTTCCAAAAAGCGGATCGCTTTTTTGATGCACTTTTGCAGTGTGGATGCTCTTTCGGAAGAAGTTTTTTTGGAAGATCTCTTCCAAAAAAAAGCTTCTTCCGAAAGAAGCCTGCAGTGTAGCTGTAGCTGAAATGAAACTGCTATCAATTACACTGCGCTCAGCCTTCACTGACACAAGCCTCCAACGGGGCTTGGTGGCACCAGGTTAATGACATTGTTATTTCTGAGCTTGCCATCTTGGTCTCAGTGAAATTTCAGCTTTCATGTTTAAAATGAAGTTAGTCAGTGGAAGAAAAGCATGCCCGTGTAAAGCAAGCAAAGTGGATGGAGCACCCTGCCTGAGTTTGCGGTTCTCTGAAATAGCTCTGAGGCACAGGGAACACCCTTGTCACCCTTCTGGAGTGCTAAGTCCAATACTCTACAGAGAAGATCAAGACTGCTGCTAAATATTTCACTATTGATCAAAGCAGATTCAAAAGGAGAGGGGCAGTCCATAGCAATTGCCATCTCATTTGGTGGAGCCAGTAGATGGAGCTTGGGAAGGTACCACTGCTTTCCCTCTCCCCGTCCCCCGGTGACCCACCAAGAATAGAGCAATAGTTTCTAGGGGGAGCCAGCTGTATGGACCACAGCATGCCAGACACAAGGAGTTCAGTCTTGCCTGTGTGGGTGTATGCAAACCCCACTGAGGAAAGGCCAGGCATGAGAAATCCTCTAGGGCTCATGAGCATAGTGTGGGGGGAAGGGGAGCAGGGGGGGAGAGCCAAGCTTGAGTATCCCACAGAGAATGCACCCTCATATTTTGAACATCTGAGTAAATGTGGGTCATCTTGGTGTAACAAGCTTGTGGCGCTTGCTTATGAGTGGAGGCCTGGGAGTGTAACACTACCTTCCCCCAGTCCTGCCATTCCAGTCCTTGGACCGGCAAAGGCAGATTGCTGGCCTCTCTCTAGGAGCGTAAGAGTGAGTCAGCAACGCATTTTTCCAAATGTGAATGAGGCATTTAAGAATATAGCTCCAGACCTGTTTGCAGATTCTCACGAGTGAACCTGCAGGGAGGGGTGAAGAGTCCTAAAGGAAGAACATATTTCAAGCTACTGATTAGACAATGGAAGAAGCCCAGTCCTAGATTAGCAGTTCAATTCAGGTCCTTGGCAAATTAAGACCTGCAGGACACAAGTGTGTTGGAATAATTAAAACCTACTGTATCTTCCAAAAAGGATCTCAACTTGCTTTAGAACTGTACCCATCACTGTAATTTAGCCACCTATGCATGAAACAAGTCATCCATTAACTAGCAACACTTTGAAACTGAATTAAAGGTTAGCAGAAGTGTTTGCATCATTCCTACTGTTTACATGGAAAGCCTCCTTCTAGAAACTAGCGTATTCTTTTGTGAGCGACTCCTTCTAAACCACAAAGCTCCACTAAGTTCTGCAGAGTGATGTCCAACTTAAGCATGTTGTAGAGAAAGTTCTCACCTGAAATTATGGTTTTTGAATTCAAATAGCTTAATTTGGATGTCACTGTCACTCTGGAATCTTCCATTGAGACTAACTTGCATTGGTGTTAAAAAAAAAAAATAATCAAAACCAGACCCCAAGTTTCTCTCTCCTGAAATCAAAAGGTCTGTTGATTCATCATTGGAGTACCGAGAGTATAGTATTCCAGCCTGAGAAATCTGAGAAAGTATAGTCCTATAACTTTCAGTTGTGTGTGGTTAATTTCTTTGTAAAAACCTTGACAGATCTAATGTCTACTGCTGAGGTGCTTGCATGAGATATACTGAGGGGAAAAGTGTAATGTAACTAGATAATTAGTTATCAGGTGCAACAGAAAGTTTATATTAACTACTCAATGCCGCTGATTTTAATGTACTGTGCTATTCTTGTATTGACCAAAAACTCAAAAAGACAAAGATGACAAAGCTGTGATGAGCTTGTTTCTTTACTGAAGCCCTCAGTCAAGTCATCTCTCAGGCAAGTTAGGCTTTTTGTTTACTGCAGAAAATTTTAAGTACAGGTTAGTCCTGTAGCATGTACATACATCCGTTAGTCTATAAGGTGCTACAGGACTCCTTGTCGCTTTTGCAGATCCAGACTAACATGGCTACCCCTCTGATACTTAAGTACAGGTTAGATCTCCCTGGTCTGGCACCCCAAGGACCTGACCGGTTTTGGATGAGGGAAGTCATTTCTGGCCCCCCTCCACTGGCCCAAAAGCCCTGGCCCACCAGGCCTCCTGGCCAGCTTCGCCGCCCTGCTAACCCCATCAGGCAGCCATCCGCCTGGTGTCCCAGCCCCACAGGGCAACCCAGTTGCCATGTACTGGGTGGGCCTCCTGTCAGCTTGCTGCTGACAATCCTGCCAGCCCAGCACAGCTCCCTGCTGCTGGCCCTCCCCTGGGACTCTCTAGTCCTGCAACATCCATGCTGGACCACAGATGTTGCCAGACCAGAATCCCACTTTAGTGAATTTCAACCTGTAACGCATCTAGTTGTGTCTATGAGGATGCTGCACAATACCTTGTTTAGATTTAAAATTGTGAAAGTGGCACTCTTAGACTCATAGAATCATAGAGCTGGAAGAGACCTCAGGAGGTCATCAAGTCCAGCCCCCTGCCCAAGGCAGGACCAATCCCAACTAAATCAACCCAGCCAGGGCTTTGTCAAGCCGAGACTTAAACACCTCTAGGGATGGAGATTCCACCACCTCCCTAGGTAATCCATTCCAGTGCTTCACCACCCTGCTAGTGAAATAGTTTTTCCTAATGTCCAACCTAGACCTCCACCACTACAACTTGAGACCATTGCTCCTTGTTCTGCCATCCCTCACTACTGAGAACAGCCTTTCTCTATGCTTTTGGAACCTCCTTTCAGGAAGCTGAAGGCTGCTATCAGATCCCCCCTCACTCTTCTCTTCTGCAGACTAAACAAACCCAAATCCCTCAGTCTCTCCTCATCGGTCATGTGCTCCAGCCTCCTAATCATTTTGGTTGCCCTCCACTGGTCCCTCTCCAATGCGTCCACATCCTTTCTATAGTGGGGGACCCAGAACTGGACATAATACTCCAGATGTGGCCTCACCAGAGCCGAATAAAGGGGAATAATCACTTCTTTAGATCTGCTGGCAATGCTCCTCCTAATGCAACCTAATATGCCATTAACCTTCTTGGCTACAAGGGCACACGGTTGACTCATATCCAGCTTCTCATCCACTGTAATCCCCATGTCCTTTTCTGCAGAACTGATACTTAGCCAGTCAGTCCCCAGCCTGTAACAATGCTTGGGATTCTTCCGTCCCAAGTGCAGGACTCTACACTTGTCCTTGTTGAACCTCATCAGATTTCTTTTGGCCCAGTCCTCTAATCTGTCCAGGTCACTCTGGACCCTATCCCTGCCCTCCAGCATATCTACCTCTCCCCCTAGCTTAGTGTCATCTGCAAACTTGCTGAGGGTGCAATCCATCCCCTCATCCAGGTCATTAAAGATATTGAACAAAACCGGTCCTAGAACAGATCCTTGGGGCACTCCGCTAGAAACTGACCACCAACCTGACATCGAGCCGTTGGTCATGAGCCGTTGGGCCCAACAGTCTAGCCAGCTTTCTATCCATCTTACAGTCCTTTTATCTAATCCATATTCTCTTAACTTGTTGGCAAGAATATTGTGGGAGACTATCAAAAGCTTTGCTAAAGTTAAGGTATATCACATCCACTGACTTTCCCATATCCAGAGAGCCAGTTACCTCATCATAGAAGCTAATCAGATTAGTCAGGCACGACTTGCCCTTCGTGAATCCATGTTGACTATTCCTGATCACCTTCCCCTCTTCCAACTGCTTCAAAATGGATTCCTTGCAGATCTCCTCCATGATTTTTCCAGGGATTGAGGTAAGGCTGACTGGCCTGTAGTTCTTTGGGTTGTCCTTCTTCCCTTTTTTAAAGATGGGCACTACATTTGCCTTTTTCCAATCATCCGGGATCTCTCCCAGTCTCCACGAGTTTTCAAAGATAATGGCCAAAGGCTCTTCAATGACATTTCCCAACTCCCTCAGCACCCTCAGATGCATTAAGTCCGGGCCCATGGATTTATGTATGTTTAGCTTTTCTAAATAATTCTGCGTTGCCTAGTGCATTAGTCTGGGAGTTGACCTTGTCTGTAAAGTCAGAGGCAAAGAAAGCATTGAGTACTTCAGCTTTTCCCACATCTGTCACTAGGTTACCTCCCTCATCCAGTAAGGGCCCCACACTGTTTCTGATCACCCTCTTATTGCTAACATGCCTGTAGAAACCTTTGTTAGCCTTCATATCCCTTCTAGTTGCAATTCCAATTGCACTGTCGCCTTCCTGATAACTCCCCTGTATTCTCGAGCAATATATTTATGCTCCTCCCTAGTCATCTGTCCAAGTTTCCACTTCTTGTAAGCTTACTTTTTGTGTTTAAGCTCACCAAGGATGTCCCTGGTAAGCCAATCTGGTTGCCTACCATATCTGCTTTTCTTGCTGTGCATCGGGATGGTTTCTTCCTGTGCCTTCAATAAGGCTTCTTTAAAATACTGCCAGCTCTCCTGGACTCCTTTCCCCTTCATGTAAGCATCCCAGGGAATCCTGCCCATCAGTTCTCTGAGGGAGTCAAAGTCTGCTTTTCTGAAGTTCAGGGTGTGTATTTTGCTACTCTCCTTTCTTCCTTTGGTCAGGATCCTGAAATCTACCATCTCATGATCACTGCTTCCCAGGCTGTCACCCACATCTACTTCCCCTACTAATTTCTCCCTGTTTGTGAGCAGCAGGTCAAGCTGTGCATGGCCCCTGGTCAGTTCCTTCAGCACTTGTACCAAGAAGTTATTCCCAACATTCTCCAAAAACTTCCTGGATTGTCTGTGTACTGCTATATTGGTCTTCCAACAGATGTCAGGGTCATTAAAGTCCCCCATGAGAACCAGGGTTTGTGATCTGGAAGCTTCTCTCAGTTGTCTGAAGAAAGCCTCATCTACCTCATCCACCTGATCCGGCACTCTATAGCAGACACCAAACACAACATCACCCGTGTTGCTTCCACCTCTAAACTTAACCCATAGACTCTCAACAGTCTTTTCTCCTCTATATACTGGAGCTCTGAGCAATCATACTGCTTTCTTACATACAATGCAACTCCTCCTCCTTTTCTCCCCCGCCTGTTCTTCCTGAACGGTTTGTACCCTTCCATAACAGTGCTCCAGTCATGCGAGTCATTCCACCAAGTCTCTGTTATTCCAGTCAAATCATAGTTCTTTAACTGAGCCAGGGCTTCTAATTCTTACTGTTTGTTTCCCAGACTTCTTGCATTCGTGTACAAACACCTTAGATAACCAGTTGATCGTCCTACCTTCTCTATTCAAATCAGCGGTCCTCCTTTGTTGTTCATTTCTCCTCGTGTTTCTTCCTGGTATCTGACTTCCTCACTTACCTCAAAGCTTTGGTTACCATCCCCCAATGAACCTAGTTTAAAGCCCTCCTCACTAGGTTTGCAAGCCTGTCTGCAAAGATGCTCTTTCCTCTCTTGGTTAGGTGGATCCCATCTCTTCCTAACAATCCTTGTGTCCGGAACAGAGTCCCATGGTTGAAGAAACCAAAGCCCTCTCTCCAGCACCACCTGTGCAACCACGCATTTAGTTTCTCAATTCGACAATCCCTACCTGGACCTTTTCCTTCAACCGGAAGGATGGATGAGAATACCACTTGCACTTCAAATTCCTTGATCCATCTTCCCAGCGCTACATAATCTGCTGTGACCCACTCAAGGTCATTCTTGGACATATCGTTAGTTCCTACATGGAGAAGCAGGAAGGGGTAGCGATCCAAAGGCTTGATCAGTTTTGGAAGACTCTCGGTCACATCCTAAACGTGAGCTCCTGGTAAGCAGCACACTTTGAGATTGCAGGTCTGGACAGCAGATGGATGACTCAGTCCCTCTTAGGGAGTCCCTGACCACCACCACCACCACCTGTCTTCTTCTTTTGGGGGTGGTGGTTGTGGAACCCCCATCTTTAGGACTACGTATCCCATGCCTTCCAGTAGATGGTTTTCCCTTCTGATTTCTTCCCTGAGAGGTCCCTGCCAAAGCATTCTCCACTGCAGTGCCTGTGGAGAGAGCCTGAAAGTGGTTACTTACCTCTACAGGAATGGGGAATACCTGAGCTGGCCTCCTTCTTCTAGAGCAGTGGTCCCCAACACAGTGCCCGCGGGCACCATGGCACCCGCCGGGCCACTTCTGTGTGCCCGCCAAGTGATCGGGCCGGTCCCGCCCCAGGCGCATGGGCGGAGCCAGCCCCTGGGTGCATTAGCTGCCCTGGGCGTGCAGCACATGGTCAATGCCGGCCCCGGGCATGCAGCACATGGGCGGCCCGGCCCCCGGTGAGCAGCGCGAGGGCTGTGCCAGCCCCAGGCTTGCAGCGTATTGACGGCACCGGCCCCGGGTGCGCGGCGGCGCTGCCCCGGTGCACGGCACAGGGGCGGCGCCAGCCCTGGTGCGCGGGCACAGGCGGCGCCGGCTCCTGGGCGCGTGGCACAGGAGCCGGCTCCGGCACGCCGCGCATGGGTGGTGGCAGCCCCGCCCCCGGGCACGCAGGACATGGGCTGTTCCGGCCCCGGGCACGAGGCATTTTGGCGGCCCCATCCCTGGGTGTGCAGCACAGTTACGGCGCCAGCCCCGGAGTGCGGCGCATGGGTGGTGCCAGCTCTGGGCACGCAGCATATGGGTGGTCTCGCTCCCAGGCACATGCGCGGCCCTGCCCCTGGGTGCCCGGCGTGTGAGCAGCCCTGCCTCCGGGTGCCTGGCAGCCCCAAAAGGTTGGGGACCACTGTTCTAGAGGTTACATGCCGCCATTTCTCTTCTTTGTCCTGTACTGCCCTCACTGGCTGTTCAGCCTGCTGTGCCTGCAGGATTAAATGCTGCCTTCTATTGAGGAAGTCTTCATCCTCTCTGATGGAATGTAGGTTGATACTTGGACCTCAAGTCCTCTAATTTTTTCTTCCAAAATGGTGACCAGTTTGCACTTAGTGCAGATGAAATCCCTTCTTTCTTCTGGGAGGAAGACAAACATGGCTCATGCTGTGCAGGTAACAGCAGAACTATCACCATCCATACCTGCCTTCCTTTTGAGAGATTCCTCAGTTGTTATTAAATGCCTCTTTGAAGGGCAGGAGAGAGAATTTTTTTTTTTTTAAAGGAAAAGAGCACCAACACTATGTGGGTCTCCCAGGGTGAACTCCTCAAATTCCTGTGTTGGCTGCTGTCCTGTTCGTGACTCTCTGCATTCTCTCTGGCTGCCTTTTTTATAAGGCTGAGGCGAGGCCTGGCTCAAAGCCTTGCCTCTGATTCCATCAACCTCTGAAGGCCCATCAGAGCTCAGGAAGTTTTGATAATAGGCTCGTGAAAAGATTTTAAAGAATTGCAAGTGTCTCTCGCCCCCTTCTCACTCCCCTTCCCAACTCCCTCTCAAAACTCCCTGTTAGCAGCCCCTGTTTGCAAGCTCCCTGGTCACTGACTCACTGCTTTATAAAGCAGTCTAATTGGATCAGATGCATTTGTAACCACACCCCTTTTATGTCCATTTTGAAGTTCACATTTAAAAAAAAAAATACATTCGGTACATTAGCCCGGCAAGATCCTTTAGTAAAGAATCTGCTTGCTTTCTCATGTATTATTTAAAACACAAATTCTTCATTACTTTTCACATTGTGAAGGCTATTTCACCTGAACACTCTTTTAGAACATTAATCAGATCATGAATCCTAGGGAACTACACTGCCAAAAAAAGGGGCATTTATGCTCAGAAGGACAACCACAGTAGGGACACCACTTTCCTTTCAAAATGCAACCTAATCTTGGTGCTTGTAAGATCTCCTCAGGCTTCTCTAGACCAAACAAAAGGAAGCCCCCTCCCATGTTGGGCATGTCGCTGAGAGCCCCCTGCTGGAGTGGTATTATGAGCAGGTTACACCACAACATTGTTTGGCTTAGGCAATCAGCAATATGACTTAACTCAGGGAGAACCCGAACACTATATTTTTAAGTTTAATCCCGAAGCAGAATGGATAGTGCAACTTGTGCAATCATACTTAGGACTGATCACTGGAAGCATCCGATGTAATATCTGCTGCAAATAGCAGAGTGAGTGAAGCTAAAGTGTTGTTTCAGTCTCCTGAATAACTAACTAATGAAGCACTAGAGAGAAGATGGGTGAGTGCCTATCTTTTACTGAACCAACATCAGTTGGTGAGAATGACAAGCTTGAGAGCCACCCAGAGCTCGTAGCAGTAGTTTGTATGATTATTGCAAGGACACATGACACATTGGTCTGGACCATAAAAGTCATTTAGGGTTCAATCCTTCAAGGTGCACATTGCACGAATAGCTATCAAACTCCTGGTACTTCAGTGTGAATTGCCAGTGCTCAGCACCACCAGAGGTTATTCAGCAGCTTCCTGGACTGATTCTTTTAAGAATTAAGCCCCTGAATTAAAACATTCCTTGCTTTCCAGGTTGAGCTCTCTATTGCACTTTAATCATAGTTACTGAGACATGATCTGGTATCTAGACCAGCATGTTAGGCATTTGCCTCTGAACTTCTTACAAAAACACTGATGGTCTAGCCTCTCTAAAATGTCCTGGGGCTGTTCTCAAAACAGTGAGCAAACATTTAGTCCTACACCTCCCTGTAACACATGTGGGATTTGAGTGGCTAATTCTTCCATGGACTTTTTTTTTTTGGGAGGGCGGAGGCTGACTCAGAACTTTTCTTGCCACCACTAACAGTGAAAAGTTGGCCCATGAACCCTAAAACACATTCTAAGCTAGACTATAAACCAGTATAGAGCCACTGGCTCCCAATTTACACCACCTGAGGATCTGACTCTGCACACACATTCCAACATGTTTAGATTTGAATATTTATTCAAAATGCTGATTGTTTTATGGCTGTACTCTACCAGGGTACCCACAGAGAACCAGCTATTTTTGTTCGGCAATAGGCGGGGATTAGAACCATTAACCCAACATATCTGTTCAACAAAGGCTTTGAAAAGCAAACAGATTGATGCGCAAATGATTGGTGCGTTGCACATAACTAAATTAACACATAAGGAGAGAAAATGTGGCAGCATTGACAGTAATATACTGTTCATCATAATTTCCCTTGAAAGTCTTCTCCCCAACCTCCTTCAAAGTAATTTTAAAAGAAGTCAGCCAACCGAACAATTTAAGCATCAGCCTATGAACATTCATCAAGGTGTCAGCAGAGAGTAACTCTTCAGTAGTCAATATTTAATCTACAGTAAAATTAAATCACATGCTAGCAGGCCTAATTCATCCAGGTAAGAATTCAATACAGATGCTGAGTTGTATGTAAGGATGCATCTAAAAAGGCACGTACAATTTCCTATCTCTTCTGAAAAAAGAATATGCCACAATCTAAATACCTGCTAGGTTGTTACTAACACCCATCATGGATTTTCTTATAAATCCCGTTTTTTCATCAGGACCCCTAATCCTGAGCCCCACTGAGTTAGATACTTGGCTCATGTAATGAACATGGCTGTGGAGTTACAAGGATTTGCAGCTGCTGAGGATACGCACCATTGACTTGACGGTCTTCATTAAGAGAGCCCAGTGAAGCATCAAGGCTATACATGTGCTTTCAGTTGCCAAAACAAAACAAAAAAGTTTCCAAATATTCCATTTTCACAGACTTTGTTAGATGCACTAGCAAACACATGCCTGCTATCCTGGGCATCCTGCTGCTTATGTGTGATATGTGGAGATGGGGCTGAGCCATAAAAACAAGATCTCAAGGTAGTTTAGATCTGGGGGTTTGGTTTAAGCCAGGACAAAGGAATTCTCTGTGAAATTCAGTTCCACATACTGACTGATTCCAAGCACTTCTGAGTTCACAGGTGTGTTGAACTGGGATTTTAGTGCAAGTACATTTCTATTAACTAGGTGTTGTTTCCATCCTGTTTCATGGCCTTTATCTATGAACAACAATATATTCATTAGCCTCCAAGGAACCACAGGAGTGCTCATTGGTTTTCAAGTTAGAAACTATCATGGCTACCACTCAGACTTAACTACAAGAAAGGGGCCGTATGAGCCAGCAGCTTGCATTTTTATAGCTTCATCCATTCAAGGCTCTGAGAACTTGGCAAACATTGATGAATTAGGCTTCTCTGAAAATCCCAGCCCTAATCTTTACAATGTTTCAGTGGGATACAAGTGATCACCAGCTAAAAAAATGGATGTATGGACACAGTTGATGGATTTTCACTCCATACAGACAGTTACCCAAAAGTAACATCTTTGAAAGCACGGTTTGGTAAGCATGGTTAGCACGATAGTAACTAACTGTTAAGCTTTTAATGACGTCCACTGTTAGTAGGCCTCATTATCCATCTTTTACAGAAGGATAGTCTGCACAAGGTCTTGTGAAATTTGTGGCAGAAATTAAAATATAATCCAGATTACCTGTCCCTTACCATCCTGCTCAGAAATAGCATATAGATACAGGCAGTCCCCGGGTTACGTACAAGATAGGGACTGTAGGTTTGTTCTTAAGTTGAATTTGTATGTAAGTCGGAACTGGTACATATTGTAGGGGAAACTCTAGCCAAACATTTCTCCAGAGCTCAGTTTTATTCTCCCACACCTCACTTCCCTCAGTCCTTTATTCTCAAGCTGAGGTGTCTGCTGAGAAAAGCCGCTCCGCGTCTCCCTGGTCTGCTGGGGCGGAGAGCGCAGCTAGTGCGGGGTTGCCTTACACCGTTTGTAAGTAGGGATCCGATGTAAGTTGGATCCATGTAACCCGGGGACTGCCTGTAATCAATTTTCCCTATCACTTAAAAAAAAAATCCCAACAGCAACAACCACCCTTTACTTTCACCACTTCCCTCAGGGAGGTGGGCAACAAATATTTCCCTTTGTCTTTAACAGCTTGAATGAGACTGAGTAACCAGAAGCAATTGGCTTTCCTCTTGCACAAACATTTCTGTCATAAAGCTCTCCACTAACTATCTCTGTGTTCTAATGATTATTCTTCACATGGGCTTTACCATGAACAGCGAGGAGTAAAATAGCATCCACCACTGACTTCAGTCAACTTCTGGGCAATTTTGAAACACTTGACCAAAACAGCAAGAGGATCTTTTCTGTTCACCTCTACTTCTCAGTGGCTACGTCTAGACTACATCCTTCTGTCAGCAGAGGGATGTAAATGAAGCACTTCAAAAGTGCAAATGAAGCTGGGATTTAAATATCCTGTGCTTCATTTGCATAATCACGTAATGGCACTTTTTCAAAAAAGCACCATTTCAAAATTGAAACTGCGATCTAGATGCGGTTCTTTCGAAAATGGGGCGCTTTTTCGAAAGATCCTGTAAACCTCATTTTTTGAGGTCTAGACCGCAGTTTCAATTTTGAAATAGCACTTTTTCAAAAAAGCACCATTGCATGATTATGCAAATGAAGCATGGGATATTTAAATCCCGGCTTCATTTGCACTTTCCAAGTGCTTCATTTACATCCCTCTGCCGACTGAGGGACGTAGTCTAGACGTAGCCAGTATGTCTTTTGAAGGAAGACAGGTAGAGAAACACTCTCTCCCTGACACTGAACAAGTGTCATACCAAAATTTAAAAAAAACAAAATATTAAGGACATAAATATCAGTGGCTAAATCTCTATTCCAGTGCATTTCTCTACTTGCTAGGGTAGAGCTTCCATTTGCTATTGGACACAATGTGTCCTTGCAACTTGATTATTGTTCCAATATGGCAAAAAATAGAAATCCAAGTGTGGCGGGGTATATCAGTCCCACACTGCAAAGACTGAGACTAATCAGGCCCACCTGGCCGAGGAAGCCCTGCCCTCACGACTCTGCTGTGCATGCTCAGAGTGCAGCCCAGGTATAAAAGCCTGGAGGGAGGCTCAGTCTGGGCTGACTGCCAGAGAGGAAGGACCTCAGAGGGGAGCTCCAGACCCGCACCAGCCAGCTGATTGGAGGGGAGACGGCAAAGACCCGAGGGCCCATTGGGAAGTCTCCCCAGCCATTGACGAGGGAGAAGCAGCTCCCAGGGAAGTAGTGGACCCGGTGAGCACCTGGGACTCCATCCCACTGGACCAGGTAGGAAGTGGCCCAGGGAGGGGACAGGAGCCGCTTCTCCCACCCTGGAATCCTCGGCACATTTCGGATGGATTCCCCGCCGAGCAAGTGGTGAGTCCTCCTGCCACTCATAGGGCCCTGGACCAGGACCCGGTGGAGTAGGGTGGGCCCGGGTCCCCCAACCGAGAGTGTAGCCCCTTCCCGTGACTTTGTGTATTGACTCTGGCCAGTGGGCCAGCGAGCCCTGCCTTAAAGGGCCTGCTACTGACTTTGGGTATTAATTCCGGCCGGTGGGCCAGCAAGCCTGTCTATTTGACCAGTTCTAGTTGTGCAGCCTGTCAGGCCCTAGGGTTGGTGCTAGGCTACGGCCCCGGGTAGAGCGCGCAGGGTGGACACTAGACCCAAGAGGGGAAGTGGGAGCCACACCACGACACCAAGGCTGCTTTCACTGGCTTCTCTTGCTAATCTACCCTGCCCTACTTAAAATCATGCATATAAATTTACCCTAGATGGACACAAAAGCCTTTCAAAGTTACTTATTTTTCACTTTTCTATGGCTGGTGATTGATTTTCTGTGCAACCATGTCCCTTCTGAACTAAACCTGGTTTTGGGGGTGTCTGTCTATTGAGGAAATTTACTAATTCCATTTCTCCTTTTCTCCTCTGAGCTTCCATTTGTCATAATTTGCTGCCTCTGCTACGTTTGACATCTCAATGTTTGGACTGCATACATAAATACCATATTTGGCAAACTGGTGCAACTGAGCCTTGTTTATTCCAAGCAGACTCCTTGAAATAGTGTCACATTTATCAGAGAAGGAACCTATTACACAGAGAAGGAACCACAATTGCGGCTGAGAGAGGATGTAGCTCATTGTCCTTTTTCTAAAGGAACACTGTACTTCAATACAAGATGCTAAGGCAAGAAATCTTTAGGGAACCTGGGTGGAGGTCTTAAGGGTGAAAATCAACATGATCCCTCCATCTTACTTAAAAAGTAATCATGTCCAGGAATCAATGCACAGCTCCTGATACCAAATCATTTCATTAAGCAGATATTAGAGTATTCCTTTGGGATCCTTCTCCATTTGGGGGCTGACCATCTGGAAGCTGTTGTTACTGAACTTTGTGTAAATGAAAATCTGCAAATGAAGTTCTGCATAAACCCTTCTGTATTTAAGCAAATGGAACCTTTTGCTCAGAAATGAAGTCATCTCTGAAGTTCCACCTTGTGCCTAGATTGTCTTAAACTTATGTACTGAATTTTAAAGAGACTATGGAACAGGTAAGACTACAATAGTTAGATAATATTTTCTATTTAATTGCATAAATGATATGATGTAAGAGGGTTCTGTCCCCTTCCCAGGGCTCCCAGCCCCTCTGCACCCTTTCAGTCAATTCCACTCCCACTAGGGAGGAGTCCAATGTCTTTATTGCTCCCACCTCAGTCTCACTCTCACATCGAGGCAGTCACGCCTCTATACGCACTCCCCGCCTTGCCAGCTGGGGGCCGGGAGTAGGGGGACCCGGGCCCGCCCTCACCTCCGGGTCCCAGCCCAGGGCCCTAAGGAAGGGGAGATCGTTGTCTCTCCACCTCCTATAGTCAGTAGGGACGCCGCCTGAAACACACTGACCCACAGGCCAAAGCTCTGCCCTGGGCTTCTTCCCACTCACCCTCTCATACACCGTGAGTATCGCGTCACTGCACGCTGGACCCCTCTGCCTGGAGCTGTTCAGCCCACTGGAACCCGGACATGCTCCGAGCTGCCCCCTCCCTGCCTGGGGCTTTGGCCAGTTTTAATTCTCATGCTCCCGGGGTCGCCCCGCCCCCTGGGTGCGGCCCCGCCTTCTTCTCCGCCCCCGCCCCTTGCCGCGATAGGCAGGTTCCCCCCGCCAGTACCTGCGGGTGCTAGTGAGCCTGCGCCAGTGTCCAGCCGCCGCGCCATTTCCCCACCGGCTTCTCTGCCGGCTGCTAGAGCGCCTGCGCCGGCATCCAGCCGTGGTGCCCTCTCCCCGCCGGCTCTTTTCTCCGGCGGCACATCCCGGGCCGCGTCTCCAATGTGCGTGGCCCCGGGCGGCTGCCATTGGGGTTCCCCGAGAGAGCCAACGTTCCCGGGCTCGCCCCGCTGCAGAGCCCGCTGTCTCCATCACACATGCTATAATACATTCTTAGAGAAACGGACTGCACACTCTTTACTGTATTCTTTTTAGAAACCCGACTTCGGAATCTTATCCAGAGGCCCAAAGGCAATATCTGATGACTGATCGAAGTAAAAGCTTTGAACACATCACAGCTATACAAGTGAGAGAACCGCCACTCTTTTGTCAGACAGAGATCAAACAAGATATCCCTAATGCTGTTTCAAGTTCCTGAATAAAAATATTGATTGCCACCGAGGCCAAGAAAATACATTAATTTTACAGTCCTTCTCTCTGTCATTGACTACAGGCAGCTGTTGCGAACTTGATTTAGGTTCCAAAATGGCCATGCAGATGAGAGGAAAGGAGTCCACCTAAAATACTTGCTTTCTTGAATCTGCACAAACTTTTAGCATGTCAGTTGCAACCAGGAAGAAAAGTTAGTCTGGCAGACATGGCAACTAACTGGTAATCTAGTTTTCTTGAATCCTGCCTAGCTCCATCACTGACTTGCTTTCTGACCTTGGGCAAGTTAATTAAGGTCTCTGCCCCTTTGATGATCCCCATCTTATAGATACAGAAAGTAGCAAAACAATGTTTAAGATGCTCAGATACAGCCATGACGGGTGTCACAACATAATATATAGAAACATCCATCTGATATGGAACTGATGAGAATGACTTGGTGACAGCAATTTGTGAGGCTGCCTTTGAAGAGTCTTCGGAAGCTTCAACTGGTCCAGAATGCGGCTGCTTGAGTTTTAACAAATATTCGTTATACAGAGCACATTATGCTGGTGCTCCAGCAGGTGCACTGGCTTCCGGTGTGTTTCTGGGTACAATTCAAGGTCTTGGTTATGACTTATAAAGCCCCAAATGGGTTGGGACCAGGGTATTTGATGGACCATCTCCTCCCATATGAACCCACCTGGGGATTGAGGTTGGCTGGGGAGTCTCTGTTCCGTGTTTCTCCACTTATGGAGATAAAGTTGACATCCACACAGGGCAGAGCCTTCTCAGCTTTTGCTGTGGAATTGTCTCCTACAGGACTGCCACCTGGCGCCAACATGGGCACTGTTTCAGCACCAGGCCAAAGCCACCCTTTTTACCCATGCTTTTATTAGTGTTTAGTTGCATGTGTAGCAGGTTTTATGTCCCCCCCTTTGGGATCCTGTATTTTATACTTTTATATGTGTAACCCTTCTGCTGGGTAGGCCCAGCAGCAACCAGGGCTGGATTCAATATCTAGGGGTCCATCTCACACAGAACCGGTTCGAGCCCCCACCCAGTAACCTGGGAAATTCACACACCCCTGGGTGCCTCTGAGAGGCAATGCTTCCCCACTCGCAAGCACAGAGTCTGAGTGTAGGAAAGAAACATTTAATGAAACAGAGAGAGAAGTCATATGGCATTAACTTGGAAAAAAATACCACAAACAGAGTTCATAGCCCAAACCATGAGCTAAACCAACCCCAGCCAAGAATCACCCGAAGTCCCAAAGTCCAACACCTCAAAAGTCTCTGTCCCTGGTCAGTGCTGCCCAGAGTCCAAAAGTTCACCTGCCGGGTTTTACCTCCCAACCTGGGCGGAAAGGGGCCCGGGAGATTGATAGGGGCACCTTACATGGTCCGAGGCCAATGGCCCCACCTCTCCGTAGGGTTCTGCTGCAGTCCTTAACGTGAGCCACTCCGCCACGCTCCACCAGCTGTCTCAGTCCGATCCTACCGGCCGCTCACCAGTCGTTCCCACTGTCTGCTCCGCTGGTCACCTGCCGCCGCTCCTACTGGCTGCCTGCCGCTGCTCGCCGGTCATTCCCACCAGCTGCTCCACTGGTCGCATGCCGCCGCTCTTACCGTCCGTGCTGCTGGTCACCTGCTGCCACTCCTACCGGCCGCCTGCCAGTCGTTCCCACCAGCCACTCCACTGGCCGCCGCCGCTCCTACTGGCTGCCCATCGGTCATTCCTGCCAGCCGCTTCGCTGGCTGCAATGGGTCTGACAAACCAGTGATTTCAGCTCTTAGTGATTTCAACTCTTTAGCCACCACCTAGACTGGCAAACGATTCCAGCTTCCACTGGATTAGCAAAAAGACTCCTCATAGAGTCTGCTTTAGGTCTGTCCTTAAAACAAAGGGGAAAAGGGGCAGGTTGGGCCAGTCTTACAGCTCACACCTGGCAGGTGTGAAGCAGGCTGACTCAAGCCCTTTAGCCCTTCCCCCCAGCTCAGTTCACTCAACTCTGGAAGGGGGGAGGCTTGTTCCTCGGAGACTTCTTACAATGATGGTGTCTCTCCTGCAAGCACTGGTGTCATGTTTTACAGTTCCCGCATTTAGGGGTAGCATGATTTGTGACCCCCCACAACAGCCCCAAATTATTTACGGTACACCACATTCCATTCCAACACTGATCTTCCATCAACCCTGGCTGAATTGGATTTACATAGCCACACCTCGGATTCCTTCCCCCTCCTGGCATGAGCTGTATTTACATATCAACAGTTAATTATCTTGCAGAGCTAAACAATTAGAGTGAGCATACCCACGCCCAGGGCAGCTCTCTCCTATTAGCTGGCTGATAACAAGCAGTAGTTCAGCCCCTGCTTACATCTGTATTTGTGTTAAAATTTGTAAGTCACCTTGAATATTTTAGAGGGACTGGGTAAAAATATTTTAAATAAACAAACAAACAGGTTGTGCTGAACTTTACATAGCTGCCCACAGCAGTAAGTGAGGACCCTGAAGGCATACACACCAGTGAGAACTGATTGGTACACAGCAGTAAGAAAGAAAGCATTACTTTATAATACTGCAGTGAAGGGTATCAGATCGCTAGAGCAGTGTTCCACCAATGTCCTGGAGAGATGGATTCGCACCAATGTTGCCGATGGCACTGAAGAGTTGATTACTGGGATTTTCAAAGAAGCCCAAAGGCGTTGGGCACCCAACTCATTTAATACAGTCTGAAACTTTAAATCCTCTAGCTTCTTGGACAATCCCAACTGACGCAGATAAAGCTGGTCTATGGAAAGTTCTTAATCCCTAACTAGTCACAGTTATAACCATGTGCTGGAGAGGACATGCCTGTGAGGTAGCTTTGCAACAGGGGCTGGCCGGAGAAGGAGCTCTGCTGGACAGATGGGAAGTCCACCCAACTGGTGACCAACCTGATGGGAACATCATGCCCTAGTACAATGGGGCTTAGATTTTAGCTAGGGCCTCTAGGTACAACAGTTATAATATACAGTTTCTTATTATTGTCATATATATTCCTGTTAGTTTAGGAAGACAGGCACCTCTTTTTCCCAATCCTTTGAGGACCACTAAGTCACCCATGTCCCAGAGAAAATACATTGTGCAAATGTAATGTTTATATTGGTACATGGACTGCAATCCTTACTCCCACTCACCGGCACTTAGCTATGCAAATGTGTTACACACCATAATTGGATCCAGTGAATAAAGGGTGGCATATTATAATCCTAACAGAACCTACCAAGAGTCTAAATTAGCAGGGCTACAGAAAGCATACATGAAAATTATTTCTGAACATTGCTCAAGATTTTAAAGATAGTCTAGCTTTGTTTATTTCCCAACTATACAAAACAGTCAACTTTCCATGAAAATCCCTTTAAAGCTCCCTCCCAAATAAGTGTTGATCAAAGCAATATATCAATAAAAAGACAAGTAAAAAATCAGTTCTGATCTAATAAACTGTGAAAACATTGAGTGCATCTGACAAAATGTGATCAATAAAAAGATAGACTTTTCATGAGGGAAAAAGTCTAAAGAGCTTAGCAAAATAATTGTTAAATAAGACTGATGAAACTATACTGTTATAACTTTGCCTCTAAACATATCTAGTAAGTATTCCTAGTAGCGCTTGCTCTCACTATATATATAGTATATAAATATACTATAAATAAATAAAATGCAAATCTCCAATAGGTAAATATTCCCAGTAGTTATATATAAATTAAATGCAAATCTCCAATAAGTATTCCCAGTAGCTACATATAATTAAATGCAAATATCCAGTATCTTGTTTTAGTTGAAGGGCTAGAAATGAAAGAGGAGTAAAAATCTGCATTATGCCTTTATTGGGGCTAGCCAGACAGTGGTAAGGAATTAGCCATCCTTCCCAGAGGAAGCAGGTGTGATCTAGCGAGGAAAGGGCCATCTTGGCTCTAATTCAAGTTAATCACAGCCAGAGTGCTAAGCTCCGCACTGAGGCAAGCACACATGGAATTTGACAAATGTAGTCATGGAAATCAGGGCCAGTTTGAAAACAATTCACCAGCAAGATAAAGCTATATCCATGACAATCCTTAATTGCAACAAAGGATATGACCACTTCTGCTCCATGATCTGATAATAGTCAGTGGAGCTCAGACTCAGTAGTAGTAAAACGGAAATGAGCTTTGATTGGGGGGGAGGGAGTGTAGAAGCTGTTTCTTATTTTTAATTCAAGAGAATTAAAAATAAGAATGTGCATTGTCTTGCTAATAAGTCAAAGCAAAAAGACATGCAATGTTAAACTATGAGGAAGTTTCAGGCAAGAGTGTTTAGTAAGCAGGTATTAAAAATGCATGGTAAAATGAGTGAGAAGTGGAAATGGATTTGAAAGAAAGGATTGGAGTCCTCCAGTTCTGCAAATCCCAGAAAAGCTGTCAACTCTGACTGGGACCTGAGGTTTCCTGTTTAGGAGTAAATACCATTCAGTCAAAGCTTTGCTCCCCACTTGGGGGAATCTGTTTGAGTGGCATTTTTAACTCCTGTTTCATACACCTTTTGCACTCTTTCAGTTTCTGGTCCTGAATGGTACAAAATGTAATACTGGAAAAATCTTGGTCATATGAAATGACAGCCCTATTTCCAACCCAAGACACTTAACCATAGCTTATATTTGCTTCTTGCAGGCTTAAAGAGCACAGTATTTCTGAAAAAGCAAGAAACTGCAGGGAAATGCTATTTTAAAAACGTTACATACATAGGTGGATAAAACCAGACGTGCCTGACTCCAAAACAGAACAGGGTGAATACTTGCTTTTTGTGTGTGTTGATGATAAATGGCTAAACTAAACCTTAGAAACAGGCATACAAAAATCCCTACTATTGTTTGAGACAGGGTAGATGAGGTACTCTTTCACTAGACCAACATCTGTTGGCGAGAGAAACAAGCTTCCAAACTTTCAGGCTATGTCTACACTGCGCATTGTTGCGCAAGAAGATATGCAAATGAGGCACGGCGATAAATATCACCACGCTTCATTTGCATACCTAATGAGCCACCATTTTTGTGGAAGGGGCTTTTGTGCAAGAAGGAGCTGTCTACACTGCTCCTTTTTGCGCAAAAAAACCCTCTTGTGCAGGAGCCGTTCTTCCTGAAAATAAGCGGCAGAACGGCTCCTGCGCAAGAGGGGTTTTTTTGCACAAGAAGGAGCAGTGTAGACAGCTCCTTCTTATGCAAAAGCCCCTTCTGCAAAAATGGCAGCTCATTAGGTATGCAAATGAGGTACGGCAATATTCATCACCACTCCTCATTTGCATAACTTCTTGCGCAACAATGCGCAGTGTAGACGTAGCCTCAGAGAAGAGTTTAGGAAGGAAGTTTGGGCATAGAAGTGCAGATGGGATCACCGGCACCTGGAGGGAGCAGGAGGTGGTAGGTCAGGTCTCCAGACGGATAGCTCTGAGAAGAAAGCAAGCAGTGTAAGAAGATGAGACAGAGGGCAGGAATGGGAGCATCACATAACTGCTGCTGTTGTGACATAACCAGAACATAAACATTAAGAAGTGTAGCTTTTATACATGCCAAGTAAAGGAACAGGAGTGATGTAATCTGGAGTTGAACTGAGTTTTTTGGGTCCCAGGGAAATGGGGGGAGCCGTCTCCCGGGGCTGGAGGAAGCCTTTGGGAGAAGGTGAGCGGAACAAGTCTTAGATGGCATTCCAGCATGAGTGAGCTGAGACCCTGTCTTGTCCTTGAACGCTCACAGATGCTGAATGAAGATTACAAACCCGCCCCTTCCTGCAGTTTAGCCTGTCAGGTCACTCCAAACTAAGACCAGCGACTAGGGTGGTACAAGTAACGAAACAGTCCTTTAGGTGCTCCCTTTTATAGTGTAGTTGGCACTAACTGGAGCCTCTCTTATGTGACATGTATTGGTCCATATTAAGCAGAGATTACTGTTGGCTTCTGAAGGGTTTCCCATTGAAGACAGCCAGAGAGAACATCATTGTCCAAACTGGGAGAAGTGTGAGACAGGGTAATATCTTGCTCCTGTCTTCTTCTCAGAGAGTGTGTAGACAGCGCAGGTCTATACTTAAAGAATGCAGCAGTGCTAATGGGGCAACTTTGCTCCTTAGTCCCCCCCTCTATAATCCATTATAGCCCTCCCCTGTGCGCTAATTAGGCACTATGTGATCTACCCTGGGAAAATCATTGTATTGAAATGACCAGAGTGCCGGCTCAGCTTTTTGTGCCAGCACTTTGTCGCAAGGGGATTGTGTAGTTACATGTATGCTTTGGACCCTTGTGGTATAGTTAGTGTCTATGAGTACATCTACACTGCACAGCTATTTCAGGATACTGAAGGTATCCCAAAATAGCTACCTTGCATCTATACAAGCCACCCGTTATTTTGAAATATTTTTTGAAATAACAGGAGTGCTATTTCGGCATCCCAGTAACCCTCATTCCATGAGTGCGTTACTTTGAAATTTGGCACTGTGTAGACACGCTGAATTTCAAAATAAGAGACTCAACAAAATCCAGAATTCATAGAGAGAAAGGAAGATCTTGTGGTCCAGGCACTGAACTAGGATTCAGGAGATCTAAGTTCTGTTCCTGTCTTTGTCATAAACCTCCTTACGAGCCCATGCCCGAGTCACTTAATCTCTTTACCAATGGTCCCTATAATTAAAACAGGGACATTTCATTTTTCACTTCTCTGTTAATATATTAAGCTCTTCCAGGCAGGAACCTAGTGCAATAGATAGTCACCTTGGGTGAGGCCCCTAGGTGCTACTGTAATAAGGCCATCCCTACCAATATACAGAACCGCATGGTTGGTGCCCCACATTTTGTGCTGTCCTAAGTTTGCCTAAATTCTGTGGTTCCCTAGGCAGCTGTGTGTTTCATAAGGGGCAAAGCTGCTGTGGTGGCCAGCCCCATTCCCTGGCCTGCCTGTTGCAGGCTGCACCTAGCTGGGCTGTCCTGCAGGGGGGAGGCCCAGGACAACACCCCCTCTCCACACCTGCTCCACACCCCTCTTCTTCCTGGCCCTGCTCTACACCTACCCTACTCCCTCAGCCTCCTCTCACAGAGTGGTATAGCCCAGGAGGCTAGTGGGGGTGCTTGGTGCTGGCATCAGGACTGGTCCCCCCCACACTCACCAGTGATGTGGGATGGGATCAGAACAATCCCACTGCATCACTCCATGTTCTGCCAATGCAAGGGGGGCATTCTAACCCCTTCCTTCAAACCTGAGTGATGCAGAGTGGAGCAGGCCAGGGCCGTGTTGCTTTGCTTCCCTCCACTCCAATACTGGTAAATGCAGGGGCGGACCCCAACCCTGGCTGCCTCCCTGCCCTGCTTCTACCCCCCTACACACAGCTCCTGCAGTCCTGAACACCCCACCCCCACAGGAAGCTGTGTAGTGCCACAAAACTTTTAGGCAGGGCCCTAGTATCAAAAATAAATTCCTAAGCAAATTTAGTTGGCTAATCCCTACTAATAATAGCTAGAGAATAAATACCAGTGAAAAGCAGATTTTGATGCGGCCAACAAGCAGACAGATAACTGTGGTGGATCGCCTTCAGAATAATGAGGGAATCATTTAATGACAATATTTAATAGGAGAATTAGGAAATAAAATCTTGCACAAGATGATTAGCTATGGAACACTACAGGAGAGAAACTGAGCAGTCTTCAGCCACAATAAATTGACTATTAAAGGATGGGAAGGCTGAGTAGGAGAAAATGAGCCCCCTCCTCCACTCTCTCCCCCCCCTCCCCCCAATTAAACTTCTATTTAACCAAGTGTGGCAATAAAAGTCTCCTACATTAATCAAAGCTATGAATCTTTTAGGTCTGAGCCATATTTAAGTTGAAATTTCAGGCTGAAAGTAAATTTTTTTTTTTTTTTTTTTAAAGCAAATTCTTGTTCTCCCACGAACACTGCAGAGTTAACTGCTTCACAGATCTGACTTCACTACTTACATTAAAGAAAACTCAAAGAAAGAACAAAAGACTCCAATTCTCAGTCTACAATGCTCTCCTAAAGTTGGCAGACTGTAATAGTAATTTTAAAGCTAATATAAATACAATTACCAACACTTTTTTCTGTATTTTTCCATCTACTGGGATTAACTTGCAGTGTCCATGGAAATAATTGCTTCAATAAGCATCTTGATTTGGAACTTAATAAGTTGGATTCATTTCCATTTCTTTTGTCTTTAAGAAAGGCGCAGTGCTCCAGATATAAATAAAAAGAGATACAACAAAAACAGATCATTTCTGCATCTGGTGATTGAGATTTATTCCCTCGTAGTTTGCACAGCCGATGTCCATCTTCTTGCCAGCCAACTCAATAAAAAGGTTTTCCTACTGCTGTGCTGAGGATGCCTGGACAAGGCCACATGAGCCCAGGGGGAAATTAATTTTCAGGCTGCGAAGGGCCATAGCTAAGCCAATGGGAAAGAGCTTTCCCATCCGTTTAATTAGTCCACCTCACAAAGACTGTAGCTATGTCAGTGGGAGACATCTTCCTGCCAACGTAGCACTGTCTAGTGTGTGTGTGGGGGGGAAGAGGGGGTGTTATTCAGTATAACTTCTGTCACTGAGAAGTACAAAAAAAAAAAAATCCATATCCCTGAGCAATGTACTTATAGTGCAGCACTGGGCAAATACCAGCCCATGGACTGGTTCTGGTTCACCAGGGTTAGCCCCTGCCAGGCCACTGTCATTGTATTTGCCTGTGCAGGTACAGGTACTTGCAGCTCTTATTGGCCGGGAACAGGGATCCGTGGCCAATGGGAGCTGCAGGTGCCCGTGCCTCTGCAGGTATGGGCACCTGCAGCTCCCAGGTAAATATAACGGTGGCCCTCTAGGGGCAACTGCTACCATCTTATTGCCCACCCCCATTTAGTGATAAAAGTTTGTAGTGATATACTAGATCTTAGGCTCCCAGACATGAAGAGCAGCTCTGTGCAAGCTGATAGACTTCTACCAGAAAATATCCCTTAGCTTTGCAACCTACTCATAGCCTGGCGGTTGCAGGGGAGGAGGAGGGACGGGGGACAAAAATCATAGTGGAGGATGGGATAAAACCAAAAACTATGATCATTCCTCTCAGAACTAACTCACTCACCCAAACTCTCTCTCTGTGTATTTGGACAAAATATGTTGGCTAGCAATGCCAAGTTTTACTCAATGTCTTGCCAGGAGCAGATACTCCAATTTTTGGATGGATAAGAGAAAGGCCTTTCATATTGTCATTGTCAGTCAAGCAAGCTGATTTTTAGAATTGGTTGAGGAATGAAGGGCTATCCCATCCAATATGGGAGGTAAAAGCAGGGCTGGATTAGCCAGTAGGCTAATAAGGCTATAGCTAGGGTCCTTCCAACTTCATGGCCCACTTGGGACAATTTTGTGGTTATAGGATTTTTTTTTTTAATGAAAATTTGCCTGATTTCAGCTATTTACATTTGAAATGTCATGATGTTGCAATTCTAGGTGTCCGGATCCAAAAATGAGTTGAAGGTTTGCAAGTTTATTGTGTGTGTGGGAGAGGGGAAGGGGTTGTAGCACTGCTACCCTTCTCTCTGTGCTACTGCTGCTGGCAGTGCTGCCTTCAGAGCTGGGCAGCTGCAGAGCGGTGGCTGCTGACTGGGAGCCCAGCTCTGAAGGCAGAACTTTCACCAATAATGGCATGGAATTAAGGGTGGCACTGCCACATCATGCCATCCTTACTCCTACACTGCTGCTGAAGGCAGGGCAGAAGTAAGGTTGACACTACTGTGATCCTCCTGAAAATAGTTTTGTGACACCCCTCCTGCCCTGCAATTTGAAAAACACTGGTCTTCCCCATGAAATCTGTATAGTATAGGGTAAACATATACACAGAAAGAGTACATTTCATGGTGGGAGACCCGATCTCATGGTCTGTGACATTTGTCATGGCCCTGAATTTGATAGAGCCCTAGCCATAGGCTAAGGCCATCCTATTGCTTAGGTCAGAGGTGGGCAAATACCAGCCCGTGGGCTAGATCTGGTCTGCATGCACAATTTGGGGTATGGAGCATGATCATTTTCTTGCATTACTTCACATCAGCTTATCATTTAAGTGGTTGGTGAATTTCACGCTGAATTTCAAATTCAAAAGAAGAATCAGCTGAAACCCATTACAAGAATTATTTGTAACATAGTAATAGTTCCATTCATGGGCCATGATGGCATTGGTATTGGCTGTGGGCAAACACTGAACAAAACCGCCACTCCAGTCCCCAAGAGTGGACCTCAAATATACAATTTTCAATTCATGGTGAAACAAGTAATTAACATGGTAAGTAATTTACATTACAGAGGGCACATTTCCTGTACAAGTTATGTGCAATCCAGTACGACCTAAAGGTGCAAGCTAAAATCAGGGCCCCATTTTACTAGTCACAAATACACAAAGAAGATCTTTTTCTGCCCAGAACAGCTCCCACCCAAGACAAAGCAGACAAACAAAAAAGGAACGTAGCAGAAGTGCAGACCATGTTCTGCAAACAAATGTCTTGTTTAAAAAACAAACAACATTTTTTTTTTAATTCTGGTTTAATTAAATTCCCCTATCATTTTAGTTATGTAGAATGTAATACAGCTGCAATAGCCACCATCCCTTTCTACATGAGTGTTGCTAAGTGTAGTTAGACAACTGTTGCCTTTAACTCTAGAGGTTGCTGCATTTTGTTGTCTCCTGTATACAGAATACAGTATGCTTTGGTATCCTCTGGAATGTAACAGCTATAAACAAATTTTGTTGTACCATATACTTCTCTATTCAGTGACAAATACTGCAACGTGAATATATGTGTGGGGGGAGGGAATCAATGGTTTTCAAAATATTTAGAAGTGAAGGGACATGTTCTGATGTTTTCTGTTTGTGGTATAGGTTATATTATGTCAATTTAATTGTTAAGAAGTCAACATATTACAAACACACTTTAATAACTTTGCTAATTGAAACTTTAGCTGATGTATGAATTATGTCCATTGTCATGTCCACAAGGTAACAACATGTTGCTAACCTAGCTATTTCACAAAACATAGCTGCACCTAGAGTAGGTTCTGTTGTGCTGTATGTAGCTATGAACCTAGGACTTCCAAAGAAAAGTACAAACAAAAATTCCCTAATATACACAACTGAGAGAAACTGATATACTTTGAATTTAAACTATAGATTAATAGAACTTGCTAGAATCACATTCTATTAAAAATCATGACTGCTTAACGTAGACTAAGTTGTTTTACATTTTAGAATTAACAACCAGACTCAGAGCCTTTTACTAGAATTAAATAAATGGCCAGTGCTGTACTCTAATGCTGGATTCTCCTAACCCAAATGTGGGAAGATTCCAAGTTACTTTTCTCTGTCACTCAGTTCTCTCTCTCACATTGAACCAAAATAGAAATCTGCACTCTATAAAGACAGAAGTTCCTATGTGCATACAGTCCTCAAAGCAGTCAAGTGCTATCTATCAATATTTAGGGTGAACAGAGGCAAAACCCAAGACAAAAATAGGAAGACTGAGAGAATGCCTGTAGGTTCTCACCAAGGGTACCACTACACTGTGGCGGCGGCGGCGGCTGCGGCAGGGGGGGGAAAGAGGAGGAAGGTTGGAATAAGGTATGCAAATTGCTCTCACATTTGCATACCTCCTTCCGGTTTTTTTTTTCCCCGAAAGAGGATTTTCTGATATTTGGCCCGTCTACACGGAGCCAAATGTCTGGAAAAAAAACCCTCTTTTGAAAGCCCCTGTAAACCTCATTTTACAAGGAATAAGGGGGCTTGCAAAAGAGGGGTTCCCCCCCCAACATTTGGCTCTGTGTCGACAGGCCAAATATTGGAAAATCCTCTTCCAGTAAAAAACGGAAAAGGATATGCAAATGCGAGCACAATTTGCATACCTTCTTCAAAAAAAACCCAGTGTAGCTATACCCCAACAGTGAAATCCTGGCCCCAATGAAGTCAGTGGCAACACTCACATTCATGTCAGCCAAGCCAGGACTTCAATTATCGCACAATTTTTAAGTCTTACTACAGGACTTCCTCAATTTTTTTTTCCCACAAGGTGGGGAAAAAAGGCAAAGATGGTTGTCTTAATACCTTTCTTCCCATTAACAGCCACATACAGACTCTCTCATCTCTGCAATCATGTATCCTGCCTGTGGCAACTCATAGTAATAGCTTTCAAGGAAAGATTATTTTAGAACGGTATTAAAATGCATTTAATTTATCTTTTACCACAGTTTGGCATTTCAAAGGGAAGAGACCTTATCGCTATATGACCAGCCAGCTCTCTACTATTAGCAAGTGCTTCTCAGACCACTATTTGCCAACCTCTGTCCTATGTAGAACAGCCTTTGCCCACTCACCATAGTGCAGACAAATTTCACATTTTAATTGCATTAAGAGGCCAAAGTTAGGCCAAAGCTAGCACTGTAAATTATCCCACCCATGATGACTGTAGATTTGTCTTTGTGAATAGCCTACTTGTAGCTATGCAGGGAAATGCAGCTTTAAGAGAAGACCCAAACAATCCAGGCTCCATGACATTCCCACTAGTGAGTTGAAGTAGGACGTAATGATCATCTCTCTTTGAAGGGGAGACAGTGAACCCCCTTAATTAGAAGATACTTAATCATAAAATCCACTAGATCTGCCTGTAGTAGATATTCCTAGGTGTCTCCTAAGGAACTGATTTAAGCCTCATGTTTTCTTATTGCTCATTGATGGGGGATGATTGTTCTGTTATACCAGGAATCCCTTGGATGGTCTGAGGTCTCCTTATGACTCAGTTATTTCTAAATAATAGCTCCTTTAAGAGCAGCCATCAGGAAAATACCCACCCCTCAACATAGCTAATGGGACTTGTCACTGAGTAAGGATTGTATGTGCAGTCATCATTTTTCATTGGCAGCCATTAATCAGTGTATACATATAAGTGCAGACATCATAGCTTTATTATATGGAAGAAATATGAATTAAGTCTCATTGTCCGCTCCTGCCTGATGGCTTGCCCTTTCCAAACCTGTTACACGTGCTGAGCCATCCTATCAGGTTTCTCACAGTGGCACTGCACAAGTACCAATCTACGTTCCTTAACCCCAAATAAACAGCATGGTGCCAAATCCACTAGTCTGTCTCGTAAGGAATTCACTGCAGCTCTTCAGACAGACAGCAGTAATGCTCCAGAAAGCCAAGCACAAGTTAAGTCAAATACACATTTAATCAGGACAAAAAGGCATCTCTCAGGGAACCTTCTTTCACAGGTTTCTATAAATGGTGCTACCAATTACCAATAAGGATCCACAATTACTGCTCGGGAAATCTGCTGTCTTCTCAGCAGCAAGTTTTGTGTACCAGTCAGCTGTTTCCTTCTTCTCACATATACACACACTCCCCATTCCAGATTAACCAGACACCTCAAGCACCTCTAAATTTAAGGGCTATAGTCACACAGCCCTACAAAGAGATGCAAGCAAGACATCTCTCACCTATTTGGTTTAGAGGCCAAAAAGGCCAAACACACAACCTTCACAAAGGGACACAAGCAAGGAAGGAATAAAACAAACACACAACTCACCAAGTCCCTTTATTTCCAAGCACAGGGATGCAACTGCTCTTCAGAAACTGCCCTGATCCCATCTTTTTCCTTACCAGTATGAGCAGCAAAGGGCAATAACCAAATTTCCTTCCTGTCTAAAACCCTCTGTATTTCCTTTTAACTCAGACATGGAAGAAGTGATTTGAGAAGAGGAAGAGCGGGATGGCTCCCCAGCTGGTATAAATTAATTGGAGCTGCACTGATCAAAAGATCTAGGCCAATTTACATCAGCTGAGCACCAGGCCCAGGGGAATTTAAAGAAGGTTAAACATAGAAACACACTTAAAATGCCAAATTTATCCCTGATCTACCACCTAGTGGGCTTCTACCTGGCACGGATTTGATACAAGGGATTTGTTTCAACTGGCCCACTCTCTGAGCCAAATTGTGGAGTCACACACTAATCTACTATACATTTTAAAGAGTTTATCTGTGTGCCCATCTGTCTGAGTCCATTTGTTCAAGAACGCCTCTTAAACAGTAAATGCTAGGACCACCAAATTTGGTACACAGCTTCCTCTTATCACGACTTTAAGCAGGGTAAGGGTTTTGGTTGTTCCAAGAAAATGGGATGTACCTGGAAAGGCATTGCTTCTCATAAAACCATACAGAAAAGAGGCAGAATCACCAGGCAGGTGAAAGGGGCTGGCTGGGGTGCATCCGCACTCCCCCGTCCAGAACTGACTCTGTCCTGAGCCTCGCACCCCCAGCCACATTTTAGGAAGGGCTGTGGGGGTTGAAAATCACACACACACCCCAGATTCATATGGGCACATCGCTGTCTGTTCCCCTTCATAAGGGAGAAGGGGAAAGTGCATGGTTTGCTGCAGTCTACACTCTGGCTGAGGAGCACAGGAGGCAGACAGGCGGTGCACTTTGCTCTCACTCCCTGACAGGGTCAAGAACTAGAAAAGCAAGCAGCCCTGGTACGAATCTTGTGGGGCATGGCTTTAGCCCCCTCACTCTTCCCACCCACCCCCATACACATATACACACAAAAAGTCCGAAGCCCAGAGCCCCTCCAATCCTGATTCCTGCACACACCCATGCCCAGAACCTGCCCTGAGCCCCTCCTTAAGGACCTGAGCAACACTAGGTAAATGTGCTAGTGTTGTATATATTTGACTTTTATTACAAGCCCCAACAGATATTAGGGTCCCATTTTGACAGGCAGTGGACCAACATTGTGTGGTAGACAATCCCTACCTCAAAGAGCTTACAACCTTAATAGGAAAAACAGAGGGTGTGAGGAAGAATAGACAGAGAGAGGGGCACTGACTAGCCAAGGCCACCCACTGAGTCAGGGCCAGGGCCTGATCTACTCTATCATACTGTTCCTCACACTTTCATTTTCCATCTATTGCCATCTTCTTTCCAAAATGCCTATGGAATACTACCGCTATCACAGTAATGCTTAGAGGTGATTGAAATGGGAAAACCAATTTCTAAATTGTTTTCATTTCACAGACCGTGAAGTAAGCTAACTTTTGATTAATTTAAAGTAATCCATTCTCCTCTGAACCTTATAGCATCCATGAATTTGTAAAGCTGCAAAACTGATCTGCATAAGTCAGTCAAATACACGCCATTAATGCCAGCAACATGTAACCAACCAGCGACTTCCAGCCAGATGCATGAAATTAAAGATTTCCATGGACTTCAATGGGGTTTTGAGTCAGGCCTTCGGTGACCAATTTGAAAGTCTGGGTACCCATCACCAGATTTGCAAATAATCCATGCAAAACAGAGACACAACTGTGATGGTTTTCCCCATGCTTTATGAAAATTTGCATAGGAATATAAATATGCATAAATTGGAAATGCTTTGGATAAAACACCTCATGCAACCTATCAACTGTAATGTTACAATCTGCTGGATATGTATATCCTGCTTTGGTGCATGTATCATTCTCGTATGCAAAGTTAGAAATATGAAGTATGAGACTTTTTTATAGTTTTAAAAGTGCTAATGCGAGCCATTAGTGGTGCCCTCAATGACGTAACAACTTGGTGATCAACGATTTCTAAACAGCCTTCTTTATCCTGTAAATCTAAGCAGTGGATGGTCCTCAGAAAATATGTAACTATACCAGCTGGTATCGAATTCCATTTTGACCCTGGTATTCTTCCAAGGAGGTGGGGGAAGGAATGTAAAACAGAGGGTTCCCACTCTGAGGAAAAGACTATTTAAGCAATAGGAAGCTATCAGTCTTTTGTCTTCAGCTGGCCTGGGGAATGGCTTGGCACACTACGATGCAGAGAGGACCAGAGACCCAAGTCACAGTAAGAGAGTTTGTCTCCAACTTGAAGACTATGCTTGAAATAAGAATAGCTCTTTAGGATAAAAATCTGCTTACAATAAGTTTTTTTTAGTGAATTAGAACTAGCTATCGGTTTTATTTTCATTTTAATTTAGTAACTTACTTTGATCTGTTTTCATTTGCAACCACTTAAATTCTTCTGTTTATACTTACTAAAAACATTTTTGTTTACTATCAGACCCAGTGTAAATAATGGTTATTTGGGGGGAACAAGCATTGTGAATATCCCTCTTTCATTGCTAAAGGGGGGTTACCTGATGAGCTTTAATTGTGTAGAATCTTTATACAGAGAAAGACAGATTGGGGGCAGGAGCGAGTTGGTTCCCTGGGCGCTGTGCCCTACAACTGCATCCTCCCAGACATGAAGTGGTTCAGTGTCTGCCCTGCTCTTCGGGATGGGGGGGGGGGAGAGCAGTTACCCCAACTCTGTGCCTTCTTTGGGGGAGACCAGAGGATCTGGCTTAGTATGATGGGGTGGTGAGGAACCCCAAAGCACAAGAAGGCAGGTATCAGTGGTGTGATCAGTTCACAGGGGAACAATCCCAAAGGGACTTCTGTGACCCCCACCACAACAACCAAAAGAGTTTATTACTTAGCAAACATTATTCAGCCAGCTCTAACTTTGATCTACAGCTGCCATTGCAGAAGGGCATGCACATATTGAATTAGTTTTCATTTTATTTGCAATTGTGGGGCTTTGTGACTTTTTAAACCTACTATTACCTTATTCCTTTCTCCCTGTCCAAATTAATCTTTATACGCCGCTCTCTGCTACTCATGCAGTACAGGATATATAGTGTACTTGCTGCAAGGGTGAAGTCTAGCCTGCAGGTGACAGTGGCTGGTTATGATCTCTCATTGTTTTACAAAGTGACGGCCTTTTCTTAATAGCTCCTTTGACAGTGCCAGTTACAAGCCATGGCCCAAGGTAAACCTCATGAGTCGGGAACATCTTAAATACATATTTAATAAAGACTCTCCGATGGCAAAGAGCCACCACTTGAACCCTGTCACCTTGTCACTCGCTGCATGATTTTGAGACTGATGTTGAGGTGGTAATACCATACCATTAGCATACCATGGCTCACAGTCGGACCACAGAGATGAAGGATGATTGGAGCCAGGAGATAGTGAGGGAGCAACTTTCTGTTCTTTTTTTTTAAAAAAAAACCACCTGGATCTTGCCTTGTACAATCATGCTTGCAAGCCCCTATCCTGCCACACAGGCCCTGAGAGAGCGAGCTAGGAAAGGCTTTTCTGTGTCATGTCTGTTCCCAGATGCATTGGGGGTGGGTGGGTGTCACTGAAAATCCTTTGGTAACACAACTGTATTTAATTTTTAAATATCTCTCTCAAATACCTCTTAATGAGCATATAGTTTCTATGTAAACAGTATAGCTTGCATCTCATACTCTCCACCCACAGGCTTTAATATAGTTGACAAAGGAGGTTGGTGGAATTCGATACACGGAGAAACTGAGGCATAGGGAAGAGAGGGGATTTGCCCAAGATCACCCATGGGCCAAAACCAAGACTAGAAACCAGGTTTCCTCAGTCCCAGTCAGTGGAGCCAACAGCCACGCCAGATGCCTAGGCAAAGTGTAGGAGGTGACTCCCAGCCAGGGCAGCGAGTGAGTGGCCAGGAAGGTGGACACTAAGCAGCACGGGGCCCAAGACAACTGCCTTGCTTGCCAACTAGGTCTGAAGAAACCCAACGGTCTATACAAACAAATGAAGAAACCATTCCTTTGTTGGCATCTGACTTATGCATAGGTAAAAGGCCGCTTACACTCTGCTTCTCTGAATCCCTCTTCTAACATGTGAGGCACAGTGGCTATACAAAGAGGAAATTATGCATATTACATGCAAGACTCTGGATAAGTCAGTCCCTAATGGGACTCAGAGGTGAGCTCTTTGGCTGAACTAAGTTAAAAGGAAATGGTGCTGACTGCTAGCGATTCTCAGGATTAAATGGGATAAAATAGTAAGAGCTGGCAGGAGGCAGTGGGTCCGTGATATTTTTTTTTTTAATGTTTTAGTTTTCAGCATAGAGGTTAACTTTCTTTGCTGAGTGTACTTGTTCTACTGTTCTTTAAATGGCAACTAAACACTCTAGCAAATGGATGGATATTTTATGTAGTTTCACCATTACCTTTAGAAAATACCACGGTATGCTCCATGGCCTCAAATGCCATTTTGTAATTTACTGGATAATATTTCACAGTGAATCATAGGACCCTTGTATCTCCTACCAGCATGATGTACTAAAGATTCTGATACTCCTCTTTTCCAAGCAGCTGAAGCATCCCACCTAAAGATATTGCTGTGCTACTGGAAAAAATTGCCCTCTTGCTTCAAGAAATAAATGAATCTTATATAGTAAGGCTGAGGTTTTTGCAGCTGCTCAAAAGATTTAGCCACACGTCTTCCAGTCCCTTTAACCTTTCATTTTGAAAATCCCAACCTGAAAGCAAACCTCAGCCAACAACTGTTTGATAAAGCAGCATTGAGTGAGAATTTCAGACATAGAGCTGGTTGGGAATTTTCTGATAAATTTCCTATCTGTATCTTTATATATCTATACCTATATAATCTATATCTCTACCTAAATCTATTTATAAACTTCTGATGAAATTTCAACAGAAGCCAGGCAGGTTTCTGACCAAACCCTATCGCTACATCTACATTGCACATTCTTGCACAAGAACATATGCAAATGCAGTGCAGCGATGAATATTGCTGTGCCTCATTTGCATACTTAATGAGCCGCCATTTTGCGGAAGGGGCTTTTGCACAAGAAGGAGCAGTCTACACTACTCCTTCTTGCACAAAAACTCCCTTTTGCGCAAGAGCCATTCTGTCTGAAAATAAGCAGCTCATTAAGTGTGCTCATTAAGTATGCAAATGATATTCATCACCGTGCCTCATTTGCATATGTTCTTGCTCAAGAGAGTGCAATGTAGACATAGCCTATATGATTTCCACCCCCTGTATGACAACTGGGATGCTCCCATCTCTGTCACTTCTCTAGGTGGATGGCCGCAGAGTTGGGGATCCAAATGTTCTAGGCTCCAGTGCAACTCACCAGGCAGACTGCCTTAGAACAAGGTTATCAGAGTCCATGGCCTCTGACCTCGTGGACAGAGCTGGGGCTTCCAGTGCTCTTGGTTCATTGGCCAGCCCAAAACCTTGGCTACGAGGCGCTAATCAGCCTTGGAAACACTTAGTAAAGGTTGAAACAAAGTATAATTTTTGACCTTTTGCTAATCAGTCAAGAAAATTAAATTTCCATTCTGCAGGAAGTATCAAAGCTTTCAGTTTTGTGCTGACTTAGAGATTTTTTTTTTTAACCTCCGTATCCTCTACAGAATACAAATTCTAGATTCTGACCAACTCTCCACCTGTGTACAAGATGCTTCTGAAAATGTGGCCCAAAAGAGCAGCTGTGAGAATAGATATACAGAGACAGTTTTCCCTAAGCAGTGTCAAAAGCCAAGTTATGTGACTATCTAAACTATTTTCCTCTATAGACTGTTCTTCTTGAATATTGATGAAGCTCGCCTGATCTTTGCTTCATGGGGAAGACATCACGTAGGGACCCATTTTCCCCTCCTCATCTGCATGAAGTCCCAACTAATATGCTCCTGACTTCCACAAAAAACCCTACACACTGAAGTTCTCAGGTGTTTTGTCGCCACAAACTTGGAGATGGAAGTTGAGAGAAATTAGATTGTTTCCTCTAGATTTTCCCACTAAGAGATGGATGAGAAGAAACCACGACCAATTAAGAGAGTCTGAAGTAGAGAATGATTGAGGTCAATAAAATCATGACTGACATGGAAAAATAAGGGTTTGTTTACTCCTTCACATAATACAAGAATCAGAGGAAGCCCAATTAAACTACTAGGCAAAAGGTTTAAAACAGACAAACGGGAGTACTTCTTCACACAATGCTCAGTCAGCTTGTGAAACTTGTTGCCAGAGCATGTTGTGAAGGCTAAAATTATAATGCAGTTGAACAAAGTAGGTAAATTCATGGAAGACGTGTCAGTCAGTGGCTATAAGACAGAATGGACAGGGATGAAAACCCATGCACTGGGTTTACCTAGCCTCTGACTGTCAGAAAATGAAGGCGGATGAAGGGGATAGATCACTCAATGATTTCCTGTTCTGTTCATTCCCTCTGCAGCTCCTGGCATTGGCCACGGTCAAAGGGTAGGATAATATTGGGCTAGAGGTACCATAGTTCTGATCAAGTAGGACTGTTTTTATGTATTAAATTTCCCCTCCCTGCTGAAAGCTCTGTGTTGGACCCCTTGGCAATATGCATCTGCAGGAGCTGTACTCTCCAGTGGCCTAGTAGCAAGAGAGAAGGAAGAGGCACCAATATGGATGCCATTAGCCTCCTACAGATCCAGATATCACAGATTTTCCTCTCCCGCATGGGTTATGCCTAAATAGGGGCAAGCAGGGCCCTGAAAGTTTACGATAAATAATATTAAAATCGCCAGCTGTGTGGCCCTTACTTAATCTCTACTTCATCAGAAGATTTAGGCACATGATGAAGTCTCATTTCCTTCAGTGGGAATTTAAGCATATTGTTTCATCAGTATGACCCCAACCTACAGCACCTTTTTTCTAGTATTCATCCTTAGTTAATGCAGGGTTCACATATTACTGTGAAACAAGGTGGAAAGGCAGCAAGATAAGAAGGCTGATTAGCTATCTACAATCGCAAAAGAAAATCTCTATGCTTATTGGTCTGGAACAAAACATCATTGCAGCTAGTTTATTAAAGAGCTGATAGCACATACCACAGTCAGAGAGGAGAAAATCCAGTTTCTTCTTTAATTAGCTACCCAGGGTTTTTCTTTCCCTAATGCCCAGGTGAATACAAATATAGATGGTTTCTTTTCAAACTTGCCCATGTCATGTACATGAATTCTTATATTTGGTCTCAATCAGAAAAGGCTTTATGACAAGAAACTCAATTTCCCACTGTTTGCTTATTTGTTTTAGGTATTTGTAATTCAAGCACAGCTAGAGGCACTTTGTCTTTCTAAAATGTGCTATCACGCGTTTCTCTGTTGGATTTGTTTTGTTTTTTGGTTTTTTTACAGGCTAGAATTCAATGAGCATTTTGGCTGATCCCTGTGATGGAAATCAAATTGGTTTAGCAGCAAGGAGTTTCTTTTATACATAAAGCTCTGCATTTAAAATCACTTTTTTTCCCCAACTCCGGATGGAAAATCTGAATCTAAAACCAAACCCATAGTTAAGACCATTTGTGAACTAATGGACATCTCTCTTTCAGTGCTTGAGGAAAAGATTTCCTGAGAGCAGTACAGTATGAATCAGAGACACTTTGGCAAATATTTTTTTAAATACACAAGTGCTGCTATCGGAAGCTCTTTATTACTTTGTATCATTTAGACATAAATTCTACTTGTGCACGTCAGAAAAATATTAAGCACTGGGAAATGCTCCATCACAGTTCCATGAAGAGCAGATTAGAGACCAAATCTTGGTCTTTTGACTAAATGTGAGAAGTCCCAGTCAGCCCTAATTTAATCTGAAGTGTATAGAGGAATTGCTTAAGTATCAGAGATAGAGTTTTATTTATTAATGGATTGTAGTGGAATTGACAGCAACTGCTATAGTTAAGGTCACATGGGCATTTCCACTCCAGCCCCCTCTCTGAGCTGTTCATAACTTTCTGAAGCAGTCACCTGTCAGAATGACATTTTCCAGCCCTGATTAATGCTCTAAGGAGGTGCTTTTGGAGGGATGGAGGAGAAAGAGTCAGTTAAAACGTGATTTAAATATTTAAGCTAGAGCTGAGCACAGAGGGGAAATGATGCCTTCACTGTTACAAAGACCCTTTGACAGTCAGGAAAAGCTGACAGTAAGAAGTCTGAGTTCTGCTGAAGTTCAGTTCTTGTACTGTCATGCTGCCCAGAGTCACTCATGACTGTGAGTGCCAGCCACAGGTAAGAGAATCAAAAAACAGGCCAGAAATCCCAAACTGATGGTTATGTTCTGTAATTAGAGTTCACCAAGTCACAAATGTGAACTCCTAAAGCACCCTAACAGTCTTAGTGTGCTTTAGTCTTTCCACCATGGAGTCACAGACAACCCCCTTGGGCATGCCACCCAGGCAAGCTGAACCAAAAATCACAATACAGGTTGAACCTCCCTAATCTGGCACCCTCGGGACCTGACCGGTGCCGAACCAGAGAATTTGCCATACCACAGGTGACCAATATTGTCTAGCAGTATTAGCAACACTTCCACTGCTTACTGGGCTCTTAGAAGAATTTAGGGGTAAATTAAAATACAGCCCAGAATATTGAGAGCTAGGACTGGTGGCTCTAAATGAACTTTATGGGACCACGGGAAACTTAGCCACCCACATGATAAATCGATATCTGGTTAACTAAAATCATGCCAGACCATGGATGTTGCCAGGCCAGAAATTGCCAGACTAAAGAGGTTCAGCCTGTAATATTCATGTTACTTTCAGTCCCAAAGGACCAGTCTCTTACCCCATGTCAAATGTACTCAAGGCTCACAACAAAAGACAACACCCATAGCTAATCCTGTCACGCACTAACTACAGAGGGAAGTAAGAAATCATTATTTACGAGTTAAAGCTGGAAATACAAACACAAATGAGATACAGTCTTAGATTTTAAAAAGATAACGTGCATCTATAATAAGCAACTCTATCTCTAATGCAGACCCCCACGAAGCAGCATGGGAATGTCTGGCATACGTTCAGGGATCTTTACCCCTGGCCATTCAGACAGCATAAAGAACCCAGTTTTGCCCTTCAGGGATTTTTATCCCCCACTCCACCCCAGAATCTAAGCTGATGGGATGAGTTAATGAGCAGGTCTCCCCTTCCTGGAAAGGAGGAAGGGAGATCAACATGCTCTCTGTCCTTTCTTCCTACACAATGCCTCGTTTGTCTGAAGTGGGCCATCCTGTGTGCAGTACGAGCACCTTACATCTTAATTAATGCTTCTTTTCATGCAAACACTTTACACCATGGGCAACAGGAGTTATAACTGAGATCAATACATGAAGTATCTTACATTCACATTCTTACAACTCTAATATTCATCTTAACAATGGCAACGCACAGGTAAGCAGACCGGTTTCAATGTTATATTTGTCAATGTTCAGTGAGGCATGGGGCTTAGCGTGAGCTGGCCCCTCATCTACCAGCTTCACGGGTACTTTTATAATGTTCCCCACACATGTTGTCAGCAGGTTTGAACTGCCCTCAGTAGGCCAGTTTCTCAATAGCGATATTCATTTACACCAGCTAAGCATCTGGACTCATCATGGTAGGTTCTCATAGATATGGCCCTCATTACAGTAGCATCTGAACCTACAATCTTGAGCACCAAATCACAGGCTTCTATCATTTAAGCCAAATAACTGTCTCCATTAGCTAGTAGCAGTAGAAGGCTATTATGCCATTGTAGTTGACAGGCCTTTAGAGGAAAATGGAAAACACTGCCATTGATATTATATAAGCAAATCAGGTTACTAGGCTGCATGATCATTTTGCCCATAAATCCATATGTAGGTATGCAGTTACACAATTTCCATGTGCAAATAGAATTGTGTACAGATGTGCATTCATATGTTGCGATTAATACTGAAGAGTTTGAAAGTCTAGCCTGTTAACTTACTACTAGATTTCAGGAGTAAAATGTTTATTAATACAGTTTTTATCTCATTTCATATTAACTGGGCAAAGATGAAAGGGTTTCTTGAAATTCAGACTGCAGTTCCTTTTATACAGTGTGATTTTTATAAGCTCTTTTGTAATGAGTCTTTGGAGTTGTATCAATAATCATCCATTCTATATTCACTGTATTATTTCAGCCTGTGAATAGTCCGTGCTTAGCCATTGTGACTGCCTATTTATTTTTTCCCTGGGCTGGTACAACAGTATTTGTGTTCAAAAAGAGAATGTTTGGGAAAGCAGATTTGTCACAATGTAGACTATAAATAATGCATATGACCAGTTACATTGTACTAGGCTAATGAAAGCTGTTTAATACCAGCATATTAAGCATGTTTCTAAGGCCTGATTTGACAAAACATCTGACAGACACAAAGAGCAGGATTAAAAACCCTGAAACAATGGTTAAAATTAAAATACAAACATATGTTACAACATAACATTTCTATTATTCCATAATATGATTTTATCTTTTTTTTTTTTCTGTTATTAATGGAAGTTATATTTTTAGTATCTTGTTCCTTATTCAAAAGCTTTTCAATACTGAACACAATCCACAGCCTCACCATCAAGTACAGGTTTAACGGTTGAATTCCTGGCCAGAAGTTTTATTATATAGACAAAAAAAAAAAAAGAAGAAAGTAACCTATGATAAAAAAAAATCCAAACTTTTAAAAAATAAATTGTTAAAATATAAAAACAAAAAACATGGATATAATTATTTCAGAACTCCTGCGTGTAGCTTTATGAACCCTAAGAAAAAAAGGATCAAGTTTGCTGTAATTAAGTTGGTCCAGTTAATGATAAACCTTTAAATGAGGTTTACAGGATCTTTTGAAAAAGCCTTCCCTTTCCAAAAGAACTGTGTCTAGACCGCAGCTTTACTTTAGAAATGGTGCTTTTTTGAAAGAGCGCCATTACGTGATTATGCAAATGAAGCGCAGGAAATTCAAATCCCGGCTTCATTTGCGATTTCAAAGTGCCTAATTTACATCCCTCTGTTGAAAGAGGGATGTAATCTAGAGACAGCCTTAGATGCTCAGCTATGGACTTAACGGCTTAGTTCCAACCATCTGTCTTTGAATATTGTCATATAAATGGCTAACTGTCTGTCAGACACTGGGACTGGATGACTGGGCATGGATCGCTCAATAATTGTCCTGTTCTGTTCATTCCGTTTGAAGCATGAGCCACTGTCAGAAGACAGCTGTGCTAGGACTACAGGTATGACCCAGTGTGGCCATACATGTACTTACATTAACTTTTATCCATGCAATATTTTGGATCAGATATTCCTTATTTATGTACTACATATATGGGAATTGCAATAATGTATCTACTTTTCTACAAGTGCAACCATAAGACCAGTTAGTTTAACTTCTGTGCCAGGGAAGATAATGGAGCAAGTAATTAAGGAAAACATCTGTAAACACTTGGAATGTGGCAAGGTGATAGGGAACAGCCAGCATGGATTTGTAAAGAACAAATCATGTCAAACCAATCTGATAGCTTTCTTTAATAGGATAACGAATCTTGTGGATAAGGGAGAAGCGGTGGATGTGGTATACCTAGACTTTAGTAAGGCGTTTGATACGGTCTCACATGATATTCTAATCAATAAACTAGATAAATACAACTTAGATGGGGCTACTGTAAGGTGGGTGCATAATTGGCTGGATAACCGTACTCAGAGAGTAGTTATTAATGGTTCACAATCCTGCTGGAAAGGCATAACAAGTGGGGTTCCACAGGGGTCTGTTTTGGGACTGGCTCTGTTCAATATCTTCATCAACGATTTAGATATTGGTATAGAAAGTACGCTTATTAAGTTTGCAGATGATACCAAGCTGGGAGGGGTTGCGACTAATCTGGAGGATAGGGTAATAATTCAAAATGACCTGGACAAATTGGAGAAATGGTCTGAGGTAAATAGGATGAAGTTTAATAAAGACAAATGCAAAGTGCTCCACTTAGGAAGGAACTATCAGTTTCATACATACAGAATGGGAAGTGACTGTTTGGGAAGGAGTATGGCAGAAAGGGATCTAGGGGTTATAGTGGACCACAAGTTGAATATGAGTCAGCAGTGTGATGCTGTTGCAAAGAAAGCAAACATGATTCTGGGATGCATTAACAGGTGTGTTGTGAGCAAGACACGAGAAGTCATTCTTCCGCTCTACTCTGCGCTGGTTAGGCCTCAGTTGGAGTATTGTATCTAGTTCTGGGTACCGCATTTCAAGAAAGATGTGGAGAAATTGGAGAGGGTCCAGAGAAGAGCAATGAGAATGATTAAAGGTCTAGAGAACATGACCTATGAGGGAAGACTGAAGGAATTGGGTTTGTTTAGTTTAGAAAAGAGAAGATTGAGGGGGGACATGATAGCAGTTTTCAGATATCTAAAAAGGTGTCATAAGGAGGAGGGAGAAAACTTGTTCATCTTGGCCTCTGAGGATAGAACAAGAAGCAATGGGCTTAAACTGCAGAAAGGGAGGTTTAGGTTGGACATTAGGAAAATGTTCCTAACTGTCAGGGTAGTCAGACACTGGAATAAATTGCCCAGGGAGGTTGTGGAATCCCCATCTCTGGAGATATTTAAGAGTAGGTTAGATAAATGTCAATCAGGGATGGTCTAGACAGTATTTGGTCCTGCCATGAGGGCAGGGGACTGGACTCGATGACCTCTCGAGGTCCCTTCCAGTCCTAGTATTCTATGATTCTATGATAATATGACTTGATTTCAGCTAAAAAGATACCATGGGCCTGATCCAAATCCCAGTGAAGACAATGACTAGATTCTCATCAACTTCAGTGGGAACTGGATTGGGCCTCTATTACACTAAAGAACAATCAGGATGTTGGTTAGAGCTGGTGTGATGGGGTGGACCAGGCCACGAGGCCCCCTGGCTGGAGGCTCTGTGGTCCAGCCACACTCAAGCCCAGAGAAGCACTCCTTCCCATACCTGTCAAGGAAATATTAACTGGAATGTTTTGAAATAATGTGTCTAGTTCTATTGCCTATTCTGACCTTGGGCACTAGTGCCTGTTTTTGTTGTTTATTTGTCAATGTTGCTTCCTTAACATGGAATCAAACTCTCCAAAAACAAAAGGGTTGGGACATAATGAGCAATTAATTATGTTCTCCTTGGCTCTGGGGCTCAATACTTAAGGAGGATGAAACAGTAAGGTAGTAAATTCAGAAGACGTAAAAAGGAAACACTTTCACACAATGCACAGACAGTGAAATTTATTGCCACCAGATGTGTCATCTTTGAATCTTTCTATGAGGAATTCAACATTTACATGGCTAATAGAAGAGTTAATGCTAACAGCTGTAGCAGGGATAAACAGTTCGGCTACGTCTACATTGGCAAGATTTTGCACAAATACTTTTAACGCAAGAGTTTTTGCGTTAAAGTATTTGCGCAAGAGAGCGTCTACACTGGCACAGATGCTTTTGCGCAAAAGCACATATTTTGCGCAAAAGCATCCGTGCCAGTGTAGACACTCTCTTGCGCAAGAAAGCTCCGATAGCCATTTTAGCCATCGGGCTTTCTTGCGCAAGAAATTAACGATGCTGTCTACACTGGCCCTCTTGCGCAAGAATACTAGCGCAAGAGGGCTTATCCTGAGCGGGAGCATCAGAGTATTTGCACAAGAAGCACTGATTTTGTACAGTACAAGGTCAGTGTTCTTGCGCAAATACTCGCGGCCAGTGTAGACAGGCGGCAAGATTTTGCACAAAAGCGGCTGCTTTAGCACAAAATCTTGCCAGTCTAGACACAGCCGATTCATGTTTTAAAGCAATCTGTGACAGGGATTAAGATGAGACATTCGTGAGGAGCTGATTATGCCAATCTGCATACATGTGGATTTCACACACTTTCCTCTGAACCATCTGGTAGTGGCCACTGTCAGAGACAGGATACAGAATTAGGCCACGTCTCCAATTGCCGCGCCAGAGATGGATCTTCTGACGTTCAATTTAACAGGTCTGGTAAAGACCCACTAACTCAAATACTGAGGGCACCCCCGGTTGGCTCCGGTACTCCTCACAGTTGCGAGGAGGAAGGGAAGCTGATGGAAGTGTTTGCTCCTGTTGACCAGCCACTATGAAGATGGTGCCAACCTCGACTTAAGGTATATTGACACTAGCTATGTTATTTACATTGAGTTGAGTACCTTAAGCCAACCTTCCAGGTCTAGTATAAACCTGGCCTTAGATGGACCTCAGGTGAGATCCAACCTGGCAATTCCTACATCCCTAAATCAATTTTTAACATACCAAATTGTGTAACTGCACCTGTCAGCCTCTGTTTCTGCATTCAAAGGCTAAAATATACTCCATATTCTTTGGGCATGGAAAAAAAATTACTGCAACCTGGGGGAAACTCAAAATAATCATTTTCTTCATTTCTCAATTTTAAAAACATGGAGCATGAATCAGTTTCATGCACAGAGAGATAGACCAAGAGAGATGAATTGTCTCTATTCTCTTTCTTATTTCATTCTGCTCCCTCATGCAATCTGTCACACACTGTTACCCTGGTCTTACTCCTTTTCAGGGAGCTGTCAGCTCTGTGGCTTTACTGCAAGGACCCTCTTGCAATGTCACAGGAAATCTATACAGCAGAGTTCAAGAGTGATATATACATAGTTGTGGAAGATGAGAGAGACTCCAGAAAACCGAAAAAAGGGCAAATATAGTGCCCATCATTAAAAAGGGAAATAAAGACAACCCAGAGAATTATAGATGTGTCATCTTATTTTCTGTACCAGGAAAGAAAACGGAGCATATATTTAAGGAATCCATTGGCAAACATCTAGAAGATAATAAGGTGATAAGTAATAGACAGCCTGGATTTGTCAAGAACAACCCAAAAACCTTCTCTGGCAGAGTAACAAGCCTTGTGGATGGGGCAGAGGTGAAGTGATAGATGTGGTATACCTTGAGTTTAGTAAGGATTTTGATATAATCTCACATAACCTTCCCATTAACAAACTTGGGAAATATAACCTACATGGAGCTACTACAAGGTGGGTGCATAACTGATTGGATAATTATCCAATGGCTCCCCGTCATGCTGAAAGGGCCAATAAGTGGGGTCCCACAGGGATCAGTTCTGGGTCTGGGTGTGTAATATTTTCATCAATGATTTAAATGATGACACAGAGAGTATGTTTGCAATGTTTGTGGATGATAACAAGCTGGGAGGGGTTGCAAGTGTTTTGGAGGATAGGGTTATCATTCAAAGTGATCTGGACAAACCAGAGAAATGGTCTAAATAGGATGAAATTCAAAAATGACCAATACAAAATATTCCACTTAGGAAGGAATAATCCATTGCACATACACAAAATGGGGAAATGACAGCCTGTAGTGGCCAGAAGGGGAGAAAGCAAGCTGGGGGGAGCCTGCACAGAGCCCTAGCAAATCAGGGAAGGGCTTAGAAGGAGCCAATGAGAAGGTGGTTTGCTGGGGCAGCTCTGGTTATAAGGAGCTGCTCAGCAGAGTAGTGGGCAGTTGGGTCCTGACCATGGAGGGTGCAGGACTGGTTCCCAGGGAAGCATTTTAGAGAAAGTAGTGCTGGGCAGGCTCAGGGGAGCTAGAGATGGGGGGGCTCCAGTCTGACAACTGCCAGGCTGCAGGCCTTGACACACAGGCCAGGGAGGTGCAGGGGTCACAGGGGAAGTGGCCCAGGGTATAGGAGGCAATGGGTGGGGGGAGGAGGGCAGGACAACTGCTGCCAGAGGGGCCAGGCCCCAAAATAGTGGGTCTCCACCTTCCCCCTTGCACTGCACTTAGCCCACGGAGGAATGGCCTTTGTGGACTGTGTCTTGCCCCTGAGGAGAGGGGCTACTGAGGCAACAGTAGGCCATAGCAGCAGGCATGAAACAGAGGACTGCTGATACTCTTGGAAGGGGGGTAAGAAGAGGACACCAAGATCCGGAGAGCAATGTGGGTACAGAACAGAGCACGAAGAGAGCGCAGAGCAACAATGGGTGAGACACTGTCTGGAAAGGGGCACCCTGCTGAGGACAGAGCTAATTCTCAGGGTGATCAGGAGGAGGCCACGCAAGTGAGTCACAACCCAGTTACACAGTCCAAGAAGGGATACTGAAGAAAGGGATCTGGGGTTCTTAATAATCTTAGAGTCAGTGTGACTAGGGATGGAGATTCCACTACCTCCCTAGGTAACCCATTCCAGGGCTTCACCGCCCGCCTAGTGAAATAGTTTTTCCCTAATATCCAACCTAGACCTCCCCGACTGTAACTTGAGACCATTGCTCCTTGTTCTGCCATCCGTCACTACTGAGAACAGCCTCTCTCCATCCTCTTTGAAACCTTCTTTCAGGTAACTGAAGGCTGCTATCAAATCCCCCCTCACTCTTCTGCATACTAAACAAGCTCAAATCCCTCAGCCTCCCCTCTTTAGTCATGTGCTCCAGCCCCCAATCATTTGTGTTGCCCTCTGCTGGACCCTCTCCAAAGACTCTACATCCTTTTTTCAGAGGGGTAGCCGAGTTAGTCTGTAACAGGAAAAACTTAAACAACAAATAGTCTAGACTAACAAAGCATGTAGATGGTATCATGAGCTTTCGTGGGCACAACCCACTTCTTCAGATGACTGGAGTGTTGGAAGTCTAGGAAGTCTTTAAGGTGCTACTAGACTATTTGTTGTTTTTTAAGCACATCCTTTCTGTAATGGGAGGCCCAAAACTGGACACAGTACTCCAGATCTGGCCTCACCAGTGCTGAATAGAGGGGAATTATCACTTCTCTAGATCTGCTGGCAATGCTCCTAATAATGCACCCTAATATGCCACTGGCCTTCTTGGCTACAAGGATGCAGTGTTGACTCATATCCAGCTTCTCATCCGCTGTAATCCCCAGGTCCTTTTCTGTAGAATTGCTGTTCAGCCAGTCAGTTCCCAGCCTATAGTAGTGCCTGGGATTTTTTCATCCGAAATGCAGGACTCTGCACTTGTCCTTGTTGAACCTCATCAGATTTATTTTGGCCTAATCTTTCAATATATCTAGGTCACTCTGGACCCTATCCCTGCCCTCCAACGTATCTACCTCTCCCCCTAGCTCAGTGCCATCCACAAACTTGCTAAGGGTGCAATCCATCTCCTCATCTTCCTGTCAGGGTGGTTGAGCACTGGAATAAATTGTCTAGAGATACTGTGGAATTTCCATCACTGGAGATTTTTAAAAGTCGGTTAGATGATCTAACTTAGACTTCTTGGCACCCGATTTTACAAATTTGAACTTCTGTGCCCTCACTACAGGGAAGAATCAAATGCTCTGGACAGGCTCTGTTAATGTGGATGCACTACCTAAGACTCAGAGCCCCAGGAAGCATCTGGGAGCTGCAGGAGGCCTCCCGGAGGCCAATTAGTTCGAATTAGCAGCACCGGAGCATCCATGCTAACGTTATTTCGGTCTTACAAGTTCGGGAATAGTGTTATTCCTCATGAAAAGCAGAGTTTGAATTCCGCAACCCCTTATTCCGGAATAACAGGCTGGTAGTGTGGATGCATTGCTTACAAATTCAATCTTGGGGGAGTTATTTCTGACTAAGGTCTTAGTGTAGACCAGGCCTTCCAGTCCTATGATTTTCAAGTGGGAAAACCTTGATAGGTTAACTGGTTCTGAGGACTTGTGGGGCCCACTTAAAAGTGGTACTTTAAACTGAGTTTGAGATGGTTTGGCTAGATATTTTTCCCTAAGTGTCCTACAAGGACAGAGGATGAATAGAGTAGGTACAAGAGTAACTGCTTCAGAATCCCCATTCTCCTGATCATAAGGAACCAGCCGCTTTCTGTGGTGCCAATAGAACTGGTTCAGTTTTAAGTTCCCAAAGCCAGGCACATGGGAGTGTTTGGGGCAGTAGGAATAGTAAGTGGGGCTTCTGACTAAGAAGGAAGCTTAAGGACCATAGCAAACCCAGAGGTATCTCCCACTGGGCAACAGATGTGTGGAGGAACGCTCACTACAGGCAGTTGGTGCCTGGAAAGGCTGATGTTGGTAAGAAATTGGAAGACACAAAAGAGAATGAAGAGGGACAAATAGATAAGTGTTAAGAGATGGAGAAAGCCCATTTGTCTTTCCTTTCCCCTATGCCACCTTCTCTCCCACAGCAGCATCATTCTGCTTCCAGAAATGCCTGGCTGGAACTAAGGATGACAGGCTGCCCCCACTTCCCCTGCTGGCAACCTACCAGTCTCTCCTGCAAAAAAAAAAAAAAAAAAAAATCTGTTCATTGTCAAAAGGGTAGCGCTTGAACAATGGCAGGGAGCAAGGAGAAATCTCCTCCTCAGTATATTGTCACAGAACACGGCAAATCTAAACACACCCCTCTCACTAACCCATGCAGGTTACTAAGAGTTGGTTAGATGCACCTTGATTCTGCTGAGTGGTGTACCACAGCTGCTGGCCTGTGTAGAATCATAGAATCATAGAACACTAGAACTGGAAGGGACCTTGAGAGGTCATCGAGTCCAGTCCCCGGCCGTCACGGCAGGAACCAGTATCATCTAGACAATTCCTGACAGATGTCTATGTAACCTGCTCTTAAATATCTCCAGTGTTGGAGATTCCACAACCTCCCTGGGCAATTTATTCCAGTGTTTAACCACCCTGACAGTTCAGAAGTTTTTCCTAATGTTCAGCCGAAACCTCTGTTGCTACAGTTTAAGCCCATTGCTTACACCCAGACAGCAGTCACTATGGCCTGCACAACATTTTATACGGTATGCGAATGACCTCCAGGAATGACCATGTTTTATATGAGCTAGATTCAAGTCCACTAAAGTTATGAGGACTAGTGCTCAAGAGCTTTGGATCAAGCTCTACCTCCATCCAGGTCCATTACTGACTCAGACGGAACATATGGATACAGAATGATTAAATACTGATGACAACATCATGTATCTTCTTTTCCTCCTGCTGACTCAGGTTTGGGAAGCCCTCCATCTTCCCTCAGCACTGAAGAAAGGTCTCTGCATGAAGACCAGAGAGCTAAAACCTTTCTTTGGTCATTAGAATTTGATTTTCACAGTTACCCTCATGCTATATTAGGAGAATTATTTAATACTATTATAAAGCTAAGACATAACGTTTGAGTAGACCTTAAATGCCTGGGCCCTTTTCTAAATGAAACTGTCATTACTGATTGAGTGCATTAGGTAAGTTTATAACCAGTGGCCAGATGTTTATCCTGTCTGCTTTTATCAGGCCAAGTTTATGCTAATCTTTTCCTCTTATTAATAGCAATGAGTCAGTGGTTTGAATAGAAAAAAAATATATCTTTGTGCTAAAATCCCACCCCACGGCAATATCGGCAAAAGTATTAAGTAATATTTCTCTTTGGAACATTAAAAAGCCCAAACTAGAAACATTTTTAAAATAATGGATTGCAACTATTGAGTTCAGAGCTTGTAAATCTTTGCAACTGAAATGAATAAAAATCTAAATGGCGAAAGAAATATTGTAACCAAAGGAAAAACAGCTTGCTCGCTCCCCCAAGTTTAAATCTCTTGCCTTTCTTTAGAGAAAAAAGTTAAGGTTGCATCAACAATAAATTCAATCCAAGCATTTTAAGCAAATATAATGTTAGAACAGATCTACAGTGAGGGCCCTGGAAGTCTGGTTTGGAGTGCACTCCCTTTGAAAATCACTAGATGGAGCCACACCGTTTTGCTTTGGCTTGGTGGTAAAAATATAAGCTTTAGTAACACTTTAAGGACAGGTTGGTTGTTTTATTAAAATTGTGTATTGATATGTTAGTGTAAAATGACTTGGATTTATTTCTATATATTTGAACATGTGCATAACCTAAGACTACGTGAAATAGTAAGAGCAAGTTTGGCTTTTTCCAGCATTTCCATCCCAATCTTGATCATTAGCCAAATAGCTCTACTTTTTGCCTTCCAGTTTCAGAGCATCTAGGGTTGGGGTCAGAGGAGGGAATCAGAGGATACTAGGTACAGATTAATACTATAAAAGATATACCTTGATCTTTGGAAAATGTCAAGGATCTGGGGACACAGAATGCAAGGATGGTTTAAGACACAGTACAGGAGCTGAAGAGATCAGTCTCCAAATACTGTCACAGAGTGGAGATCGATTTGTGCAAGAAAGGAAAAAGCCTGGCTATAAATAAAGAGGACCTACAAGGGTTTGGTGTACAAGCAAACTTGCGCTACTTTACCTAAATTGGAGTAAATGTCTCTTCCCATTAAACTACTGCAATTTTTTTATAGATAAGGTCTACATATGTTTTCACAACAATGGGCACGCTTCCAAGTTAATTGATTAGAAATATCCCCTTCAAACACCTTAATACTCTTACTACTGAAATTCTGTAACAGCAAATAGTTGTTTTTACTTGGGGAAGTTATTAGCATTCAGCTTTAGAATTAATGCATTCCTTGAATGCAGGTTCCCAAATTAGAAATAAAGAGGTATACTATAAAAGTCCTGAATCCAAGAGAAATTAAGTTGTAACAAGCAGCATGCGCAAATTAACAGAAATGTTAATGTATGTTATTTAAGACATTCCAAATGGTTGTATGTCCATCAACATGCTTGAGATGGTGACTCAGTGTAAGAAATACCTTATTCTCCACACTCGTATTTATGGTTGAACTGGTACAAGTAAAATTGAAATCGGCCTTAGCCAAAAACTCAACTGATTTTGAGATTTAAAAGAAGGTAGCTTTTATAAGTCCTTATCCTGTTGATTCAAAATCTACCCAATGCAAAACAGCAAAATAAAACAAAGTTACTGTCTTTGTGGTATTTCTAGTAACCAAAAAGAGAAATACCAAAGTTCCTACCAGAAATCCTAGGCTACCTATATAAAATGCTTAATTCCTCAGTTCTACAATTCGCTCCATGTTTCACCGAGGCTTTTCAGGAGTGTGGGAATCTACCTGAATGGATCAAATTGTAGAACTTTAGCCCTATTTCAGATTCAGTAGGTGTGAATGATCTGGAGCAGTGGTTCTCAACCCATTGGCTGCTTGCAGCCCAATCAGCACACAGCTGCGGCTCATGTGCTATCTTCAGGGCCACACAGGCAACATACATACTGGGTGGATGTGGCCCACTTACCTTGCAGACAGTTGCATAGGTGGCCCTCAATAGTCAATAGGTTGAGAGCCACTGATCCAGAGAAAGCATCCATACTGGGGCATTTCTCACGAACACTAAATATCACCACTGCAGCCACATCTAGACTGCAGAGTTTTTTCGGAAAAAGGTAAGCAAATTTGCGTATCTTTTTCCGCTTTTTTCTTTTTTTCTGGAAGAGGCTTTTCCATCTACATGAGGCCAAATTTCAGAAAAAACCCTCTTTCAGAACATCCCTTGTTCCTCTCACCGAGAAGAATACCGGAATGCCAAAGAACCAGGCCAGCTTTTTCTGAAACTGTTCCGAAAAAGCAGACACATTCTCTGGACGCGACAGAGTTTTTCCCGGAAAAACTCTGCAGTCTAGACATAGCCTGCCAAAGATTTCTGGAGTTCTTCCACACCTCAAAACTACTTGCATTAACCTAAGTCTTTGATAGAAAGATGAAGGGACAAGATAGAGCATACAAGTAGTTAATGTTGTTAGGTGATGTGATAACATACTAGAGAGCTAAATAGTAGACTAGGACCACTACTTAGTACTTGTGAAAATTCCAATGTAGCTGTTCCCAATAACATCCAGGGAAAAAATACCACTGATTTCAAGCTGAAACAAAAGACAGGACTACGCAGCGAAAGCTCATCTCCTAATAAACCATCTTGTTAGTCTTTAAAGTGCTGCATAGTCCTGTCTTTTGTTTCAGCTAGACCAGACTAACACAGCTGCATCTCTACCACTGATTTCAAGATCAGAGTACTTTTGTGAATCCCACCAAAAAAAGAATATTAGCAGATTGTTGCTATGAATTACAAATATTTGCATAATCAAAATGATTAATAATAGTATTTTCAATTCACGTCTTACAAGTACAGTAGAGCAATCTCCTTATTGTGAAAATATAAACTTACAAATGTTGATTTTTTTATTTCATAACTGCACTCAAGCAAAACAGCATAAAACTTTAGAGCCTACAAGTCTACTTCTTGTTCAATCAATCACTAAGGCTATGTCTACACTGCAATGCTTTTTAGGGATACAGAAGTATCCCAAAATAGCTATCCCGTGTCTTCACAGCAAGCCTGTTATTTCGAAATATAACGGGCTCCCTATTCCGACGTCCCTGTAAACTTCATACCACAAGGAGTAAGGGACATTTCAGAATAGTGGGTTATTTTGAAATTTGGCGTTGCGTGGACAGCGCCAAAGTACAAAATAAGCTATTTCAAAATAAGATTGAAATCAAATTTAGTACCTTATTTTGAGCTATGGTGCAGTGTAGACGCACCCTAAGACAAGCAACTCTGTTTACATTTATAAGAGATATTACTATCTGCTTATTTATAATGTCACCTCAAAGCAAGAACAGGTATTCGCATCGCACTTTTGTAGCTGGCGTGGTAAGTTATCTGTGTGCTAGATATGAATTTTTAGCATATGCCCCTTCATGCTTCAACCACCATTCCAGAAGACATGCTTACATGCTTATATGATGCTCGTTAAAAATATAATGCGTCAATTAAATTTGTGACTGAACTCCTTGGGGGGATGATTATATATGATTATGTTTTTCCCCACATTCTGCCATGTATTTCCTGTTGCAACAGTCTCGGATGATGACCCAGCACATGTTCATTTTAAGAATGCTTTAACAGCAGATTTGGCAAAGCGCAAAGAAGGTACCAATGTGAAATACAAAATTCAGCTATTTAAGTCTGAAATGTCATAGTACAGCAATTGTAGTGGTCCTGACCCAAAGAGGAGTGGTGGGGGGGCGGGGGGGAGTAAGGTGATTATAGGGAGGGGGATGTGGTATTGCTACCCTTACTTCTGCATTGCTGCTGGCACCCCCCTATAGCTTCCTTTTGGGTCAGGACTTGCAGTTTGAGAAATGCTAGTGTCCCCCCATAGAATCTGTTTAGGACAGGGTAAAAGCACACAGACACAAAACCAGATTTCACTGGGAGGATGGGGAGGAAGGAGAAAGAACACCAGATTTTGCAGTCCATGATGCATTTTTCATGGCTGTTGCATTTGGTGCAAATATTTGTAATGAAAAATAAATATAAAATGAGCACCATACCTTTTTAATTCTGTAATTGAAATCAATATACATGAAAATGCAGAAAACATCCAAAAATATATTTAAATAAATGGCATTCTATTATTGCTTAGCAGTGTGGTTAATTGTGCAATTCATTTTTAATGGCATGATTAATCGCAGTTTGTTTTTAAGCACTTGGCAGCCCTACTTTTATGTAATGCTACTGAGTGTATGGGAGAAACTCTATAAAAGGAACAGTGCACCAACAGACAGGGCAGGTCAAGGAAGAGAAGGAAACCTAACTCAGCACAAGAATTTAGCATCCTGGGCTTGCACAAAGAAAAAACCACTTGAGAATGTAGAATAAAGTTGGAGTAGTAGCTTCCACTCTCAGCAAGACTAGTAAATTCATTATTGATGTTATAATCCACTGGACAACCCAAACAAGCTGGCAAGCCGGGGGGGCTGTGTCATTCAAGGAAGGTATGCTAAAAAATTCCAGAATCCCTACCAAGAGGGTTCAAAGATATGAACAAGGAGCACTTTAGTACCTGGCTAACCATTAAGGAGAGAGTGTCAGCCATTCTCATGGGGCTCTCTGCAAAGTCTAACTCGTCTAGTCCGAGGCTCATTCATTTTGACGGTAAAGCACAACATCTCAGTAGCTTTTTGCTCTTAGCCATTTCAACCAGCATGGTTAGAGAGCCCTGCTGAGCATGTTACAGGTGAGGCCAACTGCAGGATTCTACTAACAGCTGTAAAATGACACCCAAAGACTAACCTGAGGAAAAGGCAAATGTAGACCTGGTTTGAAGTCAGTCCTTTGCCTCATTTCTTAGTGGGCATGACTGGGAAGGTGAATGGAAGATAAGATTGTAACAAGGTGCTTAGCAATGCTATAATAGAATGATAGCACTAGCTAAGATAAGCAGAAACACCCTGATGCTAGAGCTGGACAGGATAAACATGAAACCTAAAGATCATGTTCTACATGACCAGCATAAGGACAGAGCATGCTGCATGTGGATTGATCCTTGCAAAGTAACCAAGCCAACCTGAAAACATGAGGCAATGTAATGTATAAATGTAGACAAAAGAGGATGTTTTCTGCATGACTTTGGTTGTGTGGTACACCCCATGTACCTCGCCCCCCTCAGCTTGATTCTGATCAACTCAGAGTGGCATTACTGTATGCCAGATAAAGGAACCTGGGGGATGAAATCTGGAGTCAAACTCAGGGGTTTTTTGGATCTCAGAGAGCTGCATGAAGTATTCTCTCAGAGCTGGACAGGGTGTTCTGAGTAAGCAGAGTAGAAGCCCAGCAGCAAATACATCTCAGGCAGAACTCAGAAATGGGGTGTGGACGTAGCAAGAATGGGATATGATCAGGTGCGTGGTTAATGGCACACCCATGTTTAGTGCTGATTCAACTGAAAATGAACATTTTATTTTTCCTGTAACATTTTTGCAATAATTTGGGGGTCCCCCTCCATTAAAATAAATTGTTCATTTAGTTCTAATGAATTTTCTGTGAAAAACAGAAAGTCTAGTTTTCCGTCCCGGACAGAGATCCTGGAAACTCTGACCAGCCTCAGTCATATTCCAGTTGCCATCTGCTTCCTCATGGTTGTCTCAGTCATCAGAACCGAGAGATGGAGAATGAGAAAATGGAAGTGAGTCATGGGGTTGAAGAAAACAAACAAGCCACAGACAAAAACAGACATAACTGCAAAAATCTGACAGGTCTCTGCCTCTGGTCTTGCATACACTGTAACCAGAATGAAGTGTGTTATACTATTTAGGGTTTTTGTGCTGATCATTATTTCAGTATGTGAATCATAGATAAATGATAAAGCACAAACATTTCCAGCCCATAAAGGGTTTTCTTTCATACTTCTCCCTTTAACTTTACATTAATCTCCAAACACAATGAGGGAACTATATTCACTGTACATAGGGTAAACAAGAATCATAACCAAATAGAATCAGACCTAAAAATATAAACTGATAAAGTACAACTCATTTCTACTGCACAGTTACATAGCCTTTCCTACCCTATGGACACCAGATAAATCTTTGTACCTGAAATTGCCTTATAAAAATAGATTCTCTTCTCACACTTTGAATGCTATTCCTACACTGAATTCCTACCTGTCAATAAATCAAATACCAGCACCACATGGGGAACATATGCCAGGGATGTGACTGGTCATTAATTTTACCATTTCTGAAATCCTTCTGATCAAGAAGGAGTTTGGATTTTGTTTTGCCCATTCAAAGCTTGGCTTTTGAAAAAAAAATGCTGAAACCATGTGGTTGGTAACTGTCTCAAAAAAGACCTGAGAAGTGAATAATGAAGTTACAGAATCAATTGGAAAGGGATAGAAATTAAAGGACACAGACAATGTTTTTGAAGTGGTGAAAATAAAAAGAAAATAGATCCAGGAGGTTCTTTTAGAAGGTTGGAGTTGCAAAAAAAAAAAAGAGGCTTTAGCACCTAACTGTGCTTAAAATGGCATGAAAGGAAAGCGGCAGAAAGGTGGTGCTTAAATTAGTGGAAGGAGCTGGCAGATGAATAGAGGGAGAACTGGTGCATGAGTTGGTTTGGCTCAAGTCCACGGTGCATTTTAAAAGCTGACGTGGAGCAGACAGCCATTTGTTCTAAAGAATTACCTAGGAAGCTTTTGGACAGTGTTTTCTGATATCAGGATTCAAGATGGCATGCATACGTCCGTGCAGATTCTCGGCTCTTTCTAAAGGAGTGGAATATAGATGACAAGCGTTAAGTTTGGATGCACAGACCCAGTGTATCAATTTGTTATGCTTCCTTTAAACTCTAGCTGCAAAAGAAATGAAATGAGCTAATTTTCTGCATTTGACTCTCAAGGACTTTAGATCCAGCCCCTCATTTCTCCCCTCCCGCTGAAAGTGTCAGGTAAGATACAGTCTGTCAAGTAGAACTCTTATTTGAGAAGGACTTTGCAAACTGGCATTGCTATCCATAGAGACCATTACACAACTCTCTATAGGCACTAAGGGTACGTCTACACAGCGGCATTATTTCAAAATAACTAGCATTATTTCGAAATAACTTTGTCCATGTATACACAACAGGCGGTTATTTCGAAATAATGTTGAAATACTGTCAAGTGGGAGGACTTCTTACTTCGGCTCCTGTAACCCTCACTGTACCAGGAGTAAGGAAAGTTGGAGGAAGAGTGCTCTATTTCGAAATAAGTGCTGTGTAGACGCTCCCCCATTTCAACATAAGCTATTTCAAAATAAGCTATGTGATTGACATAGCTCAGTTTGCGTAGCTTATTTCGAGTTAAGCCCTGCTGTGTAGACGAACCCAAAGTCTTTCATTTCACGGGCCAATTCACAATACCACCTTGCAAAAGGAGGGGGTGTCGATAAGCGACTACATTATGGATGCTGAATAACTACAGTCTTTTTAATTCTTGTAGCTTCTTACCTTCTTATTGCACTTCATATAATTTGTTCGAGATGCTTTATCGATAGATAAATCCCTCTTAAAGAGCTACTTCAGTGAACAACCTGATTAGAGTGGCATTGTATATTTTATCACTCCCTTTTCTGAGACACCTTGGAAAAGGCATGAAGGGGGCTAGAGCTTTTCAGCTTTCCTTGATAAGAGATTTAGGTGATGGAATCCTTCTGTATACATTCATTGGACTACTATTTGTTTCAGCCTGGCACCTGTATAAAAGTGATACAGGAGGCCCCCGATATGCGACCGCCCGAATTCCGACCCCCCGCACTTACAACCATTTTTGTAAGTACAGAAAGTGCCAGAAACTCACTACTTACATCCTTGGCCCGCATTTACGATGGTGTACAGCGCCTACCGTAAATGCAGGTTCGAGTTATGACGCCTCCGATTTGCGACGCTTCCTCCAGAACCAATCACGTCGCAAGTCGGGGGCCTCCTGTACTTCAAATGCCATTTCTCAGGCAAATCATTTCAGACCTGTGGTGGCTTAGTATTTTCTTTAGCTTTTCATAAATTAGCTGAGAAGTGTGCTTCAAAAGGGGATAACTGAGTGTGAATGGATAGACAGATAAAAGTTTGGCCTAGTCAGAAGAGGCTGAAATACATTTGTTTGTGCTATAGAAAGCCATTCCTCAACAATCAAAGTTATTATTCCCCTTTATTCAGCTCTGGTGAGGCCACATCTGGAATATAGTGTAGAGTTCTGGGCCCCCCACTATAGAAAGGAAATGGACGCATTGGAGAGGGTCCAGCGGAGGGCAACCAAAATGATTAGGGGGCTGGAGTACATGACCTATGAGGAGAGACTGAGGGATTTGGGTTTGCTTAGTCTACAGAAGAGAAGAGTGAGGGGGGATTTGATAGCAGCCTTCAACTTCCTGAAGGGAGGTTCCAAAGAGGCTGGAGAAAGGCTGTTCACAGTAGTGACGGATGGCAGAACAAGGAGCAATGGTCTCAAGTTACAGTGGGAGAGGTCTAGGTTGGATATTAGGAAAAATTATTTCAGTAGGAGGGTGGTGAAGCACTGGAATGGGTTATCTAGGGAGGTGGTGGAATCTCCATCCCTAGAGGTGTTTACTAGAGGCTGGGTTGACTTAGTTGGGTTTGGTCCTGCCTTAGGCAGGGGGCTGGACTTGGTGACCTCCTGAGGTCTCTTCCAGCTCTATGATTCTATGATTTCCATGTAAATGCAGAGGGGAAGAAGAGCAAAGTTTAATTTTCCTCACATTCTGCCTGACTCTCCTCCCCTTCCCCAACTCCACTGGAGAGCAAAATTTTCATTTCTTCATGGGTCGCTAGAAGGTATTGTATGGGTGCATCTATATAAATACATTTGTGGCAACTTTTGGCCGAGTACGTTATTCTCTAAAGAGGAACGGAAAACTCTACTTGTCTGCAAATGTTACTTTCTGCTTATTAGTATGTCAGTAACCTTTAGATATGTAGTGAGAGATGATCCCAGCTGCAAAGAGCAGTATTATTGTGGTGGCACCTAGGAGCCCTGGTCATGAACCAGGAAGAAATTGTGCTAGTAGCTGTACAAACACAGAACAAAAGATGAGCCCTGCTCCAAGGAACTTGTAAGCTAAGAAATGCTAGTTTCTTTCCATTGAATGGGTTGGTCTTCCCATTGGTAGCTTAGATTTTCTTTCCAAATAGGAAATATTGGAAAGTTATAGACTAAGGGTCTGATTTTCAGAGGCGTTAAGAACTCAACAGTCCAGTTGAAGCCAATGGGAGCTGTGGGTGTTTTGCTGCTCTGGAGTCAGGCCTTTACTGCACATTCCAAAGCCACATGCTGCATTCACACTGCTCTTTACCATGTACTTTATAATTAACTGCATTGCAGTAGCATCCAAGGGATCCATTCCCAATCAGAGCTCCCTCCTCCAAGGCACTGCATGCACTACATGAAGCACTCGCCCTGCCCCAATGAATTTGGAGCCTAGACAGATAACTGAGAGTATGGCAAAACAGAGGTACCAAGGTGAAGTGACTTGAGCCAGGTTACCTGGCACATCAGTAACAGAACCAAGAACTAGGTCCTGCCTCCTGGTCTGATCCCATGGCCTTCCTGGACTGGGAATGTGACTCGCGCAGCAGGCCCTATCACAAGAGGACTCCAATGCTTTACGCTTAATTACCCCTTTCATCCAAAGTATCTTGCAAGAACTAATGAAGTCTGGGAACTCCCCACAGCGCTTGGAACAAACAAGAGTGTGACAGAAGTCAGGATTCTTTACTCCAGTTCCAAACCCAGAACATCAGGCTGTTTCTGATAAAAAAAAACAAACCAAGGTTACTTAGAGTGGGTACTGAGTGCTCTGATCAACTTCATTTAGCATGGACACTCTGACAATTTCTTTCCCTTTTTCCTTCTCCCCTCCCATCCCCTCTCTGTGCTATTTATTTAAAAAACAGACCCCTTAATTTCCATCCCACAAAAGCTCATGATACCATCTACATTTGTTAGTCTCTAAGGTGCTGCAAGACTATTTGTTGTTTTTTAAGTCTTACCACTCATGACATTAGACATGTTAGAAAGCCAATTGAGGTTTGCCTGTGTAGTGATGCTACTAGCATCAACTTCGTATGGAATTAGCTGACTAAGAAAGAGTTGAGTCCCATTTCCCACAGTAGACCAGCAAACTTTTTTTGGGGGGGAGAGGAGGATTATAAAACCACATAAACCCAATCTGGAGAAATGGAATAGCCAGAAATACTGCTGAAGGAAAGGGGAGGAGGGATTCACCACGTCACAGCATGTAGTCATCAGTTTGTGCAACGTTCCATGCCTGGTGCTAAACAATGAAATGCTGCTTGCTGATGAAGATTTAAAATGGTACATACCTATCCTTCGCTTGGGGAGAGGGGAGTAGAAGTCCCTACTTCACTTGTTGTGAGCAGCAGAGTGAATTAGTTTGCAGACTGCTTTTGCTCTGTGTTACCTCAGCGGTTTCCTCCCCTTACAAAAAAGTGTGCCCATCTTCTCAAGACTGCATAGAACTCCAAGAGGCACATGTTGTTTCAGAACTCACTTGGTAATATATACACTTACCCAGGGCACTAATTTTATTTATTTTCTTTAAAAAAAATCCTTGGAAGCCTAGCATGCATAAATGAATTTCAGTCTCAGTAACTGGGAGTTGATTTTATGCTGGTATTTACTGTGCTATTCAATAAAATATGAGTGAATGCAGCAGCGCTCAGCACAAGCACTTCATTAAAGAAATGCATTTGGTAACATTCAGTAGACATTTGGTACTAACGCAGTTCCAGGCCATTTAGCGCCGATTCACTTACTAACCCACCGTCTCGACAGGTGCAGTATTACAAATGCTTCCCTGTTCAGATTCTCAGTGGGTGGCTGGGGAATATCATCAGCTTTAGGAAGCACAATTTTTGCCTCTCCCTCACTGCCTAACTTTTGCCAATCAGCTCTCAGAGGCAGCATAGCTGGAAGAAGAGCACAATCAAGGGCAACAAAAATAGGCAAGGTGCAAGCCTGCCGACAGGGGGGCAGGGCAAAGAGAGCAGTTGCCCTGGGCCTGGTGATTCAATGGGGCCCAGGGCTACCTAGCCGCCACTGCTGCTAGTGTGGCCGTGGCCAGAGCCTTGAGTGCTCTGGATGGCTCTGAGGGCTTAGGGTGTGCGTCATTCTCGAGGTAGCACAGAGAACTGCCCAAGGCCCTGCTCCTCCTCTTCTGAACAAGGCCCCGCCCCTTCCAGGAGCATGGAACGTCCCCCCCCACCTTGGCCAGGGGCCGGCGCAGGCTGTCGGCACCCCTGCCGAGGTGGGATCAAGTGCAAAATGCCGCCAGTAGCAACAGAGCAAACACTGAACAGAGCAGTGTTTCCCAAATGGTGTTCCACAGAACCTTGGGATTCCCCGGAATGAAACTAAGGGTTCCGTGAGAAAATTCTATTCCCCTGCTCCCTGCAGAGCGTGTAGGCAGCTCCCATTGGAGCTTTGGCTGGCGGGGGCGGGCTTCTGGCAGTGCACGGCTCTGGCCACTCCACCGCCAACTGCGGCTGCCCCACCACCGCGCACCACGCGGCCCCCTCCTCACCCCGCAGGACTGCCCCTGTCCCATGGGGCCTCCGGTGCCACGCAGCCTCCTCCTACTCATGTGCAGGTGGCGATTTGTTACAGCAGCCGCTGCTGCCAGGAGGGGAAGGATAGGTGGGTCCGAGTAGCCACTCCCGGACCTCAGCGTTTTTAAACTGCCGGCCACACGGAACTTGGTAGAGGTTGTGCCCCTCCCCCCCCTCGGGTCACACTCGGGCTCTGCCTCCCACTGCTGCTCCCTCTCCCCCACGCCTCTCCCCACCCTGTTGGGGAAGCGGCAGAGTCTGGTCTGGTGGGGAAGGGTTTTGACACACACACCCCACCCCTGCCAGTGGGAAGCCTGATCCAGTGCTGCAACTGTGCTGAGATTCCTGCTGCATGGGGCGGGGAGGGGTTGCTGCTTGGAGGCTTTCCCTGCTGCAGCAGGGTGCCAAGCCAGGTAAGCATCCCCCCTTGTGCCCAGGCCCCACACCCAAATTCCCCTCACTCATTCCCCTCCCCCCGCCAAGACCCCGCATGCCCAGCTTGCTCTGACACACTGCTCCATATACAAGACTGTTATTAGGCGTTCCATGACATTCTTTTGAGTTTAAAAAAGTTCCGTGGCCAAATAAAGTTGGGAAACACTGGTCTAGAGGACCAAATATCAGAGCTGAGGGAATGATGATGGCAAAATATTGCAGACACTTCCCTCATCTACCACTGCTGCTGCCCCCAATATGGGAGTGGAGGCTTATTGCAATGGGCGCTTTCCTCTGTACAGAACTGCAAGCGAAGGAGAATGTTCTCAAAGGCATGCAGGACAGGGAACGTTCGCAGGAGATGACCATTCACTTCCTTTTGCACAGTACTCTCCTCACTCAGATTTCTTACTATACATGCGCAAGTGTGAGATTCAAATGAGGCATTATGAAATGGACGGTGGGGATGGGAACTCTCTGATTCTCTGCCTTCCGTTTGAATAATCTTAGCTTCCAGATATCACCACCATGCAAAAACATTTTTTTGTTTGTAAATCACAAGGCAGATCAACCAGTGTATGCTACTCCTCTCACTGCATTCCGACTCTGTGCATCCTGCCGTCATTACCAATTTACTCTAGTGTCTAACTACACTGTAGCAAGAACTCGTGCATTATTATGCATGACTGTGCCATGCCATTAATTAGAAGGAACTGTGAAAGTGAACAAGCCAGCCAGTAATCCCACAGTGTTGCTGAGGGCAGATCAAAAACTTGCCGCCTACAAAACTACAGGTTTTGAAGTTATGTGGCAGCAAAGAACAACCGGTTATATTACAACGTATAAGGAAATTATTATTTAAAGATGGCTTATACTAATCTTTCTTCAATAAACTAACTAGAGTGCTTTTCCTTCCCACTGAATGGTTATTTCAGAGGATGAGAATATGCATCCTGGCAATAGGTTCGGAAATAACGAGGGCTGTAATTTTGAGAAATTGAGGTTTCAGGAAGTGAATCCCAGAGTTTTCATTCACATTAATAAGTCAATGCACCGTAAACCTCATTATCAAAACACAGGTTGAAAAGCGACTCTGAATTGAACGCAACCATGATTCATGCTGCAGTGTGTGTGATCAACAGCTTTTGCTGGAGGTGTTTTAATATACTCCGGGCCAGATTGCTTCATTAAAGCCTGTTGGGTTGGTGTGGTGTATGTTACAGCAGGAGTATCACCCTCTCTTGCAGAAATATTGTGGCTGTGTTTCCTTCTCATCCTTTTCCCGTTCCCCCAGCTCTCTGCAACAATAACGACCAGAATCTCACCCCCGTGCAGGTGATTGGATAGAGTTATGCTTATTGATATTCACAAAATATTGGACTTCAGAAAGGAGGAGATGCGTAGTAAGGAGAATTGTCACAATGGAAAGAATCAATGTTATTTCTATTGTCCCTTCTTGGTAAATAAGGGTGCGTCTACAAAGCAGCGTTATTTTGGAATAACGTCCATTATTCCGAAGTAACAGTGTGAGCATCTACACAGCAATTCCATTATTTCAAAATAAATTTGAAATAATGGATGGCTCATTCCAACTTCTGTAAACCTCATTTCCACAAGGAATAACGCCTATTCCGAAATAACTATTTTGAAATAACAGTAGTGTGGATGCTCCACTGCTGCTATTTTGAAATAGCTCCTCCCACAGGGCCATTCAAAGTAATTACTCCCCAGTACCTCCTGGGGCTCTAAATCGAGGTATCACGTCCACATTAGGGAAGCCTGCCTCAGACTAATTTTGAGTCTTCCCTGTAGAGTAGATGTGTTATTTCGAAATAAACTATTTTGAGTATTTCTTCCAGAATAGCTTATTTTGAAATAAGCATGCAGTGTAGACGTACCCTAAAGCAGTAATGTTGGGTCCTCTCATTTCAGTTGTTCCAGGCAGGATGGAGTTTTGCTCCATTGCATCCTAAATGAGCAAGAATTCCTGCAATTAACATTCATCGAAGTTCTGAGCCCAGAAAGGGGGAAAAGAGTCCAGGGTGAGGCTGGATTATTTCTATTTGTCATGAGGAAACCACTTGGGATCTCGCTTTTTGTGATATTCCATGCCTTATGAGCCTGACCCTACATTTGGCTCATTAATGGCAAGCAAAATTTAGGACACAAGCAAACCTAATACAGTACAATCTATGACTACAGCTTTGCACTCCTGTTATCAGGAAGCCAAATCATTTAATCTTTAGGGATTGCACTGATCAAAAGAGCACTGCAATGTCTGGGCATAATCTACCTAAGGAAGAGAAACAGGTCAGAAAGGTGAAACAGAAGTATAACTAAAATGATATATAATGTTTTTAAAAGTACTTAAGTCAGATAGGCACCTAAGTCCCTTTTTCAAAAGTGATTTAGGCACTCACTAAAAGTTATGTTTTCACATGCATTCAGGTGTCTAAGGATGCCGATAGGAACCCAATGGGATTCTTAAAGTTGCTTAAACATGTTAGGCACCTAAATCCCATTGAAATCATTTTCAAAGGTATTATGTGGCCCTTACGGCCTAAGTTAGATTTGAAAATTCAAGGCTAGAAAGCCGGAAGAGATGGCTGTGAACAGTGAGGCTGACAGCCATGGTGGGCTGTGGGGCAAGGTTTGGGGAAGGATGGGGAACTCCAGGCCTAGAAAAGGTGTGGAGCCAAGGTTGGGAGGAGTGGAGCTGAGGACAGTCAGTCCTTAGTGCGGTCCAGACCATGGTGCACAACCCCTCCACCCAGCCTCTGGCACTTCCATGGCCATTCAAAGAGTCCGAGGCTCTGGCTGCAGTAACAGCAGCTGGGCTTCTTTGAATCTCTGAGCCCCAAAACAATTGTCCCCTTTGCCCCTCCCTACCCCGCATCAGCAGGCCTGACTGTGAGTATCCATTATAGCCTGCTAATATAGGCCTTCGGAGTACCCTGCATTGATTCTTGCGTGTCAGGGTTCTGGCTGCACCCGTAGGTCCTGCACATCTGGCAGATAGTGTTCAGACTCATCACAGGCTAGTCCACAGTTTGAGTTGAAACCTGTTATAGCCCTGGCCTCCCTTTCCAGGGGCAGACTCTGCAGTGGTGTGGGAAGAGTTGGGGGGAACCCGGGCCCGCCCACTACTCCAGGTTCCAGACCAGGGGCCCTAAGGCAGCGGCACCAGTCAGGGTTTGTTCTACTCCCCATCTGGCAGCTATTTCCCTGGGCCACTTCTCTCCCAGTGCCTTTCCTCTGGTTACCTGAGCAGCCTATCCTGCTCCTCCACAGCACTCTGCCTGACTTGCAGTTCCCAGCTCTCACTCAGACACCTCTCACTTTCAGAACTCTGGCTCCTTCCCTTCTCCTCGTGTGCCTCTGAACTAACAGAAGGGGAGCCCTTTCAAACCAGTCTCAACTGGTTCTTGACTGGCCCCAGGTGTTCTCATTAGCCTGACTACCCTTGGCCTTGGAAGGCTCCTAATTGGCACCAGATGTTCTAACTGGCCTGATTGTCCAGATTGATTCTGGAAAGTTCCTGCTGCTTCTAGGCCAGCCCCTGCCAGTTTACCCAGGGAATGGAGACCTACCTAATCTAGCGCTAACATACCTCCCTTTGAGTGTTCTTCTGTAGCCATCTACAAAAGCATCCAACTTTGATTGAGAGATTTCCACTGACAGAAATTCCACCACAGCCTTGGATAAGTTGTCCAGTGGTTGATTACCTTCACTGTTAAACATCTGAGCTCCCTTTTTTGACATGGCCCAAATTCTAGGTCAATATATAATCAAGGTCGACACTTCTGAGATGATATTAAAAAAACCCACACACAATAATGATAAGGGTCCATTCAAAAGCCTCTAGCGATCCAGATTTGGCCCACGGTCCACCTATTGCCTGCCCCGTTCTTGCGCTAAGAGATTCACGGACACAGCTAGAAACCTTCTGTCCTAACATGATGCTTTAGCTTGTTATGAGACCACTGTGATGGATTCAAGTCCCCCGGCACAGTATTTTCTGCATCACAGATGAGAACTTTCCTGTCACCAGTTACAGAACAAGCACCCCAGAACTGAAATCCACTAACTATAATTCGCTGGGGGCAAAGCTAACGGAAGAACAAACACTGTACGGTTTGCAGACATCTGAGTGCAAGAGAAATCGCGAACAATTCCATGAAATATCTATTAAAGGAAGGCAAGTTTTTAAGGTGAGATTAAAAATAATAACCTTTAGCATGGTTGTGGTGGAATTAATTTGTATCCAGAGTACCTGCCACAAAGGAACAGCCAGGATAGTGCTCCCAGCTTGTTTACACAGAGGCACACTAGGCCGGGCACTAAAAATAGCAGTGTATCTGGGGGTAGCATGGGCAAACCCTTAGGCGAGCTGCCTGAGCACAAACCCATCCAAACCCCTCAGGGGCATCCTTACATGGCTAGCTTCAGCTGCAGCCTGTGCTATCCCTGGCTAAAGGCTAATTTTAGCACTCTAAAGAGCTAGTGCACATCTGTCTATCCCAGTTGGGAAGTTTAGACCCAGCTTCAGTGTAAACATACCCTTAGGCACCCTAACGGAAGAGCCACCCCTAAAGGAGGTATAGGTTGAACCTCTAAAATCTGGGACTCTTTGGTCCTGCTGGACCACAGATGTGGTTGGACCATGGATATACCTGGACCAGAGAGCCCCGGAGCTATGTTCAGAAATTTGGCTAGTGCGGTGGGGGTCACAGCCCCAGCCGGGCCTGGAGGGGGCCAGCAGCCAGGAGTGCAGCCCCAGCTGGGCTGGAGGCAGCAGGGCTGGCCCCTGGTTGGAGCGGTGAGGGACTAGAGGCAGCGGGGCCAGTGGCAGTGAGGCAGCCGTGGCCGGGCTGGGAGTAGAGCCCAGTGGCTGGAGCTGGCACCCGGGAGCAGGGCCCACAGCCAGGCGGGAAGCTTTGACCTCCCCTGGTCTGGCAAATTCCGTGGTTCAGAACCACTCAGGTCCCGAGGGTGCCAGACCAGGGAGTTTCCACCCGTAGTGCCATATACAGATTTTGTATGACTATATCAGGACTTAATCTGTGTCCAAACAATGTCCAAAGAATAAAAAAAGAGAAAGGAAGAAGTCTGACTAAGAAGCTTAGTTTTGAATTGATCTGCAGCTCATCAGTGCTCTAAAAAAAATTGTTGAGCAGCAACTTGAAATCAGCTTTAGATTCAACACCTAAAATGAACTGTTCCATTTCTCCTACAGCTCACTCAATTGCTTGTCGATGGAAGGAACTTTTACTCTAACGAGACAAGTGAACAATTAGGCACCAATAGCAGACACAAAGCTAATGCTTGATTATCATATTGGCTGTGACTCAAAAAGTCTGACATACATGTAAGTTTTGGCTTTGCTTGTTTGGACTTCAGGCTTGTGTATGAAGGATATTTTCCTTTGAGATATGAAAGAGTTACGGGGAAGAATATAGCATGCAAACATCCTTCCTTCCAGCCTTAATCAGTTTATCACCTCTGTAATATGTTGATACAAATTAGGGCTTATAAAAACAGATTTAGCGGTGATAATTGGAGCTCATCAAAACAGCAAGAGGCTCACATGGAAAATTTTGGATTAAAAAGATATTTTATCAAAAGTGTGAACAACTGCCAAAAGAGCCCCAGTATGTTTTCCATTTTTTGGATTATCCTTCTCCTTTCCAGTGGTAAAAAAGGGGAGGAGAGAAAGGAGTAATTGGGAAAAACAACAGTAACATTCTCTCTGCTTCCCTCTCCGCCCCCCCCCCAAAAAAATCTAGCCCAACGAAAAGAACAATTCACCATAAATAAGGATGAAAGAATCAGGCCCAGAGCAATTTCTGTTCACATCCAGCATCAGACACTGCCTCAGCTTCCCAATCTTCACTTTAGTGAAGAGATTAATTCTCCAGTCAGTGCTTCAATGAAGCTCACACGAGTGTCAGTATTTTACTTCCCTTTTCCAAAAGATTCATTTATCACTCACACGCAGACTTCTATATCCATCAAGACAAGTAAAGCAAACCACGTCTGACCCTCAATTGCCTGTCTCTGGAAGGAGCTTTTACTCTAAGGGTATGTCTACACAGCAACGTTATTTTGAAGTAACTTAGTCCGCCTCTACACAGCAGGTGGGAGGACTTCTTACTCTGACTCCTGTAACCCTCATAGTAGGAGGAGTACGGGAAGTCAGAGGAAGAGTGCTCTATTTCAAAATAAATGATGTGTAGATGCTTCCAATTTCGAAATGAGCTACGCAATTGACATAAGAAACAGGTAAACAATTAGGCACCAACAGCAGACAGATAAAAGTAATGCTTGATCATCATATTTTCTACGACTCAAAACTTGTCTGATATCCATGTAAGTTTGGGCTTTACTTGTTTGGATTTCACTTCTCTTCGGGCTTTTGCTGCTGCCTATGCAGTAGCTATTCCGGCCAGGGCTTTCACCTACCTGCTGTGGTAAGCCCCGCTCCCAGAACCTTCCCAGACTCAAGGACTGCCGGACAAGTCAACCACTGCCAGTATCCCTCTCCTCCCCGAGCTATTTGTTGGTCTTCTGTGAGAGGACCTGGGTGGCAGCCTAGTTAGTCATGAGCAGAGCTTTGACTAACTACCTCAAAGGCACTATTCCATTCTTTGTTCCTCTGGGAAACATACCACCACACACTGGGTCATGTAGTTACTCAGTGTTGCTTTTTCTGAGTTGAGAAGTTAAGCTTTATGCCAGGTGGGTCTTTTATCCAAACTGTGGAATCTTACCGAAATTGATCGCAAACTAGGAAATTGCTCCAGATGTCTTTGTCTTTTCTAATAATAAGTTTTCCATTACAGGGACTATAACTATTCAAATGCAGATTGTCTTAAGTCTGAAGCATTACTGGATGGATTATGTTTAATAACTTTATTGAATCCAATTCAATTGAACAGTTTTATTTAAAATGGGATTGACTAGTTACAAGTTGAACCTCTCTTGTCTGGCACCCTTGGGACCTGATCGGTGCCAAACCAGAGCCTTTGCCAAACCATTGGAGGTCAATATTGTCTAGAAACATTACCAACATTTCCACTACTTACTGGGCTCTTAGAAAACATTTAGGAGTAAGTTAGTGCTAAATAACAGCACAGAACAATGAGCGCCAGGGCTGGTGGCTATAAACAAACTTTATGGAACCACAGGAGACTTGGTCACACCTGTGATAAATGGACATATGGCTAACTAATATCATGCTGGACCGTGGATGTTGCTGGACCAGAAAGAGCACCAGACTAGAGAAGTTCAATCAGTGTTTTCTCCTACTATTTGAAAGCTGACATACACTAAAACTAATCTCCATATTTTTACACATGTATCTGACCTATGAATTACAAGAAACCTTCTACCAGAAATGAATTTCTATCATATTGTTTTACATTTTCATGTTGTAATCTGAATAGAATTTGCATTGTATTTTCCTCAAATGAAAAGTAATTTATATAGAAAACCTCCAATAGGACAATGGCATTTTATCACTGCACTATGAAATATAACTTTTAGCAAGATTAAAATATTGAGTTTGAAAATGACCTTTAAAGCCATACCTATATTTTGTACAACCATACTCCTCATATTTACTATATAGAATTCTCCCCAGTTAAAATGAAAACTGTTGTCCTTGGATAATCCACAAACAATATCAAGTGTACATCACATGCATTAATACAGAGATTTCTAGTTAGAATACATCTCTTCCAAATTCTCATAATGTTCAATCTCACAAGTTTAGTGTTCATGTCAAAGCTACCAGGATATGAAGGACAAATAAAACCTACCTGCATACACAATAATAAACACATCAGCCTCTAGTTCAATTAAATGTGAGGCTTGTTTGAACATGAGAGTTCTAAATATTGCATGACAATTTAATGTCCTTCATAATGGAGTTAAAGACTGCAGAACAACAAACATCCTAAACTGAAAGATGAACCTTCTGAGGCTATTGTTGCTAGAAGTTGATGTAGGAATCATACAGGTGGTACCATGACAAAAATATTCAGAACAACAATGCTTTCGGCAGGGCCTTCATTCCGGAAAGGTCTGGAAGGTTTTTTTTTCCAGAATTTAGTGGATTCAGACAGAAAATGCTTCATCCTCCACTGAAGTAGATCCATCTCTAGGGATAAATGGAAATATACAGTTGAACCTCTCTAATCCAGCACCCTTGGGACTTGACTGGTGCCGAAACAGAGAATTTGCTGGACCACAGGAGGTCAATATTTTCTATCAGCATTACTCACACTTCCACTGCTTACAGGGCTCTTAGAAGACATTTAGGGGTAAATTAGAGATAAAGAACAGCACAGAACACAGAGTCAGGACAAGTGACTGTACACAAACTTTATGGGGCCATGGGAAACTTGGCCACACCCACACTAAGTGGACATCTGGCTAAATAAAAATCATACCGGACCACGCACATTGCCGGACCAGAGAGTGCCGGATTAGAGAGGTTCAACCAGTAGTTTCAAATTGCTCTATTCAACAGTTTAAGAGGAACAACAGAAAATCACATCAAATCAAAACTCTAAGGAGAGTGTTAGCTAGACAAATATTATCTATGAATAGAATTTGGGAAGGACCTTGGTATTCAAATCCCTTTGTGAAAAATACTATGGGATCTTCAAATACCACAAGTGGCCAGAAGCTTAATTGTACATCTCAAGCAAACACTTGAATATCCAAAACTTCTGCTCCTCTAGCACCTTCTAAGATATTTATTTAGTGCTTAATCAAAGGGAAAAGTGGCATCCCACGGGAATCACCAGTACCATGGAGAGAAATTGTATATCACTTGTACACTACATGGTCTCTTCTGAACACCCAAAGGACTGAGGGTACATCTACATTAGTCCCCTAGTTCGAACTAGGGAGGCTAATGAGGGCGACTGAAATTGCAAATGAAGTGCGGGATTTAAATATCCCGTGCTTCATTAGCATGTTCCTGGGCGGTTGCCATTTTGAAAACTGACTAGCCCGGAATAACTGCCTCGTCTGCAGCGGCAGTGAAACGGAGTTCAAGTAAACCCCTTGAATTAGCTGTTAAACCTCATTCCGCGAGGAGTAACAGCTAATTCGAGGTAGGGGTTTATTTCGAACTCCCGTTTCACTGCCGCGTGTAGACACGGGCAGTTATTCCGGGCTAGTCAGTTTTCAAAATGGCGACCAACCAGGAACATGCTAATGAAGCGTGGGATATTTAAATCCCGCTCTTCATTTGCAATTTCGGTTGCCCTCGTTAGCCTCCCTAGTTCGAACTAGGGGGCTAGTGTAGACGTACCCTGAGAGAAGTATCAGAAGGGTAGCCATGTTAGTCTCTTTCCACAAAAACCACAAGGAGTCCTGTGGCACCTTAAAGATGCATGTGACGAAGTGGGTCTTTCTTTGCCCACAAAAGCGTATGCCCAAATAAACCTGTTAGTCTTTAAGGAGCCAAAGGACTCCTCGTTGCTTTTCTAAAGGATTGAGGTTGATCTCTAAAGCAAAATTTTCTCCATGTCAGCTACAATTCCACTGAAGAGCAGCCAGGCAGCTCTTGCTTTCTCAACCTACGCGTTCAAACATCATTCTCCCCTGCTCTTTTTGACATTAAAAACATTCAGCAAGGATCAAATCTCCCACAGACAATACCAGGCCTGACTACAAACAAAAGGGAAAAAAATCTATCATAGGGCACTTTTTTTCTCCTTTAACCCTCTACTTCTTATAGAGCACTCACCCATGGGGCACCAACTCCTGGCTGCTCTCAGGACTAGCTCCAGTCACATCTGTTACCCTCTTTTCTGCAGCTGGGTCAACTCTCCTCTCTCTCTCTCTCTCTGCAACTGAGGGGGCTCTCTCTTTGTCATTTTGCCCACCAGCCAGGTGACAACCATCCTCCCCTTTTGTGGTACCCAAGCCCCACAGGACAAACCATCCAGGGTTGTCTCCAAATCCACTTTTCTGACTAAGCCACATTCGCTGTGGCTGGTAGGGGAAGGCCCTCTCACTGCTTGGGATTCCAGAGTAGGGACCCTAAACCCAGCAACCAAGGTCTGCACAGTCCCAAAATTTGCTACTCACTCCCTGGGCTGCTCCTACTTCACCTCCATGCATCTCTTGACTCCATTCTCCTCTAGGTATGCCCTTCCCATGGGGCAGGACCCCCAGGCTTGCTCATTTCCTTCTCCAAAGGGAAACAGTGGCTGCAGGCCTCCACACTACAGCTAAGTTTGCCAACTTTCTGATTGCAAAAAATGGAATGTTTTTGCCCCGCCTCTGCTCCAAGGCCTCACCCCTGTTCACTCCATCCCCCTTCTCGCCATCACTTGCTGTCTCCCATGCCTTCTCCACCCTCGCTCACTCACTCACCAGGCTGGGGCAGGAGCGCAGGCTCCAGATGGAGGTATGTGCTCTGGGGTAATGCTGTTGGAGATACAGAGTTTGGGATGCTCAAGCCTGGGACAGGAGATTGGAGTGTGGGAGGAAGTGTGGGCTCTGGGAGGGGGCTTGGGTCTTGATCAGGCTGTCAGCTCTGGGAGTAATCTGGGCTGTGGGAGGGGGCTCAGAACTGGGAGATCAGGTTTGGAGCAGTGCTTACTTGAGACAGCTCTCTCAGGGACATGTCCCTACAGCCCATAGGCACTAGGGCAGCCAAGGTGGCTCCATGTACAGCTTCTACCCTCAGGTGCTGTTCCTGCAGCTCCCATTGGTGGCACTCCCCAGCCAATGGGGGCTGCAGAGACAGTGGTTGGCGTGGGGACAGCATGCGGAGTCTCTCTGGCCACCCCTACACTTAAGAGATGCAGGGACACATCCCCACTTCCCTCCCAGAGTCAGGGCAGGCAGCAAGCCTGCCTTAACTCTGCTGCACTGCCGAGTGATCTTTTAAACATCCCAGTCAGCAGTGCTGGCCTGAACTGCCAAACCCCAAATACCTGGTGACCCTAACTGTAGCCGCTTTCTGCAGCCAGCTTCTTAGTCATAGTGCAAGTCCTGTTAATTCTCGTCTGGCCTCTATTCCCAGTCAGATGTTGCTTACCCAGCTTAATTCCCCTCAGGTATTGCTGTCAAGTTAATTGGCCCCCTTCATACTATCAAGGCTGGTGTAGGAGCCTGCCATGTTTGTAGCTAAGCATTCCATGTTCATTATAGATGAAATTGTTCTCTGTTAGGTGGGAGACCATATTGGTATTTGTGAAAGCATCATAATAAGCTACTAATAATCTACAGCCATTACACATATAAGCAAAGATTAATCACATGGGTCAGAATCATTATATTGGACCCTTGATTAAGATTTTATTTTTGTCAGCAAAACCATGGAGAAAATGGATTGTAAATTCAGTATATGACAATGCACAAGAACAGGTACAAAAATGAAAATGGAGTGTGCTAAATGACCCATGGATTATATATGCTTCTATAAGAGCTGGTTGTGAATAAGAAGTAGGGAATTATGCAATTATGTTAAATTGCCTTTTTTTTTATTTTGAATTTCAACACTACAGAAAATTTGTTTAAAAAAAAGATTACCCCTACAGTGTTTTGAATATGCAGGAATGGAATATTGTCAGGATAGAGACTTGCATTTAAAAACATTGTTGGAAATTTCTGAATTTCAAAATGTCATCAACTCTTATTTTAAGGACTGAAATATAGAGAGAATTAGGCAATGCTTCCAATTTCATTGGATGTATAGATATAGCTTGAAAGATGCTGAACCAGATTCATCATGAGTTTAAGCCACTGCAATTCACACTAAAGGAAAATGAAATGTTTGTGTCTCACTCATAGGCTTTACTTCAGTTTGTTGTGTTTTGTAGTAGAGTCTTTCAAGTGTAGTAATTTCACCCATGGAAATATTTAAGCTACAGACATGGTAGGCAGTCAGATAAGGCCATACAATGGCTAACCTACAATTAGTAGTCATCTTCCAATTCATTACAATGGGCTTTGGATCAAGCCAGTACCGAGTAGGAGGTTCCTTACAATATTTCAGTGTCCTTTATCAATTATGGGGATTAGACCTTCAAGGAGTCAATGGGAAATGGGGCATCCAACTCTCATCGACCGTCAAGGGAAAAGGAGCATCCCAGTTCAGTTTTGTTGAAAAAGTCTCTCTCAAAGTTTTCATGGGGTTATAATAGACCACAGAGTTTCAAGTACTGAATTATTTATACAGCTCAGAGGCTGCATCCTCGTCGGCGTCTGTGTAATGCTAGAGCTGCAAAATAAATGTGCTGTGATAGGCAGGAGCCATCACCTTTTCAAATAAAAATTACACTAAAATAAATAATAAATGATGGCCTATGTGCAGTAGCACGTGGTATGGATGGAACTGAAATGGCTTTTTCATTTTCTGTTTTCACTTGTAATCTTTGAAACCCTGAATCTTAAAGGGGAAACTTCTACTATAGCACTATCAGCCAGAGTGCTCTCACTTGGATCAAAAACCACTCTCTATATTAGGCAGATTTGTTGTGCTTCTTTTTCACCTAGACCCCTAAATACATTGACATGTTAAGGCTGTGAAATCTTTCAAAAGTGCATAAACATTGTCTTGTTCAGTAATTTTTTTCCCTAGAGGTGGCAAGCAGAAGAATGATGAATATTCTATGCTAATAAAAATAAATGAATGTGCAGTCAGGGAGAACTGAGAGTCCATTTCACCACAACATTGGAGTGTTTGGGTAAGTTGCTTCTTCTTCATTGAGTAATTTTCCTTTCCAATATATACATGGAGTCTGGCAAGACAGACTCTTGCAATACCATTAGTGCTTGGTAAGCCAACAAGATCTCTTCCATGTGTTCAGAACTCCATAGCACAGAGCAACAATTAAGCAAAATCCAGCTGCAGAAAAGAGGATGATGCTGTACTATTGGGTAACTCATTAAGGCTCTGTGGAAAAGTAGGGAAGAAAAGGTCTAGAGAACGTGACCTATGAAGGAAGACTGAAAGAATTGGGCTTGTTTAGTTTGGAAAGGAGAAGACTGAGAGGGGACATGATAGCGGTTTTCAGGTATCTAAAAGGGTGTCACAAGGAGGAGGGAGAAAAATTGTTCTCCTTGGCCTCTGAGGATAGAACAAGAAGCAATGGGCTTAAACTGCAGCAAGGGAGGTTTAGGTTGGACATTAGGAAAAACTTCCTAACTGTCAGGGTAGTTAAACACTGGAGTAAATTGCCTAGGAAGGCTGTGGAATCTCCCTCACTGGAGATATTTAAGAGCAGGTTGGATAGACATCTATCAGGAATGGTCTAAATTGGAACTGGGTCCTGCCATGAGGGCAGGGGACTGGACTCGATGACCTCTCGAGGTCCTTTCCAGTTCTAGTGTTCTATGATTCTATGAAAAAGATACATCTGCTCAATAAATGTATTTTCCTAAGATGCAGGTGAAATATTCATAATGATTTTTGAAAATGAAAAATATTAGTGTTTGTGGTCACAATGGCTTGCAAAAATGGAAGCCTTAAACTGCTGATTATTAAAGTGTTTGCAAATTAGGGATGATTAAGGAAAATGTTATAGGTTCACTATAAACTTGAGAGAGTCAGGCAACCTTTGGTGAAAGTTTTAAAATTATTTCCAAAGCTTTCAAGTGACCCTGGAACCAGCCTGAGGAGAACCTAGTCTACAATCGCAAAGCAAAATGAAATGAAAACTTCATGGGGACAGTCCAGTTTTCCCTTGAGAATGGGGTTTAAATAAACGCCAAAAAAACTCATGGGATGTGAACTATGGTAAAGAAAACCTCAAAGACCCACAAACCCCAGGATACAAGCCAGAATTCACAAGTTTCAATTGACTAACAAAAGAAATGAAAGACAGCAATTGCCTCTCTCTCAGAATGTAGAATGGAAGGCTTCAGTCTCCTCTGCATCTATTGAGCTAAACAGTCAATATTGCTGATGAAGCCTTGATATAGTTGCATTGAGAGACGAATATGGCTCAAGACAGAAGTACTATACTATCAGTAGATGGTCACTCTAGGGGTGGCCTTTTTTCCAAAAATCTTTACCTGCATCTAGACTGCTGCCACGTTCTTTCGAAAGTAAATCGAAAGAACACAGCAGCTTTTTCGACTGTGGAAAACCTCGTTTTATGAGGAAGAATGCCTTTTTTCGAAAGTGCTCTTTCAAAAAAAGGCGCTACGTAATGCAAACTGTGCTTTTTTGAGAGAGCGCATCCAGCCTGCCAGGATGCTCTCTTTCAAAAAAGCGGCTTGCTTTTTCGAAAGTACTGATTGTTGTCTAGATACTTTTTTTCGAAAGAGGCTTTTTCGAAAGTATCTTTCAAAAAAGCCTCTTTCGAAAGAGGCTTGCAGTCTAGACGTAGCCTAGGAAATGTAGAAATTCTGCTAGTAATTAGCACGTGACATACTAATAATAGAATTTGCTGTTATTTGCAACATGGCATCTTAGACCCGAGTCTGTTCTCTTCCCAGAATCTTTTACCCTTCTGCACTTTCGTTTTGCCACATCTATTTATCTACCTGGGGGGCACTGCTTTGACCAGATACTGTTTGTTATTCATGCCTCATCCCAATTAAAGTGGATCTTTTGTCAGTGCATTAATAGTCCATCTTCAAAACCATCCTGGATTCTTCACAATATATCACGTCCTCAGATAGTTCCTGGCCAGCATTGTTCTCTGTGTATTTGAAGTCAATGAGCTAGCAGGAAGTTCTTCATGTTGTCTTCTTGTTTTCTCGTTTTGCAGCATTACTGCAGAGGCTATAGAATGATGTGAGTTTTCAGCCACTCATCTGTGGTAACTTCCAATAGACTGGCTCTTCTTTTTTAAAAATAAAGGAAAACAAACCCAAAAAAAGCCTTTACAACCAACAAAATGTTTGCCAGATATTTTGTTCTTCTGTGCTCTGTCCTTGGATGAATAAACCCCATAACAACAAGGGTGTTTTGTCTGTTTAAAACCAGATCTCGGAGACAAAACTACCCATGTAGTCAAGTTAAGCATGTGCTTTATGGCTGAGTCTCTAGAGAATAACCTTTGAAAGGAAAACATCTTGGTCCAGATGCTCAGAGTAGCACTGTTGACCAAGTCTACATCCTTCAACTTCATACATCTGTGTATATTGCCAAATAAATTTTCATGCTATATAAAGCCCTGAATTTTTAGCCACTGGAAAACAATGGCAATATTTAATGAGTGATCAATCAAACCCTAAACTAATACAGTACTCATTATTAAAATGTTCTGCGTGATGCATGCAGGCTTTTGTCCTGTGTGGAGTTTGCCATTAAAAGAACTGCTGCCAACTTTTACCTTGAAAGGGAAAGTTTTTTCCCCCTCACAAAATACATAGACCTCATGCAGTACATTTTAAATAGATTGCACATATGACTAGTTTACTTATGTAATTAATTCAGTTTCAAAATAGACTTAATACACATAAATATTCAATCACTGCACAAGAATAATGTTGCTAACATTAAAAAAAAGTGTACTATTGATCTAAAAATCCAGCAGCAATTAATCCTCTGGGGATATCGGATTCCTGCGTGAACAGCAGATGCTGATATTAAAAGTGACGGGCCATTCCACAACTGGTGGAAAGTGGCGGAAATTGTAGGTCCATTGACTTTGATGTAGCTACATGGATTGATTCCAGCTCACAATTCAGCCTGTGACAAATGTTGCAAGAGCAATACTGAAGTTTGGGAGATGCTTTGCATAGGACCCAGGAGGGCATGAAAAAAAAATCAAGTGAGATACATTGTTGTACTGTAATGAGTGTATAGGATCTTCCATTTATTTCATTGACCTAGTTATCACTGGTTGGAGAGTTGGATTAGTTACAGTGAGAGAACACCTTTCCATCACTGTAAGAAATGTCTATGCAACAGCAGTACAGCTGTAGATAGGATGGCCAGTTTTCAACCAGAAAGTCTGGTTGAACAGCAGACCTGACAGTGTCTGGTCAAATCTACTGACTGGACATCTAAAGTCTGGTTACTGTAGGTGGAAAAGGCGCTGGGTCATCACCCATGCTAACCTTTGCTAAGTCAGGGCCCCCTGCTGCATTAAGCATCTGCAGCTCCCCGCCTGGGCTCCACAGACAAATCCTTCCTGAGCCAACTGGAGGTGGAAGTGAGAGGGGAAAAAAGGAAATTCTGACATTCCTATTGAAGTGTCCAGTTTTTAAACGTTACAAAGTTGGCAGCTCTAGCTGCAGAGCTGTTGTTGGGCTGTTGCAGTGTCCATAGTGTAGACATGGAGTAGAAGAATGCCATAAGTCCAGGTTGAGGCTGGAGGCCAAAGACCTGAGATGGGTACACTCAGAGACAAGAAAGGGGACAGAGCTCTATAACTAGGATATGTTTAATTTTTAAAACAGAAATGCTATCTTAAAAAGCGTGTTCCTTTTTGAAACACTATGGATTGCTGTGTAGTTCCCTATATTTAAAACCAGACTAGAACCAGCAATAACTATTCATACCAAAAAAAAAAAAAAAAAAGCTACTGTTTGTGAGTAAACTTTTTGAGAGTCTGCCAGTATAGGTTTGAAGTTTCTCCAGATGAAAACACCTTTTTTTTTGGAGTCAGGCTGTGAGCAAAGCTGGAAGCCATGTGAAATAGCGGAGGTACTAGCAGTATAAAAACATGACCATCTGCAAAGTTTTGTGAACATTTTCAATTCTGAAATATTTGCAGCGAGATCCCACCCTTATGGATGTTTTCAAGTGGTGGGGAGCAGAATACACCAGATTAAAATATGTCATTTCCTCCTCACACTACTTATTTGTATTTATTTAGATGTATGCATGTGCTAAGAAGGGCACCTGCCCACCCATCTGCTTTAGACACACTTGACATAACAAATATAGATCACAAAAATACCCTAAATACTGCAGTACAGTTTCATATAAGCGTCTACTAGTAGCACAAGCAACTAAAAAACCTCAAGACCCTCTTTCTCCCATCTTTTAAAACTAGCCAATTAGCCCGTCATAAAACGGGATTTTCAGTTCTTCTCTCCTGAGCGCTCTCGCTCTGTGTCTCTCTCTCTCTCTCCTCCTACTGCCTACCCCTCTCTCTCTCAGCTCTCCTCCGCCTCCTGCCTCTCACTCTCCCTTTCTCTTCTCCTCCTACTGCTGCCTCTCTGTCCCCTCCGTCTCTCCCTGCCCCCCTTCCCCTTCCCCTTTCCCTTCCCTCCCTCCGTGGCACTTGGCTGAGTGCTGCCTGCTCAGCCGGGCTGCCGTGAGGGAAGGGGGCGGTGACGTACACGGCCCCGCCCCCTGGCCATGTACGTCACCACCCTCCCTTCCCCTCCCACCCCGGGGGAGCCCAAACAGCCCCTTGCGTTGCTGGCTCCCCCGGCGGCCCGGCTGAGGGGCACAGCACTCAGCTGAGTGCCACAGTGGGAGGGGAAGGGAGGCAGTGATGTACACGGCCCCGGCCCCTGGCCGTGTACGTCACCGCCCCGGCCCCTTCCCCTTCCTCCGTGGTGAATCAGCTGAGTGTTGCGTGCTCAGCCAGGCCACCGCGGGGGAGGAGGGGCAGGGCGGTGACATACACAGCCAGGGGGCGGGGCCATGTATGTCACTGCCCCCCTTCCCCTCCCACTGTGGCACTCAGCTGAGTGCTGCGCCCCTCAGCCCCCTTCCCCTCTCCCACGGTGGCCCGTCTGAGGGGCGCACCACTCAGCGCCACAGCGCGAGGAGGAAGAGGGGGCGGTGACGTACACGGCCCCACCCCCTGGCTGTGTACGTCAGTGCCCCGCCCCCCTTCCTGTCCCACCAGGGCTCAGCTGAGCGGCGTAGCACCAGCGCCACTCAGCTGGACCGTGATGGGGAGCAGCGGCAGTAGCAGCCGCTTGGGATCCGCACTCCCATGCATGAAGAGCGCGGACCCCAAACGGCCGCTTGCCTCCTGGGGCCCAGCTGAGCGGCGCTCCTGCCGGGGCTAGGGTTGCCAGGTGTCCAGTTTTCTACCAGACAGTCCGGTATTTGCACCGTCTGTCCGGTAGAAAAATTCAGAAAATACCGGACATGTGCAATGTCTGGTATTTTGTGAATTTCCGGCTGGGCGGCAGAGCGCGATTGGCTTTGGGAGCCCTGTGGTCATGCACAAAAGCCAGGTGGGGCGGAGGCCGGGACTCCCAGCCACCACCCCCCGCCCGGCTTTTGCATGGGACCAGAGGCTCCCAGTGCCCGTCATGGCCCGTCTCCCAGCTGGGAGCCTCTGGTTGCGAGCAGAAGCCGGGAGGGGGGAGTGGTTCCGGCTGCGGCCAGTGGCTGCACCCCCCCGCCAGGTCTGCTTCCCGCCCCCCTTCCTCTGTGCCCCCCTCCTCCTGTCCAGACCCACGGCCCCGATCCCCTGCAGCTCTGCTTCCCGCCCCTCTTCCTGCTGGCCAGCCCCACGGCCCCGGACACCCCCGCCAGCGCTACTTCCTGCCCCCTTCCTCTGGGCCCCATCCTCCTCCAGCCCCACAGCCCCCGATCCCCCATGGATGGGGAGCGCGGACCCCAAACGGCCTCTTGCCACTGCTTGCTCCCCCACTGGGGCCCAGCTGAGCGGCGCAGTGCGCCACGGAGGGAGGGGAAGGGGGTCGAGACGCTGATGTACACGGTCAGAGGGCGTGGCCGTGTACGTCAGCGTTACAGACGCACAGACAATGGGCTACTATATATATGATGCCAAGGACTAAACAAACATGAAGGAATTAGTTACATATTAATTGATTTAATCTTTACACGTAGTTATAGGAAGAATATTCTGGGCACATTGGAACTGCCTGGCTCTCACACTGAACAAGCATTTTCTGACATCAGTTATCTGTCCTACTCACCTGGAAAGTTGTGGGTTCATTTAAAGAAAAACTTTGAAAGAAGGTTTCAGCTCTCCTGCTGCACAGTAGCCACCTTAAGTAATTGAATCTATTGAGCTCAAAGTTCTCAGCAGCTCTATTCCGGCACACAAAATCCCAGCACATTTGTTACCCTGAGCTCCTCTTTATACACGGCAACGAGCCTATCTATTGACATTACGATCTGTTACAAAGCCCTCTATTAGTACATCAATTTCTTATTAACTTCTTTGTCTTCTGTTGCCAGTCAGTTCAATAGTCCAAATTGACTTAAACAATAAAAGGCGCATTTTACCACCAGTGAAAATCCACTATGTTTTGTTAAGCCAGAGCAAAGATGACATCCCCCTGTCAATTATGGCCCATTCTTCTTGGTTTTGCTTCGACATTTCATAATTATCCTGGCAATAATGGCCTCATCACGTTCAGGATCTGTCATCATTTCCATTCTAAGCCCATTGTCAAGTAGGTTATAAATTCACCATTAGCAGTTGCTGTGGGTTTAAATTCGGCATCAGCGATTCCATGGTACAAAGAGGGGTGTATTGGTTTTTTCTTGTGTTTAATTTAAATTGTGGAGTTGCAACAAATCGAAAATATACATTTTCTTTACCCTACATAAAGACTTGCTTATGGCTATCTAAAATAGGGATCTCTGGAGACTGTAGGATGTAGAAACTGGAAACTAAGAAATACAGGACCGGATCCTCAAATGGCATTGACTGGCATATTTCCATGTGATATATAGTGCCTGATCCTCTGTTATGCGAAGACCCCTGTATATTACCAGAATGATATGTCGCAGTCTTTCTGCAAATGAAAAATCAGGTTCACAGAGTGTATGAAATTTATAATAGTAATTGGAGTATCTTCATCTCTGCTGAAGTAATTGACTATACATGGTATTGTATGTGCTATACTAAGTCTACTCAACAGCTAGGAAGTATAATACCCAGTGGGTATTCAAAATTGCTAATTCTAGGTTCTGTCTTGAGCAGAGCTTAGACACCACACTACCCATGCCGCCACTTTGAAATAGCATGCTGAAAATAGAAATCAGAACAAGCGCATGCATGTCTACCCATTCTGGGAACCACATCTCCCAGTTACTGCGAAGCCGCATCCTAAGGTAAAAGAAAGATGTGTAGGTTGCAAAGTTAAGTGATCAAAAGCTAGCAAGTGCCATATTGTCAGTTGGCCATGCAATCTTCATTTGGTCCCCTTGTCCGTCCATCCTTCCTGAATACTGACAAAGCAAAGGAGTCTTTGGGAAAAAAATATTACATTACTTTCATCAGCTATTGAAAGTGTGTTAGAACCTCCTGGAGAGGCATAGGGATCTTATGCAAAACGGAGGGTTTGCGCAAAACAGAAGCGGCTACACTGCTTCTTTCTGCGCAAAAACGGCAGAAAATATGCTAATGATATCGCGACTTATGCTAATTTTCTGTGCAAAAACTGGCAGTGTAGACAAAGCCTTTGTGTTTCAGGCATTATTCAGCTACACATGACAGGGATTTTCTGGAAGAAAAGGCACTTCTCTAGACGAAGGGCTTTCTCCCTGCTTCTTACAAATAAATAAGTCACAAGAAACTTTTAGAGTGTTAGTCAACTTAGCTCTTAGAAAGAAGGCCTACATTTCATTGTGTGTTCAAATTTTTCATTGAATCTAATATATATGGAGCAAATTCAGTTCTCACCTAAAATAAGCATCATTCGGGAATAGCAACTGAATTTAAAATCATTTCTCTGGATTTATCCAAGTTTAGATTACATTAGACTCTAGCCAATAATAAATAACATTGGGAAGTGGGAAAGAGTGCATACCCGAAGAATGAGAGGTTAAACTAATCTGTGGCATAAATCCATCAGTTAACTCTACCCACATCTCACATGTACAAATGATGGAGGCTCTTGAACCTTAAACCCATCCTTATTGGCTGCATAGTATTTTTGAGAGAGAGTTTACTTCTAGAGAACCTCTCAAAGGCATACGACCAGGTATGTCCACTAATGCGTGAACTGTTGCTAGTTTTTATCCAAAACACTGAACAGAATTTTGATTGGAACCTCAGAATGTAAGAACCCCTTTTTATGTTCAAAATTGCCCACAGGTTTGTGTTGCTTTGGCATTACTTTCAGCAGCTATTAAAAGTGTGTTAGAACCTTCAGGAATTGAACCATGAAGGGCTAGACTGCTATAGGCTGAGATCTCCTGGCAGGATATTAGGGCTACATCTACACTGCACCGTTATTTTGGAATAACCTATTCCAAAATAGTTATTCCGAAATAGCTTATTTTGAAATAGCACATCTACACTGCAGGGAAGCCTCACAATTAGTCCAAGGCAGGCTTTCCTTATGTAGACGTGCTATCTCGATTTAGAACCCCAGCAGGAATAACTTAGAACAGCCCAGGTGAAGGGCTATTTTGAAATAGCAGCAGTGGAGCATCTGCACACGCCTTATTTTGAAATAGCTATTTCGGAATAGGCGTTATTCCTTGTAGAATGAGGTTTACAGAAGTCGGAATAAGCCATCCGCTATTTCGAAATTATTTCAAAATAACAGAATTGCTTTGTAGATGCTCGCATAGTTATTTTGGAATAATGGCCATTATTCTGAAATAACTTTGCGTAGACACACCCTAAGAGGCTGGGTTTGGAAGAAAGTATCACCCAGCCACTACTGGTATATAAAGGAAACGCCTGCCCACCTCTGTGCCAGACCTGCTTTCAATAAATGCTACACTCCCACCTTAGTTTGTCCCCAGCTTTGCTATTCGATTGCTCTCCATAATGTAGTACCCAGCCCTGATCTAGTAACCTGGCCCTGCCTGCATCCCAATGTCTGACTCTTAGTTCACTATGACTGCCGGGGGGGGTGCGATCACCCTCTCCCGCCCCGGGAGAGGGGTTCAGCGGACCCCGTCGCCGGCCTCCGGCCTATTGGTCCCGGAGCTTAGTCCGTCCGCCGCTTCGGGCGCGATCACCCCGCCGGCTGAGGCTGGGGATCCGCGAGCCCGGGGGGCGCCTACCCCTTCAAGCGGTACTTCTCCCGCAGTCTCCACTTGGGAGGGGGCTCCGGCTCGTCGGCACAGGAGAGGCCCGCAACTCCCGATGACGGCGGGGGGAAGGGGACCCGGGCCCACCCTCTCCACCGGGTCCCAGCCCGGGGCCCTAAGCACAGGGGTCGGCTAGCTCCCTGTGCGGTGGACATGGGATTCTCCCAAACGCTGCCCACCCACGGGCGCCAAAAGGGCCCCACCGGCTGCTTCCTCCCGCCGCGAACCCCGCCGCCTCGCCGTGGGGTCCCCGCCACCTACCGTGGCTCGCCGCCGCGCCGAGCAGTCCGCCTTCCCGCGGGTCCAGTCCTGGCAGTGACTCTTCGCCGCTGGTATCGTTGATCCCCGCTTCCGGGGTCCCGTCCGGTACTCCGGGCTTCTGGCGGAGCGTCTCGCGCCCGGCCCCACGCCCTGTGGGAGCCGGCCTCCAGGGTCGCGCCCCTGCCACGCTGCCGGCGGCCCTTTTTGAATGGCCCGCCGGAGATGACGCCCTGCGGACGCGCCTCCTCCTCGGCGTCAGCGGGCGCGCCTCCGTCCCGCCCGGCCTGCCCTCGCCCTTGGCGGGCGCGCACCGGGAGCCAGGCGGGCCGCCGCTTGGCCTCTCAGCCGCGGGGGAAGTTCCCGCGGCCGGTATCCGCCACGCGCCGGCTTCTCATTGCCGGGCGCCGCGGCCGGGGGTGCTGCCTCCTCCAGCCCCCCTGCAGGCTCCTCTGTGCGGGCCGTCTCCGGCCCATCACATTCACCTTTGGGACAATCTTGGACTCCATACCTAATTCAGCCTGATGACAGATTCTTGCTCTGACCAGAAGGCCTGACTGCCCTTATCCCAGTCATGGGAGTTGAGGAGTGACGGGACGAAAGGTTGAAACGCGGGCATGAGGGAAACCTGTAATACTAATGGACAATGAAGATAGTGCCTAGGTTTAATTTACACAATCCACTCGGCTGAGATAAATCACTGGTAAATCTGATATGTCTGGTACACGTCCAAAGGGTTTGTCCTAGTAGAGAACTGGAAGTCTGCCTGATAAATATTGAATTTGACTTTAACAGGGTTAAAGAAAGACAATAGATGCATTCATGGAGATTAGGTCCATCAATGGCTTTTAGCCAGGATGGGCAGGGATGGTGTCCCTCGCCTCTGTCAGAGGCTGGGAGTGGGTGACAGGAGAGGGATTGCTTGAAAATGTCCTGTTCTGTTCACTCCCTCTGGGGCACTTGGCATCGGCCACTGTCAGCAGACAGGACACTGGGCTAGATGGACCTTTGGTCTGACGCAGTATGGCCGTTCTTATGTTCAGTTGGAAAAACATTCCACCCAAGTTTTCTCCAGGTAGCTTTGCAAAGGTATTTGATACATTAACGTGCCATACACCTTGAAGCTTCTGTAACCCCCGTCTGGCTCTTTTAAACTCCTTTTCTAATTGGAGCAAGCTCTGCTGGTGTGGTGGGGTGATGCCACCCTGGCCCAGAACTACTCCTTACTGTCTTTTATCCCATTAGGGGATTTATATGCCCCATCACACCATACCATTCCCCTTCCCCACCCACCACAGCATTGGCAAGAACTCTTTGTGAACTCCTTTCCTCCATCACCCACACTGAGCCTTGGGCTCTAGGACCCTACAAAGGGGAAAGGTCCCAGAGCCAAATGTTTACACCACAATTAAACAGCCCCATAGCTCTAGCCCTGAGAGTCTAAGTCACCTGGCACAGGCCAGTCACTGGTTTATAAAAGGTTTGTCTACACTGTAATTAGATGCAGGTTACAGACCGTCACCCATGCAACAAGTTAAACTGCAGCCTGTGCTATGAGTGGCCTTGTCATCAGTAGATTCCTCTGTCTACAGTACCAGGCAATCTGGGGAGCCTGATTTTCCTGTGATTCAGACCCTTCTGGGGTTCTTATTTTCACCAAAATCAACAGGATTATGCCCTCTAATGACCAGAATGTTCCCTGAAACTTTGGAACTAACCCCCTCCTGCATCCCCCCTCCCACCCAGACCCCACACCTCCACCCCACTCCTCCCCAGACCCCACACCCCAACCCTGCTCCTCCTCCCCTCTCACCAAAACTCTGCACCCCCACCCCATCTTGCTGCTACACCCTCCCCTGTCCAGACCCCACTGTCCCCAGACCCCACCCTCCACCGCACCTGCACCCTTCTGTACCTTGAACCCCTTATTTGACCCCAGCCACAAGGGGAGTCCCACAATCTACTATCCCCAGGTCCCCAGAAGAATTAATCTAGCCCTAGAGGGGTAAACCCTGAGCATTAGTGCTTTCCCCTCCATACCCTCATTCCCTGGGCCTGGAGCTTGAGGGGACTGAAGTAAGTGCTTTTTTTCCTGTTTCTCAGATGGCAGAATGTCTGTGAGGGTTTTTTTCCCCCGCCTTCTCACTTTGGGGCACAAGTCAGTGATGTTTTGGTACCTGGGCCCCTGAATGATTTTTCTGGGAGTCAGTAGCCCCCGTCCCAAAAAAGTTTCCCCACCCCTGGCCTAAAGAGTAACTCATAAACAAGGCAACATGATTAATTTAACCAGGACATCTAGCCTGTAGCTAAATACAGGTTCAGTAAAGCAACTACTATGTGTGTCCCCATGGCCAATATGAAAAAGATTCCTTAAAAGCTGAGGGGAGGGGATCGGGGAACTAACATGACTCTTTGATCCTCATATTTTTTATAGTTTGTTTCCTGTACTGGGATCCTTCAAGCAATCTGGCTTCTGCTCCTCTCCAGCATACATAAAACGTGACCTCTGCCACAAGGCTGCTGCCTTGGAAATCCTCAAGCTTTCTTCTTGATGTGAGTTTCCTCCTGCTTCTAGCTATCAGTTCTGTCCCTGGGCTCTTTTTTCCCCTCCAACCAATAATTCTGCCCCTTCTAATATTAGCCAGGAAAAACAGTCCTTTTACCACTAGCCCTGTCTCCTTCAGCACCACCCTTCCTCTAACTGCTTCCAACATCTGGTTTTTTCATGCCCTTTTCCCACCGTGGGACTCCCAAGAGATGGGCTAAAAATATAACATGCCATAGCCATTTTTAATGTGATCCTTTCAAAGGGAACAGAGATCTAAACTAAGCCAGCTCACCAAAGTATGATTTTGGGGCTCAAATCAGCGGTCACATACTTGTGACCAGATAATTTACCTACATCTCAACACAGAATGTCATTTTTAAAGGGGTGAGTAAAAAGATGAAGGTCCCATTTCTATCACCCTCACTTTCAGGTAGTTGTATCTAATGTTGTGAAACCAGTAAGACTGAGTTACGTTTTCCCCTGTGCAGAGTGCCAGCAGAAGGAATATCCCACTTGCATCACTATTCAGACTTCAAAGTAGGTCTTAAATCGGAATTAAGAGCAGAAGCCTTGGCCGGATCACAGCAGCAGTGTCCCCTGTAAGCTGAGTGCTTGGATGGCCACCCAGGAGTGATTCAAATGCTGCCCAGCTGATTAGCAGACCTTCCACAGCACCCTCAGCCAGCAGTATGTCTCTCTCCTGCTGGTGCACACTCGCACATTCATTGATGCACATAAAATTTATTCTCCACCTGGATGCGAAAAAAACTAAAGGGAACATTACTCAGGGTGAATTTCACTCTGTGTAGAGAAAAGGTACAACTTAAAGTAATCACGAACTATACAATCGGCCAGATCTTCAGCTAATGTAAACAAGTCTAATTCAAGTGAAGGTTAAGGGGTCTATAAGTGCCTACATTCAGAAAATATTTTTGTTCTTTAGCCTGCTTCACAAAGCCATAACAACAGCCACTGGCTAGAAGTTGAAGTCCAGAAAGTTCAAACTGTAAATATGAAAAAAATTAACAATGAGATAAATTAACCACTGGAACAATTTACAAAGAGGCAAAGATTCTCCCTCCCTTATGGTTTTCAAATCAAATCAGGACGGCCTATAAAATATGCTCTAGTTCCACTGTAAATTATTGAGATTAACATAAATATTGCTTGGAGGAAATTCTATGGCCTGTGTGATGCAAGAAGCCAGCCTACTTGATCATAATGGTACTTCCTGGCTATAAAATCGATTACATTGATGGAGCTTTGCCAGTTTACACAAGCTGAGGATCTAGCTCATAATGTGAATTTAAATAAGACAATATTAAAGTAGCACTTCTCATTAGACAGAACCTTACTATAGTATATTTATAGCACACAGGACTATCAACAGAATTGCAGGGCCCCTGGGCTAGTTGGGGACAGTGGCACTGGGACCATGGAAGGGGTGGGGCCTCCGGCAGAAGAGGCGGAACCTCAGATGGAAGAGGCAGGCTTGGAGCCTCCCTTCCTCCATCCAGCCCTTCAGTGCTGCCCAGCCTGCACTGCCCGGGGCTCTGTTGGCAATTTAAATTGGGGCTCTCGCTGCTGATGCAACTGCTGTAACAGCAGCAGCAGAGTCTCAGGCCCTTTCAAATCTCCAGGCCCCGGGGTAGCTGCCCCTTTTGCTCTGTCCCCCTCCCACCAACGTCAGTGGCCCTGATAACACACACTGTCATACTTGTGAACTGAGGTGCTCATTTCACTGCTCAAAGCATTCAATTAACATGAAGGAGTTAAAGCAAAAGGAAATACATATGCTCATAAGTCAGAGTGGCAGCCTTAGACTCAAGAGGAAGTGACCTGATGCCGGAAGCAGGATGATTTCAACAAAAACACACCTTTCAAAAAAGAACAGTCCTCAAGACTGTTTTAAACGTGGGAGGAATCCGATGAGGCGGTCATGCAGGAGTGAGCGCCAGGCATTCAGGTACATCCCTGCAGTGTCTGAGTCACCCGACAGCATGTGCGTGGGGAAACAGAGTTCTTAATTTTGCATGAGCTAAGAGGCCAGGACAACCTACAGCAATTCTGAGCCCCAGGACAAAACAGAGGGCCCCTCACTCCCCTCGCTCGGCTGGCCCTAGCCCAGCCCTGTCCCTCACCTCCGTGGCCAAGTCCCTGGGTAGCTGCACTGAGGAAAAGCCAAGGCAGTGTTTCTTAAGTCAAAGACATGCTTGATATGCTAAATACAGGTTCCAGGGCCCCATAATACTGCCCTGGAGCCTGCATGGGGCATATCAAAAGTGTCTTTAAATCAAGAGATGCTCCAGAGCAGACAGAGCTAACTGCCCCATTTGGCCCCACTGTAGGGAGGCCTGTGTGAGGCTGCTGGACTGGAGAACAAGTGAGCAGAGGTTATGCATGGACATCAGCTAGGTTCTTCTTCAGCTGTCCCTTGATAGGAGGAGGATCTATGCCAAGGGGGGTTCATTGGTGAGTTATTCAGTGGCTGAGGAGCCCAATTCTTTCCCTGCAGATTTGCCCATGGAAGCCACATAATCTTGGAGGAAACATAGCTGTTGACTGGAGTGTTGTGCCGTTTCTTTCCTTTATTATCGCTTCTCAGTCTCACGAGCACGTCTGTTCCCCGAGTGAGACGTGGGTTGGCATATGGTGTGGTGCCAGTCAGTTCTGTTTGGCGCTGAATCCTCCCACTTTGTTGGGTCGATGCCTCCTGTTTTAAGAGGTACTTTCAGTACGTCTTTGAAATGCTTCCACCGCCCTCTGTGAGCCCTTCTTCCCTGACTTAGCTGAAAGAAGAGTACTTGTCTAGAGAGGCAGGTGTCAGACATGTACACTCAGAGGCCAGCCCAGTCGAGTCGGTGTTTCATGACGTGCGCATCTATGCCGCTTGGCTGCAGAGAGTATGCTGATGTTCATGTGTTGGTCTTCCCCGCTTACCCTGAGAATCCTCCTCAGGGACCAACCCAGCCACTTGAGACGTTGTTTGCAGGTTGCCCTCATCTCATACCCACAGAGAAGGGTGGGATGACAACTGCCTTGTAAACCAAGATCTTCGTACCTGATTGTAGATCCCTTTCACTGCAGGTTCTTTTGTGAAGTCCTCCAAAAGATGTGTTGGCACAGTGAATCCTGTATTCAATTTCTGGGTCAATGCTGGCTGTTTAGGAGGTATGTCTGCCAAGGTAGGGAAAATGGCTCACATTTTCTAGAGTTTCTCCAGTAATGGGGATTTGTGGTGTACAGAGAATTGTTTGTGCAGGTGAGGGCTGGTAGAGTACCTTGGTTTTCCCCCTGTTGATAAAGTCCCAGGCTGTGATAAGGGGTGGAACAATGGGTTGTTTGTGACCTCACTCCATCACAACAGGCATCTGCAAAAAAAGAGTTAGGGTGCTTTTCACGATTGCTTCTGTGTGTGCAGGAATAACAGTCCTCTACATATTGACAGTGATGTCAAGTCCCGTGATTTTAGTTTGTGTTTGACAACAGAGACGGAAGAGTTGACCATCCTTCAATACTCAATCCCAATTCTGTCAGGAAGGCAATCGTGAATGAGAATCAGAATCACCTTAAGGTAAATGGAGAGTTGTGCTGGAGCAGTGACATGGCCTTGCTTGACACCGATGCAAATGCTGAATGCTCGGTCTCTAAGCCATTGCACAAAATGGCAGGAGTCATCCCATCATGGAGCAGTCTGATGATGGAAATGAATTTCTGTGCACAGCCAAACTTACACAGCACCTTCCAGAAGGCATCACAATGTATAGAGTCAAAGGCCTTGATAAGGTCAATTAATGCCATGAACTGTTCCGGGTGTATCTTTCTGCACTTCTCCTGAAACTGTCATGCCATGAAGATCATGGCGGTTGTGCCTGGAGATGGCCTGAAGCCACACTGTGATTCAGGGAGGAGTTTCATGGCAAGGGGGAAGGAGGCATGTTAGTAGGAACCAGTCAAGAATCTTCTCTGCAATGCAAAGGACTACATCTGTAGTCCCGGCACAAAGATTTCGCCCCTTTCTTGAGTATTGTGACAATATAGGCATTCTTAAAGTCAGGTGGCATTTCTTTGCAGGTCTAGAGTTTGTTGAGGAGTTGGAAAAGTTGTGCTGGAGCATTGTTCCACCAGCTTTAAAAACCTCAATTCAGGATGCTGTCTGGTGCCTGGTGATTTTTTTATCTGGGTGATGGCTCACCAGACTTTCTCAGAAGAATCATCAGGCTGACCCATTGCTCAGCATTGTGGAATAAACTCGACGGTGGATTTGTGGTTTAGTAAGTGCTCAGAGTGCTCCTTCCATTATTGTTTAATAGCTGCATGGTCCTGGAAGAGGGTGGAGCTATCCTTGAAATGTAAGAGGGTTGAGCCTTTGAAGCTTGACCCATGTGTAGATTTTGTTGCTTGAAGGAAGCGTCTCATGTCATCCTGGTCTATGAAACACTGAATCTCAGAGGCCTTCTCTTGCCACCACTATTTTTGGTGTCATGTAGCCTCCTTTGGACTTAGGCTATCAGCAGGTGATAGGCCTCATGTTTTCACTGGTTAGAGGAATCACTTTGCCAGTTACAAACGGCATTTCTTTTCTGTTGAATTAACGCTCGGGTTTCCTCGGAGTTTCCATCAGGCCAGTCTTGGTTCTGATGAATGGAATATGCTATTGCTTCAGCACATGCATTGTGAATAGTATTTTTAAGTTGCTCCCAGTGCTCCTGAATATCAACGTCATCAGGCAAATGACAGATATTGCTGGAACATCTCTCAGCTGCTTTGGTCTTGAAGCGCATTGGCATTGTACTGCTTTTGCTTAGTCTTCGGGTGCTCGTGGTGAGGTGGAGCAAGCTGCAGATACAAAACTGATCTCTCTACTCAATTGGCCACCAGTGATCAGTACCTCTCAGAGCCTGTGTGTTAGACAGACTCAGGGTCTGATTGCAACATTGTCAAGGAGGTGCAAGTATTTGGACCCAGGGAGTTTCCAAATAGTCTTAAATTTGTTTCTCTGCCTCAAGATGGAATTTGGTATGAGAAGGTGTGTTCCACCCATTTGCTGAGGAAGAGTATGTCATTGGGGTCTTATGGATAAGGGAGAAGTGGTGGACATGATATACCTAGACTTTAGTAAGGCATTTGATACAGTCTTGCATGATATTCTTATCAATAAACTAGGCAAATACAACTTAGATGGGGCTACTATAAGGTGGGTGCATAACCATTCTCAGAGAGTAGTTATTAACGGTTCACAATCCTGCTGGAAGGGCATAACAAGTGGGGTTCCTCAGGGGTCTGTTTTGGGACTGGTTCTCTTCAATATCTTCATCAACTATTTAGATATTGGCATAGAGAGTACACTTATTAAGTTTATAGATGTTACCAAGCTGGGAGGACTTTCCTAACTGTCAGAGTGGTTAAACACTGGAATAAGTTGCCTAGGGAGGTTGTGGAATCTCCATCTCTGGAGATATTTTAGAGCAGGTTAGATAAATGTCTATCAGGGATGGTCCGCTCTAGACAGTACTGGGTCCTGCCATGAGGGCAGGGGATTGGACTCAACGACCTCTCGAGGTCCCTTCCAGTCCTAGCGTTCTATGGTTCTATGATTTGCCACCCTTTCTTTGCCTGTTGGATCTCTCCAGAGTTGGTATCCTGCCTGACTCTTGGCACTGAAACCTCCCAGGAGGAGGGGACACTCTGCCTTTATATGTGGTTGTGAGGACTGCATCAAAAGCAACTGCTCTTTGTGACCTCCTCATCATCAAGTGTTGGGGTGCATGCCCTGATGTCCATGGCATATTGGTTGTTGTTAAGCTTGAGTGGAAGGCTCACAAGATGCTCATTGATTCCCATGGGAAGCTCCAAAACCTGACTGGCAATCTTATTTTTGATGGCAAAGCCAATCCCACGAATGTCTCTTTCTTCGGGTTTCTGTTCCAAACGATGTACCCACCTCCATCCTCAACAGCCCAGCAGGTCCTCACTAAGGGCTGCGGTGTCACAATGTGGAGTCTTTCCAGTTCTCTGGCAACTATGACAGTTCTCTCTGGGCGTCCCCAGTGCCTGGCCATAAAGGTGCAGGTGCGGTCATTTGAGGTGAAGAAAATCATTGTCTTATATCTCTTGTTTTGGCCACAAAATTGAGTGATCCTACTGGATACAGCCATCCATTTGGAAGAGTGTGAAACAGCCAATGTTTGGGGCACCTTTTCTAGTCTCCTCCCCATTTGGGGTGAGAAAGGGGATCTTGAAAAGGCCTGCTCCGTCACAGCAGCTGCTGCCGAAATGCATGCCTGTCTCAAACAAGCACAAAACCACCAACACGCAGCTGCCACCTGCATGCAGATTTGTGACTAAATTCTCCCACAGGTCACTGCTCCTGTCTTCCCTGCCTCTGTCACCACACACAGGACTTTGTGCAGGTGTGAACCCTTTGGCAGAAGCCTGCATATGAAATCTGTTCACGTGGGGAAACCAGTGGCCCAAGCGGTAACCACACAAAACTTGACAGAGGAAAGTCTAGATCCAGTGGCAAGGAGAGCCAAGACAGCCAAAGGCCTTCCTCCTGTTGCAGCCTCATCCACCTTTACAGCCACAGAGTACTACTGGGTCCTCTATATGCACCCAATCCACTACCGGGGGTCTTCTGAAGTTTGGATCATGGTTAGTCAGGAGTCTGAGACTTGCTCACCAAGGGGCCCCTACCAGAAGTGTGTAAGCTCTGGACAATAAAGCTCTGAGGGACTTTAGCCCATGCAAGGTTGTGGTCCATTAGAGGATGAGTGAGGTTAAGCACCAGGCAGTTCTCTATGCTGAGTATTTTAGACCCTTCCTTGCTCATCTGCTTGTTTTAAAAGATAGGAGTTAAAACAGCAAAGTGGTGTGAATGAATAGGTATGCCTAGATACAGTCTTAAATAACACTGGCATGTTGGAGGTGAATGGTACTACTTGAGAAGTCAAATGCAACAGAAATATGGCCCTTAGGTACTGTAGGCAGTATTTATCTGGAGACAGTTTTATAAATCATTATCCCACATCATGACTTAGTATGGTTTTTTCCCCTAGTATTCTGGGTTTGATTTCAATTCCATGTGCCTTATTTTGGCTGTTGTGGGATGGCTCTTACTTTTAGGGCTTGGTCCTGCACAGAGAAAGTTGTGCAGCCTTGTCTGTATCGGTCTGAGGTAAAATGTGATGAGCAACAAGGGGATTACATGGGAACTCAATCCTGTACCACGGAAATGGGGATATGCAATCACCCCCTCATGTCTGCCCAGTAACAGGAGTAATGCCACAGTAATCACTTGGTCATACTCTTCAAAAAGTCCCGCTGAAATTAAGGCACTGCTCAATAAAAGTGGCCGAAGCTGGCACTATGTAGATTACAAGCCTAGAGACAGCCATTACACATGGACATTTTCCCCTATGCAGTAGCTGCAGTATCATGCCCAGGGACAGCATGGGTTTCCCCCCCACTCTCTTGTGATTTAGTCAAGAAGAAAAATAAAAATCCTGCACGGGTTTCAGCCATTAACATATTTAGCCGCCTTGAATATTTTAAATAGAAAGGAGGGGTAAAAATATTTAAATAAATAAATAAAATAAATTAAATTAACAGTGATGGAGTGTTATAACAGCCAATCATTTGTGGCTATATATTAAATGGGATCTGATCCTGTGCTCTCACACCAGAAGACTAGGTCTCTGTGCTTCGGGAGATGCCTTCAGCTCCATGTATAGCAGCTGAACTACATTTGAACTGAACATTATAATATATTCAGTGCAGCACAGAAACTTCCCCATTTTCTTTATCACTGAAGCTGACCAGGCACAAATCTGCCAGTCCAAGAAAGGTACGATGAAATGTTCTGTGCGCTGGCGCGCATGATATATGAATAAACATCCTCCTGTTTCCCCAGTTTCTGCAATATGATAATGCAACACAAATCCAGGAGCTCCTCCAATACAATAATGTGCAACTGCAGTGCAATTTCTAACCTGATATTTGCTGAACACAACGCTCTACAAATAAAAATAGCATTCCAAGGTGCGCTGATCGAAGAGGTACTTAATTTTTGTGACACATAATAATGCCTTTGACATTACTCAGCTCCAGGCACCATACATAAAATGAACCTGTTAAGAGGCAGATTCTCAATAGTCTGACTTCAACTGGTCTTAAATGATAAATTGGTGCCTAGTTAAATGCAAATTCCTCTCTGTACAAGGCACTTATGATGAGTCAAAATTGCAATCCTCCCCACAGCATGCAGTAATTATATCACAGCATCTCTTGGTTAAAGTCATTAATGGCCATAAGTAAGAGCACTGGAGGTACTTACAACTACTTTGTGCTCAATATGCTTGCTTCTTCTTTTAGGAAAAAAAAAAGAGCCTTCTTCTCACTCACACCTTTCTTTTCACGGAGGAGAGAGGCACCAATGCTTTTGTGCTATTCTTTAGGATTGAGAATTTTCACATTTCATTTTTTGTTACTAGACTGAGTGACGCAAGCCCTCAGACATCTAAATTGAAAAAAAAGTGTTCACTTCTACATGTAGGCTCTGACGCAGCTAAGTAAAATTCAAGCTCTGGTTTTCATTTCTCTCATTGTACTGGACTGCAAAAGAAAAAAAAAAAAGCCCTGTCACACATATTGTCATCAACCATGGATTAAAAACATAAAAGTTGATGCTGACTGAAATTATATGAGCTTTTAGTCACCAACCTTGTCTATCTCTGGCTCATTCAAGCCAACCATTTTCCATACTAAATTAATTCATAAACAGTTGAATAAGGTTATCTTCCGTCCCTGCACAGTACATGAATAGTGACAATACTGCCAGCTATAGGTTTAATGGCATCAAACAGGTGTCTTATTAATGACAAATCTAGCATCACTTCCTGGAAACACAGATTTGATTCATAGTCTGATATAGAATCCAAATGCCTAATGATGTTTCGCTAAGAATTTACTCTACCACTAGGACTTGGCAACGGTATTGCAAGCCTCATTTGTTCAGATTTACAGTCTGCCAGTTTCTCTCTTATCAGATTGAAACTAAATAGACAAATTACCTCCATGTATCTCAATATAGCCAGTAGTTTTGAAGGGCTGTCAAGGCAAAATGTGGCACAGAGGTGAAGCCAAGAGGATATATATCTTTGGCATTTCCAAAGGAGTCTAAAGGAAAGTCAGGCACCTAACCCATGACATTTGGATGATTAAATTCTTAAGGCTGTTTTGAAAAATAGCCACATCTGTCATCTCGCCTCCAATTCTGTCCTAAATGTTATATATCATATTTGTTTCTTTATATTGGAGGTCTACATGCATGTACATCTCCAACACTGATTTACAAATGGATTCAGACATGTAGTAGCTTGAATTTAAGTACGTGTGTGCGTGCTGTTGGGAGGGTTGTTTGTGTGCATATACATGTATTAGAGCAGTGGCTCTCAATGTTTCCAGATTGCTGCACCCCTTTGTGGAGTCTGATTTGTCAGGCATACCCCAAGTTTCGCCTCACTTTCAAACAGCTTGCTTACAACATCAGACAAATACCACTGGTTGTCACTCGCAGAGACCATCACTGTAGGCCTTCATGACCATGCCAATGGAAGTCTTTGGCAATAATGTTCATGTCAACAGAAAGCCAAACACCATCCTCCCGTACCAGCTGCTAGTTTTCATTTGATACTGTTCACATTTTAGGATTTACAAGGTATTTGCTCTTATGGTTTTCAGATGAGTTAAAAACCAGAAGTCACCTTCTTGCCACTTGGAATGGATGTGGTTTACATATTTAGCTGCCATCGTGTTTGTTGTTTTCTACCTGTCAAACTGAACTAATCTACATCTATGTGAAAACAAATATTCCCCCCCTCCAAAGAACTGTGTGAAATTCACATTAACTAGCAATCTGCATACACATAGCAATAGGGCCCATCCATGCACTGACATGTGTCTTCAAGAATGAAATTCAGCCCCGTGCTGAGGGCATGCGCAAAAGTCTTCACATGACTCATGCCCTCCCCATAGGACAATTGAAACTTACATTCCCCGTAAGTGATATCCATCTAGTCCAGGGGTGGGCAATAATTTTTGAAGGGGGGCTACTTCACAAATTCATGAAGTGGTTGTGGGCCACCCTACAAGTGGCGGGGCCTCGGGCAGAAGGGGCAGGACCAGGAGGCTTCCCGTGCTCCCAGACCCTGATTGGCCTAAGGGTGGAGGGAGCATGTTAAGTCTTTGCCCCTCCTCCCCAGAGCCTAGAGAGAATCGCCAGCTCCCCCGTCCCCAGGTTTTGATTGGCCCGGGGGCAGGGGTGTGGCAGGGCAGCTGCAGGCTGGATCAACTGGCTTGGTGGGCTGGATCCAGCCCACAAAGAGGCAGTCTTGCCCACCCCGATCTAGCCCTAATACAAGCCCCTGAATGTCACTCAGAAAGAACTAAAGGTGTGATTGCCAAAGTTACTGAAGTGAACTAGATATCCAAATCCCTGTGCTAACTTGTTTAGGCTGTGATGGGAATGCAAGCCTACACAAATTTCCACAGCAACACCCTTGCAACTCCAGTGAATAGACTATTCTCCCCTGCATCCCTAACAGACAGTAACCTGCATCCCTAAGAGACAGTAGCTGGGTCAATGGGAGAATTCACCCACCACCCTAGATCTGGCTATACCACGGTTTAGATCAGTTTATCTGCATTGCACAGGAGTATGGATTTTCCCCACCCTCTGAGCAACATAGTTCTACTGATCTAATACCCTAGACGAGACAAGACCTCAGATTTGAATAGACTTGGTTAAAGAACTTTTATATATAATTACACACACGACTCGGATATTTTCTATTTTTGCCAAGCTTGGTGTGCTTTAAATAAGGAGAACAAGTCATTTGTATTCACAAAGATACAGACAGTTGCCGGATATATTCATGAAAATATATTCGCAAATCTGGTACATTCACATTTTTCCATCACAACTGATTATTCATTCAAAGCTCCACTTGGGAGTTGCATTGTTCACTTACCATTAATGTCTTGCTTGAAACTTTCTAGTCATCTGATCGGGATTCCGAAACAATGCCATGATATAAACCACCAAACTGCAGAAAGGGCAAATAATGGAGGTCGGGGGGAAATTATGAGCAGCATATAGTTTAAACACTATCTACCTAAACCATTCAAATAATGAATACATTTGTGAGTGGGGGAAAGAAAAATTGAATTGCAAACAATTTGCTTACCAATACAGGAGTTAAATTCTATGTGAATATTATTATTAATAATTAAGCTTAATTTTCTTTCTCCTGCTGCATTGCTATAAGTACGAAAATCATTGCAGGTTTCCATGTCATCAACTTTTCCCCATCTCTGACAAGCCTATAAAACTCAAGGGAGGGAGAAACCTCTTTCTCCCCTCCCTTGAAGTCAACTCTCATTTTCCTTCCTTAGGAAGACCACTTTCTAAATCTTGCTGCTGTAAGGCACATATCATCTGTTGCCATAGTGATTGGAGGCTCTCAGTGAGTGATATAGCTCCCTGTTCCACTCTACCAGTGACAAGAACTTCGGCAGCTGGGGGTTGTGAAATCGGAGGGGTGGGAAAAAAGAAAGAGGGTAGCAACAGAAGACAGAGGGAGAAAGGGGAAAAAATCAGGGAGGAGAATATAACACCAGATGGCATTGACTCAGAAATAGTATCAGACTCAGATACAATTCAATTGATGGGCACTGTAATGGGGTCAGCACTCACCTCTTGCAAGCACCCCCCTTCTGGCCAAGTGCGGGTTCTTGGGCTGCCTCAGAATGATGCTAAAAGCTTCTTCGGCAACTCAACCCTCTGGCCTAGTCACAACCTATCACAAAACCCTTCCAGGATACACTTCTAACAGGGGCCCATCCTGGTGCCCTCTGTTGCGCCACTCCAGACAAGAGTGGTGCCTCCAGGGCTTCCCCCCCGCCCCGGAGCAACTCTTTTGCCCTTACCTCAGGGCTTCATCTCAGTGCCAACACATAGTCCATCTTAGTCTGCACTAGCTGCTCACATAGAGCTTCCTGTGATGCTGCTGCTCCAGTGGCCAGCCAGCCACCTGGTCTTCACTGTTCATGGCTCCAGAGACACTGAGCTCCTGCTGAGTTTTGCAGCTCCTTTTGTAGGCCTCCATGACCCCTGATTGGCCAGTTTCTTCTGTTACCACTCTAGCCTGCTGGAGGGCTTCTCCATGGCCCTTTCTGGGCTCAGGGCTTGGTCCACCCCATTACAGGCATCGAGAGAAAAACAAAGGCAAAACCTGGGTCCAGCAGGAAAATAGTGTGGGAAAAAATAAAAAGGGGGAAAGAGTGGAAACAAACTAAAAATAGAATGGAGAAGGAGATGCTATATTCTGGGGTGTGAAGATTCTTCCAAATTGAATTTCTTAGGATATGTCTACACTAGCCCCCTAGTTCGAACTAGGGAGGCTAATGTAGGCATTCGAAGTTGCAAATCAAGCCCGGGATTTAAATATCCCGCGCTTGATTTGCATCTTCCTTCAACGATCGCCATTTTTGAAATTTACAAGTCGGACTAACTGCCCGGCGTCTACATGCGGCAGGGACCCGGTAGTTAGAATTAAAGCCCTAGTTCAAACTACCTGTTATTCCTCCTGGAATGAGGTTTAACAGGTAGTTCGATTTAGGGCTTTAATTTGAACTACTGGTCCCTGCGTAGACGCGGGCAGTTAGTCCGACTTGTAAATTTCAAAAAATGGCGACCAGCCGGGAAGATGCAAATCAAGTGCGGGATGTTTAAATCCCGGGCTCGATTTGCAACTTCGAATGCCTACATTAGCCTTCCTAGTTCGAACTAGGGGGCTAGTGTAGACATACCCTTAGTAACTATGGACTTCCCAATAAATATGAAATTCAAAACACTGCAACAATTTAACTCCTGGACTTAGAAACTCAATTTCACTAGCTGAGTTTTATGCCACATACATACAAATATCAATTTATTGTGGCTGACACTGAAGAAACTGAACAGTTCAGGGAGAATTGTTTATTCACAGGCAAAGGAAAAATATCCCCAAATGTTGTACACAGCAGCCATTGGCAACCATGAGAAGGATATTTCTTATTCGAAGAGAAATAAAACTGTTTTCCACCTATACAAACAGTGACTTTAACCTTCAAGTGTTTCTAGCTCTGAAAGGCCAAGTGAAAGATATTTGGTAGAAACAGGCTGAAGAGACTTAGAAACCCTTAAGCAATAAGAAAATAATTTCATTCTGTTTTACCATATTGGGAAGATGAATGATTTCTTGCTTCCAAGTTAATCCGTACTCAGTCAGAGGGTTTGAATCTTTTCCACAACCCCATATCCAGTCACGGTATCTTCCTGGACTCCAGAATCTATATGAATCAGAATTGTTTCCAGGTCTCTTACAGCTCTATCATATTTCCATTTTTCTCCCAGCACTTTCCAATCTGTAGGAGGACAGCAGATGCACATACTGGCCACCTTTCCTCTCCAGTCATGCTTTTGTTTAATTTTTTAACATGAATATTCAAGATAAAAACTTACCGTGACTGTGCCTTGTACCAGAAGTGATCCCAGAATTCAAAATGAAGGAGGCTACTATTGATACTGCAGAGCACCTACCACAGGTGGGATTATGGGGGGGTGGGCCAATTAGCTGTAGCTCTGATTCTCAATCCAATCTCTTCTGATCCACCTATTCTGTTTAGTCCTTTAGCTAGTGAAGCTCATGCAGTGTTGTGTATTACTGTTATTTTGCCTCCGTGTACTTTGAAATCATCTTTCATGGACTACATATGATTATTGTAGGTATTTAGACGGTCACCTAGGGAAAGACTACTATAGTTTTGAAGCACTGCATTCAGTCTGTTGTGCAGAGAAAATCTTATTGAGTTTCTATTAAAAATAATATTTTCTGCAGGGTAGGAAAACTTTTCAGATTACAGGACTGTAGTAACTACCCAGATTCTATATTGCTGCTGAGATGCACTGGTGAGAGAAAGGGTGATGGAGAGAGACGATTACAGCCCCATACTTTGCTGTTCACCTCCACCGTAGCCAGATCCCTGATGTAGGTTAGATAGGTTGGAAGCTGCTCTAGCCTATGTAAACTGGCAACTGCTCTTCATGGGCTGTCTGGCAGCTGCACTGTAGATCCCATTTTCATTGCACTGCTCAGCTGGAATAAAAGGGACCCCATCTGTCTTGTAATCTCTGTTCCCCAGTACTTTACATAACACCCCATGTCCATATAAAGTTGGATTTAGATTCTGTGGCTGTGCGTTTGGAGTGTACCAATTTTAAATCGGTCCATTTTGTATAAGTAATGCATGTGTGTTTGATCTGAGTGCTCTTCAGTGGAAGTGCATGAAACTAGTACATGAAATTGCCCTGTGAACTGCACTACCAAGAAGGAATAAGGTGTGTGTGTGTGTATGTAACCGCCACTGGGCGGATTCAAATCTGGGACCTCAGTGTAGGAGCCTCTACAGCTTGATCTGTAAAGCCAGCTGGCTCTCAGCTTAGGCTGTAGAGCTCCCTCGTTCTTCTCTCTCGCTGTAAGTGGTCTAATGGGACAGTGAACCACACCGGGGGTATGTCTAGACTACATGCCTCTGCTGACAGAGGCATGTAAATTAGATATACCAACATAGTCAATGAAGCGGGGGATTTAAATATCCCACGCTTCATTAGAATAAAAATGGCTGCCGTGTTGTGCCGGTTCAGGTGTTTGTCGGCTCAAAGCGGCAGTCAAGATGGGAATCGGTCGACAAGGAAAGCCGTTGTCGACCGATCCCTTATGCCTCGTGAAACAAGGTTTACAGGATCGGTCAACAACGGCTTTCCTTGTCGACTGATCCCTGTCTTGACTGCTGCTTTGAGCCAACAAACAGCTGAGCCGGCACAAAGCAGCGGCCATTTTTATTCTAATGAAGCGGGGGATATTTAAATCCCCGCTTCATTGACTATGTCGGTATGTCTAATTTACATGCCTCTGTCAGCAGAGGCATGTAATCTAGACATACCCTAGGTGTGTGGGTTACATGTACACAGGTGTGATATGAAAGTATAAAGAGAGCCTGTTGCTTTTTGCCCCTTGGTCAAACTTCAGAGCCCTTCTCACCCGGACACTTCCTTTTGAGGACTTTCTGTCAGAAACATGTTCAAAAAGCCATGCAACACAGACACTATATTGGAGTACATTAACACACTTTTTGATTGGTGGCAAAATGATTTCCACATTGAGTGTGATGGAAGAGACACAGTTTTGTGAGAGTGTCATGTTCGGCACAAAATTCTGCGATCAGTTATTTAAAGCTGAGGGTTGCCTTTCCAAAGAATAGCTTTGCAAAAGAGTCTGCTAACATTAATAGACCCAGAAAATCTCTGCTGTCACTCATTGGCTTAGATGGAGACACAACAGCACAAGTTGGCTTCCCGCTCCCACCCCCATTTTGGTTATTCAAGCAGGAACAGTGTGGGAAGTTCAGGAAAATATCAGCCATAACGATGGCTCACAAAGACATTTTAGCATAAAACTAATTGTGTTTCACAGTTTAATGCGGGTCAGGCATTTTAAGTGCATGGACACATGCCGGAAACTATTATATGAACTGCACTACTTTGACATTCAGACTCCTGCTAGTATGACTTATCATAACAAAATGTAGACATAATCAGTAACTGTATGAGTACCAGAAGTCAACTAAGATAACAATTACCACACTGTAGCTTATCTTGACTCATCTAAACTGGTATCCTGGTTGCTGCCAGGAACCAAACCTGATGTTTCAGAGGAAGGCAACTCAGCACATACAAACCTCTATCATCCACCTAGCTCATTTGAGCCACGTGGAGAGGTGCATTCATGACCCACTTAGACAAATGGCCTGAGATTCGTTTTCCTTCAATCCAGTCTTCAGCTGATGTGGCTGAAAATATCCCTGTTCATATAGTGATCCAGAGACCTGCAGCGTGACATTTCAAAATCCCCTGAGCCTCGGGTATGAGCATGGTGTCTGAGAACAGAGAAGATGGAGGTTGTTCCCCTAACGCCCTAGGGGTCATTCGCTGGAAAAAGCAAATAAATAAGAACTGACACATTCACTCACCTATTGACCAACCCACACAGGTGTCCACTGCATGGAAGGGAAACTGAGGGCTAGATTGACACAGCTCATCATGAGGGCAGGAGAGTCCCATAAGCCTCCGAAGAAAGTACCGTTCTCTCTTTACTCCAGTGGACAAATAAATTGCTACTGGTCCATACCCAACAAAATGCTGCCATCTTTGTGCGCCTAAGTTCCAGGCAGTGGCAGACAGATTTGTGCCACCGTTCACACCCCACCCAGCTGTTCCAGGGGCAATCTGAAGCACACCTGCCATTAGATGCAAGGTCCAAACAGCTCACAAAGGGGCATTCTCCCCTCATCTGCCCTTGTGCAATCACATGATCTTGCCCTATTTCCATTTCCTATTCTGCTTGAAAACATAATCTCTTCCCCTCACTACGCAGCCATTCCCTAAACATGACTCATTTTCTATTTTAAAATACACAGAGAACCAGCGCATACAATAAAAATAACCCACCAAAACAATCAGGACAAAAAAGTAGAAACGATTGGCCCACTCTTTTCCCTAACAAGATGAAGAGAAGGAAAATTGACACCGGGGGGAGGGAAGGAGGAATCAGTCTACTGCTTTATAGAAAGCTAAATAGATATAAAAAGCTGTCAAATTATATAATGTCAGTGATTCAAATACAGCTGCATTTCACTCTGTAAAAACTTGATGGAATTGCTGTTGAGAGATAACATCTTGCGATGCTCCCTAAATATTCAAAGTAAGACCTGAAGCCAGGCAAAATGTGCCTGGTTTTGTGACAAAACAGAATCTCAGACTATGCTCCTCAAGACTGTCACAAAACTGTTCTGTTACTCATTCTGCTTTTTCGTTAAAAACCTTTGTGCTGCAATTAGTTTGTGCAGCCTGAAAGAACAATAAATAAGATTCAATTGCCTTGCAACGTTCTACTTGCCTGGGGCAAATCATTTTTTAAACAGCTAGTAAAATATGACTTGATTTTTCATTACCATTATTTTGTTTAGAATGCATTTTAGAGTATACTTTATGCCTGACCTACTACATTCCCATGACAATTCCCCAATCTCAGCTTGTGTCATTGTCCTTGAGAGACCTCGAAGCAATAACACCAGAATAAGACAAAGAATGATTAAGATTTAATTGTATTTGAATGTTTTAAAAAATTATAGCAACAGTGAGTTTTGAAATAAGGTTGCATAATGGATTCCATTCTAACCTCCCCCTTTGCCTGTCTTCAATCATGTATATATATCCTTGTGAAATTCTTACCACTTAGATTAAAGTGTTTGCTGATGTTTTTCATCTGCTTGGGAGAAAGTATGTCAACCATTAATCACCTTAACTGATTGGTCCTTCAGCCCTCATATAGGATGTGTCTACACTGCACTGTTATTTCAAGATAACTAGCGTTATTTCAAAATAACAATGCGAGCGTCTAAACAGCAATTCTGCTATTTTGAAATAATTTCAAAATAATGGACAGCTTATTCCAAAATCTGTAAACCTCATTCTATGAGGAATAACGAAATAAGGTGTGTGTAGATGCTCCACTGCTGCTATTTCGAAATAGCCCCTCACCAGGGCCATTCTAAGTTATTCCTCCCCAGTGCCTCCTTTCTAAATCGAGATAGCATGTCTACATTAGGGAAGCCTGCCTTGGGCTAATTTTGAGGCTTCCCTGCAGTGTAGATGTGCTATTTCGAAATAAGCTATTTCAGAATAACTATTCCGGAATAGCTTATTTTGAAATAAGCGAGCAGTGTAGATGTACCCATAGAGAGCACCAATCACATTCCATCTTTCATTCTTCTCTTATCCTGCCCTTACTTCTCCATGTGTGGCTATGTCTTTTCAAGATGAAAAGCTTCCCATCTCTTTGGAGGTTGGCCGGAGGGTCATTTCAGTTTCTGTGGGTACCACTCCCTGTAGTCCATTGATTGTCAGTGAACCGAGCTATACATCCTACTCAGCTTGTTTCATTGTACCTGTATTCTGTGATATCTAACTCTCCCCTCAGCTGTCTGATCACTTCATTGCGCACTTGGTTGCAGAGTTCAACCATTTTACAAATAAGAAAATAGCAAAAAGAAATACAACCTGCCCCTGATGATGATGGATTGATTTTGTCAACAGCTCTATAGCCAAATTAGCAGGGGAGTGAAAGATTAATTTTGGCAGGGAATTGATTTAACTGGGGGAAGTGCCTTTTGTTTATATCAGGAAAAAATTGGTTTTGAATTGACTCTGTTATGTACCTTTTAAAATAACATACTTAGATTGCACTGCAGATATTTTTCTTCTAAAGTATGCAACTATGATTTTCTGGGCATGTACGTGTAGCTACCCTGCTAGGAAGCTAAAATGCAGAAGAAAGAGTAAGAGTGGATGGTATCAAAGGAAAGGAAAATAATCCATTGTATATGTAACTTAGTCACATAGCAAAAATGTGTAATCCTTCAAGTCGGCAGGCACAATGAGACTCTTACACATTTTGAAATGTGAGTAGGAGGGGATTCTCTGCTCTGATGCACCTTCTGAGCTCTATAGCTCTGACATTTGGGAAGGGAAGAGCCCACCCCTCATTCCAGTGATGTCTAAATAGATAGTTCCACCCATCATTACCATTTTTGAAAGTCAGAAAAGCTTTCAGGACCTGAAAAGTGAAGCATCTTTTTTTTTTATTTGTTCTTCATGCCATTTTCCTCAATTAAAACCAAACAATAAAAAAAACTGAACTGAGAGAACATTACAGGGGGCAGAGCAAAGGCTGTGTATGTAATAGATATGTTGAGGGGACAAAATTAAATCTGCTTAACTTTGGTGTTTCCTAACTCTGTGTGGGGAGCGGACAAATATCTTGCTGTATGTGTTTACCTCATCAAGAGTTTATTCTGTCAATACGTCAAGGTCTTTTCTCAACATTTTACATCTGAAACATTCTTTAACTACCTGATTTATAGAATATTGTCCCTAAACATAATTAAAATATCAGTGTATAAATTACTTTTTCCAATACTTACAAGCTTCTTGCTTTTGAAACAGCTTAAAGTTTTCTTTCTATTCATTTTTTAATCTTGGGAAGATGGTTCTTCTGTTGTCTTTCTGAAGACTAAGCGTCTCTGCTACTCTAAGGGTGTGTTTAGACAGTACACTTCTGTCGGAATAAGCTACGCAATTTGCGCATACAAATTGGGTTAGGGTACAACCCAAATTGTACCCTAGCGCAAACTGCATAGCTTATTCTGAGTCTAAATCGAAAGAGCTTATTTTGAAATTTGGCACTACTCTGATAAATCCCTTAACCCTCATGGAATGAGGGTTACGGGGACGCCGGAATAGCACACCCGCTATTTTGGGAAATAGCGGGCGCTTTTAAAGACGCAGCATTGCTATTTCGGGGATACTTCCGGTATCCCGAAAGAGCAATGCAATCTAGACATACCCTAAGGTTATGACTGGGAAGGAACTGTTACATTGTTTTTCTCATTTGGAAAGACAGAAAATTATTTTGTCATGAATAACTTTTGATTGGCATTATGAATTATTTATGGACTGATGAATTCTAGCTCAAGAGGAGTTTACAGTAATGAAAACAGAAATGTGACCCTAACAAACTCTCAGACTCATCCTGTTTAACACATTTGTGACGTTAAATCTATTAGTTGGCTTTTCCTCCAATTTATGAGTGCCTGATTTTAAAGTGCAAGTTTAAGTCAAGCACAATTATCAGCATCTCATTGGCAAGCAATTAATCAAATCGTGAACTTTAAATAGTCACACACACATGTACCCACCAAGTACATCTACTTAGAAAGGGAAGACATAAAGGAATGGTTCATATTGAAGCCAAGACATCACCATTTCGTCCTACAAAATACAGTCATGTTCTGCAAAACCTTTAAAGCTGAAAGAGCAGATTGTCAGCAGAGCAACATGTTCTTGTCTCAGCTGTTCTCATTTATCAGGAATATGATTTACGCTACTCATATACTTGGGTCCTTTTCCTTTGGAACTGGAATCAGCTTTAGCATTATGGAGTTTTGCAACAAAAATCGAAGAATACTTTTGTGAATGGAATGGTAGCATTAGAGCCGCATTACTGTACTGTGGTGGGATCCTGTACAAGAGGCTGATAGTGGAGTTGTTATATTCTTTGTGAGTAAACTCATCTTTTTGGTATAATGAAAGAGAAAATTCTTTTTTTCAGGAAAAAAAAAAGGCAGGAAAGTTTTAGCATGTTTGCAGCTTGGGTTGTTTTTTTTCTCAGTCTCTATTTTTTTAGCACTGTTCCAAGGAGTTGGAGTCACAACTCAGCATACCATTTATTCAAAGAATGGGTAAAGCACAGATACCTGAGTACACCTTAAACACAGGCTCATTATTTCAGAAGCAAAAAGGCAGCTGATCTATCATGCTCATTTAAAGTCTTTGACTAATCTCCTGAAACTGACCCCAAAGATGCCAGAAGTCAATGTGATGTGGACACAAAGAGATGGATTTAGATAATTTATTTTTCATCCTTTTATTTTTCTGTATTCCTAATACACCAATTGCAATGAAATAATAGGCGAAGGTACTGAACATAGTAATACTGCTGGCCTGCGTTAGGTCTGCTAATCTGACCTACAAATTAAATCTTCTACATCCCCATCATCACTGTCTTAACACATCAAATCTGAATCTTCTCACTATAGCAATCCTGACTTTTTCTACAGCATAAGCATACACACCTAACACTGGCAAAATATATTATAACTAGTGAAATAAGAAGTAAATATTTTTTTGCTGTGTACAAAAATAGTGTACTGTGCAGAATGTTCTTCAATAAAAATACTTCCCATAAAAGTCAGTCTTGTTAGAAGACCCTTACATGTTCTGAGTAATATAATATTTTGTGGGAAAGGCAAAAAGAGAAGAACTTGTTTCCAGAAAAAGAGAGAGAAGCACTTCTAGAAAGAGACCGAGAAGGAAGTGTATGAGGTTGAAAGGAACAAGTCAAGACAGTATGTAGCTACAAAATGAATATCTGGGACAAAAAGTCTATGCTGGCAGTTAAAGGCTAGATCAGCAGAAACTGATGACTGACAACTCAAGACTTCAGTGAGAGGTAGAATTAATCATTGGTGAGTCAAAAGCTTCTCCCTTCAAAGGAGTGTATAGGACATCTGTGTATACGACTAGTTCCTGCAGAGTCCAAGACCAAATTCAGAAAGGAAATCCACAAACCTGGTACCTGAGATCAGTTTGAGGGAGAAGACAGATTTAAGGAGTGGGAAAGTCCTTCCTGTATCTCCAGCCAGATGTTTTACCCCAACCCTGGAAATATACCAGGGCAGAGATTAAATATTAAAATCATAACTGGAATAACAGCTAAAGTTGTCTACCTTACTGTCTAGCTAAGAGTCCTTTATGAAACACACTTATAAAACCATGAGCTGAAACCTTGCAGGAGAAAAGAAAACGATTCTGTAAATTCATCATTTTAACAAATTATTAGAATAATGTAATGAGAAAGCATTACCTGTATTTTTCTGTAACTGACCATAGGTGCTACTACCTGAATGAATGCTACATCATCTTCTGGATAGGTAGTGCAATATAAGCTCCAAAACTGTATTGTGTTGTAATATTACTATGTAAAAAAAAATAGGTTATATAGCACAAGTTTACATCACTACAGGGGTACAGCCCTGTGTCCCTTGTCTTGGGTTATAACAAATTGCTACTGAATTTGAGCTTTTCCCTGAAGAACTTTGTGATGAGCATTTGAACAAATGCTCAAGATTTTGACTAGTTTGGGCTCCTAGTGAGAAACTAACCAACCAAATTAAAGAACTGATCAGACATTTTCTTCAAAATGTCCCATTACCTATCCTGAGAAATATTAGGGAATAAAAATGTAAATATGATTTTTTTTCCACTCGGAATTTTCTCTGATTTTTATACAGCATGTAAAAAGAGTATGAAGATTGCAAAAGCTTTCTATATATAAAAGAAAAATATCTATATCTGTAACTGTTTTATAACTTGCCTCATTTGAAAGATCCATTTAAGTGATCTCATAAAATTGTTTATAGTTTACATTTATCCAGAGAGTCAGCAGATGCTGCAGCTGAGGTTGTAACACCATTTCCACCTTAAAGAGAAATGTCACTCCTTTCAAATCCTCTGAAAAAGTTCCTTTCGGAGTAAAAATTGACATGTAAGGTGGTGTCAAGTTTGGCAAAGCTGATTTAAAGATATAAAAATATAATAAAATAAAATATAATAGTTTCAGTGTTTTTCCAGCATAGGAAATTCTTTTCATGCCCATCATTGTCACATCAACTCTCTGCAAGGTGAAATGTAGAAAATTCAGATTGGGTTTGTTCATTACATTTTGGCAGCCACTAGTATTTTTTGGCACGTCACCATATTTTAAAACATTCATTGTCAAAGTAATACGACACAGTTGGCATGTTATGGACATCCTAGGTCTGTCTCTAATTTTAGCACTTCAAGGAAGATATACCTATAAAAGTTGTCAGACTTGTCAGAGTCAGGGGAAAAAAATCATTCTTCGGTTTCAGAATTTCTTCAGAGATTAAGAAATGCACGGACTTTAAAAGTCAGGGTCTTTGTTACCAGTTTTCAGATTACAAATCCAATTTTCATCATTCTACATTCACATCAGATAGTCAAAATTACACCAAACTAAATTCAATTTTTCATGCATTAGCCTCTGCCACATAAAAATATGTTGACGAAATATGAGGTCCCGTGAAGACGGCATTTAACAAAAGGGTATCCAAAACTTGAGATTCTTTTTATTCTTGAAAAACAACAAATAGTCTAGTAGCCCTTTAAAGACTAACAAAACATGTAGATGGTATCATGAGCTTTTGTGGGCACAACCCACTTCTTCAGATGACTGGAGTGTTGGGTCTAGGGTTGCCAGATGGTTTAACAAAAAATACCGAATGCCTCCTCCCCCACAAAAAAACACTGGGAAAAAAGTTCTGTTGAGGAAAAAAAGGAGGAGACCAAAGTTGTTAAGCAAAAAAAAAAAAAAGGCCCCCAGAACAGAATTGTCGAGCAAAAAAATTAAAACAATTTTTTTTAAAAAAAGGAGGCTGCCCCTTTAAGATGGCCACCATCTTGGATGCCATTTTTAAAACCCCGCCGCTCCCGACCCAGTAAGCACAGGGAAGCCAGGGGCGGGGGGAGAGCCAGTGGGGACTATTGGGGGGGTGCAGGAGCAGCTTCGCAAGCAACACTTTTGGGGGGCAAGAGCCGCGGGTTGGTCAAGGCTGGTTTTGAGGGAGGCATCACGTGGCCAGCTCCCGGGTCTCTGCTGGTCACGTGGGCCAGAGCAACGTGCACTCCGCTCCCACCCCAGCCCAGCACCCGCCGGGAGCCACGCTAGGGAAGTGCCCCCTCCTGCCTGCCTTCGCTAAGACTCTGCTGCACTCCTTACTCCCCCGGCCCCACCAGATGCAGCAGGGGAAAATTGTCCCCACCGGGCTTCTGTCCGAGGGAAACAGGAAATACCGGACATTTCACATGTCCAGTATTTCCTGTGGTTTTTTACCAGACAGAGCCTGCAAATACCGGACTGTCCAGGTGAATACCAGACACCTGGCAACCCTAGTTGGTTCATCTGAAGAAGTGGGTTTTGCCCACGAAAGCTCTTGATACCATCTACATGTTTTGTTAGTCTTTAAAGTGCTACTAGACCATTTGTATACTCAGTAAAGTTATTTCGGAATAACAGCCGATATTCTGAAATAACTATGCGAGCATCTACACAGCCATTCTTTTATTTTGAAATCATTTGAAATAACGGACGGCTTTTTCTGACTTCTGTATACCTCATTGTACGAAGAATAATGCCTCTTCTGAAATAGCTATTTCAAAATAAAGCGTGTGTAGATGCTCCACTTCTGCTATTTTGAAATAGCTCCTCACCACAACCATTCTAAGTTATTCCACCTGGGGCTCTAAATCAAGATAGCACGTCTACATTAGGGAATCCTGCCTCTGACTAATTTTGAGGCTTCCCTGCAGTGTACATGTGCTATTTCAAAATAAGCTATTTTGGAATAACTATTCCGAAATAGCTTATTTTAAAATAACTGTACAATGTAGACGTAGCCAAAAGGTGCCGAAAAGGCCCACTTCTCTCATCACAATGCAGAGCTCTGAAAGACAAGGAGGATGGTCCTCTTTAGCTCTTCCAAAAGAAGGCATGGGGAGCCCTGGAGAGTAATTAGCACTTCCTGACCATCTGGAGCACTCAGCAGCAAGGGGGAAGCCACCTGCTGAGTTGCCGAGCAACACAACCAGGAAAGAGAATGCCATCCGCAGGCAGTAGGAACATGCCTTCTTCCTCCAGAGCAGCAGCTGTGCTCCATAGGGTGAAAGAAACAAAATCACTTCTCATTTTTAACAACCCTGGTGGAAATTCCAGTAGACTTCCATTGAAGTGCCACTAGTCTCTTGCAGTTGAGAGCCTTCCAACGTGGAAACCCAGGACACCCCAGAAGAACAGAGACATGAACTCTCCTTTTGGCTGAAACCAGAGTAATCAACTGGAAACAGTAAGAAAACAAAAATACTGCAAGATCCCGGGGGGAAAATGCATCCTCTGATCTCTTCTAGCCACCTCCTTCCTCACCAGTTGACGAAGAAAGTGTCTGTTCATTAATATTGTAATGCTTTCTTGGCAAAAATCAAAGGATTTAATTGTAACACTACAAGTAACACCTCCAGCAGCATCAGCTGGTCTAAAACTTCCTGTACCCCATTCAGGTACAGCCATAGAATTTCGACACAATATAAAACACTGCAGCACTACCTATTGGTGGAAGTGCTGGCTAAGCTCATTATTACAGTATCCCTAGTGGAAATGTCCCTAAACTGTATTCCAGTCTTTCCACTGATTTCTGTTGCTTTCCTTCTTTCAAACAGGAATGTCACAAAATTCAGTACAATGAGTATTTCAGTGTGACTGGAGTTTTGGAAGAGAGCCAGACAAGTCTGTTACTGATAGGACTGGATAGAAAATATTTTTAAAATTAAACTATTGACACTTTTTTCCCCCAAAAGTTAAAAATTTCGGCGCGGTGGCACCTGGCGTGGGCTTGTATGCATGGTGGGGTAATGCGCCTTATGGGATATGATTTAAGAACATAATATAAGAACATAAGAACGGCCATACTGGGTCAGACCAAAGGTCCATCCAGCCCGGTATCCTGTCTGCCGACAGTGGCCAATGCCAGGTGTCCCAGAGGGAGTGAATCAAACAGCTAATGATCAAGTGATCTCTCTCCTGCCATCCATTTCCACCCTCTGACAAACAGAGGCTAGGGACACCATTCCTTACCCATACTGGCTAATAGCCATTTATGGACTTAACTTCCATGAATTTATCTAGTTCTGTTTTAAACCCTGTTATATTCCTAGCCTTCACAACCTCCTCAGGCAAGGAGTTCCACAGGTTGACTGTGCGCTGTGTGAAGAAGAACTTCCTTTTATTTGTTTTAAACCTGCTGCCCATTAGTTTCATTTGGTGGCCCCTAGTACTTATATTATGGGAACAAGTAAATAACTTTTCCTTATTCACTTTCTCCCCACCACTCATGATTTTATAGACCTCTATCATATCCCCCCTTAGTCTCCTCTTTTCCAAGCTGAAAAGTCCCATGTGTGTGCATTCATTTGCCTGTGGAGGCATTGCTCATGCACTCTAGCATAATGCAGGTTGAAGCGGCAGTACGGTACAGCATACTAAGGTACCTCTAGTGCTCACCAGCAGGTCTACAGACCAATCATGCTCAGTGCTCTATAGAAATAACCCCTTCCCCCCAGACCTCATTACCTCACTGTGTAGACAAGCCCTTAGACGTGATCTTCCATTTGGCACTCCATCATTCTGATGTCACCCTTCGTGTGGAGAAAGAAAAATGGGTGAATCTGGCTACCTCCCTGGCTTTTCAATCCTACCTCTGTTTCTGGCCTGAGGAGTATACCACAGCAATCCTTCCCTATTCCAGGCTACTGAGGGGTGAGCCACATTCTTCCAAAAGCAAAGACTCAGCTGCCCAAAGAGACAGTCACTTAAGGGTGGAGCGGTGCAAACAGACTCCTTTTTGCCTGCACTCTACCTTTCTCCCTGAAGCTTTCATGGACCACAGCCACCGCAGCATCTGAGAAAAAGATGCGGAATGGTGCTAAAAACTCCAAGGGAACCAACACTCCTTGGCCCTGAAAACAGAGCACGGCCCTGAGAAATGGCTGGGAATTAAAGGGCCAAATGATTAACCGAGTTAAAATAATACCTCAGGATTTTCCTCAAAGAGGAGGACAGTCTGGTTGAGCCTGCTTGCCGCTGTGTTGGCAGAATGGAACTGCCAGGTGCTTCAGGGAGGTAGTGTCTTGCACCACTCAACCTGCTTCCGCCCCACCCATCCCATGCCTGCAATGCATGTACCTCAAGCCGCAATCAGTTTGCTCTCTGTCTCAAAGAAAAATCACCCTTCTCTCTCCCCCACAAAAATCCTCCCTAAATACAATCTTCTCCCTCTTCTTTGGAGGTCATGCACCACCTCCCCAGCACAGAGAAACAATTTCCCCCTCCAGTACTTCGGAGGCTGCTCCTCACCACAGCAGGATTCCCTTTCCTTTGCCGCTGCCAGCCAGAAACGCAGAAAATTAAAAATAAGATTCTGTCAGAAAGCTGGTGGTGCAGAGACAAGAGGGACAATCAAAAGACTGGAGGAGTAGACAGGAGGAAGCCTGGTTCATTAACAGAATGAGGTTGCCCCCCCCCCATCTCCCTTTGTAGCCTCCTCATCCCACACCAGCTGCAGAAAAGGGCCCCCACAGCCTGGAAAGATGAGAAGATAGCAGGCCATCTAGGGAGCTCCCACAGAGCTGCTGAGCTCTGCAGCAGCAGGAGGCAGCCGCCAAAGGAAAGACAGCCTCTAGCTGCTCTTCATTTGCCAAGTGCGTCTCTGTGCCCAGCTAGTGGACTGCAGGAAGCCCCCCTCTCCTCCCGCTCCCACAAAACACCAAGTGTCAGCTCATGCCAGTGTCTCCTCAGGGGAGAGAGAAGCGCCATCACCCAGTCTCAGAGATTCCCTTATGCTGGGAACTACTCATTCTCCCTGGCAGTTGGCTTCCATCCCAGGGCCTGTCCCTGTCTTAACCTCCTGCTCGTGGATCAACTGACACAGAACTTCCTGGCACCTTCACCTCCTCCTTGCCAGCTCCTGGCTGGAACCTCTCTCCCCTCCTCCCCCCGCCACCTGCCTCCGCTCTTAACAGGGCTGGAAACTGCTATTTCCCTCTATATTAATAACCAATCTTTGGCACTTTTCAGATGAGCTGGCTAGTGTATTACACACCGAGGGCTGCATTTGCCTTGCCCTTGCACTAAGATAGAAGGGAGGAAGCAAGTATAAGGACCCTGTGTGGTAGGGAGAGGGACCTCAGAATGAGACAGGAGTGTGCAGCAAAAACAGGGGCTTTCTTGTAAATCAGGGGTGGGCAATAATTTTTGCAGAGGGAGCCACTTCACAAATTTTGATAGGCCATTGTGGGTTGGCTCCTCCTTAGAGGGGGCGGGGCCTCGGGTGGAAAGGGGCGGTTCCCTGTAGGCCCTGCGTGTGCCCCTGGCAGCGGGAGGAGACTTTGCACCCTCCCCCCGTCCTTACACCAGCCGGGATCAGGGGGTGAGGGAGTTCGCTTTTCAAAATGGATGGTGACTGCCTCTAGGCGACGCACACCCCTGGTGGGGGAGGGAGCCACCAGTTACTTTGAAAAGTGAATGACTTCGTGCACTCTGCCGTCCCCAGGTGGCCTGAGGGTGGGGACATAGCAGGGCAAGCCACAAGCTGGATCAAACGGCTTGATGGGCCGTATCTTTCCCACCCCTGTTGTAAATTCTGGATCTTATCTGAAGCTTGATTAATAGTAAAACCATGTACTGAGGGGAATATACAGCCTATAGCTGGGAGAGTCACAATTTCTCTTGTAAAGAGTGCACAGAGCAGGAGTACGTGTGTGGACAGGGCCAAATCCTCAGCTGATATGAACTGGTTCAGCTCCTCTGAAGTCAGCTAGAGTAACTTGCCTTCGCTCTACTGAGAATTCAATCCACAAGCCCAGGTAAGAGAATCCCACACCAGCGAGAAGTACTTTTTAGTGGGTATAAACTATACCTTTTATTTAAGTACCACCCTGAAATTAATATTTCAGACACTATTTCCTTTTTGCAAAAGTCCTATCTTATTTGGGAGACATACAGTACATAGGCCCACTGCTGTCAAACAGCCTATTTTCTAGGGTTGCCAACTGTCTGATTGTGGAAATCCAAAGATTCTGGTCCCACCCCTCATCTCACCCCTTTCCTGAGGCCACACCCCCATCCCACACCTTTTTTGAGGCCCAACCCCCTGCTCACTCCATCCTGCCTGCCTCTGTCACTCGCTTTCCTACACCTTCACTCGTTTTTGCCAGGAGGGGGCAGGGAGTTTGGTGCAGGAGGGGGTGTGGGCTGTTGGAGGGAGTTTAGCTGAGGGTTGCAGGATCTAGGCTGGGGCAGGGGATTGGGATACAGGAGGGGGTAGGGATTTGACACTTACCCCAGGAGGTGTGGCTCCCAAAGGTATATCCCTCTGTCAGTGGTTTCTCTTAAGTGGGAGTCAGGGGTCTCCAATGCTGCTGCTTCCAGGCATCATCCTTGCAGCTCCCATTGGCCACAGTTCCCGGCAAATGGGAGGTGCAGAGTTGGCGCTCTGGGCAGGGGAAGCATGCAGAAAGCCATCACCCCACTCCAGGAGCTGCATGGACGGTGCTGGCCACTGCTAGTGGTGGCACAGAGTCAAAGCAGGTCAGAGGGCCCCTACTTCCACTCCCCTACTATGCTAGACTGTTAGCGCCCAAAATCTCCCAGTTTCACTGAGGAAGCTGATGGGAGATTGAGTCAGTGAAAGCGAGAGTTGGCAACTCTGTTTTTCTGCTTTTGTGGTGACCTAAAAAACAGTCACACAAACACTGGATGACCATATACAACATCACAACAGCATGGGAGGTGTAGCCACTTAACCCATCAGTGCATCCACAGATTGACTACTCTGCTAGAAAGCACAGTTCAGAAGTCCAGTTCTCCTGTTGCTGACATTGATAAAAGTCATGAGTTGCTCCAATTAATGCAAGAAAGAAACCTAATCTCTTCTCTGCTGCTGCAGTGGACTAGAATAAGACCACTACAGTCGGTTTAGTGGGCTGATGTCTATACATTGATAAAAAAATTATTCCTAGACACTATTTCCAGCTAGTTAATACAAGGGCTCTGAATGTGATGAGTTGAGGATCTGAGATGGAAAAATACCTTCAACCCAAAGATACAGCTTTACTACTCCTTCTGAGCCATTAGTAGTTCCTCTGAGATCATATAGTGAAATACATGTTTAATTACCAGCGGCATCATTAGTCAAATGAATGTGTCAAAATGCACTATTTTTAACAGCACTTAATCAAAAGTTATGGGGAAGCCCCCCTAAAATCATGTGTTAAGTAACATTTTTTAAGTTTGTCTTCAGATTTCTGAGATTTGAAACTTCACATTCTTCAAACTCTTCTCCATAACTGGGAGGGCTGAATGGTTTATTTTGTTTTGAGAAAGCCAGCCAAGAACAATTCTCAGATGATCCCTTCAGTGCAAGAGCAGAGGCAGGGAGAAAGCAATATACATAGAACACCAGACACCATGAGATTCAAAGCAAACAAACAAAAGTCACAGGAGCACGTGATAAACTTGTACTTTGCCTTGTATTTGTAATGGCAAAGCCAGTCAAAATTGAAAATGCTTCCCCTTGTTACAGAGCAAAAGCCAATCCACCAACACAGTCTCCTCCTGACCTAAGGCCACCATCCCTCAAGTATCAATCCCCCACTATCAATCTAATGTAAAAGACAGGCCATCCTGCTTGGCTGATGAGCGTTGATTGGCTGAACTCCCCCACCTTTTAACTCTTTCCTGGCTGGTGTTGGATGGCTGCAGAGCAACTCCACTGAAATAAGTTTGGTAACTTACCTCTTGTTGAGGGACCCTATTCTCCATCTCTACAGTCTTCTTCATATCAGATGGATAGGATACCCCAAAGACTGGAAACCCCTCACTCTAGCGGCTTGGCACATTTGTGGGTAGGTTATATTCCTGAAGTTCGCACCAATAAAATTCCAATTCTCAACTGATTTCTCATACTCATTGGCTAGCAATATCCCTGACTCTGAATATGTGAGGATGCAGAAGCACAATACTCTCCATGCAGCTGGGCAGTATATCCTTAATGCATGATGTGTTTGAGTTCCCTTTTAACCAGATACCATTAACTGTCCTTAGCAAGGTCAGACACACCAGGGAAAGCACACAGAGGACCTTTCCCACCACCATCTAAGGACTGACTTGGCTTGGTGAGGAACAGAATCCCTTCTCTCTAAAACACTCTTGCGGGAGCCATTTTGAGAGGAACTATGAGACTGCCATAACCATAAATATGTGCTAGTTCTGTTCTTTTGCAGGATCTCCATACAATGTTCAGGCCATTTTGCTTTCTTTCACTTTAGCCACCTTACTGCAGTAATGTCACCTTACCCTGGGTTCAGGATAGACACCGTCCATAAAGGGTCAGATGGGTGGGAAATGTAATTATGTAGCTAGGCAATACTAAGCCTATACTCCCTCAAATGGAAGGCTGAGGGGGAAAACAGTGGTTATGTATAAAAGTATTATTACACCATATAGAAAAATGGTGCAGATGTATCTGGTGCAGCCTTAGACAGTTTCATCTAATAGCAATGTGACTTGGGAAACCCCTGAGGATTTATTCTATAATTTTTGCTCTAGCTTCTTCCAGTGCATCCTCTGAATAAATCCATTAAAGTCTCAACCTACAATACCTTACTAGGACAAAGTAGCATCCAACCACAGGCTTTAAAGTAATGTGCAAAGAAAGTGGTTGAATTGATAACAGATGTGAAATCTAATTTTGAAATGTGCTGTCAAATCATCCCGGGAATTCAGACCAGTAGAAATGTACTGGGGAAACTAAAACAAAGTTTAAAATTAAATAAGTCACAGACAAACAAGAGTGGCTTTTGTCCTGGAAAATTACCCTTTCAAGCCTATTAATTCTTTGAGGCCTTAGTGAAGAAAGCAGAAGTGGGAGATATAATTTATTTAGGTCTTCAGAAGACTCTGGATGGTACTTCACAAGAAGCTATTAAGAAAAATAAACTAATACTGTGAGAAGCAAAGGTCTGTCATGAATTATAAACTGGTTTAGAGGAATTAGATAAACTTTTTCTTCATGCCAAAATTGACCAGAAGTGAATCATAAGATACAGGGTTGGAAAGACATCAGAAGGTCACCTAGTCCAACATCCTGCACAAAGCAGGACCAACCCCAATTAAATCCACTCTTTCATATAGAGCTAATATTTTCTGTATTAGATTGGTGCAGGGGGGTGAACAGGTCTCTAGGGAGTGGGGGGGGGGGGGGGGAAGAACTAATTCACAACTATCTTAAGACTAGAGGCATGAAGCATGCCAGAGAAGCTGAAAAGGGTGAAATCCATGTAATCAGATGTTAGACTCAACATCAACATATCAGATGTTCTATATACACTTTAGTGTATGGAAAAGTGATTAACAAATATGCAGCCATCATCAACATTGATGTAGAACTTGAAGCTAGTTAATGTAATTGAAACGAATGCAAAAGTCTGAAGTTGACTTGCTATATAAACTGTTGTTGCAAGTTAACCTCAAATATGGTGACCATTTCTAGTTATAGAAAATGAAGCAGTATTCAAAATCATGCAGCTGTCACTCCATTTGAGCCCTGTAGACTTCTGTATAAACAGATTAATAGGACCATTAAGTTTTAAAGTGGCAGGATGGAAGTGTTTGGGGGGGGCCGGGGAGAGAGAATTCTACAGGAACTCATTTAAAACTGATAAATCCATGTACCTCTTACCCAATGCATTGCCAACCTATGGAACTTACTGTAATGGCTGGATAACCATTCCCAGAGAGTAGTTATTAATGGTTCACAATCCTGCTGGAAAGGTATAACAAGTGGGGTTCCACAGGGATCTGTTTTGGGACCGGTTCTGTTCAATAGCTTCATCAACGATTTAGATATTGGCATAGAGAGTACACTTATTAAGTTTGCAGATGATACCAAGCTGGGAGGGGTGGCAACTGCTTTCGAGGATAGGGTCATAATTCAAAATGATCTTGACAAATTGGAGAAATGGTCTGAGGTTAACAGGATGAAGTTTAATAAGGACAAATGCAGAGTGCTCCACGTAGGAAGGAACAATGAGTTTCACACATACAGAATGGGAAGCAACTGTCTAGGAAGGAGTACGACAGAAAGGGATCTAGGGTTTATAGTGGACCACAAGCTGAATATGAGTCAACAGTGTGATGCTGTTGCAAAAAAAGCAAACATGATTCTAGTATGAATTAACAGGGGTGTTGTGAGCAAGACACGAGAAGTCATTCTTCCGCTCCACACTGAGCAGATTAGGCCTCAGTTGGAGTAGTGTGTCCAGTTCTGGGCACCACATTTCAAGAAAGATGTGGAGAAATTGGAGACGGTCCAGAGAAGAGCAACAAGAATGATTAAAGGTCTAGAGAACATGACCTATGAAGGAAGACTGAAAGAATTGGGCTTGTTTAGTTTGGAAAATAGAAGATTGAGAGGGGACATGATAGCAGTTTTCAGGTATCTAAAAGGGTGTCACAAGGAGGAGGGAGAAAACTTGTTCTTCCTGGCCTCTGAGGATAGGAGAAGAAGCAATGGGCTTAAACAGCAGCAAGGGAGGTTTAGGTTGAACATTAGGAAAAAGTTCCTAACTGTCAGGGTGGTTAAACACTGGAATAAATTACCTAGGGAGGTTGTGGAATCTCCATTTCTGGAGATATTTAAGAATAGGTTAGATAAATGTCTATCAGGGATGGTCTAGACAGTACTGGGTCCTGCCATGAGGGCAGGGGACTGGACTCGATGACCTCTCGAGGTCCCTTCCAGTCCTAGTATTCTATGATTCTATGCGACTGGCGCTCGCTACACATACTGATCAGACTTGTACTTTCCACTATTAGCAAGTTTCAGCACTGGCTATAGGTATTGGGTGGTCGCACCTTGAATGAATCTGAATAAGACTGAAGTCCAGGAAAGCAGAGGCTAGTAGAGCTTGGGTGGGTGGGACATCCTGACAGCCATAAGTATCTTCCACATGGCTGTTCTCTTCAGTCTGCAAGCATTCTACTTCGGTCTCAAGCACAGACTTGCAAAGCTAATAGCAAATGGTGGGTTAGTTCTTGCTAAATTGTTTGACCTCATCAAAATACTTCTGGGCACCATAAAAAGCTATCTGGAGGGAAAACTAACCTCTGATTCAGAGACTCCCAGCAGAGGTTAAGGCTGTTAAATCAGGAACTCCTAAGATTCTCGGGTGCGAAAGAGACTCTGTGCAAGTGTGGCTAAGAATCCATTTAACTACCTGAATTCTTTCTTCCCTTTCTTAGGCTAGGTCTAGACTACACTATTTTATCGGAAAAAGCTACTCAAATTGTGCTCCGCAATTTGTGTAGCTTTTTCCGATTGCTTTTCTGGAAGAGGGCTTTTCCACCATTTGGCCCAGTTTAGATGGGGCCAAATGGTGGAAAAGCCTCCTCTTTTGGTGGAGCCCTTATTCCACATAGAATGAGGTATACAGGGCTCCCTAAAAGAGCTTGTTTGCTCTTCCACAAAAAAAAGCGGAAGAGCAAACACATTCCCTGGATGCGGCAGAATTTTTCCAGGATACCAGAAAAACCCGTCAGTCTAGACGTACCCTTAGAGTGTGTGATGGGGCGAGGCAGCCCCGCAATGAACCTGCAGGGCCCAGCCAGGGCTACCTGGCTGCAGAGGCCCCTTCCCCGCAGCCCTACCGAGCATGCCCGGGCTGTAGCTCCACTATAAAAGCCTGGGAAAGGGCTCAGTCTGGGAAGACAGCCGGAGGAGAAGGACCTGTGAGGGGGGCTCCTGCACAGCTGTCACCGGAGACTCCAGGAGAGGCCGGGGGGATGCGGAGGTGAGCTGGTGCAACCCAGGGCCTGCCAGCCGAGGAGACTCCGGCCCAGAGGCCGCAGCAAGCTGGGTGAGTACAGGGGAAGGAACCCCCGGGAACCAGGTAGGAAGTGGCCCAGGGCAGGAGTGGGAACCTCCTCTCCCGCGTCAAGAACCTCGGCGCATTTTGGCTGGATTGCCCCACCGAGAGAGTGACCTGCTACCCGGTCACTCACAGGGCCCTGGGCCGGGACCCGGTGGAGTAGGGTGGGCCCGGGTTCCCCTACCTGGGGTGCGTCCCCGCTACAACCCTAAACTGTGTCATGGACTCAGGCCAGAGGGCCTTGGCCTTGCCTAAAAGGGCTGAACTTGGACTGTGCTTCGGACTCAGGCTGGAGGGCCTTGGCCGTGTCTTAGAGGGCCAGCTTTAAACTGTTGTGGACTCAGGCCGGAGGGCCTTGGCCTTGTCTTAAAGGGCCAGCTTTAAACTGAGTTGTGGACTCAGGCCGGAGGGCCTTGGCCTTGTCTTAAAGGGCCGGACTTGGACTGTGCTTCGGACTCAGGCCGGAGGGCCTTGGACTTAAGAGGGTAGGCGGGAGGGGCCCGCCACAGAGTGCAATCAGCAAAGTGGCCAGTCTGCCATTGGTCAGCTCTGCCTATTACAAGATTTCTACTACTACTTACACTGCCACTAAAGAAGAGCCTCCCTCTATCAAGTCAGACAGTGACATAGCAGAGACAGGAGCAAAGATGATGACCACTGCAGCTACTGGGGATGTGCAACCAATTCTGAGTAGGCTGGAACCTCAGAGTGAGCAATGGAGGTTAGGTCCATCAATGGCTATTAGCCAGGATGGGTAGGAATTATGTCTCCAGCCTCTGTTTCTCTGGAAGTGGGAGACAGGGGAGGGCTCACGTGAGGATCACTTGTTGTGATCCTTCCCTCTGGTGCTTCTGGTATTGGCTACTGTCAACAGACAGGATACTGGGCTAGATGGACCTTTGGTCTGACCCAGCATGGCTGTTCTTATGTTCTTAATCCTGTACATTAATTGCAGGGGCACTTCCCCCCCCCAAAAAAATAGCAAATTGGGACAGAATTCGGGAAGCACCCATTGCATGTGAAAGAATACAGTTTCATTCTATATGCTGACTTCTCCGAAGAGAAACTCTTACAGAGCACCCCCAAATGAAAGACAACATGGACATCAAGAACAGGTCTTGTTCTGAAAAGCCCCACAATATAAATAATCATTCAGACAGAGGAAGCATGGCAGAAAACTACTGAAACAAGTCTGTCCTCCTTTATTCTTAGCAATTAGGTTGTAACGCTACCTTTGGCACTACCTTTCCTTTTCAAAACTGACCTCAATTTTTTTTGTCTCACCCCCAAATATTGGTCAACTTTAAAATCAAGTCTGTAAAACCTATAGTAAGCTTATCAAGTACAGGTTGAACCTCTCTAGTCCAGCACCCTTGGGACCTGACTGGTTCCGAACAAAAGAATTTTCTGGACCATGGGAGGTCAATATTGTCCAGCAGGTTTACCAACACTTCCACTGCTTACTGGGCTCTTAGAAGACATTTGGGGTAAATAACAGCATAAAACACTGAGAGCCAGGACTGGTGGCTGTAAACAAACTTTATGGGATCATGGGAAACTTGACCACACCATGATAAGTGGACATAAGGTGAACTGAAATCATTCTGGATAATGGATGTTTCTGGATGAGAGAGTTCTGGATTAGAGAGGTTCAACCTGTAAGTTGTTAACAAGCACTTTATTGGCTGATAACTAACTAACACATAAGCTTAAATTCTGCAGGGTTACCTTACAAAAAAAAATTTCATTATTCTGCTGAAATGCAGCCAGCAGTATAGCAGATACACCTCAAGTTAATTTAAATTGAGTTGTGGCTTTGCCTTAGGTTAGATATGTATGTCTGAGAAATGTCACTAAGCCCTGTTCAGATATCTTAATTTGAGGCTACGCCAGGCCTTGCTATCTTCATGACACTTAATGGAGGGCAAGAAGAAAGAGATTCTAAGGACAATGAAAGCCATATAAACTCAAGTTTAGTTGCTGTAGAGTGTAGACAAATACACTAGTTTGTGACACCCTACCTGAATTGCAGGATTGTCAAAACTGTGGCTGAGTTGTGGACAAGCTATGGAAAATTACAGAAAGATAGACCTTATTGGCAATAATAATAAAGTTCATTATTACTCTAACTTCCTGCTGCCAGCAGGAACACAGGGCTCCCACTGGCAAAATGGCAATAGAAGCCTAATATTGCAGAATCCACAGTATTGCAAGTTAAGTAGGACTATATTCATTCACAATAACACTATTTCCAAACTACCTGCATAACTAAACTGTGACTTCTCTCCAGAAAAAGCCTGTCAGTATGGCAAGCCATGGACTTCCCACCCAGAATATTGTTATACTGTGGGAGAACCTCCGTGCCCTACCTAAAAGATAGACAAACGGGATCTTGAGTCTAGGCAGTATAAACATGCTAACCATCCCCCCGGTTTCAAAAGACAGAGTTGTCCCAATTCCAAAGTTTCTGTGACACTGCAGCAAACTCTGATAAAACTGAAAAGGCTTCTGAGGGACTAAAGTTGGCTCTTCACAGCTGCAGCAGTAAACGAATATGCCTGCGGAGGACTGGACAATCTAGAGGATAAACTGCCAGCTCTCCATCAGCTAGCTGATAAAGTAACTTTTTGTCAACAGAACTGTTGGAGAGAAGGATGTAGCAGTCTTGCTTGGATTAGAATAATCCAAGCCAAGTGTGCACTGATGTCATAGTCATTAAAGCAGTCCTTGGTCTTCAGACCTTGACCAAGCCACATGGCTGCCTTGAAATAAAGGATGTTGGCTAGCAGAGAGAACAGTCTTCATTTGGAGCAGCTAGCCTAGTGGCCCATACTCAGCAACTTTTGCAGGTGCAGAATGACAGAGATTGTTAGACCACCCTATAGGCGTGGATATAAACAAGAGGAACAGGTACAATGATGAAAAACAGTGAGTATGAATTCCATTCCCAAAATACTATCCAAAGCCCTAATCTTTAGGCTTTCTTAAGGAAGGAAGCATTTAATCCATCATGCTGTTCTAAAGTGAGCCTGGCCAAGTTTAACATTCTGTATGGTCCATCAGTAGGAAAGCAGAAATGTACCTGTGTAAAATTACAGCATGGCTGAAATCAACAGACTTTTGCCAAGCCGTTATTCCAGACACTCTAAAAATTACATGCTTTTGACTCGGGGTGGACCAGTTAGTCCTGTAGGAAATGGAACTACGTGGTAAAATGCCAGGTAATATACAGGAACCTTTGACTTGGTCTGCATTGCATTTTTGATGCCTTCCAAAATGATTCCACCACTACACACAGCTTGCTCTCCATTTTCCTCCTCTCAGTGGTAATGGTAAAGCAATGGCCACTGTGGGATAAGGAAGCAAGCTGTGCAAAATATGGATTTCCTCCTACACTACTGATCAAACAAAACAGAAGGCCATGACAGCAGTCTTTCTTCACAGGTGTCAGTCCAAAGTAAGAGATTATTTCTGTCCTCTGCACTACAGTAGAATTAGTTTATAGCCTCTGCTTTGCTTAATTGGCAGTGTCAGACAAACAACATAATTTAAGAACCAAACTAGTCATAGATCTTACTTTTTCTCAAAACTAAAATCACCTTTTTTCTTTGTGGCTTTTTAGCACTGGGGGCATCTCTGTTCCTCTTGTTTATGTCCAGCTCCAGAAGCAAAACTATCAAAATGTCAGTAAATGAAGTTGTCTTGTTGAGACACCTCTGTTCCCAAGAAATATCCAGTCTGATTCCAAAAGCAGAGATTTGGATAAGTTTGCTGAAGACTTATCTGAGGTGAAATTGTGAACCTGCCATTTTCTAAAGCTGAGGAGAATAAAATAAAACAGCACAGATTTCAAGCTGATCTAGTCTGCATTTTTCAATATATGAAGGGGATTGATAAAACTGATATTCATCTATCACCTGGTTCCCTATTGACCTGTTACTAATGCAGCTGGATTTTCAGACATGTCTGCCTACATATTTGTTCAGTCACCTAGCACCATGGGGCCCTGCTCCTCTGCAAATTGAGGATGCAAGAGTCATGTTTTATACACAGGTTGCATGCACATATATGGCTACAGTAAAGCATCAGGCCCATCATCTTTTGCTCTGATGAGGTTTTTAAAAAAATTAGAGGGCAGTCATAAAAGTAAACAGTGAATTCTGGCAGAATTTCTTTGTGAGAAGGGTGATCTATGTATATCACCAGACTTTCAAAAAGGCTCCACATCCCCACAATTAGCTCCTAAATTTCCTTTTTTTTAAAAATCCACCTCATTTAGGCACCTGACATTTTGAAAATCTTCTCTATAAAACAGGCAACAGCTGTTGGGCTATTCTGCAGAATGCAGGTCTTGCAGGCTGTGTCTATACTGCCCCCGTTTTGTGCAAAAATATGCAAATGAGGCAAAGCATAGAATATTGCCATGCCTCATTTGCATAATTAATGAGGCTCCATTTTTGTGCAAGAGGCTTTTGCGCAAAAAGGAGCTATCTACACGGCTCCTCTTTGCGCACAAAAACCCTCTTGTTCAAGAGCCGTTCTTCCACATTTTTTTCAGGAAGAACGGCTTTTGCGCGAAAGCCTCTTGTGCAAAAACTGAGCCTCATTAATTACGCAAATGATGCACAGCGATATTCCACTCTTTACATCATTTGCATATTTTTTGCACAAAACGGGGGCAGTGTAGACATAGCCGCAGTGTATTAGGAGAGGGTTAAGATGTATTGAAATTCCAGAGGTCTGTGTCCCTGATCATAACACTTTTTTTTTCTTTTCCTTGTGTTATGCTCACAGGATGCAAACAGAGAAGTTAGAGGAAAAACATGAAATATTCTTTCTGGAAGTTTGCAACAGATTTACCTGATGTTGCTTAGGTCCTTAAGTCAATTAAAGATTTTTTTAAAATAAAGGGAAAATGTATGTGTTTTATTTAAAATGATTGTTTTTCAAAAATACAGTGTTATATTTATGAAGTTAATATTTATTTTGGATTTTTTTAAAAAAAGATTGTTAAAATACTTGTTTAATTATTTTTTTAGTATTTTTAAATGGGAATTCCATCAAGTGCATTTTCCTGGCACAACCAAACGCTTACCCTGCTGTAAGTTATGGTAAGAGGAAGCTGTATACTGGATTTGGTGGTCTTAGTTCTTACCAGTTAGGAGAAATTATTGAACAGACAACTCCTAAAAGATGAGTGAGAGAGTGAGAGTGAGAGAGTGAGATCTGATCCTTAAGGCAAAGAGACATAACTCACCCTGATTTGCTCTATGCTGTCTCTTTACAGACCAACTGCAGAGACCCAGATCACATGCTTCTTTACAGAGCTAGGCCTAGGACCCTAAACATTTAAATTGATAGCTTATAATGTCCACCACACTTTTTCTAGTAGAAGACTTTATCCACTGATTCTAAAACGGATGATCTAAATCTGAGTTTAGAAGGATTTGCAGCAGGTGTTCTATCAGCCAAATCAACAGACCTTTCTCCTTTCACTACAAAGCTGCCCATTGGTCAGGCGTGAAACCGAAGTAACAACAAAACAGCAAGGTAGAATGTAGGTGAATTACAAAGGATCTGAGAACTCACACTTGAAAAGTGTAACAGTGAATCAGGAAGGAGGCAAAACACAAAGTTTATGAATGATTCTGGGATTTAGGTGCATTTGGATTAGAAATAAAGTTAAGTACACATGTGATGCAATAACTGTGGAAGTGTTTCGTAGTGTACATCAAATTGGGAACCATAGAAAACTCAGTTTTCTGGTATACATTTCTTTAGTGTCAAAAGCGAACGCACCAACTCCTTCTGAAAGCAAATAAAAACCTTTAATATATATATTCTCTAAGGTTCAAAAGCTTTTTCAAAATATATTTGACTTCACCCAAACTCCTAGGTCAAGAATCTCCTTGATATATCTAAGCTTGGAGCATATTTAAAGTAAGGACTTAAAAAAAACCTAGCATAGAAAAAAAGCTATATGGCTACAGATTTGTCATTGCAGACATTGGAATCCTCTCCAGTTGTCACAGCTACCCTGCTGGTGCTAATCTCACACTTTCCATTGTCAGTTCTTCTAGATGCAACACGTCTACCATGCCATGTACTGACAGGACATGATGCTGCCCCTGGTGCTAATTAAGCACCACATAGAACAGGTGAGGTCATGTTGGTTCCAAAAAAGTCAGCAGAGTAAGGCACTATAGAAAGCAACTCTGCCCAGCACATTGTTCCAAAAGACAAAGCAATATGGTTCCACCTAAAATCACTTCATGCTACTACAGACAAGATAATTTAGCGCAACAAGGAGGAGCAACCAAACCACCAAATAATGATTACATAGTGAATTTAGGGCTCATAAGCGTTTCCCAAGAACTAGCCAGGTGAAGAGAAGTGCAGAGAGGATTTCTCTATCCTGCAGTCTTAGTGGGTGACCACCCAAAGACGACACTGGGCATGGAAACAGCACCCTGGCAGCCCCACCAAGCGTCACTGAAAGGCAACTCGGCCACAGATGGGAGTGTGTGTTTGTGGGGAGAAGTCAGCCATCCCACCGCGAGAAGACAAATGTGGTGGGTCTCGTGAGCTGACGCAATGAAGGTGGCTGCAGGAGTGGGAGGGCAGGAGGATTCTCCTAGGGAACCTAGGGTCGTTTATGGGCCATGCTGAGCAAACCCTGCAGAAGTTCATTCCTCTTCCTTTTCAGGTCTAAACCCGGGTCTCCAAAGACCAGCCAGCAGAGCTCTAACCCACTGTGCCACCTCGGGGACCAATCGTTCTTTCACTTTGCGGCTTTGCAGGGCACTTTCAGAGCTCTACAAATACACTGCAGACATAAATTCAGTGAGCGTCCCAATACCCCAGTGGGTGTTATTAACCCCACGTTACAGAGATGCAAACAACAGCAGGGATTGGTTATCAGAGGTCACACAGCAAAGAACATACATGCAGAAGTGGATGCACATCCCAGAATCTGTTATTGTAGCTCGTGGTCTGTCCACTGGGGACGTGGTCCTCAATTACGTCCCAATACAACTTTATTAAAGCCAATGCAGTCACATCAGGGATGAATTTGGCCCTCAGCCAAGACCTGAAGAGACAAATGAGGCAGCAGTTTGCTACATTCGGCAAATTACACTGGCACCTTTTATACTTGAAAACGGTGAAAAAAATCTGTAGACTCATAATGGAATTTCTCCTGTAACTATCTGAACTTCTAGACTAATAATATATGATGGTACATGAGAGTATATTTATTTAGAAACCTGGCCTTTCAAAATATCTCCCCTGATTCCAAAGGGGAAAAATTATCTGATCCTGCAAGACCTGTTTCATTACTAGGTGGCTTAGAAAATAGCTATGAAAGGGCTCTGACATACTGTGGGTAATCATGTGGGTCAGGTTTATCATAGTTTCTGATTATTTTTTTCCAATACTCAATCCCTCAAACAAGATTCCTGTGAAAAATATTACAGGAGACCCTCCAATGCCAGAAACCTCTGGCATTTTCCCTCTGTGAGACCGATCTTCTTCCTTAAGTTAATTGCTCCCTTCACTCTTTATAAAAGATGTAAGTGAACAATGCAGAGAAAATCCACTTTTGAGACCCTCCACTCCTTTCTGAGTGAATTTAGAGTGGGTGAAAGATTCTAGGCCTGAGCGCCCTGGAGATTAGGTTCCTCTCTTTATACATACCCAGCAGGTACAATGTGGGCAGTATTTTTTCCTCAGCACTCACTCTTTTCAAGATACAGGAAAAAAGTGCTGCATCTTTGAACTGAAGGCATATCATACAGCTGGTGAAATTCTGCATCTTTCTTTGTCATGATTTTTTCCCTCCTTGAAATTGTTGATAAGTGATAGTCAATTGCTTGACCACACTGTGATTTGGTATGAAATACATCAATGAGTTCAAAATAGCCAACATCGGTCAGGTTAATTGCTAAAAGTCAATAATAGCAGAAGAAAGGTTCAATACTAGTTTGTGGGAAACCATCTCATGAAATATTGTTAAATTCACCTTACTCAGAGGGTGTACTCTCGGAGTTACACAATGCAACTACAAGTACTTATAGGATGACTGTACAAGTTACAAAAATTTTTATGCACCACTAACATCCAACCCATCTGTTCATCCCAGTGACTTAATTTGTTGGTCTCTACCTCTCCTTATCTACCAGCATTCCAAGCCCTGCTCTGTGAACATCTCTCCCCAGCTTGTACCGTGACATGGAACAAACGTGTCTTGATTTTGACCTGTGTCCTATCTGCTCATGACAAATGCCGAGTTGGACTATTGCAGGGCATTGTAGGATGTAGCTTAGCATGAGAGCTCTGAGAAAAACCACAAGGCCAATTCAGCTTGTGTAACTGCCAAGCATTCAGATAACATGCCGTGTACTAACCGTGTGTGTGTGTGGATGCTAACAAAAGGGATAGAACATAAAAGAAAACGATCCACATTTCTGAGTGAAGGAGATGCTGTAATGGTTATTTCTATTAAGTTCATTAAATAGCTGAGCCACTTATACACAGGTCTATCAACAGGGGCAGCAAAGAGGACAGTTGACCCAGGGCCTGGCAATTCAAAAGGGCCCGGGGCTCCCAGCACCACCACTGCTATTATAGCAATGGCAGCAGCCTGAGCCCCATGCCTTTAAATTGCCACCACAATACCACATTGTGAATTCCACACAGCCCTGAGGTCTGGGGGGGTGGTGCTGGGGGCAGGCTGCCCTGGCCATGCCCCTTCCTCCTGAGGTCCCGCCCCTTCCAGGATGCAGAGCCAGCCCTCCCCACCCCCAACACCTTGCCCTATGTTTATCAAGTTGCACCAGGGGAAAATGACTTTACCATTACCAGTGATATCAATCAATTTTGAATGTGCAAGGAATGCAGGATCAAACTGTTTCTGATTGTTAATATCAACATTATTCAATAGCTGCACACAAGATGTATGAAACATGTATTTTCTTTAATACATCAATGAACAAAAGCAAAAAAGTTTGGTCAATTAAGGCCCAATGTTGCAGGACGGTTGCATGTAGAATTAAAGTCTCATGAAGTCTGTCCTTGAAGGACTTCCAGAATCAGATCCTTAGTACATTACTCTGTGTTTCAAGAAGCAGATTCCTTTGGCTAAATGTCTAAAGCAAAAACAAACTAGCAGCAATAATAACCGGCTATGTCTCACAAGTAAAAATGTAATCAAACAAACTAATACAGGCTGACAAATATAATTAAGTGTGTCTAGAACAAAAGATCCAATTAACCTTTTTCTAAACACTCTCCCTCTATTCCACTGATGAAGATAAAGTTATAACGGAACTAATTCTTCCTTGGTTTAATTGTGCTGAGCTCAATGGATCTCAGAAATGAGATTGGATCATTGTGTTTAATATCACTTACTAGAACACAAGTTATTGTTTATCTTTATTATGTTCTTGTCCAAAAACCCCAAATAAGATCAGTGCCTTATTTATAGATACTAGATGCTGTACCAACACATAGTAAGACACAGTCCCTGACGGAAAGGGGTTATAGTCCTGCTCTGGGTGCTCTAAGAAGCTTCTAAAACTCAGGTACCCACACAAATGTGGCCTTAATTTTAAGCACCCACAATTAAAGGTGTTGGTAACCAGTGACTAGGGCAAAGTGGAATTTTCTGGCTCCAAGTCCTGCACTCAAATTATATTTCATTCTCACTTAAAAATTGAAATTACTTGGCATTTTAAAAAAATCTTTGTTGCCATAAAGCTACAGTGCCATGCGGTACTGAGGCAGAGAAAAGAGGAGACCAAAGACAAAAACCCCATTGTTCCAGTAGGGTTAAAACTGATTTATATGGATGTGCCAAGCTAGATGTATTACACTTTAAACCTTTTTAAATCTGGAAACCTTGGGAGAGGGACTATTTTGTAATAGGTTTATGTACAGTGCCCAACAAACTGAAGCTCCAATTTCATGATGTGTTGGATGTACTACTGCAATACAAATAAAAATAGACTAATCTAGATGTTTTATTATGTCATAAGAAAGTACAGACTCAGGAGTTCTATCGGGGGCGGGGGGGAATTGAAAGGCATATTGGCTAACCGAAGGTGTTACTGTTATTTTTACTGACTCTGTTCTCCCTCCTGCCCATGAGAGATTAGAAACAAAAACAAATAAATAAATGTTTCTATTGCAATTTTTATTCCTGTCTGGAAATTTTGCATTATGATTTTTAAAGGGTATTTCTGACTGAAAAGAAAAATGTATTCTCCCCTTCCCCAAATTATATAAATAAATGTATATTAATTATATAAATAACTTATCAAAGAATGGCCCTATGTATATGTATATTTAAATAAACACAACAGAAGATTTGCATCAGAAACCATTCTTTGGAACGCTGCCACTTGAGCCAGGAGCTGATAACCCTGGAATGAGTCCACATACTAATGGTGACCTATGAATCACTGCCTTGTAAACTACTGTAAGCAGGTGAAAAAAGCACAGTTTCATCTCTACCAGGAACTCCAGCTATGGATACAAATAATCACTAAGGCACCAAAAGGGCCATTCCCTTGACTGTCCTTGGCTGAAAAAAAAAGCAGAAAAAAACATTAGAAATTTTTCTTTCAGTGACTCACTTTCATAGCACGCACACTTTTTAATAGCCCACCTTTACTACCCTCTCTGTAAACATTGATAAACTTAAAAAACAACAAAAGGTCTGGTAGCACTTTATGGACTAACAAAACATGTAGATGGTATCATGAGCTTTCGTGAGCACAGCCCACTTCTTCCGATGACCGGAGTTATGAGTTTAGTATGTGCAGACCCAAAATAAATAGGGAAGAAGGGAGCGGGGGAGGAAAAAGAGAAGGGAGCGGGAAACAAGGAGCAGAGGGAATAAAAATATTAAAGGGAAAAACAAGCAGGCAGAGCTGGTGCCATAAGCACCTGAAAATTGGATAGTGAAAAGGAAGCAGATTAGGATCAAAGGGAACTAACACAAGAATCCACATAGAGAGCTGTTGACATCTTTATTGAATGTTAGGCTGGTAATGTCCCAGCCATCAATTGTCCCAATTGAGGAGATGATGATCAGAGTGAGAATTGAATTTGTGGATGAATTGTAATTCCAATGCCTCCCTGTGTATTTGACTAGTAGAACTGGTTTGTGACAAGACAGCCACCTGGAGATCTTTAAAGAGTGATTAGGTAGATTGAAGTGTTCCCCAATAGGTTTCTGTATGTTCCCTTTACGGATATCTGATTTGTGTCCATTGATTCTTTCCCGTAGAGACTGTCCAGTTTGTCCAATATATATAGCAGTGGGGGGTAAACATTTATATCTTTCAGAGGGGAGTTGAATTAATGCTCAAAGACATTAAGTTTACACACACACACACACACACACACACACACACGCTAAACTATTCGTAAGTATTTCTTGCTCTCCAGTAACTTTGCCTAGCTAGGATCAGGAAGAAAAATGCTGCCTAATGTGTAATGAGGGCTGGATCTTTCTTTGTGATAGTCAATAGCATGTCTCCTACTCTGATGCAGGCTCAAGCCCTAAGTGCATTATAGGAGATCTATGCCTTCCTCTGAATCATCTATCAACCACTGCCAGAGACAGAGGGCCAGATGCTCACCCTTTTATTCCTACTTTAAGGTCCCTTTACACCTCTCTGGCCAGCATTAAGCGCCATGTGTGTAAATGAGACCTTGACCCAGAACAAAGTATTCAGTGATACAGTGAGCTATTCCCGAGTGGCTATTCCCATGCTGATGAAAATCTAGTATAGGTTGAACATCTTTAATCCAGCACCCTCAGGACCTGACCAGTGTTGAACCAGAGAATTTGCTGGATCATAGGAGATCATTATTCTCTAGCAGCATTACCCACATTTCCAAGGCTTAGAAGATATTTGGGGTAAGTTAGAGCTAAATAGCACAGAACACTGAACCAGGACTGGTGGCTGTAAACAAACTTTAGGGGACCACAGGCAACTTGGCCACACCCATGATAACTTGGACATCCAGCTAATTAAAATCATGCAGGACTACGGATGTTGCCAGACCAGAGTGCCGGACTAGGAAGGTACAGCCTGTACCATTCTGGACTCCACAGGAAACTGCAACTTAGAAGAAAATTCTCCATACTTTGTTCTGCTTGATTTCAGCCATTTTAATGCAGCAGCATGCCAGCAAACAGCTGACACATAGAAGTATTTTCATCTGATTCTCCATGGCTCATATTGTTTTTATTTGATCCAATTCCAGTGCATATTTAAGAAATAAGAACTCCCTGATTCTCTCATCTGGCACCAAAAAAAAAAAAAGATTTCTTTGCAGTCTTCCAGGAACTACATCATCTTGCTCAAACATGCTTTGTTAGGATTATGTTTATGAGGATTTATGCTAGGACAAAACAACTAATCTGGCAGCAGCTATGTCTAAGATAAGTTTCCCAATGGCCATGAAATTGCTTTAAATGCATCCAGTGTGCTGAAAATGTCAGATAAATGGCAGACACAGTCTACACTGCAGGTATGTTAACAAGCTTGGTGCTTTCTGTCTTCTTTTCATCTGTGACAACATTAAACAGTTTACCAGCCATTAAGATCATATTGTGAGAGTAAAACATGCAGATAGATAGTCTTAGAGAATTTTAAATTATGTAATGATTGTGCAAACCATTCTAACATTGTCGGCTCAGTTCCTTATTAGAAAACGTATACTGACATAGTCAGTCTTTCTAAAAGCTTTTCAAAACATCTGCTGAATTGACAGGCTGGTTCATATTATAGTGACTATTCAGCTCCAAATATAGCCCAAAGATGAAATCAGAGGTCAGAATGGGAAAAATATAAGTGGTGAGATTTTCTTCAACTCCCCTCACAGCCAAAGCTCCATTCCCGTTTGGAGCAGATTGTGTACAGGTTGAACGTGTGCCTGCTTACCCAAGCCAAACCTGATGTGTGACTGCTTGATAATTCTGTTAATCAAGGAGTCATGTCAGAAACTGGCATTAATCAAGAGTTGCCAAAACCAGCATTTCTGATTTAAAAGCCTCCAAAGCAGCGTAGTCTAGTGCAGTGTTTGTCAACCAGTGGTACAAGTACCCTTAGGGGTACTCGAGAGAGGTCGGGGGGAGGAGGGCACGTCAACACAACTGAAGTTTGGAGAAAACTGAATTTTTGTTTTAAGTTTTACAGTGCTTTATTACTTTTGTACTTTTTACACTCAAAAATTTCATTGCCCACCCGGAGATGATTAAGTTGTTTAAACAAATGAGTTGCAATAATAGAAAAAATTGTTTGTGTCTGAAAACTGTAGGTACTGGGGGTACTTACAATTTTTTTAAAAAAAAAGGGGTACTTTATAAAAAAAGATTGAGAAACACTGGTCTAGTGCTTAGAGCAGGAGGCCCAGAAGTCAGAATGCCTGTTTGCTTGTAGTAGTTGTGAGAGCCTGGGCTTTTAATGATTATTATATCATTGTGGTGTTTTCCATCCAAAGATAAAGTATTTTACAAAAAAGAAGCATGACATCATCTCAGTAGTGTGGTACAAAATTAATGTTAGAGCCAATTTGCAGATCTACAAACTGCTGCACAAAGAAGTGACAGGACATGTCTTTCTGATTTCAGCAGGTGTAAGTGTTTACTGGGTTGCAATAAGAAATAAGAATAATTGTCCCAAGGCAAACTTTTTTGCTCCGAGATGAAGGGCCCATACACAATATAGCCTCAGAGTTGCAAATAGACCAGTCAACCACATACCTCATTTGTGACGGGATGCACACAATCAGGCAGCAGAGATTTTAAAAGGAAATGCTGTATCACACAGCATTAAACATAAAGAGAAAGTTTTTAAAAAAGTCTTGACAAAGTAAGGAAGCTGTTACTGTGCTTATTTAAATTAAGAGGGGGTAAAGGCAGCATTTTTCTTCTGCATAGTAAAGTTTTAAAGCTGCATTAAATCCATGTTTACTTGTAAACTTTTGAAACAACCAAAACATTCTCTTCAGAATTCTGAATATTTCAATTATGCACAAGCTCCATTCCCAAGTTGTTTATAGCTCTGAGGTTCTCCTGTGTTTTTTTAAAACCTCTGTCACAGCATTAGAGACTACTCAGTGCTGGTTTTAGCCAGTGCCACTGATTACTTCAGGTGTTTGTTTCACATTGCTTTTTCTTAAACCAGTTATTTACCGTGTATATTCCTTAATAAAAAAAAATCAGCTGACATTACAAAATGTCAGTGCACATCCATGCAGTCACTGCTCCTTTCTTCAGGCCACTGATCTCTAGCCAGCTCTGCTCTTCATACATCAGCCATGTGGAAGTATTTGTTCCCTTTCCGAGCGTATCTTTAGAAATACAGTATTTTCTGTCTCCTCTTGTGAACCCTGTTATTATCCAGGCAATAGGCCAAATCAGTTCTCATGTAGCTCAATGAAGATCAGGGGAGTGACAACAAGGAGGAATGTGTCTCAATGGGCTAGATTTTCATCTGTCTGGTAAATTCTGAGTATGGCCAGGTCTACACTAAAAGGGGGTGTCGAAGCGAGATTTGCAATTCCAGCTACGTTAATTACATAGCTGGAGTTGTTGTACCTTGTTTCGCATTTCCCTGCTGGCCTGTCAGTTCCCCTTACTTCTTATACAAGCAGGAGTATTAACAGCCAGCAGGGATGCCCTCTGAGTTCGATTTAATGAGTCTTAAGTAGACTCACTAAATCAAACTCGGGAAGATCAATCGCAGCAGCAGCAATCTTCCGTTTAGTGTAGACATGGCCTAAGTCTATTGAAGAAAACAGACTTGCTCTGGATTTACGTCACTAAGGGTACAACTACATGGCAGGGCAAAAGTCAAATTAAGATACACAACTTCAGCTATGTCAATTGCATACCTGAAGTTGAAATAGCTTAATTCAGCTTTTGACCCTGTCTACATAGCAGGAAATCAAAGGAAGAACACTCTTCCTTTGACTTGCAGGAAGTCAGAGTCAGAAGCCCTCTATCTCGAAATAATGGCTAATTATTTTGAAATAATGGCTTGCCGTGTAGATGCGCACTATGCTATTTCAAAATAACATCAGTTATTCCAAAATAATGCTGCTGTGTAGATGTACCCTACGTGAGAAAATGTACCTCTATCACTGTAAGGATAAGGAAAATCATTCAAGTTAAAATGACTGCTGACCCAACATTGCACCCAAGACACAAGCCAACCCAAAATTAAGAAAACTCTGTTACATGGATTTGATTCTTGCCTCTACTCTGCCCTGCCTGGTTTTGAACAGAACCAGACAGGGAAGAGTTGAACTATTGCATGAAAATCTGTTTTTAACTGGCATGGTGTTTGGCCTTCTTTCATGGGAGCCTATGATTCTCAACCCAGCTTTGCAAACTCAAGAGCTTTCCGTAGCTAGGCAAAACTTTCTGAGGTTCTTTTATCATTTGCCACAGCTAATTCCTAATGCACACTAGCACCAATCCTAAAAAGTTACTGCATTTAACCCAACCATTTGCCCTTAATCATTTCACAGGCTTTCCTAAAAAGAATAAAACCCACATTTTTTTCCATGGTAGCTGTTGCCCTGACTTGCTCATCCTATAACTGTTCTTAATTTTGTCTCTACACATCAGGATCAGATTCTCCTCTCGGTGTTACCAGGGCAACCCTATTGATTTCACCCTACACACAACGCCTTTGCCCTACACCCTGCAGATAGCCACAGCTCCTTCATTTTTCAGAAATGAAACAAAGGCTTTAGGCAAACTCCAAGCTGTTGGACACGGTCAAGAGGAAGGATAGTGTTGTGTGGTGAAGGCTTAGTGGCACTGGGACTATGACACAGACTCATGGTATACACTTAGGCAAATCACTTATTTCTATGCCCAATTTCTCCACTGTTAACAGGGATAATAAAAAAATGCAGCAATGCTAGGTCAAGCTGTTTGTCATCAGAAACTGCTGATTTGTCAAAACCAGAATGACTCATGGGAACATACAAGTTCAATGAGACTCTGAGCAAAGATTTCTCAGGGTCAGCCTGGAATTTCTGGTCAAAACCAGAGACAGAAAAAGGGAGATCTTCCTACCACAGAATAGTCAATAGTGTGGTGGTAAGGATGTGTAAAACTTAAGCTAAGTCCCTGCTTTAGAGTACAGACTGGCACTCCAGTCTTTCACATCCCAGGTGATTTCTCTAACCACCGCGCTATTGGCCACTTTAACAGGCTCCTCCCTTCGTGGCTAGGGGTGGGGGGGTGTCTCATGGTATTTACTCACCTGTCTGTGGGCAAGGCAATATCCAATCAGTGGCCGGAGATCAGGCCTCTTCATTTACCCCCCGGTTGTAATTTGCAAGGTGGTTGGGGGGGACCCAGGCCTGCCCACTCCTCTGGGTCCCAGCCCAGGGACCCTGTAAGTAGCAGTTACCTGCTGAGTTTCAATGTACTTAGTTGCTGTCACATCCCTGGACCACTTCCCCGGGATGCTATTCCATCAGCCCTTCTCTAGGGCCTTGTGGCTGAGTTTCCCTTGTCCAGGGTTCTGCAGGGTTGTCTTTGGCTTTTTTGGGCGGGGGGAGGCTAGACTTTAGCTGCAGGATCTGGCTCTGATCAGGTAGGATGCCCAGCCCCCACTCGGAGCTGTCCAGAGTGCTGGTGTTCCCCAGTCAGCCCTGAGGTCTGCCTGGGTCGAGCTCCAGGAAAGAACTGACGGGCCTTAGCTAGCAGCTCCTTTTATAGCAGCCTGCTGCACCCTGATTGGTTGCCGCAAAGGCTGCCACTCTATTCTGCCCTGAGGACCTCTCTACTGCTCCGGTTGCTATCCAGGATGCTGAAAGGACTCCAGCGGGGATGTCGGGCTTTGTCCACCCCATCACAGCCACCCTGAAACGTTCATTATCTATGCCAACCAAGGCTTTGAAAGGACTCGTTTTGTCTCAAGGAATAACAGGGAGCATTTTCTAACTCTCAAAAATATTCACAGGCTGGGAAAAACGTTTCCCTTCCAGCTCTAATTGTGAGATTAAATCCATTAACATATGAGAGACACTCACTCCTGGGGCAACGATAAATACATGCGAAAAAAGCACTTTATGCCTCAGCTTGGGCTTTACAAAATGTTACTCCACTAAGGTCAGCAGAGTTACCCCTAAGGTTTAAATTGGCCCAGTATGAAAAGAAACACTCATGGTTTTCAAAAATAATTTAAGAGTTTCTCTCAATACTCCCCTCCAATGCTGAAGTCCATACACAATAGTGTTGTACTGTTATTTAAAGATCTGGAGCTACGGAGAAAGTGAAACTGACCAGTTTAGTTTTACTATCCGAGCTGAAGGACAACATATAAACACTAACCAAATAGCACCAATGCCAAAAAATAGATGAGATATCCAACATGCTTTTAATTTTGATTCTGGGAGCTCTTATTAGTAACTGAAGTTGTACTCCTTATTTGCGGTGACTAGTATTCACTGTCTGTGTATTAACAATTGCTCGCAAATCACTTTTTCTGATGTTTGGCTGCCTCTTAATAACCTGAGATAAAAAGAATTTTTAATATTGGATCTGTGTCCCCAGGGATCCTTTTAACAATATTGCTACCTCAGGCCCCCAAAATAGGCATCACATGGATGGCAGAGACCCTAGCGCTCAATGCTACACCATTATCAAACTTCTACAATTACCAGTTTCTCAGATGAATTTTCCCCAGCTCTGTTCCCTCTGGTCTACGTCTCTACCCCGCAGGCTGGGAGGCCAGGATGCTGACCAAGTCTAGCATTTGCACCTGGCCAGATCTTTTCACCTCAAAATCCCTCTCTCTTTCACTCTGTAGCTCAGGGTGCCGCAAGGGGAAAAGAGTATCCATACGCTGGACCCTTTCACCCACTTTTTCCTTTGTAACAAACCAAACACTTGATATAAGGGGACCGACCAGATGCAAATTCTCTCCTCGGAACTCAACCACCTGAGGGCAGCGGAGAGGTTTGTTTCTTAGCCACTGTGCTCACCTTTCTCCACTGCCGCAGTAACCATCCTCTTGTAGAGTCCCGCACAGGATTTAGAAGTTCTGTTTCAGCTTTCACCAAGACCAGGCTCTTGTTCCTCCAGGCTGCTGACTTAGGGGATGTTTGCACTGCAAATGGCCGCCAGCAACTGCCAGGTTCAGAGCCCAGACTCTGGAGCTCTGAAGGTTGGGGAGGATAGGCGGGCTTCAGTCTGTAAGCAATGCAGGTTCAGAGAAATAAAATGTAGTGGGCCACATTCACTGGCACACGTCAGCTGCTCTATCCCACTCCAGAGGCACAAATGTGCCATAAATTCACTATTACCTGCCACCGGAGATCGTTCTAGGGCTGATTTGTGTTGCTAGAGTGAGGCGAGGCTGCTGGAGGATACCGGTGTGCCTGGCCTCCTCGTTATGAAGGTAAACCACATTCTGAATCCCCAAGAAAGGAGCCAATGATTCCTTTCTAGGAACAGGATTTATTAGACTAACTTGCCACATTTCTATGTGCCTAAACATAAATAGCTTTTTCCTGCCCGTTACACAAGAGGCCCGCCTACCAAAGAGGCATGGGTGAACAACATGAGGTGTAGGGCTCTGTGCCCATCACAGAGGTCACTGAAGTCATGGATTCCATGACTTTCCACAACCTCCATGACTTCTGTAGTGGCCAGTGTGACTGACCCCAGGGCTGGTCAAACAGCAGGCTCTAGGGCCACGAGAACAGCCACACTGGATGCTGCTGGAGTGGCTCCGGGAATAGCTCCCTCAGGCAGCTCCCACACCCGACTGCACCAGCTGTTGTTCAGCATACCAGGGCCGTCTTGCATAAAGTATCTCAGATATTTCATATCTTTAACATGCACATACTTTCATAAGGAGTCAGGAGTGTAACATCACACATACCATAAACGTTATGAATGTAGGCTGGTCCCTTATAAAAGTATCCCCAGAGCATTTTATATTGGAGCATTTCCATTCTGGGGCAGTGCTGCAATCCTTACTCACGTGAAGACCAAAGCATTTTGCCTGAGTCAGAACTTGAAGGGTGAGCCTCAGGACAGATGGAACACTCTGAATTTTTAGTTGCCTACATTCCCTCCGGGATTGGACAGCAAGAACAGCAGACTCTCAAGAAAGATAAATTTGCTATTTAAGAGCAGATAGGCCAAAATTACATGAGCTTGCGAACAGGAATTGCTAACAGGGAGTTTGGAGAGGGAGTTCTCCAGGTGAAAGAGGAGTAAAAACGGGACCCTTGTGGTAAGTGGCTGTCTGGAGTGTGTGTTTGTGTGTGGGGGAGTTATTTGCTGTGTGCTGAGCTTGTGTTTATCTGTTTGGTTGGTTTGTTTGTTTGCTTGAAGGAGCTTCTAAAAGGTTTGAAATCTAGAAGCCTCTGTTAATTGGCTAAGCCTCAGTCAGGGGGAGGAGCTACCAGAGCTATATAAGCCTGTGACTCAGCGACCAGGGAGCTTGCGACCAGGAATTGCTAACAGGGAGTTTGGAGAGGGAGTTTAGAGGGGGAGGTTAGAGGGCACTAGTGACTTCTGGCCTTCTTTAAAACATAACTCTTATAATAATCTATATTCCAGAGGTTTAAAAAGAATCCCAGTTTATACTTAAATTTATTCATTAGAAAAATGGAGACAGAAGCCCAGCAGCAGAGTGGGGGCTATCCTGTTTATTGCGTCGAGTGTAACATGTATGATTACCTGCCCTGTGGGCGGCTTGCGTATGTGTGCACCCGTTGCAGGAGCTCCTGACCCTCAGAGACCGAGTTCGGGCTTTGGAGGCCAGGGTGGCTGAACTGGAGGAGCTAAGGGAGGTAGAGATATGTGGATGAGACTTTCTGGGACACTGTAGTACTGTCCCACCTCCAGTCTGAGAGCCCCAGTGCTCTTAAGGAGGATGAAAGTCTCAAGGGAACAGAGCATTCAATGGGAGCAGAGGAAACCATCCGTGGTTGGGACCCTCCTCCCAGAGGATGTTGCGGTATCCTCTCGCACTGAGGATACCTCTGAGGGAGGAATGCCAGTTCGGAAGAGGCAGGTGTTAGTAGTGGGTGATTCGATCGTTAGAAACATAGATAGTTGGGTTTGTGATGACCGGGAGAACCGTATGGTCACTTGCCTGCCTAGTGCGAAGGTTGCGGATCTCGAGGCATCTAGATAGACTTATGTGTAGTGCTGGGGAGGAGCCGGTGGTCGTGGTACATGTAGGTACCAATGACGTAGGGGAAGGGTAGGAGATCGATGTCCTGGAGGCCAAATTTAGGCTGCTAGGAAAGAGACTGAAATCCAGGACCTCTATGGTGGCATTCTCGGAAATGCTTCCAGTTCCACGCGCAGGGGCCAGGTAGGCAGGCAGAGATTCAGAATCTCAATGCGTGGATGAGACGATGGTGTAGGGAAGAGGGTTTGGATTTATTAGGAACTGGGGACACTTTTGGGAGAGGAGCCTATACAGGAAGGATGGGCTCCACCTAAACCAGGTGGAACCAGACTGCTGGCACTAAACATTAAAAGGCCGTAGAGCAGTTTTTAAACTGAGAGATGGGGAAAGCCGATTGGTGTGGAGATGCACGTAAATCGGAGGAGACTTCTCTTAGAGGAGAATCCATTGATAGAGATTCTCTAAGCTGTAGTCAGAAAGAGAGGAGGAGAGGGCAAACCATGGGCCAGAGCAGACAAACAACCGCGTACAAAGGAATCCAATGCATCAGGGAAGGGCAGACAAATAAGCAGTGGCAAATTTTTAAAGTGCTTCTACACAAATGCTAGAGTCTGACTAATAAGATGGGTGAACTAGAGTACCTAGTATTAAATGAGGAGATTGACATAATAGGCATCACTGAAACCTGGTGGAATGAGGAAAATCTGTGGGACACAATCATACCGGGATATAAAATATATCGAAAGGATAGAGCAGGCCGGGTGGGTGGCGGAGTGGCACTGTATGTGAAAGATAATGTAGAATCAAATGAAATAAAAATATTAAATGAATCAACATGTTCAATAGAATCGCTATGGATAGTAATTCCATGCTCCAAAAATAAGAAATTAGCAGTAGGGATATATTACCGACCACCTGACCAGGACAGGGATACTGACATTGAAATGCTGAGGAGATTAGAGAGGCTACCAAAACAAAGAACTCTATAATAATGGGGATTTTAATTACCCCCATATTGACTGGATACATGTCACCTCAGGAAGAGAAGCGGAGATAAAATTTCTCAATGGCTTAAATAACTGCTTCTTGGAGCAGCTGGTGCAGGAACCCACAAGGAGAGGCAATTCTCGATCCAGTCCTGAGTGGAGTGCAGGATCAGGTCAGGAAATAACCGTTACAGGACCGCTTGGGAATAGTGACCATAATATAATAAAATTCAACATTCCTGTGGTGGGAAGAACACCTCAGCAGACCAGCACCCTGGCATTTAATTTCAAAGAATTACACAAAAATGAGGAGGTTAGTTAAACAGAAATTAAAAGGCACAGTGACTAGAGCCAAATCCCTGCAAGCTGCATGGAAACTTTTTAAAGACACCATAATAGAGGCCCAACTTAAATGTATACCCCAATTTAAAAAACATAGCAAGAGACCTAAAAAAGAGTCACCGTGGCTTAACCACCATGTAAAAGAAGCAGTGAGGGACAAAAGGCATATTTTAAGAAGTGGAAGTCCAGTCCTAGTGAGATAAATAGAAAGCAACATAAACACTGTCAAATCAAGTGTAAAAATGTAATAAGAAAAGCAAAAAAGATTTTGAGGAACAGCTAGCCAAAAACTCAAAAGAAATAGCAAAATGTTTTTAAGTACATTAGAAGCAGGAAGCCTGCTAAAAACCTGTGGGTCCCCTAGGCGATCGAACTATAAAGGCGCAATCAAGGGCGATAAAGCCATTGCGGAGAAACTAAATGATTTCTTTGCTTCAGTCTTCACGGCTGAGGACGTTGGGAGATTCCCAAATCTGCACCGTCCTTTGTGGGTAATGAATCTGAGGAACTGTCCCGGATTGAAGTGTCATTAGAGGAGGTTTTGGAACAAATAGAAAAACTTAATGTTAACAAATCTCCGGGACGGATGGCATTCATCAAGGGTTCTAAAAAGAACTCAAATGGGAAATTGCTGAACTATTATCTGTGGTTTGTAACCTATCCCTTAAATCGGCTTCCGTACCTAATGACTGGAAGGTAGCCAACGTGACACCAATATTTAAAAAGGGCTCTAGAGGCGATCCGGGCAATTACAGACCGGTAAGTCTAACTTCAGTACCGGGCAAATTAGTGAAACAATAGTAAAGAATAAAATTGTGAAGCATGTAGAAGAACATAATTTGTTGGACAAAAGTCAACATGGAGTTCTGTAAAGGGAAATCCTGTCTTACTAATCCTATTAGAGTTCTTTGAAGGTTAACAAACATGGACAAGGGGGATCCAGTAGATATAGTATACTTAGATTTCCAGAAAGCCTTTGACAAGGTCCTCACCAAAGGCTCTTGTGTAAATTACATGGCCATGGGATAAGAGGGAAGGTCCTTTCTTGGATTGAGAACTGGTTAAAAGACAGGAAACAAAGGGTAGGAATAAATGGTAAATTTTCAGAATGGAGAGGGGTAACTAGTGGTGTCCCCAAGGGTCAGTCCTAGGACCAATCCTGTTCAACTTATTCATAAATGATCTGGAGAAAGGGGTAAGCAGTGAGGTGGTTAAGTTTATGGATGATACCAAACTGTTTAGGATAGTCAAGACAGAAGCAGACTGTAAGGGACTCCAAGAAGATCTCACCAAACTGAGTGATTGGGCAACAAAATGGCAAATGAAATTTAATGTGGATAAGTGTAAAGTAATGCACATTGGGAAAAATAACCCCAACTATACGTACAGTATGATGGGGGCTAATTTGGCTACGACAAATCAGGAAAGAGATCTTGGAGTTATCGTGACAGTTCTCTGAAAACTTCCACACAGTGTGCAGTGGCGGTCAAAAAGGCAAATAGGATGCTAGGTATTATTAAGAAAGGGATAGAAAATAAGACCGGAATATCTTACTGCCCTGTATAAAACTATGGTACGCCCACATCTTGAATACTGTGTACAGATGTGGTCTCCTCACCTCAAAAAGATATTTTGGCCTTGGAAAGGGTTCAGAAAAGGGCAACTAAAATGATTAGGGGTTTGGAACGGGTCCCATATGAGGAGAGGTTAAAGCGACTGGGACTTTTCAGTTTAGAAAAGAGGAGACTGAGGGGGGATATGATAGAGGTGTATAAAATCATGAGTGGTGTGGAGAGGGCCGATAAAGAAAAGTTATTTATTAGTTCCTAAATAGAAGAACTAGAGGACACCAAATGAAATTAATGGGTAGCAGGTTTAAAACTAATAAAAGAAAGTTCTTCTTCACACAGCGTGTAGTCAGCATGTGGAACTCCTTGCCGGAGGAGGCTGTGAAGGCTAGGACTATAACAGAGTTTAAAGAGAAGCTAGATAATTTCATGGAGGTTAGGTCCATAAAAGGCTATTAGCCAGGGGATAAAATGGTGTCCTTGGCCTCTGTTTGACAGAGGCTGGAGGGGATGGCAGGAGACAAAGCGCTTGATCATTGTCTTCGGTCCACCCCCTCTGGGGCACCTGGTGCTGGCCACTGTCGGCAGACAGGATACTGGGCTAGATGGACCTTTGGTCTGACCCGGTACGGCCGTTCTTATGTTCTTATGTTCTTATGTTCTTATGACACGTATCTGTTTCTTCAGAAGAACCTGTAGCTCATAAATAGCATCAAGATTTTTTTTATCTCCTTATAGAGGATTTAATAATAATTTTATTTTAAAGGGACCCTTCCATAAAGATGCTTGAAGTGCAGTAGAATTAAAATACTGCAGGTATAAAAATACTTGCTATGTACATAGGACCAAATGAGAAGGCCATGGGGCGGGGGGGGGACACTTGAAATCAGGTACTTGAAATTCAAGTAATCACTGCGAACCATGCTGCATTGCTCTCTTGATTAATTATTCACTTTTAAAAGACGTTCAATTACCCCATAAGAACTAGCTGGCTCAGCAGACCAAAGAGAAGCTTTCATGCGCCAAAGAGACTTGAGTATATAAAGGCTTACCTCTAGCTCTTTATTTCCTGAAGAAAATTCTGTTCAAAATAATTTATGCTGTGATGTCTCAAAGAAATCTTGGTTTTCATATGCTGAAACCCTTAGAAGACTCAGAGAAACCACCTAGCAACCTCCACTGTCTTCCATGTTCTGTGTCAAAATGAAATGACATAAAACAAGATACTCTCCTCTGCTGAAGAAGGTATAATGAGAGTCCAAGTCTCACTTATCTGAAACTCTGAGGAGAGTGCAATCTTGTAAGTGAAGTCTGGCTAATCAAAGTCCTACTGTAATTAAAATGCAGTGTGATCCCCACCTTCATTACTGGCATTTGTTAAAACAGAAAATTAGAGAGGCCCTAACATGAAAGCACCAGGGAAGTAAAACGTGAGGCCAAGAGTGGACATTCAGAATAGCATTCTGGGGAAAGAAAAGCCTTACTAGTATAACACAAATGAGCAGATGGAGAATGGGTTCAACATTTTATGTCCCCAGGACAGCAGAGTCAACTACGACACGGTGGTGGGAACCCTAAAAGGCAGAACATATGAACATTCTTACCTAGACCGTGGGCAGCTGTAGAGTCCACCACTGACTAGAAAGTATGTATTTTCAGAAGTGCTCCACCTCACTTTGCTCCCATTTAAGCCAATGGAAGTTTTGTCTCCCCCCCAAGAGGGGGCATAACAGGTCTGAAGAAGTGGGCTGTGCACCACGAAAGCTCATGATCCCATCTACATGTTTTGTTAATCTTTAAGGTGCTACCAAACTATTTGTTGTTTTTTAAGTTTTTCCTGTTACAGGATAACTTGGCTACCCCTCTGAAGCTTTAGGTTCACTATTGTTTACATGAGTTTGTGTGCAAGCTGAACGGGCTACAAGAGACGGAGAAGTGCTTCTGGATGCTCTCTTGAAAAGGAATTGTGGCCAGGCTAACACCAGGAATAATGCATAAACCATCAATACTGTATGTCTAACATTCTGCTAGGCACCATAGGCATCTCTAAGTTCTGGTCCTGCATGAATGATCAGAAAGACACTTTCTTTTGTTCCTGAAATCCAAGCACCACCCATTTGAATCAAGATGGAAGCCCTACCACCAGCCTGTTTGCAGGACCAGCGGTTGCCGCCTTGCATTAGGGATGCTGATGGGAAGAGGAAAGGTGTGTAGCTGAGGAAGTATATCTGCTGTGGCCTATTTCTAGCATCCTGAGGCAATGACCTCATTTATCTTGCCTATCGCATGTGAGCAATTGTACTGAAGTCAGTGGAACTACCCATATGCTTAAAGTCATGTGCATGGTTAAGGAGCTGGCTTAATCAGGGCTTCAGGGGATATCCAGATAAATTGTTTCTCATGGGACTTTTGCTGTTCTTTCAGTGATATCTAGCAGCCAGGGCCCCATTGTGTTAGACACTATCCAAATGTTTAAGCAAAAAGCCTACCATATTTGAACAGGTAAAATGCTACCGTACAAAGTATGTAACTTGCCATTCTGGAAACATAGCTTACATATTCCTAGTCCAAATATAATGCAAACCTGGCTGATGTAGGAGCTGTTGAAGAAGCACCTCTCCAGTAACAGTAATCTTTTGACAGGCCCTCAATAAAAGCATTTTCACTGATTAATAATAATATCTGCCACTTTCACTTGAGAAAGTCTTCGTCCATAGTTTGACAGCTGCATCGATAAAAGTGAGAGTACACTGCTCACACCACTTTTTGCACTTAGAAGCGGGCCTGAGGTACACCATTCTAGCTCCAGAGCCAACATTACTCAGTTGGGTTCTTCGGAACCAGCTCGAGTTGTGATTAGAAATAAGGCAAGCACTCAGACTATTTGCATGCATAGAGTTAGGGAGAAAAATCTGCCCAACACACGTCTCAGAAAGACAGGCTCCAGGAGGAAAAATTAAAGTGATTGTCCCATACTTTTGGATGTACTGCAGCTCTGCTCAGCTAAATTAACTCAATTTTAAAGCAGATCTCAAATGTGGAGAGGAAGGAGGGGAAAGAAGCAGGATTCTGCACTGCCTCAAACCTTGAGATATGCACCAGCTTTTTCCTCATTCTTGTCCCCATCCCTTCTCTCTCAATGATAAGTTATGACATGATCAGCTATATTTGTCACCACCTCAGCTTGAGCATTGCAATAAAATACCGTATGGAATATCACTGGTAACTTAGCTGCTGGGTGCAATCAACCAACATTGCTACAGCCGAGAGACTTCAATAAAAAGACATGAAGGATCACCTTGAAAAGGCAAAAGTGGAAGGCTTGCAACATACAAAGTTTCATAAGTTAAAAAAAAAAGCTTGTAATGGAACCACTAAGGGCATCTCTACACTAGGAAATTATTTCAAAAACTTACTTTGAAATAATAACTCCTGAACTATTTCAAAATAGCGTGTCCACACTACAGAGAAGCCTCAAAATTAGTCCAAGGCGGACTCCCTTAAAGTGGATGTACTACCTCGATTTAGAGCCCCAGGAAGCACTCGGGAGTCATTACTTTGAATGACTCTGGGGAGTAGTTATTTCAACATAGCAGCAGTAGAGCATCCACACTACTGCTATTTCGAAATAAGCGTTATTCCTCATGGAAAGCGGCTTGGTAGTGTGGATGTTTCACTTCTTATTTTGAAATAAAGGGAGTTCTTTTGAAATAACTCCCTAGTGTAGACCAGGGATCCTAACAATCCTTCCATGAATGGATGCTCCTCCTATAAAGTGGAGGAAGTAAAACTGGAGAGGAGACTGTGTGAGCTGGAAAATACTGCAACATTCTTACCGGCACATCTTAGAAGCACGTGATGTTTGAGATTTTGAAACCATGACAAAGCCCAGACTTGCTGGCGAAAGTGTTCAAATCCTTTAAAGTTAGGTTCCTATGCCTGTTTAGACTCCTAAATACAAAAGGAAGAATTCTGAAAGACGTTCCATCAATTTTAGTGGAGGTTGTGGGGGCTCATCGGATATAAGAATCGGTACTTTCATAGAGGTGCCTGAAGGTGGATTTAAGTACCTTATCTTCAGTCATCCAGGATTAGAAATGTTGATTGCAATCTCTAAATTGGAACTTCATAGCTTTTATGACAAACCCTGAGGGGGTAGAACAAGTGCTGTATGTAGATCAATGCACTTTTTAGTGATTTTATTGTCACTAAAACTTTATCCATATAAACCAAACTTCCTAGAAGAGGCACTGCTGGCCAGATTGCAATGATAACTGTGCTAAATGAAACTAAAAATCCGCATGTATCTCTCCCCTTTGGTATATGGTATACTTGCAACTGACATATTATTGTGATTGTAAAACCAGACAGCTAGCAAAGAACTGTTCTGGAGATGGCATTGGCACTGTTATCATCATCATCAACAAACATGGGCTCAACACCTGTTGGAGTCTGATGCCTCCCTCACTATTTCCTTCCATCTTTCCCTGTCCGGTGCGGAGTGGCTTAGTTTCTGTAGACTAGCTCCACACCAATCTACTATATCACCTACCCATTCTCTCCTATTCAGACCATCCATTATGCTGAATACCAGGGTCTTAACTTTTCGCTTGTTGTTCATTCTGCAGATTATGCAGAGACGCAATTGAGTCCCTTATATGTGATCTGATAGGGGCTGAAATTCACTATGGAAACCCTCAGCCCCTTTACAGAAGGCACAGCTCATTGTATTCTAGTAACCCCTCTGGTGAATCCAGGGAGTAACAGTCATGTCCTCTAGGGGATGCAAGATAACCATCTCCTGTTGCAGGAAAGCTTGTAATGATTTGTGGGCTATTAAACCGGAGAAGGGCAGCAGAGAGTTAGGCAGGGGACAAGGAAGAATGGGAAGATTTTTATAAACCCTAAGGAAGCCTCAGACATCTTCCAAAGGGGGAAAGGCTTAGGCAAGCATATAACTGCTTTTGAATATATTAAGGCTCATAAATAAGTGATCAACCAGTCCCTGTGCAAGTTGGAGAGTTGACAGGGTTAGGAATGATCTCATTCAGGTGTCTTGCATTTTTAAACATCATACATTTACACATAAACAAACTGCATTGTGCATGGTCTCCTTCACTTAAAAAAAATCACCCAGAAATGTTAGTTAGATCATATACTGTAGTTCCAAAGATAGGCTCTGCTGCTGCTAATGCATACACATTTCCTTAACTTTACTCAGACAAGTCATTCCATTGTCAACCCTAAGTAGAGTCAACCTACGCACTTAAAGGTAAGTATGTACATAAATGTTTTCAGGATTGAGACCATACAAGCTAAATATGAGCCAATAGTGTGACACTGTTGCAAAAAAAAAAAAAAAAAGAGCAAACATGATTCTGGGATGCATTAATAGGAATGTTGTGAGCAAGACACGAGAAGTCATTCTTCCGCTCTACTCTGCACTGATTAGGCCTCCATTGGAGTATTGTGTCCAGTTCTGGGCACCACATTTCAAGAAAGATGTGGAAAAATTAGAGAAGGTGCAGAGAAGAGCAACAAAAATGATTAAAGATGTGGAGAACATGACCTATGAGGGAAGGCTGAAGGAATTGGACTTGTTTAGTTTGGAAAAGAGAAGACTGAGAGGGGACATGAGAGCGGTTTTCAGGTATCTAAAAGTGTGTCACAGGGAAGAAGGGGGAAAATTGTTCTCCTTGGCCTCTGAGGATAGGACAAGAAGCAATGGGCTTAAACTGCAGTAAGGGAGGTTTGGGTTGGCTATTAGGAAAAACTTCCTAACTGTCAGGGTGGCTAAACACTGGAATAAATTGCCTAGGGAGGCTGTGGAATCTCCGTCACTGGAGATATTTAAAAGCAGGTTGGATAGACATCTATCAGGGATGATTGAGATCATGCTTGGTCCTGCCATGAGGGCAGGGGACTGGATTCAATGACTCTCAAGGTCTCTTCTAGTTCTAGTGTTCTATGATTCTATGATAAGTCACAGAAAGGGGAGAGAAAAATCAAGGGTTGCAGGCAAGAGAAAAAAACTCTATTTCCAACTGTGTTGTAACTACCAATGGAGATTCGACAAAATAGAGATACAGGAAGGCTGTTCTAAATAGCAAAAGCTGCAGGGGAACTTCACACAAGCAGCAAAGATATATACATACTTAAGAAGCCAGCACAAGAAAAGCAAGGAATAGAGTCAGTGGAGACAAGAGGCTCATACTCTCAGTTGAAACCAATTCATGAAGTGTTTGGAAAACAATGTAAGGACTAACTTTTATCTATGATAGAGATCTGAGTGCCAAGCATACAGGTCCTTATCTAACATGATGTTACTGAGCTTGTCAAAAATCTCAAATGGACCTCAATTGATATGTTCCCTAACCCTATAAATTTTCTGCACTTTTCAAACTCTCCTTTAACACTGACCTTTCTTTCATCATTGAAGCGCAAAGCCTATACATCCGTATCAAAGAAGAAATTGTGTGAATATAAAAGGAAACCTCAGTGGAACAGGTTAAAACAATCTGCTGATTTTCTGTCTGAAGCACATAGAGTGTACGTGTCAGTGTTTTCTCATTGATGTCTTCCCCAAGGAAAAGACACATGGAATTTCATACAGATAAAGCCAAAAGGGATAGAAGTGTCACAAAGTTCTACACAAATGATTCCAGAAACCTATAGAATTGTGACAGATTCTTCTTTCAGTTGTGCGAGCCACAGGAATTGCTAAGCTGTGTCAGTCCAATGATCTAGCTAGTCCAGTAGCCTGTCCCAAACAGTGGCTAGCATCAGCTGCATCAGAGGAAAGTAAAAGGAAGATTGACTGAGCCAAAAAAGTACCCAGACATGAACTACTTCAAGACAGACCCAAAAGAGAAAATAACAGAACTCCACTTGTTAGTACCTATAGTCCACAACTCAGACCCCTCCAACGCATTATGCACAATCTGCAACCCATCTTGGAAAATGATCCCTCACTCTCAGAGGCCTTGGGGGGAAAGCCCATTCTCACTTACAGGCAACTCCCCAACCTGAAATGAATTCTTTCCAGTCACCATGCTACACAACCACATCATAAGCATCCAGGAACCCAGCCCTGTAATCAGTCGCTGTGCCAACTCTGCCCACATATCTATACAAGCGAATTCATTGCTGGGCCAACAACATAAGCTACCAAATCAGGGGATCATTCAACTGCACATCCAGTAATTTGATCTATGCCATCAAATGCCAGCAATGCCCCACTGCAATATATATTGGACAAATTGGACAGTCCCTATGGGAAAGAATCAATGGACACAAATCAGATATCCATAAAGGGAACATACAGAAACCTGTTGGGGAACACTTCAAGCTACCTAATCACTCTTTGAAAGATCTCCAGGTGGCTGTCTTGTCACTAACCAGTTCTACTAGTCAAATACACAGAGGCGTTGGAATTACAATTCATCCACAAATTCAGTTCTCTCTCTGATCATCTCCTCAATCGGGATAATGGATGGCTGGGACATTACCAACCTAACATTCAATGAAGGTGCCAACAGCTCTGTGTGGATTCTTGTGTTAGTTCCCTTTGATCCTTATCTGCTTCCTTTTAACTATCCAATCTTCAGGTTCTGCCTGCTTGTTTTTCCCTTTGATACTTTCATTCCCTCTACTCCTTGTTTCCCGCCCCCTTCTCTTTTTCCTTCCCCTCTCTTCCTTCTCTCCTATTTATTTTGGGTCTGCACATCCTAAACTCATAACTCCGGTCATCTGAAGAAGTGGGTTGTGCCCACGAAAGCTCATGATACCATCTACATGTTGTTAGTCTATAAAGTGCTACCAGACCATTTGTTGTTTTTAAAGTTTATCCTGTACAGACTAACTTGTTTACCCCCTGAAGCTTCTAAAAGGAAGAAGTTAGGGAAAAACCTACCGGCAAGCAAAGTTTCCCTTTAACACCCATAATTAAAAGTTGTCTTAACCCTGTGATAGGAGGGTTTATGCCCCTTCCACAGCTCTTTATGATTTTTTTAAATATTTACTATTATAAAACGTAGCCTATTCATGATGGCCCCGAATAAAGTCAATTGAAGTCAATGGCAAAACTTCCATCAGGCCATGTATCCGTGTAAATTCTAATTCCCTTTAACAATCTTGTTAAAATCATGTGGCATCTTGTGGCAATGAGTTCCACAGGCCAGTAAAAAATATTTGCTGTCTTGTAATTCCCAGAACATTCCCCTGTTCATGTCTCATGAAACGGTGACTAGAAATGCCCTATCTTTTTCAACTACACCATTCATTATATTGTATAATTTTACGAGGCCCTCTTTATGAAACCCTATAGTAAGGACACAATTAACTACTGCTCTCAAACCTTGCTAGAAAGGGTCTCATTTTGTGTGTAATTCTGTAAGGACTCCTGCGACTGACTGCGAGAAGACACGAACATCCAATTCACGTACAAGCGATGATTAATTACTCCGCTACCCTTCACCACCCACAAAAAATTGGTATTTAAAGCACCGCTAACTCATTCAGACTCCGGTTGGCTCACTAATTGTACGCATTTTTCACCTGGATGTTTTACTCTTCACGGTGGCTCTGTTTCTGCATGAATGTATTTGTCAACTTTTTGTTACAAATGGTCGTTCATTTTCTAGCATTACTCTCCGGGAGGCTTAGCTGTGCTTTGCTGCCGCATCACTGGTACCAACAGAGCTCTCCGGCTACATGTCTAATTATGTCCCTTGCGGCACGATACTCAATTTAGTGCCAGATTCCAATTACATGGGGCAGATCCTCAGCGCCCATCAATTGTCGTGGCGCCTTTGAAGTCAATGGCGCTATGACAGCTGCCGAAGAGCTGCCTGACAGCTCCCCTGTGTTTACCGTCACTGTGTGAGCCTATTGAAAACTTCTATTTCCCCTGGGTTTCGAAGGATTCCAGCCCTGCCAGAACTGGGGCTTGTTCCTCCCACCAAGGGAGGAGTGACGGCAGAGACTATGCATAACTCTTGATGGGGGGGCACAATTTAAAGGTGGGGGGACGTGACTGCCCCATGCATCGTCTCTGGGCTGAAGAGCAGCAGGACAGCAGTAAGCAAGCACCTGGGAGGTCTCTCATGGCAGCCAGGCTCCATGGCCAGGGGCAGACTCCAGAAGGGCATGAGGAGAGGCAAGAGTGTGTCATGGTGCAGTTCCCCTGCCCACATGCCCAGACTCAGGCTAGCTTGCTAAGCACAGCCAGATTATAGCACTGCACTATAGCACTGCACTATAGCATGTCTCCCGAGGGCTCATCTATCAGAGGTTATGCTCAGGTTCCAATAGCCTGAGTCGTGTTGAGGACAAGCTCCCATTGAAGCCAATGGGATATTTCACAAAGCAAAGTACTATTCAGTGTAAACAAGGGGGGGGTGAATCTGCCCCATAATTACTTCAGACCCAACATGGGCCTGTTGGGTACACCTCTATGTTACAGATGGGGAACAGAGAGAGCAAAAGCACAGAGGGAGGCTGTGGCAGAAATGGGAATTGAAACCAGAACTCCCACGCCCCAAGCTAGCATCTTGTCCACCCTTCCTCTGCCTGCTTGGAATGTCAGCTTGCCACAGGAAATGTAATGAGAGCGTTATTGGCTGGCGATTCCTTAAAGAAGTTGTTTTAGACAGCTGGACTTTATGCAATTGGAGTGATTTTCCCTAAAGAGATGATTAAATCATTCAGCATACTCCAGAACCAACCTAAAAACTGAAGTTCATTTATCACACACCTGTCAAGTTCAAGCATTGTTTCCTCGAGTCCACCCTCCCACCAGTGCCTCCAGCACCATGTTATTTAAAGGTTCCCCTGAATAAATGTCACATTCTGTTCAGCCGTTGCCTACAAAAAACTATCACCTTGTGTTAGCACCATTTTCAGCCATACTGCCTGCCATGTGCCACCACTTTAATTTGTTGTTCCTTAGGGACAGCACCGTGAGCCCCTATGGAACAACAAGGAGAGCTTCTTCTGGGATAAGACAACAGAACAGAGAAACTTGCCAGATCAAAACCAAAACCATTTTAAAAGGGGTTAACCCTGAACTCACAGCCATGAGAGTGAGTGAGGTTACACTGTGAGGAAACCAGGTACAAAAGCAGGATTGGGCCCAGTTGTTTCACTGACTGAATTTTAACACACACACACCCCGCTGGGATTTTCAGAGACTTATTGGTTTTTATTGGAGACTTATTGGGAGCTCAGGAGTGCAAAGCTGGGAACCTAACCTCTTGCAACCCATCTCACTTGCAACAGATGCAGCAAGGAGGCGGAGTTGTAGGAAACATTTTTATTATGCTGGCCCAGAGGGCTCTGTTGGGTAGGTATGTGGCCAAGATTTCAGGCCTGAGCTCCCTGGTGTCACACCTGTCTAGGTCCCTCCTGAAACCTGATCCCAGCTCCAGGTGGGCTCCTCATAATCCAGCCCCTTTGGAAATCCCAGGCCTGCATGATTTACTGCCATTTCTTAGCCATTGGCACTCTGGCTTTCATGTACCCGTGCTTAGGCTTCCTGTATTGTAGTGTCAACTAAAAAACACATTCCCCACAAGTTAAACTGTTGGAAAATCATTATGTTCTCCCCCACAGCTAAGTTAGGGGTTTTCCATCCCCTCTCTTTGTAGGGGAGCAGATTGTCATGGGGGCTAAGCTAGCAGACAATGGCTAAGTCTAAGCCCCACTGACTTTCAATGGACTTAAGTTCCTACTTCACTGGGGGTGTTTTTGAAAATTTTTCTCAATATCTTCTAAATTGGGGTGGGTTCTTATTCCCCTACATGCAGGAGAGTAAGAACCTCCCTGATACCCCTCCTCCAGCAACCTGGTCTTGGGTCCAGATGTTTAGGAGTACACTGGTACACCCTCCCTGAAGGGGAGGAAGCATATAGAGGGAAGGGCTACTCACCAGCTGATGCACTCCCTCCTGGCCAGGCAGTGTGCAGTAGACTCTAGCACCCCCTGTTAGCTGCCCTGAGCCTGCACTGCTTTGCCCCTTCTCATGGCTCAGCCTCTCTGACAGAGGGCATCTAATCCCAGCCCTTCCAGCTCAGAGTGCAACAAAACAGAAGCCAAATGACCTTATCCATGGCCTGGGCTCAATAGTCATTGCTCTACCTGGCATCAGGGGGTTTTACATCCCCTACCTCAGGTCCTCCTTCACCAGGCTCCAGCCCAGGACCCTATGTTAACCTGCTCCCTCTGATTCACTGCAGAGGTCTTGGGCTACTTCCCAATTTCACCAGCCTCAAGGCACCTTTGTGAAGCAACTCCTTCAGTACTTCCTCCCTGCACCACCACCTACCAGTTTGTGGCTGACTCTCAGTCCCCGCCAGCTCACACCGCCTCACACACTGGGCAGCCTGCAGCCATTTGGAAGGTCCTTCTCTAAAATCCTCTCCCTGGGAGCTCCTTCTCACCAGGAGCAGCAGGGCTAGTAAAGGAAGGTCAAACCCTTTGGCAAACCCAGACACTAATTAGCTGCCAGCCATCCAGCCAGGCAGTGAATTACTTTCTGATAATCTGGGATGGATTCATTCTCCTTAAATCCCATTGTAGGTAGACTAGGTCCTGACCAATGTTCCCCTCTAAGGCTGTGTCTACACTCGCGGCTTCTTGCGCAAGAAATATGCAAATGAGGCTAAGCGTGGAATATTGCAGAGCCTCATTTGCATACCTAATGAGCTGCCATTTTTGCAGAAGAGGCTCTTGCGCCAGAAGGAGTTGTCTACACTGCCCCTTCTTGCACAAGAAAAACCCTCTTGCGCAATGCCGTTCTTCCTGAAAATAATTGGCGTAACGGAATTGCGCAAGAGGGTTTTTCTTGCGCAAGAAGGGGCAGTGTAGACAGCTCCTTCTGGCGCAAGAGCCCCTTCTGCAAAAATGGCGGCTCATTAGATATGCAAATGAGGCTCAGCGATATTCCACGCTTTAGCCTCATTTGCATATTTCTTGTGCAAGAAGCCGCGAGTGTAGACATAGCCTCTGAGTTTCCATGTATGTGCGGAATAAATATTGGTATTGGACTAAGGCATGGACAGATGTGCACCACCAATAGAAACACATGCTGCTGGCTATGGTCAGCTGTGGGCGCTCTGCCAATCAGCTGGGTGGCAACTGAATCTCTCCTGGGTGGCCGCTCAAGCACTCAGCTTACAGGGAACACTGGTCCTGACTCTCCTTCAAGGGGCCAGCCACCAGGAACGGGTGCTGTCTTCTTCCCCTCTTCACTCTCTGGGTGGGGCATGTGAGTCTGCATGGGAGGTACCTAGAACAGCCAGCAACCAGTGCCTATTTCCACCCTGGAGCAAGGAGGAAGCAGGGACAGAATTATGACTTCAAAGTGCGTCTGAGGCACAGTGCTCGCTGGGTCGGGTCTAAAGGACACTCTAGCTTATTGATTTTTCCAGCAATGCCAGAAGAGCAGGTTGCTAAAACATACGTGCCAGGAAAGATGCTGAGGAGCTAACACTGGCCTAGAAAGCAGATGGAGGAAACCTGAGACATTTCATTAAATGCTAATAGTCATTGGGGGCTGAGATCACAACTAGGGCTAGAAGACTGTTTTGAAGCTCAGTTTTGCAAACCTTGAGCTCCCTAAACTTTTCCCTCTGAAGAAAGCAAGGGAGAGGAATTGTGCTTCAGAGAGAGAGTCTCTGGGGCTAAGTTGGGGGTGCTGCTGCTTATGCTGTGCAGCATTGGAGCCCAATGGATACATTTCTCCATGCATGTAGTTATGGTGACCCAAGCTGGCTAGGGGACTGTTCCAAGGCCTCCTTCTGCCATTCCTTGCTTGCATCAGCAATCCGTACTGAAGCCTGTAACCCTACCAGAGGTCAGTCAGACTGTTTAGCGGAGTTAGGGTTTACTGAATCAGCCCTTTACACTGAACACAGAGGGCTAATTCCCTGCTGCTCACATGCCTCTCTCACTGTCATGGATATTTGCCATTTTCTGTTCTTGTTAAAAGGTTGGCGGGATTGTTAAGCTTGGCATCCCCAGCAAATTATTCTTTTGCAGTGTACTGCTGTGACCTTCTATATTTTGCATATCTCTGTTCTTTAGACTTGTCACGTACTCCCTCCCCTGGTGATTATAATTTGGAGTCTGAATAACTGCCCCCAGCAGCTGAGCTTCCCTTTTCCCCTCGCAATATCTCTTCTCCTGTCCCCTCTCCTCCCTCATACCTGCGCAAATGTAGCATCTGACTGTGTGGGAGCAGCTTTGCTTTCTTAACTCTGCTTTAAAAACCTGTTCCATCGCATTGAGATCCTTGCAGCTGCGTGCAATTTCTACCCTAGGACCACTCTTGCACACTTTGGTGAGCACTTGACTCCAGAGACCACACTTGTGTAAGTGCTCACCCACGTGTGCAAGGTTTATATAGTCTGGGGGGGGGGGTCCATTCTGACTCTTCACCTTTGTCTTCAAGCTGCATGTTTGGCAGTGGAGACATCGACTCTGAAGGAAAGTTATGTCCCATCACCTTCACGTCAACCATAATATTCACCAGAGAAACTGGATGTATCATTCCTTGGAAGTGTTTCAGCTAGGCCCAAAGCTACAACAGGTAGAGTGAAATCCTGGTTCTACTGAAGGAAATGGGAGTTTTCCCACTGACTTCAACAGGGCTAAGGTTTCAAGCTAGAGCTTTTCCTCCAAACCTAGATATCCAGCATGGAAATGGAGCATGCTGAGTGGAAAATGTATAGGGCCAAATTCTGTTGTAAAACCAGAGTGATTCCACGAAAGTCAAAGGAAGCACTTCAAAAAACTGGCCACTAAAACTGGGCCACAATGCTATAATGCCGGGGTTATTTAAATCCAGAAAAATGTTATAGCATTGGCAGAGATGGACTACTAGACTATGTATAACTAAATAAATCTTTTCCTTCTGTGGACTCAATGCTGTTCTCTTTACTTAGAGCTCATTTTTCCCCCTAGTGAAATCCATGGGAATTTTGTCAAAACAAGGGCCAAGGGCTAACTGCGACCCTATGCAGAGTTTTGCATGTGGAGTGGAGAAACTGAGCAAGATGCTAATGTGTGGGCCAGATTTAGATCTCACTTGTGCCGGACAGGACTTAGAGGACCTCTACTGCAAGCCAAAGCAAGGTCAGCATTAATTCACAGTCAATGTCCCCTTAGAGCTGATGGGAGAAGATACAATGAAAAGAGCATCCCACCAGCTCAGCACCTCCAAACTCAAACTCCAAAGAGCACCCACAGAGGGACTTTCACAGGCTCATGGGGAACAGTGAGACAGAGCCAGCCTTCTCCTTCCCTCCCTCGTCTGGATGTGTTGACACTTGGTACCCTCCTCACCAAAACAGAGTAGTATAAAGATGGCAGGCTATGACTATGTGTGTCCATGTATAGAAATAATAGGGGTCTGATTCTCATTTAAGGCTCCTTTACAATGTTCGGGCAACATAAAGAGTCCTTAGAGTGGGCATAAATTGACACCCTCTTTACCTCATTCTGGAAGTGTAAAGGGCATTAAAGGGACCTTGATGTACATCAAAACCAGCTGGCATGTGCTAGGGTGGGGTGTACTATAAAGCTGTTGTGGTCATCTTTGGGTTGGCTGTGTTATGTCTCTCTTTCCAAACAAGTAGCAATAAAACATTCATAGCACCCCACAAAATAACTTATTTTGTTTAGGCCACAAATCATTTATTAATTTTTTTCATTTTTTGTTCTTTTAGAGCCCATCCTCTGTCCCCATTCCTTTAACTTACTAGGGGCTTCATTGTTCCATATTAACTAATCTAAAGACACACTTTACTGATGTCCATATGTGCAATGGAACGTTCATCTAATATAACCATTAAAAATTGCTACCAGGATTGTTAATAAAAGGTCTCTATAGTTCCCTTACTAGAGTTCCCTTTTTTTTCTAATTTCAATATAATTAACATGAAACAGCCCACTTTTCACAGGCTGGATTGGTTCAAAACATCTCTCCCCGCCAAAGAAGCCAGGAACCTTCAAAGATATGTGATCAAATGAGATGCCTTCCTCAAAGTTAAAAAATGGAGAAAGGAAAAAAAACAAGGGCTACATAAGCTGGGGAAGACTGGGAAGTAAATGGAAATGATTTTGAAAAGTATGTGAAGCATGGATGAAAAAGAAGAAAAGAAAGAGTGAAATGAGCACATTGAACATAACATAAGAATATAAGAATGGCCATACTGGGTCAGATCAAAGGTCCATCTAGCCCAGTATCCTGTCTTTCTACAGTAGCCAATGCCAGATGCCCCAGAGGGAGTGACCAAAACAGGTAATCATCACATAAGCCGTCTCCTGTCATCCATTTCCAGCCTCTGACAAACAGAGACGAGGGACACCATTCCAACCCATCCTGGCTAATCACCATTGATGGACCTTTCCTCCATAAATGTATCTAGTTCTTTTTTGAACCCTGTTCAAGTCCTGGTCTTCAAAACATCTTCTGGCAAGGAGTTCCACAGGTTGACTGTGCTGTGAGAAGAAAAACTTCTTTTTGTTTGTTTTAAATCTGCTAACCATTAATTTCATTTGGTGACCCTTAGTTCTTATGTTATGAGAACAAGTAAATAACTTTCCCTTATTCACTTTTTCCACACCAGTCACGATTTTATAGACCTCTATCATATCCCTCCTTAGTCTCCTCTTTTCGAAGATGAAAAGTCCAAGTCTTTTTTAATCTCTCTTCATATGGGACCCATTCCAAACCCCTAATCATTTTTGTTGCCCTTTTCTGAACCTTTTCCAATGCCAATATATCTTTTTGAGATGAGGCGACCACATCTGTACGCAGTATTCAAGATGTGGGTGTACCATGGATTTCTATAGAGGCAATAAGATATTCTCTATCTTATTCACTATCCCTTTTTTAATGACTCCTAACATTCTGTTTGCTTTTTTGACTGCGGCTGCACATTGAGTTGATGTTTTCAGAGAACTATCCACAATGACTCCAAGATCTCTCTCTTGAGTAGTTGTAGCTAAATTACTCCCCATCATTTTGTACGTATAGTTGGGATTATTTTTTCCAATATGCATTACTTTACATTTATCAACATTAAATTTCATTTGCCGTTGTGTTGCCCAAACACTTAGTTTTGTGAGATCCTTTTGAAACTCTTCACAATCTGCTTTGGTCTTAACTATCTTGAGCAGTTTGGTATCATCTGCAAATTCTGCCACCTCACTGTTTACCCCTTTCTCCAGATCATTTATAAATAGGTTGAACAGGATTGGTCCCCATAGGGACCCTTGGGGACACCACTAGTTATCTCTCTCCATTCTGCAAACTGACCGGTTTTTCCTACCCTTTGTTTCCTGTCTTTTAACCAATTATCAATCCATGAAAGGACCTTCCCTCTTATCCCATGACAACTTATTTTACTTAAGAGCCTTTGGTGAGCGACCTTGTCATTGGTAGGAGTTAGATCTCATACAACTAGGTGCTGGAACGTTTTCCTTATATCTTTGCAAATGCACGTAAGTCCTGACCTACAACACCCCTCCCCACCCCCCAAGGCTGGGGTACTCTTACTACATGTGAATTAATGAGACGCAGTTGTACATTATGAATGGAGACAGCCACACACTCTTCACACATATCTCCTTTTCCTCCCATTTTTTCTTGCTCCCTTTGAATTGTATTTTCTCTGTACAGAACAGTTTTCTTCTGCCAGCATTTCTAACAAGGGCTGATGGCTGGGTGACCAAGGATTGCCCGTCCCACGTGTTGGAAGCCTTATTAGATTTGAAGCAGCAGCTGAATGAAACTGACATCTAGAGCAATACTGGATTCCCAGAAGCGAGCGGTGCAGAGGGGAGAAATCTGGTCCTGTACGAATTCAGGGCCCTTACCCGCTGGGAACAATGCTATGGAGTTTCGTAAGGAAAGTCTGCAGATCATGCTCTAAGCCAAGGCTAGAAGCTGGTGCGTTACTCTTCCTGTTTGCCACGCGGATCAGCTGGGGGAAGTTAGGAAAAGTCTGGGAGCAGAAGGATGTGGTCTCTGGAGCTCTCTAGCTGCTATTTGCCGCTCAGCACCATTAGCTCTGTCGTCCAAGAAACTCTGCTGGAAACCTTCCCAGCTTGCCCCTGAAATACCAGCCGGGCCCGAATGTAAGCCATGGCTCTCCCATGCCACTGCGGAGGATGACGTGTGCCAGTCCCGGTGCCTGTGTAGACGCTTCCTCTGGGGGCTGTGATCCGGATCCATGCAGGGAGCTGCTGTGTGGATCAGGAAATGCTCCATGGTGCTAGTCGACTTTTTGGAGCTGTAAATAGCCCTGGGCTGCAAATCACTTGTTGTTTGCCTCTTGCGGGCTGACGTACGTGGCCGGTGCTCTGCGGGGCCCAGGGCCTGCGGGCAGCAGCTGAGCGCTACCGATCCCAGGCAGCGCTGCGGGCCAGGACTTCCCCCGGCGCTGGGGCCGCCCGCTGGCTTAGGGCGAGAGCCTTTCGGTGGGAGTGGAGCGCAGCCAAGCGACGGAGCGGAGCTATCTCCGGGCACCAGCAGCGCCACAACTTGGCGGCCTCGGAGCAAGCACCCCGCCGCCAGCCAGGGGAGCAGCGGGGGAAGGGGGCAGAGACAAGCTGAAGGAAAGGCTGGAGCCGGGCTCCTGCCCGAGCGCAGCGGCGAGGCTGGGCGCCCCCCAAAAGCGATGCCCAGGCCGCCTGGCGGGGCTGCCCTCGGTGCCCAGCGCCTGCCCTGCAAGCCCCAGGGGGAGGCGGGTGGGAGTGATCGCTGTGGCTCGCCCACGCGCGGGGAAGGAGGATCCCCCTGCCTAGCCCCCCGCGGAGGCTAATGGCTAGAGCCGGAGCCCCCAGGCGCCTGGAGTGACTGGCGCTGGCCCCCACTCGCCTGGCGTTGGCTGCCCGGCGGTGAGAGGCGCGCCCGGGCTGGGAGGAGGAGGAGGCTGAGCGGGGAGGGAGGAAGGGAGGGGGCTAGTCGCTTCTCCTGGCTCCCCGGCCGCTGGCTTTCAGTGATGTGGAGACTGGGCGTGTGGTGGCTCCTGAGCAGGGTCTGTCTGCTGCTGCTGCCGCCCTGCGCCCTGGTGCTAGCCCGGGTGCCCGGCTCCTCCTCCCACCCGCAGCCCTGCCAGGTCCTCAAGCGGATCGGGCACACGGTGCGGATCGGGGCGGCTCACCTGCAGCCCTGGGCTGCTCCCACCAGCGGCAGCCCGGGCTGGGGCTGGGGGGCGCGCAATGACGCCCCGCTTGGAGCGGGGCCGGAGTCCGCCAAGAAGGAGGAAGGGCGACGGGGGAGCAAAGGGGGCCAAAGTGCGCACGAAGCTGCCCAAACTCCCAGGACTCCCGGCTGGCAAGGCGCCGGGCTGCAGAGACAGCGGATCGGGACCAGCCTGGGCAACAAGGCTCAGCCGGGGCCCGTGGACCTTGCTGGCCACGAGAGCGGAGCCCCGGAGCTGGCGCTGGTGCCCAGGGAGGCGCTGCTCCTGGCGGTGGAGAACCTCAACCGGGTGAGCGGGCTGCTGCCCTACAACCTGTCCCTGGAGGTGGTGATGGCCATGGAGGCGGGGCTGGGCGATCTACCTCTCTTGCCTTTCTCTTCCCCCAGCGCCTCCTGGAGCAGCGACCCCCTCTCCTTCCTGCAGAGCCTCTGCCACACCGTGGTGGTGCAGGGAGTCTCCGCGGTCCTGGCCTTCCCGCAGAGCCCCGGGGAGATGCTGGAGCTGGACTTCATCTCCTCGGCTCTGAGCATCCCGGTCCTCAGCATCGTGCGCAGGGAGTTCCCGAGAAACAGCCAGGTGCGGAGCGCAGGGAAGAGGAAGGGGGGCTAGGGGAGTGGCAAGGGGCTGTGTGTGTGCGGGGCGGGGGGGGGGGTCCCTTGCGAATCGACACGGCGATGGGGCATCTCGCCCTGCCCCACCCAAACCATCTAACGCCCGGTCCCAGCCGCCGGCGGGGTGCGGGAAGCGCCCCGTGCACCTCCGAGCCGGGCGGGCGTCAGGCGAGAGCTAGCGCCCGAGCGCTCCGGTTCAGCACCACGGACAGCGGCGCTGGCGAGAAGGGCTCCGGGCAAATTGTTGCTCCCGCAGCCTGCCCTGGAAACACGCTGGTGCTCACTTTTTAAAAGGACTGTGCCCAGCCGTGTGTGCTTCCGCGGGGGGGTTGCTAGGAAGGGAGGGCCGAAAGTTGCCCATTTTAGAACATGTATCAAGAGCGTGGACCTCCTCTCTCTCACACACACACCCTCTCTGTGTATATATGTGACAGGTGAAGGACCAGCCAGCCCTAGATTAAGGTCTAGAAGACCTGGCCTATGAGGGGAGGCTGAAAGAACTGGGTTTCTTTTGTATGGAAAAAGGAAGACTGGAGAGGGGGGAAGATGACAGCAGTTTTCAAGCATCTAAAAGGGTGTTACAAGGAGGAGGGAGAAAAATTGTTCTCCTTGGCCTCTGATGAAAGGACAAGCAGTAATGAGCTTCAATTGCAGCAAGGGAGGTTGAGGTTGGACAGTAGGAAAAACTTCCTAGCTGTCACGGTGGTTAAACACTGGAATACATTGCCTAGGGAGGTTGTGGAATCTCCATTGCACTGGAGATATTCAAGAGTGGCTTAGATAGGCATCTGTCAGCTAGTGCTTGGTGCTGCCCTGAGGGCAGGAGACTGGACCGGATAACCTCTCGAGGTCCCTTCCACTTCTAATAGTCTATGCATCTAAGGTTGCCTAAGACTTTTCTGGCACCCTAGCCTTCCTTCGGGCAAGAAGGCAGAACGCGGTTTCTATTCAATTTATGCCCAAAGCACATTTTATATTGTTCTGTTCCAAAAAGGGGGGGAGAGAGGTGCCCCTCTAAAACAGACGCAAGAGGCCGTAGGGTTTATTAGTTATATGTCTCACAGTGGCAGGCTTCACTATTTGGATTCCTAATGTCACTACAGAGGGGTAGTAGCAATAAAATGTACTGACAAAATGCAGCACACAAGTTCTAAACCACCTTCTTTTCCTCCTCAAGACAGGGAGGGAATTGACAGTGGGACTTTTATTGCTGTTGGATGCCCATATAACAACAGAACTGTAGGGAAGCAGACCTTAACTGAAACAAAAGTGGGGTAGGGTGCCTTTCAAGTCAATCTTATCACACCAAGAGCCAATATAGGAGAGCAAAGGGTTAAAAAAAAGACAAGTAGATCAGAGTGAAAAGGGAGAAGCAGCTCCAGAATTGAACTGGTTAATCACAAACACTGGCCTCAGACTTATAAAGATGGAGGTCATGTCTATTATGCCCAGAGCACTCTGTGATACTGGGGAATTTATCTAACAGGTGGTACCCCATTCACTGCATCAGAAAGAGTCATTTAGACTGCAAACACAGAAGTATCCCCCATATCCTCTCTCTCACACACACTCTGCTATTAGAGTAAAATGTGCCTTTCTTGTCCAATTTCCTATTCTCTGTACAATATCTAATGACTAATGTATGCTGACAAATCTAAACATTGTAATTATCAAGGAAAACTGTTTACTTTGTGAAGTTCACTCCCCAAATAGTAATCAAGTCTCAAGTAATCATAATACAAATGGAGCAGTTTACAACAATTGCTGTGCGAAAGCTGTCAGGATTTCCTTCATTTTCACACCAATGCAAATTATACTGAACTTTTGACAGGTCCTTAATTTGGAGGCAGAAGTTCATGCCCAATGACACAAAGGAACTGAGATGTGCTTAGCATTCTTCTATGCAACCTTCCAAGGAATGTTTCCATAGCCAGACAGAATAGTTTACCTTCCAACCCCAAGATTTTTGATTGCCATGCACTAACTGTTCCAGGGAGATGAGCCATAGACATATGGTAGACAACAGAATCACTCTTTCCCCTACAAAACTGGGTCAGTGGTATGGGGAAAGTATGGAAATCTCTATTACAGGCATTGTTGGTGGAAGTTTGTGGGGAAGCTGAATATTTTTGTAGCAGTATTCCCTGAATTTTCAGAATGAAATAGTATTTTAATGATGAACTTCAAATGAAGCATCAGCTGCTCTATTTGGCCAAGAGTTATTAGTAAAATGAAACTTCACAATTCCTTGCAGTGCAGTAAAATAAACAGCTAAAGGTCTTCATGGTCAGTTCAGTATGGAGATAACACTCAGAGACCGATAAACCAGGAGGGGTGGGACAAGCAGAGTTTCTGCTTTTCTGGTTGTTCAGTTGCTTCACATATACACTGATTTTGTGCGGCAGCAAGTTTCTCTAGTAGTGGGTATCAAGGCATGGGACATTTGGGGGCACCACTGGACAGTGGTAATCAGCTGAATGTGACTTCGGGCTTCAAAAAGGAAAATAAAAGTTGTTTTAGATGAAATGAAGAATCCCTGATACAATGGCAAATTTGGGCACACAGCAGATGCTGCTGCAGTAAATGGAATTTTGACATTTAAATTTGCAGTTCGGAGGCAAAATCAAGCTGACTAAGAAAGGGCTTTGTCATGTCAGAGAATATTAAGTGCCAAATGGTATGAGCTTATTGGGTACATAATATCTCCAGAAATGTCATTTTTTGTGAAGTAGCAATATTTGATTGTCGTTTTTAAACTATACCATGAATCCCAGTTCTTAAGTCGATAAAGGATCTCTCAGTACCATACAAAGTTTACAGCATTTCATTTGCTTTCATGCTCTCATTTTCCCCCAGCCCACATAGTTGGAGATAGTGAAAGAGACGGACAGACGTGTCTTTAAAAAGGTGGCTTAAAATCCTCCAGCTTCCCATACAAAGGGGTATTCAGTTGATTCTTGCATTCTTCCAACTCTCGCTGCATTATTCTGTGTTTTTCCTACATGTACACTACTAGGAAGAAGGGTCCTGATTCTCATTTAAGCTAAGGTCTCTTTATACTGCCAGGGTAGTGTTCAGAGTCTTAAAGTATCCAAAAATCAGGCTCTGTCTGGAAAGAATTGTTAATCTTTCAGGATCCAAACTTTAAAGGCACAACAGTCATTCTGGTACTATGACTATTGTTTTGTATCCTTCCTGCGTTAGGTGAAAGCTGGTTACACAACTGTCTGCCATTAAAAGCAGTAATGTGTATGTAATGTGACATTAAAAGCTGTATTTGCTGTCCTGTGTTAACCAGTTTCAGAACCAAAACCTCCTCATAAGCTCAGGATTAGTCCCATCTCATTTCCCTTCAACACCGTGTGTGTGTTCACCAGAAAGAGTTTGATTCTTGTTTTGAGAATGGGCACATTTTCCATAGGGACGTGTGCATGGCCAGCTATTGGACTGGTAGAATATCCACCGTCCACGGTATTGCCAGTTTGGCTATAACCTTGGTGTCTATAAAGGAAGGGGCATGCAATGGAAAAGTGTCCTTGTTTGTAGAGTGTGTTTTCAGGGATGATTGGACAGCCCTTGCTTAGAGGCTGGGAAACCAATATTGCTGTCAGAAGGAACAAATACTGTTTCCCAAACTATGTTTTCAGTTCATTGGTTGCCTTGTTTAATGTATTGGCTCCCAGTGCAATTTTATATATTATTACAACCTCATCTGACTGGAAATCATCTCCTCCCAGCATGACCTACAGATTATTAGACTCAGAGTATATTTAGCATTTCAGCTTGGTTTGTGACATGCGGCAGCTTGACTCACCATATTTGCTGTGTCAACGGGCTTTGTACTAGTAGAAGAATTGGAGGATCAATGGAAAATATTACATTATTTCCTGGATGTGGTCTATGAGGATGTCAGTTCATCCAGACTGAAGAGAACCTTTTTTCTCAGAATGAGCAAGCACTGTGGCTAAATTTCTAAACAAACATTTCAAAATGAAAAGAGTACAAACTTTTCATTTAAAAAAATGTCAAAACGCACTGCCATTTTTGAATTTTTTCCCTCCCAGATTTTATTTGGCTGAGAGGATTCACTCAATTTGGCCCAAATTCACAAATAGTTTCATTCACCCCAAGCTGCATTCTGTTGTCAAATGAACAAGTCACTGATATGCCCAGCTTTAAGTATAAGGTCCTTTCATGATTGCGTATATGGAAATTAGTTGTCCAAAAGGGCCAACTCATATTCCTGTTTGCCTCTCTCTGTAGGCATATGTGGATAGCACGTTAATTGTTTGATGGAAAAGATAGAATTATCAATGATGAGGCAGAAGTGTTCAAGAAATATTTCTCTTCTAAATGTGGGGAATAAAAGCAGATGAGGTAGTAAGAGCAGATGATGAGACCCCATCCTTTGCATTCAAGTAGTATCCTAAGACTGCATTAAATGGCAGTTACTAAAGTCAGATGTTGAGTTAGCATGTTCAGATCATTTGCAGCCACGTAATTTTAAAGAGCTGACTGAGAAGCATGCCGGACTATAAGCGTTGATTGTAAAGAAGCCTTGGAACACTGGGAAGAAAGTTAATGTTGTGCCAATATTGTAAAGGGATCAATGGAATGACTGGTAATTATAGACCTGTCAGTCTGACATTAATCCTGGGCAAAACAACAGAGTGGGTGTCATCAGGGAACACCACTGCACCTCGTCTCTAAGCCTGCACTACCTTGCTCAGTCCCAATCAAGGAGGTTTATTCTTTCATAGCAACATTTAACAAATAAACAGAAGGCAGTCTTAGGTCAATCCCTGGCTCTAGTCTGCAAGGCCACCCCTCCCAGAGATATTTGGCTCTCCAGCTCCCGAGAGCTTCCTTGCTTTCTCCAGCTCTGTTCCCCTCTTAGAGTTACCACAATGGGGTTGCTTCCTTGAGCCTCACAATTCCTTGCTCCAGGGACCCACCGCACTAATTAGCCCTACTCCACTCTGTCCTCAGCTGACCAGGGTTCAGCCTGTCTCAGTCCTTCCTCACAGGGTCCCAGGTGTCTCATTCTTTTCCTCCAAGCTGCCCCTTGGCATCTCTTTGTAGCCCAACCCTCTTTTTTGGATTGGGTTCACCTGCTCCAAACCAGAGGCTCCGGGTTCAGCCTATCCACAGAGACCAGCCACCCTGTGATAGGTGGATATGAGACTTGATTAATAAAGAATTAAAGGAGGGTATCAATGTATGCCCAGCAACACGGGTTTATGGAAAATAGAACCTGTCCATCTAACTTGATATCCCTTTTTTTTGGTGGGATACAAGTTTGACTGATACAGGTATTGATGTAATACAGTTAGGTTTCTATAAGGCGTTTGACTTTGAGCTCAACACTGATTGAACAACTACAGTGATATAAAATTAACAAGTTTCATTGGACCAACATCTGTTGGTGAGCAAGACAAGCTTTCAAGTTTACACAGAGATCTTTGCGTAACCTCAAAAGCTTGTCTCTCTCACCCACACAAGTTAGCCCAATAAAAATATTGCTTCACCCACCTCTCTGTAATACCCTGAGACTGACTTGGCTACCACCCCACTAACACAGATAACATTAACATGGCAGATATTACATGGATCAAGTGCTGGTAACTGATAAGTCTCAAAACATAACTTGTAAGTAGGGGAAAATCATCAAGCAGATTTAGTGAGGTCCCCCAGGGATTCATTTGTTGTCCCTATGCTATTTAACATTTGTATCACTGCCATAGAAGAAAACATAAAATTATCACTGATAAAGTTTGCAGATGACACACAAACTGGGGGAGAGGCCACTGATACAGAGCAATCTGGATCTCTTGGCAAGCTGGGCTCAACCAAACCATTTCATCTTAGGAAAGAGGAGCCTAAGGGAAGGATCTGATAGAGGTCTATAAAATCATGATTGGTGTGGAGAAAGCGAATAATAAGGAAAAGTTATTTATTTGTTTCCATAACTTAAGAACTAGAGGTCTCCAAATGAAATAATAGGTAGCAGGTTTAAAACAAACAAAAGGAAATACTTCTGCACACACAGTTAACCTGTGGAACTCCTTGCCAGAGGATGCTGTGAAGACCAGGACTTTAACAGGATTCAAGAAAGAGCTAGGTAAATTCTTAGAGGATAGGTCCATCAATGGCTATTAGCCAGGATGGGTAGGAATGATGTCCCTAGCCTCTGTTTGTCAGAAGCTGAGAATGGGTAACAGTGGTGGTATCACTTAATGATAACTTGTTCTGTTCATTCCTTCTGGAGGCATCTGGCATTGGCCACTGTTGGAAGAAAAGATACTGGGCTAGACAGATCTTTGGTCTGGCCTATTATGACCATTCTTATGTTCCTAAGTTCTTATATGCATTTTATAGTGGCTAAATATAGTAAGAAAGAACATAGGTCATACTTACGCAAGGGGGGGGAGAGTCAGTTCTGGGAAAAATTTTGGGATTCATGGTGACAGTCCACTGTACAAGAGCTCTCAATGTAACACATTGGCCAAAAGGGCTAATGTGATCCATGATTTCATGGTGAGTAGGAGTAAAATGGTTATTTTACCTCATATTTCGGCCCTGGTTTGACTGCTGCTGGAACACTTCATCAAGTTCTGGTGTACACAATCCAAGAAAGATGTTGATAAATGTGAGCACTTTCAGAGATGAGCTACAAAGGCAATTAACAGATTAGAAAACAGGCCTTATAGTAATTGAGCTCCTCGAGCCTATCTATTTAGCATCACAAAGAGAAGGTCAAGGGGAGACTTGATCACAGTTTAAGTAGCTACATGGAGAACAAATATTTGATAATGGGCACTTCAGTCTAGCACAGAAAGGTACAGCATGATGCGATGGCTGGAAGTTGAAGCTAGGCAGGTTCAGACTGGAAATCAAGCCTAAAGTTTTAACAGTGAGAAGAATTAACCATTGGAACGACTTAGCAAAGGCCACAGTGGATACAATTCTTAAATCAAAACTGGGTGTTTTTCTAAAAGATCTGCTTCAGAAACTCTTATGGGGAAGTTTCTACAGCCTGCATTATGCAGGAGGTCAAACTAAATGATCACATTGGCCTTGGAGTCTATTCCTCTGATTATAGATGTGTACAGTATATTACTAAATGCACACGCTTGTGCAAAATGTGCACATGCATGTTCCAACAGGTTGAAAGATGATGAACTTTTTGATTTGTTCCCCTATCTTTGCTTCATTGACTCTCCCTTGAAATGAATTACCAGTTTTGAAGCATCGAGGGAGATGGTGAGTGGAGACTGTTTCCAGCAGCCTCCTGGAAGGCTTCCATTTGGCATTGCGTGGGAAAGATTTGATCTGCAGCCTGCTAGCTAATTAACTTTTATCTCAAAGGTTTCAGTCACCTGAATCGGAATGGCTGCAGTCAGCAGATGGAGAATTGGGGGGAAACACATGGGTGCACCATCAGACACAGCTAGTGAGTTGTAACCAGGGAAATTACTGTGAGCATCTGAACATTATTAGAGGAGATAAATCAACTGGTCGGGACATTTGGAAGTGGGCATCACTTCCCGTTTCTCACCAGTGCATTTTTATTGCTGTTTCTCTTACCCGCTTTCATCTGTGATGAGAGAGTCTCCAAAGCTGCTTGTACAGCTAGACAAATATTTGGGATGCATTATACAGGGTATGAATATGCTGCACAAGCATATTTTAAATGTTTCACATTTCCCTAAAGGCTGACTCTGCTAGTCTTGACTCATTTAAGGAAGAGAAAGACATCATCATCGCCCATGGCTTTGTATCTTAATACCAACTCAAAAGCAAAATAGATGTTCAAGGGTAAACAAGTATTTTGATTTAAAAGTGGAATCTCATTTATAATACGAAGATAACACTATAGGATGCAGCAATTAATGGCCCGAGGGACCAGCTATCTTTTGCATGCAGACTTTTTTAGACATGCTATTTAAAATAATTGCATCACCTCCATTTTAACAGCGTATTTTTCATCTGATTTGGAAAAATCAGTATTATCTTGGCTCAGTTAAATGTTTGCTGATTTTCCAATGGGGATTTTACATCAAAGTATAAACTATTTGATCATTTCTTCTGAGCTTGTGAAGTTTGCTAAGAGTTATTAATTTACAAGTTCACCATAGGAAACCCGGTGTTTAACAGATCTTTGCTATATTGAGTAGGGAAACTTCATTATAATAGGAAAGATAAATATAAACCTTTACTTTGTCAGCTATGCGTCACCCTCTGTAGAGAGTACATTTCAGTTATCTTAGATACCATTTATCTTTTTCTTTTTCCATTCATACTGAGAAGTTAATTTGTACTATGATATTGGAAGGGAAATCAAGGGAAACACGGCTTTGTGTTTCAATTTCTTTGTTTTAAATGGCTTACAATAGTGATGATGACATTAAAATGAAGATCTTACAAGTGAACTAATATACACCATTGACCGTCTTAAGGGCAGCAAAAATAATTAATACTAGACCAAAAAAACCACATGAATTTTAATGCCAGACTCTTAAAACTGAGAGTGCCATTGTACAATGGTATAGCTGACAAGCAAGTATACCCTGCAATTTATTGTTGTTCCTTGAGGGGAAAATAATTTGCTTTGCCCTGGGAAAGTTTTTAAACGAAACTATTTTCCCAGCTATTGGACAACTCACACATGAAATCCATTACGTGGCTGCGATCATTAAGGATAAAAACTTGCCCTCGGTCCATGCGTGCAATTCCCACTAATGTCAGTGGGAAGCTGGTGCCATAAAGGATAGTTAGGCTATGGTCCCAAGATGCGTTTCCTCCTATTTTGTGAAACTAACGATGTCATCGCCTGTGCAGATAAACATTCAGTTGCTGTTCTGAGTTATCTTCCCACCATATGGAGGAACGGAACATGCAGTCCTTACTCAGGCAAAACTCCCACGGACATAACAAAATGGCCTATTTCAGCTTTCTAGCACTTTTATTTAAAGTTTCTGGTGCTAGCAGCACTTGGGGGGCAAGGGATATTGACCTAGGCAGGCCTGCCTATGGTGTCCACTACACTAGCCACATATGGCTATTTGGCGGGTTGAGTGTGGCCAGTTGGCTGTAGCAATAGCCACTATATTATTTACATTTTCAGAATAATATGGCTAGTTCACTATAGCAGCAGCCACTACAGTGGCTACCGCTTCAGAACTGGTTGGACTCCATGGTCATAGAGTATATCAATTTCCATCGTTTGTCTGAATAACGAATGCGAGATCAAGGCCGTTGCTGGCTGAGCAATACATGCCAAATAACCACAGCTGGCTTCCAAATCTATTAGCGGCTAAAAGGTCAGCATTTAAATAAGATCATTTCAGCTGTCTCCTTAGTTCTCAAAACTTAAGCCGTTTACATACTTAAAAATCAAAATGCAGCCTTTATATTAGTTCCACAGAGATTTACGAGAGGGAAAAAAAACCCTCCTCTTAAGTTTCCAGTTCATTCAGTGCTCTGATATGAAATGTAGCGGTATACTAGTCCAACAAAGAGCCTTTCATGCTTTACAATGGTCTCTGGCATCCTCTGATTAAAGACCTTGCAGGGGCAGCAACCATAGTGGAGCCAAAACTGTCATTTATTCAATCATCTCTGGGACCGCTTTTTACCGGGATGAATTATTTGCTTGGTATTGGGTACTTACACGCCTGCTAAAGTCATTAGTGTTGTGCTTTCATCCAATTATGCCCATAAGATCTCTTTAGTGAATGTAATCCTTCACACAATATTTATTACATTCTCGCCAGACTGCGTTTTATTCCGTGTTATCTTTCATCGTACAAATATTAAATCTTTCAGTATGAGCTGCTAATGGGAAAGGATTCACTCCCCAAATACAGATTTATAGGGCATTAAAAGCAAGCCTGGGAATCATCGGGAACCCTGAAGTTGTACAATCGCTACCTTGTGTTTCCTGCGGATTTTATTTTGTTATTCTTCCTTCCCTTCTTTTGTTTGTCACCCACACTCATTCCAGCTTGTTACAGTCCATACTGTAAAGTCTCTAGTGTAGGACAGTCTTTATCTTTGTGTTTATACAGTGGCTGGTACAACAGATCACAGTTCTCCAAGCCACTAGGCGCTACCGTAATATTTATAGAATAATAATCACCAAAGACCAGATTTTCAAAAGGGCTTAGCGTCCACAATTGAGGTCAACTTTTCAAAAAAGCTTTCAGGCAATAAAATAAGCCAGATTTGGCTACCAGTGAGACAGAATGTCATTTCCTCCTCCAAAGCACCAACAATACATATGTAATGAAGTTGTAGTTTTTTTGAAAGGGAGGTGTCATTTGGGGGGCCTTTACAACATTTTTCTTACCAGAAGAGCAAAGCGCACATTAATGTATGTGGCGTGAGCAATGCAAAGTCACAAAAAAGATATGTGGATTGTTAAAGAAATGGACAGAGTTGCCCAAATCGTGTTATTCTTATGATCCTTTCCAGCAGCATGTTAAGAGCAAGCAAAGAATTCACAATGAATAACTTACCCCGTATTTGTAGCTACTTTTTCTGCTTGCAAAACATTGGAAATAATTTAACTATTTAGCTTTTTTTGGAATGACCACAAACAGGGCAAGAATACCCCACTGCCCCAATCCATATCCCACTGCCTACCACAGGAGTCTTTCCATTTACGTCAATGAGTTTTACACTGGGCCCTATTTGAGATGTGTTGAATATTTGGCTGATCAAATAAGTCAGATCATATAGTCTGTTCTCTGATTGGATGAATGCAAGGACTTTGGGAATACACCCATTGAAAACTTGGTTTTCTGAACACATGCACACTCTGTTTTGAAGTTTACTTTCTTTGGACGTCTGTCCTTGTAAAACTCAATTGCCCAAATGTTTATGGAAAGCAAACAAACAGGTACCAGAATGGTTGAAGCGAATCCATTTAAGCACTCCATAATAAATATTTGAGGTTTGATTTTTGATGTGTTTGCCAAAGTAAATCAATATGTTTTGAAAATGTAAACCTTTTTAAGTAGATTACTTCATGTGCTTACAGATGTTAGCACAAATAAATAATAGTAGCAACGTTTTGATATATTCTTAAAGCGTAGGTTTAATTTTTAAGTATCCTTTACCATTTTCTCTAAGTAAAAAAAGGTGAATGTAGTTTCTCTTTAAAAAAATAAACACTACTTTTTTGTCCAGCCATACATCTTGATTCTCATCCTTTTATTATCTTAATTAAATCCAAATAAAATGGTTATAAATAGCTTTTGCAGATTGCAGCGATATCACTTAGTCCTTAAATATTTTATTTGAGGTGATATTTAGAGAACTGCGAACTTGAGTAAAGATGCTAGAGGGGAGTAGAAATGAAAATGCAAAGGGGTAAAGGAGACTTTTCAGGACTTGAAGTGGAAGCTTTGGGCCAACAAATGCTGTAGAGCTAAAAGTATTGAGAAAGGAGCAGGCCAACAATGGAGATGCAAGATAGTCTAGTGATTAGAGTGTCAGCCTGACTATTGGGACACTTGCAGGCAACTTCTTACTCTGCCACAGACTTTCTCTACAACCTTGGGCAAGCATTTTAATCCCTCTGTGCCTCAGTTCCCAAGGGGTAAAATGCAGATAACACCACTGCCCTACTTACTAGGAGGGGGGAAAATACATTAGTATAAGGTGCTTAACAATATTCCTTCTAATTTGTTTCCATCCATGTGCAGAATAATTTTAGGTGCACAGAGGCAGGTGTGGAATGTGCACCACTGATAGAAACACATGTTGTTAGCTGTGGGCGCCTGTGAGCACTCTGCTAATCAGCTGAGTGGCACCTGAATCTCTCCTCAGTAACAGACCAAGTGCACAGCTCATAGGGAACACGGGAACTCAGATTCTATATTACTGGGGCTACTTAAATACTGAAGGCAGGAAGATCATCATTTAAAGGCAGCAGTTTCATTTTTGAAAGTCTGCTGCAGAAACAGGAAGATTAGTCACTGAAATTGGAATAACTGACTAGGCGTTTGGGTGCTTCATTTTTGGGGGCCTAATTTGAAACTCCCAAAAAGTCCTGATTTTCAGAGAGCAGGTGCTCAGCAGTTTTTGAAAATGAGGCCCTTTCTGGGAGCCTACGGTTGAGCTCATATTTGAAAACATAAGCCCATGTGTTTGTATGTGTGTCTCCCCACCTAGCACCTAATCCCAACTAACTCCTTTGCATGCAACTCATCTACTCCAATAAATGTTTTATTGTTTATTACTATGACTACTACCTATTTCCATTTAGCGCTTTTCCTTAGAAGATCTCAAAGTCGCTTCACAATCTTTCACGTCTTTATCCTCACAAAACCACTACAAGGCAGGGAGGCGTTATTAAATATTGTACGCGGCGGAAGACGCTGTAATGAGTAAAATCCTTCCTTAAGCCAACCTGTCTGGCCTAGTGTACTCTGCCCACTGGGGTTGGTATCCCAGTTTTGCAGTTTTGCCCACTGTCAGTGGTAGTAGATCAAACCATTCTGTTTATTAGTAGCAATGGTTTTGAGGGCATTAAACAAGGCATTTATAGAAAACTTAAATTTTCCCTTCAAGTCAGCTGGTGAAATGCAATCCATAATAATGCATGCAGCTGATGAAGTAGGTTCTAGCCCGTGAAAGCTTATGCCCAAATAAATGTTAGTCTTTAAGGGTACATCTACACTGCACACTTATTTTGAAATATTTATTCTGAAATAGCTTATTTCAAAATAGCACGTCTACAGTAGGGAAGCCTGCCTTGGACTAATTTTGAGGCTCCCCTGCAGTGTAGACGTGCTATCTCGATTTAGAGCTCCAGAAGTAATAACTTAGAATGGCCCTGGTTAGGAGCTACTTCAAAATAGCAGAAGTGGAGCATCTACACATTCCTTATTTCAAAATAGCTATTTTGGAAGAGGTGTTATTCTTCATAGAATGAGGTTTACAGAAGTCAGGATAAACCGTCTGTTATTTCAAAATTATTTCGAAATAACGGAATTGCTGTGTAGACACTCACATAGTTATTTTGTAATAATGGCTGTTATTCCAAAATTACTTTGCTGTGTAGACACACCCTAAGGTGCCACATGACTCCACATTGTTTTTGCTGAAACAGACTAACATGACTACCCTTCTGAAATGAATCCATAAATGGTTACTGCAAGCCAGTGCTGCAGACTCATTCTTCTTCCAACGTCCAAGATGAGATGAGGCGTATGGCACGCTGCCAGATCTAACATCCTTTACTAGGAAACAGAGGCACGAGTATGCAGAGGATCAAACTGAAATTGGGAAAGGGCCCTGGGAAACATATTTTAGTTTGTCTTTTGTGCTGCAGTTTCCTGAAGCAGGAATTTATTGGATAGAGGCAAACAGTAACTCGTCTCATAGGCTCCTATCAAATTCATGGATGTCATTGCCCTACAATCCCTTTCTTTTAGGTTGTCAGGGAGAAGGTGGTGCCTCTATGCACCACTTACACCTGGTCAAACAGTTAAAAAACTGGCCGAAAGATATTTTGGTGCATATTGGTTCCCTGTGATTCACGGCGTCATTGAGATTATCCATCACTTGTGAGGACTTAGCCGTGATTCTGAACAAAAATGTTTGTGAGGCCAGATGTTTTCACAGATTTTGCTACAGACCCATTAAAATGCATCCCAGAATTTTGTTTTTATTATTTGTTATTCTCCTTTAAAAAATAATTCAGGCCATCAAGGAGAAAAACACAGCAACAGGTGATTTACATGGCCAGTCAGAACAGAATAATCCCGAGGAGTTAATGAAAAACTGTTTGCAAACAATCCAGCAGCTGACAATTATTTGTCAGAAGTACTTAGGGAATATTTGTCAAAAATGAATACATTTGCATAAATCAGGAGAGGGTAAATCAGCAGGTGTCCAACTTATTTGGTCATTTACACCAGTGCAAAAAGTGGGAATAAATTGTTGCCATTCATACGGGATTGTGTTTAAACCCACTCACATTGATATTAACGACTGCAGGGCTACAGTGATGTATAGGTGGGGAGGTCCCCTGTCAGTGGCCTTCCTCTCCCCCCGCCCCTTCTCTACTGCTGGTAGCTACTGCTGGCCCTGTTGCCCCCAGGCTCAGGCGCCAACCCTGGACTCACTGCTGCCGAGCTCCAGCACCAACCCCTCTCCCCCTCCCCCCACACCCGGGCCAGTCTGGACAGGGCTCCCCAAGCTGGAGCTCCTTGCTGTACCACCAGACCCACTACCATGCTCCTGGCCTTGCCACCTCCCTATCCCTGGACTCTGTGGTCCAGCAACATCTGTGGTCCTGCCAGACCAGGGATGTTGCCAGACCAGAGCATCCCGGATTACAACCTGTATTACAAACAGCATTAGAAGTAGCCTTTTAGTTATCTATACCACAAACCTTGGGCTACACTTTGATTTATGCCCCCCTCACACAATCCTTTTCTATCTCATCACAGAATATATTACAGTCAGGAAGACTGATTTCAGAAGTCACCACATTCATGCTGCAACAAAAGCCAGTTGAAAGAATAAGACCCTATTACGCTTTTCTATGCAAACAGTTCCTTTACATTCATCTGAAATAATCCATACTGCACTCACTACTGAGTCCGGGCTATACTGTACGCAATGAGCCAGAGTGTCTCGTGGTTTGGACTGGAAATGGGCAATTAAGAAACCTGGGTTTGGTTTCTCATTCTACCAGACTTGTGTGAGCTAGAACATGCCGCTTTACCTTGCTCTGATGCCACTGCCTCTCCAACTGCAAAATGAAGAGAATATTTACCCTGCTTTGTTAATTAAGGTTTGTGCATTCTTAGAACAAAAAATATCCCATGTGATTATCCCCATTTTACGGATGGAGAACTGAGGCACTGAGAGGCTAGGTGACTTACTTCCACAGGAAGCCATTGGCAGAGCAGGGATGTGAATTGAAACCCCAGATATTAGATTAATCCCTAATCCTGGGACCAGCCTTCCTTTTTCATACGTATGTGCACACTCCTAGAACATATGTGGACAGTCCTAGAACATCATCATTATAATGCCGCTGATCACCGCCTTTGGTGTGTACGCATTGGAGATGGTGCCCTTGCAACACACTTAGGGCTCCAGGCCTATTGCCGTGACTGAGGTACAATCTCCCACTGACCACAGGGTCATGCCCTGATTGTGTGTCTGACCTTCCAGAAACCCAAAGCAAGCTTCAAACATTTGCTAAAAGTTGATTAACATACAGACATTCAAATGTCCTGATACAGCCATGGCTGTAATACAGTGAATTCATTTAGGCCTAATCTACAAAAAACTTGGGAATGGTGGATTAAAAATTCAAGTGAATACAGTAATTCCTCATTTAACACGTGCCCGCTTAACACATTTTGTGATAGCATGATTTATTTTTTTAGGAACTTTTTGAATTACACGACCATCCCTGGAATAACATGATTTCCCCAGCAAGTCCGTTGCCGGCAGCTGTGCGGGCTTCCCCTGCCTCCCTGCAAAGTGGCAGAGGGTTCACCGCTCACTGCGCCATTCCCTGCTGATGCCCCCTCGCCGGACATCTCGCCCCCTCTCCTCCGCCCCTGCTTGCAGGCCTGTAGCTGGGTCTCCCCAGCCAGTCTGTTGCTGGCAGCTGCGCTGGGCTTCCCCTGCCTCCCTGCAAAGCGGCGGAGGGTTCGCCGCTCGCCGCGCCGTTCCCCGGCGACCCCCCCTTGCTGGATGCAGTGCAGGTCCCGCAGACCCATCACAGGGGCATACTCCCAACCCAATTCCTCTCCTCTCTCCTCCCCTTCCCTTCCCCAGAGCCAAACACCTCCCCTCCCTGCTGTAACCCTTTCTCCCCCGACCTTATGTCCCAGTCCCAACAGACACCACCGCTTGAAATGCAACCCCCGCCTTTTCCATTATTTTCAATGGGAAAATTGACCCCGCATAACACATTTTCACTTAACACGATCATTTTCTGAAACATAGCTATAGTGTTAAATGAGGAATTACTGTACACGTTACCAGCCTGCACTGAAATATTTAAAAAGGCAGATTCTCAATTATCTTATTTATAGTTATAAATCCCAGGCCACACAGCTAGCAAATGCAACATGCCAACCCTCTAGCCAGATGCCTTATTTCTCAAAGAGCTCTGAGAGACTGGAGGGAATTATTTTCCACCCTGAAGTAATTCATTGAATCCTGAGCAACAGATCCTGCAGCCTTTCCTCATGCGGCCAATCCAGAAAGTAGCCCCCTTGAAGCCGATGGGATTATTTACAGCAACAAGAAATGCTCAGCTGAGTAAAAGTTGTGGGCGTTGGGACTGGGAAGATTAAGAAAGAAATAGGATTCGATTTTAATAAATCTGCTGTCAAAATAAGTTTGGGGCTCGCTGAAATGAAATAATCTGAATAGTGTAAAATAGGGCATTAAAGAGACATCAAGGAATTGAGTACAGGTGCATGGCAAGATGCGGGCTGGAAATTAGGAAAGGAGAGAGGAGCTGAACAGTTGGTATCACTGTAGGGTCCCTTTGAAGCAAGTACAGAGCGCCATCTAATGGCCCATCCAAATGAAACATCAGTGCTAGAGTTAGCACATGTAGCTCAGCGCATGAATTGTTTGACTTATTAAAAACATCAGAGCCCTAGTACAGCTCAGGGGGTGGAGGTTGCAGAACGTGTATTTGTGAAAGACAAGCAAAGGCTCCTCTTTGGCACGTCATTTCTGCCCGGATCCAGTATGTTCTGGTTTTAAGGATGGAGGCAAACAATGCTCTGCGTCTTCGCCAAGTGTCACAACAGCCCCTGGGGGTAACAGTGAATTAAGGGGTGACATTCTGCCGCTGTGCATGAGTTTCAGCGACAGCCATGGAGCAGCTCCATATTCACTCTGTGTCCTGGGGCAGATAATTCCTTTTCTTCATGGCACAGCACAGTCCCTCACTTTGGGCACAGGTGGGTTTTCAAGATAGGTGCTTGTTTTGCCCCCTTAATGACTCAAATTTGGATACATGCTTTGGATTTATAAAAGATGCAAAAGCGGTTTAGGAAGGAGACGCTGCTGGATTAACTACTGGGGTTTTCCTAGGGACAGACATTTGAGCCATTCATTTCTAAAAAACCATCCCACGTGGCTTTCAAAGATGTTCAAAGCATTTGACTTTCCTCCCCCAGCCAACTGTAACTCATTTCTAATTTCTCTCCCTTCCAATTCAGAGGCAGGCAAAATATGGCCCATGTGCCAGATCCGTCCCACCATACTTTGGGATCTGGCCTAAGGATGTTAAGTAATGGTTAACAGACTAGTCGATGGAAGTCCCGCTGACTCTGGGCTGCATGCGGCAGGCCAGCTTTGAAATGTACAAGAGTCCCCAGTAGGGACTTTGAAATTCCATGCGGAGCCGGTGTCAGTAGAACTCGGGCAACGTGCAACATTTCAGTGGAACCCGGAATCAGCTGCAGACTCCGCCGCCTCGGCATTTCAAAGTGGCAGCACTGCACAGCTAATCCCCAGCTCAGCTGTGTGGATCTGCCACTTTGAAGTACCCCCCTTTTGCTGCCTCTATCTGATAGAAGCAACAAGGGGGAGGGGGAATCAACTAGTCAACTGACTATCCGATAAGCATTTGCTTATCAGATAGTCAACTAGTTGACCAGTTCTTATCCTTAATTTGTCCTGACTTAATGCTGTGAGCTGCCAATGTCCTGAAGCCTAACAGGATCCAGGAAACCGGCCAATGGGAGCTGCCTGGGCCGTGCTTGTGGGTGTGTGCTGCACACAGAGACCCCACCCAAAAAGGGGTGTGTCACACACAGATGCAGACTCTGGCCCCAGTAACTGACTGCTTTGAGTGGTGTGCAGGGCACGGCAGGTAGGTAGCTTGCCCGAGGGTCCAGCTGGGCTGCTGGCTAGGAGCCACCTGCAGGAAGCACCTCCTGGCCAGAGCCTGTACCTAGCACCCCACCCCCTCCCACACCACAACTCCTTCCACCAACACAAACTCTGCATCCCCACCCCTGGTCACAACGCCCTCCAAGACCTTGCATCCCAACCCAGTGCCCTCATTCACAACTACCTCTCTCTCATGGTACTTGGATGGTACTTGGTCTTGCTGTGAAAGCAGGGGACTGGACTCGATGACCTTTCAAGGTCCCTTCCAGTTCTCTGACATTGGATAATATATGGAGATTTACCTAACACCCTCCCAAACCCCAGACCCCCTCCTGCATCCCATCCCCAACCCAAAGCTCTCTCCTGTACCTAACTTCCGTCCCAGACCCTGCACCCCCTCCATTAATACCATAGAACAGTGCAGCCCTTGACCACTTACCAAATTTTTTGAGTGACCCCCACCCCCATCAAAACAATTGTGCCCACCCTGGTTTAATTAAATCCTTTTTGTCTCAAATCAAAACCTCTAGCTGGGATTTTAATTATTATTCCTGGTTCTATGCCATGGCCATCTATACAAACATAGTGTTAACCTCATTCTCATGATTTAAATGTATAACCTCCAAAAGATCAACTACTAGCTTCAACTGCCCTGCACTCATTTCATCTGAGAGCTAACAGACTTGGCGAGCTTCATCATTTTTTGTTATTTAGTTTCTTTTTTGAAGTTCATATACAATGAAATTCAGACAAAAATGAAAAACATCTGAAGGTAAAACTCATCCAATGCTGTGCCACGTGAATGCAAAATACCACCACCCTAATATTTCAGCACAGGGCACTCACTTTCCACACACGAGAATCACTATGTACAGGGGAGATTTAAAACACGCTGTAACAATAAATCTACTATTTGTTAACTGTAGTGGCACAGGTTGGGGAAGAATAGGTATCATGTCTCCCGGTATCTTTATGAAATTTCCTTCTGTCATTGAGCTTTAAAAGCCTTTCCTGAACAAAGAACACCTTGACATTTTGCAAGAAACATTATTTACCATCATCTTTAAGTGGTCGTGTGGGTAATAATGGATCGGACTTTCCAAAAAGGGCCGATTGTTCATATTTTGGCAGGTTGTTTGACCTTGTGTGACACTTTACATATTCAGATTAGTTTGCTGCATGTGTGTGTGTAGAAATGCTAAGCAATCCTTAGGCAACACAACAGTCTGGTGCAAAGAGAAATCATTTTCAACATGAATTCAGACTAGCCCTAAATTAGTCCAAGATGAGATTGTTGGGCTATTTTCTTTTAATAGACGGTAGATATCTTGTTAAGATCTGTTCACATGTGCTGCTTGGCCAGTTGCCAAACTGCTTTTGATGTAAGGACCACAGGAACATTAGCTAGTCTAAATTACCTTATTTCAGGAGCTTTAAAATCACCCTTAATAAATATTTCAGCCATTCATTTTGAGATCTTGATTGGTCCACACACTAAATTATGTTCTTAGCCACATGAACATATATCACCTACATGGGCCAGGAGAGGCTATTTTCACCACTTCCTAGGTGGTAGCTATCCTAGCATGTAGACTTGCCCAGTGATCCCTCTTCTGAACCCCAGAGAACTGAAAAAGAATAATATTTGCTGTACGTCATTTACACCTAGTGAGCAATAGAACATCAGAATCTGTACTTTTAATTACTCTAATGTAGTTTGAAGATAAACACAACTTAAGTGCTTTGCTGGAGTGAGGCCTTCATGCTATTTTAATAGGAGTTGGAAAAGGCCCCAGAATCAAAGGGACTCTATGTCCAAACTGGAAATTGGATTGGGCCCTAAAGCAAAATTAGCTCAGACCCCAAGCCCCACCTGCCCAGCAGAGAGAAGAATTTGTACAGGTGCCTTGCTGGCAGGTGGAAGGATGTACAAAGAGTAACACTGAGGATCCTACCCAAAATGCCATTCTAAGACTGGTGGAAGCTGGTACAGTCCCTTCCTCTTTTGAAGGGAGATTTAGGTTGGACATTAGGAAAAACTTCTTAGGTGTCAGGAATAAGCATTGGAATAAATTGCCTTGGGAGGTTGTGGAATCTCCCTCACTGGAGATATTTAAGAGCAGGCTGGATAGACATCTATCAGGGTGATCTAGATGATGCTTGGTCCTGCCGTGAGGGCAGGGGACTGGACTTGATGACCTCTCAAGGTCCCTTCCAGTTCTAATGTTCTATGGTTCTAAGACCTGCCTCCAAACCCCTCCTCTCAGGGGAATGCCCGAAGGAAACTAGAGGATGAACTTTGCAAACATGCCAGGTGTATAAAAATCTCTGCCAGAGGGTTCTGCTTCCCTTTTACACACAGATTTGCGTAGATATCACCACCATGCACATTCCCTGCTACTAGAGTGGGCTGGAGAAAAGCAATGCTGTTTTGTGGAGGATTTTGATATTTAAAAGATTTCTAAGTCAGAGTGAAGAGGAATGAAGCCCGGGCTCCGGGCCGGTCCACCCAATGGGCTGCCCTGGGACCCTAGAAACTGCTGAGAAGCAACAAGCCTGAAAACCCAGGCTCCTCAGCCGCTCCCCAGATGGGCCAGCAAGGAGCCCTGCGAGCGAGCTGGCAGGAAACCAGAGAGGTTCTGGGTTCCATTGGACCTTTGCCAAAATCAGATCATGGCCGCAAAATGTTTTACTTCGAGCAAATTGGTACATCCCAGTCAACAACTGTTTTGCCAGAATTTGACTGACTAGTTCGACTTCCTACATTAATAGAAGGGAAATTTCAAAACCCGACAGGTCCCACTAATGAAAGTAATGACTCTTGGCCATGTAGCCCTGTGGGCATTAACATGCAGATAACATGGCTTTAACGTCATAAAATTCAGCTCCAGAGTACAAAGTTTCTCAAGTCATGGCACCAACAGTCTTCCCTGGCTCACAGCTAGGGTTACCAGGCAGACCCCCCCCCCAAAAAATACCGGATACACTTGATCGTGGGAGGGGAGGGACAGGCCGGGAGGAAGGGGGCGGGAGGCGGGCTGGCCGGGAGGAAGGGGGCAGGAAGCAGAGCTGGGGGGGTGCAGCCACTGGCCACAGCCAGAGTCCAACAGGCCACACCCCCGGCAGGCACTCCCTCTAGTTGCTAGTAGAAGCCGGGCAGGGGATAGGGGAGGGGCTGAGTGCCACTCCCCCCACCCGGCTTCTGCACTCAACCAGAAGCTCCCAGCTGGGAGGCGGGGCCGCAATTAGCGCTGGGAGCCTCTGGTTGTGTGCAGAAGCCAGGCGGGGGGAGTGGCTGGGAGTCCCGGCCACTGGCCCCGCCCCACCTGGCTTTTGCACACGACCACAGGGCTCCCAGCACCAATCACAGCCCCGCCTCCCAGTCGCTCCCCCGGCCCCGCCAGGCTTCCATCCGGCGCCCAGCCTGGAATTCAGAAAATACCGGACATTGCACTTGTCCGGTATTTTCTGAATTTTTCTACTGGACAGAGGGCGCAAATACCGGACTGTCCGGTAGAAAACTGAACACCTGGCAACCCTACCAGCTGCCATTTTGGAGTCATTCCTGAGGTGTGAGAGTGCTTTGAAAGTTAGGAGGTTGATTCCCCCACCACCTCTTCCCCGATATGCAATGCCCACAGATGTCAATTTATAAAAATATTCACCTGAACAAATGCATATTTGAGCCTTGCCCCAACCCCAGAAAATCCAAAGAGAATAGTTGCTGTGCACCACTTACTTTTACACCTACTTAGCAAAAGAGCTTTTGCATATGTACTTTTAATTATACTAATGAAACTGTAATAATAGAACATAAAATGCCTCTGCCACAATGCCTAACCAGGGCTACAGATTTGGTGGAACAGATAAAAGGGCCAGATCCCCACATGGTGTAAGTCAGCCTTACTCTGTGGAACTCACTGGAGCAGGGATGGTGTGTATCAGCTGAGAATCTGGCCTAGAAGAAAACTGAAATGAAAACTCAGCAAATGTTACCAAGACTGATTTTAATGACATGCAAATTGGGTTTCATTTGTTAAATGAACCAACAGTTCTTATCTCAAGGAGCAGGGCAATGCATGCAAGACAATAAAACTGTGCTTGTTGTGAGGAGCTAAGTGATAAAAAAAGGGGGGGGGGGACTTGCCAAATATGCTCTCTGATCTAACAAACAAAAGGCACCACAAATCATACACAAGTGAATATTTCATCAGAACCCAGGGTCTCCTCCAAAGCTCATTGAAATCAATGGGAAGAATCCCATGGATTCTAGTGGCCTATTGACTACATCCCTTTAAAAAAATAAAATTCTGGGTCAGATGCTTAGCTGCTATAGAAGGAAGGCACTGGATTTGTGCTCTTTACACTGGCTGAGAATCTCTCCCTGTTCAACAAAAACAAAGGTTAATGGAGTATGATTTAAAAAAAGCCCCAAAAATGTTTTCAAAAATTACTTATCAGGCTGTATGGTGTTATAAGTGCCTTATTTAAAAGAGATAACGTAATTAGCATATATAGAGACGAGGTTTGATTTTTTTGTGTGCAATAAAACAAAATGTGATGTGAATTATAGGACCTCTAATTACGGTTTCAAGCCAAACTGCGAGAGAGCAATAGAGTGTCCTTATGCATTTTAATCTATAGTTTAGCCCAATACATTGGAACACATTTTTAATAATTTAACATAAATGTAGAAGGGTTCTCCCTGAGAACTTTTAAAATGTTGGCTTGAACTTAGCTCAATGCACTCCAGTAATTTAATACATCTTCTGTGCACGGATTCAATTTTATGTATGCGAAAGAGAGAGAGAAAGAGAAATATTAACTTGGCAAAAAGCTTTTTGCCATGAAATTATGCAGCCTCAATGGCATACACTCAAAAGTTTTCATTTCTAGGCAATAATTTGTTGATTCATCATTTCAAAGAGAGGTAAATCTGCCAAAGCATTGAATTAAAAAAAATAATGTGCTACATGCACCAATATTCCAAATCCTGACTCATGCCTCCTACGTGGAACAAACCCTTCAGGATCACTATGGTCCAGCTGGGCCTTCAGCTGTAGGGGAAAATTAAGTCTTCTGAGGAAACTTGGAAGCGGCCTTCAAACATCTGCAATGCAGTCACAAAGTCCTACCCAGTTCCAGAGCAGGGAAGGTTCTAGAACAAGGAAAGATCTGAGGAGCATCCCTAGAGGGAGGATTCTTCTCCAATGAGTGACACCCCCAGAACAGAGCTGGCCATCGGTTATCTCAGCTAAAAGAAAAAAATTCCTACCCTAGAGCCATTGTAGATTGCTGGTAGGACAAAGCCCTTTGTACCTGCCCAAAGTCCACACTGGTATTGCTGGGCAGGTCTCTGGGTTAGCCAAAAGTGGTATAAATCACATCTGGGCAGAGAGCTCTCCCTTGTGGAATTTCACATGAATCATTGTTCCAGTAAAATTCTGGAATAAGGACTACAAAAAGTTCTGTCAAATATTATTTTTGTTCCTAGTTATTAAAGAAAGTTTAGAAAAGAGGAGACTAAGGGGGGATATGATAGAGGTATATAAAATCATGAGTGGTGTGGAGAGGGTGAATAAAGAAAAGTTATTTATTAGTTCCCATAATAGAAAAACTAGAGGACACCAAATGAAATTAATGGGTAGCAGGTTTAAAACTAATAAAAGCAAGTTCTTCTTCACACAGCGCATAGTCAACCTGTGGAACTCCTTGCCAGAGGAGGCTGTGAAGGCTAGGACTATAACAGAGTTTAAAGAGAAGCTAGATAATTTCATGGAGGTTAGGTCCATAAAAGGCTATTAAGCCAGAGGATAGAAATGGTGTCCCTGGCCTCTGTTTGTCAGAGGCTAGAGATGGATGGCAGAAGACAAATCACTTGATCATTGTCTTCGGTCCACCCCCTTTGGGGCACCTGGCGCTGGTCACTGTCGGCAGACAGGATACTGGGCCAGATGGACCTTTGGTCTGACCCAGTACAGCCATTCTTATGTTCTTATGTAAAGTAGTAGACAAATAGCCAGTACTAAAGCCTCCCATTTAGGGTCAACCCATTTAACATTTTCTGCAACTTCATGCACAGGCATTTTCAGTTACTAGATCTATCCTAATGTGATTTTTGGCCCTGATTCAGCAAAGCACCTCAGCATTTGCTTTACTTTAAACCTCGGCGTCACTTCCATCAAAGTCAGTGGGATCTAAGCCCATATTAAGGCAGCTAAGCAAGTGCTAAAATCTCTACTGAGTCGGGACCATTAAGAGGATCTGTCAGTGAAACAACTCTTTAGAGTCAAAAGCTCACACGCATGTTCCAGTCCACATTTTGGGCATAGAAATCTAACATAGTATGTGCCTGAAGTCTTTAAGCGAAGAGGAGATAGGAACTTTACACTGAAAATAGGTTGATATCAAGGCCAGGAACTTTGATTTTTCTGTCAAAACGAGACAAGCTGATTTTGTTCCATATCAGAATAGCTTCTGTAATTTCTGATTCTCTCTTGAATATATCTGGTACCAAAAAAACCTCCTGCATTTTTTTAAAACCCCAGATTTGGCAGGGACTCCCTCTCCAACTTGCACCTTTTATAAAACCATTTAATTATGGCAAGAAATTAATGCCTGAAAGTGGCTGCTGTCCATGTGGAGAGGACAACTGCTTTTTTATAATAATGTAATGGACTGATGTTTCAGCACTAAAGTCAGTAGAGAAAACACACCTGACTTTTTAATGTTAAAAAAATGGTTTTCAAATTGAATGTGTCCCCCATTTCAGTGGCAATACTCAGGAAAAACGCAACGGGACCCCAATTAACACACCCTGTTGTCACTGATGTGCATTAGGAGTAGACAGCCTCAGAATGCAGCTATAGGAGACGCTCAGGGACCAGTTGTGGGGTTTAGGGTTCTTCCACTTCCCAAGTAAGTCAGTGGGAGTTGAATGCACTCACTACTGAACAGGAAGTGCTCAGCTCCTTTCACTATTAGGCCCATTAATGCTAATTTTTAACCTTCATCAGTACATTGAATCTCTCTAATCCAGCTACATCCATGATCCAGCATTATTTTAGTTAGCTGGGACCAAGTTTCCCGTGGTCCCATAAAGTTTGTTTACATCCACCAATCCTGGCTGTTGGTGTTCTGTGCTGTTATTTAGCTCTAATTTACCCCAAATATCCTTTAACAGCCCAGTGAGCAGTGGAAGTGCTGGTAATGCTGCTAGATAATATTGAGCTCCCATAGTTCAGCAAATTCTCTGGTTCAGCACTGGACAGGTCCCGAGGGTGCCAGACTAGAGAGTTTCAACCTATCATCTGTCTCATCCTGCTGGCACTACAATCAGTGGTAAATCCCTCATTGGCTTCCACAGGATGAGCATCAGAATCCATGGGACAGCTAAGATTGAGACTACATGTTAGTTTCCTTCATTTTTTATTTGTTGGTTTAATGCTCTTTTACTTTGGGTTGGAGAAAGGGACAGCGCAGTTAAACGGTGCCACTCCTGAAGGCTAAAGTTCCCTGCTGATTTAGAAATCATGGACAACATGGGCAGTGGCAATCAAAGCTCCCTGTCCTGGCTCCACCCTAACCTGGCATGCGCCATCCTTAGGGGTGAAAGGAAAGTTCAGCCTACAGGGCCTTCTAAAACTTTCTGATGAAGCTTCCAACACAGAGGCCAACTGGGGTGGATGTTCCATTTGTATTGCAGTGGCAGCAAGAGATTCACGGTGTAGTCAAGGTGTTGTCATGCAAACAGACTGGGAGACAGCCTCTGCTCCCCAAAGCTTATATTACGGTGTTTTTCCCTGAGGTAGATACTTGTGCACTAAGGATTGGACTGAGCCCCTCAATCTCATTCCCCAGAGGCTACCAAAAAGACAAGAAGTGCTCGTAATAAAACATTTAATCATTTGCCCTCTGGATTGAATGGCCCAACTCCCATTGATTTAGGAATATAGAACTGGAAGGATTCTCCTTCATCGTTGAATTTAGTCCCTACGCCCCGCCGGTAATCCCATCATTTAAATCCTCCAATGGGAGCAGGATCAAACTCCAAGTCTGGTGGGTTTATATGTATATATTTAGCATTTCATTTACTGATAACTTCATTTTATATAAACACCATGTTTCAGTCTGTTTAATATACCCTAACTAGAAGATTTACCTGGCGTTGCTCAGGTCCTTAACTCAAATAAGTTTTGTTTTTCTTCATTTCAATCATTGTTCAGGGGTGGGCCTAGGGATGAGGGGTTGAGTATGCAGACTGCCCCAAGGAGAGAGGGCAACTTCTCTTTCTCTGACCACAGAAGCTTGAGGCAAGGTAAGAAGCACCTGTCCATGGCTGCTGCAGTGAGCATAGCTGGGGAGAAGGGATGCATATCCTCTGGCTGGGGGATACAGACACACAGACAAACTCTCTGAGATATATAGTAGATAGCTGTCCCTCTCTCCAACCCCTGCCGGCCAAATGGAATTATAGTTGTCCCAGTCCACATTTCTAGACCCTTTCTGCCCCTTGTGGTCATTCTGCAGTATAACAGTCCCTCCTGCCAGACCCCTCCCTTTCCTTGTTATGAGAAACAATTGAATTCCGGGCACATCCCATTGTCCCGGCACAGCCAAAGCCTGACCTTGCTTTAAGTTATGAGAAGAGGAAGCTCCATAGCAAATTTGGTGGTTCTAGCTCTTACCATTAGGAGGAACTCTTGAACAAACAAGCTCACAGACAGACAGATGCACATTTCTAAAATACATAGTAAGATAATTACAGTGCTTGGGTTTCAGCTTTATGCAACCAACTTCTACATTTTCAGTACAATGTGTGCACTGTTGTGTTATTTATAAATGTAGAGTTTTCATTCATTATTAATTTAAATTTGTGAATTTCTTGAAAAAGTTACAATATACATATGGCTCAGATCACTGTCCGTGCTGCTCTAAAGCTTCCAGTCTGCAAAAATCTAGCTGAAAAGCTCAGGAGAACAGACTGTCTTGTGAAATTTCTAACACCTCCACTTCTGATCCTGGATGGGAAAAAAAAATCCAAGAACAGTTGTTCTCATGGGATGCTGGCCCTTCCATTTGCCAAGGCAGGCAGAAACTGAAGATGAAAAAAACCCCACTTATCCAGTCATTTCAGAGTCTCAGAAAAGATTTCGCTAGTATTCAGTCTGAGCTTAAGTTTGAAGAAAGTACTTTATCAGAACCAGTTCACCTGTCCCAGATTATTACACAAGCGTTTTGTTTTGTAGGTTACTCAAAAGCCTTATGATCAATAGAGAGTATCTCTGCGCTGTGAGATTCATTTTCAGATTCCTGTTAATTTGGTAATTTGTCCTTTACCATAGAGTCAGTCATATAATGTCTTATTCCTAGAACAAAATGAGTATTGATTGTGTCATATGATATCGTTAATTAGTTTATTCAAATGTCTGTGTAAAAGAAGCCATCAATACCAAAACCAAGAGATAACAAAAAGACAAGCTGAAAACATTTTTAATTGTGATATTCTTCTAACCTAACACATGAGTTTGCATTAACTTCAGGGTATCTTAACTGAGTTACACCAGATCCTCCGCTGGGGCTAGCAGAGCTATGCCATCTTATAGAAGCCGGAGATCTGGCCAGCATCATGGGATGGAAATGGGAAGTAGTAACTTGTATATTGAAGAATAAGTGAAAGATCCCAACATTTGGGTCAAATTAGATAATGTGACCATGTTCCATAAACTCACTAGTTTATTTTTTAATTGTGTGTATTTTTGAATAAAAAAGATATACTCCATATTCTACATAGATTTAGAATCCCCATATATTTAATAGAGGAAGAAATAAAATAAGTCTCTGGTCCACCTTTCTAACTGATATATTTTGTATCTTTCAATACAGAATCCTCTGCACCTACAACTGAGTTTAGAAAATTCATTAAGCTCTGATGCAGATGTCACTTTCTCGATCCTGATGATGAACAACTGGTACAATTTCAGCTTGATGCTATGCCAAGAGTGGAACGTCACAGATTTTCTCTTGCTCACCCAAAAGAGTTCCAAGTTCCACCTTGGTTCCATTATAAATATCACCACAAACCTCACTTCAACTAGTGACCTTCTGAACTACTTACAAGCTCACCTGGAGAGCATTAAAGACACAGTCTCAACCATAGTTATGTTTGGCTGTGACATGGAAAAGGCGATGAGGGTTTTTGAAATAACCACTCAGTTTGGCGTGATGCCTCCTGAACTTCACTGGATTCTTGGGGATTCGCAAAACGTGGAAGAATTGAGGACAGAGGGCTTACCATTGGGGCTCATAGCTCACGGCAAAACCACACAGTCCGTTTTTGAGCATTATGTGCAGGACGCGATGGAGCTAGTGGCAAGAGCTGTGGCAACAGCTACCCTGATCCAACCGGAGTTGGCGCTTATTCCAAGTACGACAAATTGCATGGACACAGAGGAAGCAAATATCACTTCAGGGCAATATTTATCAAAGTAAGTTTTTCCTTTTTATATTATCTCCTAAAGACAGTTTGGGGAGTAGGGAGTGAAACCTCCATTTTTTTCCCATCTTGAACCATTTAGTTAACCCAACATTATTCATGGCTTTGTCCTACTTTTATATTCAGCAGCTGATATTTCATTGTGCTTAATCACTTGCTAGATGATGATACTGTTACTTAGGATGAGTAGAAGTTTACCTCATGTGCTGATCCCAACTGTAGTACTGTGTCCCATTCTGGGTACCACATTTCAGGAAAGATGTGGAGGAATTGGAGAAAGTCCTGAGAAGAGCAACAGACATGATTAAAGGTCTACAAAACACGACCTAGGAGGGAAGACTGAAGCAACTGGGTTTGTTTCGTTTGGAAAAGAGAAGACAGAGGGTAAATGATAATAGTTTCAAGTATATACAAGGATGCTACAAGGAGGAGAGAAAATTTATTCTCTTTAACTTCTGATAAGACAGGAAGCAATGGGCTCAAATTGCAGCAAGGGAGGTTTAGGTTGGACATTAGAAAAAAAACTTTCTAACTGTCAGGGCAGTTAAACACTGGAATAAATTGCCTAGGCAGGTTGTGGAATCTCCATCATTGGAGATATTTAAGAGCAGGTTAGACAGACATCTGTCAGGGATGATTGAGATAGTGCTTGGTCCTGCCATGAGGGCAGGGGACTGGACTTCATGACCTCTCGAGGTCCCTTCCAGTTCTAGTAGTCTATGATTTTATGATTCTATGAATAGTCCCATTGAAGTGATAGGGACAACTTGTAGAGTAAGGCACCATTCAATGTGGATAAATGTTTTACACTCAAGCCAGTTTACAGGCCAAGTTGTAACAGGACTGCAAATTCACAATCAAGTGTGATGGATAAAAGTCTGGGCCAACTTTATATGTTGAGGGGAATCAGGATGCTAGACCAGGCAAAACATATTAGGTCCAAGAAAATTCCCAGAGCCAGAATGGGTCTAAGACTGGAAAACATGTTTTTGCTTTCAGTCCCATGGCTGAGTGCGTTGGACAGCGAGACACATCAAAATGCGTCTTGCGTGCCACCCTCCTTCTGGTGCAGGTTAGAGAGGGATTTGGCGGAGTTGATGAATCTGTGCACAATTTCCAAAAATAGAGTCCCCACCCCTCGTGTGCGCAAGGCCAGTTTTGTATAAGGCTGCACAACTGCACAACCATTGTGCCAAAATTCTACCCTAGAGACTTTATTTGGCAAGTGAGCGGACAGTGGAAGGAAAAGAGGGGTCACCAAAAGATATGGTCTGTCCACCTGGTAATATTTGCTCTAGTTTTCTCTGGCCATAGCATTCGTTATTGTATGACTCCCTGAGATAGAATCATATACAGACATGGATAGGCTTCTTTCCCTCCCTTAAGTTTTTTGAACCACACTTTACTTTCCTTCCTCACAGCAGATTTATTTCCAGATTCGGGTGCATTTGAGTTTTTTCATGTGCATGTGCACTGATCTCTATGCTTTCTCTTCACAATAGCCGTGTGAGGAGTCTCTCACCCAGTTAGGACAAAAGTGTTTCCTTCGTCAGCCCCCCATCATGAATCTAAGGCTCTCAAGAAGGTTGTTTCAGCTAAGTTAAAGTAAGGGTATGTCTACACAGCAATAACCAAGCATTGACCAACTACCCCAGCTAGCTAGAATCCAGCTAACATGGGTAATGATAGCAGTGAAAACAACATAGTGCTGGATTCAGAACAAGTCCAATATTTACCCAAGGTCTGTGCAGGACTTGTATTATATGTGTTGTAAACCATAGTGGCCTGTCTTCACTGCTATGATTTCCTACACTAGCTGGACTCAAGCTAGTCTGAGCATGTGGCTCATGCACAAATGTTGCTGTGTAGACATGAAAATGGACATTAATTTAGGCTCTAGAAAAGCACTGTTGCAATCCATTGGGTTGTGAGGTTAATTACACTCAATTCAAAAAGCACCCATGGAAACTGTATGAAAATAATTCACTAAATCTATGTCTTTGAGAAATAATACTGCAACAGGAGGACAATGACAGACTAAGTGTTGATGGAGAAAGCAAGTGCTGTAGCAAACACACAAGATTTATGCTACAATGATGCACATTTATTCATTTTCTTTCTTTTTACTCTGTAGCAATTTAGATATCTTCATGACAAAAAGTTGCGGCCAGTTAACTGTGCATCTTAGGAGAGCTAACCTAATTTCACAACACACGAAAGGGAGAGTAGATGCACTCCAAACAGATATTTGATGGCAGACATCACAGGCATGTTTTGATCAATGGGACAAGATATCCGCATGTCCTGATCCTGCATTGTGATCTGCATTGACAATCTGCGGTGTCTACAGGAAACCCCCAGTAAAGTCAAATAGGCTTCCTTATGGATGCAATAGTCTGACCGTGTGAATGCTATTACAGGACCAGAGAGACTTAATCAGAATCTGCTTTGGTACTTCAATATAGAGCAACTGCTGGCAACTTTCTACTTGTCCTTGTCTGTCTCCTGCATGGTCCCAAACCTGTAAGGAGCTCTGTAAGAGATAGAACCCTGCTCCCATATAGATGCTCACTGAAGCAGGTGGGTCTCTCTAACCAGTATTGCTGTTTGGCACAGTCACGGCATGGTTGGACATTTAAATGCCCATTGTAGCACCCGAATGCAGAATTATACTTTCAGTCTCAGCATCCACATTTTAAAATGTAGCCTACAATGTTTTCAGTGTAAATGAAATCACGATCTGGCCCTCAATTAACAGCAAAAGGTGCAGAATTTCCCCCTACACTAGTGCTACGTCTACATTGGCAAGATTTAGCGCAAAAGCGGCCACTTTTGGGCAAAATCTTGCCGCCTGTCTACACTGGCCGCTAGTACTTGCGCAAGAACACCGACGTTCTAATGTATGAAATCAGTGCTTCTTGCGCAAATACTCTGATGCTCCCGCTCAGGGATAAGTCCTCTTGCGCAAATGTTCCTGCGCAAGAGGCCAGCGTAGACAGGTAACATCAATTTCTTGCGCAAGAAAGCCCGATGGCTAAAATGGCCATCGGAGCTTTCTTGCACAAGAGAGCGTCTACACTGGCACGGATGCTTTTGCGCAAAAAAATCTTTTGCACAAAGGCACATGCCAGTATATAGATGCTCTCTTACTCAAATACTCTAACGCAAAAACTCTTGCGTTTAGAGTATTTGCGCTAAATCTTGCCAGTCTAGACGTAGCCTAGGGCTTTGCAATTTCCTGTTCTCATTAAAAACCCCTTACGATGAGAGTGAATTCCTGCTGAGTTCATTTTTCCTCTTGTGAATACCCTTGTTACAGGAAGAAGGCATTAGGATTTTAAAGCCTCATCTAGTCTGTGAATTAAAGCTTTAACTGTGCTTCTTGGGCAATTTCCTCAGTCTGTGTTTTTACTCCTCACTCTGGTTCTTGACCCTTACTGAACTTTGCAAGGATGTAATGAAGGTAAAGAAAATAGACTATTCTCATTAAATCATTATCAAAATACTGTAAATATAGTTCTGTGCATATTATGAGAGCTTTCGTGCCTCTGCCCAAGAAAGAACATTAAAAATGAAACACAACAGGAAAGAGCAAACATCACCGTCTGACCAAAGCAAGTGTCATAGAATGACAATAGAATGACAGTGTCTAGCTGCTCTGCAGGAGCTCAAGAACACAAGTTCCAGTTGCAGGGCAGACTGCTAAACGCAGAACACAAACTCCAAACTAGCTGCGAATTCTACACTTGGATTTCACCAACCTAATAACTTCCTCAGGCACTATAACAGCCTTAATAAAGAGCCACAAAAATGACAAGGAGTCTTGTGGCACCTTAAAGACTAACAGATTTACTTGGGCATAAGCTTTTGTGGGTAAAAAAGAGTTTGGCAGATGCATGGAGAGGAAATCACAGAGGTAGGAATATATATGTACTAGCATATTAAAAGAAGGGAGTTACTTATCAAGTGTAGGACCAGTGTTAATGAGGCCAATTCAATCAGGGTGGATGTGGCTCACTCCCAGAAGTTGATGGAGAGGTGCATCTACAGAGCAGAGCTAAAGTCAAATTAAGCTATGCAACTTCAGCCACGTCAATTTCATAGCTTAAGTCAAAACAGCTTAATTCAGCTTTTGGCACGGTCCATGCAGCAGGAAGTCGAAGGAAGAACACTACCTTCAACTTCCTTTACTCATGAAATGAAGGTTACCATGGAGTTGGAGTAAGAAGTCCTCCAGCTTGATGTTATTTTGAAATAAAGGCTTGTAGACATGTACTATGTTATTTCGGAATAACATCAGTTATTCCGAAATAACGCTGCTGTGTAGACATAGCCTTGATGGGGAGCTGTGAATACCAAGAGAATAAATTCACAGGCAGCCCCTTGGGTACTCTGATCTATCTTGAGAGCCAGGTAACCCTGCTTGGAGATAGATGGTCCCTTACACCAAAACTCACAACATACAGGTTACATTCCTACCAAGAACAAGCCACTTAGCCCTGCTCGATTGCACTTTAGACCTGACCTTCATTTATCTTGCATACAGCATCTGCAATATTTAATGGCCATCGAAGCCACCATATAAAACCATATGTTATTAAAAAGTGATTTCCCTACGGCTCCCACCACCATAGACAAACAATATCTAACATAGAAATCAGTGGCAGAAAAACACATGAACTTGACAAGGTTGTGAAATCAAACATTTAAACGTCACAAAGTCTCTCAAATCATGGCGTTTAAGGCCAGAAGGGGCCACCAGACCATTTTGACTGACTTTCTGAATATCACAGGCCTCCTCCTAACACGAAACCCAGCAATCAGAATTAGACCAAAGTATTACAGCCCTTAGGGGGAGCCTATGCTACTGTTCCACAGAACAGGAGGATCTAAGACATACCAATCCCCAAGGCCCCTGCAATAGCAGGGAACTGAAAGTTTGTCAAACAATGTATCCACATCAGAGATGTTGGACTGATTCACTCCTGTTTATACCATCAATGGCTCTCAGTCAAATTCTGCCAGTGTAGACCAGAAAACCCAATGAGTGCAGTTGGCCTGGATAATTTTTTATTCTTGTGTTGATCAAAAAGCTTGATGCACTATTGTTCGGTATCAAGTTTCAGAGAGGTAGCCGTGTTAGTCTGAATCTGCAAAAGCGGCGAGGAGTCCTGTGGCACCTTATAGACTAACCAAAGTGTTGGAGCATAAGCTTTCGTGGGCAAAGACCCACTTCATCAGATGCATATTGTTCGGTAGTTAAGCTATACCCTAAAATAAGATGGGTGTACACAATGCCCCAACTACATTGCAGTAGAAATCTTGAGCTACATTGATTTTCACAAGCTGAGGATTTGGCCCTGTAACTTTTGATGCATTTGAGAAATCAAATACTCAAAACGTAATATGGCTCTGGCATACGTATGCTTTTGCATTATATGAATATTAACTTTCCTATTAGGCTGAATAGAGCAGATGGTGAAGTACAGAGCTTGCAATCACTCAACCAGAACAGCTAGTAAGAGACATTCCTGAAGAATTTACCGTCTAAATAGACAAAGCATGGGAGAAAAGAAGTGAGGCACTAGGGAATTACATGATATGGTCATACAAGAAGTCTATGGAAACAGGAAACAGCCAGATCTCCCGAGACTCGGGACAATGCTTTCAATAAAAGCCCATTGTTCTTCTAAAGTAGTGTTAGACTTCAGCCATCTGGACGTCTGGCTCTGTTGTCTCACATTTCTTCTTCCAACAGGTTTTTAGCCAACACGACCTTTAATGGTCTCAGTGGCCACATTAAAGTGAAAGGCTCTTCCATCATCAGCTCCGAAAACAACTTCTTCATTTGGAATCTGCAGCACGACCCTGTTGGAAATCCCATGTGGACCCGACTGGGGAGCTGGAAAGAAGGCAAGATCACCATGGATCGGGGGATTTGGCCAGAGCAGGCCCAGAGGCACAAAAACCACATCCTGCACCCTCCCCGGCTGCACCTGAGAGTAGTAACACTCATAGAACACCCTTTTGTCTTCACGAGAAACGTGGACGATGAAGGGCTGTGCCCAGCAGGACAATTGTGCTTGGATCCTCTGACCAACGATTCGGGTATATTGGATAGCCTCTTTGAAACCCTTCAAGGAGGGAATGACACCGTGCCCATTGAGTACAAAAAGTGCTGTTACGGCTACTGCATCGACCTCCTGGAAAAGCTGGCCGAGGATATGAACTTTGATTTCGACTTGTACATTGTTGGGGATGGGAAATACGGAGCTTGGAAAAATGGCCACTGGACAGGCCTGGTGGGGGACCTCCTGGCTGGGACAGCCCACATGGCCGTGACCTCATTCAGCATCAATACAGCCCGCAGCCAAGTGATTGATTTCACCAGCCCTTTCTTTTCAACCAGCTTGGGCATCTTAGTGAGGACCAGAGATACAGCCGCTCCTATTGGGGCCTTTATGTGGCCACTCCACTGGACCATGTGGCTGGGAATATTTGTTGCCCTCCATATCACGGCAATATTTCTCACACTGTATGAGTGGAAGAGCCCCTTTGGGATGACCCCCAAAGGAAGAAACAGGAATAAAGTTTTCTCTTTCTCCTCCGCCCTGAACGTCTGTTACGCGATCTTGTTTGGCAGAACAGCTGCTATCAAACCCCCCAAATGCTGGACTGGAAGGTTTCTAATGAATCTCTGGGCCATTTTTTGTTTGTTTTGCCTGTCGACATACACAGCAAACCTGGCTGCTGTCATGGTAGGCGAGAAAATCTATGAGGAGCTTTCTGGAATACATGACCCCAAGGTAAAGAATGGAGCTTTTGTTAACTCGTTCTTTGTTTCTTCCCGGTTTACATTAAGTTTTTCCTAACTGATGGGTTCTAAATAGTCATATTCGTTAATTATCTCCTGACTCAGATCCAGGAGAAAAGCTGAACGGGGAGATGTTTAAACTGCTAGATTTGGATCCAGATGGCAAACTGGTTGCGGTTCTATGGACCAGAGTTCGGAGTTAGGCTTTATAAAGATAAAAGCAATTTGCAATCTTCAGATGTGAATTTCTAACAGGCTTAAGTTGGGGGTGTTTGGATTCATCTGAGGTTTTTGGTTTGTGTCCAGTGTTCCCTGTAAGCTGAGTGGTTGGGCAGCCACCCAGGAGAGTTTCAAATGTTACACACCTGATTAGCAGAGTGCCCACAGCTGGCAGCGTGTGTTTCTATTGGTGGTGCACATCTGAATATAACAAAATATATTCTGCACATGGGTGGAAAAAGTAGAGGGAACATTGTTGTGTCCATCTCCACTAAGCAAGCCATAAACAGAGCCCCTCTGAACAGGGTCACAACACCACAGACTCATTGCTCCGTTCAATATGTTCTGGGTGGTATTTTCAAAAGCACACACCCTACTTTGGCCCGACTCTATTCTCATGGAAGCCAAAGGTAGAACTCCCAGTGACTTCCATGGAAGCAGAGTGGGGCTAAGGTGGGAAATTCCGCCTTCTAGGGACACTCACTCTTCATCCCACTGGCTTTGTGTGTTCACGCCTTGCGAGTATCCCGACAGCAGAAAGAGCAAACCTTATACAGCACAGTGAATTTCAGATTCATAACTGTGAGCATTTACACTAGGAATCTGAGAGAAAGGAACATGTGACCTGTGCCCTACCCCAACCATCCATCATAACTCATTCCATCATAACTCATTCAATTCTTCAGATATTGAGCAGAAGAACGTCCATACTGGGTCAGATCAAAGGTCCATTTAGCCCATATTCTGTCTTACAACAGCCAATGCCAGACACATCAGAGGGAACAAAATAATAAGGCAATTATCAAGCAAGCTATCCCGTCATACAGTCCTATCTTCTGGCAAACTGAGGCTGAGAGATACTAAGAGCATGGGGTTCCCTTCCAGGACATCTTGGCTAATCACCATTAATGAACCAAACATCCACAAAACGTCTCAGTCTTGTTTGTACCCAGTGATATTTTTGGCTTTTATAATATCTCCTGACAATGAGTTCCACAGGTTGATCATGCACTGTGTGGAGCTGTACTTTTGGAGGGCGGGTTAAACCTGTTGAATACTCACAATAAAGTCCTTGTCAATAGAACACCCCCCACCACCACCACCACCACCACGACACTGAAAAGTTTTCCCATCCTGAATTGGGATGAAAAGTCAAAAATCTCAAAAATGCGTGTGCACCAGAAGTCTGAAAACTTTTGGTTTGACGCCATCAAAAATTGTATCTTGACCATTTTGAAACATGTTTTGTTTTCAACATCTTATTGTGTTTGTTATAATTGGCTTAAATTTCAAAATGTAAACTCATTTTTAACTAGAATTTTCTTCATTTTGAAAGTGTCCAAATAGAACATGTCTAAATTTCTCAACATTTTTCAGTTGAGAAATTGATTAAAATTGATCCTTTTCCAGATGAAAAACTGTTAATTGAAAAATTCCTGACCAGCTATACTTGTTAGTAATCTGCAGACCAAGAAATATTCATGGAAATTACAAGGTGGATGGTTTAAAATAATAAATACATTTATGGAAATATGGAAGTATTCACCGGGAATTTCACACAGAAAAAGAAGTGAATTTCATTCAATGAATTATATGCACAGCTCTAGGGATCATGTTGTTCCCTCGCATAGCCAAGCTATATTAGCAGCACGCTAAAAAGATCTATGCCAGAGTAGGCTGACAGTTCCCTACATTCACATCTGCTGGCTTACGTATGTTGGAAGCCAAATTAAGTGAGATTGTGTTTAAACTACAGCTTGGATAAAAACCACAGAATTCAGACCCAAATACTGAACACAGTCTTCCACCCACACTTTGGATTTGGTGCTTTAATATGGGGCTGGACGAGGAATTCTGATCTGGATCATGGTTTGGATTTCGAATCCCTGCTCAAGTTTGGGAACTTCAGATCTGTGGGTTTTGTCTGGACACATGTATGGTGAATTTGCATATTGTTCCTTTACTCTGTTTCTAGCTCAACAGGACTGCCAAGAAAACTAGAACACTGCTTAACTTGGAAGGACTTTATTTTGTATTCCTGATATTTTTGAAAGAAGCTAGCAGGGGCTAGATAATTACCTAAATTAATAGCTTTTCTTAGGCTTGTGTCTAACTGGAAAGTCTTTGTTTTACCCTCATCCTCTGCATTAATTGGTTATGGCAAATCCATTCCACCGTCTCTTTGAAGCATGATAGGAACTGCTTATGGCAAAGCATGGAAAGGTATGAACCAAAACCATGGCTATCCCAAATTTCCAAATCCTTTTTAGAAGGGTGAGGAAAAGTTTAAAAAAGCAGAAGCTTCCAAATTATTTTCTAAAAGTGTATGTGATGAGGGGAGTGCAGTATCTACACAATTCAATGCAACAACAACTAATTACCCAGAGAATCAGGACCAGTACATCATACATGGGTTCTTGTCTCACTACGGAGATGACAGTAACTAGACCATCAGGCTAGCCCATCATTTTCGTTCCTTGTACTGTATATATTTTGTTTATGAATTTCCAAAGCAGTAGGCATTAAATTCTTGCCCCTTGGTACCAACTCCAAATGGGTGTCTTTGCTTTTCAAGGGAGAAAAGCTAAGATGAGGTTTGGCTGCTTTGATCTACTTATGTTCCTGCTTACGTTTGGGGGTTACCATATGCTGTTCACTCGGTTGGGCTACATCTACACTGCAAGGTTTTTGTGCAAGAAGTCTTTTGCAGAAGAGTTCTTGTGCAAAAACACGTCCCACGCCTCAGACCACATCACAAAAGCGATGTGCTTTTCCACAAGAGAGCATCCACACTGCATGGATGCTCTTGCGCAAGAAAGCTCTGATGGCCATTCGCAGAACGGCCATCAGAACACCTGTGCTTTTTCCCCATAGAGGTTTCTTGTGCAAGAAACCCCTCTGGAGCGTCCATACTTGCCTTTTTGCACAATAGCTATAGTACAAAAGAGAGTTATGCCTTGCAGAAGGAGTTTTACCTACACCAGAAAAAGCCCTCTCTTCTGCCATTTTACTGCTGATTTACTTGTGCAAAAGCACATTTGAGGTGTGGACGCTCCACAGGTTTTTGCACAAAGATGGACATTTTTGTGCAAAAACCTTGAGCGTAGCCTATATGTATCTGAATACTTCTGAAATCTCTGTAGTAAACCCAAGCATTATAGGCCTTTAAGGAAGTATATTCAAGAATGGCCCAGCCATTAAAATTCTGATCTAGGTTTCAAACACCACAACGTTCAAGAATGTCTGAATCCTGGGTTTTTTGCTTCTCTCATAGGAAAAAAAAGCACATTTGGATCTAAGGGTCTATCTTTAGCTCAGATCTAAATCATCAAGACCCTGATCTTGCAAAAACAGAAGGGCTTAACTTTACTCTGAAGTCACAGGTGACTCGTGGTAGCACTCGGGAGGTGCACCACCTCCCATGCCCCACCAAAATTTTAAGTGCTAAATGGGGTGCCCCCACCTATCCCCTCCCTGTCCCTCTTGGTGGCTCTCCCTGCACCCCCTCCCTACACAGGCACTAGGCACTTTTGCTATGAGTAGTCACAATAGAAGATACTCATGGCAGTAAAGTTAAAGGTGTGTAAGTGTTTACAAAAATGAAGTCTAGTCCTCATTTTTAATAGAGTGGGGCTTCCTCCCAATACTGGCCTTTTTCTGACATCTGCAGTGGACTTCTCCTGTGTTCCCTGCCCACTCACCTGCTTAGCTCATTCCACATTATTTTCATCATCTTCCCATATCCACATATTCAGCTGCTGTTGCACCATAGGCCACCATCTATAAAGGTCCTAGATTTTAATTTAAGCTTCCCCTGAAGTTCAGACATGTTTTATGCTTGAGTTTTAGTTCAGACCTATTTCTATATGAAGACCAATTTGTCTTAATTAACATGAAAAAAATATAATAGGGACTGAAACATATCTGATGGTTATTGAAGAATAGCTATCAAGGACCACTGTGTGCAAATAATCTCTGGCTAACCATCTAAATGACTTAGGTTTTTTATCATTAGAAACCTTTTTAGAAAAGAGAATGATAAATTCTGCTCTGGGTCTTGGAGTATCATTGTAATAAACCCCATTAATCTTGGTATGTACCTTAGACAAGAGGTAAGTCATTAGCAGCATGTTGATATATGCTGCTTTACTAATGAGACCCCTTCCGCTAATGGAAGTTCTGCAGTTTACTATTCACTGGGAAGTCAATGGGCAATATAAGTTCCCAAACAGTCTGAAACAAAGTATAGTGTAACATTTTTTTAGAAACTATAAATTGGTCAAAATCTATTGTGAAGCTGTAAAATGAGCATTTTATTAAGTCCACATCAGCTTCAGCCTAACCTTCCCCAGGTCAAGATTAGGGCTGTCGGTTAATTGCAGTTAACTCACACAATTAATTTTAAAATATCACAATTAACTGAAGTTTTAATCTCACTGTTTAAAAAAATAGAATACCCATCGAAATTTACTAACTATTATGGGTGTTTTTCTACATTTTCTCATATATTGATTTTTATGACAATGCAGAAAAACAAAGGTGTATGTTTATGTTGTTATTTATTTATATAAAGTATAAATTTATATTACTTTTAACAAATATTTGACCTGTAAAAATGATAAACAAAAGAATTATTCAATTCACCTTAGAGAAGTACAATAACTTTATTATGAAAGTGCAACTTATAAATGTAGATTTTTTTGTTCTATAACTATTAAACAAAACAATGTAAAACTTTATAGCCTAAAGTCCACCTAGTCCTACTTCTCATTCAGCCAATCACTCAGACACATAAGCTTGTTTATATTTGCAGGAAATAATGCTGCCTGCTTATTACTGACAATATCACCAGTAAGTGAGAACAGGTGTTTGCATTTCATTTTTGTAGCCAGCATAGCGAAGTATTTACATTCCAGATACAGTAAACATCTGTACATCCCATCAGGCTTCAGCTACCATTCCAGGGGACATGCTTCCATGCTGGTGATGCTCATTAAAAAAATGTGTTAATTAAATTTGTACTGAATGCTATGTCTCCTGCTCTGTCTTACCCACATTCTGCCATATATTTCATGTTATAGCAGTCTCAGATGATGACCTAGCACATGCTGTTCATTTTAAGAACACTTTCACTGCAGATCTGAGAAAATACAAAGAAGGTACCAATGTGAGATGTCTAAAGATAGCTACAGCACTTGACCCAAGGTTTAAGAATCTGAAGTATTTTCCAAAATCTGAGAGGGAAGGCAGAAGACAAACAAAACAAAACAAAAAAAGAGTAAAGCTCTGATGCAGAAACAGACCCCAAACCACCAAAAATCAATCAATCAATCAATCAATCAACTTTCTGCTGGTGGGATCTGAGTCAGATGATGAACATGTGTTGCTCTGCATTCTTAGGATCATTATTGAGCAGAACTAGTCATCAGAATTGAAGCATAGCCTCTGAAACGGTGGTTGAAAGGGACACATGGCTCTTTCAGGCATCAGGCATGTAAATGTCTTACCAAGTCAACTACAACCGTGCCATGGAAAATCCTGTTCTCACTTTCTGTTGACATTGTAAACAATAAGAGAGAAACATTATCTCTTGAAAATATAAACAAGCTTGTTTGTCTTATCAATTGGCTGGACAAGAAGTAGGACTGAATGGACTTATAGGTGCAAAAGTTTTGCATTGTTTTATTTTTGAATGCAGCTATTTTCTTGTTCATAATTCTACATTTGTAAGTTCAATTTTCATGCTGACAAACTTGCACTATAGTACCTACATGAAATGAACTGAAATACTATTTTGTCTTTTACAGAGCAAATATTTGTAACCAAAAATATAAAGTGAGCCCTTTACACTTTGTATTCTGCGTTGTAGTTTCAATCAATATGTTTTAAAATGTAGACAATATCAAGACATTTAAACAATGGTATTTTATTATTATTTAGCCGCACACTTAATCATGATTGATTTTTAATCACTTGAAAGTCCACATATATCTCCAGTGCAAACTAGCAGTCTGCAACCTTCCCAGTTCAGCTCCACCAACGCACCTTCAACCTGGCTATTCCAGCTCCAGGCATCTTCTGCTATACTAAAGCTACTCCCCTTGTTAGCAGTGTACTTAGAGCAGAATCAATTTCCTTAATGTGGAGAGTGGCTTAGAATTTTCTATAGCACCAGGTAAATTACAGATTCTTGGTTGTGTCTCTACCAAGATGCAGAATTTGGCATTGAATGCTGAAGGAAGGAAGAAAACAGTGAAGTATTGCACACAGAAGGTCCTGTTCTGCACAGGCTGCCTGCTGACATGAGTTTAGGGCTTACTACCCTGAATGGTCCCATTGAAATCAACAGGGTTCCTCAAGGGAATGAGCCGTAATCTTGGTAGCATTTGCAGGACAGAGCCTATGGGCATTGCCACTTGATACTCATTACAAGAATGTCCTTATGGAAGCAGGGGGCCTGACAGGATTGCTGGGCCCCTTGGCAATGTGCGGGGAGCCCGGCGCCACGCACCCGAAGGGGGCATGGCCTCACGCAGAAAGGGCAGGGCGGAGGCAGCCAGCCCTCAGTGTAGCCCACATTGTGCAGTGCCCCACCAGACCCTCAGAGCTGGCTGCAGCGCACGACATGGGGCTGTGCAGCATACCAGGCTCCGCTCTGGTGGGGATTTGAAGGGTCCAGGGCTCTGACTGCTTCCACCACCAAAATAACGGTGGGGGTGGCAGCCGGAAGCCCTTTAGAAGCAATGGGTCCCGGGCCAGCTATCTTCTTTGTCCCTCCCCCCCCGTTGTGGGCAGGCCTGCATGGAAGTAAACTCCCAACTGTTATGTGAAAGCCAACAGGACAGTATCTTGGGTGCCATTCTCTGCGTTTACCTCAGAGTCACCTTGTTAATCCAAGGTTTGCTCGGAGTTCTGTCCCTCCAGTGTGTGCTCTAGTACTCAGTGCCATTTCCTCCATCATACCACACGCTAACCTGACTTCCATTAGGGCATCCCGCCACTCTTTCTTGGCCTGGCCTCTCTGTCTTTTTCCTTCCATCTCCATCTCTGAGGCCCTCTTGCCCACGATGCGGTCAGGTCTGTGCCTTACACGACCATAACTGTCTAAGCCTGCACACCCTCATTTTTTCCTGTGGGGGTGTTAGTCCCAGGGTGCCCTGCTCACTGCTGGCCTGGCACCTCCTCCCTGCTCACTCAGAGGGTTCATTCTTGAGGCTGATGCCTGCAGCCACAGTTTTGCAGACTCTCTCTCTCTCTCTCTCTGCATCTGACGAAGTGGGTCTTTGCCCATGAAAGCTTATGCTCCAATAAATCTGTTAGTCTATAAGGTGTCACAGGACTTCTCGCTGTTTAGGTTTCTCCCTCTGGTCCTTAGCACCTCTCAGCCCCAGCCACCACAGCATCCTCTTCAGGGCTCAGCCCTCCAGCTAGGTCACTCAGCATTCCTCTTTCCAGCATAGCAAAGTCCCTTCTCCCTAGCAGCCATAGTCACTGCCCCGGTGCTACTCCCCAGCAGCTGGCAAGGGAATCTGGGCCCAGCTTCTCCTCCAGGTTCCAGTCCAGAGACCCTCACTCAGGAGTCCCGTGCTCTTCTCTCTGCCCTTGCTGCTCCTTCCCTGGACTGCTGCCTACTCCATGGGGCCCCTTCTCCCTCTGGGTGTAGCAGCTCCTGGAACCCTCCTTCCAGGGAGCACCCATGCCTGTCCCCACAGCCCCGTTGGTAGCCTACCACCTGACTTCATAGGCCCTGCCCAGCTGAGCCTCTCCCTGGTTCGCTGCCTCCCCCCTAAAGTTCCTGTTTCCAGCCTAATTCGAGCAGGCCCACCTGGCCCCATTCCACTAGGAGCTTGTCTAACATACGCATTACCAGGGTCATCGACGGACTTGCCAGTTCCCTGGGCAAGGTGGGGGGGGCAGTTGGCGCCATGCTCCTGGAAGGGGCAGGACCTTGGGCAGGACGGGTGGGGCTGTACCTCCTGGAGCATCACACACACACACACACACACACACCCCAAAGCAGCCCTCAGAGCCACCCAGAGTGCACGGCCCGCCACTCCACTGGTGATTTAAAGGATCCAGAGCTCTGACCTGAGGTAGCAGAGGCAGCCAGGAGCCCCAGACCCCTTGACATCACCCAGCCCTGGGGCAACTGCCCCTTTGCGCCCCCCGTTCCCCCACATCAGCAGGCCCGCACATTCCTCATGCAGTGTCTCCCACCATTCCATCACCACCTTCGCATTTCTGTGGGGCAGATCGTTTGCTCGTGTTGCTTGTTTGATGCCCAACACTTAGCACCATACATTAAAGCTCTCCGAATTATTTGCATAATAGCTACTGTCATTAGCAATGGTATTATTATAGGCAATACTAACTGGAAAGGAAGATGCTGGGATTCCTCCCTCCACACAAAGCAGCAGCTTTGCTTTCTCAAAATTCTCGGCATGGTATTAGATTCAGACAGCATCAGCGCTACAGAAGTATGCTTCTCTGCCACAACATAGCCTCCTGAAATCATAAACGTACCTGGTAAAAAGGCCCCTTACAGTACAAGCCTTTTCTTTTGCATGGTGGAAATAATCATTTCAAATAGCTGGCAAATGAATTGATGTTTATTCTCACTTTCTTCTCCACCTCAATTGATAATGCCCCGGTGAACACTGTGCTTTTGAAATGTTTAAAGAGAACCTACCTTTTCAAGGTGGAAGACAACTATCATTTCTATGCTGAAACCTGGCAGGTCTGCCACAGAAATTAAATCCCTCAGAGTTGCCAAGCAAGTAGACATCAAACGCTGAAAAATTAAAGCGAGACTCTACTCTGAGCAGGACTTTAAAAACTTTAACATCCTAATTCAATCCTGCCAAAGACCATCCACGCCCCCATGAAATCAAATGTAAACATAAATATAACATAACTGCCTCTCTATGCAATGTGTTGTTCCCACAGTGGTGTTTAATGAGATGTTTGTTGTTTTACACATTGACAGTAAAGGGATGTGTGGAACTACCTTGTTAAGCTGTCCAAGAATTCCAGTAGTGCTGTACTTACTGCACACGATCTACAAAGCTGCACAAGGAAATGAATATTGGTACAACTAGTATTGGATGACACTTTTTGGATTAATTGTTTAATATATATTAGTGTATTTGTTGAAAAATGCAAATAAAATAATCCCAAATTTTGATCAAATTCTGTAAATAGTTGCAGCCAGAAAAAAAAAAATGGGAAAAATGCAAAGAGAGAGTCAAAGAGAAATATCTTGACATTTTCAAAATGAAGCGTTTTAACTTTTCATATTGAAATAGTATTTTATTTTGAAATTTTAGCTGGAAGGGATTAAAAAAATAACCTGAACGCAACACTAAATATTTAGTGTTACGTCAAACTAAATGTTTTGATCAACCCCAAATGATTTTTTTCCTTTTTTTTTTTCCAGTTCCACCACTGAATCAAATAAACCAATTACTCACTCAGCTCTAGGGTACAATTGCTTGAAATGAAACAACATGAAATGAAGTGCAACCATGAAATGAAGTGCAACAAATAATTAGAAATCTTTCTTAATTATGACTTGAAATGTCTTAATAGCAGTGGAAGCAGAAGTAAGAGAATAGTTCAGCCTGATGGTGAGATTAAGGTTAGCAAATCAGCCCGAGTGAACTATTAGGGTACATCTAGTCGGAAATAGTATTTTCTGCGTCTTAGCAACAAACCCGTTATTTTGAACTATATTTGAAATAACAGGCTTGCTATTCTGACACACCAGTAAACCTCGTTCCACGAGGATTAAAGGACTTGTCAGAATAGCAGTCTACTTTGAAATTTGTTGCTGTGTAACAGTGCCAAATTTCTAAATAGACCCTCTCGAAATTAGATTTACAATTTGCATAGCTCGAATTGCATAGCTTATATTGGGCTACATGGCACTGTAGAGACGTACCCTTTCGAGTTTAGGGCAGGGGTGGGCAATAAGCAGCCTGCGGACAGGATGTGGTTCACCAGAGCAAGCTCTTGACAGGCTGCCAGACACTTTATTTACCTGTGCATCTGCAGGTCCAGCCACTCGCAGTTCTCATTGGCCAGGAACAGTGAATCACTGACAATGGGAGCCGTGAGTGGCTGTACCTGTGGACACACAGATAAAGAGTCCGGTGGCCTGCCAGGGGTAACCCCGGTGAACTGTGTCTGGCCCGCAGGCTGCTTACTGCCCATCCCTGGCTTCGGGTCAAGAAAGGAAAATCGGGCTTCTCTTCCTGACCTACACCTCTGTGCCACAAACACACATAACTCCATTGAATGAAAGTTCACGTGCACAGTTGTTAACAGGGTTAGGACCCGTGTCTTAGTCTTGGCTACTCACTTCACTCAAAATTTCCAAATGCCTATTAATTCCACACACCTCCATTTTGGGGTTCCCGTCTGAAAAACCTAAGGCCTTCCACAGAGGACAGCGCACCAAGGGAGCACATTATACCCCTCCTTAAAAGGGGCGGGGCACGCCCTGCTGTTAGCTTTCAGCACAGGGCTGGTGACCAATACAGAGCAATCTAATCCCAGATTTAAAAATCAGATTCAGAACTGCAGAACAGCAGCACCCTCTGGCTCTGACAAGGGAGTCGAATGCACTCCCATTTGCATTGTTTAAATTGCTTTTCTCTCTGGCAGCTTTTAACATGAAACACAAGACAAACTGTTGGTACCTAAAAAAACTGAGTGGTCCTATAGCACCTTTTAGAGACTATCAAATATATATATATATCGTGGGCAAAACCCACTTCCTCAGATGAGCAGAGTGGAGAGAAAAGGGGGAGCCTCCCAATTTATAAAAGAAAAAGAAGGGGGGAAATACCTGTCAATTGTGGTACTGATGAGGCTAATTGAGTGGGCTGGAAGTGTCCCGTACTTACCTTTTGATGTCAATTGGGTGTTAAATGTAAGGAAGGCTGGTTTTAGAATGGCTCCTCCAGTTCATGTCTTTGTTCCCGCCATATGAGAGAGTGTCAAATTTGCATATGAAGGCCAGTTCCCTAGTTTCTCTCTGTAGCTGGTTTTTGAAATTCCTTGGTAGAAGAGCAGCTACTTTTAAATCTATTAACAAGTGCCCAGGGAGGTTAAAATGTTCCCCAACAGGTTTCTGTGTGTTACCATTTCTGATACAGCCGCTCCCCGAGTTGCGAACAGTCAAGTTACGACTGTTCGCATTTACGACCAAAGCTCCCATGGAGCGGTCGTAAAGGCGGTCCCCGAGTTACGAACGCGATCCGTGCTTGCGAACAGCACAGTCGCTATGTAATTAAATGGGGTCCGAGTTATGAACAGATTGAGTTACGGCCAAGTGTTTGGTCCATAACTCGTTCATAACTCAGGGAGAGGCTGTATCTGACTTATATCCATTGTGGGAAAAAACAGGCCTTCGCTCTGCGTTTATGAGCAACAAGTAGTCAGAGACAGTTTATTTGAGCAATATTGCAAGGGAAGAAGCTGCTGCTGGGCAGATTGTCAAATACAAAACAATTAGAAGCCAATATATATACTGTCTGTTAATATATAATAACAAACAATTATTCCCCTTTCCATAACAATTCCCTTCAGATGCCACCTTATCTCAAGGTCTTCACTAGAGTCAGCATTCTATCCTTATCTCAAGCACAAGAGAGACGAGAGGTGAAAACAGCATCTCTCACAGTACTCCGAGTTGTTAGGTCTCAGAGTTAGCATGAGTTAGGCTAACCAAAAGGTCAAAATGGCTACATACAAATCCCTTGGCTTCCACACCATTTATCCATTGTCATTGAGACTGTCCAGTTTGGCCAATGTACATGGCAGAAGGGCATTGCTGGCACTTGATGGTAGAGGATGTGCAGTTGTATGAGCCCTCTGATGTTGTGGCTTATGTGGCTAGGTCCTGTGATGGCGTCGCTTGCGTAGAGGTGTAGGCGGAGTTGGCAATGGGGTTTATTGCAGGGCTAGGTTCCTGTGTGGGTGTATCTGAGGTGTGATGTGTGGCTGCTGGTAAGTTTTTGCTTCAGACTGGGGGGTTGTCTGTTTCTGAGCATTGTCCTGTCTGAAAAGGCCTATGCGAGTGACAGATCATTTTCAAGGATAGGTTGTAGATTGTCAATGATACGCTGGAGGGGTTTAAGTTATGTCTAAGTAACATAGTGAAATAGTAAATATTACAAGCATGCAGCACTAGAGGAACAACCTGAGTGGTAATAAACCCCAGCAACATTAAATAAAGGGGTAGTTATTTACAAGAATTACATTCTGCTACAAGCAAATGTAGCCCATAATTCCTATCTTTGTTATTCCTGTGTGTTCTTGCATCCATGAATCCATAATCCTTCTCCCATGTAGACCATTATCACAGTCTGCTGGAGGAAGAAAATCATCTCTGAGTGCACTCAGACTGTTGTCTGATCATGATAAGACAGGCTGCAAACCTTAATGCCACTTCAAGGGTTTGCAGAAAATCAATATGCAATTTGCATAAAATATCAGCAAGGGAAGAGATTTACTGAAATCTCATCACTTCCTCAGTCAGATGAGGAGGCTGTGCTATGCTTAACAGCAAAGGTGCTTGTTTACCTGTGAGAGACAATTGTGAGGAAAATGTTTCACAGTTCACTTGGGTTATACTTATTCCCTCCCCCGACACACACACACACACCCCTCATCTGTGGGCACCAGTTAATGTCTCTGGTGGGCCTTCTTTGTTAGAGATGTGCAGACTATATTAGCTTATGCTTTCATTCAAAGATGGAAACTGACATATGCGCGCGCCGCACACACACACACACACACACACACACACATACATTACCCTGGACAGCATGTCGCTGCAGCAAAACTGGTTACATGCTGATAAGAAACTCTGGATAGAATAGAGCTAAATCAGAAATTAACCACAGAACAGCTGGCCAGAGAAATTTAAATGGAAACATATCCCTTAGGAATATGCACTTCTGTCAAAACTGAAATGCTTTGTGAAACTGAGATGGTTTTTCTGAAATGTGGTTTTGGAAGAAAACAGGGAAAATGTTGCCCACAACACCAAAACATCTCATTTTCGAAAATAAGAACAGCCATACTGGGTCAGACCAAAGGTCCATCTAGCCCAGTATCCTGTCTGCCAACAAGGGCTAATGCCAGGTGTCCCAGAGGATGGGAACAGAACAGGCAATCCTCACGCGATCTGTCTCCTGTCACCCATTTCCAGACAAACAGAGGCTAGGGACACCACTCTTACCCATCCTGGCTAATTGCCATTGATAGACCTAACCTCCATGAATCTATCTTTTTTTAATCCTGTTAAAGTCCTACTCTTCACCACATCCTCTGGCAAGGAGTTCCACAGGTTGACTGTGCACTGAGTGGAAAAAAAACTTCCTTTTGTTTGTTTTAAACCTGCTGCCTATTAATTTCATTTGCTGACCCCTAGTTCTTTTATTGTGGGAATAAGTAAATAATTTTTCCTTATTCACTTGTTCCATATCAGTCATGATTTTATAGACTTCTATCATATACCCCCTTAATCTCCTTTTTTCTAAGCTGAAAAGTCCAAGTCTTGTATGTATAGTTGGGATTATTTTTTCCAATGTGCATTACTTTACATTTATCAACATTAAATTTCATTTGCCATTTTGTTGCCCAATCACTTAGTTTGGTGAAATCTTTTTTGAAGCTCTTCACAGTCTGCTTTGGTCTTAACTACCTTGAGCAGTTTGGTATCATCTGCAAATTTTTTCACCTCACTGTTTACCCCTTTCTCCAGTTTATAAATAGGTTGAATAGGATTAGTTCCAGGACAGACCCTTGGGGGACCCCAAAAGTTACAGTTTGATTTTGTTTGTTTGTTTCAAAATTCCCTTTTGTTTTGAATGGATTAAAGTAATGCAGGACGGGGGGGGGGGGGGGGAGAGGAGGAGGCAGGGACTGGAAGACAGCCCCAAATGGAATTTTCCTTTGGACAATCTCAAAATGTGGAGGTTTTCTTCTAGTTGGGAATGATGACAAATTTCAAAAAAAAATCAAACTCCTTCATGAAACAGAGCTGCTGTCCTCTCTGCACTGCATTTGTCATTAGAATGTGTTGAGGTGCCCACAATGAAAACCTAAGTCCCAATTTGGGTGTTTAAACGGCAAGTCTTACATGGTGGGTTCATTTAGAAAGCTTTTCCCTGAATGGATAGGACAAGACACGACAGTATATTCCACAAACCTGGTCTTTCGTTTTATAGCTAGAACTGCCCATCATCCTCACCCGCCTCGTTTCCCTCATGCAAATCACTCAGAATCACACTGTTTTGCTGTTTGTGTTTTAACTTGGAAGAAGAGTTGCACTCCTAAATAAGAAAGAATGTTATAGGAAGTGTTCTCTAGCTTCTTCATACGGTATATCTACACCATCCAGGCTCCCAACCCATGTCAAAAGATGCAGCTTGAACTACCGTACTGAACATAGCTGGGTAGTCAACAGTTAAAAACAGCTCAGGTTGTAACATTTATGCAGCTGGTTTTAGCATGGGGTAGCACACATTCCACAAACCCCGATCTGTCGTCACAGAATGGGATGTTCACTGCTACCCCTGAACCGTACCAACAACACTCTGCTTGGCCAGGACTTAAATAAACCACTCTCCAAAACTTGAGCACTCTGCCGTGAGTGACAGATGTTTTAACAAAGGGAAGACTAGAAAAATAAAGGAACCAAGAAGAGCAACAGAAGAACAGAGGAGCAGAAATTCCTGGAGTGAGTAGAGGAAACAGAAATATACTTTTCCTAGTTAAGTCGCATGGTGCCAGCAGGACAGTGCTGTTAAAAGACATGCTGCCATAAACCTGTATATTTAGTAGTATTTCAGGAATCTGTCTTAAGCCCAGAAATCTCAAAGTGTTTCCCTCCTTGTCTACTGTCAAGTGTAGTTTTACACAAATTGACAACGTGTCTATATAACAGCTGGCCCCAATCCAGCAAAGCTCAAGCACATGCTTAACTTTAAGTGTACAAGGAGTCCCATTGATTGGTCACATGCTCAAAGTTACGGATGTGGTTTTTGCTCATCCTTGCCCTAAACAGATGGCAATTTAAGACCCTGATCCAGCAATACACTTGCAGCGAGCACATGCTTAACTTTAAGCACAGGAGTAATCCAACTGAAGTCAAATGATCATCTTTCAGTGGATCAGGGGTCTACATTAAAAGTTCCTTGAAGAAGAGACATTGTCTATGTACGTCTCATCAAAGAGAATGCCACAGTTTTAGGAGTTATATAAAAATAATTATAATAAGCAGATCTAGCAGAATCCAGACTATTTGAAGCAACAAAACACTCACAGAAACCCAGAAGACTAAAAGGGGAGTTTCAAGGATGCTCCCTTAGGCCTGGTCTACACTAAAGGGGAAAATTGACTTTACGCAACTCCAGCTATGTTAACTATGTAGCTGGAGTCGAAATATCTTAAATCATGTTTTGGCATGGTCCACACAGCGGGAGGTCAACGGGAGCACATGCTCCATCGACTTCCCTTACTCCTCATAAAAGCAAGACTATTGGCACTGACAGGAGTACCCTCTCAGTTCGAATTAGTGGGTCTTCACTAGACCCACTAATCTGAACCCTGGAAGATCGACTGCGGCAGCTTCCATCTTTCATGTAGTGTAGAAATGCCCTTTGTGACTAAGATAGCGGACAAAATATAAAATCTGAATAGTAGTCACCTGGACTTTCTCTCCTCCATCCATATAAATGGTGTTTCAGTAAAAAACTTAAGATGTGAAAAGCTTATAATAAAGTAGATTAGACAGTTGCCAGCCTCCTTTTGCCATCACTGGAGTCCAGTTCAACAGGCCTTCTAATTAATTTATTTTGGGATGCGCTCAAGTATTCCTCCTTAGCAGCCAAGAAAGAAATCCAAGCATGCCTCCAGAATGCTGCAGCAGCTTCCTAACGTGTGTTTTTTCACAAGAACAGACACACTTATTGGCCAGAAACTTTGAACATCCTGAGACTCGTTTAATCAAAAGACAAAGGAACCGTGACATAAAAGGCCTGGCTCAAAGCCCACTGATGTAAAGGGTAGTCTTTCCATCTATTTCAGTGAGCGGTGAATCAGCATTTAGGAGAATTCTGTTTCTCATTCCTCACTGCAAATCTCCTCTAATTCCCAACTCAGTTAAGTGTAAGTTATTTGAAGTATTTACAGTAATTCTTGTGTAAGGGAAAGTTCTACTCTGCTTACTTCCCTTTCACCCTGACTGAAACAGGACTTACCAGATGTGCATCAAGGAAGCCTGCTTTCATGAGCTGTCTAGCCCAAATGTGCAATTTGGATACTTCAGAGAAGCATCCATCTTCAACCCTTCCATGGGCTTATGGACATATTATTTACTTCGCTATTATACAAGGCGACTGGCAAATTAATTAGTCTTTGAAAAGCACTTGGCAATTAAAAACTTTGTTCTAAATTTAGTTGTGTGGACTTCCTGGACCTTTCACATCCTACCTGTTGTTGATCCAATAAAAAGCAATTTGCACCACTTCTATTACAAGCATGTAATACACATTTGTTATGAGCAGGGGCATGTAGGGGCCTGATCTGAAAGCCATGAAGACCACTGAAAGTCTCCCATTGATATCAGAAAGCTTGGGATCACTGGATAAAAGTGCAGAGGTTTCCCATTTTCACAGCTGCAGAAGAATTCCTACGGGACACATTTCTCTCTGCAGGAATTTGTCCGAGGCAGCAAGGTGATAATTCATGGCACGTGTGTTTCACTAGTGTACAACCAGCAGAGGTCTAGTGATTTACTGGAGAATCTGAACTCAAAAGTGTCTCGGAGCTTGAGCAGAATATTGGAAAGCTACAATACAAAGTGCCAAACTGAGGCCATAGACTACGGAACACATTTCACTACAGGTTGAACCTCTGTGGTCTGGGATTCTCTTGTTTGGCAACATCCATAGTCCGGCAGGATGATACAAGAGAGTCCCAGCAGCAGAGGTTGCTGGTGGCTTGGAGTGGTGCTGAGCCCACAATGGGGAAGGCAGGGAAGCCAACGGGGGAGGCACAGCTCTCAGGTCAGTGGAATCGCTCCAGTGGGGGAAGCTGTCATCCCCCCTCTCAGACTTCCCCTGGTCCCACAAACCCACAAACTCCCTTGTCCAGGACCAGTCAGTTCCCGAGGGTGCTGGACCAGGGAGGTCCAATCTATAGGTTGTCTTCTGTAGGAAAAAGAATGAAAGACACAACTGTCTGCACTTGCACTTGATCAACAACACTTTTGTCATTCATGGATGCTTAACACCCACCCCCAGAATGACAATGTTTTGTGGCAGCAAGAGAAAGTGCGAATGCTGCTTTTCTGACAAGAGCACTCTCCTGCCAACAAAGCGAACCCCTTTCCCTTGTAAGGGATGGAAGTATTTTTTCAGAAGTGACTTAGTGACAAGGCTGAGTTGACGTAGCCTTGTTGCAAAATGCTGCACAATGCAGATGCACCCTGAGAGTTGCTACTCCATTGTGGGGCAAGGGAGAGGTTGTAGACTATTAGAGAGGCTTATGAAGTCACTGGAACTGCCTGGTGGAGATAAAACCTATCGTTCAAAAACTGGGTTGGTTTCAGTTTGGTAGAATTCTTGCATCTAAGTATCTGATCCATGCACCGCAATGCCCACCCCCTCCCTGCAACTGCCACAGCTGGTCCCGTCCCTCACCTCTCCCCCTTCTCGTTCCCTTTCCCTCAGCTCCTCTTTCACTGCCTGGTATTGCTGTCCCCTGTTGCTCTAGTGCTTCCTCTGTACCTGGGCTTTTATGGTCACCGACCAGGCTGGCAGCCATGTCTCTGCCTTGCAAGGGCTTTGATGCAGAGACACTGAAGTCATTGGAAAAGCCTCCCATTGTCTTCACTGAGCTTTGGCTTTACTGACGATCTGTTATGGTCTGTGTTTCCATAGTAGTGGGGGTCAGGGTGTTTTCATGCTTTCCCGGCTGTTTCCACAATTTATTGTTTTCTCTCACCTGCATTGCAGTATTTCCCCTCTGTGTATTATCTAAGGATTATGAACTGGTTATTGTAAAGATCAATGACATTGTACCTGGAGCTCTGAACCATTCAGGAAACAGCAGAATGAAACACAAAGGGGAGGTCTTGAATTCACTCACCCCCTCACAGCCGACAGTGCATTGAAGCCAGTATCCAGCCATGACCCGTACCATCCTTGCATGGCTCTGTCTCCCGTACACATCAGGAAAAGAGGGCCAGCCCGAGGACTGCTGAGAGCCTACCATGCATTTAAGCAAAGACCAGAGGCCTAATGCTGTTTGAGAAGATGGGAAATGTAATCAGTTAGGATCCGATTTTCAAAAGAGAATGAGATCTGTTGAGTGCTGAACACTTTAAAATCTGGGCCTTATATTTTTTCATTTGGGTGCCTACGAGTGTTCCCTATAATCCCTGTGCTTAGATGGCAATGGAAGAGAGAGTATGTCAAATGTACCCAGACAATTAGCAGAGCACCCACAGCAAGGGGGGAGGGGTTCCTATTGGAGGTGCACATTCGCACATGCCTCAGTGCACATAAAATTTATTCTGCACATCCATGGAAAAAACTAGAGAGAATATTGGTGCCTACATTCCTTTTTGGTACCTAAAGTGTGGGATTTGAGAATTTAAACAGCCTAACTCGAAAATGGGCCCAAGAAAGAGGTAACATCAGAACTAAACCTGCCATGGTCTTAGCAGCAAATCATCAATAAGGCAAACCCTCCACAATATAAACACAGTTTAACCAACTTGCACTTTTGGTCCAAAGCAAATTGCTAATTCCTCCACTGCAGCAGTAATTTCTCAAGCATGCCACGCTCTGCTGTCCACAATGGAGAAATCTCAGGTCACAGAGGGCTGCAAACTGATCTCTAGATTTTCAGCCAAGAAGTCATTGGTCAATTAGGGGGCTGGAGCAAGTGACCTATGAGGAGAGACTGAGGGATTTGGGTTTGTTTAGTCTGCGAAAGAGAAGAGTGAGGGGGGGTTTGATAGCAGCCTTCAACTTCCTGAAGGGAGGTTCCAAAGAGGATGGAGAGACGCTGTTCTCAGTAGTGACGGATGGCAAGAACAAGGAACAATGGGCTCAAGTTACAGTGGGGGAGGTCTAGGTTGGATAGTAGGAAAAACTATTTCCCTAGGAGGGCGGTGAAGCGCTGGGATGGGTTACCTAGGGAGGGGTAGAATCTCCATCCCTGGAGGTTTTTAAGTCTCAGCTTGACAAAGCCCTGGCTGGGATGATTCAGTTGGGGTTGGTCCTGCTTTGGGCAGGGGGCTGGACTCGATCTGCTGAGGTCTCTTCCAGCCCTAGAAATCTACGATTAGCAACGTGGGACACTATTTATTCCCTTCGTTGACGCTGCAAGGCACATGAGTCCCTGCCTCAGGATTTTATAAAATGTCCCCCCCGAGGAGCAAGTCTGATTGACTTCCAGGATCTGTCATTCTGCGCTAAGGTCAAACCGCTTTACCATCTTGATAAAGCACCAGGCACCCCAACTGTGAGTGGAGCCCCATTGTGCCTGGACAAACAGCATAAGAAACCATCCCTGCCAGAAGAGTTCGCCCTGCCAGACAGATGAAGGGTGAGAGAAAACAAGTCATTTCATTTCCATTTCACCAATGGGAAGCCGAAGTACAGGGCAGATTAAGTGACTTCAACACAGATCTCCGGGGTCCCAATGTCATAGGCATATAAGGCAGCTTGATCACTGCTTTGTGCTACTAAGCTGCTCTAAGAGCCCGGAATATGCTCCATTGGAAGTAACAAAATATTTCCCTCTTTATTCTTTTTGCTAAGTGTATCCCTCTGACAGGCACCTGATGGGCATGCATTTAACAGCTTGCTATTTCTAGCCCTGCAAAGAAGAAGAATAAGACCTAGCTCATCCCGCTAAGATTATGTTTCCAGAATCACCGAGCTACAAGGTTAACACCATTGTGCTTCATTTTGCTCTTTTCCCCTGTTGGGTCACTCTTAGCCTCTGCTCTCTTACATGCATTGTGTTCCTGCCACGGGAGGCATGAATCTACAGCATGCCAAGCAGTAACAGGCCATACGGACAAGCCCTGGGTAGAACTGAGTTCAGCGTGGCTACTCAGATTTATATCAGCCAAGGATCCAGCCTGTGTGAATTCCCAAAGAAGGGACGTGTAATAAGGTTAACAGCTCACTTGCTGAGGCAGGATGCTTCCTCCTGCTGCATCTCAGCTCCGTGAGCACCTGTTCTGATAGAGATAAAACTGTGACATTCTCTTTAATAAGACGTATATTCCCTACCTGACCCACGAGGCACTTCCTGCGCCACTGCCATGCCTCCATGATGGCCAAAACATTGTGCCTGTTTATGGTCCTCTAGCTCTAAGATTCAGGAGCATGACTTTTCACCTGAACCTTTCAAAAGGTTTGGGCGCTTCATTGTGAGTAAGTTGCTGCCCCCACCCCCTAGAACTCACAATGTGCAAAATGAGGATAAACTAATTAGTAAAAACTTGCAGAGATTTCCACAATTTTTCTCCAACATTTTTTCCCATCCCTCGCACAGAAAACAGACAGCATAGGCTGTGAGAGCAACAGCATGCAAATCCCTGTTCTATTGGGGCTTTTACAATAATAGGATAGATAGGTTGTGTGCTGCCTCGTGCATCTATTGCATGAGGCAAAACTCTTACCTTAACAGCTGCTCTTGTTTCCAAGTACAGCATATCCACTTTGAAATGCCAGCGTCCTAAGAAATGGCTGATGCATCACACACCCCACCCTCCCACGTCTTACAGCTGTGAAGGATTAGAACAGTGTTTCTCAACCTTTTTTTTATAAAGTACCCCTTTAAAAAAAAAATTATAAGTACCCCCAGTACCTACAGTTTTCAGACACAACATTTTTTTCTACCATTGCAACACATTTGTTTTAACGACTTAACCGTAGCCAGGCGGGTGATGAAATTATTGGGTGTAAAAAGTACAAAAATAATAAATTGCTGTAAAACTTAAAACAAAAATTCAGTTTTCTCCAAATATCAGTTGTGCTGACGTACCCCCCCAGACTTCTCTCGAGTACCCATAAGAGCACTCGTACCACTGGTTGACAAACACTGGGTTAGAATCACAGAACAGCAACGGAGATTTAACAACTAGAGATGAAAGTTTGTTCAAGACATGCAACCACTTCATGGCAGATGCCCTGTAGGAATCGATCAGGACCCTGCCTGCTCATGAAGGGCCCGTATCACCAGATTCTGGGTAAGGTAGTGAGAAAACTGGACGCGGAGCTGGTGGAAATTTATCAGAATGTCAACATTTCCATTATATATCTCTTATCAAAATCTCCAATGTTGATGGAAAAACGGGAAAATTTTTCATAGTTTTTTTCCCCACGTTTTCTCAACCCACTTGAAATTGAAAAATAGTGTTCCGTGAAGCCTGGTCTACACTAAAGGAGAAAGTCGACTTAAGATACGTTCATTAAATGGCTGAAGTCGAAGTATCTTAAATCGCATTTTGGTCCACACAGTGAAAGGTCGAGGGGAGAACACGCTCCTTTCGACTTCCCTTACTCCTCATAGCAGCAGGAGTACCGGCGCCAACAGGAGTGCCCTCTCAGTTCAAATTAGGGGGTCTTCACCAGACCCACTAATTTGAATCCTGGAAGATGGACTGGGGCAGCTTCGATCTTCTCAATAGTGTAGACAAGCCTTATAGACTCATAGACTTTAAGGTCAGAAGGGACCATTATGATCATCTAGTCTGACCCCCTGCACAACGCAGGCCACAGAATCTCACCCACCCACTCCCGGAGTAATCCTCTCACCTATATCTCAGATATTGAAGCCCTCAAATGATGGTTTGAAGACCCCAAGATGCAGAGAATCCTCCAGCCAGTGATCCGTGCCCCATGCTACAGAGGAAGGCGAAAAACCTCCAGGGCCTCAGCCAATCTACCCTGGAAGAAAATTCCTTCCCGACCCCAAATATGGCGATCAGCTGAACCCTGAGCATGTGGGCAAGACTCACCAGCCAGACACCCAGGAAAAAGTTCTCAAGCCTTGCTTGATTAAAAAGTGAAGCTACTCTCCCTCTGCAGCTGTCACCATTGTGCACTACTACAGTGATTCTGAACTAGGGGTCCAAGGCTCTGTGGGGCCACAAGCAGGTTTCAGAGGGTCCGTCCAAATAAACCACAGAGCAGGGGCCGCGTTTGAGTCATTTTGGCCCAGGGAAGAAACCAAAGCCTGAAGCCTGGCAACACAAGGCTGAAGCCAAAGCCTGAGGCCTGTGATGTGGGGCTGAAGCCAAACCCTAAGCACCTTAGCTTTGCAGGGCAAGTGCCCAACTTGCTACCCTCTAAAGCCAGCCCTGACTTTTAATCTACTGGATATGGAGAGAAACAGTTGTTGTGGCACAGGTGGACTACAAAGTTTGTATAGCATTGGGGGGGGAGCTGGGCAGGCCTCAAAAGTGGAGAACCCCCTGATTTGGAATATGGCAGGTAAGCCCTTTTTGTACATCTCATTTCTGTCACTGTCTCATGGGGGGCACAGACAGAGGGTTCAGCAGTTTGTGGGGGAGGATCGTGAAATCATTTACATGGCTTTAATTAAAAGCCACACGATGCCAAAAATGTGGATTTGAAAGGAAAAAAAAGAAACGCAACATCTTATCCAGAATCAGTGAGGCGGTTATTGCAGCCCATTAATCAAATATTGCTAAAGCATTTGCTAAACGTAAATAGCTAAAGAGTAGGTTGCGCTCATTGCTTTGTAATTAACTGTAATTTACATTTGAGCAATTGATTTATAGCCTCGCTGAGCGCTTGACAGCCTAACTCTCCTCTGGGTTTAAAATGGTTGTGGTCAAAGGATAAGAAATCCAATGTCCATAGTTTAAAACCAGTAGCAGATCCATCAGCCTGACCCATGGATGCCCATGTCCTTTATGTGCAATGCACGCGGTAGCCATGAAGAAGTAGGGAACCTCAGGCTTCAGTAAAGTGTTTTTATTAAGCTACTGTATTATATCATGAACAAAACTGGATTTAGTTTCTCACACAAGAGGGTCTCAAATAGGGTTGCCAGGTAGACCCCGCCAAAAAACTGGACACACTTGATCGCGGGCGGGGGGAGAACCGGCCGGGAGAGGGGCGGGGCTGGCCAGGAAGGGGGCAGGGTGGGAAGCAGAGCTGGCGGGGGAGGTCCGGGGCCACGGGGCTAGACAGGAGGGGGCGGGAAGCAGAGCTGGCAGGAGGGTCCAGGGGCCACGGGGCTGGCCGGGAGGAAGGGGGTGGGAAGCAGAGCTGGGGGGTCAGGGGACCCGGAAGAAGGGGGCGGGAGCAGACCGGGGTGCAGCCACTGGCCACAGCCGGAGTCCTTCGGGCCACACCCCCAGCAGGCACTCCCTTTAGTTGCTCGTAGAAGCCGGGCGGGGGCGGGGGAGGAGCTTGGAGTCACTCCCCCCCGCCTGGCTTCTGCACCAGCCAGAGGCTCCCAGCTGGGAGGCAGGGCCGCAATTGGCGCTGGGAACCTCTGGTCGCGCAAAAGCCGGGGAAGTAGCTGGGAGTCCCGGCCCCCACCTCGCTGGGCTTTTGCACGCGACCACAGGGCTCCCAGCGCCAATCGCGGCCCCGCCTCCCAGTCACTCCCCCGGCCCCGCCAGGCTTCCGTCCGGCACCCAGCCAGGAATTCAGAAGATACCAGACATTGCACATGTCCGGTATTTTCTGAATTTTTCTACCAGACAGATGGTGCAAATACTGGACTGTCCGGTAGAAAACCGGACACCTGGCAACCCTAGTCTCAAAGTATTGTCAGACTCCATATCCCTCCCTAACCTACTTCCTGTTAGATACATGAAGGGTTCACAAGAATGCACTAGGTTGGTGCCCCCCTGCAGCCAGTGAACCCCTTTCCCCAGAGAGGTTGTACTAGAAAATGGTCTCTTAGCCCCCACCTGTCACTGGATATCTTGGTTATATTTTCCCCTCAATTCTCGTTTAACATAGTAGGCACAGAGTGCCTGTGAAAATCCCAGATTCCTAATCAGAATGAGAACGTGGACAATTAGCCAAGATGAACGCACAATTTGGCTTCTGCTAAATTCGCTCTTGTACAACACCTGTTGCACTAGTGCACATCCAAATCCCAACTGGAGCATGCATGACATGCATTATGAGGGCACAAGTCAGACACATGCACTTCTGCCTGGATGGCTGTTCATAACCTGGCCCTACATGTCCCCAACCATACTGATGGTGCGTGATGGAACAGACACATAACGCATATTCTCAATATCTTCTCATTTTAGGAGTTATGGGCAATTTAAATCCCGGTCACAGTTAGGCTACCTCTGTATGACAAAGTAGGGGTGCGATTCGCAGCTCGCTTAGACATACTCTAAAAATAGTAGCATCGCCTCAGTAGCAGTCAGTAGTGGGGTCGTGAGCTAGCTGCCTTGAAGCTGGGCCCAGAGAGTTTAGGAAAGTTTGCACTAGAAGCAGTTATACTTATTCCTACCTTTTCTTAGGGTGTGTCTTCACAGCAGGTCTTAACTTGAAATAAGCTATGCAAATTTAGCTACGTCAATTGCTTATTTCAAAATAGCTTATTTCAAAATTGGGAGCATCTACACAGCACTTATTTCGAAATAGAGCACTCTTCCTCTGACTTCCCTTACTCCTCGTACAATGAGGGCTACAGGAGTCGGAGTAAGAAGTCCTCCCACTTGACAGTATTTTGACATTATTCCAAAATAATGTTGCTATGTCGACGGACCTTAGTGTGGTTCTCTCAAAATTTGTGTTCTTGTGCATTTTTTCCATGCCTCCAAACCAATCCACTGAACTTCCTGCCACCCCAGTCAGCAAACAATGAAATGTCTTTCCCACTCAGGAAGATTCCGAAGAGGCAGAAATTGAAAGTTCTAGGAATGAGGCATGGTGCCAAGAGAAGACCAGTGTTCGCTGCACTTGCCTCAGAACAGAACAACAGGATGCTAATCTTCATCTAGTTTTTGCTAGTCAAGTTATAAAATGACATGGCAAGATCATATACAAGGTACGGCTCAGTGCCTGAGGCTACGTCTAGACTGCAGGCTTCTTTCGGAAGCAGCTTTTCCAGAAGAGATCCTCTGGAAAAACTCTTTCCAAAAGAGCACATCCACACTGCCAAAGCACATCAAAAAAGTGATCTGCTTTTTCGACAGAGCGCGTCCACACTGAATGGACGCTCTCTTGCATGTAAACTGTGATTGCTATGGACAGAATGGCCACCAGAGCAATTGTGCTTTTTCCTCTTTCCTCGTCTTTCGAAAGAACTCCCTCTTCCCCGCACACACACTCCTTTTTCCGAAACAGCTCTTTCAGAAAAAGGCTTCTTCTTCGTAGAAAGAAGTTCACCAATGTCAGAAAAACCTCTCTGGTCTTTCGATTTCCCCGAGAGAACGCGATTGCAGTGTGGACATAAGTGAAGTTTTTTCTGACTCTGTAGTGTAGACATAGCCTGAGGCAAACTCCATATAGATACTCGAAAGCTATGTGTGGATTCCTAACAGGCTTCTTTTAATAGTTTGGTGCTCGCATAAGCGGAGCGGTCATCATTTAAACCATGCACTGGTGCTGAATAAGCTGCAGGAACGGAACGTAGGGCTTTTCACTGAAAAATATATAGGCCTCCTAGCATTTGAACTAGAAGGAATTTGCTGTTAGCTGTCAGTGTTCAATCTTACATCCTTCCTTTGGCAAAGCCAGAGGGCGAAAGCTTCCTAAACGCTGGAGACCAACCGACGGTCTGTCCAGGATGCATGTACTTACCCACGGTGGCCATCACATTGCACATTTCTGACCTGTATTTCACAAGCACAGGGGCTGTTTTTAAGCTTCAGGCCAAACTGGAGCATTTTGCAGGCAACGTCTACCCTGAGCCACCAGGAATGCTAAATATCAGTTTAAAAATTACAACTTAAATCCATTAGGTGTCTATTTTCTTTGGAACCGATGGCATTGACACCTCAAAATCTGGCCTGTTTGTGTGACTCACCATGGGAATTACCTCCCTGAACTCCACAGCTGTTTGTTCATTCCTTTTTTGCTGATTGGCCAATAGACTTGAAGCCATGTGGCCCTTTGTGGTCTCTGGGGACGCATGCTTCCCTTCAGAGCTCCAGCAGGGGGAAATTGCTTCAAACGTCTACTCTGACTGTCTACCTTGGCTGGCTGCCCTACAAACTGTTCCTCTTTAGCACTCCCCATACTTAGGGAGTCCCCCGCCCACAGCATCCCCACATGCTGCAAGAAGCTGTTGCGGAGGACAGAGACTGAAGAGATACCATGTCATAACTGAACTGGCATTTTATTAAACAGTGATTACCTCTTCACAATCACGAGTGACCACTGCCCCCAGGCCTCCAAAGCAAAGATTAGCCGCTTCTGCAATGAATAAACAGGGCAGTATCAACCCCTAGCTGGAATTACTCATCTGTTTCATACCCATCTGTAGCTACCTTTGTAGCTGATTTAGCAAATTGCTGCTCAGGGATTTCTGTGCCTCTGGACATGTGGGTACATCAAAGATTGTTTCTAGCCTAGTACAAAGCCTCATTCCCTTTGATTTTTTACAGCACCGGACAACAATGCATCTAACTGGATAGGAGGCTTATTAACCCTAACTACACTTTTGCCAGAAAACTCCAGGTCAGCAGCCTATAGCTGAATCTGCAGCATTTTAGTTCATTTAAGCAGACTAGAATCATGGAAGGCCAATCTGCAGTAAAAAGCTTTCCTAGCCAAGTCTCCAAGGTACTGTGAATATATACAGCACAGAATAAGTATTGAGAAATACCAGTGCTCCCCCTACTAATTATTCACTTCTTTCATCTGAAGAAGTAGGTTGTGCCCACGAAAGCTCATACCACCATCTACATGTTTGGTTAGTCTCCAAGGTGCTGCAAGACTACTTGTTGTTTTAAATTTTTCCAGTTACAGACTAACATGGCTGCCTCTCAAACTTTTATTCACCTTTCAGTTTGACTTCAAATTATAAACAAAATGGAATAGTAGGTTTTTTGGTTACACTTTTAAATGAAAGCTGGGACTCTCTTCACAGGACTCCAGCTGATTCAAGATACACACCAAATTTTGTGAGCCATAATAAAGAGTTTGCAACCGTGGCTTGGTATAAATATAATGATGTTTTGAGGGTGGCAGAGTTTTCTCAAAACACAGCCAGAAGTAAATATTAAAGGAATCCTTGTTGACTTGAAAAAAAAATTATATTTTCATCCAACAGTTTTGCACTTACTTTTGAGGCACAGAACACTTAACATTCTTGTGCCTGAAGGAGATGAGAGAAAAAAAGTCTCTATTATTTTCCAAGTCAATTTTTTGTGTAACAGCACTTTGCAGAGTCCATTTCTGCTGAGATCAGCTGCACTTAATGTCTCATGCACCAGTATAATGGTGTCTCCCTCATATGCTCTTCAGAGAGGAATTCACCGTCATGCTCTTCCCAAGACCTCATAAAAGGTTGTTTACTAGTAACTGCAACAAAGATGCTGTCAACTTTTAAATCTGCAGTTAGCTGTATCCTCCCCCTTTAACTTCTGAAGAAAGCAGAGCATGGGGGGAGGGATGAGGGGAGTCTGGGGTAGCTCCCTCTTTCTGGAGCCAGGCAGTACCCGAAGAAACAGAAGAGTCCCCTGCTCCCTACACGCATGCACCATTTGGCTTCCCTAGAAGTTGTAGGTGCTCGGTAAATCAAACGTTCAGTCCGAGTTTCCCCACCCATAAAATGGAGCGACTGACTGACTTCTCACAGGTGTTATGAAACAAAGTTTACAAACACTTAGCAATGAAAAGCGTTAGCTAGCAGCATTAGTCCAAGATAAAAAGATACTGAAAAGCTACTGAAATTCACCCAGGTACAGCGTCAACACAAGAGCTATGCACCAATGAAACCCCACTGATTGTCAGGATTGGACCTGGGGTCTGCTGGATGTCAGCCATTTTACTTTGACTTCACACAGGAATTGAAAGAGACACAAACAGTGAAGACAATGCATATGTGAAAAATATCCACACCAAGAAGTCTGGCAACAGACACTCCCCAGTTCCTCCATGGAGCAGAGACTGCAAAAGTACCATTTTTCCACAAAAAACATCCCCTCCATGAAATATCTCATCTCTTTCTTGAAGAATGGGAGACTAGTCCAATTGCCATGCCCATTTAGTCCTTGACGCTATGTCATGCCAAAATTGGTTACCCATCAGGCCTCCAATATTATGTAATGGGGACACCTCGAAAGGGTCACCAGAGGGCAGGACCTTTCATTCAGCTTCTCGCCACCTGAATTGAAGTTGAACCGGGAACATCACCACCAGCCCAAGCAATCCCTGCCATTTATGCCTTTTGGTGCTTTAAAATAGGATCCAACCCATGCAGCGTTCAGAGACTCCACAGACCAATGCGGCTGATAATGGCATGCCACACCAAAACTATTTAAAAGCACCAGAAAAGAAAATCAAAATAACTGTATATAACAAACTCCCCACCCACACAGGGGGAAAAAAAATCCAGGGAGGGGAAAGAAAAAAAAATAGCTAAACAACATAGTAAATGAGGCGGTTAAAGGCAAAGCCTACTGAGGAAAATAGAAAGAAGCATAAACTCTGGCAAATCAAGTATAGTTAGGCAGGCCATAAAAGAACTTGTCTTTTGCCAATTGCTGATCAAACAAACTATCACCAGACATTCCCCTCCCCTTCACATAACATAAGAACCAGGGTCACTGTTGTGACTGTTTCTTTTCAGTTCCATTTAACTAACTTCCTTATTTTTGTGTAGTCCCCTCTTTTGCAGTTAGATGCTACTGTGGTGGATTTCTTTGGTACTTCCCTCCCTGCAAGGTTATTTAAATGTAATTAAATTATGGTAACTTTTACTAAGCAATCTAACTGTAGTCGTCTCTTGGACCAGATCCTGTGTTCCACTTAGACCTAAATCAAGAATTGCCTCTCCAGTTGTGGTTGCCAGGACTACTGGCTCCAAGAAGCAGTCATTAATGGGGTCTAGAAAATGTTACCATCCTGAGGGGATGTGTACCCAGTCAAAAGAGCATAGTTGAAATCCCTCATTATTATTAGCTTTTGGGGTTTTTGTCACCTCGAATCTCCCTAAGCTTTTTGCAGTCATCATCCTGGTCAAGTAGTCAGTCAGATATTCCTACTGCTACACTTGTTATTTAGTCATGGAATTTCTATCCCTAGAGATTCTAGGGTACAGTTTGATTCATTTAAGATAAAGCATTATTTGTGTAGTTTCAGCTTTCAGACATTAGATTATGTTAGACTGTTCTCTGCTTGATTAAAGAGCCCATATAGCAAATATTTGCTCCCCATGTAGGTATGAACAAGCTTACATTTTTAAACAGGTAATAAATCGCTAGAACAAGGTACCAAGGCTCATAGTGGGTTGTCCAGTACTGGCCATTTTTATATGCATCTGACAAAGTGGTTTTTACCCACAAAAGCTTATGCCCTAATCAATCTGTTAGTCTTTAAAGTGCCACAGGACTCCTTGCTGTTTTTGCAGACACAAATTAAACACGGCTGCCCCTCTGATAAATGACAACTGGGAGTTTTTCTAAGAGACTCACTCTAGGAATTGTTCTGAGAATATTCGAGAGCCTGGTGTTATACAGGAGGTCAGACGAGATGACCACAGTGGTCTCTTCTGGCTCCAAAATCTAAGCATCTCTATGAACATCTCCCTCCAAAAGCCCCACCCCACAGGTTCACACCACTCCAGTTTCCCTTTCCACTTCAGGTAGTCACAGTAATCAAGTCACCCCTCAACCTTCTCCTAAGCTCATGACCCTTTTCCTCAAACCTGGGCTGGGCTTCACCAGGAGAACAGAACTCAACCCCACCTGGATTCAGGCTGCTCTCAGGCTCAAGGGAATTTTTTCACAGCCCTAGAGCAGATCCTAAGAGTATGTAACTAGTTAACTGGTCCCGAAGTGGCATGTGTCTCTGCAATGAGGTCTATAATCCCATTTTTTTTAAACAAAAAAACCCCTGTAAAATCTGTGTAGCTTTCTTGGGGGGAGAAAGAGGGCCTGAAATGGATGTCTCGCAAAGCAAGCAAGACAAATTACTGAACTGGTCTCTCTCTTCCTATTTCTTAGCTCCACCACCCTTCCCAGGGATTTCGCTTTGGGACAGTGAGAGAAAGCAGTGCTGAAGACTATGTCAGACAGAGCTTCCCAGAGATGCACGAGTACATGAGACGGTACAACGTGCCTGCAACTCCAGACGGCGTGGAACACCTGAAGTGAGTCTCTGCACGCTAGCATCTTGTGATCACTGACTGATCAAAGAGCGGTTCATTTCACAGTCCTGGGCTGTACTAAGGCCCTAGTCCAAAGCTCCTAGGAGCCAATGGACCGCTTTCCCATTACTTCAGTGTAGCCTTAGTTATTCTAAGTGTCTTCTGTACAGGTTTTCCTCAATTCATCTTACTTTATATATAATACCAGAGGATTTACCTGGCATGTTTCGGGTCCTTAACTGAAATATTTTTTGGTTTTCTTCATTTAAATCATTTCTCTGGTGTGGGGCTGGGGATCAGGGAGTCAGCATGCAAGCTGCCCTGGGGAGAGAGGACTACTCCAACACTCTCCGACCACAGCAGCTGGAGGCCAGGTGAGAAGCACCTCTCTATGGCTGCTGTAGCTCCAGCGGGCACAGCTGGGGGAGCAGTGCATATCCCTCAGCCGAGGGACAGACAGACACAGACAAACAAACTCTCTCACATATCTAAGTAGATAGCTGTTCCTTTCTCTACCTCTGCCCTTTGCTGCCCCAATGGGGGTATAACTGTCCCAGTCCCCATTTCTGGCCCTTGCTGCCCCCTGTGGTCAATGTACAGTATAACTGTGCCTGCTAGCAGACTCCTCCCTTTCCATTTTATGAGAAACAATCATATTCCAGGCACATCTCATTGTTCTGGCACAACCAAACCCTGACCTTGCTTTTAAGTTATAAGAGGAAGTGGCATACCAGATTTGGTGGTCCTAGCTTTTATTATTTAGGAGGCATTTTTGAACAGACACACAGATTGCTGGGACACACACACACACAAATATTAAGTACATTTTTCAATGGGTAATCAACTTGGATTGTCTAGATCATGTCCAATTTTCCATTTTCAGAGGCATCACGGTTTCATTGCTTTAGCATGGAGGACAACAGGGCAGAGTTGGGGAAGAAAGTACAAGCTCATTCTCCCCATCACTAAAAGGGAACAAGGAGTAACAATTACAGCATGGAGAGCACAGAGGCGCTCACTCTTTGCAGGCAAAGCAACCTTTTGCAGTGCCGCGATGGCCCTTCTGCCAACCTGGCAGGCGCTTGAAAGATATTCATTGGGCAGTAGGCGCTGTCCAGAAGGCAAGAGGGCAGTGCTGACAAAAACAAACAGTAGAAATCTCAGTGCCCCCCACAATCATACTTGTGCCCCAAACAGAGCCTCTTTAGAAAGATTTCAGTAAGAACGGCAGTGACACAAAATTGATAGAAAATTATAAGCTCAGTCTCACATTTCCAGCAAGGCGTGTGGTTTCAAATACATTTCCCTCTCAATGTTCTGCAATGGATTATACACATGACTAGATTGGAGGCTACAATCATGGTCATAATTAGCCGCAGGTTGGATCCCCAGGGGATCTGTATAACAAATTGCCTGTGATTACATTGTTTAATATTTTAGGGTACCCTGATTTTATTTTCATGATTAACTCCTAACGCACTTGCCACATCCTCAGTGGATGTAATTCAGTCCCATGCCAGTCGGTGGGTTTGTGACACTTCTACCAGCTGGGGATTTGGCCACTTGATGGTTTCCCTTCACTGGATGAGAACACGGGGAGCACATTTCCATACATGCAGTCAAAGTTTGCATTCCATAAAACATTCAAACCAGGGAAACGCCGTCATGTGAATGTGCATGGGAAAGCGAAAAGCAAGCCTGGACGAAGGACATTCATGTTAAAAGAGCAGCAGGTATTCATGGAAAACCTTGCCAAGTGCCCAGCTCTAGCTTTTACCATACAGTAGATCAATCTTAGAAGCAGCACCAGGAGGAAACTGAACCTGAGTGACAGCCTTAAATATTTCTGGTTTCCTCCCTGGTGGTCTCTGTGCTACTGTGTAAGAAGCTCAAATTTGATTCTCACCCTGTTGCACTTTCCTTCTTCCAGGTCAATGATATGTCATAAGACCTGGCTCTTTTGCAGATATTCTGCTAGTCAGATCAACCTCCCTGCACATGAGCCCTTCCCTCTTTGATATTTAACTCAGTTCCGCGTCGATAGCAGTAACCCCTGATCCTCAGCATCATTAGGTTTTAGCTTGGTTTTGGGTTGGGTTTATATCAGAAGCTTCCTGAGAAGTAGAACAAATACAGTCTTGGTTTCCAACCCTGGAACAATAGCTTCTATATTGATGAACACAACTGTGAAGCTTCTCATATTGGTTGTTTTCTTACTTTGATTTTCAACAACAGGCATGATCCAGAGAAACTAGATGCCTTCATCATGGATAAAGCGCTCTTGGATTATGAAGTATCAATAGATGCGGACTGCAAACTCTTGACAGTGGGGAAACCGTTTGCCATTGAAGGTATTTCAGACAGTATCTTTCTCCTTCTGATCCATCCGCCTGCCAGCATTGCATATAATTAACACAGACAGAATGAAAGATTGTGGGCCAGATCCTGACCCCACTGAAGTCATAGCAGAACTCACAGACTTCAGTAAAGCCAGAATTTCTTCTTATTTGTCTTGCAATGGTTTCATTTCAGCTCTAAAATTACTTGCATGTTACAGCCTCCATAGAAGAGGTGGAGGCTCAGGTGGAAGGGGCGGGGCTCGGAGCACGGCGCACCCGCCCCACCCTGAGACACCCCCAGAGGGTGCGGCACCACACTCTGGCGGTGATTTAAAGGACCATTGCCGCAGTAGCAGGGCCGGTGGCTGGGAGCCCTGTGCCCCTTGGAATCACCTGGAACAACTGCCTTCTTCACACACACACACACACACACACACCCCAAGTCAGCAGGCCTGCATGTTACTCTACAGAGAATGTACTGTAGTTTAATATTGTGGTAGTGTAACCCACACACCTAGTGTGGTTACTGAGCAATGCAAGTAGTACCTAGACCACAGCAACAGTTAAGATCAGAAGACCTCTACAGCATCGGCTGGGAGGCAGCTGGCTTTTAGCTCAGAGGGTAGAGGCTCCTATACTCCACTTCAGAGGTCCCAGGTTCAAATCCACCCAGTGGGCCAGATCCTGACCCCACTGAAGTCATGAGAGGGGTCATACAGTAGCACCTATGACCCCTCTCAAGGAACCCTGGTATATCTGGCACTGAAAATATACACAGAACAAAAGGCAGCCCTATCTCAAGGAGCTTGCCAGCTAATCTCAGGTGTGTCTATGAGACGATAGCCTGCTGGAAGATCACTTTGTGACTAGGAGAGTGGCCCTTCTAAAACAAACCGCTGAGACAGACAGAAATTTCCCCAAACGTTCAAGTAACTCTGTGGTAAGTGGGGTAGACTATTGACATAGAATGGGATGGTATTTCTTCATGAAGACAGCAACTGCATATCCTCTAACGTGATCTACACCATCAAGGGCCAGCAATGCCCCTCTGCCATGCATACTGGCCAAACCGGACAGCCTTTACCACCAAGGATAAATGGTCACGAATCAGACATCAGGAATGGTAACACACAGAAACTTGTAGGGGAACATTTTAACCACCCTGGGCTCTCAATCATGGATTTCAAAATAGCCATTTTTTTTTAAACAAGGAATTTCACAAGCCAACTACAGAGAGAGAGAGAGAGAGAGAATTGACCTTCATTTGCAAATTTGACACTGTTTCCCTAGGCCTGAACAAAGTCATTAACTGGACGGCCCATTATAAAACCAGCTTTCCTTACAGTTAACATCTCATTGACATGAAAAGTTAAGTATGGGACACTTCCAGTCCACTCATTTAGCCTCATTAGCACCAGCACTACAATTGACAGGTACCTTGTTTTCCCCCTCTCCCTTCTTTTTCTGTTATAACTCTGAGTCCCCCTTTTTTCTTCACTCAAGTTCATCTGAAGAAGTGGGTTTTGCCCATGAAAGCTCATGATCCTGTATTATATATATATTTGTTAGTCTTTAAGGTGCCACAGGACTTCTCATTTTTATAGCTGCTGAAAGACTTCTCACCCATACTACTTACTAGACAATTAAAAACTCCATTTTCCTCTGTAGGCACACTCACCGGCCCCAAGATGGATTCCTACTATCCCCCTTTCAAACAGTCACGCTTGATTATTCAGTGGGGGTTGGAGCTTAGTTTAGCATAATTAAGTGACCCTCTTCAATTATGTGACCTCTTTAAATGCCAATATCGGAACAGCAAGACACTAACAGCTTCACAATGCAGCCTGAAAGCAAAATATTCAACAAGGGGCTCCAGCCCTGCAAAACACATTAGCAGCTATTAGACTTCAGGCTTCATTTTTGTGATGGGTGGTCCGTGGAAATGATTTTCTCCTCCCAACCCCTTCCACGAACAGTCAATCCAGTGACACCATCACAAGGCAAAGCAACCTCTCTCAACATCTAAACAGGGAACAAAGCTGATGGAAGCCAAGTAGTTTAATCATTATATCTAGAGGCACCAAAGATGCCAACCATATAGCAAATCCCCCTTTGACATTAAGTTGTTGTCATTTTATAGCACAAAGGGACATTAAAAAGCAATCCATTTTTATTTCCCCACCAGGGTTATAATGGTCATAAATCTGTCGGTCCATCAGCAGTTTGGGTTATACTCCATTAAATGTACATGTGAGGAGGACTAGCTTTATGGAGAGATCTACAAAATTACTAAACTTTGAATCCTTTCAAGTCAGGAACAGTAAAAATAATAAACTCAAGACCTATAACTTCTAGCATCAAAATGCCCCATATTGACAGCGCAGATTGTGCTTGTTATTTTGTGCTGTCCTTTGTGTTTTCCCACGCACAGAATAGTCATATTCTTCCAGTCCCAAGTACATTTCTTTTAGATTAAGGAAAATAAAAGACCAGAAGTGCATTTTCCATCTTGGAGCAGTGTTTATGTCTCCTCTGTGCAGCTTGCTACAGAGGCTGCAGGGACATTAAGAAAGTAAAACAACATCTCTCTTATAGAATACTTTTCATTGGTGGATCTCAAAATGTTTCACAATTGGAGGTCAATTTCACTTTCCCCATTTTAAAGATGGGGAAACAGAGGGGCAAAGTGTCTTGCCTAAAGTCAACTATCAGGCCAGAGGCATAGCCAGGAATAGAACTGATGTCTCCTGAGACCCAGGGCAGTGCTCAATCATCTGCCAACCACCAAAGTTTTCAGAACTATCAGGTGCAATACACAGATAACAAAGATGCCACCATTTCACAGCAATATACCCACAACAAAGCTACCTTGCTTCATCGAGTAACAAGTCACTTGGCCTGCAGAATTCCATGTGGTATCTGGTTTGCATCTCTGTCTGTATCCATGAAACAGTTTGGAGATGGTACAGTAATTCCTCATTTAACATATGCCCGCTTAACACGTTTTCGCGATAGCATGATTTTTTTTTTTTTTTTTTAAGGAACTTTTTTGAATTACATGACCGTCCGTGGACTAACACGATTTCCCCAGCCAGTCCATTGCCGGTGGCTGCGCAGGGCTTCCCCCGCCTCCCTGCAAAGTGGCAGAGGGTTTGCCGCTTGGCGCGCCATTCCCCGCTGACTCTCCCTTGCCAGACACCTCACCCCCTCTCCTCTGCCCCCACTTGCAGGCCGGTGGCTGGGTTTCCCCAGCCGGCCCGTCGCTGGCGGCTGCGTGGGGCTTCCGCCTCCCTGCAAAGTGGCAGAGGGTTTGTCGCTCGCCGCACCGTTCCCCGGCAACCCCCCACTGGACGCAGTGCAGGTCCCAGCAGACCTGTCACAGGGGCATACTCCCAACCCAATCCCCCTCCCCTCTCCTCCCCTTCCCTTCCCCATAGCCAAACACCTCCCCTCCCTGCTGTAACCCAGTCCCCTTTCTCCCCCAGCCTTATGTCCCGGTCCCAACAGACACCACCGCTTGAAATGCAACCCCCACCTTTTCCATTATTTTCAATGGGAAAATTGACCCCGCAGAACACGTTTTCACTCAACATGATCATTTTCTGAAACATATCGATAGTGTTAAATGAGGAATTACTGTATTTGAGAGACGAGGCTACAGTTTTAAAAGCACGCATCTAAGCTGCAAACCAAAAAACATGAAACCTCATACATCATGAGGGTAGCTGTACAAGCAGTTGGTAATTTCCCACTGGCAAATTACAAGGTGCGTATGCAGTTACTTGTTTAATGTGCACAACGGCATGCATCAGGTGCACAAATTAGGCCATTTAAAAAAAAATGATAAACAGGATTGTTTTTCCCCCTTGAGCGTGGCATTCAACAATTAGAATTATTGAGTCTGTTTCTCACATGCACCAATTTTTTTACAGAACTCTGGAAGTGTAAAAGGACTTTCAAGCGGATATATACATGTTCAAAAGCTTCAGGGGGTAGCCAATGTAGTCTGTAACTGGAAAAACTTAATACACAACGAACAGTCTAGTAGCCCCTTAAAGACTAAGAAAACATGTAGATGGTCTCATGAGCTTTCATGAAATGAGGCATTCAGAAAACATTCACGTGCATGTTACAGTATCAATGTGTTGAATTTCTTTAGCTTTGCATGCATGTTTTTGCAGGCCTCAGCATTTGCAGGAGTAATTGTGTGTGCACCAATGCTGTTTGCATTACACGGTTTTGTGTTATGAAATCTCATTTGGGTTTGGTTCCTTTTACACTATAGATGAGCCAACACACAATCTTGGACCTGTTTTTGGACCCTAGAGCCAAGCACGGTAACTAGGTGTGCCATATAGATACCTGAGGAATGTGTTGATACCAACTACTCATAGGCAACCAAAACCAGCCACACGTCCCCCCCCAAAAAAACCCCTTGTATTGTATTTTCTCCTAGGCTATGGCATTGGCCTTCCCCCAAATTCTCCATTGACCTCAAATATATCCGAGTTGATCAGTCAATACAAGTCTCATGGCTTCATGGACGTGCTGCATGACAAGTGGTACAAGGTAGTACCATGTGGAAAAAGAAGTTTTGCTGTCACTGAGGTAAGCAACATATTTAGTGGTCACAGAAACAACAGTGTCCGGGGTTTGCGCTGGCTGCTTGTCGTTTGGAAGGTTCATGGTACATAGACAAGAGTCTCTGGCTGGAAGGGGTTACAATCTAAGACAGGGGTCCTCAACCTATTGCATGGGGCCCATTGGGATAATCCACAGGTGGGACACAAGACTGTTTACATTAAACGTTCAGGCACGGCCCCCTACAGCTTCCAGTGGCCGTGGTTCACCACTCCCGACCAATGGAAGCAGTGGGACGTGGCAGCTGCCCACTGTCTACTCTGGGTCCCAGCCCAGGGATCCTGTAGATAGCAGCTATCTGCAAGGTCTTCTAAATAATTGCATTGCTGCTATAATTCCCTGGCCCACTTCCCCATGATGGCAGCACCTTCTTCACTCTTACCTCAGAGCCATGCCCTAGTGGAGTCCCAGCAAGAAGCCCAGAGCACCATCTTCTCTTCTCAGGGACTGAATTCCCTCTGTCCCAGCAGCTCTTCTTATGTTAGGCTGCAGAGCCCCCATGGCTTGTGTCCCACATAGCTACTCCAGGCAGCTCGGGGACCATTCTACTGTCCTTTTCTGGAATGGGGTGTGGCAGGACCACTAGATCTCCAGCAGGGGACCTCAGTGCCTAATCATCCACCCCATCACAGGTCTTTTTATTCTACAATGGGCATCTCATCTTTAGAGCACTGCAAATCCGCAGGTATCCGCTTTATATCCACAGGTACGGATACAGATATCCGTGGCTCATTTTTGCAGATCTAGATACAAAATTTGTATCCGTAACCCTGCAAATCTGTGGATGTCCGCTTTATATCTGCAGGTATCCATATCTGCGGATAGGGATGCGGGTATCCGCGGCTCATTTTTGCCAATAGATGCAGAAACACATTTTGTATCCACGCAGGGATCTACTAATATGAATGAGAAGAGAGTATTTTTCTTGAGAATATAGAAGGGTTAAAAGATTTAAAAGTAAATTTTAAAGAATTGGTCTTGAGGAACCTAAAAAGAGCTTATAGCTTAGACGTTATGTTTATTGTGTTCCAAAGTGCTTTACCCTGATGCTAGGTATATATTCCAGCTCACAGGAAGTACACAGAGATAGATCCACTGTCCCTGCCTCATCTCATTCAGTCCAACCCTACCCCAGCTCTCAGTGTTACCTGGGGGAACATAGAAGCTTAGCTTTGGAAGAGACTTCAGGTCACCTAGTTCCACCACCTGCCTGAAGCAGAACCAACTCCAGCCAAATCTGGGATATGGAAGAGTGACCAGAAAATTCCACAAAATAACCTGATTTTGTGGGATTTCCATTTCTCCAGTTCTGTAGGCCCAAATGATTCTGAGGAGCATCTAAATTCCTTGGTCTAATAGAACCACTGAAGCTATTGGAGATTTATTGCTATTAGCATGTTCTAGAGACTGGCCCAAACAGCCAGAAACAAACATCCTCAAACTTTGGTGGAGTGTGTATCTGACTCTGTATCTACATTTTGCAGCTTGCATCAGTGTTCATTATTTTCATAAATGTCAACAAGAACCTAATTAACACTTCTTTAATTGAGCAAAATTGACGGTTTCTTCTATAAAACCTATTATTCTTTTGTGACTAATGTTCAGCCCTATTCCAGGAAAATAGATTTCAGGGACACGGGGAAGCTTATTGCAGGCAATCTTTGATCCAGTTTATTAGTAGACTGTATTAATATCCGAAGGGAAATATTCTTATGGGGAAAGGATAGTTTTTAATACAGCATATCTACTCTTGACAGTCTGTTCCTTCTGTAACCCTCCTGTTATTTTACATTTGAAAACAAGTCTATTGAACTAACCCTGATCAAGATTGCCAATAGGCAATGGCTGTTAATTAGCACAAGTGGCTTTAAAATTGAAAACCCTTGTCTGCCAGGAACAAAGTGGGACTTTTGAGTGCTTCCCTGAAGAGTTTAATTGGCTTATTAAGCTTTTGCATTCTAAAGAGGGCAGCCAGGTTTCCAAAACAGCTGACAAGTCTCCTTTTAAGCAGCCCTTTGGAAGGTTTGTCATGGGTGCAGGCAATGTTTATTTTCACCCCCGTATGGAACTGCACTGAGCATGGGGCCAGAATAAAGAAGCTTCATTAAACTGAATTTCAGAGTTTGTGACTAAAGAGTTTCATCATAGTAGCTCTGTGGCCCTTAGCAATGGGAGTTTCTTAATGTAGTACCCAGAGGCCTGAGGCTAGAACTCTCCCTGGAGCAGAGAATCTCAGGTTAGTGAAATGCTCTTTCGCCTCTCCCCTGGTTATAATGACAAGAAAATGGATGAACTGAATGACTTCAGTGTCTGATTCGCAGAACGCCTGACCTCTGTCTGCCTCCATCTCTCTTGCACCTGCTTCCTGTTCGAGACTTATAGGATTCACCAGCTGGTGCTGTGCTGTACTGATCCTGGCACTCATCAGGGCTGTTAAAAAATACTCTGGAACTGCTGGACATGGGAGTTTTACTCCTCCATTCCGCTTTCACCCAGGCACAGATGGAATTACAGGCAGCCCCATGGGGCTGCTCAGACTTTGCACTACACGGGGCATGGCCAGCTCTCTCTCATGACACTCAGTTCACTTTCATGAAGTCCACTGGCATTCTGGTTAGGGATGTTAAATATTGGTTAATTGAATAGTTGAGTAACCTCGTGAATTCTTATCGGTTACTCGACTATTCTATAGTCCCTTGAGGCGGGGCCAGCAGGAACGTGGGGTGCCAGGCGGGAGCTAGCCCACAAGGGGAGCCAGTTTAAAAACCAGCTCCTCTTGTGGGCTGGCTGCTTGTCACCTGTGCTGCTGCCTCTGATAAAGAGGCAGCAGTGTGGGATGGCAGCAGCCCCTGTCTGGGTAGCGGGGGAGTTTAAGCTCCCAGACCCAGTGCGAACCAGAACTGAGCCAGGCTGCCTACCCACCTGGCTCCTAATACACTTTAGATGAAGAGCCGCAGTGAGGGTAGGTCCCAGACCCAGCATGAGCCAGAACTGAGCTGGGCTGCTGGCCAGCCTGCTAAAAAATTTACTGGTGGCGGGGTGGGGGGGGAAGGGGGAAGGATATGTGTGTAGTCTATAGCATTAACCTATAAGCTTTTGCTTATCAGTTAATCGACTATACTATTACATCCCTAATTCTGGTAGCAATGCAGATCTTGCAGACTGACCGACAGATGTCTAGAAGACTAGTCATTAAACCCCCCTAAAAACAACTTAAACAAGTGGTCCTGTCGAACCTTAGAGACTAACAAATATCTATATCTATATATATCACAAGCTTTCATGGGCACAACCCTCATCTGAAGAAGTGGGTTTTCCCCATGAAAGCTCACAATACTATATATATTTGTTAGTCTCTAAGGTGCTATAGGACCACTCATTTTTTAAGTTACAGACTAACAAGTCTGTTACCCCTCCCAGCCTATTAAACCCCCTTGTTCATTCTGAAATCTTAAAATGATGTAGATGGGTGAGGGGGCCCCCAATCACATAGAGAAGTAGGGTTCTAGTGGCCAAGATATAAGTTTGGATACATGCGTGGTTGTCAGGAGCCTCTGGCAAAATTAATCTGGTCTAGCGCTACATTAACTTTGATCTTTGAGTGGCACAGCCACATAACCTATTTTTTAGTGCAGAGAGAATAGATCTCAAGTGTGGAAAATGGTGCTACGTGTTTTCTCCTCTGCAAGTCAACCCATCCCAGAACAAAAACAATTTTAAAAGCCCTCCCAAAGGTTTTAGTGATCCAGGCAAATTTGGGGTGACCAGATTAGTCAGGTACAGACAAGATCAGAAACTACGTGACACTCAAAGACATAAAGGATACATCTACACCATGGCACTATTTCGGGAAACTTCCAGTATCCCAAAATAGTTATTCCACATCTTGACAATGTACCTGTTATTTCAAAATAATGGGCTCGCTATTCCAACGTCCCTGTGAACCTCATTCCATGAGGATTAAGGGACATTTTGCTGCTTTTGAGACGCAGCTCTTGTTTCGTGGGGCATTTCTCAGACCCTCAAGAGTGTCTCTACAGTCTCAGGCCTTTTGGCCATGCCACCATTAAGATTGACAGTAAAAAGATTAGAAGAGGGAAAGATAGATAGGACCTGCCTAGGCAAGTTGCACAGGAAATGCGCCTGGGTTTTTTGCTATTTTCTGGATTCATTTAAGTGATAGCACAAAATGGTTTTGATTTCTTCAGGGAGGAAGGTGTCAGCTAACGGGGAAGGGGGAAGGCTGTTGGCATTTTCTCTTGCCCCCCATAACCATACCTGGATAGATTAAGATATTAACCACAAGAGCACATTAATACCGAAATAGAGACATCTAGTGGCTATGACATTAAAAACACTCCACAGGCCTGCCAAGACACAATACGTGCTTTTTCGGGGCTACTTGTTCATCCGTCATTACCTGAAGTGCAAGGAAGAAAAAGCAAATAACGTGTGGCCACTGAACAGAGGAATGAACGCTGAACCCAGGGTGCCAGTCTTGTCCTTTTTCTGAGTGCACCCAGTTTAAAGGCACAAAGCTGGAAAAAAGCCGTGCACACCCCTCTGCTGTAAGCACTGCAACAGATGCTGTGACTGCTCCAAAGCCCACAGAAATCGAGGCTCTGCACGAGCGTTCAGTCAAGCACTTTGTGGAGTTTTAGCCCCGTCCTGTGTCATGCTGAGAGATCAGGGTCATTGGGTCCTATGGTGGCAGCTCAAACTAGATCTTCTGAGGTAGGAAGAAATGTAGTGACTTGCCGTAGCACTGGGCAGGTGCACCACCCTCCATGACCAAAATTTTAACTGCTAACTGGAGTGTCCCCACATGCCCCCTTTGGGTGCCCCCCCAGCACCAGTCGCCTGAGAGAAGAAATGGGTATCATCAAAGCAGAGGAAGAATCCCAATGGCCCATTCAGAATACGACTAGGAGAAGAGAGGAGGGGAGACTAGGAGCAGGGAGAGTCTACAAAAAAGTCTCTCCAGTTCACAAGGGCATTTTAGTCTGACTTGCGCGTGCAGCCTTCGTGTGTTTCCTTCCTGCAACTCTTCGGACGTGGTCACAATTCCCAAGCAAGCTGCACTTCGGAGCCCTTACACTCCCTCTTGAGCTCACCCTGCCAGTGACGCTTCCTCGCTCCCCAGGGTGGGACCGTGCCGCCCAGCTCAGGGCCTCCCCCCTTTTCCCAGCAGCACTAACCCAGCAGGCTCGACTGTGTTTGGCACTTGCAAGTGCTTTGCCTACAGGGGCCTGTGATTTGACCGGCCAGTGGGTTAAAGTGACTCAAAAATTGCTTCTTCGCAGCCAAGCACAAGTACATCACATGCAGGGGAGAAAGGGTAAAACAACAGTCTCCTACTGAAGGTCTCTTCCAACCGGAGCCTTCTATGTGCCTGGCTCCTGCCTCAGCCAACACTGGCAGGAGAGAATAAAGTGAAGTCTCACTGAGGCCAGACCTTCCTCCTTCTGGGCTACAGCCCCTTCCTGCTTTGTCTGTGTCAGAGACTCCTCCCCAGCCACCGCTGCCCACCCAACCCCCTTCCTCCTTAGACCAGGATCTTTATGTTTTTAGTGTCCTCATTGAGCCTGTCTTTGGGCCAGAGAAGACTGGAACCTTGCTAGAGTCAGGCAGGAGCATTCCCCAGTTAGACTAAGTTCTGAGGAGCAGAGACTGTCTCTTTGTTCAGCATCCCGCTCATCACCATGGTTTCCTCCAGGACCTTCTGGATTCTCTGCCTGTATTTTATTTTTGCATTTGTCTTCCTCCCTCCCAGCCTCCTTTGAGTTAACTCCTTGCAGTCAGGCAGGATAACAGCAAGCAGACAAATTGAGGTACATAACATGGTCATAAAAAAAATGCTGATAACACTTTCCTTCTCCACATGTGTGAACTCATATTCTTTTAAGCTGAAAGCTGGAATTCTCAGAATGAATTTAATGTATTTAATAACATGAATATACATAGGAAATTCATGCTGTCTTCAAATATTTTTCCCTGCACCATGCTTTATTAATGGAGCTGAGAGAAAGCTTTGTGATTAAGGCTGAAACCATATGAAACCTGCCTGGTTTGTGGTTGTCATGATGCATTCAAAGCTCAGAGTACGTTTATGGAGAAATTCCTCAGGTCGCCAAGACTTTTGAGCCAACTTGGACCCCATCTTCAGAAGGTCCAAGATGATTTATGGTGTTACCCGATAACCATTTAAATTTGTGTTTGCAGTTTGCACAGGAAGGCATTTCACCTGGATCAATATAAAAGAACCTGCTTGAGAGAACCAGTGTAAACTGAAACTAGTTGGTTTTCTTGTGGTTCTCACTCTCCTCAGTTTGCCTCACTGACTCAATACCCAGGAACATGTGAAGATTCAGATTTCTTCCTTTCTCTGAAGAGTGCAGGTTTGACCAACCAGCAGAGTAAGAGCCGCTTTCCGGGAGCCAGCAAACTTGTGACATTTTGCCTGGCCCACCAGACGGTGCTCAGAATAATTCTCAGAACCTATGGTTGGCATTCGCCTAGACCCTGTACTTCCTATTCTGGAAAAAAAAGGCAATCTTTAATTAATAGGATGTTAATCGTTATGAATAGGGTACACGGAGACCTAGATAGTGAATGGCTTCATTTTTATAGCTTTTGGATGACTAGTTGGCTAGTACACATGGCATAAAATGGAATATACATGAGTGAAATATTGATCAGGATGGCCCCTAAACTGATGAAATATCCATCATCAGTCCAATATTTTGTCATCAATCCTATAGGATATCACCAAACCTTAGAAGCCTGCATGTTTGAGGATTAATTCCTTTTTAGATTTGTTTCAAGATTATACTTCGTACACATTCTTTTCTCATCTTACTTCGGGAAATGTCTTTTTGCACTCCAGGAAAGTAACAAGAGGTGTTGATTTTGCAGGCAAAGCTTGAAGAAATAGCTAGCTTGCTGCTGGTTCTCAGCTGTGCTCCCTACCTTGATATTTTGCCCGCTTACCTGTGACTTGTGCCATTGAGTGCACACCACAGAACACGAGCCAGCCCCTTTGTGAAGAAGGAAAACACTCCCGTGTGCACCCAAAACAAGAAAAGTCATCATTTTACAAGGAATTGGAGGTGAGGGATTAGCAAAGTCTCTCTTGCCAAGGATGTATAAACAAATCAGATACACACTTTCCTAATTCTTGCATTTCTGTGCGTAACTGCTGTATTTCCTATTCATTAGTAACAGACTGTTTAGACAGAGTCTTGAATAGTGTCATAACTCCACGGCCATCTTTGGCCAGAGTTGTCCCTTGAGTGCCCACTATGGCTGCTCGGAACTTGATCACCACACCAGAGGAACATTTCAGATCCTCTTGTTCCCAGAACCCAGGTTCTACCACTTGAACGTGGGTTGTAAACTCTTCAAGGTAGAGACTTTTTCTTTTGCAGTTGTACAGTCTCTCACACCCTGGGTCCTGGTCTATATGTCTGGCTCCTAGATGCTACTACACTACAAACATGACCCAGATGCAAATGTGAATTTCTGCTGGCAGTATAGGACCGATGACACACAATTGTACCATTTCAATTGTGCTCAGAAGAGCAACCAGTTTAATTCTGTCTGAAAACATAGCCAAACATATGCATTCTACAAAGTGACCAGTGAAGCTTGGCCTTCTGCTACTGATCAGTACAGCGATGTAAAACAAGACAGCAACGTCTAAAGAAGATGCTCTGTATCGCCGTTCTCTTGAGGGATGTGTTGTGCAGTATAAACAGCTAAGAAAATTAGCTATTTAGAACAGTCCATACACCTGTTATTGTATTGAATCATTTCATACTCTGAGATACATTGGGGTAATTACCTTCTCTCTCTCCTACTTGTCCTGTTCAACTTATTCCTGAAATTTCTCTCTAAAACATGGCCTTTCAATGCGTGTATCTTCTTTTTGTTGCCAGATGAAGTATTTTCCATGCTCGCTTTGGCATTTCATAAGCTAATAGAGAAGGATGTCTTGTTTGGGGCGATTTAAAGAGCCCTAAACAACAATACATCGGAGAAGCGTGACTGAGATTTCTTTAGCCTACCCCCCAGCTAAGCTGCGCAGGAGTTCAATAGGGCTGACAAAACATTGGTCCAGACACGCAGCAGGGTCTGTTGAAGACAATGGAGTTACACAGGTTTATGCCAGAGGAGAATCCAGTTCAGTCTATTTTTTTCTGCACCTCAGTCTCTGCGGTATTGAAATGGAACAAGTTCAAGGATGAATATTTTGGACTCTTCAGTTGTCTGGTGGCGACTGATATTAGGACAAAGATTTATTCACAGGTTTTGCGCTTCGTTTGCTATTATTCTATTTTGCGAGCTCTGATCCTGAGGTGCTGATGGTGCTGATTTGCAGCATGAAGCAGCCACCAAGTCACTAGATCTGGCCTTGGAAGGCTCTCTCCTGCCCCACTTTATATATAGCCACGAACCGCTACGCCACGTCACCTATGGCAGCAATGAGCAACCAAGTACAGCAAGCGGGCCACACGCATGGCCTTCTGTCTCAGTGGGCTGCCACTGCCTGCATCCCACTGGAGTTCCAGCTGCAGCCCACAGAGCCCCCTCTCTGCGCCCCTCCTCCATGTGCCTCTCGCACACTGAAGCGCGGGGATCCCTGCAATTCCCCCTCCTCCCACCCAGCCCTTTCAGAGCACCACAAATCTCCTGATTCGCACTCTGTCCCTCCTCCTACTGCTTCATCCCACAGCTTGAACAGTGGAGTTTCTCCGGGGGGCGAAGGAAGGGGAATAAATACCACACACATCACTAGCCACTTCACCACTCTGACGGTGCAAAGGGCCCTAAGATGGCCAGGGCCGTGCAAAGGCCGCGGCAGCTTTGCAAATATTTTGGCAGTGCTCACAGTGCCCAGCACCTGCACCATTCCCCACTCTCTTACCTACCTCAGGCTCTGAGAGGGAAGTTGGGTGGGGGAAGGGTGCAAGCTCTGGTCTGGAGCAGAGGATTGGGGGACAGAAGGGGAGGCAGGCAGGCTCTGGGAGGGAGTTTGGGTGCAGGAAGGGTGGAGACTCTGGGCAGGAATTTGGGGATGGGGGTGCAGTGTGCAGGCTCATTAAGTGGAGCAGTGAGTGCATGGAGACCCTATCCCCCTTCCTCCCACCAGCTGCAAGGACACACATGCTGGCAGTCTGAGGGAGTGTCTGGAAGCCACTAACTCCACTGTGCTGCCAGCAGGGGCCCCAGGGCATTTTAAATCCCCCAAGGAGCAGGGGGCAAGGGAATGCAGGCAGACAGGGAGTTATGATGGAGCCCATTCCTGGAGCAGGCATATTCCTGGTGCTGGAGCACCACAGGCCCATACAACTCGCCTCCTATGTACAATGGGGCAATGGTGTGAATGTGAATGGGCCCATTACGCGCCCACGATGATTAGGCGACTGCACGCTCACTGAGACAAGAATGTCACATTTGAAAATGCACCGTGTATGCTGTCTATAAGAATACGCCCAGAGGACATGTTATTTTTATTTTGCACAGACCCTGCAAATGGGCATTAAGCATTTCTCCGGACTCTTTGTGATGTTGTGCATTGGATTTGCCTTGTCCATTCTCACCACCATCGGGGAACATATCGTACACAGATTGGTCCTGCCGCGCATCAAAAAGAAATCCAAGCTGAAATACTGGCTCCATACAAGCCAGGTACGTATGCAAGAGGCTCACTGGTAAGTCCCTCAAGTGTTTCCAGACCTGTTCAGTAGAAACCACAGAAGTCAATGGACAAACAACCGCTGGTGTCAATGGGCATGGACACTCGCCTATAGTATGTGCAGCTTTGCTGTTCTAACAGCATCTATTGCCGTTGCCATGACTCCAGCCAGATCAGGGGCAGACTCTAGCATCCATTCTGTTAGGTGCATCTACACTGCACCGTTATTTCGAGATAACTAGCGTTATTTCAAAATAACAATGCGCAGGTCTACACAGCCATTCTGTTATTTCAAAATAATTTTGAAATAACGGACGGCTTATTCCAAAATCTGTAAACCTCATTCTACGAGAATAACGCCTATTCCAAAATAGCTGTTTTGAAATAAGGCGTGTGTAGACACTCCACTGCTGCTATTTTGAAATAGCCCCTCAGCAGGGCCATTCGAAGTTATTCCTCCCCAGTGCCTCCTGGGGCTCTAAATTGAGATAGCACATCTACACTAGGGAAGCCTGCCTTGGACTAATTTTGAGGCTTCCCTGCAGTGTAGATGTGCTATTTTGGAATAACTGCCCCGGGAATAGCTTATTTTGAAATAAGCGTGCAGTGTAGGCATACCCTAATTGAGTATCCAGGGGAACCAATTCGAGAGACAGCAATGTTATTTCTCAAACCAGTCAACCATTCTCCAATAACGTGGAGGAGGAAGTCAATACTGGCACAGCAGGTGACATTTTCCAAGTAGCCTCCACATGGACGAGGGTCTCAGTAGAGTGGTGATGCACATTAGCAAGAGAATTCCAGACTTCCACATGCTGCTCAGTAGACAGCAGCCCTGAAAATGGGAGGCCTTATTTGCATTTACATTAAGGCCCCTAAGTACCTAGCCCAGCATGTTTGGACTAAAACTGGATGGAAAACAGTGTAGGAAAATTGTGCAATAACACTACAAATAGAGACTGAATAACGGTGCAATTTTATCTCAAGTTTGGTTTAATTTGGCCCTGCCATTGTCAAAGAGGTCCCAGGAATGTCAATGGTAGTTAGAAGCATGCTAGGGACAAAGTTTGAAATCAAGATTATGTAACATTGAAGAAGAGGCATCAGAGGGGACTCGAAGTAGGCTGTGTGTTACACCAAGTACATCAGCACTAACACCCCCTTCTTTAACATGCATCTGATGAAGTGGGTCTTTGCCCACGAAAGCTTAAGCTCCAATACATCTGTTAGTCTTTAAGGTGTCACAGGACTCCTCATCGCTTTTGCAGATTCAGACTAACACGGCTACTCCTCTGATACTTGACCCCCTTCTTTGTGCTTCTCAATTGCTGCTGCTTCATATCCCACAAACTGCACTGTTGCCTTTGTGTGCTAGCTGCATTGTCAGACTGCCGTTCCCAAGGGGGGCACTGTCAGTTTCTGGTATCCCTCCCTCCTCCAGTGAATATTTGGATCTTATTTTTCCATATGCCAGAGAAAGATGGCATCTCTGTAGCCCCATCTAAATGCATTTGCTTAGTTTATTGATAAGGAGATCATGAAATACCACGTCCACTGCTTCTCCCTTATCCACAAGACTTGTTATGCTATCAGATTGGTTTGTCATGATTTGTTCTTTACAAATCCATGCTGGCTGTCCCCTATTACCTTATTATCTTCCAGGTGTTTGTAGATGAATTCCTTAATTACTTGCTCCATTATCTTTCCTGGCACAGAAGTTAAACAGACTGGTCTCTAGTTTTCCTGGGTTGGTCTTATTTCCCTTTTTATAGATGGGCATTGTATTTGCTCTTTTCCAATCTTCTGGAATCTCTCGTCTTCTATGATTTTTCAAAGATGATCGCTAAAGGCTCAGATACCGCCTCTATCAGCTCCTTGAGTATTCTAGGATGCATTTCTTCAGGCCCTGGTGACTTGCAGACATTTAACTTTTCTAAGTGATTTTTAACTTGTTTTTTTTTATTTTATCTTCTAAACCTACCCCCTTCCCACTAGCATTCGCTATGTTAGGCATTCCTTCATCATCAGACTTCTTGGTGAAGACGGAAACAAAGAAGTCATTAAGCACCTCTGCCATTTCCAAGTTTCCTGTTATTTTTTCTCCCTCCTCACTGAGCAATAGGCCTACCCTGTCCTTAGTCTTCCTCTTGCTTCTAATATATTTATTGGAGCCATCATAGAAACCTCCTGGGTTGTATTTCTCTATGCAGTTGAGCAAAGGCAGCATTTTCTGGAACGCAGAGATTGCCTCTCTCAAGTCTGTCAGCTCCTCAGCTGGTGCATCACCATGCCCTATCATTGACCTTAACTGAGCTAACTCATCTTACACCAACCAATGATCAGGCCTAAGGTGAACTGCTCCAAGTCCAGTGAGAGACTGACTTCAGCAGCAAGTTGAATTTTGCCAAGAGCTTGGAACAAGTTATAAAAGAGAATGGCTGTGGACATTTCCTTCTTACACATCATTAGTCAGGTGAAAGCATGTCAGGGAAGACCCGATTTGGATGCCTGAGGACTGAGTCACTCTGACAGTCCAAATTAAGCATGACAACAGTTTATCTATAAATACTAAAATATGAAAGGGGGTTGTTGATTTTCAGTGTGCGTTTAAAAAAAAAAAAAAAAAACCACGCACACAACTAGTTTGTGTAAAGAGCGTGAACCAAACCCCCTTGAGCTTTGTGATCACTTTAATTTTAATATGATATAAACTAACATGAATTTTAAGTAATATCTTGTGTGTCAGTGAATTGGTTCCCAAGCTGTCTATTTATGTATAAAAATGTGAGTCCAGCTCCTCTAGCAGTGTGCTTGCACTAAAGTGAGCAAAATATATATATTTTTTGCCTTGGAGTATCTTATCTAATAGATAGATCTTTTACCAAAAAGGAATGTAAGAAAAAAAATAAGTTGACATCAAGAAATCAACTACTCTTACTCCAGAAATAGCAGGCTTGTGTCAATGAATACGAATTGTACATTGTGTTTGTAGCCGTGCGTGTGCAAAATAAATGCTACATTCAGATGGATCCCAAACAAAGATAGTCATCAGCTCCCAAACATAGAAGCTCTGTTTCCTCTTGTGTTTAATTACTCCTCTGTTCCACTTCTTCTAGAGATTGCATCGTGCATTAAACAGTTCGTTCACTGAGGAAAAACACCAACTTAAGACAAAACGAGTCGAAAAAAGGTAAGAGGTTGTATGTGCTTTTTTTTTTTTAAGGGGCTTTTTTTGGAACTAGATCTGTTGGGACTGGATAGCTGACCATGAGCTTAAATGTCTCCTAGAGATAAAGATAAAACAAGACAGAAAACAGGTACTTTGACTATTAGCTAAGAATATGGTTAGAGACTGCAGTTCTTTGGATGTCCCAAAAGAAGCAGAAAATGGATATTAATTAAGTTAATATGGAGCTATGTACATTCCTTAAGCATTTTTATCCACCCTGCAATCATAAGTTTAAAACCCAGTATCAGCCCCCATGCTTATCGCCAGCTGTGAATTCTCATAAATACTGTTGACCTTTCTTCTGATAGCAGTGTTGTATTATGACAAGAGTGTTGCCCCTCTGACAAGCCATAACAGGTTTCTGGGACATACAGATTGGGTCTCCCGTGAAGGAAGAATTGGTGATTTGAAATCTAGGTACGTGCATGTACAAATAGCAGCAATGGTCAAATAGCAGCAATCCCTCCGCTCAAGAATCTCAGCTCAGCCCAGGTCACAGGGCTCAACTCTGCATCAGGCATTGACTAATTAGAGACCAACTCTGAGCGCGGTCTCTCCTCCTGCTGGCACAATTTAAGCCGTGCCTACACAGAACCTTGCATAATCAAAGACACCGAGACAGCATGTCTTCCGAAGACTAAACACTTGCTCACATGCTAAGAAAAAGAATTTGAAAGACTGTGGATACATCGCTACTGCAAATGAAGGTGTGATTGTAGCATGGGCATGCATATGTGCGTTAGCTTTGATCTAGTTAGTGAAGGTAACAATAGCAGTGAAGATGTAGCAGTATAGACCCTGCCCTGAGCAGCAACCTAGAGGACCCAATATGCTCATACTGATGTGACTAGCCTAACGTGCTACCAGACCATTTGTTGTTTTTTTAAATTTATCCTGTACAGTCTAACTCGGCTACCCCCTGAAGCTTATTTCTTCAATGTTTGTTTACTCATCCTAGCTAGATTAAAGCTAGCAATCATGTATTACATTCACACCTTCATTTGTAGTATAGAATCACAGAACACTAGACCTGGAAGGAACCTCGGAAGGTCATCAAGTCCAGGCCCTTGCCCTCACGGCGGGACCAAACACTGTCTAGATCATTCCTGATAGATGTCTATCCAACCTGCTCTTAAATATCTCCAGTGATGGAGATTCCACAACCTCCCTAGGCAACTTATTCCAGTGTTTAACCACCCTGACAGGTAGGAAGTTTTTCCCTAATGTCCAACCTAAACCTCCCTTGCTGCAATTTAAGCCCATTGCTTCTCGTCCTGTCATCAAAGGACATAGCCTTAGTGCCACTTAGCGGTGCGGGTCAAAACAATACTATCTTTTTGAGGCAGTACTGCTAGGAAATGACACACCCAGAATACAAAGTACAGATGAAGACAGAGATCAAGACAGACAAAATCTCCATGAGTAGCGTCCTGGAGAGAATCTCTGTGTGGCCCCAACGAACACACAGAATCATAGAACACTGTAACAGGAAGGGACCTCGACAGGCCCCCACACCCAGTCCCCTGCCCTCATGTGTTTGTTAAGTTTGAAATGACATCAGGAAAAAAATAATTGGTTGATTGACAGATGAGGGTAGGTCAGCCTCCACAACACCCTGCATCTGGCTTCCTCAGCAGCCTAGGCAGGCAAGCCACAAACCAACGGACAAGAAACCCAAAGGAAACACTGAACAAAAAGGTTTTTTACCCTTTCTGGGCTACACTTCCCTCTCACCTGGGCCTCCAGACTCTCTCCTTGGAGGCCCTGCACCTAGCCAAGCTGCTGAGCCTCTGGGCTTCCTGCCTGGAGTCCTTCCTCCATTCCACAGGCTGGAACCAAACACAAAGCTTTCACCTGTCCCTACCTGGGCCCAGCCCTCCTTCTCTGGGGGCTGCCTCCTCTCCTCTGATTTCAAGCTCCTTTCTGCCCAACCCTTGGGCTCAGCTTTCACCCTTCACCTCTTCCCTCCATCCCTCCTGGCACCTTTGGGTTCTTCTCTGTCCTTCCCCAAGAGCCCCCTGCCAGATCTTCCCGCCCACAAGTGTTCTGCCCACCTTGTGCTCTCTGCTGGCTTGTCTCCCCTCAGCTCCTTGACTTTCCCAGCACCCCATTCAGCCAGGCTTCCTCCCTTCTAGTCCTGGGTGGGGCTAACAGAACAGGGGTGCTTCCTGGCTCTCACAGGGCCAAGCCACCTTATTACGGAGTACTGGTGCGTGTCTACACAAATAAGTAAATGCACAGTGCCCGTGTTTCTCTGCTGGCCACACTTCCTCGGTCTTCTCCCCATAACAAGCCGAGTTTGACCCCACCTCAGCTTCACAAACTCCAAGGCACAGCTCCCGGGGGCAAAAGCTGCTTGCAGAAGCCAGACAGTGCAAAAGAAACATCATGTTCTCACACTGCCACGGCCATGACAGCCACCCAGAATGATTAAGGGGGGAAAGTCACAAAAATGGCTCTTTTTTTATAAAGGCATTGTTTGCCTTCTCTAACTAGGGCCCTGCTAGCAACAAGCCGGCTCAAAACCACTTGTGCTTTATCTGTGGACAGGGCCCTGGCGAATTAAACTCCCAGTAACCCAGAGCGCAGCTGGACAGAGTCCTGGTATTGGAAGGGACGGGGCAGTGCTCCCTGATTGATTAGATGAGAACACTCTCTTATTCCTCCAGGAGGCTGTCGTCTTAAATGGGGAGAGGCGGAGAAGCGCTGGAAGTGACTCATGTTGTGGTGGGGTTTTTCAGTCATCACTTCCAGAGAGGCTCTTTTAACACACTGCCTGCCGTTCTGCACAGCTCTTCCGCTCTGAGCTGTAAGCAGAGACTTGAGAACGGCATACGCTAGGCTCTGGTACAACACCCCCCCTTCCCTCCCACTCTGAATGGGTGAACCCGGGACAGGCCACTACCGCCGGCCTGTTTTCACTCCCTCCACCGCCACTAGCAGCAGCACCCTAGCAAGGCTCTTTTTGCGATGGTCTCTGTCTCTTACAACCTGAGGCAGTCACTCATGAGTCCTCTTCCTAAACACACCCAGAATGCAGGACGAGGCCGCCGGCTTCCTCCGCACGGGTCCTGGAGAGGAGCGTTCTGTAGCCTGCACCGTTCGTTTCTGGGTGTAATCTGCGGTGATGGATTCACACTGTGGCACCTTTTTTGCCTGTGGCAGTGGAGGCAGAGGGAAGCTCCCAGCCAACAGTTCCTGGCTGGTGGGGAGTGCGCTGGAGGCAGGGTGCCACCAGTCAGCTGTCTGCCACTGTAGTCCCATTGCTCCTGTTTATTCCTCACGGCCTGAGATTTGTCACCTTCCTGTCGCTCCACCGACAGCTCATCCTGTTCTTCTTGGCTCTTCCTGGGGGAAGGCAGGGTGGCTAATGGTGGCAGGAGAGTTTAAGCGGATTTGGGAAGGTTTTTGCACTCAGAATGTCCCATTGTTGGTATATATGTCTAGGGCATGGATGGCGGGTGAAGGCCCAACTAGGGGAGGCAAGCCCCAGCCCTGCCCCTTCTTCCCAAGGCCCTGCCCCTTCAGTAACTTACCCCTATAGACATGAGCCTTGCCCCACCCCAGCCCTGAAGCCCGATCCTTCCAGGCCAGCCAGAGGGCTGGGGCTGCTGCATCAAAGCGCTGGCCCTCCTGGATGTCTGGGGAGCACAGGCAGTTTTGAGAAGGCAATGCCTTCCCTTGCCTGTGTTACTCGCCACCCCATGACCTAGAGCATTGGGAGGAGCATGTTTCAATGAAGGAAGAAAGGAAAGAAATGAAGTTTAGGAAACGCTTTTAATGTTTCACTCAGTCTGATGACAAATCCACGGCCAGTTTCCCGTTTCAAGGCAGGCTCGTTTGACAATCCCTGTTAGCCCACCTCAGTTTTGATCCTGTTAGAGAGCAATGTGACAGACTCCACTTTTTCACGTTCCATCTTTCCACTGGCTGTTTTATTGGGATTAAAGATTAGTGCCCAATTGCAATCTAACTCCAGATTTCTAATGTCGCAAAGGCCCCAGGGTGTGCAAATGCAAGGTTTTGGTTCTGACTCCATCATCAGAATTGGGAGCCAGCTGTAAGGGTCAGATCCAGGTTTGGATTTGGATAAAGAAAAAAAGTCGCAATGTTTGGAGATTTGGGGGACCTTGGGTTTTGCTTTGGGTTTGACCCATCCAATAAGAAGGATTCACACTCCCATTTTTCCTGGAACAACAAATCATTTGGGTGCCCAGGTAGATTAGCTAAACAATCAGTGTCTGTCACAGCAGGCATCTTTGGTAGTTACACGAAAACATTCCAAGGCTGAATCACTGAAGCTCTGTAGTATTTGAGCCACCATGGTTCACAGACAGTTAGACAGTCTGGCAGATTGGCTGTGTCTGTTCATTTGTGACAGCCTAGGAGAGCATCAAAGATGCAGTGTCATTGCAAATCTCTCTCAGCTCTGCCAGGAGGAGCCATGTATAAGAAGCTCCTTATGAGTCTACTTAGCAGCGTAGGAATCAATTTCACCTACAAGGCATGCTACCTGGTTTAGTGATCTGAGAAGCGACCTGGGCAACAGGGTTTCCTGAAATCTAGTCACTGCTTGAACATTCACCATGGCCTGGGGCAAAAGAGCCTCGTCAGTGTCTGTAAAATGGTTTCTGCAAGGGCACGTCTACACGAGGACACTATTTTGAAATAACTAAAATCGATTTTACTCACAAAGTAACAAAATCAAAATAGCGTGACCACACTACAGGAAAGTCTCGAAATTAGTCCGAGGCAGGCTCCATTAATATGGACACGCTACCTCGACTTAGAGCCCCAGGAAGCACTGGGGAGTAATTAGTTTGAATTATTCTGGGAAGTAGTTGTTTTGAAATAGGAGCACCGGAGCATCCAGCTGTTCTGAAACAACTATTTTGAAATTAGCGTTCTTCCTTGAGGAAAGCAGGAGTACAGAGTTCCAGTTAAGCGGCCTGTTATTTCTAACTAACGGGCTTGGTAGTGTGGACGCTCCACTGATTAATTCAACCTAAGAGGGGGTTATTTCTAAATAAAGTCCTAGTGTAGACCAGGGCTATATGGGACATGATGGTATTTCCTGACTTCATTGCGTCCGGGGGGGGGGGGAAGAATTAATCAGTTATTGTTTTAAAGCCCTTTGAAGATGCAAAGTACTTCATGCCCAGGTTTTTCCTCTTCTGCCAAAATGGCTTGTACCAGCCAGACAGTTACTCAACATTCAAGCAGGCTGGCTGAGCTTTTTGGGCTCACTCCCCATTTCGATTTACTATTTTGGGGGAAGTAAATAGAAATGGGGAGTGTCTAAAATGCAGCTCCGACAGTTAACGGTGGATATTGCACACTCAGGAGATACTGGGCAGGGCTTAGTGAATGCTGCAATTGTGGTTAAAGAGTTATTCTTTATGCAGGTCCAACCCGGGCAACAGCCGGCATGCGGTGTGGAATACCACCCACCCAGGGAACTGCCACCAAAGGAAATACCTATGCAGCGAGGAAGGGCAAAACGAAGCGACCCTCACACAACACCAAGACATACCTCTGCCCCAACTGAGGGGCGACGTGCCCGCCCCCCTGACAACGAATGGGAAAGCAGACCCTCTGAACATCGCGAGGACCTCAGTGATCCAAGAGCTTACGGAATTAGAGAAGCAGATTCAAGCCATCAAGCAGGAGCTGCAGCTCGTCATGAAGAGAAAGACGGAGCTGGAAGAGTATCAGAGGACAAACAGGCCTGTAGAGTCCTAAGCCAGCCCCCCGCACACCCCCTGTACAATTTGCAATGCACTTTTGTAATGCCAGAAAAGAGGCACGGGGAGAAAACAAGCAATAGGTTATTCAGAAAGCCTCCGTCCCACAAAGCAGCAAATGCAACAGCAGCAGGCAACTTACTCCAGGTTCTTTCCTAAGAACGAATCTCTCGTTCTTTCCATGGACAGCTAAAGGGTAGCCTCGAACAAGAGCTGCCACGAGCAGCCAGACTGCACCGCCCCTGTTTCCTTCACATGGCACTAACACAACGTTTTTAGCCCTTTCTGTGCATTAATTAAAAAAAAAATCTAAAATGTGTCCCTTGTTTGGGGAGATGGGAGGTGTTAAGTGACAAAGGACCTGATGCCCATTTTTAATAAGACCCATATGGGACCATCTCCGCAGAGTCAAGAGACCTTAGCGTAAGAGAGAATAAGGATACGTCTACACTGCATGGCTATTTTGGAATACCAGACGTACCCCAAAATAGCTACCCCGCATCTACACAAGCCATCTGTTATTTCAAAATATTTTTCGAAATAACAGGCGCACTATTTCAGCATCACGGTAAACCTCGTTGCACGAGGGTTAAGGGATGGCTTGAAAGAGCACATTATTTTGAAATTTGGCACTGTATAGGTGTGCCAGATTTCAAAATAAGCTGTTTGGAAATGGATTTAAAATAAGATACGCAATTTGCATAGCACATCTTTTTTCGAGTTTAGGGTGCTGTGTAGACGCACCCTTAGATGGGTCATTTTCAGGGAATTTGTTATGAACCCTTCTCTCTGAAATGATTTGCCTCTTGGACTTTGAAGATGAGGCAAGAAGTTTAAGCCATTCAGCAACTAAATAGATTACACATCAGCCTAAGGGATGGAGCTATCAAGTCATCGTTATCTAAACAAGATTTCTATTAACAATGCTTGACAACACATCTTTTGGGATGGCAGCCTGTGCCATATAGACCATGTTTTTAATGTCTTATTTAATACAGGCCAGAGCATCCCAAGAACCAATGGGTTATTACCAATGTGCAGCATATCCAGAAGCGGATAGATTCTAATCCTCTCATTCTGGCCAGCGTCCAAGCTCTGTACAAAGTAAGCTGTAATTAGTGATCTCAAACTAGGCATGCTTCACAAAGCCTTTCTTTGAATGGCTGATATTTTGGGAGGCACTGGGAGCACAGAGGTCCCTGGTGAAGATGTTCCTTTGGGAGTTTGCACTCAAGTTGATGTGCCTGCACTCAGTCGAGCCAGTGGCTGATGATATGGTTCAACATTTATTTTAGGCCTGGTTTTCTGCAGTGTAGTCCGCTGCCATTAATTCCGAGTAGCAGGGCTTGCATGCCCTTTGCCCAAGGTGCACAGCCACAGAGAATCAGGGCCACTGGCCCGGATCTTACACTGATCTCAGACAGGAGCAGTTGGAGGGAGGAGAGAGATGTGGGATGCTGGAACCATCTTAGTCTAACCCATCAGAGCAATAAGGGAGAAGGGACAGAGAATTTCAACTTTGATTAGAGGGTGTCACAATTTCTGCGTTAACTGAATCTGTAACACCTCCCTTGAGGGCACCCACTTTAAGTTCCAAGCTCCCACCTATCCTCTCTCTCCTCCTGACCAAAGTATTACAGCTCTCCCACTCTGTGTCCTGTACTGTGCTACCCACAGCAAGCCCATCTGCCTAAAAGGCCAGTGCTGTACTTTGTTCTCTCTCTGAGGTCCACAAAAGGGGATTGCCAGCACTTACAAAGGTACCACAGCACTTTCTGAACAAGCATATTTATTCTGAAGGTAAAAGCATTACAGAAAAACCACAAGCTCACACTAAATGTGCTAGGAGTTGTCCTATGGGGTTCTAGTAGGTCAGAGTCTTTCCAACCATTCTGTCAGGGTTTGGGCTCCTACTCCTTGGATAGAAGGTCCTGTCTGTTGTTGGATCAGAAGGCAGGCCCCGATTCAGTTAAATCCCAGCCTTTTCACAACAAAAGCCTCCCCAAGGGACGGTACCTTTCTAGACATGTTTATAACTAAAGTGATTTACTTTAATCACCCTCCAGCTGGTTTGGTGGAGGAGCTATGGTAAACTCCCCCCTGCGGTTGCATACGATCCCCAGCTGATGGTGAGCTATAAACCATTTGTGTGCTTAATGCAACATGGCCTTCAGAGACACTGCATGAGGTTGCAATATCAGCCATGATGCCTGGTTCTGTAAAGATCAGCCTGTTCCACATTGTACAGTGAGTTTATCACATGGTCACGACAGAAATGGAGAGATGTGCCCCATCCGAGCATACTGCAGTATGACACCAAATGCAGGAACCAAGAGCTTGCCATCACAGAACAGACCAAAAGTCCAGTTAATTCAGGACCCTGCCAATGGCCCGTACTGGATTGTTCACAAAGGGTTTTAACTAAAAACTCTAATGTAACTAATTGTATATGATTATAGTTTTCTTTAGGAAATTGGGAGGGGGATTCTTTGTGACTCCGCTTGGAGAGCAGCATCGTACTCTGAAGCACCAGAATTGTTAGCACATGGAAAGTTAAGTCAGGGTAGCGTCATTACATAGAGCTATTACTGTTCACAGATAGACATTTGTAATTGTTTTCTTTACAGTCTTGGTAAGCAGTTTGCCTCGGGGTGCAGAACCTCCACAAGCCAGAGTTTGCACAAAGCAGCATTCATTTCAACACATAAGCCTTGCGGGATTGGAAGTGTGGGTGGCAGAACATAAGCCTCCTTTCAGCTGTTCACAGGCTGTTTAGGAGCCACTATTCTGCATGGCAAACTCCTGCTGCTAGCAATGGAAGCTCTGTGCAGGCCGGCAGAGGAACGCAGGAGAGGGGACAATCTGAGTGCAGAGGTTTAGGCTCTAGGCTCCAATTTTAAAAAGGGAATCGCACTACCTGTGAATTGACTCTCTGCCCCATTGGCTGTCGGGCTAAGTCTGCCCTTCTCCACAATTTGCAGCTGCAGCACAGAATTATTACATTTTATACCAAAACAGCAGCCTGACTTTGCAGGAGAAAGGAGAAGGTAGAGGCAGGAGAGGCAGGGTTGCCTAGTGGGATGCTAGCATAGGACTCTCATTTCCCATGTGACCTTGAGCAAGTCACTTACTCTACCTGTGCCTGAGCTGCTCACCTGTGAAGCAAGACAGCCCTGAGGATGAATGTATTCAAGAGTGTGACGTGTTTGGACACCACGGTGGGTGGAATGTAAGTACCACAGAAAACAGCCTTAGTCAGGTTGTTTGCTGGCAAAACAACATGACCCTAATGAAAAGCAGAAACTGGGGAGGAGAGGAGAGAAGGGAGAAATTATTTAAATATAGTTATGGAAAACAGTTATTTAAGATAGTTGGAAAGTGTCAATTATTTTTCACTTTTTAAAAATTATTGTTTGAAAAACAGCGATTTTTTCAAACATTACAAATGTTGTGTTGTGACCACACACACACACACACACACACACACACACTCTCTCTTCCTCTACCCCGCCTCCCAGGCATTTATGTGTTTTACCTATTGACACACTTGCCTTGGATAGGAGGTAGTGTGGGCTAGCAAACAGAGCACTGGACTGCCCTGCCAAGTGACATGGGGCAAGCCATTTTTGCTTTTTTCCATGCCTCAGTTTTCCCCACCTGTCAAATGGGAATAATGATATTTACCTCCTTTATAAAATGCTTTGAGATGAAAAGGCCTAAGTAAGAGAGAGAACCTTGCTTACTATAGTGTAGCTTTTCAAATCTCCTTTAAACTGGAGGAAGGGGTGGGGCGGGAAGAGCAGGGGGGGGAAGAAAAAAAAAAAAAAAAAAAAAAAAAAAAAAAAGAGTGCACCAAATCAACATATATGTTCCCTTTAGTCTTCAAGCCATAATTTTCTTACTTTACTTCTGTTAACACTACAGGGCCACCTTTCACACAAACAGGGAGATGAAATCTACTGGATCTCACACGTATCTAAGTTTTGTCTGCAAATATGGTCATACTGATATTTTAAAAAAAAAAACAAAACACCACAGCTCAGAAGTCAGATTCCAGATTGAGTTTGTAGTGCTGGGCCTTAAAAAGCTCAGCTGACTTGAAAGCAGAACAATTTTGATACAGAAGCCACAAAAGCAAGACTAAAGACTGCCCCCTACCCCGCATTTTTTCAACTCCAAATTTAATTCTAAACACTTTTACTTGCATCAAAACTCGGCTTCAGAATTCTACTTCACCAAAAGATTTTTTTTTTTAAATCTCACTTTGAAAATGTCAATCTCCCTGAGGGAAGGAGTAAAAGAGTTTCCCAAACCTTTAGAGTGAAACAAACCTTGATTATTACATATAACTTGCTTTGTTCCTGTTGAAGCCAGACACTGCCAGAACATATATCAGCAGCTCCGGAACAGTGATTTTTAATACAAAAAAGAAAAACACCCCTTTAAAAACATGGCACGGTGCAGGAAATTGGAAAAGGGACGGGGAGCTTTACAACTCTGATGTCCATTCAAACCGATCCTGCCCCAGTTGTGACAGTGTTTGATGCGGCGTTGTTCAATGATCTGTGTGTATTTTATTGGTCATTTCAGCCTGGGTGTCTAGATCACAAAAGACACTTTCAGAGCAGATACTCCTAAGCACCCCTTTCTGCAAATCTCAGCCAAGAAGCCAGGCATTGTATAGGCACAGGATGGCGAAGGGTGGAAGGTTGGACTTAGAACGTAAGCTCCTTGGGCCAGACCATTGTTTTGTTCTTTTGTACAGCAACTACCACAGCCAGGCCATGAGTTCACCCCGTGGACACAATGGTGATACAAATAACTTGTGGTTTGGCACACAGAAAGTTCCCCTCCCCCATCTCTACCACACATCGAGAGCTTAAGCAAGCCACTGGCTTTCAGTGCCTCAGTTTCCCCATTTGTTAAAAAAGAGAGAGGCTTTTCTTCCCTTCTAACCAAGAGTTAGGCGATCTCATTTCTTGACATTTGTAAGTGCTTTGAGATGGATGATGCTATAGAAACACAAAGGTGTAAAGAACCCACCCACCAAAAATGAAATACTGTGATGGAATAAAAGCAGGATACACTGCCCTGGTTGAACTATTTAACTAGTCTGTGAACAAAGGTCACCAGACTCTCAGGCCCAGCAACTTTCAAGATTAAAGCCACGAAACACTTGTTAGCTTGGAGAAGAGTAGACTCACCACTGGAGTGCACCCGGTGGCTGGGCATGGCGGCATAGGTTCCTTTTCTAGCGCAGCCTGTAGACCGCTCCTCCAGCTCTTCAGAGTCTGTCTCCACCCGCGATTCAGCCCTCTGTTGGGATCACTGAAGTCTCAGCACTCCCAGGGTAACAGAAAAATCAACAAAACAAAGCCCAGCAGTCTCAAGCCAAGTCTTTGGCATGACTCTTGATTATCAGTCCTTCCAGCCCTAGCCTTTGGGGTCTTCGCTTTGGGCTAATAGGAGAAGCCAGCCCCTTCTTAGGGTTAATACAGCATCCCTGGCCTGAAGCAGGCAAGGTCTGGCTACTCAAGCCCCTGCTTCTCCCTTGGTGACTTTCTATCCGGGTCACCTGCAGGCTTCCCTGCCAGTCGCTTCATGGGTTCTCTGGGGCTCTATAGTCCTCTCAGGCTGCCTGCAGGGCTGTAGCTGGCAGGGCGCTTCTCTGGAGCTCTCCAACAATTCCCAAACCAAATATTTGAATTTCAATCACTTCCACTCTCCACAGACCAGAACTTGAGCCCCTCACAAGTCTCCCCTGATACTCTGCTCCAGAGCTGAACACCAGAGCTACCTCTCTACAGGCTTGCCCCTAGTCTAAAAACTACTACTCTTGTAGCTTTTCCCACTACTTCTCTCCCCTCACTTCAGCCAGTCACCGGCCCTCCCAGCCTCCTGGGCCCCTCCCCAACAGAGTGCTCTCAATCTGTGTAAAAGAAACCTGACTCCTCTCCAGGTGACCCTCCTCACTGGCCTACTGAACTCCCCTCCAGGTGCCAGCAGGAGGGATAATTGGGCTCTCCGGCACACTTGTGCAGTTTTCAGCACCACTGTGGGGTTTACACTCTCTCTCTGGCCATATAAAGAAGTGAAGTGAATGAAGGAACCCCGCTGTCACTTCCAAAGATGTAGGGTTCAAATGCCAACCCTGAGGGTCAGCCGCAAAATTGCTCCACAGGTTTGCTCAAGAGACTGTTCCTGCTGAAGGAAGCCCTGGCTCCAGGGTAACAGGGTAGGAGTGAGGGGGCACTAGCATTGGGAAAGGTAACTGGAGGAGAAAACGCCTTTTTTTTGCTGTGGAAGCCAAGAGCTCTTTTAAAAGTAGAAGTGGATTAGGGGCAGGGCCGGCCCACAACATTTTGGCACCTGAGGAGGGGAGCTCAAATGAAAGGTCTCAATTCTGCCTGCTTCCTGTTCTACTCCTCTCCTGGTACTGCTCTGCTACCTACACATGCACCAGCAGCAGACACAGACACAATCTTCTACACGCTGGGGCGATGTCTACACTCGTGGCTTCTTGCACGAGTAATATGCAAATGAGGCTAAGTGTGGAATATTGACAAGCCTCATTTGCATACCTAATGAGCTACCTTTTTTTTTTTTCAGAAGAGGCTCTGGTGCAAGAAGGAGCATCTACACTGCCCCTTCTTGTGCAAGAAAAACCCTCTTGCGCAATGCCATTCTTCCTGAAAAGTAATAGGTGTAACGGCATTGCGCAAGAGGGTTTTTCTTGCGCAAGAAGGGGCAGTGTAGATGCTCCTTCTTGCGCCAGAGCCTCTTCTGAAAAAAATGGTGGCTCATTAGGTATACAAATGAGGCTCGGTGATATTCCATGCTTAGCCTCATTTGCATATTACTCACGCAAGAAGCCGTGAGTGTAGACATAGCCTGGGTCTTAGTGGGCCCCCCTCCCCCAGTCTGGCATCTGAGGTGGTTGCCTCAGTTTGCCTCATGGTAAGGCCAGCCCTGATTAAAGGGGGTTTAAAGTTCATCTGGCACCAGGAACAAGAATTAAAATCTACTGCTGGGGTCAGCAGCTTTTCCGAAGTGGCATGCCAAGATTTAACCCTCCTGCCCTAGGCTTCACCGCTCTCCCAGAGAATGGGCAGGGGCTCTCTCCACCCCATGCACTGTTTGGGCTCCAGCCCTGGGCTTCGCTCCCGCTTTTCCTGTGGGGGGGGAGGAGCAGCATGCACGCTACCTCGGGGCTTCTCCTCCTGTGCAAGAAGCCGGCGCTGACTCCAAACTTGCAGGGGGTGTGATGCTAGATCTTCAGCACAGGCTGGGGTCAGGGCAGAATCAGGGAAATGGGAAGACGGGAGGAGTGACCCTGGGGTGTCCAGCCCTGTTGGGGCAGGGTCCTGTGAGGGTCTGGTCCATGGTGCCCTTGTCTTCCTGCCAGGACCCAGGCGCTAATGTGACTTTGGGGCAGGGGGATCCCCCCATGCATTCTCTTCTCCTCTCGGTCACCCCCACTGCCACCCAGCCCTGGAGTTGCAGCCTGGGCAGCACTCACCCTCTCGCGGGGCCCAGCAGAGGTGGTGCTGGTGGCTGGGAGTGACTTCAGTGCCCTTTGGCCCGCCTGCCTGGGGCACCATGAGGCAGAAAGGGATGCGAGCGGAGCAGGGAGCACTGAGGCTGGAGGTGGGGACGGGACTCCCAGATGGCTCCACACCCTCCCTGCCTTTATCCGAAGCAGGAAAACAGCGCCCCAGAGAAAGCTCCCCTCCTCCCCCCGGCCACCGCGCCTTAGTCCACTCCAGCAGCCAGCTCAGGGGTGCTCTGCTCCCCCACACAGCGTAGCTGCCCCGGAGCAGCCCCGCTCTGCCATGTAGCCGGCTCCCCGGCTCTTCCATGCAGGCTGGCCACCCCCTGGAGCAGCCCCGGCCCCCAAAGCAGCTGCCCGCCATGCAGCCCTGCCGGGCGAGCCCTATGGCTGCTACAGAGCAGGAACCAGGGCCGTGGTGAGGTTGCCCCACCAGGGACAGCCTCACCATGGCCCGGCTCCAGCTCCAGCTCCCAGAGCAACCCCGCTCTGCCATGCAGCTCCACCATCCAGGTCACGTGGCTGCTGCAGAGCAGGAACCAGGGCTGGGGTGAGGCTGCCCCAGCAGGGACAGACTCACTGTGACCCGGCTCCAGCCGCAGCACACGGGGCAGCCGCCCGTCACAGCCCCACTGGCCAGGCCACGTGCCACATCTGGCACGAGGGTCTCACGTTGCCAACCCCTGATTTACTTAGACAAGAAAAACAACACAACCAATGGAACCACAGTTTTTATTGGCGCTTATGCGGTACAAGAATAGTCCTTGTGGCAAAGCTGTACCCAAGTAACCACTGCAAATCATCTTCCGGAAAACATGGACAATGCTAGTGAGGGTCCAGCCAGGCGGAAGGGGGCAGAAAAGTGTCCATCTCTCATCCAGCCCAAATGGGGCTCATCACTGGAATGCTATTCTCGAGGGCTCTCCTATACGTCTCTCTCCCCTTCCTGATATTAAGGTGTATGCATGCCTTTGAGTGGGGGAGGCATCATCTTCTCAGCTACCCCCTGCTTCTTCTATGGCTCTCCTTGCAGTGTCTGGCCCTGAATCAGAAAGGCACTTAACCACATGCCCAACTTTCAGCATACAAGTCCTCCCACTGAGGTCACTATCACTTGTGCTGAAGTTCCCTCCCGTATCAGGGTCTTTAACTGGTCGGCTACTCACACTGAACAACCCTACAAAAATAAAAGAAGCGAGGTGCGCTGCCCCGCCCTCACAAGGGCCCCTACAAAGACAAGCACCAGCGTGCACACACTTGGGGGACAGAGGGGGGGGCGTTTCTAGGAAGGACACCAGTTTCCCGTCTTCAAAGGGGTTTGTTGTAAGCAGGGGAAAATAGAAAAAAAATTACCCAAATTGTTCCATTTAATACCCAGAGCGGATTTGTTAATTCAAGGCCTCAGGCTCATCTCTATTCTGCCACAGGGAAGTCCCACCACCCCTCGGGTTAGAGTTCCGTTAGGCTTTCGCACTGCACAGTAACAGCCCTGTCTCCGCAGTGTGGAGTGGAGGTCCCGTCCAAATTAAAGGGAAAGGCAGATAGGAAGAGAAGATGAGCAGAGACCCTAAACATGCTTCTCCCCGCTCCCTAACCCAGGGTGCTGGAAGAGGAGGTGGGTTGGTGGAGAAGCAGTGACTGCCCTGCTGGTGACAGACAATCAGAGAAAGGGGCAGGCGGCAGATCAGGTGCCTCGGGCTCTCCAGGGCGAGGCTCAGCCGATGTAGATCCGATGGAAGTCATTTGCACCAAAGGCAGCGTTACACTTGGGGCACTTGCGCTGGCGGGTGTCGTAGCGCGTCTTCACACACTCAAAGCAGAAGACATGAAAGCACTTGGTGAGCACTGCGTCCTTCTTGCGCATGTTGCAGCATGGACAGGTCAGGCGCGCCTGCAGGAGGAAAAGGAGTATCTAAGCTACCACACGTGACAGACCTTTGCAGAACTTTCAGGTAGGAAATAAACCATCATGGGAAGGAGGCTTTGCCCTCTGCCCAAGGAGAAAGTGGTTCCTCCAGCGCAGAGTTGGCCCTCACTAACAGGGTATGGCTAAGGAAGGCCAGTACTGAACAAATATGAAGACTAAACCCTTTGGCCAGGAAAACATGAACAGGGGACAGCAAGTTTCTCACCTTGTAATCCTTGATTTCCTCCATCAAGATCTCATCACAGTTGGGCACCATGTCAGGTTTCTTGGTGGTCTCCAGCTTCCTGCGCAACCTGGAGATGTCCTCCTGCAGGAGGAGAAGAGACCAACAAATAAATAATTGGGACGATTTCTCCACAGAGCTTCAAGGGTACAGAAATGGGCCTTTTGAAGTGCAGTGCAATACGCCTATGATGTGCTTCCATCCCTCTCCTCCATTCCTTCCAATGCACTGCAACATCCTCTCACAAGACAACAGTGGCAGGTTAAATCTGTACAGGAACATGGTCAGGGGTCCACCCCAAAGATCTCAAAGTAGGCCAAGCCAGAGAGGCTGAATGCAGAAGCCAGGGGAAGTGACAATGAAGGACCGTGGTGCGTGGCACATACCTGAGCCCGTTTGAAGTTGAACATGTCCTTCTCTTTAGTCACACTGTTCTCCACAATCTCATCCTGAAAGTCATGTAGCTTCTTCTGAGCCAGCTCTAATTGTGCTTTGAGATCATCTGCAAGCTGGGCTGCATCCATTGCCTATCGAAGGAGATGGCCATAGATTCACAGATGTTGGAGACGGAAAAGAACTAGAAAAAAATCTTTCCATCCAAATCCTTGCCTGCCAAAACTGTGCCCTACGGTACTTTTCAGATTCCCACCCCCCGCGCCCTCCCTCTAGTTACAGAAGATCCAAGCTAAGGGATTTAGACTACTTCCCTTGAGGGCCTGCTCAACAACCTCAGATCTCACTGTCCACAAGTTCTTAACATTCAGCCTAAACTTAATTCTCTAGCAAGATACAGAGTAGGACTAATGCCCCTCCTCAGTGTTTATACCCTTCAAATAGCCTTATGTCCCCATGGTCCTGTTGCTTCTGGCCAACGTTCCCTCTAATTTTTTCCATCCATGTGCGGAATAAATTTTATTTGGCACCAAGACATGTGCGGATGTGTACCACCAACAGAAACACATGCTGCCGGCTGTGGCCACTCTGCTAATTAGGTGAGTGGCATTGGACTCTCCTGGATGGCTCTCGCACCTTATACATATTTTTGTGACAGTTCTATTTAAACCAGAGAACTACCACAATCACACACTATCCTTTTTATGAAGGCCAGAGCCTTATTTTCTTTCTTCTAGCCTTCCAGCACTCCACTAACTGCCCAGGATTTTTAAAAAAATCAGTTGATTAGTAAATCATTTACCTAAATTTCCTTTATACCATAGGACGTGACATCCAGAATAGCTGACTATTGGTTACAAAGGGATACTTTTATCTGCCTTCTTTAAAACCTGTTCAGATTTTTCCCAACATTTTTCTTGGCAGGACATTTAAAGAGAAGGAAGGTAGAATCTGCAATAGGGGCCCATCTAATTTCACTCCTTATTAACAGTCCTGCTTTCTTCATTGCCCCTAGACTTATTAGTGAAAACCCCTCATGTTACTCTGAAGTCATTTCACTTTTTTACTGGCTTCATCTCTTCTCTGCAAGCCTTAACATTTCCCAATTATGTTCATTTCATGGCCTCTTCTTTTTCCACTTGCAACAGAGTTTTCCTTTTATCCTCAGCTTTCTTCTCAGTCTTTCATGAAACTACTGTGATGGCTCTTGTTCCTTGCATTCTTTGTCAGACTATTGTGCCTTAATTAGAATATTATTTGGTTTCCCTCTGCCTAATGGTGGAATGACATGGAACACCCAAATGCACCAGAGAAATGCAGGGCTAGCAGCCTTGCACAAACTTCCACAAGCTGAAGAAAACTCAGCCTTGTGAGCCAAGGGTTCATGCTCACCTTGCGTTTGTTCATCTCCAGCGCCTGGGTTCGGAGGCCTAGCTCTTTCTCTCCGGTGCCAATGTTGCTCTGTAGCAGGTGTTCCTTTTCCTCCAGCTTTCGCACAACTTGTAACTGAGCATCCACCTTCCAAAGGGGAAGGGGCGGGGGGGGGGGGGGAGAAAGAGAGAAAAGTACAGAACATGTGCTGTTGGTATTTGGTCTTGGAATTTTCTCCTCCTCAGGTCACAATGCCCTTGGTGCAAACTAAATGCTGCAGTCATCACATTTCCTCATCACTGTGTCTTCTCTCTTCCCACTCCTACACCACTTCTCTCTCAGGATGCAGAGACATGGACCAACAGAGATCAAACTATAAATGGGGGGCACAGATAGCTCAGTGGTTTGAGCATTGGCCTGCTAAACCCAGGGTTGTGAGTTCAGCCCTTGAAGGGGCCACATAGGGATCTGGGGCAACTCTGGCAGGGATGGTACTTGGTCCTGCCATGAGGGCAGGGGACTGGACTCAATGACCTCTCAAGGTCCCTTCCAGCTCTATGAGATAGGTATATATCCATTTATTTTTATTCAGCCAAGGGGATAATTTCCCACAGCTCCCAGGTGAACATTCACACACGCAGCTATCAGACACCCAGAACTGGTTGTTAAACTCATCTGTCCCTCTCCTTTGGAAGAGTAGAATCATTCAAAAGCATTCGGGCTCCCAGAAAAGGGCTGTGGGAAGGGTGGATACCAATCTAGGAGAAACCTTTTTTCACATGATTGAAAGATCCCTCCCCTTTTCCATCTCAAAGTCCTATGTGGTGGTGAACCTCTCTCTAAGAGATTTCAGATTTTATAATCTCTGATTGCTTAGCTCAGAGGTCCCCAAACTGTGGGGTGCACCACCAGAGGGGGAGGGACAGAGGAATATTCAGAGAGTGTGGTGAGGCCTGTGCTAGACTTCATGGGGAGTAGGGAGAGTGTGCCTCCCAGCCCCAGCCCACCCCAACTCTGCTCTGCTCTGGCCCCAGCCCCAGCTCCATGCCTGGCTCCATCCTCAGCCTCATCTCCGCACTCAGCTGTGGCTCCACTCCCATCCCTGCAGCTCCATTCCCAGCCTCCCTCTGGCCCCAAACCCGCCTCCAGCTGCAGATCCCATACTCCATCCATCCTCCCTTCCCCGCAGGAGCTGCAGCCTCGCTCCTGGCTCCAGAGGGAACTGAAAAGTTTGGGGATCACTGGCATTGCTCAGTGCCTCACTGAAGACGTTTAAAACAAGTCTAAGCAGCAGCTTGTCCGGATCCATTGGGGAATTTCCTCCCACCAACCCTCTTCTGGTTACCTGTGTTTTCAGGGTCAGGACCTGGTCTGCCAGCTCCTCCTTCTCCTCCTTCAGTAGCTTATGGATCTGATTTGACTTGATGCGTTCTGACATCAGCTTGAAGTTGGCATCATCCTTCTCCCGCAGCTGCTGCATCAGGCGAATGTTCTGCTCTTGCATATCCTCGAAGGCTTGTCCGGTGACATCCATTTCTGAAAGCAGGGCCTCTTCCTCCTGGAACAGAGACGGAAACACTCTGGAATTGCAATCTCTTTTCCCCCTCCACTGGAACACTACTAATCCCTGCTTTTATTAAAGAAACAAAATGTAGTGTTGATGAAAGCTGCAGATCAACGTCCTGGAGACCAATGACCTCCCTGAAACCAAAGAGCAGGCAACTCAGCACTGAACTGGTGGTTACTCCGCTAGGGGACAGTTGGTAGCTCAGTCTCCATAGGCCTCCAGTCTAGGGATGTTAAATTTAGATTAATTAACTAATCGAACAGTTGATGGGATTTCCATCGACTATTCGATTAGTTGATGAGGGTACCTCCACCTTTGAACTTTAACAAGAGCCCAACTGAACTGTAGCAAGAGCCCTTTGAGTCAATTTTCCTGGCCACAAGGCACAACTCCAGCGTATTTTACAAATGAAACACCATGTGACCTCACCACAGACTGACCCTCCCATCTCTTCACTCACCCCATGCATTACCCACCACAGCAGGGTTTCTCTAGCCCGATGTGCATGTAGACAGATTAACCCTTACCTCACGCTGCCCAGTTACACCATGACGCATGGGCAGAGTGGAAATCTCTGATGATGGTGGTGGATGTGGGCTATGAACGCTCTCCCATGGTATTCCAACCGGTTCCTGACAAGGTCTGCTCCACAAGAGGGCATTTCCCTAAGTTCCTCTCACCTGCTTGGCCATGGCTAGTTTCTTCTGCAGATACTCAATCTGCTCCTCCACCGCTCGGATCTTGCGTAGAGCATCCTCATCTGCCATTTTTTTACTCTCTTTTTTCTCCTTGTCCTCCAGGTCCTTCACCCGTTGCCTCAGCTCATCCAGCTACAGCAAGGATTAAAGGGATGAGATGTGGGGGAAGGGGAAGACAGAAAGATCTCTGAGGCTAGGCAGGGAATAGAACAGCAAGAAGGACTCTTAAGGAATCAATTTCCCCATAGAGATTCACCATGGAGAATCCTTAAGAAAGAGAGAGAGAGAGAGAGAGAGAGAGGCCCATCTTCTGCCTGCACTCCCAGACAGACAGAAGAAGAAGGAAGAGGCAAAACAGCCCTACAAGCAGCTTAAGGAGGGTATTTCAAGAGAGCTGTTAGATCAGGGTGGGGAACCTACAGCCCATGGTTCAAATCCGGCCCCCAACTTACTTTGATCTGGCCCATGGCGAAGCTCGGGGCTTCCTGTGCAGCAGGGGAAACCATTGCTTGTGCTCCGGCCCCACAGCAAGTCTCTGTACCCCAAAATCCCCTGTGAGGTGGGTACGCAAGTAGAGCCCCAGCATCCTGAGTGGAGTGCTTCTCACTTGTGTGGGGCCCCCCCAACTGATTTTTCTATGGGTCAGTGGCCCCTGACCAAAAAAGGTTCCCCATCCCTGCAATAAATGGTGAGAGGCAAGAGAAAAGGGAGGACAGAAATGGGATACTGTTACCTCAGCTTTGGCTTTCTTCTCAGCGGCCATGAGCTGAACTTTGTCTCTCTGCTCCTTTGGGGCAGAGCGGTACATGTCTAACAGGAGTTTCATCTCTTTCTGGCTCTCCTGGGCTTTCCTGGCAACAGCGAAAGAAAAAACACCTCTTTGATTCTTTAGGAAAAATGCTACGCTGTAATGCAGTCTGCTGGAAAGCAAGAACAACCTTCTCGCCATCTTCTCCAACAGAGACATGGACTCAGAACAGGAAGGAAAGAACAGCAGAGGCACTCACCTTGATGGTAAACTATCGACTCTCTCAGACATGACCCTAGACAAGGATGAGCATGGCCTTTGAGTGGAAATCTGCACCTGACAAGCCCCAACCCTTTCAGAGAACTGCAACCAGTAAGGTTTGCAGATTGAGGAGAGCTTTAAATACCATCTCCATTATGCGTGTCCCTTGGGCACAAACATGTCACCAGAGTTACCTTTAGCTCCAAAAGCTAGTGTCTTAATTCTGACAATCAGGGGTTTCTAGCTATGCTCCCTGCATACCCCTGATTAGGGAACGATGCTGGAAAATAGGAGCAAGAGGTTCAGCAAGACTTCTTACTTGAGATCAGCCTTCAGCTGCTTGATCACTTCTGCCTCTTTCTTCCTCCCATCCTCATGCTTCCCTTTGTCCTTGGTGGACTCTCTCTCCTTCTCCGACTCCTTCTGCTTCTGCTTTTCCCGCTCCCGTTCCTTCTCCTTCTCCTTTTCCCGCTCTCTCTCCTTCTCTTTCTCCTTCTCACGCTCCCTCTCCTTCTCCCGTCTCTCACGCTCCCTCTCCTCTTCATCTCGCTTGGCCTTGGCTTCCCCAGCATCCTCGGGGGCAGCCTTGAGCACAGATGCCTGAGCAGAGGAATCGTCAGGCTCCTGTTTGACCTCTGGTGGTTCCTCCTTGATCTCTTCAGTGCTAGACTGGGACTGCAGGAGGACACTCCCACTGCGGGAGCGGGTCTGGGGGGGGAATAGTGGGGCGGGGGGACACAAAGGGAAATAAACCAAGTGAATAGGAGAAGTTGTCAGCTGGAACACATTCCTCACTGCCACCCTTGTGCATGTCTCCCTCAGATGCCATTGCCAATGTTTTTACAGAGCAGAACACAGCTATGGGGGGAGATCTACTCTGTGGGAGGTGGGAATCCAAAGTGAGGCTGCTGCATAGAGCCCAATGGAAAACTGTGCAGTTTATCCCCTGGGGCCTGCTATGCTTTCCCCACAGCCTGTGGCAGCAGAGACAGACTCATAGCCTATGCTCTGCTAGAGCAGGCTTTTCCTCCCTCTCCACTTCCCCCACTGTCTCCCAGCATCTCCGGTACCTTGCTCAGGTCGGATTGGGCCTCCCTCAGCTTGCGCTTGTACCTCAGCACTTCCCCCTTCAGCTGGTGGTTGTGATTCTGGAGGCTGCTGATGAGATGACGCATCTCCCGATTTATTGGTCCTACAAAAAAAACAAAACAACAACAACAACAAAAAAACACACAGTCAAGTTACCGCAGGCCACAATAGGAATGTGAATGGTTAACTAGTAAGCATCGCTTACCGGTTATGGTTAACCAGTGGGCTGTGGTGCTTTTAGACACTACACTGCCATGGAGGCCTCCCAATGCTGAATGTAACAATGATCTCCTATATCTTATAGATAACACCCCTGTTACTACATCCTAGAATGACATTTGGATTTTCTGTAACAGCAGCACACTCTTAACTTAAAGTTAGGCCGTGATCCTCGATATCATCAGACCCTATAACTATGACTGCCAGTTATTCCCAATTTTGTACTTGCACATTTGATTTTTCGTTCCTAAGTGTTGTACTTTTCACTTCTCTGTGCTGATTTTCATTGTTTTGTTGACTTCAAACCAAATTCACCAGTTTATCCAGATTATTCTAAATTCTTATCCTGACCTCTAATCTGCGTGCTTGCAACTCTCTGCCCCAAGCACACTCTCCACTCTATCATCCAAGACATTAGTGAAAATACAGACTAGTCCTGGACTAAAGAACGACCCATGGAGGAGCCCACTATATATGTTCTCTCAATTAGACAGTAACCACTGACAACTAAGGTTATGATTTTGGCATAGGTATTTTTATTAAAAGTCACAGACAGGACTTGGGCAACAAACAACAGATCTTGGATTCACTGAAGCCTAAGATGAGTCGGCAAGGCCAAAGTCCCACCACTTGAGGCTGAATTACTGCAATTTTCATGATGTCATGGAGGTCTCATACAAATTGCAGAATCCATGACCTCCATGACAGATTCGTAGCTTTATTGATAACTACTTTTTGAGTGTGGTCTTTCAATCACTTGTGCAACCACCATACGGTAAATTCATCTGGACTAATGATGTTAAACAAATGGTCCCAGTTAAAGTGAAGACTGGGAATAAACACTTCAGCCTTCTCTGTGTCATCTATTATTTGCTCTCCTTCCCCATTAAAACATTGGACCAATACTTTCCTTCATCATTCTTTTACTTCTGATGTATTTTTAGAACCTCCTCTCACTGTTTTTAGCTCCCTTGCTAGTCCTGACTCATTTTGTGCCTTAGCTTTCTGAAATGCAACCTCTCCTCACAAACAAAAGTTAACACAATGGGAAAAGGACTTGGTACCTGCTTGTTCATTGGCAGCAAGTGTCTGTTCAAACTCTATCCTCAGCATCTCATACTCCTTGCGGACCTGTGCCAGAGTGTCCTCTAGCTGGATCACTTCTGTGCGCAGCTTCTTGTGGAGGCTGACTTCATCCCGCTGGGGAGCAAAGGGGGGGAGGAGGAGAACAGAGATTAGTGCTATGATCCAGGAGTCTCACATTTCCTCATCAACCTGCTCTTATAGAAGAGGAGAGGATTATTAGCCACCTAAAAACAGAAGAACAACTGAGCCTGCAAAGATCACTGCAGAGTGTTCAGTCCACTCCAAGGCCAGTCAGAGGGCTAGTGCAAAGGGGAGATCTCAAAGAGGAGATGGAGGAATGAGGTGGTTACCTCAATGAGTTCCACCTGGCGCTGGTGTGTGCTGCGTGTGCCGTGAAGCAGAGTGCGAGCCTCATCCAGATGCGCCTTCAGCTGGAGGCTCTCGTTATACAGGACCGAGAACTGGGACTGCATGCAGCGGTACTCTGGCGTCTCCTTCACAGCCTCTTCCACTGCCCTCCGCAACTCCACCTGGGTGGAGAAACACAGTCCCATGAAGAAAACGAGGGACATGGAGAGGAAAGAAATGTTACCTCAGAGCAGATGCCAAACACAGAGAAAGAACAGAACTAAAAAGCCCATACTCCTTCCGCATCCACTTCATTCCTTTGACTCGACAGAATTTCCATAAGGCAACAGAATAGCTTTGTGAACTCTCTTATTGCAGAAGTTTTGTAGTGGAGTCTAGAGACACCGCACAGAACAGCATGGTAAACGTCCCTTCACCACAGCTGCCCTTGGACAAGCCAGCTCTAGGAATGAAATGACTCATTTTCCTGGCCCACTCAATCTTCCTGTCACCCACGCTGTCAGTTGGGGGATCATAAGCACATTATGATTCCTATAATGTGGACAACCAAGAACCAGACTGAAATCAACAACTCATTTCACAAATTGAAAACAAACCAAAAAAAAAGTCTTAAAAATATAGCACTATCAAGTTGGAACATTATGTTCTGTCCATTACGGCAACTCTAAGTTCTTTTCTGCTGTCTCACTTCCATTCACTAGCCTCTCTCTCTCTCTCTCAGACAGATAATTAGATTTGTTGATCACTGAACTCTGCAATAGCTTCCCACAAATAGAGCTGGGGAAAAAAAGTAACCCTGCCCTCTTGGACAGTAATTAGTACTGACAGGTGGTCATTGAACACACAGTCCAGGAAATAGAGAAAGCTATGATTCCCTTTATTGGCCACATGGTGTCACCACTGCACCAAGAATGACTGTCACAGCAAAACCCTGGCCTCTCATTAGCATCCCAGCCTACTGCATGTAAAACATCACTCAAACACAGTGAAAGGCCCTGAGACAGAGCAGACTGAAGAGAAAATCTAGTTTCACAGAAGAAACTAAACTAAAGAAGTTGTACACAGATTCAACAGAGTGAGGCAGAGAGGCGTTAATCACATGCATTCGCCTTCACACACACCCCAGAGAACTTTGCTCCTACCTTCAGTTTCTCATTCTGTGTTGTCACCTCCTCAAGATCCTGGCGCAATTTTTCCAGCTCACTGAGGCGGTTCCCAGCCAGCTCCTTGTTCTCCTCCAGCTCAGCATTCATTTCCTCAAACTGAAAGGAAAACACAACAAAAGTTTTTAATGTATTGAAAACCCCATTTTGCATTTATCTACAGTGCTAATATGGCCCCAATTACCACAGTATCAGAGCACCTCACAGTCTTTAATGTTTTTATCCTTGTAACTCTCCTATGACATATGCAGGGCAGTGTTGTTATCCCTGATGCCCAGAGAAGCTAAGTGACTTGCCTGAGGTCACACAGGAAGTCTGTGGCAGAGCAAGGACTCAGACTCAGGCATCCTCAGGCACTGAACCATCCTTGCTATGCCTCAAAAATCAAAGCTTCCCTTGTCCCACCAACGCCACAGCCTTTTGTTTTACCTTACGAGCATTGATGGTGATCGTTCCCCCATAGAGGCTGCTTCCGGCTCCATATACTTTGTAACCTTTTGAATTCACCTGCAACAAGGATGAAGAATTTTAACAAAAACACGTAGTGCTTCAATCCTGCCCCACTTCCAGCTAGACCATTCGCACAACCAGGAGACAGTCGCTCCAGGCTTAGCTCATATCTATTATGCCATTCCAATTTGTAGCGAGTTAATAAGGTAGAGGAAGGCTCCATGAAGAGTCCCCTCTCTTTCTCTAGGAAGAAGTTAACGGGTGTTGCTAAACTCTGAGCTGCTCTAGCCCTGGTGCGCCTTTCAAAGGGCTCAGTGATTACCCGTTCCAGCACGTCTGCCAGATGCCGGTTGAGCCGCTGCTCTCTCTTGCGGATCTTGTCAATATCCCACTGAAGGTCATCGATCATGGTCTCCAGCACACACACCCGTGACTCTGCCATCTCCACTTTCTCCTGCAACTTGGAGAACTACAGCAAAGGGACAAAGGGGGGGGCATCAATTAGGATAAGAAGCAGTGTCGGATTCACAGCCTACCTGGACTGCCCAGCATTAACTTCACTCACTCAGTGTTACCTGGATCCATTCACGTCTTGTCTTCAGCAGTTCTACATGGCCCCTGTATTTTGCTCAGGAGCTACTTTGAGAAAAGGGGCAAGATGCCACTTATAGCTGTTCAAAATTTCAGACCAGTGAATCCCAGTGCAGGGCAGAGAAAGAAGAAAATAGAAAGTGAAGAGGCTCAAGAAGCTTGCGGCTTTTGGTGGGATGAGGTAGCAGCTCCTTAAATGTATTACACATGGAGCACTGAATTCTACACTTAAATATTTGTAATTGGTTCTTAGACACATCCCTTGAGTGCTCATCTGACATGGTGTGAAGAAGATCAGCTTCTACATGGTTAACAAGAACTGGAATTTCAAGAGATGAAATTTCAGAAGGAAAAACTCTTGAGGGCTAGAATCTTTTGTAATGAAGGCTCTTACACCTCAAATAACCACCAGAACGAAAGCATGACAGCTCCAACCTGCCAGTTGTTTTTAATAGCATCTCAGTAGCACCTCCCTACGTTTTCCCCTGCTCTCCCCCACTATGCCCTCACTCCCGTTTTCCTCTAGCAATCAATCCAGATGTTCTTTTAACACCTGGATTTAGTTTATCAGTTCATTGCTTCGTTCAAGTTTGTCGGGTACTTTACAACATGATTCTCTTCCAGATTCACACAGAAGTACAGTGCACATTACAGTTCTCCAAAACTCATTACTCCTCCCTTAGCCTTTGCTCAGAACTTGAATTCTTCAGACCTAATCATCCCTGATGCTCTACAGTTCACCTTCTCCATGGCAATAACATACTTACTGTGCTACAATAACCAGAATTATTCAATATTCCTGATGGGGATCAAATAAGCACAAACACACAGAGTCCATTTTCCTTTCTTGTACCTCTTGAGACATGATGCGGTGCTTTTCCTGCAGTAGATCAGACAGTTCATGCAGCCGTCCATTTTCATGAGCAAGGTAGGAATTTAGCTCCTGGACCGCCTCATCCACCAGTGATGCATCTGAGAGGGGCAGGAGGGTGAGAGGGAAGGAAATGAAAGGGGAGTCATGGACACAAGTCTTCAATTCAGCAATTAGAAAGCAAAGGGGATGGGGAAACAACATAATAAACCTATTTAGGATGGTGGAAAGAGAAAAGTGGAGGAGAATCTGAAAGAAGACAGACAGTTGCTCTACTCGTAGCTCTTATCTATTATGCTATTCCAATTAGCAGTGGGGAAATTAAGAACAGTGAAAGAATTTCTTGTCTGTTGTGCAGAGCTGAGTTTGGCTTTCCTAAACATACAAACTCAAAACACAGGCCAGCTTCACCGACTTTTCAGAGAACTGAGCCTGGGAATTAAGTGAACCTGAGATCAGTCTCAGCTACTTTTGAAGATTTTTTCATGGGTTCATTTAAGCCTTATACAAATCACCTTTTCAGTGAATGAGCCCCACTGCTCAGTTTGAACTCTGCAATCTTCCCTCTGGGCTATGTTGTTACCATCCATCTCTGTGTCAAATAATAATCAACCCAAGGAATCATACAGCTAACATCTTGTCCAGGTGAGTTACTGCCCCAAAACCATAAGGAATCCAAGAATTGTCCTTAGCAGCCCCCACTGCTGGCAAATTATGAAAGGAAGGAGACTGGTACCAGATTCTATTGTTCCCCCTTTGGATAAAATTTCTGCACTGCTGCTCTTGGCAGCAGCTTCTGCGTAGTGGCAGATTATGTCAGGGATGTAAGATTCCATTGGGACTTAAGTATTTCCAAATGGATAAACAGGAGATGCTCTTTACCTAGACTCCACATACAAGACACTTCTCAGCATTCCAGTAAATTAACTATCTGAAAAAGGCCTTTAGGACTGAGGGACAGATTTTCAGTACACTCAGCTGTCAACAGAGACCCCACTGTGCTCCAGTAGAAGCTGGTGTATTTGGAAAACCTGAACATTTCATTTTGATGCTCAAGTCTGAGAGGAAAAATATGACCCTTGACACTTACATGGCAGGAACTAAGTTATCCTCGACTCATTGTGTTAAAAAAAGCTGGAATTTGTAAGCATAGGCCCTCACAGTCAAAGAGCTCTGCCATACCTCCACTATTTAACTTCTGGGACAGACTGTCCATCTTCTCCTGAAGCTTGTCATACTTTGCCACAATTTGAGCAACAGCTCGCCGGGAGGACTCCACACGCTCCTGAAGCTGAGACTCCATCTCCTCACTGGTACTACTGGCCAGGGTGGCTAAGAAGGAGAATGCTGGCTCCAGACCTTCCCCTGGGAGACAAAGAGGTGAAGGATATGGATGCGAGTACATTTGTGTGTCGTGAAAGACGTAGTCACCAATATCTGCAAGTCATTCATTTTCCCCAGAGGGCCCAGAACATCAACCCTTCCCCCACTGAAGTGTATTTTCTCAACCTGCCAAAGATAAACATACTACATGGCACGAGGCCTCACCTCGCTCCCTCTCGTCCTTACGTTCCTGATTGCTGTCCGAGTCTGGTTCTGGTTCTGGTACCACCAAGGCTTTTCGGTCAGACAGAAGGTCTCCAAGACCTTGTTCCAGGTCATAGCGCTTAAGAATGATGCGGATATTTTCATCAAACTGGAAAAAAAAGGGACAAAATGAGAAGATACACAACTTGCAGAGCATCAGCGTGAATGAGGCAAGACAACAGAGAGAACAAGACAGCTTGACTGAGCATGCTGCGGACCTGACTCCAGTAACGGTTGACAATCAGCAGAGAGGCATCATCAGTGGCCTGCCGCCGCTCCAGCTTCTCAATGTGCTCCCGCAGCTCATCCTCAATGGCCTGCCGCTGGTCCAGCATCTCCGCCAGCTTTCGGTTCTTGGTCTGCAATGTCCGGATGTCCAGCTCCTCCTGCACAGAGGCAAGGGTCACATCAGTGCACTTAATACAGTACAGTTCTATTCTACCCCTAATTATAAGAAGGCTTTTGAGCAAGGTCTTTGGGCTTGGGTGAGAATGAAAACAAAAACAACATGCTCGAGGTGAGGAAGTTGGTTGTATTACCTGCAGGGCATGGCTGGGATCAAGGAGTCTGGGGTTCATTAAGGAAGAGGGTGAGTGAGGAGTCATAGATACACATACCGTTGAGGAAACACCGCCTAACTTAATGGTCTCCACTGTGGTTCCTGAGTCTTCGACCCCTGCCTTTTTCTCGGGGGGCACAGAGGGGCCAGGCTCTGTTGCGCCCGCTTGTTGCCAATCCCAGACATTGTAGGTAAATAGTGGAGATTCCCAGCTCTTCCTGAAACGCAAAGAAGTTTAAAAAAACATCTACCACCATCTAATCAGTTCCATTTTAGGGATTTTTAACACCAAAGGAGCTCAAAATACACAGTACATTCTATACACCAGAAATATTCCTCATAAAGGTTTTAAAAGGTCAAGATTTAAAGTAAGCATTACAAACAATTAGTTGAGCTAGTATTATGAATGTCAGAAAAAGATATGATGAGATACTAGAATAAAAAGATATTACTCTGACAAGTTCAGAACAAATCCTCAAGCCCTATTAGTGCCATAAAGACTCCTATTGACTCCAGTAGTTTTTGGGATCAGGCTTCTACAGAATATCCTAGAACATTAGAAGTAAATTACAGCTTTGCAAATGCATATGGTAATCGCAGTTTGATTTGTACATGCAAAAAAAAATCTAAGAATACTTTTTAAAAATGCTTTGAGCTCTACTGCTCAAAAGTGAAATAAAAGAGCTACATACATTCATTTTTTATTTTAACCATAATCTCTTTAGGGCAGGGGCTGAGACTACTGTCAAGACCTGAGTATTTGTTTTAAGCTCCTTGGGCAAATATTGCATCTTACACATTTGTACAGTTCTCAGCACAACAGGACTCCCTATTTTGAATGGCCTACTGCAATATGGGTATTTAAATGTTAATTTCTCATTATAGAAATGTATTGTACTTGTTTCTCTGCATTTTTATTGTAATTAGTGCATTTTTAAATCTTTTATTTAAGATCAATCATAAAAACATCAACAGACAAAAAGAACAGGGGCAGAACTGCTCCAGCTGATGACTTACAAAAGATTACCAAAAGGTTCTCAGATGACGCAGGGAATTGGTATGGTGATGTTCCCGGTGATTCTTACATTCTAATTCTGACTGGACTCAGGAATGAAGGGTTTGGTAAGACTCCTCCTTCTATCCCATATGTCTACAGCAGCCTGACTCTATTATAACTGTGCTAGAAGGAAATGGTGTGGCTCAGGTTGCCCGGGCAAAACTCAGCAGCAGATCTTTTCATATCTGCCAACATCTGCAGGCTATAAATAGGATCACTGGAAAGAAAGTGTGAGGATATTCCTTTTAATTCCATTGAAAGCTACTGCTTTTTACAAGCTTACTAAAACTCCTTGACCTACATGTTGAGAAAGGAAGGAGTGGAGAATTCCTGCAGCAAACTAGGGATGTAAATTCCTGGTTAAAACGTTAAAATGCTATGTTTAACTGGTTAACCCTAGAGCAGCCCCACACCCACAGTACAAAGCGGTGGGCCCATTCCAAACTAGGCAGAGTCCACCACGCTGCTGGTGGAGGGATGCTCCAGCTGGGCCAAGCATTCAGTTAACCAGTTACCAGGTTAGCATTTTAATTTGACCCCCAAATCATTTTAAAAATAGTAATCTTCAAAATTCAAGACCTCTATTTCTATTACAGGATTTTTTCCTCCACTGAAGTTAAACAAACAAACATGTCCTGGAAATATTTTTAACCCAAACATAGCAAGACTGTGCCAATACAGGAGAACCTTCATGAAACAGACTAGCCAATTTTCAGGGTCATATCATCAGATGATGTAAATGGACACAGTTCCACTAACCTCTCTGATGCTGAGCCCATTCACAGGAGCTGAAGATGTGCCTCTACCTACAAGCTGAACAAAAGGCAAAAGTAAACAAAACACATAGTATCAACAGATTTTTAATCTTTCCATTTTAATCATTTACAGTGGTATTTCTAATACAGCTAAGGAATTCGCTTGCAAACATGCAGACACTTACTTTGAAAGCATATGTGAGTAAAGCAATTCAGTGTGTGAATTAAGTGCTTTGCTCAGAGACTTAGTTTGAAATATGTTATTTTAACTTGACAGTGACCCTCTCAAGTGTCTCATGTTTTGAAATCTCTCCAAGACTTTTATAGCAGGTCCATACCATCTTTTAAATGACTTATAAAGAACCTTAAAATATCCAACATCTATGAGTTGAATCCTCTCTCTCCCATCTCCTTCTCTCTCTAAAATTTGACTGAAGGAAGATTTTCAGTTACTTGTGTTTAAAAATTTCCCTCTTTTTCAATGGAGCATGCTTTTGTTATTTGTGGGATGGTTTTTCCACAGAGAGCATTGTTAACAGGAACCAACAGGCTGACAGAAAAAAAATACCACTCTCAGAAATTATCTGTGTGCACCGCCCCACCCTTAGGGGTGATTATCCCATCACTCCCCCCCACACACACCCCAAAAAAACCCCACTGATCAAGTCACCTCACCCAACCAGCCCAAGTTCAGAGCTGATATTGCCCTTCCCCGCCGGACACAGAACAGGGGCTGACCCCTACATACCTCCAACTAACTGATATCCTTCTACTCTATCCCAGGGGCGAGTCCCCCTCCTCTTCCTCCTGAGGCTCATTCCCCCATACACCACAGCCCACCTTCCCCCAGCCCAGGGGCCAAGCCCCTCCTGCCCCTGACACTCCCCCCATCCTACACACCTCAGCATGAGCCTCCGCTCCTCTTACCCCAGGCCAGGGGCCGACTCCCCACCTCCCTCACACTCAGGGCCAAGATCCCCTCCCCACACTCAAATCCAGGGTCAAATCCTCCCCTCCTCGCGCCTGACCGGGGCCAAGCCCCCCGCCCCACGGCCAAGCCCCTCCCCGCCCAGGGCCAAGCCCCTCCTCCCCTGACACTCCCCATCCTACACGCCCCAGCCTGAGCCTCTGCCTTACCCCAGGCCAGGGGCCGACCCGCGAACACTCCCCCCTCTCCCCGCACCTCCTCACACTCAGGCAAGCCCCTCCGCCTCCCCACCCCACACCAAGGGGCCAAGATCCCCTCCCCACACTCAAATCCAGGGTCAAATCCCTCCCCTCCTCCCCCACCAACCCGGAGCTCCTCCCCCAGCCCCACTGACGTGCTGCCCCCTGCCCAGCCCCGAGACTCACCCCCAGCCCAGCCACTGGGCCTCACCTCCGGCCTCCCACCCCTGACCCTGCAGGAAGCGGCCGGTGACAGCAGCTCAGCCAATCCCCGCCGGCGTCTCACGTAGCTGGTCGCCCGGGAGCGTGCCCTTAACAAACATGGCTGCCCTCCCCTTTGCCTGCCATAGCCTAGGAAGCCACTCTGCCCTTCCTCAACATGGCGCCCACCGCTCATCGCCTGCCATAGGCTTTGAAGCCTCTTTGCCCTTCCTCAACATGGCAGCCACCGCCCATCGCCTGCCATAGGCTTTAGCCTCTCTGCCCTTCCTCAACATGGCGGCCACCGCCCATCGCCTGCCATAGGCTTTGAAGCCTCTCTGCCCTTCCTCAACATGGCGGCCACCGCCCATCGCCTGCCATAGGCCACTCTGCCCTTCCTCAACATGGCGGCCACCGCCCATCGCCTGCCGTAGGCTTTGAAGCCTCTCTGCCCTTCCTCAACATGGCGGCCACCGCCCATCGCCTGCCATAGGCTTTGAAGCCTCTCTGCCCTTCCTCAACATGGCGGCCACCGCCCATCGCCTGCCATAGGCTTTGAAGCTTCTCTGCCCTTCCTCAACATGGCAGCCACCGCCCATCGCCTGCCATAGGTTTTGAAGCCTCTCTGCCCTTCCTCAACATGGCGCCCATCGCCTGCCATAGGCTTTGAAGCCTCTCTGCCCTTCCTCAACATGGCGGCCACCGCCCATCCCTTGCCATAGGCTTTGAAGCCTCTCTGCCCTTCCTCAACATGGCAGCCACCACCCATCGCCTGCCATAGGCTTTGCAGCCTCTCTGCCCTTAGTTGCCATGGCTGCCGCCTCTCATTGGTTTCTATGTGTTTGAAGTCAGGCGCCCTTCATTGACATGGCGGCTGCAGCCCTGCCTCTTGTCAGGGGAAGTGGCTGAGCTGAGGGCAAGAGTGGGGTAAAGGAGGGGACCTAGAGCAGCAGAAGGGAAGAATAGGCGACCCCACGGCCTAGCTCCCCTAATGCATGTAGACTCCCCACTTCCTAAATACCTTGGAATATTAACTAGCCCCTGCAGCTGTGTGGTTGCAAAACAGCCAAACTAGGGGGAAAGGAGAGACACACCAGTGAGGTGGGGGTAATAGAGGTGTTGTGGAATAGTGATAGAGATGCAGCCGTGTTAGTCTGGTCAAGCGGAAACAAAAGACAGGACTATGCAGCACTTTAAAGACTAACAAGATGGTTTATTAGGTGATGAACTTTCGTGGGCCAGACCCACTTCCTCAGATCAAACTGATGTGTTGTGGGTACATGGTTAATTTGATGCAGCACATTTGTTTTGCCGTTTATTTTAAAAATTGCACTGTGCAATATAAATCAGCAGGTGGCAGGCTTTCCTCAGTCAGCACTGAAGCCGGGGGCCATTGGTGGTGAATAGGTGTTAGCAAGCACTGCATACATAGAGCTGCTACCTTCAGTTGACAACTCCAAAATGCATACTGACAGTATGTGAAGCAAATGAGCAAGGGCCAGAGGAAAAGCAGTAAGAAACATAAGACTTGTGCTGTGACTGTCTGCAAGTCAGTTCACTGTTCTGTGTGTTAGTTTTCCACATCCATAGTGGATTACACTAATGAGCAGGACAGGAATGTTGGAAGGATAATGATTGTGCAGAGAACGGAACATGAAAGCGCTGATGATATTATTGCAGGTAACTAAAATACAAGATTTTATATAGAAAACTGAACTTTAAAAAAAATCTAATTCCTCTCTCTTTCAGGCCTATGCCTATTATTTCAGAGGAAAACAAACCTCAATCTGCACAACGCACCTCACCACTCGAGCTTGAATGTTGATGATCCTTACTTTATCATGCATGTTATTAGTAGACATAACATTATCCAGCCTTTGTGAAAATCCAGTTACAACATTTCATTCTGCATAAACAATTCTCCTCCAGGGGAGAGAATGAGAGAGAGAATGAACCATTTGGGACAGATGTCTTCACGCACTATTGAACTGTGCTCAGATACCGCAGGGATGAAGACAGTGGAAGAAGCTAGATAGAATAGAATAAGTAGCCACCACCCTGTGTGAGTCAGTTGCACAACATTTCCTACCTGGCAAGGTCAGACATTTTCACAGTACTGTCCATGCAGATAATTCTAGCTAGTATGAATATTTCCCTGTTCCCTCTGAAGGAAGGAAGCTGCCAAACAGCACATCAAACTTCCTGAACTTTGAAGAAGTTAAGATCCAAATATGTATCTGAAATCAGCCCCTAAGGCCTCTCTTTATTAAACAACCTGTCCTAATACTCAAGTTTTGTTCTACCATCCATCCTAATGATTCCCTCATGTCCTAGAGTTCATTTTATACTTCATGTATACTTAAGGAATTGCCAAAGCCCTGTGAAAGCAGTAGCACTTTCTCTGTGATAAGTAAGAATGAACTGGAGAGTCTCATCAAGAATTGTGCAAGCCATACAGCATGGAAGGAAGTCCTCAAACATCTGGCCCATGAAAGCTCATCACCTAATAAACCATCTTGTTAGTCTTGAAAGTGCTACATAGTCCTGTTTTTTGTTTTAGAATTAATGTTTTACAGCAAAAGGAAGAAGGGAGAATTATATCTTTCCCTCTCCCAGACTTCAGTGATGACAATATACATATGTTATAAGGGGACCATGAACATTAACTTCATCAGCATCCCATTTCTACTGATAGCTCCAGCTTGGACACATTAGTAAAGATGGAACAGATACAGTGTCCATATACAACTGGGCTATGTCTACACTGGAGGGTTCTTGCTCAAGAATGGCTGTTCTTGCGCAAGAACCCACAGAGCGTCCATACGGCCCGCCCGCTCTTGCACAAGAGGATTTACAGTAAAGCGTGGTAAGAGAGGGCTTCTTGCACAAGAGCTATGCTTTTTTCTAACAAGTGTAAGCCTTCTTGCACAAGAGCTCTTGCGCAAGAGGGCAGTGTGGACGCACATCAGGGTTTATTGCGCAAGAAAGCCCTATGTCTAAAATGGCCATCAGAGCTTTCTTGCGCAAGAGAGCGTCCACAGTGCCATGGATGCTCTTGTGCAAAACCACATGGTAGTGTGGATGTGTTCTTGCGCAAGATGTTCTTGCACAAGAACCTGCCAGTGTAGACATAGCCTTGGGTTTTAATCAGTTGGAACTCCATTTTATAAATAGGTTAAATGAGTCACCAGTTTATACCATGTATCTCTTGATAAAATAATAAATGGTAATGCAAAACTTCACGGGGAAAAGATTTAGATGCAGAAGATATTGAAGATAAATAGAGACCCCCCTAGAGTTAAGACCTGCTAAACTGAACGCTCAGGGTGACTTTGGTCTGCACTGGTATTCCTATCAGTTGCGAAGAGTAAGGAAAGCAGATGGGAGTGTTTGCTTCTATCAGCCTCCAATCAAGAAGATGGCACCAAGCTCGGCTTAAGGTAAACTGACTCCAGCTATGTATTTTACATAGCTGGAGTTGTGTATCTTAATCCAACCTTCTGGGTCTAGTGTAGACTGGCCTGAGGGTACACTACTATTTTTAGCTAGCTCAGATGAGACATAATGTGGAGATATATACCTATCTCATAGAGCTGGAAGGGACCTTAAGAGGTCATTGAGTTCAGTCCCCTGCCCTCATAGCAGGACCAGATACCATCCCTGACAGATTTGCCCCAGATCCCTAAATGGCCCCTCACAGACTGAACTCACAACACTAAGTTTAACAGGCCAATGCTCAAGCCACTGAGCTATTTCTCCCCCCCCCAGCATGAGCATGAGCATGAGCATGAGCATGAGCATGTCTACACAAGCTGAGATTCACACCCCTAGCTCATTAGTAGTAGCCTTCGACTGTTCCTGCACTTATCTAGCTTTTGACATAATAAAATAATTTAATGTATCATTTGTGTGCTTTCATGGATCTATCTTATAGACAGCAGCTGCACTTAAGAAAGGATTTTGTCAGAAACACAAATGCAGTAAACAACCTTTCGTTAGGGATATACACATCCTCAGAAAATAACTGCACCAAAAATAACTATCATTCCATCAAAGATCTGTCTACAAAGTCAATTAAACAGAACTTTTAAAAAATAGATATAATAGTGTCACCCGAAAGATGAATTCATTTTTGAGAAAGTGAGACTGAGATGATGGTAGGCCATCCAAGAGATGTCTGAAAGACATTTGGATATATGGTTGCAAGGGTGGAGATGATGGGACAGGAGGTGGATTGAGGGTAGTATTTTTCATCCTAAATATACACCCCTGCCTACAGACACCATGATTGAAAATGGAATTCAGGCTTCTGCACAAACTGAGTTCAACAATCCATAGACAGGCAGGTAGATACATACACTACAGAGAGAATGCCCCTCATTTCTATTTGAAGTGGTGTTGTAGCTGTGTTGCCATACCAGTGCTACTTCATTGTTATTTGAGTTCATCTCACTGCTATTGGGTAGGAACGCACAGAGTACTCAGGACATGTTTGCTGGTGCCCTGAGTTCACTGTGTCTTTTGTAGACAAGATAATTAACAGCAAAGAGGAAAATTAACTGGTAAACAATTGCCAAAAGCAGGAGACCCTACAAGGGAGGAGACATCCAACCTAGGGCTGATCTCCATGGACAGCACACTGCGGCTGTGTCTACATTGGCAAGACTTAGCGCAAAAGCGGCCGCTTTTGCGCAAAATCTTGCCGCCTGTCTACACTGGCAGCGAGTATTTGCGCAAGAACACTGACGTTCTACTGTATGAAATCAGTGCTTCTTGCGCAAATACTCTGACACTCCCGCTCAGGGATAAGTCCTCTTGCGCAAGTGTTCTTGTGCAAAAGGCCAGCGTAGACAGGTAACATCAATTTCTTGCACAAGAAAGCCCGATGGCTAAAATGGCCATCGGAGCTTTCTTGCACAAGAGAGCGTCTACACTGGCACGGATGCTTTTGCGCAAAAGCAAATCTTTTGCGCAAAGGCACATGCCAGTATAGACGCTCTCTTACTCAAATACTCTAGCGCAAAAACTCTTGCGTTTAGAGTATTTGCGCTAAATCTTGCCAGTCTAGACGTAGCCTGTATTTAGCAATAGAAGACAAACCTGCACTACTGAACATACTGGGAGCATCCAGGAAGCGGCGCTGAACATGCCATTCATTCTTCTTGCAGTGAATACATGCACTTTGCTGCCAGACATATGTGCTGTGCTTTAACCCATTGTCTGCTGTAGTGCTTTCCTTGAAATGCTGACAGTTAGCCCCGTGTATGTGAATACAGTTGCAGTGCCTTGCCACACAGCAGCCATACACAGTTGCAGGAAGAACCGGGGTTCTTCTAAAATAGTTCCAGGTAGAGCTAATTTGGCTTCCCCATCCCCTTACATGGTGGCTCCAGTGAAAAAGTTATGAGTAGCAGTTTCTTGCTGTCTGCGCTCTACCTTGTTATTCTGAGGAAACGAGTCTGCCTTGTTCTGTGTAAGACCAAAAGCATCAAGTATTTTTTTACCTTAGCCTAGTTGGGGAGGATTTTTCCTCTTTTTGTTTTTCTTACGATAACTCAGTTTTTGCCATACACAATAACCCTTGTGGGAAAGACTTTGCAAACTGCCACTGGTTGATTTCTCAACGCCGAGTCATTCCACCGGCAGACAGTCCCTTCCAATGCAACGTTAAAAGTGGGTCGTGGTGACAGCGCTGATTTCCCCCCTCTCCCCCCGCCCCCAATCAAGGGGAAGAAAAGTAATTTGCATCTTGTTTTACTCACAGTTGTTAAAGGGGGACCCTACACCGCCACTCCCAAAAACGACATGCTTCAAAAAAGTTTCTCAAGGTACACTAGTGGGAACTTCAAGGAATGTTCAACTCAGCTTTCCATATTAGGAAGAGTCCTCCCCCCTCTATCCTATTCTGGGATTTTTATCATCCCAATACTGGAGGCTCTGAGCATCTATGTGGAAATCTAACTGGTCTCCACAGTTGGATCTAGCTCCCTAAATCTATGGGGGGAAGCAGTGGGAACCATCCCCTCCTTTGTTTGTTTGCTTGTTTTGCATTGTCTTTCCCCCAAGTGACTATGGGAAAAATAACAAGGTATCAAGTATCAGGGCACATTTGTGGATTCCCACAGGTGACCTTACCATTTCCTGGGAGAATAGGTCTCTATAGGAACCAAAACACAATCAGTGCTACTCAACTTCATCTTCACCGTGATGTGCAGTTCTCTTCAGCCAGCTCCTACTTCACTGGCATTAACTCAGCACCAAGAAGCTTCTAGAATTTGCATATATATTTTTGAAAACCACAGTAAAGGGGATTTCAGGCATCCATAATTTAATTATCTCTGCCTATAATGCTCCTTGCATTGAGCAATATAAATGCAGCAAGAAAATTAATGTATTTGAGATGCATTATGGCTAGAAATTTCTGATCATGTGTTTGGATAGTCCTAAAACCATACCTCCATTAAACAGCATGTGGTATAGTAAAGGGAAATATATACTGTATGTTATTTTTTGAGGTATTTACAGAGTGTTTCAAGCAATAGGCAAGTTCATAGGCTGGTCAGCTGCATGAAAATAATTTAACTCAAATATATGGCCATTCTCTTTTGTGCTAAATCAAGCACTAAATAGTTCTGCAGAAATTCCCCTAAAGAGACAGAATCACAGAGATGTTCTTAAGATACAGCAAAATTTAACTTTATTCTCTGCCACATCTTTCAAAGGCATAGTGTGGACATGCAACAGCGATTTAATTACAGCGCTGGCTGTACATCAGCCTAATTCTGTAATGTAGACAAACCTGGTCTCTTTCACCAACAGAAGTTGGTCCAAGGAAAATATTCTCTCACCTTTACAGTCTCTCTAATAGCCTCAGACTGACATGGATGCAACACTACTTCATAAATCAAGATGACATTTATCTTGAAAACTCAGTGGTATCATGGTGGCTGAAGAAGAGCAACAGGGTTACATCATAAGGGAGAAGGTGGAGGAAAAGGTGGAGGAAAGAGTTTTTTAAACCTAGCCAGGGAATGATAGGGGTAGGAAAAAGGCAACTGGGGCTAATCTGATGAAATTGCCAGCCAGAACAATGAGTTGCAGCTGTCTTCAGTGGTGAAGGGCTTAACATTTCACTATTTCTGCTAGAATATTAATGGATCATGACAGAATTATGGGATTCTGGCTGCAACAGCAACTCAGACCTTGGCTTTATGTTAATACTAACAGACTTATCTGGCCTTCAGGGCAGGGCCTTGGGGATGTGGGGGTGAGTGCAGGAAGCTGGGGCTGAGGGGTGCAAGAGTGAGGGTTGGGGGATGAGGAGGGGGGGGGGCCAGCCTGCCAGGGACCTGTTCTCTCCATACCCCAGACACCCCAGCCCTCCAGGGGCCTCTCCTATCACTCCATCCCCACCCATCCAGGCCCCCCCAAAGCCCTCGTCACTCTCCCCCCCCCAGTCCTCCAGGGGCCTCTTCTCTCTCCCTTCACCACTCGCCCCCCCCCAAGGGTCCCTCCTCCTTCAGAGCGGGCCCCATGGGGCAGCCCCAGCCACTCCCTGCAGGTTACACGCTGGCTTCCAGGGAGCCGGCGCTGCTCTCTGCGGGCTCTGCCCTGCGACGCGTATTCGGCCTGGGGCAAAGCTTACGCGTGCAGCGGCCGAGCCGGGGCGGCGCGGCAGGCGTGTGCCGAGCGGGGAGCGGGGACGGGGCGCCTGCGCGGGGCGGCGGGGAGCGAAGGGCGCTACGGCAGCCGGCGGCTCGCGGGCCACTCGCTCTGTGCCCGGGGGACTCCGCGGCGCCCCTGCCGGGTGAGTTGCTGTTCTACGGGGGGCCCGGCGCTGCCCCCCCCCAGTGCTGGGCTCGGCCCGGGGGGGGGTTGCCAGCTGCGCCCCTCGCCACAGCTCTGGGGTCCCGGGCCGGGGGCGCTCGCGAGGCCCCTGCCGCAGGGACGGGAGGGTGCGACGCGGGGCACGGGGGCGCGCGAGGGGGGGACAGGCAGCGCTGCCCTCAGGCGGGGCGCGAGGGGCCGCACGCTCGGCCATCGACCCGCCGGGCCTGGGGAAGCCCCGCTACATCCAGCGCCGATCGCGCGCGCCTGGATTGCGGCGGGAAGGGAGCCGGCGCTCGGCTTTCCCAGCTGGCGCGCGCTACTCCCGCGCCAGCTGCTGGTGCCATTGATGCCCCACGTGTCACAGCTGGTGCAGGGCGGCTCGCCGGCCAGGTGATACCCGGGGAAGGGGGGGTTGCCGCTCACCTGCTGGGGCCGGCTCCGTGCCCGGCTCCGGGGCCGCAGGGCTTCAGCACGGCCGCCTGCTGCCTTACGGGGCGTGGAAGCAGCTGTCCAGAAGCCCAGCCTGCCCTCCCTGACCAGGTTTCTCACCATGCTCAGCACCCAGCAGTGCCCGTCCCGCAAGGACTGCTGAGCTCTCTTGAAAAATCTCTCTCCCCGTTAATCTCCAGGCTACCAGAATTCAGGGTGGGAGTTGCCAGCCTAAGGCAGACCAATAGTCCATCCTAGGTCTGGCTCTTGCAACACTCCAGCGGCTCTTGAAACCCCTCTAATACACCTAGCAGAGGGTGTGAAACGGTACAAGAGATGGAGGAGAGAGCAATGGGAATTCTCTGTTTTCCCCTAGGGCTACATCTACACTGTTGGCTTCTTGTGCAAGAACTGTTTGGTGCAAGAGTGCATCCACACTGCCATGTGCTTTTGCGCAAGAGTGTCTGTGGCAGTGGGGACGCTCTCTTGCACAAGAAAGCTCTGATGGCCATTTTAGCCTTAGGGGTTTCTTGTGTAAGAAACCCCTGTTGCCCGTGCACACTGCCCTCTCATGAGGAGAGGAATAACTCTTGCTCAAGAAGCCCTCTTTTCCAACGCTTTACTGTAAATTTACTTGCGCAAGAATGCACGTGCAGTGTCGACGCTCCGCAAGTTTTTGCGCAAGAACAGCCATTCTTGCGCAAAAAGCCTGCAGTGTAGAAGTAGCCTAGGGGTTTAAACAGCTCTGCCAGCAGGGTCTTTGCAGATATAACCACAACTGTTTACCTATACAAATTCTTTATTCTTCATTGGTTTTAAATGCCTACTTCTGCTTAAATTACCACACTACCAATATCACCCCACAGCCAGAGTTCATCTCTCTTGAGCCAAGTGGATTAGTAGTTAGGGCTGTGAGGATCTAAGCAGGGCCAGATTCCAAATGAGCACAGTAGGCAGATGCTAGGGGTACCAGCTTTCTAGGAGTGCCTATAGGTTAAATATGGGTTAAAAGTTTCATTTTTTACAAAAAAAATAAAGGTCAGCTTTAGGCAGAGGTGTGTGCAAAGGGGGTGCTGCATCCTGAAAAGGGGGGTTGCACATTTCCTTCCTTCCTCCCTCCCCATCAACAACCCCCGCCCCCCAGTACAAAGTCCTGTTAGGCAGTCTCTCTGAGCTACAGTGTTTCCAGTGCTATCCTTGAGGCAGTACAAAAGCTTCACTGCCCTCTGACTTCAGGCTAGGCCTATTTGGCACGATTTAGTCCAGAGTAAATGGGGGTATATTGAATATGTGAAAGAGATTTGATCTGCATGCAGTGCTGCATCGCTGGAAGGATGCACTGAGTCATAGGGCTGAGTGTCCCTAAAAAAACCAAGTGAGCTGAAAATAATATAATTAGAGCTAAGCATTCAGATAAGAAATCTGTCAAACTGATACAAAATTCTCTAGGAACATATATAAAAGAGTAACATCCGTTGAATATATTTACACTGCTACAACAAAATATACAGCCATTGTACATGGGGGGGGAGGAGGATAAAAAATTTACAAAATCCAGTCAGGCCATGGATAATTATACTGAAAAGTGCATTTACAATCCAACACAAATATCACTAAAATCTTAAAGGAGGTTAGGTAGAGAACTGTAGAAAAGACTGTTTCAGTGAGAACATTGACAACGCATCTGAAAAATAGGGGTATTATCAAAATATGAATCATTCCAATAAGTAGTGAAATGAGTCTGTATCTAGGTTAATGTCTGAGATTGGAATCAGAACTAACCTCTAAAAAGTCTGGCTCCAGCCACCCATGAACTTTGCGATCTGTCCATTTGAGATATTCCACTCAACATTATAGTGCCCTTTGGCATCAGTATGTGGCATTTGTGGGAGGAAGAGTGGGCTTCATCTCTAGCCCAGTTGGCCACTTCGGTCCTACAATGGCCTATTTCTGTCTTCATCTCCCATGGCCCAGCCTTGCAGCCAAGTCATCTCTTTGCAGTTCTTTGTCCTGCCAGCTAACAAATCAACACCACCTCCCACACAGAGCTCTGTCAATGTTCTCTCTCTCCATAGTCCTCCCTGACATTTTCCCAGCGGGGATCGTTAATGGTGATTAACCTACCAGATCATGATCTGCAGAGGATTAACTGCTAGGTAACAGGCAAGGCTGAGGCTGACTCTCCTTAAAGGGCATGCCAGCCTGTAGCAGGCCATTACAGAGATGATGGGGCCAGTCTTGTTCTCTTGGCCCCTTTGTCTTGAGTTCCCATTCACTGCCTCTCCATACCCAGGGTGCCACCTCTCTGCTCCCATCTGGCTGACCTCCAGTCTCCACCTTCTTCACCTGTTTGTGTCTTGGTGACCCTTCCACTTTTGCTATGTGAACTATGAAGTCAACAGATGGAGCCACAACCCAAGATTCCAGACCAGGCGAAAAACGGGGAATTGCATTTCTGCTGTGACCCGCAAGCACAGAAGCAGTTAGTAATGCACACAGTGATCTGGGGAGAGCTGATGACTGACAGAGTGTGTGTGTGTATAGCAAGGTTCCCAGACAGCAAGACCATTGCAAGGTAGGGATGCGAATACCTAACAGGTGAGCATCACCCTTACTGGGCTATACATACCTATTATGGTTAACCAGTGAGGGCTGGAGCAGCCCCTGCTCACTGTGGGAAGGGAGCTGCTCTAGCCCACTGTGCCATGGACAGGGTTACTCCAACCTGGCCAGAGCAGCCCCGTCCGCAGTGGGCCCAGCGTAGTGTGCCATGGGCAGGAGCTACCAGCGCAGCCCCCACTCAGGGTGGGCCCAGCCAGAGCATGGATGGGACACTCTAACCTGGCCATGGCAGGCGGGGAAGGCTGCTCCAACCCAGCCAGAGCGGACATTGAACATTTAACCAGTTAACTGATGAAATTGGCTTTTACATCCCTGGGCAAGGGCACAGATTTCAGGGTGCCTCTGATTCACCAAACCATGTTCTATCCAAGCATCTGGACCTTCAGGTTCTCATGCCCTGAGTCCTGGGGTCCCAGGGCTTATATGCAGAACTGCAGGACAACTCTCTGCTTTAATACCCTTGCAAAGCACATAAATTCAACACAATGGGTTATACATAAAATAATACCCTGTTATCTGAGAAGGGAGGAACTGCCAGTGAAGAAATCAGCAAGATCTGCCGCTGTAGATCTGTCTCACGATCCCTGCACAGTCACAAGTTACAGAGTGACATAGCACTGTAATGTCATTTTTTAATCAGGAGTTCTTTGCTGTCCTACAGGGTGAGGCAGTGTGGTCTGAAACAAATCCAGAGAAAACTATCTGGGTGGGCTAAAACCAGCACACTTTGCACTTACACCAGTGTAAGGCCTTTCATGTAAGGATGCTAAAGTGCTGTTCAGGCTGCAGGAAGTAACCGCCTTCATAGGTAGCACCACACTCACTGACTTTGTAATAGTGGCTTAAGTCAAAATGTGGTCCCAGAATTAGACCCACTGTGTGCTCAATACTGAGTGTCCCATCCCTGTCACGCTTTGTGGCAGACAGCACCCACACCTCCAATCCCACTCTGGGGATATCTGTGCCAGAGTAAATAGCTAACAACACTAATTAACGGGAGAGTGCAAATAAGCACCAGCATCAAGTCTCAAGCAGAATGCTAGTTACATCACTTGGCAAGAATATGAGTAACTGGAGTTAAGCCTGGGTGCCTCAATTGAGATTTAACAAGTGGGAAGAAGAGAAGACAGCAGACAGTGCAGCAAGTCCCAGAGGAAGTCCTGGAAAAGAGAAGAGAGCTGCAGTACAGAGAGTTAGGCAAACAGGAAAAACACAGAGTCAAAGGCTATGTCTACTCCAGTGTTTCTCAACCTTTTTTATAAAGTACCTCTTTAAAAAAAAAAAGTACTCTCAGTACCTACAGTTTTCAAAGGCACAAATTTTTTTTCCACCATTGCAACACATTTGTTTAAACAACTTTATTGTAGCTGGGTGGGTGATGAAATTTGTGGTTGTAAAAAGTCTACACTACCAAGTTTTGTTAAGTCAACACCCAAAAGGCAAAAAAAAACCCGGTGGGGTGCATACCTGCCAGGCAGCAGAAATCAAAACAGCAGAGCAATTGTGTATTGTGGGATACTGGTGGAAGTCAGGTCTGTAGACAACAAATAGTAGCATCTAAAGGGAGAGGAAAAGAAAAAAGTCTCTTGGAGGGTGAAAGTTTCTTGTTGCCACAACTGGGCTTTTTCCCAATAAAAGTTGCACTGCAGCATGTACACGCTCCGGCTATGTCTACACTGGCAGGTTCTTGCACCAGAAATATGCAAATGAGACTAAGCGTGGAATATCGCTGAGCCTCATTTGCATATCTAATGAGCCGCCATTTTTGCGGAAGAGGCTCTTGCGCCAGAAGAAGCTGTCTACACTGCCCCTTCTTGCGCAAGAAAAACCCTCTTGCGCAATGCCGTTATTCCTGAAAATAATCAGCGTAGTGGCATTGCGCTAGAGGGTTTTTCTTGCGCAAGAAGGGGCAGTGTAGACAGCTCCTTCTGGCGCAAGAGCCTCTTCCGCAAAAATGGTGGCTCATTAGATATGCAAATGAGGCTCAGCGATATTTCACGCTTAGCCTCATTTGCATATTTCTGGCGCAAGAACCCACCAGTGTAGACATAGCCTCACTGTTTTGTTATCAAAAGGCAGGTTTTGATGACAAAACTTGGTAGTACAGACAAAGCTGAAGAAATGAATATGCAAGAAGGAAAGCGAGTTAAAGGAGACAAGGAAAGTGTAAAGAAGTGTCAAAAAGACAATTAGAAAGGAAAATTACTGCTCTGTGTGCTAACTTTGTGTGAACAATGTGCAATGAGATTGTTAAAGGAGTAGGCTAGTGGCAGCCCAGAAGAGTGGGGCAGAATAGAAGGATATGGCCAACCCTAATTTTTTGGAAGTTAGAGGGGGTTGATTCGTGCAGCTTTGAATTCAAATGTTTAATGAAAACTTCTAAATCTAAATTTCAGTTAACTGCTCAACCAGAAGATTCATCCACTTGCTCCTAATTATACCAAGGCTTTCCTACATTTTTTCAGGGGTGTGAAAAAAAACTCCCCCACCCCCCGGAATGATATAAGTTTCACTGACAAAAATCCACTGACAATGCTATGTTGGTGGAAGATGCTCTCCTGCCGACAGCTACCGCTGCTCACTGGGGGGCCTAATTATGTCAATTGGAGAGCTCTCTAATGCCAGCACAGAGCAGCAACACAGGAGACCTTACGGTGGTGCAGCTGCAGCAGTATGACTTTAAGATCTGTAGTGTAGACATTGCTTGAGAGGCCTGATCTGCCTCTTTAATGTGCTCAGAAAGGAGGAGGAAATTGAGGGTAGAGGAACAGAATTGCTTTATTTAACAGGGGGAAGGGGGTGATTTGTGGCTCTGTGCCTGAGCCTGATTCAGACTTAAGTTTACTGTCATCAGCCTTCACAAATGTATTAAGACGCACAGCACCCCCTAGAGAAGCAACCAATAAACAGGTGTGTACACTTGTGAAATGGCAAGCTACAGAAGAGAAGTACATCTGTCTGGACAGGTAGGATGGTCCTGAGGTTATGGCACTGGATGGGGACTCTGATGATTTGGGTTGAGATCTTGGCTCTGCCACCCACTTACTATGTGACCTTGACCACCAAATCCTGTGATTTCTCTGTGCCCCAGTTCCTCATCTAGACAACAGGGTTAATAATGCTTTCTTCCAGTGAGTCTGAGTTGTCTAAGTAGATTGCACGTTCTTTGAGGCAGACCTGAGTGCATATCCAATGGGGTCTGTTCCAATCTCAATTTGAGTCTGTATGTGCTTCCATGAGAATAATACTAAGAAGATCAGAGTCCCCAGCAATGTAATGACTCTGTGGTGATACAGTAGCCCCAGTGAGCTCAACAAATCAGGATGGACTCCTTTGTAAGTCACCTAATGATTTCTTATCCTGTCCCTGGCACGATGCCCAGGGATCTTTTCCCACCACTGCTTCAGTGACATGGTACTCGTTTCCCTATGAGCTCATCAGATTTTTGTTCTCACCAGATTATTAGGTCTGGAAGTTCTTCCTTTGATATTACTGGATTTGTGCATATTTTTAAATGTTTCTTTCTTTCCTTGTAGGTTAGGAGCATTGGTTGAGCCTCTCTCATGATGCACCACTAATGACTTGCCACCCAGAGTAGACAGAGGAGCGAATGAATTGGGGCATGATTACACAGGGACCACACCCTGCATCCAGCTGCCATGTTCTTGCGAGGACTGCGGCTCTACGGGAAGTGGTGCCGTTTCTCCAGCCCCATTACTCAGCTCCTTATTTTGAGTGTGGTAACGTTTGGCATGTTGGCTCCTTTGATTTGCCACCGGCTCCTCCACTCCTATTTTTACTTACGACGCTGGCATCTGGACCCTATGAGTCAGGAGTTCATGAAGCAGAACCAGGAGGAAGGCCAAGCTGCCCTCCGTTACTTCGAGGACCTGCAGACTCCTAACTCCTCAAAGCTCTCAGCTGGCAAGCCCATCAGACCATGGCTACTCATCACCATTGTCACTGTGCAGAGGCGGAATGAGTTCCACTACGTCCTGCAGGTGGCTTCCCGCTTCCATCGCCTCCTCCAGCAGTGTGGCCCTCACTGCCAGAGCTACCAGATCTTTCTCTGTAATGTAGAGCAGGACCCAGGCAGCTACCAGGACGCCACACTGCTGGGCACCCACTTTGCAATGGTCAGCCGCTACAAAAACTGGGAGGATCCTGACACCTCTGTGAATCAGTTTGAGAAGGAGAAGCGGGACTATGCCTTCTGCCTGGAGCAGTCGCTGTTGGCCTACAGTCCAGAGTACCTCCTTGTGGTGGAAGATGATGCTGTTCCCGAGGAGGAGCTATTCCCTGTCCTGCATCACCTGCTGCTGGCACGGCTCTCCAAGCCACACCTCAAAGATGCCCTCTACTTGAAGCTGTACCACCCCGAGCGGCTTCAGCATTATATCAACCCAGAGCCCATGAGGATCCTGGAGTGGCTTGGCCTGGGCATGTTTCTGGGCCCCCTGCTGAGCATTGTGTACTCCTGGGCGTCGGGCCGCCCAAGACTTACCTGGCCCATAGTCCTGTTCTTTGCCTTATACAGCATGGGGCTAGCAGAGCTGGTGGGGCGCCACTACTTGCTGGAACTGCGCCGGCTAGCCCCCGAACTCTACAACGTGGTGCCAGTCACCGAGTGCTGCATGCCTGCCATGCTGTTCTCTGCGCCTTCTGCCCGCCGTGTCTTAGGTTACCTTCAGGGGCTGCACTGCCGTCGGGGCTTTGCCAAGGACACTGCACTCTACTCGCTGCTGCGCACCAAGGGTGAGAGGGCCTACGTGGTGGAGCCCAATCTGGTCAAGCATGTGGGGATGTTTTCCAGCCTCAGGTCGAATGACAACCCTAAGCTACTGTAACCCACCAAGAAATGCCTTTTTGGAAAGACTAGGAGCCAAGGGAGCCTTGTTCTTGGAGATAACATCTGAGCCACAACACTATTAGCACTATTAGCACCACCTAGTGGTGGGAAAGGAACTTTTTTCAAAGTGTACTTAAAACTATAGTTACATTATTTATTTCGTAATGACCTTAGAAAGGAAAAGGGGGATGGAAGAGGAAAGGGAGGGTTTGCTACTTCCTTTTTCATGGCGGGGAGGGGAGTGTTTGATGTTAGCTGATTAAAATATGACTAGGTAGATCATTGGTGCTACCACTGTTATATAATTGCAACGATTCTTATATAAAATGTCTATTTAAGTGTCTAGAGAGAAGCTATGATTTGCTGAATGATTATTTGTACACATGGATCGTTTTTGGCTCAATACCTGAATTTCAAATGTTTGCTTCTTTGGTAACACCTACAAGATATTTAGCCTGCACACCTTAAAGGGACTATTTAAGTTAAATGGCTCACTAAAGAACAAAACTCACAATAGACCCTGGGAGACACCTATCTACATTTAATGAACTTTCCAGTGATGGCTTCTGCTATCACTAAGCAAAGAATACATGAATATTTGACTTGCACACATGACTCCAAACACCATCTTGTTCCTGTAATTTCCCACAGTGAAGAAATGGGATTCCCTCCACTTGGGAGAAGCTATAAAAAAAACCACTTTGGAAATTACTCCATTTCGCTTCTTTGCTACTTAATCCTTTGGGGTATGGATTTACACTAATGGGGAGCATTCTGAGCAATGGACTAAGGGCCTTCCAGTGACTTGGAAGCAATCAGAGACTTAACAAGACAGCAGTTAATTCCATCACTGCTACAAGCCTGATCCAAGAACTTTGCAACTACTGAATGTACTTGATTCTTTCAGGCAAATTTTATCTTTCACTTGTCTTATTTATAAATAAATCGTTAGATATTAGATAATCAGGCAACAGCATGATTATTGGGTTAGACCCAGGTCAGTATATCACTTAGATATGTGACCAGTCCTTTGGGATCAGAAGAACCTTTTTGTTTGATTAAATTGGTTTTAAATAACTACTCATTAAGTTCATAGTTGTTGGTAGTGGTACAAGGACTAGAATACCTAAGGAGACTGCATTTCTGACTTCTTGTTAGCCAGTGTGTTGAAACTTATTGTTGGTTTGGCAGATCTTATGGAAGAATAACCAGCAGTTTGGGGTGTGTCTTCCCTTTTCCCCAGTAGCTTGTCCTGAATTTGGTATTCTCAATTGTGACTCCTTGAGGCACAGTGACGGGGGAGACCTCTTCACATTCTCTGGCTATTCACACCTGACTGAGTCTCTGACAGCAGTGTCCAACAAACGAGTCTCTGGTATCGCAGACCCAAGATAGTTTGGCTGCATCAGCAATCTGCTTTGTATTTTTACCTGCCTCATGCTCCCCCACCCCCACTTGGCTCTCCTCATCTACAATGGCCCTGTTTCAACTCCCTCTAGATTAGTCAATGTCTCTTCTGTGGTTGCATGTGTTCCAGACTCCAGGCACTGGAAATGCTAACCAGGATGAATGCAGTAAGCAGAGGCTGACCGAGGAGAAAATACAGAGCTGGAGAATAGCCCCTGTTTCCTTGACCTCCATATCTTACCCCGATGATCTGTTTTTCTCCTTAAAACATGACGAGACTTTTGCAAGAGGCATGATGCCCCAGATTCTGCTTATGGTTCTGGGAACACGGTTCGTGCTGCTTCAGGGCCTCCAGGTCTTCTCCCTTATGGGGGAAAAGCCTCTTCTCCCAAATCCTAGCTCTCCCTTCATTATGGAGCAGAGGAACTGAACCACAAAGCCCATGTTCTTTCCCACTGCTTCATCTGGAGCCAAGAGCATTAAAACCAAAACAACCTCCCACGCACCATATATAGTTTGGATTTGCTGGCTCATGGACATACATACAAACTCCCACACCAGAACAACCTTTGAGATTGCACGTACAGCTACCTCTCAGGTGGGGAAGAGCAGACTCCCCGTTTAGGCCCTAATCCTGTATCAGTGGGATCTCACTCATTAATTTCATTGAATGCAAGCCCTTAAAACTGGCCCTAGATGGGTTGTCACCAGTCTTGGTTTTCTATGAATTTTACCCTGCAGGACAGAGATGCTCCAGTTTGCTTTGGACAACTCAATGGATGACCTAGCATGATCACCCTTTGACATCATCTTATTTACAGGAAAGGTGAAGGAACAATTGCAGGCACATAGTATCCCAGCACACTTATCCTGCTTCACATTGCAGTTAGACACAAGGGACAACTGCAGCAGACATAGGTCACTGCTCCCACCAGTGAGTGAAATAACCGAGAGATCTACGAATAGTTGGGCATGGTCATATGAACAATCTCCAGCAATGTGTCACATCGAAAGAGTCACTCCTAAATAGACCCATTAAATAACTGTAATTTTCTGAATCGGCTATCAGGAAGTTGGATGGTTACCAAGAGTCGGTAGCTTTCTAGTGGAGCTGTTTGCTCTGCGCACAATGAAAAGCAAAATCAAATGAGACATATGACCCTGGGGATTTGTTACAAATTCAAAACCTGCCTTTGAAAGGTTTGCACCCCATGACCCTGATCCAAAGCTTATTGCAGTCAATGAGAGTCTTTTTTTATTGACATAGGGAGACTTTGAGGGGACCTAGACCCAGTTTTGAGTGGCATTTGGGTGAAACTGTACAAAGCACAGGTTTTCCTGGCTTAAGGATGAACCAAGGAAAACATTTTGGGTGAAGAAAGTGTTCTACTTTGAGCTTTCTTTTGTTTGTCATGGTAAATCTAGGAGTTGTAAGGGCAGGTGTGTGTGTGTGTGATTCTGTGTGGAAGAAAGCCAAAAGAAAATATTGCTTACTTGTGCAAATGTAGCATGTATGATTACCTGCCCTGTGGGCAGGTGACATATATGTGCATTCAGTGCAAGGAGCTCCTGGCCCTCAGAGACTGTGTACGGGCTTTGGAGGCCAGGGTGGCTGAACTGGAGGAGCTAAGGGAGGCTGAGAGGTACGTAGATGAGGCTTGCTGGGACACTGTAGAACTGTCCCACCTCTGGTCAGACAGCCTCTGTGCTGTTAAGGAGGATGAAAGGCTCAGGGAAGGAGAACATTTAACTGGAGCAGAGGAAAATGATCCTATAGTTGGGACCCTCCTTCCAGAGAATGTTATGGTATCCTCCTGCACTGAGGATACATCTCCCGGGGAGGGAAGTCCAGTTGTTAGGAAGAGGCAGGTGTTAGTAATGGGGAATTCGATCTTTAGAAACATAGATAGCTGGGTTTGCAATGACCGGGAGAACCATATGGTGACTTGCCTGCCTGGTGTGAAGGTTGCGGATCTCTCGAGGCATCTAAATAGTCTTATGTCTAGTGCTGGGGAGGAGCCAGTGGTCGTGGTACATGTAGGTACCAATGACAAAGGGAAGGGTAGGAGAGAGAGTCTGGAGGCCAAATTTAGGCTGCTAGGAAAGAGACTGAAATCCAGAACTTCTATGGTAGCGTTCTCAGAAATGCTTCCAGTTCCACGCGCAAGGCCAGGTAGACAGGCAGCGCTTCAAAGTCTCAATGCATGGATGAGACGATGGTGTAGAGAGGAGGGGTTTAGATTTATTAGGAACTGAGAAACTTTTGGGATGGGGGAACCTATACAGGAAGGACGGGCTCCAGCTAAACCAAAATGGAACCAGACTGCTGGCACTTAACATTAAAAAGGTTGTAGCACAGTTTTTGAACTAAGGGCTGGGGGAAAGCTGACAGGTGCAGAGGAGCATATGGATCTGACAGAGACATCAATTAGGGCATAGGCGTGCGCATGGGGTGTGCCGGGTGTGCCCAGGCACACCCTAATGTCTGAGCCAGCCAGCAGCTGCTGGAGGAAGAGGGGGATTTGTGACGGAGCACCACAGCCCCTCACTTTAAATTCCCCGCAGCCATCTACTGGGCACTGTGGGGCAGAGAGAGCTCATGCACGGCGTCCTTAAACGCCGTGCAACAGGTGAGAGGGGAAACACCGGGAACTTTAAAACCCAGTGGCCCAGCTCCAAAAGCAGCTGGGGCCCGACTACAGATGGCGGCCCGAGACATTTTTGTGGCCTGGGCCCCGCCCTACAGCACCGTGCGGCGCCCCTACCTGTCCCGGTAGCACCGCGCGGTGCCCTGGGGGTGCCCATGCGCGCCCCGGCAGCACCCGGCCCTGTAGCACCGCATGGCGCCCCGGGGGCGTCCCCGCCCTGCAGCACCGTGTGGCGCCCGGGGGGCGCCCCCACCCGGCCCTGCAGCTTGGGCTGGCTCTGACTCCAGCCCTGCAAGCTATAAGGCACAAGCTGAAGGTAACGAAGGGGGAGGGGTGAAGGGGCTTTTGTGGTGGGGGAGGGTGGAGGAGGAAGAAAGGGGAAGAGGTGGAAGGGGCTTGTACAGAGGGGAGGAGAGGGGAAGAAAGGGAAGGCACCAAAGGGACAGGGTAGAGGAGACACAAATGCTAGGGGAAGTGGAGACAATGAGGAGAAGGGCAGGAGGAGGTGTCAGTGGAAGGGGGGACAGGGTGATGCTGGAAGAGGAGAGGGTAAGGGCATTGGGGATTGGAGGGGGAGGTGCTGGGAGAAGGCTTGAGGAAGGTGGGGTTGGAGCAAGTCATGTGTGAGGGCACAGGGGCATGAGGGAATGGGGGCAGAGAGTGGTGAGGGGTTGGGCATCAGGGAAAAAGGGCAAAGGGGGCAGGGGCAGTGAGGGAAGGGGAGGCACCAGGAGGGTGCAGGGGTAAGGGAAGGTGCAGGTGCCAGGGAATTCTGGGGGTGAAGCAGAAGGGCAGACACCTGCAGGAGGGACCAGCACCAGAGGAGAGAGGCGAGGGAGGTGTTAGATGAGGGAATGAGGAGGGGTAGCTCACATGATCAGAGTGGGGCTACTGGAGGAGTGGGCACGGGGGGGGGGGAGAGAAGGACTGGTGGAGGGGGGCAGGTCTCAGGAAGGCTGAGGGCAGTGAGAAGGACAGGAGTCAAGACAGCAGAGGAGGGTGAGGGGTTGGGGGGCAGCAGGCACCAGGGGAGTTGATGGAGCAAGGGGAGGAGACATGGCAGCAGAGTGGAAAGGTAGATATTTATTAATAACTTGGGTGCCACAATGGCACATCCAAACAAGCCACATGAATTCAGTACTGGTGCACAACACAAAATTCATTCTGCTCATGGGAGGAAACTCTTAGAGGGAACACTTCCCCAGCCTCTCCACCCCCGCATTAATGTCACACACATTGGGTTAATGCAATTGCAGGATAGTTGCATGGGGGGGTTGGTGGGGGCCAAACTAATCCCTATTGGTAGGAGGATGGTGGGAAAAGTCCTGGGGGGGTGTCACATAACACTTTTTACTTTTGGTCATGTGCCCATCTTGCCCGGAGAGGGTTACCTCCAGAGGCGTGGCTAATGGGGGCCAGGGGCGTGGTTAACAGGGGTCAGAGGTGTGGCTAATGGGGGGTCAAAGTACATTTTAAAAAAATTATTTGGGTGCACTAATGAAATGTGCTGCGCATGCCTATGAATTAGGGGAAGTTCTATTAATAGGGATGCTCTATGTTCTAGTCAGGAGGGGAGGATGGAAGTATGGATCGGATCAGATGAGACACAATCAAAAGAAAAAGAGTCTAACCTATCAAGAAATGGCAGACGGATGAATAGTGACAAATTATTGAAGTGCTTATCCCAGTGTTTCCCAATTTTATTTGGACACAGAACCCTTTTAAACTCGAAAGAATTTTGTGGAACCCCTAATAACAGTCTAATATATGGAGCTGAACAAATAGACCACAAATAAGTAAGGATAATAATAAACAAATGCTAAACAAGGTCATAAGATCAATATTTAATTTAATAGCACATTGTGACGGGGCAGAAGCGCCCTGCACTCTAGCCCCGCCGCTTGTCTGGCGGCGTTGGGGGCCGGTGATGGGGCAGTAGCACTTCGCGCATCAGCCCTGCCGATTGCCGGAGGCGCGGGGGCCGGAATACCGGCCGTCTGCGACAGCTGTTCGCGCACTGCCGCGCCAGCCCAGCCCCGCACCCGCCCCAAGAGCCGGAGGGTGACGGGGGCCGGGCAACGTCGGGTGACGGCCCACGTAGCCGACCCGAAGCGCGGCCACCCGGAGGGGGCGTGGCCCCGCGGGCTGGAAGCCGGCCAGGGGATTTAAACCCCGGCCAGTGCGCCTGGAGAGGAGAGCTGAGGCAGCAACTCCCCGTGCGGGACCGGCAGCGGATGGGACCCAAGACAAGGAGGTGAGCCCCGGAGATGGGAGAGGCTGACCGTGGAGAGAGGAAGTGGCCCAGGGCGGGCAAAGGGAGCCCGTGGGCTGGCGCGTTACAGCGGGACGCCGCCAGCCGGACCGGATGGCAACCGAGTCCGTGTCCTTAGGGCCCTGGGCTGGGGTCTGTGAGAGGGGGCGGGCCTGGACCCCCTCTCTCCGCGGGTAGCCCGGAAGGCACAGAACCAGGACGTAGCCAAACGCAAGGCGAGAGGACGCCGGGTGTGGTGGGGGGAGCACAGAGACGGTGGTTTGAGGTCTGACCGGCAGGGTACAGTCGCACCCATTTACACACATTTAAAAACAAGTCACAGTATTATTATTTTTAAATCATAAAATGTTATTAATAATGGACTCAATCGGGATGAGGGGTGGCTGGGCCATTATCAACCTAACATTCAATGAAGGTGCAAACAGCTCTTTGTGTAGATTCCTGTGTTAGTAACCACCACCCCCCTATATTGACTTTGATCCTTATCTGCTTCGTTTTAACTGGCCAATATTCAGGTGCTTAGTAATGACCCTTCTGCCTTCCTGTTTTTCCCTTTGATTTTTTCATAACCTCTGCTCCTTGTTTCCCGCCCCCCCTTTTTTTCTTCCCCCTTCTTCCCTATTTATTTTGGGTCTGCACAACCTAAACTCAAAACTCCAGTCATCTGAAGAAGTGGGTTGTGCCCACGAAAGCTCATGATACCATCTACATGTTTTGTTAGTCTATAAAGTGCTACCAAACCAGTTTTTGTTTTTTTAAGTTTCTCCTGTACAGACTAACTCGGCTACCTCCTGGAGATGCTAGACATAGACAGTTAGCCACAGGGTGTCACTATAAAACAATGCCAGCTAAAGCACCTGAACTGCACCTCTCACTAGATCAGCTGGGGGTTCCACCACTAGATATGGAAAAGACCCTCTTGCCCATAGGGACTCGAGCCTAAGCAGATGGATTCTAAGAGCAACTCCGGTTCTTATAAGAGAGAACATATTAGAAACCAAGCTACCAGAACACATTTTATTGTCACCTGATGAAAATTTCAAAAATTGCACACAGCAGTCACCAACATCCATTAGGACAGGTGCTAAAATATGTTGACAGACGAAGTACAGCTGCTTTCTAGCTTCACCATCTCCCTTACACCAAAATATCTTCTCAGTAGTGTTGTTCTTTGTAAGGTAGAATTTGGGGGGCCATTGTGAATTTATTCTGCTAAGTGCATGGGCACATGGAGAGAAAGGTGACAGTTTATGCTGCCACAACAGTTGAATGCTTCAGATGTGAGGTATGTTTATTTCTTCTTTCTTTTTTAATCTCTGTACTGTATGGATCCAGAAAACTTCCCATTTTTTGTTGAAGGATTGTCCATGTAGTTGCAGAAGAAAAGCCTACAGTAAGGTGTAACAAATTGTTTGGGTTTTTAAAAAGGGAGAAGACAGCCAAGTGATAATGTTCAGTTCATAAATGTTCTGGTGTGGGAAATAATTTTTCATTTTGTCAGCATGTTACTTTTCTTCCTTCCTCAGTATGGGTGTGTCTAGACAGGCGCTATTTCAGGATACTTCTCGTATCCTGAAATAGCTTCTCCTGCATCTTGACAGCACGCCCATAATTTCAAAATAGCTTTTGAAATAATGGGCACACTATTCTGACATCCTTGTATAACTCGTTCTATGAGGATTAAGGGACGTTTCGGAATAGCTCTCTCTTTCAAAATTAACTCAAAATAAGCTACGCATTTTGAGCGAAAGGTGCAGTGTAAACCCACCCTTAGGGTCCTATCCAATGCCCCCTGAAGTCAGTGGGAAATTTTCTAATGATTTGGCTGCTGTATCAGACTCTTCTTCTGTCAACCTAGTACTGTCTACACTGGCATTTTGACTGGTTTAATTACATCCCTGGGAAATGTATCCCTGAGCAACATAGCTGGGCTTATCTAACATTTTAGCATCGAACTGGCCTAAGTCACTGGGCAGCCCCAAAGCACAGGCATTAAGGGACTTTCCAGAAGCAAAGATACAAAAGCTGCATGTTTGCCCTGGGAAGGGAGGGAAGGGAGGCTAGCTCTGCTTAAACATGTGAGCCCTCTGCCTTTATTCAAGCAAAGATTATTATACCCAGCCAGCTTGCAGCCAAATAAAAGCAGGGAGCCTCTTAAGATTATGCAGCTAAATGCCATTACTAGGTGCTCTATTTGAATAGTGTCTCTAAAGTAATACACTACTTATCTGGTGTTTCCTCCAAAGCCCACAGCAGGAGTATTTCTATTCATGTCTAGCCTACATGCAATATATACTGCACATGAATTCTCTTTATTAATCATTTTGATTTTTTTCCCTAATGGTTTAAAAAATGCTTGGAAAGAGACCCTAGGCACTTATTAGGTTTTTCTGTCTATAGCGTGAGCACCTCACAATCAATAATAGATCCCAGCACCCCTAAGAGAGACATATTGACCCCACACTACAGATGAAGAACAAAGGCGCAAGATGCTTAGGGGTATGTCTGCATTTGCAGTTATGGGTGTAATCTCCAAATGGAGAATACATAGCCACAATAGCGCTGATTGAGCGAACATGCAGTAGTGAAAGCATAGCTGTGGCAGTGCGAGTGGCAAGCCACCCCAAAGAGGTACTCAGCCAAGATGCTGGATCCATACTGGTGATTGTGCTGCTGCAGCTATGAAGTTTTTAGCATGCTCACTTGGTCAGAGCTAGTGCCACTATGTCTCTTTCAGCTGGAAGAAGAAGTTACTCACCCTGTGAAGTAACGATTGTTCTTCGAGATATGCCCTGTGGGTGCTCCACTCTTGGTGTTGGGTCCCGTCCTGGCGCCGCGGCTTGGAGAATTCTCATAGCCGTGCTCCGCCAGACTGCGCATGTGCGGCTTCTCTGAAGCGCCGTTCACGCCTTCGATCAGCCGCACGCGGGCCGGCAACCGTCAGTTCCTCTCACCCGCTCATCTGAAAGAGAAAAGAAACAATTCCGGAGCGGGGAGGAAGGGCGGGTCGTGGAGCACCCACGGGGCACATCTCGAAGAACAATCGTTACTTCACAGGGTGAGTGACTTCTTCTTCTTCTTCTTCTTCGAGTGGCACCGTGGGTGCTCCACTCTTGGTGACTTTGGAGCAGTACCCAAATTGCCAGAGGGCTCCGGAATTAAAGCTTATGATCATGACTGAGTACTGCCGTAGCCACCGAGGAGTCTGAAGCAAAATGCTCAACTATAGCATAGTGTTTAATAAAGGTAACATTAGAGGACCATGTTGCTGCCCTGCAAATGTCACAAAATGGAACTCCTCTTATAAAGGCCGTAGTAGTAGACACCGCTCTGGTGGAATGGGCCTTAGGAGGGCACAGCAGAGGTTTTCCACGTATAGAATGACACATAGATATGCATGACACTATCAGTCTCGAGATGCGCTGAGAAGTCAGTGGTTGCCCTCTTGAACGGTCCGCTAATGATATTATTAAATGATCCGTTTTCCTAAAGTCCCTCGTTCTGTCAATGTAGAACGCCAAGGCTCTCCTTACGTCCAGTGTGTGTAGCGTAGCTTCTTGTACTGAGGTATGGGGTTTAGGAAAGAATCATGGTAGGACCACCGGTTCATTGATATGGAAATCGGAGGACACCTTTGGAATAAAGGCTGGGTGAGATCTCAACGTCACTGAGCCTTTAGAAAAAAACATATAAGGAGGCGAAGCCATGAAGGCTGCTACCTCACTTACCCTACGAGCTGAGGTAAGGGCTAGGAGAAACAAAAGTTTGACAGTAAGTATGTGCAATGGAATCGTGGCTAGAGGCTCAAAGGGATGGCGAGTCAAAGTTTCCAATACTAGATCCAGATTCCACAAGGTGGGGGGGGGGGGGGGGGGGGGTCTCCGAGGTGGATCAAGGTTTGTGAGCCCCTTCAGGAATCTCTTTGTGGTAGGATGCGCGAATACAGAGAAGGAATCACCCCTATGGTGGAAAGCATTAATTGCTACCAAATGCACCCGTAGAGAAGCTATTGCCAACCCATTGTCGTGGAGCTGTAAAATGTAGTCCAATATACGAGGTAAGGTTACAAAGTGAGGATCTAGATTATTGTTTGCACACCATGCCTGGAATCTGGACCATTTAGCTGCATATGTCACTCATATAGATTCCTTCCTATTGTGCATTAACACCTGCTTGACCCGTTGGGAACAGAGTTGTTCGGGAATCGTTAAACCAACAAGCATCCATGCCATGAGGTGTAGAATCTTGGGTCTCGGATGGCTCAGGGATCCATTGTCCTGGGTCAAGAGATTCGAGAGAAGAGGTAGGGGGTACAGTGTCCTTATTGACATCTGGTAGAGCATTGAGTACCAGGGTTGGCGAGCCCACGCCTGGGCTATAAGAATCGCTCGAGCCCCTTCTATGTTGATCTTCTCGAGAACCTTGGGTATTAGAGGCACAGGGGGAAAGGCATATGACAGCGTCCTTTCCCAATGGAGAAGGAAGGCATCTCCTAGTGAATGACGTCCTATGCCGCCTCTGGAACAATAGGCGGGACGCCTCGTATTGCTTTCCGTCGCAAACAAGTCTATTGTCGGAAACCCTCATCGGGCAAATATAGGACTCAAAACGTCCATGCGGACTTCCCACTCATGGTTGTGGGGAAAACACCTGCTGAGTGAGACTGTTATTAAATTGTTGATGCCCGGTAGGTAGGATGCTGTTAAAATAGTGCTGTTGTGGATACACCAGTTCCATAATCGGACACTCTCCGCACAGAGAGAACAGGATCTGGCGCCCCTGCCTGTTGATATAGAACATGGTGGCAATGTTGTCCGTCAGGATTCTGGTAGTTGTATTCCGTATCTGGGACTGAAAATGCTTGCAAGCAAGCCGCACCGCCCGTAACTCGAGCAAATTGATATGCAACAGCATTTCTTGTGTCGACCAGCGTCCTTGGATCATCAGATTGTTCATGTGCGCCCCCCAGCCCGTAAGGGAAGCATCTGTGGTTATTTGCCTTGTAGGTTGTGGGCGATGAAATGGGATGACCGTGAGAAGATTGCTCGGTTTGGTCCACCACTGGAGGGACTGTCGTACATGCTGTGGTACCACTACGGGTCTGTGGACGCTGTGCTTCACCGGGATGTAAACTGTGGCTAACCAATGCTGGAAGCAATGAAAATGTAACCTTGCATTCTGCACTACGACGGTAGAGGCAGCCATGTGGCCCATCAGTTGTAAGCAGACGCGCATGGGAATTGTTGGAGCATGCGTCACAGTATGCACAAAGTCTTGGATCGCCGCAAAACATTCCGTCGGCAGGTAAGCGCGTGCCGCGGTTGAGTCGAGCCATGCACCTATTAAAATCAGATCTTGGGACGGAATCAGTGATGATTTTTTTACATTTATGAGAAGGCCCAGCGATGCAAACTCATTGGACACTGTTTGCACCATTTGACATGCCTCCATATATGTTGTGTCCCTGATGAGACAATCGTCTAAATAGGGGAATATTGTCACTCCCGTCCTGCGTAAATGGGCCGCCACTACCGCTAAGGTTTTGGTGAAAGCCCTGGGGGCACACGCTAGTCCGAAAGGTAGAACCCGGTATTGAAAATGTTCGTCCCCCAGTTGGAATCGAAGAAAATGTCTGTGTGCCACGTGAATAGCGACATGGAAGTAAGCGTCCTGCAAGTCGAGGACTGCAAACCAGTCTCCTTTGTTCAATGATGGAATAATAGTTGTTAAGGTCACCATCTTGAATCGATGCTTTCAAAGGTGGTGATTTAACTTTCGAAGATCTAGGATGGGTCTCCATCCTCCCGATTTCTTTGGTGTGAGAAAATATCAGGAGTAAAATCCTTTTCCCCAAAATTGTTTGGGTACTCTCTCTATTGCCCTGATTGCGAGCAAGCGTTGAACTTCTTGCCTCAACAGTTGCTCGTGAGAGGGGTCCCTGAAGAGGGACGGGGTAGGGAGCATGGTAGGGGTATGGAGAGAAAGGGAATGGAAAGACTGGATTGTACCACCTCTAGTACCCATTTGTCTGTGGTGATGCTGGACCAATAATGGTGGTATGGTCTCAGCCGATGGTGGAAGAGGTGGAGATCTTTGTTTTCCGCATTGTTTGTGCTTGCAACCTCGACAGAGGAGTCAAATGTGCTGTTTGGCTGAAGATTGATTGGCCGAACGGTTTTGTTGGGGCCATTTTCGTTGAGGACGTTGTCTAGGGCGTTGGTTCTCTACAGTACACATTTGTTGTCTCGGAAAATTAAAATCATATCTTCGTTGATAAGGATAATAGCATCTACGTCTGAAGGGAGGTGTGTACATCCCCAGTGTACATAAGGTGGTGTGGGAATCTTTGCCCGAGTGAAGGACTTCATTGGTGTTTACCGCAAAAAGCTTAAGCTTGTCAAAAGGCAGCTCCTCAACCTTGCTTTACAGCACTCTTGGTGCTCCTGCAGATGAAAGCCATGACGATCTTCTCATTGCGATACCAGTAGCAGTGGCTCGAGCAGCTGTGTCAGCCACATCCATGGCAATCTGCAGTGCAGTGCTACAAGATGCGTATCCTTCTAGTACTATTGCTTTCAGGAGCAGTTTCTTGCTGTCTGGGAGATGGTGTAGTAACTCCGCTAGTTTTGAATAATTATCAAAATTATGGTTAGATAAATGAGCCGAATAGTTTGCAATGCGTAATAGAAGTGTGGCTGAGGAGTAGACTTCCCTACCGAATATATCCAACTTTTTATTGTCCTTATCTGGGAGCGTGTTTTTCTCCTGCGGCGCCTTACCTCTATGTTGCACTGCGTCAACTACTAGCAAATTAGGCTGGGGGTGATTGAATAGAAAATCCAACCCCTTTGCTGGTACAAAGTATTTCCTATTGGCCTTTTTGCTCGTAGGTGTAGCCGATGTTGGCGTCTGCCATATCTCATCCGCCACTTCCATGATTGCCTCATCAATTGGTAAGGCGATCTTTGCACGCTGTTGTGGGCGGAGATTCTTTAAGAGGCAGTGCTTTTTAACTGGGACATCTGACAGCTGTATTTCTTGTGTGCCTGCTACCCGTTTAAACAGATCTTGAAACTGTTTCAGGTCATCCGGCAGAGATATGTCGCCTGGGAATATCGCCTCATCCGGGGATGAAGAGGAACAGTCCGCTGGAGAAGTTTCTGGTTTAGGATCTTCTGCTTCAGACAACTGCCCCTCTTCTGGCTCGGACTGGTCTTGCTGGACGGTTGGACTCTTTGATGGAGGAGGTGAGTTTAAGTGCTGTGGTTGGTGAGGTAAGTATTGTGCACTTGGTGATTGGCAGTTGCAGGAGGACCCCCTTCGCGATGATGGTGTATGATCACGCTGGGGACGATCATTATATGATCTATGATAGTGCCCATAATGCCACTCAGAACGTGACGGGGAGGAGTGACGTGACGAGCATGCACTACTGTGTTGGATATAATAGACACGACATGGAGAGCGTCTAGTGGACCCATACCTTGATGATCGACCGGGTGAGCGAGATCGGGAGCGGGACCAACGTGCTTCTAAGTACACTGTGTCTCTATAATTGCGCCGTCTGTATGTGACATGGACTGGAGAGACACTATAGTCACGGTAGCGTGCATACCTTGGCGGAGAGGGGGATGGTCCCAGGGAAAAAAATTGGAGAGGCAGACCTGTCTCTCACATGAGTTTTTGACAGAGCTTTCCTAAGCGCTGAAGCACTATCAGTTCCCATGGCAACTGGGGAGCTAGGCACCGAGTGAGAGCAAAGCGATGCTGGGGAGATCAGCTGAGCTACTGCCGGTGCCGACAGAAAGCCCGGTGCCGGCGTTATTAATGTGGAGGCTGGCTTGGCAAGGACTTGTGCTCCTGAGCCAGGTGCCAGAGAAGACAGTGCCGCAGGAGACGGTGCCACATCAAGTGGTGCCGGTGAGGCCGGCGCTAACATAGCCGGTGCCACTGAAGCCGGTGTAGGCTGACCGGTCAATTGCGGCACCGGCGCTGTTGTCAATTTCAGTGGTAGCGCTGCTCTATGAGTCAGTGCAGCTGAAGCCGGTGCCGACTTGCTGGTCAGTTGCAGTCCCGGCGTCGATGCCGGTGCCGACGCAGCCCTCGCCCTCGGTGGCAGTGGCTCTCTGGTGCCAGGGCCAGCAGAGTGTTGGGACCCCGCAGGGGTCACTTTGGAGGCTGTTGATGACTTTGAAGCTGCCGGGGGAAGGTGGCGCGCTGGGGACGGCTTTGTTCTTTTTGAAATGGCCGGTCCCAGAGAAGCCGCCCTCCGTTTATGATCGGAGGTTCCTGCCGTGGCTGCGGAAGGCATCTGGTCAGGCTGCAGTGCCTTGTCGAATGGCATCATTCTGATCTTCATCTCCCGCTCCCTCCGGGCCCTCGATGTGAGCTTGCAGCAGTGGGTGCGCTTCTGGGTAACGTGTGTGGCCGGCCCGCGCATGGCTGATCAAAGGCGCGATCGGCGCTTCAGAGAAGCCGCATATGCGCGGTCCGGCGGAGCACGGCTATGAGAATACTCCAACCCGCGACCCCGGGACGGGACCCGACACCAAGAGTGGAGCACCCACGGGGCCACTCGAAGAAGAATTTACACCTCCAGCTCCTAAGTGACTTGACCAAAGGGTCTGTGGTTAAGGGAAAGAACCCCGAAGCTCAGTCCAAAGAACCGTCCTCCCCTCCATCCTTTTGGGTGCAGGGTAGGAGTATGTTGATGGTGTGTGTGTTAGCAAGACCGTGCTTGGGATGAGTTTGTGGTTGTGAACGCGTATAGTCCAGCATGTACAAGGAAAGAGGAGTGTGTGATTGGGAGCAGATCGGACAGCATGTTCTGTGATTGCCAGTAAAGGAATAAAAGGACTGGTGGGGGCAGTAAAGTGTAGGACTGTGTGAGTGAGCATAGGTGCCCTATGTTTCTGTGAGGTTTGTGAATGGGGCATGTGCGTGTTGGTGGCTGTTGAAGAGAGTTAGGGTCTGGGGGAGTCTGTGCATATATGAAAGGGGAGTGTCTGCTAATGGGAACCTCTATGTCTGTATTGGCACCATTAGGGGCCATTTTGTATCTGGGCCCATTATAGACACCAAAAGCCTTTTCCCTTGCACCCTCAAGAGTACAGGGCAACTGCAGTCCCTCCTAGCATGCTGGTGGAGCTGGCCAGATGCAGAGAGATGTACTGTGCAGCAAGCCCATTCCCTCTGTAGATAAGGGGATCTGGGATCCACAGTACCTGCTGGTGCTTCTGCTGACATGAGGCAGATACACCCCCAAAATGGCTAGCTCCCTTCATTTTGCCAGGAAGCCACGCTGACAGCTGTGGAGCCAGGAATGCCAAAGATTTCTCATAATGCTGATTAAAGGCCAGTGTTCCTGAGATTAGAGTTGTGAGGTAGAGTGGGGACAGCAGACGACTTTAACAAACAACATCCCTGATTAGATAACCACAGCCAGCTGGACTTTGAGATGGTTGAGCAAGACTCTGAGGCACAGAAAACAGCCAGATGGCAGCTCTCACCGAAGTGAGAGGAGAGTTGAAAGGTAAACAGTCATGCATGAATACTGATCTACATCAGATCACACTTTAACCCCACCATGCAGAGAGCCACCTCCTTATGCTCAGTCACTCCTGTATTTTCACGTGCACACACACACACATTCACGCACCCTTCTTATATTTCCAGTTCCATTTCAGTCACTTTGTGGGCATAACCAGGTGTACAAGGGCTGCCAAATCTAGGGACAAGTTTACAGTGCAAACTGGGTTTTAATCTCACCTTCTTATCCATTTCTGATCAGATCTGCCTCACCCCCAGCTCCCCAAGGTTAGGGCAGTTTTCCTTCCTTGCCTCATCAATCTTTATTATTTTATTTAAATACTTAATCAGGACAGGTAAAGGTCTCAGTCAGTATCTGAGGTTGGGAAGGAATTTTCCTCCAGGTCAGACAGAGACCTTGGAGGTTTTTCACTCCAGCTTGGGGCAAAGGTCACTTGGTGGTTTGAACTAAAGTACATAGTGGATTCTCTGTAACTTGAAGTCTTTAAAAGCATACTTTGAGAACTTCAGTAACTCAGTCAGAGATTAGGGGTCTCTGAGAGGAGTGGGTGGATGAGCTTCTGTGGCCTGTGATGTGCAGGTCAGATTAGATGATTGTGATGGTCCCCCTAAAGTCCATGAGTGTCAGATCATGTTGTGCTAGGTCCTGTAGAAACACGCAGACCCCGGCCCAATGAATTTAAAATAATCCTAAGTGTTTGGTCCTCTTTTTCCTAATGGTTGCAAACCCGTATTCCACTCACTTGTGCACATGCCATGCACACCAGAGCCAGAGAACTTTAGCAGTTCCCTAGCAGTTCCCATGTGCACTTGAGTGGCATAAACGTCTCAAAGAACAGGCAAGCAACTGTCTTTTTATCATTGGGCCTGAGCCTCAACTGGTCCTTACCAAAGAGAGAGCACACTAGGGATGTAAAATCTCATTTAATTAGTTAACTGGTTAAGCATTAAATTTAACAGGTTAAGTGATTAAACAGGGATGGGCAGCGTGATCCCCGTGCCATGGGCAGTAGCTGCTCCAGCTCAGTTGCTTCTGGCCCTTCTAGGGAGATGGGCTGGGCTGGGAGTTGGCAGCCCAGGGAGAGGCCAGAAGTGGCCGCGAGTGGGGGGCTACTCCCAGGTATTGGTTATCCATTACCCTTTCACAACCCTAGAGCACACCAGCTTTCCAGGGTTTGCTCAAGAGACTCTAGCACCTCAGGCATGAATTTCTCCTTAGGGCTCTTTGCACCATGGCTCGTATTTTAATATGGGCTGAAGCTAATGCCACATCAGGTAGGTATGTTTTGCTTACATTCTGTCCTGGCATATGTTCCTCCTGGCTGTTCAGAGACCCTCCTGGGACCTGTAATTCCTGTGGATTTCAGCCTGGAGGGAGCTGTGGGGTGTGTGACTTCAAATTCCTCAGGAAAAAAACCACAACCATTTTTAAATAATTGCACACTGGGTGATGGGCTCTTACACAGTGTTTTCAAAAATATTCAGCAAGATTTTTAGGAATTCTACCCAGTCATCACCCTTCCACCCAGCTTCTTTTAAGGTCCCAGTCATAACACATCAGACAACATGTTGAGAACGATATGTGCTCCTGAGCCTTTTGAAAGCTCAGAGACGGGGTTCCAAGCTGGGTTTTTTCTGAGTCACTTCAAAGGAGCAGGAGAAATTTGGAAGGAGCACTTTGGTATGGTAACTGTACCCCTGTTCCCTTTACCCTCACCAGACCACTTTAATAGGGCTTGTCATAATAAATAGTGGTTGTTACTATGCCGAATCAGTTACAGGTGAAGAATAGCTCACTGAGTCTATCTCCCTGGAAGGGCAAGAGGGAGTTCCCAGGTGAGAGATGTATCAGATCACGAAAGAGATACTACAAGGTAGTTTGGGTTTTCTGGCAGTAGATATACACTTCACGTCCATGTTATTCTGCCAACAGGATTATCAGCAAGAGTGAAAGGAATAATGGGCCACAACCTGAGCTGGCTGAATCACTATAACTCTAATGACTTCCATGGAGCTATGTTTGTTTACACCAGCTGAGAGACTGCCCAGACAAATTCACTCAGATTCTTTGTGCATTTGCCATTGTCCAAGCCCCACACCGAAAGGTGGATGGGCCGCATGTGGGAAGGTGCTCAGTGAAGATTAAAGAACCTACGACACGTGCCCTAAAAAGCAGGGAGATAACATCAGTGTCCAAGCAAACACTGCATTGTTCAGTAAAAACAAGCTCTAACGTCCAAGGCTATTTTGTATGTCACCTCTAAGAGTATGACGTTGGCTTACGCAGTCCTTGTACTGCACAGATCCAACCCACAGTGGAAGGGCTTTCATATTCCAAGTAGCCCAAGCGAAAAATCAGCCTTGTTGTCTATGGTGATTTGACAAACGGAAAACGTCAGCAATATGCACATAGATACCCCAGAAGTCGTGTATATAGAGAATTTGTTTGTTTCTCACAGGAAAAACCGTACTAAGTGAATGGTATGCATCGCATAAGCCTAATTTGAAGGTTTCAGGTCTTGCACTTGCCTGTGAATATCACCCGCCCCCCAACAAAATTCCAAGTTGCACACTGAAACAATTTGTGACTTTCCTTCTACTGCACTCTTACCAAAGACTGACTCAATTACTAAGATTACAGAGCTTCATCGCTTTGCAAAGCCCTATACAAAATACCAGGGAACACATGATCCCTGGCCCTAAGGAACCAAATGAGAGGGTTGGAACTCCCTGACGGTATGCTGCTTTACATCAGCTGAGGAGTTGGCTCTAAAATGCAAGCCCTAGCCAGGTTCACTGTAAGCATGTGCCACTGTAGGTCTTGCAATAATTTGTACAGTGTCTGAAATGGATGATGAAGCTGTTGAACTGACCTGTCCAAAGAATCTTTATGGAATTTGTCATTTTCACTTGGAAAAAACCAGAAGTATAATTTTTCCATGCCTGTATAGGAGAGAATAAATCTGAGTGGTTGGGCAGTTTATGGTCCCTCAGCCAATCAGGGGTGCTGTCTAGAGAGACCGCCCCTAACAGCATGAAGAGGAGGAGAAACAAGGGAAAAAATAATATTGCTGAGAGCTTTATAAAAAGTTTAGGAGTTGGGAAATTAGACCTGTTTGGCTGCAGCTACCTCACGAGTAACTTCTAGCAGAGGAGAGACTGTCCTCAAACAGTGAGTAATAATAAACCATTGATTCATTTCTGCTCTGAGTAGGGGAGGAGAGAGAGAGAGAATATGTATATTTTCTGTAAATGGATTTTGATTTGTGAGGAACAGCTTGCAAGATTATGTAGGGGCTCCCTGTTCAAATCAGGAAAGAAACATTCATTCATTCTTAGTTTTTTCCTTTTTAACTCCTACAGTGCGCGCTCTCTCTCTCTCTCATCTGTCTTCTATAAACGTAATAAGCCCCATTTGAAGCAATGCTAATAATTATGGCTTAATGTTGTAACAAAGAACACCTAGAGAAAGTGAATGTGAAAATATAGTCCTCATCTTTCATTCAAGAGGCTGAATCAATAGCCTGTGCATTTGTGTGTACATCATTTTCTGCTACTTGATTTAAATGGTGATACAGGGAGGGGCATGTAGGAAGACCCGGGATGCCGCTGCAGAATGCAATCCTCTTTGTGTAATGTGAATGCATGAAATAAAGTCAAGGCTGATGAAGTGTTAGAACCTGCCCTTTGTGTTTAATTTCCTCTGAAAGATTATAGCAGTAGCATGGGTGAGACTGGTTTGACAGGGGACAGAAAATTGTCTCAAATAAAGAAGACTACACAAAAAGACACAACAGGAAGCTGTTGGCAGAAGTGTTTCCCCTGTCCTAGCAGTAGACCCTTTTGAACACAGAGGATGAGAACAGTCATCTTCAGTAACTTGCTCAGAGATATGGAATACAAATAGGCTCATAGGCAGCTGCTGACCCCTCGGTCATCCCCACAGCTAGCACCCTCAACCTCCTACTTCACCCAAAACACTCACGCTGTCCCTTGCTAGCACCCTAAGGACAAGACTTCTTTAGGGGATCTGCCAGAACTCTCCAGCTACTCCAGGGACAAGTGCCAACTGCCAGCATAGGAGAACCCTCCCACAATCCTCCACTCCTACTATAGCCTCACCCAAGCCACCACCAAGAAGAAACTATCCTCAACACCTGAAGGTGAGTGCCCTATACAACCCACCTCCCAGCTGCTAGACTAGATCCCTATATGACCCAGCTGCACCCTAGTCCTCCAGACACCTGTTTCCCTCTGCTCTTTACCAGAAAGGAGATGCAGCAGCACTGAGCTCAGAGGGGAATGCAGAGTGATGTCCACTCCCCTCTACGGCTGTAAGTTCTGTTCCCCAGTGGAAAGAGGCTGTAAAGTCATGGGCCCTAAACCTTCCCACTCACTCTGGAGGGGGTAATGTCATTTTAGTCTGGTGCAAGGGCCAGTTGATGCCAGTCCCCAAAGCAGGAGAAGGGGAGAGGGGAATCCCTTGCTCCCTTTCCTCTTCCCTACACTAGAGATTGTTAGCAGTAAGATAGGGTTTTGCTAACAAGTTGCTATAAAATAAGCCACGTGTGAAGGCAAACCCAACAGCAGGCAACAGGTTTTTCAGGTAATTGAGAGGTCTGATCTTTCAGACACTTGAAAAGAACAAGTCACCATCTTAATCAAAAGTGCTTGCTCATTTTCCTAAGGCAGTGGCGAGTCTGAACCCTCGACCTAAGTGTTTTTTCAGATCCGAGGTATTTTGCTGCATTACAGCCCTCACTCCTTACGTGCAGGAAGAGGAAACTTCCCTTCCATGATACACAGAAGGGACCCTTCCAAACCTTCCTCTTCTGATACTTTGCAAAGGGGATCCTCCCCCAATCGACATGCTTTACATACAGTTTTGGCTTCACGCACATGACACAGTGCAGTGTATGTGCTGACCACTAACAAGCCACAGGAGATGCTGCTTGAAATTGTGGTGGCATTTCTTTCCCTAGCAATTGTCTAATTTTTGTAAACAGGGACATTAGTTTAATGTTTGGCATGAAGGTAAGGCTTGAGTGTGTAAAGCTCAGTGCTTTAAGCATATCTGGATAATCTTCACATTCTGGACATGGTAGGACAGTGCCCTAGCTTTCTGTCTTATGAGCACCAGAATGAGTGTAAGATTGCAATACAAGAAGGGAAAAGGGCCCCCCTAGATGGCTCTATGCTCCTTCTTTCCTGTAGTCAAGAATGGTTAATTCTTCACCACACAGACTCTCTTGATCCTCTAACAGCTGCCTCTCTGTCCCTGGAGCACTCTTCAGTGTGCATGTTACTTTCTCTCTTCCTTCACAGCTGTTTTTGGTCCAACCGCTTTTTTTTTATTCTAACCACATTTTTGAAAGGACAATGTGCATCATATTCTACACTATTGCTTCTTTGTTTCTTCCCTTGGAGCTTCCTTCTTATTTTCTCTGCTGTATTGTCAGCCAATTCCCTTCCTCATTTCCCCGGCGCTGGGAGGATTTTCCCCACTTTTGTTTAGAAGAAATAATTTCTCTCAGGTCAATACAAGAATACAAAAATTAAGTATTTGAGAGCACTTTGCACCTCCATCTTTAAACACATTTATCCATGTCTCACATGCCACCTGCTGTACATGATCCACAGGGAATGTAAATCTGTTGCAGGTCTCATTTGGGAAGTGTGATTCTGTAGCTCATTAATTTAGCTTTAGCTAACCCAGATGCCATTGCACAAGCATTTATTGATAGTGTTTCCATTATTTGAAGGGTCCCATTGTCCCCAACAGTCAGCTGAGTCAGATATCAGACTCAAGGTCTTGTTCTCTTTGCCTGTTTGTTATGAGCCACTTTTTTAAGCCATTCACCCACATCCATTTGTACGGGTGCAGCTTTTCCTTATAAAAATCACTTTCACACATTTTAAGCATTATCATTTGTGTGCACAATGGTGGAATTTACTTACACAGACCTACCTACACACAATTTATGCATACAAATGGAGGTTTGAATATCTAAATGTGTGTAGAAGTACTGAAGAATTGTGCAGATGAAGCTGCACACAGTTAGATAGGGGTCGTGTGTGGAACTTGGCCCTACACTTTTGGCATATTTTATATGAAAGGAGAGATAAAAGACAATTGTGAAAACATGTGCCAATTGGATCCCCTCTTTTCTGCTGTCCAGAATCCAGATGTTCTACTACAACTGGTTTCTTCAGTTAGGGGCCAAAGGTCAAATGAAATTCAAAACCTGGCACTGATCGTTTCTTCCAGCCTTAGAAAGCACTGAGGGTAGTTGCCATGGGGAAGGCGCAAGGCGCAAAGAAAGAACAGATGCTTGTAACCCGGCCTGAAATGCGACATACTACCACCACTCAAATCCTTCCCCATGTTCCCTCCTCCATCTCCCATGTGCATCTGCACTTTAGTCCATTCTGTTGTAACATTAACTGAAGGCAATGTTTGTGCTGATGTCTGTGACAACATTTCCCCTCTGCTTGCGCCACTGCGCATACTGGGGAAAGGTTTAAATTCCAATGCAGCAATATTGACTTTCATTGCACTGTTTTTCAGGTCCAGCTGTCTCTCTGCCAGGGACTGGATTAGACAAACACCCTTGTTTGTTTAAAACACCAGCAGACCTTGCTGGAAAGCTGGTGCAGAACATTCTATTTAGCCACTATGCTGCATCTGATTTTTTGCATTTTCTGTATTTTGCTTCCTTTGTTGTTGCTCTTCCCTCTCCTTCCAATTTTTTAAAAGTTACATTTTGTGAACAATAGAAAAACAATAGTCATGGGCCAGAGCTTCAGCTGGTGTAAATCAGTACACCTCCACTAAGGACACTAGAACTAAGAATTTATATCAGCTGAGGATCTGGCCCATAACTTGAAATGATTGGCCTTTCTCCACTAAGCAGAATTACAACTGGCTGGCACATTAAAAATATTGGCAACATCAATAACAGAGCCAAGCATAGATTCCTTTTGTCTGCTGCATTCCAGTCCAGTTTCCTATCTACTGGACCATGCACTCTCTCTTTAGTAGGCCTTTATAATTTCTGTTGATACATTGATGGAAGCCTCTTTTTATAAGGCAGCCACAGTTAAGCAATATTCAATTATGGGCCATGTTCTGCCTCCCTTGCTTATAATGAGCAGTACTTTACTGCCTGAATGGTACATCTGAAATCAATGGGACTGCTCTCAAAGAAGATATTTCTGTGTTTAAGGCTGGCAGAATCTGGTGATAGATAACTAAATCTATTCACCAAAAGGATGTTTAACACAGCCTCTCCTCTGATTCCCAGGCTTCTCCCTAGTTCCTCCCTCCTCTTTGATATGTAGGACTACCTAGCTGGGCCTTCTCTCTCTAGGACTCTTACCACAGAGAGTAACTCTGTATCTGAGGGCCCTTTAGCTTACCTCCCTACCTCTTCTTTTTTTACAGTATGTCTACACAGCCACATTATTTCGAAATAACTTAGTCTGTGTCTACACAGCAGGCAGTTATTTTGAAATAGTGTCGAAATACTGTCACGGTGGAGGACTTCTTACTGCGACTCCTGTAACCCTCATTGTACGAGGAGTAAGGGAAGTCGGAGGAAGAGCGCTCTGTTTTAAAATAAGTGCTGTGTAGACACTTCCAATTTCAATTTCAAAATAAGCTACGAAATTGACGTAGTTCAATTTACATAGCTTATTTCGAGTTAAGCCCTGCTGTGTAGATGCACCCTTAGTCAGTGCTCTCTCTAGCCTCTCCTCCCAGAACTTTCACAGCAAAAGTCACTGGTGGTCATTAAGCCACCAGATCAGGCTCAGCTGGGGGACAACTACTAGGTGACAGGCCAACCTGAGTCTAACTCGCTTTAAAGGCCCTGCCATCCTGTGATAGGTCTGAACTGGACTGAGAGTCAGAAAATTAGGGGTATATTACTGGCTTAGTCACTGACCTGCTCTTTGAGTGTGGGCAAGTGTGTGCTACTGTGTTACCCCCTCCCACAATTGTCTGTTTGTTCTTTTTAGAATATCTCTCAATATCCATTTGTATGGCACCTAATCTTGGTTGGGACCACAGAGACTGTAATAAAAATAATTAATTATAATAAGAATCAAAGCAGGGACCTAACTTCTTCTCAAGAGCTTTTTAAAAGGATGAATGTGACAGATAGGTGAGGCCATGACATCTGGCAGGAAGGACCCCATCACAAAAGTGTGATCACAGAGCTATATACTGTAACCATTACTGTAGAATACTGGCCTACTCCTCTATCAAGGTTCTGGAATGTATTTGTTTCATGGGACAGTGATACTTTCATATTCCACCCAAAGAACAAACCCAAGCTGTCAAGTGTGTTTTCCTCCCTTATCCATCCTTAACAAGAGTATACACCTCCTCAGGACAGGCAGAACTTGACTCTCATTCAGGTGAGCATTTTCAGCTGCCAAGTCTCAACCATACCCTGATGAAATAGAATGGATTAGGATCCATTTGCAACCCAGTCTCTTGTATTTGGTAGGATTAACTCAGCTCACATTTCATTTGTTTTTCTATGAAACAGAACTAACACTTCATGCAGTTCTGAAAGGAGCCCCATGCATATAATTTACAGACACACAGCAGGGAAAAAAGAGATGAGAAAGCATTGAGCCACACTAGCAAATATTGACAAGGCAGGCCAGAGAAGAGGAAGAGGGGGTTGTTGGATATAGTGGGAGATAAGAGAACTCTTAGTTACTTAGGAGCAAAGTGTCAAACCTGCTTTGCAAAGAACTTTGCTTGTCAGCAATTAACGTGTGTTAACTATGTCCTAGATTTTAACGGTTTAACTACAGACTTGGCAGAATTCTTTTTTTTTCTAATTCTGAAAGATAATATCAATGTTTATCTAAAGGGTTTTTTAATTTTACCATATTAAATTTTCAGTTGTGGGAAATTATGGAGAAGGGTCAATCAATAATTATTTGAATCTCAGTATCTAAAGTCATTAAACAATTAAAGCTTTATAACTGAACATAAATTGTTAATATCACATGTCAAAATATGTTGTTTCTTTAAATCAAGCTCTAAAGCTCCCAAGCAGCATTTTTCTCATTTTGCTGATCTGTAAATTTTGATTATTATGGATGGAAATATTTGTCAGTTTCTGTGTGTCCAGTGAAATTGACATTTACCAATTCTTTTTTTAAAATCTAATCCTTCCAAACCTATTTACCTAACTGCTTTTAGGCTCTGAGCAAATCCACTTAAAGCAAAAATCCACTTTTGGATTCTCTTCCCCAAGGGGACTTAGGGAGGACACTTAACAGTAGTTGCTGCAGTCTATTCTGCTCTGATGTGAAGACTAACTGCAAAGGAGAACTTGAGGTGTATTTCCAGACTCTGCTGGAATGGTCATTGTTGCCATTTTCAAAGAGAAAAGGAGACTGAACTGGTATTTTTTGCACTCAGGTGGAATGGACTTTACATTGCAACCTCTGGGAGAGAAGAAGAGCCTGAACTAGAATTCACTGCACATTAATGTAGAGTCTTTTCCCAAGATCTGAAAGGAAGGAGGGGCTAAGGGTTAATATACTGAAGTCTAGTCCTGCCACTGACATCCTGGATGACTCTGGGCAATTACTTAGCCTCTTTGTCTCACTTCCCCTCTGTAAATGAGGTTAATGGCACTTGTTTACCTCTCAGGACTGTTGTGAGGATAAATACACTAAAAACTGCGGGGCTTTCTGATACTAAGCTAAGAGATAGGTGGGACTGGCAGGAGGACGTATACGCACATAGATCAATGACTTAGGAATACCGAGCCTCACTTCCACCAGAAGGAAGTACACGAGACAGTTGCATTTGTATTCAATAAAATACTATCCATAGTATAACTCAACTTGGAACAATGGGCCTCTCTGTGTGTCTCCTCCAGAACTGCCACCATGACCCACTCATTTCCGGCACTGACTCCAGAGCAGAAGAAGGCCCTGTCTGACATAGCTCAGCGGATTGTGGCTCCAGGGAAGGGGATCCTGGCCGCAGATGAGTCCGTGGGTAAGATGATCAGTTATTGATACTTTGTCCTTAAAGCCATTTTTGATTTTGAAATAGTTTGAGATACCAGGCAGGAGTAAATGAATCCCCCATCTTTCTCCAGGAGTGAGCAATCTACCAGGTCAGGGTTGGGGTCTGTTAACAAAACTGTGAGGGCATAGACTGAGGAGAGAAGCACAGGTCTCTACAGCCAGGGAAGGCCTAATTCTTAGTTACTCCATCCTTGCAATTATACAAGTGAAGTGAAAGGACAATCAATCATGCTCAATATCATGCTCTCTGACCTTTGGCCCCTCTTGCTAGGTACTATGGGGAACAGACTGCAGAAGATTAAGGTGGAGAACACCGAGGAAAATCGCCGGGCCTTCCGAGAGATCCTCTTTTCCTCAGATGCCTCCATCAATCATAGCATCGGGGGAGTGATCTTTTTCCATGAGACACTCTATCAGAAGGACAGCAGTGGAAAGCCATTCCCCAAGGTCATCAAGGATAAAGGCATCGTGGTGGGAATAAAGGTGAATATCTGCAAGGGCCCTGCTAGCACAGTAAGCCAGAGCCCTTCCCAGCATGACTTTGCACAGGCAGGGATCTCGCTGACAAACAATACTCCTTCATCAGTCAGGCACCATTCTCTGTATCTGCATTATCCCTGCAGCCAATGCCTCTGTACTAGTCACCAAGGCACATCTACAGCCACTGAACTGTTTCATCCAGTAAATCCCCCCCGACAGTAGAGTTCTTGCTTCATCCCCTCCATCCTCTTAGTCTTAAAACTCTTGGATCCATCCTCTCCAGTGATTCTCCCCAGCCTGTCAACAATTCTGCCCCAATACTCAGTTCGTTGTCATGCACTGTTCTCTCCTGCAAGTTCCCCATTCCCTAGCACTTGTTTTTTCTCTCCTCCAATAGCTTTGCTCACCAAGGTCCTGCACCACTTGTTACAGTGACTCCTGGTGGCAAAGGCTGAGAAGTTGGTACTCGCTCTGGGTTACAGTAGCAGAAATTATCCTGATCTGTTAATAACTAACACATCTTCCTTTCCATTTATTTCCATAGCTAGATAAAGGAACAGCCCCACTGGCGGGAACAAATGGTGAAACCACCATTCAAGGTGAGACATTTCCTCAGACATCAAAATGGGGTTGCACTTCCTGACAAAAAGAGATTTAAATGGCTGGAATGTTGAGGGCTCAGCTGTGGTTCTTAAATGAAAGCCATGTGAGGTGGGGAGGTGTGCTTCAGAAGCAGCTGTGGCAGGAAGCATGGTGCTTGCAGAGAGCAGGAGAAAAATAGTGTCTCCAAAGGTGCCAGGGGAGGGAGGAATATGCACCCCTTGCTCCACATTTAGACAATTGGGTGTAATGCACTCCTCCACTACCACAGCCTTCCAGACACCAGCCAGCATGCAGAGAACAGCCTCCCCGTGCACAGAAACATCCCTTTTGACTTGATGAGCACTGCCAGCAGCACCAGTGGCTGCAAGGTAATAAGCAGGCAGAAGGGTGATAAGATACAAGGGCTCAACCTTCATGCTTCACCAGCTGGGATCAGGAAACATTTATCCCCTCATCACGCCCCCAAGTTAACATTATATAATTGTTCATGTGCATTTTGGGAGGTGGAATTAGATGGCCATTTCCCCTTGAGGTGTCAGAGTCAGGATATAACATTATGGACTAATCCTCTGACCTTGTGTAGCAGCTTCCGTTTCTAATATTATGGGGTTTGCATTATTACTGTCCAGAGGTTTTGCTAACCAGAGAAAATATCTTGGGCTTCTCTATCTACCATCCCACCTCTGAGATTTAATTCCCTTAGGGTCACACTATGAGTAGCTATTGCATTGGGCATGCACAGAGTAGAGGCATTTTGCACATCCCCAGGATAGGCTGCAGAAGGGCCACGTAATAGCAGTCTCCATGACAAGACAATGTTCACTCCTCCTTCCATTGGCCAAATGAAAAGTAGGAGTCACAGGCCACATCCATCTCCACACCAGCACTGCATCCTCTTTCCCACCTACTGGTTGTAGGACACAAAGTTCAGCCCCAACCATGTAAGTCTGGAGGCTCTAAACTAGGCACTTAACTTTGCTTTTATTACCTGCAGGGTTGGATGGGCTTGCTGAGAGCTGCGCCCAGTATAAGAAGGATGGTGTTGATTTTGGCAAGTGGCGTGCTGTGCTGAAGATCACAGACACAACTCCCTCCACTCTAGCCATCCAGGAGAATGCCAACACGCTGGCACGCTATGCCAGCATCTGCCAGCAGGTATAAACTCTCAATGAGTGAGAGAAATAGTTCTCTCCTTTCATGTGATGTGGGAATAAGTTGTGTCCTTTCCTGCCCTCTTTTGAAACAGTTCCCATGTCTGAGAGGATCCCTCAGTCTATCATGTTGAAATAGTCTTTTGGTATCTTCTCTTGTCAGGGAGTTCTCCTTGCTTTACTACCCCTTTCTCAAGTTATCTGCACTAGGGTAATTCCTCTTCCAGATTTCCAGCAACTTCTTTGTTTTTCCATTCTTAGCACGGGCTGGTGCCCATTGTAGAACCGGAAGTCCTACCTGATGGAGACCATGACCTCCAGCGCTGTCAGTATGTTACAGAGAAGGTAAGACTCTTACCTACCAGACATGTCCCATTTTCATCAGCAGAATAGTAATAATACTTGGCTCTTAAACAGAGCATTGCATCCATAAGTCTCAAAGCACTTTATCTCCATTTTACAGACAGGTACAGGGGAGGGAAGGAAGTACTGAAAGAATAAGTTAGTTGCGCAAGGACACGCAGATAAGGGACAGAGGTGGGAACAGTGCCCTAGCTCTGAGGCCATCCTGTTTCCCCTCTGAAAAGGGCTCACCTAAGAGGAAAGGTATCATACAGGTTTGTAGTTTTCCCATTCCAGAGCAAGGTATGTTTGAGAGGCTAATGCCAAGAATTCTATGACTATCGAGAGTCAATTCCTCGATCAGCCCAGGGTAAAATACTTTCCCACAGCAGGTTTGGTGAGCTTGTTGTTAAAGTGATGGGAGGGAGGTGGGAAAATGAAGACCCACGTATATAAAACATGGACAGTGAATCTCCCTCACTCTCCAGGAATGGGTTGTCCCTCTATAGCAGCTCGCATACAGATTCTCCTACTGGAGAATCAGTATGGGAGTGAAGCCCAGCATTGAGCAAATATGAAAGAGCGTTGAATGATCCTCCTGTTCTTATGGTTTCCCAGGTCCTGGCTGCTGTCTACAAGGCCCTGAATGATCATCATGTCTACCTGGAGGGGACACTACTGAAACCCAATATGGTGACTGCTGGACATTCCTGCCTCAAGAAGTACACCCCTCAGGAGGTAGCCATGGCAACAGTCACTGCCCTCCATCGCACTGTTCCCGCTGCTGTTCCTGGTAACTCCTCACTCATTACTCTCCATTATTGTTCCTTGCAGATTCACGGATCATCTGCCGAAGTGCCTCAGACTCTTATTGAGGTTGCTTGTAGAGCCTGTCATGGTTTGAAATCATCAAATCTCATGTATTGAGATGCAGTAAGACCTGTGGGGGTCAGACCGCCAACTCTCCCACGTTTAGTCTAACATGCCTCCGTTTGCTTCCATTTAGTCTGTTCTTGGGGGTTGGATTGTGTGGTTGTTGTGTTGACAGATTTTAGGATGATTTGTTGCATCCCCAGTTATAGATAGATCAGCAGACACCAGTGGCAGGTTTGACTAGGCACCATATGCAATGTCACTGAAGACCTATAGGCTGCAGTATCTATGGATACTGAGTTGATCTTATTCTCTTCAGTCTCACACAAATGCCTTCTATGGGAAAAAAGTGATTTGTGATTCTTTATGTTCCCACTGCCTCCACTACACGATTGTGTTTCATCTCAGGAGATCAGAGTGAATCATGGTCTCTAGACATTTACGTCTTTTTTTTTCCCTCCTGCAGGAATCTGCTTCCTGTCTGGAGGCCAAAGCGAAGAGGAGGCTTCTCTCAACCTCAGTGCCATCAACCAATGCCCTTTGCCCAAACCCTGGAAGCTGACCTTCTCGTATGGACGTGCTCTGCAGGCATCGGCACTTGCTGCATGGTCTGGCAAACCTGAGAACAAGGAGGCTACACAGGAGGCTTTCTGCAAACGGGCACGGGTAAGGGACGCACATTTGGCCTGCTCACTTAGAACCTTCTAGTTCTAAGTCTGGGTCTTTAAAAGAGCCATCATCTTACTTCAGAGACACTGCACATCACATGCTCTCATAGATGGGGACATGTTCTACAAGTTCTAAAATCCTTGTTGCTTTGATCCCTCTTTGTATTTGTTTCATGTTCATCCAAGGATGTTTCTTTCTTGAATCTGGTTCTTGGCTGACAGCTGTGCACACAAGTATGACACGGCAAACTGCACTGTAAGCCTTGCCCTGAATCCCAAAAATAGTCCTCAAACCTACTTTGGAGACATCTGTAAGAATAAACAGGTGGTTTATTCTCCTTACCCTATCAATCTTTGGCCTCTTTACTGAAACTGCCAACTAGGATGCTAATTAAAAGGTAATTTCTGTGGACATTTTTGCATGAGTAAATTTGTTTGAGATGGCCGTCTCATTTCTTATAGGTCAACACACACCGATCACATAGCAATAAGTTTTGGTCACTACCATCCTGCCTTAGAAGTATCATAGGCTTTAATCTATCATCTGTTTTCTAAATTCTCCAATCATCCTTTTTAAATTTTGAGAATTCACATAAGCACTACCTATTTCCCTGTGTTGTTTACTTCTCCCTGTTTGACTGTTTGTTTTTGTTTTTTTAAAATGCTCTCCTCTGGGTAACTTTCTCCCTCCTTGTTTTTTCAGATTAACGGGTTAGCATCCAAAGGACAATATATCGTCGCTGGGAAGAGTGATGCAGCTGCAACACAATCCCTTTTTACTGCCAGCTACACATATTAAGGTGTAGGAATACACCGCCACCCCATCCCTCTAGTGGTTAGCAGGGGGGAATGAAAAAGGAAAAATCCTAACTCTCTAAGGAAGTTTGGAAATCATGTGAGTTCAAACTATTGGCTCCACTGCCCACTTTAATGATAAAATTTAAGGAGAAAAATCACATCATCTTATCCAAGGAACTCGTACTTGTTTTACACTCTTGGTCCCTACTGCTATTCATAAATAATCAAATTGTTCTCTCTCCCTGAAAAGATGGTTTTTGACTTTGTTCCCCAGAAAAATGGGAATACAGGGATCAATTTTCACCCCATGCTATCAATTTTCTCTCTTCACCAGCAAATAATGTACATGCCTCCTCCAAAACCACACTTTGCAGCTAGGAAGAGCACATTTGACTCCTGTATTACACATGCCAGATATGTTTTCAACCTATGGGCTGCAAATAAAGCATCTGCAACTATGAAATTATATGTATCTGATGAAGCTTAACTGTGTGTGAAGATTTTGTTCTCTCTCAAGCACATATGTACACCTTTGGCTTGCTCTCAACTTCTTATTGAATTTTTGTGCATAAACTAAAGCAGATAAAATAATTGCCTGTGAATCACCAATGAGATCAAAACCATATTTTTAAAAAGTGAAATTCTGCATTACTGATTAGGCCTTCATCTTGCAATTTGAGTTCAGAGGCCCTCCAAGGTGAGCTCAGGGCTCTAACTATGTGGTGAATATTTGAAGGTCATAGTCATAGATAACTAAAGCTACCTCCAAAAACTGTCCAGAGAATCTTCTTCAATTTTATGCTGAGCCTGGTACATACTGCAACAGGACATTGAGAGCTGAGTTAGATATTATTCACACATCACTAACTCTTACATGACACTTTTCATCTAAAGATCTCAAAGCATTTTATAAAGGAAATAAACATTGCTATCCCCATTTTACAGATGCGGCAACAGAAGCACAGAGAATTTGCCCAAAGCTACTCAGCACTCCAATAATAGAATCCATGTCCTGAATTCCCAGGCTATGCTCTATCCACTAGATCCTACTTCCTCGGAGATACTGATCCTTCCCGCCCCGGGGCCAACTGGTTTTGGCAATCCCGACCCGACCCCGGAGAGGCGGGACTTGAACCCACGAGCGTGTCCTCCCCAGGCGAGCAATCCAGTGATCCAGTGCACACATGCTCAGTAAACCTGTAGTCACTGTCACATATGGTTCAAGCAATATGAGCAAGGGTTTGTATCAGAGCCTGCCCTGGAACCCTCACAATGCTTTGCTGTTGTAGTTCCCATCTTGAGCAGCTCACAGTCTACCACCATGGAGGTCACCCTCTGAAGGTCTGTATATAACTGCAGCCCTGGTCCAGCAATTCTGACCCCAGCAAACTGTCTGGCTTCCATCAGCCTTGATTACTACTTGCAGATGACCCCAATACATGCCAGACCCAAATTTCCCAAAAAAACACGTTCTGCATTGCTCAGCCCTGCCCTTGTTGCCCCATAAAGAGTCAATATTCAACAGTTTGCTACTTTAACTGGAGTTACCAAACAGTACAGTCTAAACACAGCATTGGATTGGCTTAGATTTAAAAACATAAAACAGGCTTAGCAGCCAAAGAAGATTAAGAGAATTCCAGTATGAGAGCTAAAGTTTGAAATGGATATAACAAAAAAAAGGGAAAACATGCATCTCAAACTTAATCCAGCAGGTCTGGGTTCAAGGATTTGTTCAAGATGGCCTCTCTCACTAGCACTCATCCAGCAGGATGGTGACAGGCCCTCTCCTTGGTCAGGATCTCCTCCCCCGAGGGCCACCTATATATTGGTGCCTTTATTTTCTTAGGTGAAACAGATCACTTGGGGTTCGCTGTCCCTTATAGGCCAGTGACCTTGTGAAGTGGCTTCTTCGGAAGATTATCCCTCAAAGCAAAGATTAGTCAAACATTACAGGAGGGAGTTGGGTAGTGAAGGAGGCACCTTTCTTCCCACCTGTTTTAGCTAAAATGCAAATTTGCTTTCCCTTCCACCAGTGGCCTCCCCCGCTGTCTCAAGGATCCAGTTTGCTGTTGAGATGTACATGGAGGTAACAATAGTGATAGAGATGCAGCCGTGTTAGTCTGGTCTAGCTGAAACAAAAGACAGAACTATGTAGCACTTTAAAGACTAACAAGATGGTTTATTAGGTGATGAGCTTTCCAGGGCCAGACCCACTTCCTCAGACTAATTTCTGGCCCACGAAAGCTCATCACCCAATAAACCATCTTGTTAGTCTTTAAAGTGCTGCATAGCCCTGTCTTTTGTTCCATGGAGGTAACAACACGCACATTCCTCTCTTGGGCTGTGTCTAGACTGGCAAGTTTTTCCGCAAAATCAGCCGTTTTTGCGGAAAAACTTTCTACCAACTATCTACACTGGCCGCTTGAATTTCATAAAGCACTGACTTCCTACTGTAAGAAATCAGTGCTTTTTGCAGAAATACTATGCTGCTCCCGTTCGGGCAAAAGTCCCTTCTGTGCAAAACTTTTGCACAAAAGGGCCAGTGTAGACAGCTGAGATTAGTTTTGCGCAAAAAAGGCCCGAATGGCGAAAATGGCGATCGGGGCTTCTTTTTGCAGAAAAGCGCGTCTAGACCGGCCACGGACCCTTTTCCGCAAAGAGTGCTTTTGCGCAAAAGCGTCCCTGCCAACCTAGACGCGCTTCTCCGCAAATGCTTTTAACGGGACACTTTTCCGTTAAACGCATTGGCGGAAAATCACGCCGGTCTAGACGCAGCCTGGAGGGTGAACCTGCGTAACGCGCCCTGAGGGCAGGGTGATGTGGTTTGGAATGTGCGCTGGGTCCCTGCCTGCAACTCCCCATCCGCCCCAGGCTTCCCCCACCTCACCCCTTCCTCTAGGCCAGTTAATACGCGGCTCCTTGCTCAGGCACCGACTCCGGGGCTGCAGCGACGGGTGTCAACTCCCAGCGCTCCACTCCTGGCTCCGCCCCCTCCTCCCCGCCTACCGCGCCCTGGCTCCGCCCCCTCCTCCCTGCCTACCGCGCCCTGGCTCCGCCCCCTCCTCCCCGCCTACCGCGCCCTGGCTCCGCCCCCTCCTCCCGCCTACCGCGCCCTGGCTCCGCCCCCTCCCGCAGAGCCGCCTCAGGGCGCCGTGGGCGCGGGGAAGGAAGAGCGGGCGCTGGGGGGCTGGTGCGCACGACACTGGGGAGGCCCTGGTGGGGGCTGCTCACAAATTACTGTCGCTTCGGCAATGGACATGGCTACACGGCGGCTCCCGCTCAGCCCGCCCCGCCTCCCCCCGCTCCCACCTACCGCTGGGGCGGGCCATAGACAGCGCCGCGCTCGCCCCGCACCGGTCGGCAGCCAGCCCGCGGGCCGAGCAGTCCCGGCCGCCGTCCCCGTTCCCATGGCAACCAGCCGGGCCTCCCCGCTCAAACGGCACCTCGCACTCGCCTCGAACTACATCCCCCAGCGCGCACCGCGGCGGCGGGGGAAGGGAAACCTGGCCTCGCCCACGTGACCGGCTAGGGCGTTGGTTTCCGGAGCGACGTGGGGCGAGGAAAACGTCCCAGGAGGCAGCGCGCTGCCGGAAACAAGCCGCTCCCGGAAGGGGTGGGTCCGTCGCTCGGTGGTCGCTGCAAGATGGCGGCGTCCGCTGGGTTCCAGCGCGCCTGGCAGCGGCTGAGTCTGGGCGGCCGTCCGCGCAAGGCATTGTGGGGACTCTTCCGGTAACGCCGTCCGCGGCCGAGCGTCTCTCGCCCCCCCGGGCGCCTCAGCGGGGGGAAGGGGCGCTGCTCGGGGCTGGGCGCTCTGCCCCGCCCCTCGGGGTGCGTCTCTCTGCCGCGCGCCTGGCCCCGGCCGCGCCCGACCCGTGCTGCGCCCCCCGGCAGGCGGGGGGAGGGGCGCTACTCGGGCTAGCTCCGTGCAGCGGCCACTGGTGCACGGGCCCTGGGAGTTAGCACGGAAACGCCCAGCCAGCAGTAAATCGCACCCTGGCTGCAGCGCAGACGCACCCTCGGGCTGTGTCTGCACTGGCGGGTTCTTGTGCAAGAACATTTTGTGCAAGGGTTCTTGTGCAAAAACTCTTGTGCAAGAACACGTCCACACGGCCATGTGCGTCTGCGCAAGAGCGTGCGTGGCAGTGTGGACGCTCTCTTGCACAAGAAAGCTCTGATGGCCATTTTAGCCTTAGGGGTTTCTTGCACAAGAAACCCCGGCCGTGTGTCCACACTGCCCTCTTGTGCAAGAGCTCCTGCACAAGAGAGCTTACACTTAGAAAAGAGCGTAACTCTTGCAAGAAGCCCTCTCTTACCATGCTTTACTGTAAATCTCGTGCAAGAGCGGGCGGGCAGTATGGATGCATACGGAAGAACGGTAGTTCTTGCGCAAGAACCTGCCAGTGTAGACAGCCTCAGGGCACGTCTGCACTTGGGCTGTTACACTAGGTATAAATCTACACAGGAACTTTTACAGTGGTGTCTGTATGGCTTGGGGGTGTGAAAAAATAACCCTCACTAAGAGCAGCAAGTTCCAGTGCTGTGACATGTTGGTGCGAACAGGCTATTCCCCTGGAGAGGGGAATTTACATAAAGCACTAGGAGATCTCTCTCCCAGCTCTCTGGCCTTGGTCACACTTTGTTTGAAGTGCGGTCTCAGCTGTACTTTAAACTGTTAAGTGTTGACACAGCCTAGCACAGCTGCCCCACTGTAGTACCATAAACCTTCCTACAGTCACTTAAGTGCCTCACAAAGAGACATTATACAGATGTAGCCCTGTTAGTCTGGTCTTGCTGAAACAAAAGACAAGGCTATGCAGCCCTTTAAAGACTAACAAGATGGTTTATTGGGTGATTAGCTTTTGTGGGCCAATTTTCTTCCACAATTTGATCTGAGGAAGTGGGTCTGGCCCACGAAAGCTCATCACCTAATAAACCATTTTGTTAGTCTTTAAAGTGCTGCATAGCCTTGTCTTTTGTTTCACACAGAGACAAGTGTTATGAGGCAAAAGCAGAATAGGAATGAAGCGTCTACTGACCTGGCCTTCATTTGGTATCCTACTGGCCGTGGCAAGTGGTACTTGCTTGGTAAACATCGAAGATGAGTTTTCTGGAAAAAGCAGGGAACTAGCCCTTGAAGTGTTATATTGAGTGTATATGCAAGTCAGTGAAGGAAACAGCTTGTTTTTTCCTCGCTGCAGACATGTGGAAGACCTATCAGATCATTTGCATGAAACCAGTGTATGTGTGTGGGAAGACAGAGGGGAATCCAACTTCAGTGTAAAAGGACACTTCAGTCCAATTTTATATCAACCAAGACATTTAAAATACTTCCTTCTGATTAACAGGAAGAAGGCAAAAGAACCAGAGGTAATTGAGACAGCTGTTGAAGTGAAAGAGGAACCTGTCTTGGTGTGTCCCCCACCACGAAGTAGGAAGTACCTTCCCCCGGAGGACATCCAGAGTCGTCTTGAATCTCATGTCAGGGAGATTTTTGGACCCTCACTCTCTGAGGACTGGCAAAAGGCTTCACTAAAAGAAAGCAAGTTAAAATATCGCCTCTTGGCACAACTGGCAGCAGAACTAGGTCATGCGGTCCCCAATTCTCGGCTCCACCAGATGTGCACTGCTGGGGATGTATTAGCTTTCTACAGCACCCAGGTCAAAGATGCCTCAAAATTTGATGAGCTGTGCGCTGCAGAGTTACCCCCAAACCTAAAGATTATGTGGAAATACTGAGTCATGCCAAGTAAGAGGGATGACTTCTGGGATGATGTCCAGAAAAGATTCATCGCAGAGATGGTTTAAATATATGCTCCATTGGGAGTTCACTTAAATGTCTTCAGATTTCAAGGTCGTTACTTCAGAAAAACTTGTTGTTGTGATGCAACAGGGATAGCGTGGTCAATAAAAAGAACATTTGTATCCTCCTAGTCCAAGCCATGCCCCTTGTGTAAAGCCTACACTACAAAAACCAACAAAACAGCACATTTCAGAGCCTGAGACAACTGACTCAGTATTGCACTTGTAGGCTAAAGAATAGTGTAGATTAGGGATGTAAAAGGCTAACTGTTCTGGTTAACTGGTAGGGGCTATAGCAGCTCCCTGCTCACCCCGGGGCAGGGGATTGCTTACAGCCCTGCGGGGCCTGCCAGAGCAGCCCCTGTCTGTAGCACGCCTCCTCGCCCTCTTTGCAGGTTACACACTGGCTCCCTGGGAGCTGACTGCAGAGAAGCCGCCCTGGGAGGAGGGCCAGCAGCAGCCCTTATTTAAGCTTTGTACTGCAGAGCTCGCAGTGCATGTAACTGCTATGATTTTTAGTGGTTATAGGGTTACATTAACTGAATTTTTACATCTGTAGTGTAGGTAGTTCCACTCCAGCTAGCGCCTAGACTCTGAGACCTGGTGGTGGGGAGGGTCTCCGAGCCAGGGATTCCCCCCCGGCAGCAACATCTTTGTTGCTAATTTTTAGCCCAGTAGTGTGATCCTGATTCTGTTCAGACTCAGACTTATTGCTGTAGGTCTCTTGTAGCATAGTCCTATGTAGTGAGTGATAACGATTAGTGAAGAAAAATAAATGGCACTGATCCTTGCATATGAAAGTGTGGCCAAACTCTGGCCTTGGCCTCAGTTTCAGTGCATCCTTGCAAGGGTGGAACTAGGAGTGAAAGAACCTAAATTTCTTAAAGGTACTGTCCTATTGCAACCTGGGTCCCTGACAGCTCTTTAAATAACTCCCCTGCTGGCTTTTGCCAGTACTGTGCACCAGGGCACACCCCTTACTTTCACCTCTGGGTGGAACCAACACATTGTGGAGGAGAGAGTGGGGGAAAAGGGCCCTCCCCCTCTCTCCTGTGTATTTTATAACAGTCAGCCTTTTCTGGATGGGGTAGAAATATAGATCCTATCAGCAATAACACAAATCAAAAGCAATTCCAGATGCAGTTAATCAATTAGGTGTTGGGTATTTAGATTACAAACTGGCTGTGTTTGAAGAAACTTATGTGACTGTAGTACAATGAGCTCTAGGCTAACTCAAAACAATCATTGTCTTAAATTAACTTTTTCAGGTGTGACAAACCCAGGATAGCTATTACATTTCTAGAAAAGGACCCCCACCAGATACTAGGAAACTGAGTTCTGCTTATCCCTTCAGGCATTGCTTACTAAGTTTTCACTGTTCATACATTTTCCTTCCCACACAATGCATGTGCATCTTTGTTCAGTTAGTGAACAAGGGTAGACAGTTGTGATTTCACATACATACTTATCAATGATGTGTGAAACAAATGTAAAAATAAGTGACAAATTGTGGAAATATACTAGTATTGATTATATGTGACTGTTCTGTCTTTCACAGGGTTAAGTGCCAAGGGTGGGAGGGTGTGAGCATGGGTTTGAGGGAGCTTGTCTACACCATCACATATAGTAAGCCTGGGTGGATTCCTTTGGCTAGGGGCATTTACAATAATCTGTATTAACAGGTAACGTTGCATTGTGGAACAGGCATAGGACAACTAGGATTGTATCGCTCAGCAGACCTTTTCATAGTCTACATTTGGCACGCCTGCTCTAGAAGGATTTTTTTTTAACTTGAGTGCAAACAGCATACATTTTGGAATAGAGAGGAGGCCATCCCCTTTCCTTGGGCAGAACTAGAGATTATGTGCTACTGCAGTTATTTTCCTTCTTTAATAAAGTAGTATCATAGCTGTCACTTTTCCATTCCAATGCCTAAAAAATTCCTTAGGGAGCTCATACTTCCATACATCCTGCCTTCTGATTCCAGTAGAGTTGAAGATTTGCATCAAAGTGATTCTTTTAGTTATAGTGTAGAATGAAGCTTTAGTTAGAAACAATGTTACATAATGGTAGCTAGGTATGTGGGTAGTCTGGGAGAAGTGTAAAATATTTAACTCACCATACGCATATCACTTTGTGGCTGGGCATGGAATAGCAGGTTCTCCTCCTCTAGCATTCTCTGCTGACAATCACTCTGGGCCTTGCAGGAGTCTTCCCTCGGCTCTCTGGCCAGATCACAGCCCTACCCCTTTTAGGAAGTCCTTCTACTCTGCCACCCTCAATTCAGAGCTGTGATCTATTCATATTCACCCTTTACTCAGGGTATGATACTCAGTATCACTTTAGAGCATTGTTTCTCAAACCGTGGGGTCCCAACCAATTTAGAGAGGGGTCGTGGTATCACAAAGTTTGAGAACCTATGTCTTAGAGATTTCACACCTCAGTGAATCTAGGCTTGGTTCCTGAGACCACAGGCAGGCAATTAATGTTCACCAGACTGTTGTTGCTAATCCCTGCACTTCTTCCTATTAAGCCTTTCTCTGGGCTTCCTCCTCACCCTGCATGAGTTTCCTAATCTCTCTCTCCCCAGTGTACAGCTATGATAGTGATGGCAGAATTTCATCTGCTAGCCCTTTTGGTGACAAACTTCCTGTGTTGATAGCACACACACAGCTCCTTCCCATCTTAGCTTCATTTTTAATTAGGCCTGCTCTAACCTGCAGGTGCAACCAAGTGGGTTAATTGGCCATCAGGCCCACATTAACCCATTCTGAACCAGAACAGGCTACACACTGCATCACATGTAGAAGAGGACTCAGCACAAGCACGCTTCAGGAGATTCCTGTGTTAAGTAAAGAATTGCAAATGCATCCTCATAAATAATGAACAATCTTCACTGGTAATGCAAACATTCTTCATGTCAGCGCACAGCATGGTATGTGTATACAGAAGGCATGTAACATCCAAAATATATACATCTTCCCATAATTTGTGGGAGGCAGGAAATGGTTATGGCTGATGTGACAAAACAATTTGTGTGTGTATAAGGTTCTAAATACTGGCCTCTTAGCAGTCGCTTTGCATGAGTCGTATTTGCAAGTACCCTGCAAAAATGATTGGAATATACAATGACCAAATCCCCTAGGGTTTCTCATATTTTTAGGGCGTGCCCCAGTTTCCGGTACCCAGCCTAATATACATAATAATGGCAAAAGGAAACCCATCCTGAGTCATAATCTCACAAAATGCTCTGGAGATCTTTAATGATTACACCAAGTGGATAGAATCTGGGTTTTAAACCAAAGTACCTGAGGGTCTTTGTCCTAAAGATCCATGGACAGAAAACTGGAGTTCAATTATCTACCTTGACAGGATCAGCCTCAGGTGAGTCGTATCTTTGGTGCTCCCTTCTCCATGTATTAAACTTATGAATATCTTGCTTTTTATTGCATTTATAGCCCATTTCATGCACAATTTGCATGCATGATTTATCCCTCATATAAGGCAAACCATTTGCATATTATAATCAGTGAAATAAGCAAATACAACATTTTGTTCTTCTAAGCTTATAGAAAAAAATTAATTTGAATAACTGAAATGTACTAACACCAAGAAACAGATCTGCACCAACATCAGGTGGACCATTATTAAGTAGCGTTACAGTAGGCGACAGCCTTAGAATGGTAACTCTAGTCCTTTCGTTCAAAAAATTGCTTTTCCCATCTTTGTTGCCTGTGAACGGAAGTACAGCATCAGAGAGAGCCAAAGACTGGCCGGTTCATTTCCTCTAAGCTCACAGAAACATTCTAGGCAGTCAGTGGAAAATGAATCCACATACAAACTAGCTGAAACATTTTACTTCCAACATTCTATTTTTGCTTTTTGTTGCTAACAGCACAAACTGCAGCCCAGATCCTAGGTTCAGTATTTCCCAAAGCCTGCACCCCCAGGGCTCGCCTGGGTCACTTGTCTCTAAATCCAGCTTGGGCTGAGTCAGGCTGGCTGATGGGGAGGAGGGGAGGTGTGGCAGTAATGGGGGCAACTGCCCCAGAGTCTGATGATTCAAAAGGGCCTGGGGCTCCAGTCACTACTGCCATGCTCCTGGAACCCCAAGCCCTATAAATTACTGCCAGAGTGCTGCATGGTGCACTCCGGGTAGCTCTTAGGGCTGCCTCTTGGGGAGGTGGGGGCGCTGCACAGCACACCCCAGGCAGGCTGGGGGGAAGCAGAGTGTCACAGTCCAGGTGGTGCTGAGGGCTGCCTGGGGTGCTCTGGATTGTGCTCAGAGCTGGCTGCCCATGCCCTTCTAGGAGTGTGGCATGTACCCCCCCTTCCCCACACTACACTCACACTTGCCTTGCCCTGGCTGTCAGCTCCCCTGGGCTGAGTTGACCCTTTTGAAATCTGAAGGTTTGTTTGGAGCGAGTTGAGAAATTTCAAACCTAATATTTGCCCGCTATGTTATCCCCTCCAGCTCAATGGGCGGACGGACTGACAGATACACACATGCACTCTTCGTGATGTTTCTCTAGCATTGTGAAAGGTGCCACTATAATGAGTAGATATCTGCGGGGGGGCGGGGGAAGTTGTGAAAAGATGGGAATTTTTTTTTAATTTAAATTGCATTTTTGATGTTATTTAAATTACAAGTTATTCTTTTAAAAAACCTTTTTAAAGAGAGTCCTGAATTTAATGTAAAATATATTAAGGCCTAAACTTATTATAGTCTCTTAAACCATTTAAATTAAAATGGTTGGATTTGATGACCTCTTGCGGACCCTTCCAGTTCTAGTATTCTATGAAATCATAGAATCCATGAGCCCATATCAAGATCTTTGAGCAAAAGGCTGCTTTTCTATATAACAGAAGACTCAGGCTGCAAATAGCTAACTTTTGAGGTCAAGCTTTATAAATACAGCACACTAGGTCAAGGCCCATATTAAGGAGTTGATTCTGTGAGGTACTTGGGCACAAGAGACTGGCAAATTCATCACAGGCATTGGGACTTGGCCTCAGAAACCAGCATGTGTCTCTCAGGTGCCTCCACTGAACCCAGACTGGGTGGGCTCATCATATTCCTATTTTATAGCCTCTCCCGGCTTGAGCTCTGATTGGCCCACTTCTCAAATTGTGATCCTAATGACTCCGTCTATCCATCTCCATGAATACTTATGACTGCTTCTAACAACGCACACTTAATAGGAATCTGAAAATATTAAGCTACACAATGACTTAAACGTATCTGGTTGTAGTGCACCCTTTAAATAGCAAAACCATGTACCATTAAAAGCCAATACATTTGCACATTAGAATCAGTAAATCTGTATTTATTCCTGTCACATTTTAGACTCATAGACTTTAAGGTCAGAAGGGACCATTATGATCATCTAGTCTGACCCCCTGCACAATGCAGGCCACAGAATCTCACCCACCCACTCCTGGAATAATCCTCTTACCTATATCTCAGATATTGAAGTCCTCAAATGGTTTAAAGACCCCAAGAGGCAGAGAATCCTCCAGCAAGTGATCTGTGCCCCATGCTACAGAGGAAGGCGAAAAACCTCCAGGGCCTCTGCCAATCTACCCTGGAGGAAAATTCCTTCCCGACCCCAAATATGGCAATCAGCTGAACCCTGAGCATGTGGGCAAGACTCACCAGCCAGACACCCAGGAAAAAGTTCTCTATAGTAACTCCTATCATCCCTCCATTGGCCTATTTACCACTGATAGGGAAAGGTCATTTATTTAGTTATTGAAAATATTTTTACCCCGCCTCTCTATTTTAAATATTCTAGGTGGCTTACAAAATTTTTAAAACACTGGATTATATATATAGATAGCTAGCTAGATAGATAATACAGGACACCAAAGGGGGGAAACATAAAACCAAGAGGAGGGACGTACATATTTAACCAAATCTACCAACATGGCGAATGTTCTTTAGCAAACAACTGAAGTACAACTGTAACAACTGATTAAAAGTCAGGGCTTTAACTGAAGGCTTTCTGCCCAAGGATTTAACACGCTGCTTGTGCAGGACTCTCCCAGCAGTGCGGACTCAAATTAACACAGCTTTTGCAGCAGTCTGAATAGTGAGAGCTCGTTCCCAGAGCATGTCCTAAGAGAGACCCAGGAAATAACCCCTTACACTCACACAGCAAGGAAAGGGGATAGAAATGTAGCCGTGTTAGTCTGGTGTAGCTAAAACAAAAAACAGGGCTATGTAGCACTTTAAAGGCTAAGAAGATGGTTTATTCATCACCTAATAAACCATCTTGTTAGTCTTTAAAGTGCTACATAGCCCTGTTTTTTGTTTTAGCAAGGAAAGGGTTACAGACCTTAACTCTGCAACCCGCTGGCCTAGTGATTGTCATTGGCCCTCTCCTCTCACAGAAAGGGTCAGAGAAGGGGAGGACAGGCAGCAAACAGAGGGAGGGGGAAAGGGGACGGATTAGGAAAGAGATGGGAAGGGGAGGAGACAAGAGACAGGCTGCCCGGGAATCTATTGGTCCACCCAGCCTCTCCCCTTGTAATTTAGAAGCAGCCCCTTCCTAAAGGGATCTGAGTTGAATTCAACCAAACTGGGACTTCTCAGGGGTGAAGCCCTTCCTGCAGGGTTAGCTCTCAAGGTGTTTTCACAGGAGCCCGGTAGGAAGCAATAGGAAAGATACCGGGGCTAATTTGCAACGATACAGGCTTAGTCTTGGGAACAGAGGTGCTACAGCCATTTGTGAAGATTGCAGAGTGGAGGTAAGAACTGGGCTCCAAGGCTAGTGCAAATCGGCTGAGCACTGGGGTGCTAAGGGTGTTAAAAGCTAGGTACACGCCTAAAGCTGCAGCCAGGTGCTTAGGAGCTTTTGAAAATCGCACTAAGTGTCTGACTCCTATTGCTGTCAGTGACAGTTGCATCATGATTCAGTTGGGGTTGGTCCTGCTTTGGGCAGGGGGTTGGACTCGATGACCTCCTGAGGTCTCTACCAGCCCTTGGATTCCATGCTCATGTGCCTAAATACTTACACAAATTGTTCAGAAGTTTGCAGGGAGTTACCCTTCCTTTGTTGCTTCCCAAGCCTGCAGAGGGGAAGAAAAAGGAGGGTAAAGCCTTTCTATTTAAAATGTCGAGGTGGCTTATAAAATGTTTAAAACACTGGAATATATATAAGCTGTGACAGGAGCTTACTGTGATTAGTGAGGGGCTGAAGATAGGTGTGTGAGTCTACTTGGAATCAGAGACGGGCAGTGTTCCCTGTAAGTTGTGAGCTTGTTCAGCCACTCAAGAGAGTTCAAAATGCTGCCCAGCTAATTTGCAAAGCACCTACAGCCAGATTTTTTGTTTCTGCTGGTGGTGCACATTCACACATGCTTTGGTGCACACAAACAAACTTATTCCGCACACATAAGGTAAAGATGAGAGGGAACATTGCTCACGGGATGAATTTATGAGTGTGTCTGTTAGCAAAAAATGAAGGTAGAACTCCCCTGTGTACAGCCAACGCATACTTAGCTAAGGGCAAAGTCCCACTTTTTCCAAAACAAGTGGTTCCAGCCTCACTAACACCAGGAGTGGATCGAGGAAGCAATCCTGGAACTGGAAGTAACCCTGGCTCTGAGCCTGACTTCTCGAGTAGTTTTAAGCATGTCACGAGTGCTTTGTGCCTCACATGTAAGTCCAACCGTAGCGCTGGACATATTCATTTCTGCTCTGGTATGTGGACCTGGAAGACCAACAAGTGTTTCTAGAGCATGCCAGTGCATGCTGGCAGAGTTGGTCTGGCCTCTGCACCTCTAGTACTATAGTGAACACCAGCTTGGACTGATTTAAATCAAGGCAATTTAAATAACCAGGAAAAAAATCATTGATATAAATCAAGTTTCCCACAGATACTTCTTCACATTTCTTAAACAATGGTGCAAATCGGGTCACTTAAACATGTGAATTTACAACTCAGGACAGTGTGTTTACCACTTATAGGGGAGTATACTTTGTGCAATTCTTTTAGATAACTTGATTTTTATTATGTTATGGAATAGAACACAATACTCATTATCTATGTCAAGGTGAGATGCAGTAGCAATACATTAGGAATGGTAAGAACCAAACCCACCAACTGGGTGGAAAAAGGGGCAATTGCCCCGGGGCCCGGTGAAACTAAGCAGCCAGAGAGCCCAGCCATCCTGCTACTGCAGCAGCAGTGGAGGCCAGATCCCTAGCCCCCTTTGAGTTGGTGAGGGCTTGGGGGGAGAAGGGTGCATGCCGTGGTCTGGGCAGCACTGAGGTCTGGCTGCCCTGGCTCCACCCCATCCAACAGGAGCCCCACATCTTCTGGGGCTCGGAGCCTAGGCCCAACCCAGACCAGGGTGCACAGTGGCTGTTGGCCCATCTGGTAAGAACAAAATCACACACACAACACAATAGTACTTATATTTATTCCACTAAATCTTGAATGTTACATAACTAGTTCACATTTACAAGTGCAGCACTCTCTTGAGATGCCCTCTGATGGCTGTCCTTACATGCTTTTTTTAATTTTCAAATGTTATTAACTGAAGCAGACTAGTCTCGAGAAAACAAAATATACCATGTTCTTGAAACTTCTACAACTAGCACTCCTCTGCCCCACTCCCATTCTCATTTCGATTCATAGACTGAAATAGAAATACACGTTGTTTTTGGTTTTTGTTTTTTCAACTCCCAACTGTTTCATAACTTTGAGTGAATAACACCAAAGGAAGACAATGTTCTCTCTGTGCCTGCAGAGGAAGCTGCTGCTATGACAAGTTGGCTGAGTGACTGAAGGAACTGTGTTTCAATGTGATTGGCTAATGATACCCACCAATTCATGAGAGTGACTTAGTTCAAAACATCATCATCAATAACCATTAACTGATTATATGGTTTCATGCCAGCTCTTGAATTTATTCCGACTGGCACAACTGAGGCGTGATGGCGGCAGCAACATCTTCAGAACTTAGGCGTCTTACCTTTTATCTGGGGTTAAGAATGCTCTCAAGAAAATGAGGTGGAGTTAGTGTTTGATCCATTCCTTTCTTTATTGTCTGTAGTTTAACTTTCTGGTGAGGTGTTTCTTTCATCAATGTGCCTTCCAAATTTCAGTGGTATCAGCAATTTATCTAAAGTTTAAGGCTTTGGGTAATAGGTTTCTCTATACTGAGCATGTCTCTACATCAGCGGTTTTCAAACTTTTTTTCTCAAGACCCAGTTGAAGATAATTGTTAATGTCTGTGGCCCAACATAATTTGACTAAAGTGTGGGCTGCTGGGTGGGGTTGAGGACGAGCACTTCAGTTTTGGGATGGGGCAGGGCTGGGGCAGGAGGGGCTTACCTCAGGCAGTGCCTGGTCGGCAGTAGGGGTGTAATAGTGTAGTTGATTAACTACTAAGCAAAAGCTTATCAGTTAATGCTATAGACTACACACATTTCCCCCCCTGCAGTCAGTAAATTTTTTAGCAGGTTGGCCAGCAGCCCAGCTCAGTCCTGGCTCATGGCAGGTCCAGTACCAACCCCCACTGCGGCTCTGCATTTAAAGTACAGTATATTAGGAGCCAGGCTGGCAGGCAGCCCAGCTCAGTTCCGGCTCACACCGTGTCCAGGAGCTCAGACCCCCCATGCCCCCCAGACAGGGGCGGCAGCCACCCCACACTACTGCCTCTGTATCAGAGGTAGCAGCGTGGGGCGACAGGCAGCCAATCCATGAGGGGAGCTGTTTTTAAACTGGCTCCCCTCATGGACCAGCTCCCACCTGGCTCCCTGCACTGCTGCCTCTGATACAGAGGCAGCAACCTGCGGTGGTAGGGGGCTCCATGGGAGTGGGGCCGGAGTGCACTGGCTGCCGGCCCCACCCCAGGGACTATAGAATAGTCGAGTAACTGATAAGAATTCATGAGGTTAATTGACTATTCAATTAACCGATATTTAACCTCCCTAGTCAGTGGTGCAGCGGGGGTGTTAAAGCACCTTCCTGCCTCTCCTGGCACCAAAGACCCTGCTGTGTCCCAGAAGCAGTCAGCAGCAGGTTCCCAGCCAATGGAGTGCGGAGCTAGTGCTCCGCACAGGGGCAGTGCATGGAGCCCTGTGTAATCCTGCCTTCTGCCCCCACCTAGTTGCCGGACCTGCTGCTGGCTGCTTCTGGGGCGCAGCACAGTCTGTGGTGCCAGGATAGGCAGGAAGCTGCCTTAGCCCCCCCACTGGTCACCCTGCAGCAATGAGACCCAGCACCTGACATTCCATGCCCCCACTGGGTCGTGACCCCTAGTTTGAAAACCACGTTCCTCTTTAACCCAATGTTAGCTACCTCCATTTATTTATTCCCAGTTTTCTTCACAATGTTTTATGAGACTAGGCCAACTCTTAATAACTTGTTCAAAACAATCAACCACAGAATTCCATTGACCATTTGGCGGGAGAATTAGTTTGGAGCTTCCTGCTCTCTTCAGTGAAGTTGAAGGAATGGTTGTTAGAGCATTATTTTGTGACTTCAGCAAAATTTTCTTTTATTCCTGGAGAAGTCTACTTAAGTCTCTGACTAAAAGATGCATTAAATGGGCACTGCAGCCATATGTTATTAAGGAGCATCCTTCCGTTTCTTCTTCTAATTATCTTCTCATCTTTGCCATGTTTGCAGCATTGTCTGTGACAAAGCTGTGCAAGTGACAGTTGAATTTTACAGCTTTCACTGCTGCTTCTTTTAAATACAGGTTGAACCTCTAGTCCGGCGCTCTCAAGGCCTAGCTGGCTCCAAAAGAGAGACTTTTCTGGACTACAGGAGGTCAATATTATCTAGCAGCATTACTGACACTTCCAGGACATTTAGGGGTATATTAGAGCTAAATCACAGCACAGAACATTGAGAGCCAAGAGTGGTGACTGTAAATAAACTTTATGGGACTGCAGGGAAATTTGGCCACACCCATAACAAGTGGACATCTGGCTAACTAAAATCATTCCGGACCACAGATGTTTCTGGATGAGAGAGTTCTGGATTAGAGAGGTTCAACCTGTATTCCTTTTCCTAGGCATTTCCCGACGTATCTATTGTTTTTGAAAGATATGCAACCCCATCTTCTTTCATCACACAGGCACATAATGTTGGATCATTGTGTATGTTGCTCCACCCATCAAGGCTTAAACTGGCACATTTTCCCTCCGTATTTCTTGCACACTGTTCAAGTTCCTTCTCATACATATCTAGCAACCTTCCACCAACATCTGCTCCACCAGGTGGAGTGTAGCCTGGATGTAAGGACTCAGTGATGTCAATGAAGGTATTTATTGTTAAAAGGGGAAAAAATGGCATAAATGAAGCGCGCAATCTTTTCATCTATGGTGTCCTGTTGGTATTTGCTGGTTCTTATTACAAACCCATCCATGGTGGTGGCTTTACTGGCTAATTTAAATCTTTTGCTTGCTACTGATACTTCGTTGTCTGAAATATGTTTAGTTGCAGCATTGCTGCTAAAAGTACCAAAGGATGACTTTGAAGTTGCTGCAGACAGACAGCCTAAATCTCTTGGGCTTAAATGGGACCCTGAAACTAAATTAAAAAATGATTTTGACTAGTTGTTCTTCGCAGTTCTTCTCACTCTGTTATTCAGTTGATCATTTACATTTTTTTCCAGCAAGGATACAGATCCGATTCCAAATTACTAAGAAAGCCAAGACTGATTGCACATAGAGTGCACTTAATTCTGGAGTAAGCTCCATTGAATTCACTGGCATGTCTATTTTTTGACATAAGTATAGAACGGAGTTCCTTTGGGAAAGCTGAGTTATGCTGAAGTAAAATAGGGAATAGATGTATGGCATCACCATTATGGTCTGTGACTATGATGTTCCAAAAAAAGGGCATGTGGTATGTAAAATGAAATAAGAAAGTGACACACTGTAGCAGCTAGCAACTCTAGATTTCTCTCACTGCAGCTTTCTATACTGCAGACTTGGGTGACAGTTCACTAGGTTTAGAATCTAATTAAACAAGCCAGGAGGAATAGCTAAGCTAAAGTAACATTCAACATAGCAAACAGCTTGGGAGTTTACATGTTAAATCACACTTAGCTTAAAAGAGAGTCTTGAGGAACGATGCACTGCAAAGTGAATTGAGTTACTAACCAGTTGATCCACATTGTTCTTCAGCCAGATCCACATCTTCATCTGCATCATTTTCTCTCTCAAAGCAGTTTTCCTTATGGTGTTTGAATTGCCGGGCACTGGGGGAGTTGCCTTTGATGTCCCTCCCCCGTCGGTGGGCCTGCTGGGCGTGGAGGGGCAGTAAGAACGACTCCAAGCAGAGAACTGGCAGATGAGCCCCTGGTTCTAGGATCGACGATCCCTGTGGGCTCCAGGAATCCTAATCCCCACAGTCAGGTGAGCTGTTCTGTTGCCTTTCAAGAGTTCCTCTGAGCCATGCGCTCCCCTCAGGCCTTTGACTCAGTGACGCCTTGATGGCTGCTGCTGAAACCTGCTAGTCCTCCACGTGGCCACACGCAGAAGGGCTTCTCAATGGTGCGCCGTTGTGACTGCACTTGCTGTGAGCAAGCCTAAGGAATAGCAAGCAATCGTCTGCATGGCCTGATTTCATGGCAATTTTCCACACTCATCTCCTACTCAGCACACTGCACTTTAACCGATCGGGATTCCTAATTTCATCCTTGCATCTTTCCTTGTTTCCCAGGTCCCGGTGGGCAATCGGCAGCCCCTGCTTTCACAATGGTCAGGCTCACAGTCACCCCGAAGGTATCTCTTGCTGATGAGCCGCTGAAAATCCAGGTCTCTGGCTTGCCCCCCTCCCAGCTGGTGACTCTCCAAGCCTCTTTGACTGACGAGAAAGGGGTGTTCTTCTACTCCCGAGCCCTCTACTGGTCAGACGAGGCCGGCGAGGTGGACCTGGAGCGGGCTGCTGCCACGGGAGGGGACTACACTGGTGTACAGCCCATGGGTCTGTTCCACGTTCTGAAGCCAGAAAAGCCGTTCTATAGGCTGATGAAGCGGGACGTGATGCAGAGTCCCTTCCAGATCCGCCTGGACTTGTTCGACTCCAATCACCTGTTTTCCTCACCCCATGATCAGCCTGTGGCCAGCCAGACTGTGGACAGATGGTACGTGGCACCCGGAGTACAACGGGTCCAGATCAGGGGAAACAGAGTCCGTGGAGCCCTCTTCCTCCCTCCAGGTGAGAGAGTCCCCATCTTCTCAGGTCTAGAGCTGAGTGAAGGAGTGATCAGTAATGACTGTATTCAGCAAACGGTGCTCTTTCTAGTCACGAATGGTCTACCAGCTGATTGCAATCTTCTCCCAGGTCTTTGTCAAATAATTTCTGTGAAGAATTCCTGGCCTGAAGACTGTCCACAAACAGTTTGTTGTGAGTTTGGCAAAAATCGGAGCTACCTTGGTTAGGTTACTTGGTCTTGCGGGGGTGATTCTGCTTCCTGACTGGATGAGCATGATTTTCAGGATTAGGTTTCCACTGAAAATATTTCTATTGATGAGTTCAGAATCGCTTTCAGGACCTCTCCTTGAGTATTGGCTGATAATTTGCTGTTTCCACAAACGTTCCTGAAAGTAAGCTCAAAAAGCCAGGCAGTGCAAGCTAACAAGGGCAGAATGACTCACAAACAGCAGAGCACATTCATTCAGAAAACTAGGGATGTAAGGGACTTACCCGATAAGCAGAAGCTGATCGAATAGTCGACTAGTGATGCAACTAGTCGCTTCCTCCTCCCCCTGTCTTCAGTATTGTCTCTGTGGCAGGCAGGGGGGCTACGTGGGGGCTTGTGCTGCTTCTGCTGCAATTCTGCTTTTGAAATGTACAAGAGCCCCAGGGCTCTTTGAAATATACAAGGCTCAGATGCCGCAGGGAGCGCAGGGTGGGGAGCCCCTGCTGGTCCCACGCTCCCTGTGGGCCTTCCTTCTGAAATGTACAAGAGCCCCGCCAAGGCGTCTTCTTTTGAAATGTACAAGAGCCCCGCTGAGGTTCTTTTACATTTGAAATGTGGAGGTGCCCTTCTAGATTAATCGAATAGTTGATGGAAATCCCATCGACTATTTGATTAATTAATCTAAATTTAAAATCCGTACAAAAATATGGATGAATATTTCCTTGCTATTTACATCCAATTCCTTTCCTTTCTATCTATCTCCATCTTCTCTCCTTTGTCCTCCACTTCTTTCTCACCTGCCACATCTTTCTACACAAGGTACAAGCCCCAATTCCTGGGAGCAGCTATGCAGAGCTTTCTTCATTTTTGGAGCCAGGCTTTCTGCATACAGACTGGAGACCCCCACGTCTGTTACACTGCCCACGTAGAAAAACAACCATTTGTACCTGCCTGCCTCCGTGTTTTCACGTGTGCTGAGTAGAGAGGTGGGGTGGTTGTGAAGCGCAGAATCTCCAAACTGTATGAGGCAGCTCTCTACTGGGTCATTATTACATTTGCGGTCTAAAATTCCTACCGCTTTGTCTAGGGAATCTCAGCTATCCAGTTAAGGCTCTTCTCTTTCGAAGGTCTAACCTCAAACATTTCAGGAAGCAAGTTCTTTCCATATAACTAATCAAATTCAGGATCTTCCTCAGTGTTTCCCCCACTCTGTCCAACATCCCTCTCTAGTGTATATACCCTGCTTAGAGAGCCCCACTTTTTAGCCTGTAAATTCTTTGGGCAGACTGTTTCTAGCTGTGCGCTCAATCAAACTCAGAATGCCACCACCAGCATCCAGTACTCCTGCTCTTGCAGGGAAGCCTATAGGAGTGTTTGATCCCATTGGCCTCCCGCTATGGGAACACTGCCAAGGTTGGCTTAAGGTAAGCCAACTCTAGCTATGTACCGAAAGTTGAGCTACCAGGTCTAGTGTAGACCTGGCCTTAGATGACATGATCTAGTCACAGATTAAGTGGCCCTCATTTGTTTACAGCTGAAAATGCCTCCATAGGAGTTCAATAATTGGGCAGTTCTTGGAATGCACAACATGGTCTCCTCCAGCTGCAAAACCTTTTTGGAGGAGAGGACTATAGTAAATAGGAAACAAAGACTGAAATTTAGAATGGTTTGCTGTCTAAGTTCAGTAAGGTTAGGGAAAGAAAATCTATGGCCAAACACAGCTGAAAGAGCTGCTAACAGAGACTCCATGAATTGTTTTTTATCTATGGGCAAACAGGGATCTAGTCTGGATTGACACAATATTATGAAAATTTAAAATAATTCCTTAATATTTGAAGAACTGATATAGCCTAGTTAGGGATTTGGGATAGTTACATCCAGATTGGCATGGAGCAGTGAGTTGAGAAACAAAACAGCTACCAGGCGGAGGCTGTTCTGTTATGTACGTTCCTATGCTCTGACCCCAAAGAACCCTGTTTAGAGCCATTTGGATCCTCCAGTGGCCTGGGGCATCAGCCTCCGGAGCACAGGGTGGTGAGTTCAGGTCCCACCTACCCTGAGAGCAGCCGGGTTGTCAACACTGACTGCCCCTGCCACCCGCTGAAGGAACAAAGTTGACACTTTGTTGGGGCACTCGGAACTGCAAGCCACTGTGTCACATCCTGGAGCTTAAAACTCTGTGTCAGCAGCTTGCCACACTTAGCAGTCCACCTCACTAGCAAGGCCTGGAGTCTTTGCGAGGCTACACCTCGCTTTATAGGGACCATTGGGCGAACCCCAGTTCCTGAGGTCCCCAGAGACCTTTCTCACCCATCTCATAGAAACTCACAGACATTAAGCCTGCCATCTCCAAAGAGATACTCCACTCTCTGGCCTGCTAGCCCAGCAGAAGGAGGTTTTCACTATCATAGAGCTGAGATACTTTATAGTGAGAGTAAGCATCTCTCTGAGAAGAGAGATGTAAGTGACACCAACCAGAAATAACAGAAACGCAAGGCTACCAACAAATTACAATAAAACAGGCATTCTAGTGCCTGAACTTAATTTTAGCAAGCAACAGTGTTGGCCTAACAGCTTTCTCACCTCCATTCCAGCGTGTGGATCAAAGGGTGACCACCTAAGCGATGGATAATTAGGGCCGCTCTCCCATTCTTCTTGCAGTCCGGGGAAGCTTTCCAATGAATTCCTGTGTGTGTTCCCAGAGCAAGTGCTTCCCCTCTTGCTTGTTCCTGGGGAACTTTTTTCATCCTCTTCTTAATTAGCTCTATTGGACCGATTGGTTACTTTAAATGCAAGTCTACTTTCAGTGGCTCTGCCATACGAAGCTCGCCCCAGGCAGACTGGCAAATCCCGGTCTCTTTGTCTGGCACAAACCTGTTTAAACTTAAAAAACAACCAATGGTCTGGTAGCACTCTATAGACTAACAAAACATGTATTTGGTATCATGAGCTTTCGTGGGCACAGCCCACTTCTTCAGATGACTGGAGTTTTGAGTTTAGGATGTGCAGACCCAAAATAAATAGGGGAGAAGGGGCGGGGGAGGGGAGGGGAAAGGGGAAAAAAAAGGAAGAGGGTGGGAAACAAGGAGCAGAGGGTATGAAAATATCAGCCTGACTTGGATTGCTTGTTCATATACCTTGTAAGACCCTGCTTGGACAGCTTTTCTGACAGCCCCGTGTTGTGGGTAGTGAGTGTGTCAGATTTGTGGGGATTTATTTTTACACGCCCCTGGGCAAGCTGCGCCAGTCGGGGTAAAGAGGCTCTTGGGGCACACTAGCTCACCTGGGCACCACATCACAGCAGCACTAGGGCGGTTGTCCTAGAGTTCTAGAAGATTCCTCTGCAGATACCGTTCCCAGGAGTAGGCGATGAGAGGTAAGAACGGGAAAGGCTGGGTTCTGTAGCTAGAACAGGCTACAATTCCGGTTCTAACTATTTTGACACTGAATCCATCCTTCTGTTTCTCTGGTTTTTTCACTCGTTTTCTCTTCCTCAGGGGAAGGTCCTTTTCCAGGGCTGATTGACATGTTTGGTGGCATAGGGGGACTTATAGAATTCCGAGCCAGCCTCCTTGCCAGTCGGGGTTTTGTTGCGCTTGCCCTCGCTTACTTCGCATATGAAGACCTGCCCAGCTGTCTCAATGAAGTAGATTTGGAATATTTTGAAGAAGCTGCCAACATACTCTTGGGACATCCGAAGGTACTTTCTGCCCTCAGATACGTTCTCTTATCTTTTCTCCCGAATGCACCCAGCATGTGTTGGAAGAAAGCCAACACACCACAGTAGGCTTGTGTGTCTAAGGCTCTCACTACACTGCAAAAAACAAGAGTATTCTTAACTTGGGTTAACAAACCCAGGTTACAACAGCAGTGAGGACACGGCAATGTGGCTTTTAAATCACGTTAGCAGCTCAAGTTCAGCGCCGTTCTCCCTTCATAGGCTTTCTCTTGAGCTACTAAGCGGACTCAAAGGCTGAATCGCTGCCCCATCACTGCTGTTTTACCCCGAGTTAGCTAATGGTGGTGGTTAGCTAACCTGAATTAAGAACAGACCGTTGTTTTTTTTGTAGTGTAGACTTATCTGGAATTACTACACAGGCCGTACTGCAACTCCCGGCTGTCCCCTCTGTCAACAGGGTGTTCTTTCCTGCTCTCATGGCTGCCCACGTGGACAAAGATGCTTAGTTACAAGTTTTGTTCTGCTGAGTTTGCTCAGTGAGGCGTTCCAGTCTTCATCTTATCTTTGGCCGTCTGCCTAGATCACCTTCTTCCCTGCTGCATGGAGTGGGAACCTCTTGGCTCTGTAGGAAAACGAGCCCTGCATTCAAAGAGGAACACACACTGTTTGAGTCTCACCCAATGTGAGGCATTACAACCTGTTATCGAGCAAGGCAATAGGTTCAAGATCCCAGTGGAAAATGCAATGGGATTTCTATGGGAGATGGCCTAGACAGGACCTCATTTAAATGTCTTCTAAGTATATTAAAGGACTAATCGACTATCCGATAAGCAAATGCTTATCGGATAGTCCAGTCGACTAGTAGATTCCCCCCTCCCTTGCTGCCTCTAACAGAGGCAGCAAAAGGGGGAGGAAGAAAGGGTACTTCAAAGCAGCAGCAGCACATGGAGCTGACCCTGGGCTCCATGAGGCACTGCCCCTTTGAAATGCCGCCACAGCAGTTGCGTGGAGCCCGGGTTCAGCTAGGGACTCCCCAGCTGATCCTGGGTTCCAGCGCAGTGCGTAGAGTCCCCAAGTGATCCCAGGTTCTCGGGAAATGCCAGAAAATTGAAAGGAGGAATGCGGAAGTGCCTATCGACTAGCTGAGTAGTCAATGGAAATTCCATCGACTACTCGACTAGTAAATTACTCAATATTTAACATCCTTACTTCTGATGGATGATAGGTCTAGTGATGCAACCCAGTTCTCTTCCCTCATATTGCTCAGCAGGGTTATCACCACTTGTTCATGCCTCCAGCCTGCCACCTCAAATGTCTACCCAACTATCAAGAATCATGTGTGTTACAGAGGTTGTGGTGGTGGTAGGGAGAGCTAATTTCCAAGGTAATTATGACAACCACGTTGACATGGGAAAGCATGGGGCATGGCTATATAGTTCTGCAATTGGAGCTAGCAAGATGGCCACTTGCAATTAATACTTATCATTGCACATTTAATTCAATTGCACAAATGCCACACGTTCACGTAAAAAGCTGAATGTGTATCGACAGCTAACTGGGCATGTTCAAATACAGCCCTGATGTTAGCTCTGCATAACTGGAGGGTACCACAGTGGATGTCCATCCTTCAAACGAATGTCAGTTGGATGCTTCTGTTACTTTGACTTCCTAGAGCAGGTCTAGATCTTGGCGGTGGCCCCCACTAAATACGCCTAGATAAGATGGTCCCTGTTGTGCCACTGGACCAGAGAACTGGAATCTTTAAAGGAGGAACTTACAGAGGCTGGACATGAATGTAACGTTTAATGTATTTTTTACGGTGTGTTTTCAGGTGGGCGGGGCAGGAGTTGGCGTGGTAGCAATCTGCAAAGGGGCTGAGATTGCTCTGGCAATGGCCACGTTCCTACCACAGATCACGGCCACCGTGTGCATTAACGGGACCAATGCTATGCATGGGACAGCGCTGCGCTACCGCCATCTCTACGTCAGCCCAATCCCTTACAGACTTGAGTGTGTCCAGATCACGGCCCTGGGGCTGCTCTCTCTCTACCGTATCATTGGGGACACTCAAGCAGAGGCCAATCAAGGGAGCCTCATCCCTGTTGAAAAGGCCCTGGGGCAGATCCTCTTCGTCGTGGGTGAAAGTGACCAGAACTTCAACAGCAAAGTCTTTGCCGAGGAAGCGATGGAGAGGATGAGGCGGCACGGGAGAAAGAACTGCACCCTGTTGTCTTATCCAGGCGCGGGGCACCTGATAGAGCCTCCTGGGTCCCCCTTCTGCCCTTGCTCGTGGAGCCCCTTTTTCAGCTTGCCCTTGATGTGGGGAGGCGAAGCCCACGCCCATGCTGCAGCCCAGGAACATTCTTGGCAAGAGATCCAAAAATTCCTTTGGCACCACCTCTGCCGCACAGGAAGCAGCAAACTCTGATAACAGGGAGGCCTGGAACCGAAAAAGTTTCTGTGCCCCACGCCCTCCCCAGTTGATCAAGAACTATTGGAACAAGCTGTGAGCTCTGCGTATTAATGGGAGAAGCTCCTAGTGGGTGAGAGTGCCTTTCCAATCACTGCAGCGTGTCTATCCTGGCTTGCGGTCCGCAGGCAGGAAACACAAGTGCACAAACAAGAATGATTCAGTCTCATACAAAGCAGATGTGTGCAGAGGGCCTGATTCAGCTTTCACTGACATCTGTGGGAAGTGGATCAGGCCCCATGGGAGGGACTCTGGTGGTGGCATCTCTCTGCAGGGTTTTATGCGGAATGGTCCCTGTTTTGCTTCTACGTAGTTCCAACCTGTGAGTTTTTGCTTCACATGAACCCCAAATTTAAGGGGAAGGTACTGACACCTGGCAAATCTACTATGATGTGCATAGTTACAACTTGGCCAACCCAGCTGTGACCAGATTCATTTGAATCCTGGCCCTGATTTTCTTCCCTGGCAGTGAAAAAAAGTTTCCCCAAAAAGTTGGCAGGAGGATTTTTCTCTCTGACGTGCTGTTGCACCATTAAACTATGCCAGAATTCACCTCGACTGGGCCTCTGTCTATGCTAGGAGGGTTTGACTCTGGGTTGGTCCCACCATGAGGCGAACTGAGGAGGCTGCCTCAGGTGCCAGATTGTGGGGGGCAGGGGCCATTAGGACCCAGAGTGTAGAAAATTGTGCCTGCTGCTGGTGCATATGTAGGTAGCCGAGCAGTAACATGAGAGGAGTAGAACAGGAAGAAGGCAGAATTGAGACCTTTCAAAGTTTTGGCCCAAGCGAGGAGACATGGGGGCGTGATTTGAGCTCCCCGCCTCAGGTGCCAAAATGTTGTGGGCCGGCCCTGGTTTGACTCCATAACCCCCACCATGCGCAGCTCCACCAGTGGAGACTGTAGTGTAGACAAGTGGCCTTAGGTGTTTTGACTACTCTTATTTTCTAACTTTTTCCTTGCTGCAGCCTTAACGAGAGCAGCTGCATTCAGGAATTAAGGGTCTGAACATCCATGTGTAGCCATACCTCTGCAGAAGAGATCTGTACCGGAACTTGGACAGTTTCCATTGCTGTAGGCAGTGTAGAGGTAGCCAGGTTGGTCCCAGGGCATTAAGGAGACAACTTCTGTGGTGAGACAGACAAGCTTTGGGGCTAGAGCTCTTCTTCAGCTATGACCACTGTCATAGCTAAGTGCAAGGTGAGACAGACTGTTTAGCATAAGTAGTTAGCATCTATACACAAGCGTTCTCTGGGTGTGTCTAGACTACAGTGATTTTTCGAAAAAAGTGGCCTTTTTTTGAAAAAAACTTTCCCTGCATCTAGACTGCTGCCGCGTTCTTTTGAAAGTAAATCGAAAGAATGCGGCAGTTTTTTTGACTGCGGAAAACCTCATTTTACAAAGAATAACGCCTTTTTTCAAAAGTGTTCTTTCGAAAAAAGGCGCTATGCAATGCAAACTGTGCTTTGTCGAAAAGAGAGCATCCAGACTACCTGGGTGCTGTCTTTAGAAAAAGCGGCTGGCTTCTTTTTCGAAAGTACTGGTTGTAGTCCAGACGCTCTTTCGAAAGAGGCTTGCAGTCTAGACGTAGCCTCTCTTGAACAAGCCCTTAGAACATGCGCTAACTACTTACAGGGCACAATCTGTTCCATCATCTAGCTAGCTGGGATGCTCAGAGATCCTTTCCCAGGTTTGAAGAAGAGCTCTGTGTAAGCTTGGCTCTCCCACCAACACAAGCTGCTCCAATAAGAGATACTCTCGCTCCCACCTTGTCGCTAATAACCTGTTCTCAGAAGAAAAATCTCCATTCATCCATGTCAGGGAGTCAGTGGGAGAACTCCTCTCTCTCATCTGGTTTTGGCTGGAGTGGGGTAGAACCCATCAGTGGCGGGCCTGCCCACTTTGGATCTGCCTCCCCCAAGTTGACAGAAGTGTGGTTCTCTCTCATCTCCTTTCTGCTGGTGTTTGAAAATGACTGTGCTGCTATTGCAGAGAGCAGGTTAGAGAGCACAGGTGTGTCCCATCTAGGATACCAGCTAAGCCATTTTCAGTAGCAATGATGGGGGGCACCCATTCTTGAGAACCTGTGCTAGCAAGTAATCCTCTTCCTGGGACAGTGAGGTGTCAGGGCCTGAGCTAATGCCTGCTGAAATCTGTGGAAATACACCCAGGCATGGAAACCTAAGCCCTGTCAGTGGTTCTGTCTGGGGGGCACTCAGAAACCCTCAGACCCATCCCAGTGTCTACATTCTGCCACTCCCAAGGCAAAAAGTCAATTCCCAAGACAGTACCAAGCAGAAAAAGTCCTGTGCAAGGCAAGACACAAAGAACCACCTGAGTATTTCTTCAAAAAACAAATGACAGAATCCCGGATACAATTTTTTTTTTTTGTCATTTTTTTTCATCTGTTTTGGAAAAAAATATACAAAAAAGCCAAGAAGAACAAACTTGGAAGAGTCAGGTAAACATTCCATTGACAGTACAGAGAAAGGCTCCATTCCTTAAGAGGGACATACATCAGTTATCACCATGCTAGAAAAATGAGAGGCAGGAAAACCCTAGGAACAAATAATAGCTACAAAGTGAAACCACTGCTCTGTTGTAAATTGGCTCCCCTTTGTTTATTTTTAACAATACTGTGCAAAGAGCAGGTTTGTACGCTATGGTTTACAAAAAATGCAGACTCTGCTATGATTGATGATACTAGTTACTCTTACGGCTCATTGGAGTCCCTGAATGACTATAGCATGCCAGACTCCCTGGAGATTATCAGGCTAAACTGACCTCTTGGTCTCCTCAGGCTGGATCCCGAATAACTCCATTGACTTTAGCCCATTTGCTTTTCCTTTGCGCCCATGTAACTAAGAAGGACAGAGACTGAGTGTAAAGTTCAGGTGAGGATACTAGAATGCCATTATGAAACATGGACACTCCCACTTAAGAATAATACTGTGCAAATCCACAGTAATGGCCTCAAGCCACTCTGGTCTGCCCTTAAATATGCACCTCTGACTTAAAGCAAGAGGCACTGGTGGTGGAATTGGGCCCTGCTATTGTCAACTGGGCTACCTTGGGCCACCGTTGCGGAATGTTCTAGTGTTTTTTCAAGTGACCAGCTTATTCTCACAAAAATCAGGTTAAAAACTAGACTCTATTATTTGAATGAGGAATCCTATGGCAGCTTAGGGTACGTCTGCACTGCAGAGAAGATCAAAGCTGCCCCTGTCGATCTTCCAGGGCTCGAATTAGTGGGTCCAGTGAAGACAGCTAATTCAAAGTGAGAGGGGCGCTCCGGTCGATGCCAGTAGTCCTGCTTTCATGAGGAGTAAGGGAAGTCGAAGGAGAGTGTTCTCCCTTCGACTTCCTGCAGTGTGGACCGCGCCAAAAGTTGAGTGAAGATACTTTGACTTCAGCTAATCAACGCAGCTGAAGTTGCGTATCTTCATTTGACCTTATCCCGTAGTGTAGACGTGCCCTTAAAGACTAACAGATTGATTTAGGTACAAGATTTGTGAGCAAAACCCCACTTTGTCAGAGGCATCTGTTGGTGAGACAGACATGATCTGAGAAGAGGGGTTTTGCCTAGGAAAGCTTGTGCCCAAATCAATTGGTTAGTCTTTATGGTGCGACAGGACGCCCCATTGTTTTTTCAGACTAAGACAGCTGCCCATGTGATATCTCTTATTTTAGATATTCTCTAAAACCTAGCACAATCTTCCTCCTGTCCCAGCTTGATCAGGCTCTGATTCTGCAAGATTCTTAAACATTTTCCTAACTTTAAGCACGAGTTGTCCCATCACTTGCAATGGGACTATTCCCAGACCTAAAGATAGGCACATGCTTCCATAACTGGTTGGATCAGAGCCTGAAGGTTTACTTCTTGTTGTCAGCACCATTTGGACTGCACTCCTGATCTCCGCGAAATCTGAAATATCTTTATGCAGTGACTACAGATTTACACTAAAGGTCCCGAGATCAGAATCTGTCCCTTTGTCAGAAGTGTTTCCTATGATAACAAAAGGTAAAAGTGAATTATTATAATTATTTTATTTCAATGTATATAAAACAAAAAAAAGTCTGTGTACAAATATCACGTAACAACATCAACAATTCCATAGATGTGGTTTCTCAGTGCACACTTTAAAACGAGAAAAGAGGTTGGGGTTTTTTTGTTTGTTTGTTTTTGATTTTGTTTAAATTCTGGCATAAATATATTAAAGCTGACAAAAAAATCAGGGCAAGCTACGTCACTTCCTCATACAAAAAAATGTACAAAACATCAGCCTCTAACTAGACATAACATAATACTGGTCGTCACAGTTGGACATTTAGTAACTGTGTGTCTTGGAGCATTGGACTGAAGGTTAATAAAAAATAGCTTCTCTTGCCATCTTCCAGCTCAGGTTACTTCAGTCATAGAGGCAGAGTGATTCTGCAGAGAGGAAAATGCAAACATGTGAAGGTTTTCAATACATTTTGATTAGGGTGACTAGACACTTGATAGGGAGGGGGAAGACTCTATATACGGATGCATCAGGAAGTATCCCCCCCAATCATTAATCACTCCAGGTTCCTCCCAGTGCTAGTATTCTCAGATGAAGTGTGTAAAAAAAGAAAAGATCATGGGAAAGGCATCATTGCTGAGTCTTAACCCAGGACAAGATTTCCAAAAGGGACCAGTGAATTGGGGGGGGGGGCTCAGTTTTTGGGTGCCTAATTTCAGACATTTTAAAGGAGACTAGTTCTCAGAAAGCATTGAGCACAGACACTTTCTCCCCTCCCCCAAAAATGTCCCCCCCCGAATTGGGTTGTGTGGAATTGTGGCTTGTGAGAATCTTCCTCATTTGGAATCTCAGGGGACTTCATAGGCTGGCCTGAGCTCTTGCCATGGACAGGTGCCAGTGTAGTGACAAAGAAGCGTGACTGAAGATGCGCTATATGTAAATGTTGTCTAACTGCTCTGTCCTCAGGCTCGCAGAGCTCTGCAGAAAATGGGCCAGGCCGTGTGTAGGAGGGGAAATGGATAAAAGGAGATCTGTTGGGTCTTGCTCAGCTTGACGATGCTGTAGTGCTAGGCGAATTCATGACCAGAGGCCAGGCAATATGTAGAGCTTACACATACCTAGAGATGGACTACATTGAGCATAGCAACGCCCATTCAGCAATAACCCATCAAAAAGATCAGAGCGAAGGAGAGGGGCATATTGTGGAGATGCAGCCAGGGGAATACCCCCGATCTAGGGTAGACATCACCTCCTTGGCTGCCAATGTCCTGCACCTCACCTTCTGCTCTGAAGGGATGGGGCCTCCATTTGTAGGGCCAGTCCATAACTATGGTACTTGAGAGGTGCAAAGGAAAATGTAGTGGAGTCACCTGCAGGAACCTGGGCAGTTGCGGCAGACCCTTTCCCATAGGTGGGGAATAGGTCATAGAATCTTAGGGCTGGAAGAGACCTCAGGAGGTCGTCGAGTCCAGCCCCTGGGTCACCACTCTCATGATCAACCACAGTGTAAACACCCACTACGCCTCTGCTTCCCTCCCACCCCCTGGCCTACGTTGTGCTTTTTACAGCTTGAGCCACAGCCCAATGAAGTAAATGGAAAAATTCTCATTGGCTTCACTGGTCTTTAGATCAGGTTTTTGTCTGTTTGGTTTTTTTTGGAGGGGGGTGCAATCCTTACACTCAGAAGGAAGACTTTGGCCTCCTTTGTTTATGCCCCATATGTTAAAAAGATATTTATATGTGTCTGAAAAGATAAGGCACTAATGTTTCCATATACACTATGAGTATGCTTCCCAACTTGTGTGTGTGTTTCCATATACACTGAGTATGCTTCCCAACTTGGGGGATGGGGGGTGTGTGTGTGTGTGTGTGTGTGTGTGTGTGTGTGTGTGTGTGTGTGTGTGTGTGTGTGTGTGTGTGTGTGTGTGTGTGTGTGTGTGTGTGTGTGTGTGTGTGTGTGTGTGTGTGTGTCCCCATTCATTCTAGTAACAAATTTTCCATCCAAGCTTCTTCAATGGAAAATTGGAGTTTTGACTTAAAATTTTCCTGGAAAGTGTCCCCCATCCCTTCCTAAAACATTTGTTTTCCCCCTTCCCCTCATTGGAGAACTGAAACCCCCAAACCAAACATTTTTGGTTTTCAGTATTTTGCCCAAGTCAAAATTTTCCTGAGAAAAATCTGTTTGCTGGCCAGCTGTAATATCTACACCCAATATAATTTCTTCAGAGTGCAGTGCCATTCTCTTAAGTGCTCATGTTACTTGAATAGAAACAATATTCGTAGGGCACAACAGGTTATTTTGAAGCAAAAAACCTGTTACATTAGGCAGCCTGGGAAAAGTTTATTAATAAATTGCGGTGTCTTCATTTTCCCAGTAATTACTGGGGGTCAAAGTCAGCTTGGTCACATTGTACAAGCAGCGCAGGTGAAAAGGGTATGCTCACCCTGGGTTACTCAGCTGCAAACAAGCAGGAAGTTTCTGTTTTTCTCCTGCTGAGTTAGAGAACAGTTTGCTTGTTATTATCAGGAAAGATGCTACGCATCCAATGAAGAGGAGTTGCGAGAGCTCAGGATCGGTCCCAGAATTAGGACCATTGTACAGCATATCTGAATCTGTGCTCTGGATTACGTATGTTAGTGTCAGATTGAAGGGAAAGAGAAGCATCGTACTGAGGGAGTTCCAAAGTGTAATGAAATGGAATTAATTATCTATCTTCCCTAATTTTCTGCCCAGGCACACAAGGGTGAAAGTTTATTCCTCATGTAACATGCATACAGATTCATTGTCACAGATTGCTTATGCTAAATCCTGCCTCTTCAGCTGTAGATGTGTGTCTGTGGCAATTGAAATTGACAAGGCTGGGACACAAGGGATCGATCTAGCTATCTCTCTTAGAGATCTGTGCGTCTGTCTGCGAGTCCGTTTGTTCAAGAACCCCTCCTAAATGGTGAGAACTAGGGCTACCACATTTGGTAGGCAGCTTCCACTTCTCCTAAATTAAAGCAGTCAGCTTTTGGTTGTGCCAGGACAAGTGGAAGCACCAGGAAAAGGACTGTTTTCCATAACATGCAAAGGGAGGGGCTGCTGTTCGGAGGCACGCGATATGAGAGTAGCCACTGGGGGCAGCGAGCCCACAAGGGAGATCTATACTGTAGAGCGTCCACTGGGGGCAGCCATGCCACCAAGGGAGTGGCCAGCAGGGCTGGGGCTCCGCCATCTTGCCTGCCAGCACACTGGGTAAGGAGCCCCCCTGCCCCCAAACCCTTTCCCCCCCTCTCCTGGCCGTTAGCTGCAGAGCTGGAGAAGGGGAGAGAAAAGGCCCCTGGCAGCTGTGGTGGGGCTGGGGGGAGAAAAGGCCCATGCCAGATGGGACCCCACCTTGAGTCCTTCCTTGCCCCCCAACACTCACTCTTGCACACCCCCCACCAGTCTCCAGCCCAGCCTCCTGCACCCGCCCACGCAATGCTGGGTAAGTCTTCTGGTTAATAGATATGCATAATGGAACAAACTCCTCTCTGATATAACTCCCTTGCCTTTGGTGGAATTACACTGGGGATGAAAGGGGCCCTACACATGCATGTTTAAAGCGAGGTTAAACGGTGCTTTTACTCCGCAGTGCCTGGCAACGTTTCTGATGACTGTGACCGAGGGATTCACGGTACCTGTGCACTCAATGTCTCCAAGGGACTTTCCACTCTTGGAAAAGCCATGAGAGGCATCCCTCGGGGGTCTTCAGGCTTCGGTTTAGAAGGAGCTCCATGCGTTCCTTTAAAGTTGTGGACAACACACATTCCCTGCATGATGTAGAAAAAAAGAGCGACGTCATCATGTAGCCTCCCCTAGTAGGCAAGAACTAGAACCGCTTCATTTGAGCATTCACTCAAAACAGGACATGTGGGTCCTGATCCAAATTCCGCCAAAGTTTTGTGCACGCCTGGAGAGGGATTTGATCCCAAACCATCCCCTTATCAGAATTGAACTACTAGTGATGTGATTGACATAGCTGTGAGCAAGGGCCTCTCTCAGTAATTTGGCCTGTGTAATTATTACCTGTGGATATGAACCATTCTCACTCTTATTTTGTTGTGCCCCCAGGGAACAGAAGCCTTGATTATAACTGTGTTACTCTGTTAGCCCTGCTAACTGTACAGGCCAAATTTTGCATCAGGGTATGTGGTGCCCAGGCAAGTAAAACTCAGGACTTGCCATTCCATTAAAAGTGCAGAGATCACTCCCAGATGACACCAGGCTCAATTATTCACAGGTTTAAAACAAAGAACATGCCAGTATCATGCCCAGTCCAAGACACACTTGCACATTCTATGCCTGATCTGTGATGCATCTTGGTAGGGGCCTGCTGCATTTCTGAAAGGATGTTTCATTGGAGTTACACAGTCGCAGACCTTTCTGGTCCCTGGGCAGCACCTCATGTTTGTTTCTAAGCATTCAAAGGCAGAGGATTCTGGAGGTTTTGGGATGAATTTTAACTCAGTCAGTGGAACGGGGCACATTTCTCAATTCAAAGGCATGAATTCACCACAAAAGGGGGAAAAAGTGCCCAGTAACCCTTCACCTGAGCACAATGTCTCACAACCCCTCCATGAACAACTAATGCGGGAACAAGAAATCTGGGGTTTCATCCAAATAAATGCTATTCATGGACATTGTGAGCATCCCAGACCCATTGGCTTTTGTGGGGGAGGTCCCTGTTTGGCTTCATTGACTATCCCATGTCATCTGATGCCACTCTGAACCCCCAATCTCAAGTGCCAGAGTGGGAGAGGTAAGTCTTCCAGATAGGCCCAGCTTTTGAGCCAACCTGATTTTCCTCTATGTTACATTTGGTTTAAGTTTGTGTCATTCCCCTATAACAAAGTGGAAAACCAGGCGTTTTGTTTAGTGCTTCATACACTCAAACTATGATCTCAAATCCCACATCTGCCAAACTACAGACAGCCAAAGAGGCTGTGAAGTATGGGTGCCATGAATCTCATAGGCAGCAACCTTAGGGCTGCATGCCAGAAACACTTTCCCAGGACAACCTCGGAGTCAGCACTTTGCAGTGGCTAAAACAGACTGAAATATGTGTAGATGACCAGCTGACCTCACATTAGCTCTATTAGTTGATATCAGCCTGGTTTCATGTTAGGATTTGCTCGGAAGAGAAATCCAATGAGCTCTGATGGAGTTGTGGGTTGAGTAATCAGGTTTGAAAGTCAACTCTAGGATTAACTTAAAAAACAATAAATAGTCTGGTAGCACTTTAAAGACTAACAAAACATGTAGATGGTATCATGAGCTTTCGTGGGCACAGCCCACGAAAGCTCATGATACCATCTACATGTTTTGTTAGTCTTTAAAGTGCTACCAGACTATTTGTTGTTTTTAGAGTTTTTCTTGTTACAGACTAACTCAACTACCCCTCTGAAACTTTTGAACTCTAGGATTGTTATGAGAATTTTTCTTTGCCTTCAGCTTGCCCTGAAATCGTGTGGGAGATTGGCTTACCAGAAACAACGCTACTGCGCTTCCCAAGATGAAGCCGGCAATCACATCTGAACAGTGGTTTCGATACTCGGAAACTCGGTTTAGCCCAGTGAGGAAGGCGGCGCAGAGGGTCCCCAGACATAGCACGGGCTTTGCTAGCCTGCTACTCTTTGTTTTAATTGTGCTTGTGATGTACATCTGAAACACAGCGCAAGCCACATGTCAAAGGACTCGGACAAACGTACTGGTCACGTTTCATCGACACATATTGTGCCAAGCAGGGATGTGACAAACCTGATGTTCTGAGCCCCTGAATTCTCAGGGGTTTGGGCAGCTCAGAGAGGGGCCTCGGAAGAGAACACAGATATTGGAGATGGGTGGCTTCAACATATCCAACATCCACTGGGTCCTGCCATGAGGGCAGGGGACTGGACTCGATGACCTCTTGAGGTCCCTTCCAGTTCTAGTGTTCTATGATTCTATGATTCACTCAACCATATGCAAAGTGATGCGGCAGTCCGAGCTGGGCATAGTTCTATTGGCTACTGAACACTTATAGAGGTTCTACCTTGCTACACCAGCACCCTCGGGACCTGACTGGTGCCGTACCAGAAAATTTGTCAAACCAGGGGAAGTCAATATTGTCTGGCAGCATTACCCACACTTCCACTGCTTGCTGGGCTCTTAAAAGTCAGTTAGGGTACATGTACACAGCAGCGTTATTTCGGAATAACTGACGTTATTTTGAAATAACAAAATGAACATCTACACAGCAAGCCATTATTTTGAAACTAGCCAATTAGCCCGTCATAAGATGGGATTTTCAGGTCTCTCCTTCACGTCGGTCTTCTCTCCTGAGCCTCCGGTCTCTCGCTCTGTGTCTCTCGCTCTCTCTCTCCTCCGCCTCCTGCCTCTCTCTCTGTCTCTCTCTTTCTCTTCTCCTTCCCCTCCTGCCTCTTACTCAGGGGAGCGCGGAGCCCAAATGGCCTTTTGGGCTCCACAGTCCCTGTGCTGCATGGGGAGCGCGGAGCCCAAACCGTCGCTTGCGCCACTTGCTTCCACGTGGCAGCCCGGCTGAGCGGTGCAGAAGTCAGCCGAGTGCCACGGCGGGAGGCGAAAGGGGGGGCGGGGCGGTGACATTCACCGCCAGGGGGCCGGGCCTGGAGCTGCTGTCATGCCGCACATCACCGCCCCGCCCCCTTCCCCTCCCGCTGTGGTGCTCGCTTGACTTCTGCGCCGCTCAGCCGGGCCGCCGCGGGGGAGCAAGCGGAGCAAGCGGCCGGTTGGGCTCCCCGTGGTGGCCCAGCTGAGTGGCGCAGAAGTAAGCCGAGCGCCACGGTGGGAGGCGAAGAGGGGCCGGGCGGTGACGTACATGGCCAGGCCCCACCCCCTGATCATGTACGTCACCGCCCCACCCCCCTTCCCCTCCCGCCATGGCGCTCGGCTGACTTCTGCGCCGCTCAGCCGGGCCGCCGTGGGGGAGCAAGCGGCGCAAGCGGCCGTTTGGGCCCTGCGCTCCCCATGCAGCAGGGGCTGCCCAGAGGGAACAGCCAGCATTTCAGGCAACAGCGCCACCCAGAGGGAACAGCCAGCATTTCAGCGTTACAGACTCACAGACATTGGGCTACTATATATATGATAATGGCGAGTTGGAGGACTTCTTACTCCAACTCCTGTATCCCTCAGGAGTAAGGGAAGTTGAAGGAAGAGTGCTCTTCCTTCGACTGCCTGCTGTGTAGACAGCGCCAAAAGCCGAATTAAGGTATTTCGACTTCATCTACGCAATTGATGTAGCTGAAGTTGCATTTCTTAATTTGTAGACATGCCCTTAGAGTTAAATTAGAGCTAAATAACAGCACAGAACACTGAGAGCCAGGACTATTGGCTGAAAACAAACTATATGGGACTATACAGGAAACTTGGCCACACCCATGATAAGTGGACATCCGGCTAACTAAAATCTTGTCGGATCACGGATGTTGCCGGACCAGACTGTGCCTGATGAGAGAGGTTCAACCTGTATTGCATAGAGGCTATTGAGTGTGGGTATGAGAGTCAGATGCATCCAGCCCGCCAGATGCAAATCCTCAATTTCTGCAGACACATACCCAAGCAAACTAGGGATATGAACGTGTAAACGTGTACATGGTTAACCGATGAGCCTGGGCTCGTTGGTTAAGTGTCACAGTTACATGCAGGCCCCTGTGGGGAGCTGACTTTTATCCAGCTCCCCATGTGTACAAGCTTCCAATGAGACACCTGCCCCCCCAAACTGCCTCTGTATCAGAGGCAGCAGCGTGGGGTGGAGGGGTGCAGGCAGGAGTTGGTGCTCGTAGAGAGCTGGCTTAAAAGCTGGCTCCCTGTGCACACTGGCTCCTGTGCAGCCACCCCCCAGCATGAAAACATATAACCACTGGAATTTTCAGCGGTTACATGTTAACCTAAACAAACACATTTTAACATCCCTAAGGCAAACTAGGTGTGCAAGTGACTGAGTAGCATCCATTTGAAAAGCAGACCCTGGGTGTTAAGAAGCAACCCAATCATGCCATTTTGCCCGCAAGGGCTTTTGTTTTGACTTTGGGACTTAAATAAGTGACAGAAGTGGAAAAGAGTATAGGAGGGTTTGTTGCTGATTTTAAACAAATAGCTCTGAAAATGTAATTGCATGGTAAGAAGTTTTCCTGTGCTCAGAAATATCTATTCAGTAAACTCCACAAGCTGTGTCAGCTCATTTTTAAAGGCATTTTTGACAAAGAAAATAAACTACTGGAGGAGCAATTAACAGCCATGCACTAATTTCAGAGCCTGTGATTACAGGAGTAACATGAATACAAAGCTACTGTAACAACAAACAAAATTTGACAGCATAATGATAACCAAGTAAACACAATGGAATCATCCTCAGTGATAGGTTAAGTGTGAATTTCTTTATGCCTTCCAAACACAGCTTGGCTTTGTTGAGCAAAGCAAATGCATCCAGAGCACTATTACTTTGCTTGTCAAAAATATCTCCAGCCACAGATCTCTCTAGTGTGCTAAAAACACTAGGAACTGCCATCCTCAAGGATGAGGTGGGGGCTTTTGTCAAGGGAGCGGGATGATCAGGACAATCCAACTGTAATATTAATTGGTAAGATATTACCTGGTATGTAGCGACCTATAAGCTGCTAGCTTGTAAATGGACCTGAGCCACACATGATGGGACTGATTCAGGGAAAGAGCCAAATCCACCGACGCACCTTATGGTCTAGAAGCAGGGACGTTCCTTTGCTAGCTACTGTATAATGCTAAGGGCTGATCAAAAAATTTCCCAAATGGAAAATTGGGTTTTTACCAAAGTAAAACCATGTCATGGAAGATGTCCGCTTTCCTTGAAAAAAAAGGTTGGTTTTTTTTTTGGTTGGAAAACTGAAATTTCCCAATCTGAAAATAAATTGATTTTCAGCCAGTATTATCTGGTTGACAAAAATAAAAAGCAGGCACCGTGAGAGCTGTGGAAATAGCAGATGTGTCAGTTTGCTGGCAGTTCTGAAAAATCAGAAAAAAGGTTTCAAGTCTAGCCCTTAACAAAACTGTTCAAACTTTGAGTGAATCAGAAAGTTGGGGGGCGGGGAGGGGGGGGGAACCTTTCAGGTCATAGCAACATGATTTGATTATTTAATGTTGCATTTTTTTAAAAAGAAAATAAAAATAATTTCTAAATGCTGTTTTGAATGTAACAAAACATTTTGACTTTGTTGGAAATTTATTTTCCAACATGGAAAATTCTGTGAAACGTGAATTTCTGACGTTTCGAAGTTACCAAATCTGGATTTTTGGCCAAAAAATAGTTTTGTCTGAAAAATGTCACAAAGCTCTGAATTACACATATAAACTGTGATCTGAAGTTACATCTGATCAATTAATTGTGCTCCTTCAAATTACAAGCATCAGTGAATTGTAATTTTTTTCAAAGGCAAAACACAAGGGAAGCCTCTATCTACAGCACAAATATACAGTAGGTGCTATAAAATTACAGGTGAGTAATGGTCAAGAAGGAACACTAGGGGGTACTTTGGACCCACTGTTGGATGGGTAAATTGGAATGAACTTAACTATTGTTATAAAGTGCCAAGTCATTGGAAAGTTTTTTATGGAAAACAATGGAGAACATGGTATCAAAATAAAGTATCACTGTATGAATAGTTACACCAATTCTTTTCTCCTTCCTATTTCTATCTTGAGACAACAGTTCAAAGTATCAACTGGGCTTTAAAACGAAATTGTGTGAGCAGAGTTCTTTCCCTAAATCACTACCCCAAGTTCTGCCACCGTGATTTTAGAATGTCCCAGTGAACTTTATCAGCTCTTGAAAGTAACAATTCAGCCCTAGCGACAAGGAGTCCTGTGGCACCTTATAGACTAACAGAGGGATTGGAGCATAAGCTTTCGTGGGCAAAGACCCACTTCGTCAGATGCATGTAGTGGAAATTTCCAGAGGCAGGTATAAATAAGGGTAGAGAGAACAAGGTTAATTCAGTCAGGGAGGGCGAGGCCCACTTCTAGCAGCTGATGTGGAGGTGTGAACACCAAGAGAGGAGAAACTGCTTTTGTAGTTGGCTAGCGACTCACAGTCTTTGTTTAATCCTGAAGGGTATGTCTACACTAGCCCCCTAGTTCGAACTAATGTAGGCATTCGAACTTGCAAATGAAGCCCGGGATTTAAATATCCCGGGCTTCATTTGCATGTTCCCGGGCCGGTGCCATTTTTAAATCCCCTTAGTTTGAACTGACTGCCGCGGCTACACGTGGCAGTCAGAAGTTAATCCGAACTAAATCCTTAGTTCGGATTAATTGTTACTTCTCCTGCAATGAGGTGTAACAGTTAATCCGAACTAAGGATTTAGTTCGGATTAACTTCTGACTGCCGCGTGTAGCCGCGGGCAGTCAATTCGAACTAAGGGGATTTAAAAACAGCGCCCGCCCGGGAACATGCAAATGAAGCCCGGGATATTTAAATCCCAGGCTTCATTTGCAAGTTTGAATGCCTACATTAGCCACTCTAGTTCGAACTAGGGGGCTAGTGTAGACATACCCAAACTGACGGTGTCAAATTTGCAGATGAACTGTAGCTCAGCAGTTTCTCCTTGAAGTCTGGTCTTGAAGTTTTTTTTCTGCAGGATGGCTAACCTTTAAATCTGCTACTGTGTGTCCAGGAGATTGAAGTGTTCTCCTACAGGTTTTTGTATATTGCCATTCCTAATATCTGATTTGTGTCCATTTATTCTTTTATGTAGGGACTGTCCAGTTTGGCCAATGTATATAGCAGAGTGGCATTGCTGGCACATGATGCGTATATTACATTGGTAGATGTGGAGGGAATGGCAATACCCCTCTGATACTTGAATGCAGCCCTAATGTGATAACTGCCAATTTTATACTATAGAAAACATTCATTCACACTCGTTTTCTGGGAGTAGAAGACTAGTGTAATTACTCACGTGGGAAAACCATCTACATGTTTTGTTAGTCTTTAAAGTGCTCCCAGACTATTTGTTGTTTTTTAAGTTTATCCTGTACAGACTAACTCGGCTATCCCCTGAAGCATATGACATTATTGATGAGACAAGCTATTGGTGTTCTGGATTTAATAACATCTAGATCCAAAAGCACTTGTAAAAGGTGCATGTTTTAATAGTAAGACCAGATTGTCAAAAGAAGTGTTAACGTTTCCACTTCTCCATCAGCAGAAGGCTTTACAGCGAGACTCAGTTTTCCTACCTAAAAGACTAACTTCCTGAACAGCTGCATTAATTTGGGGGTTGGGGACTGCTGTCAGAATCTAGTCCATTGAACAGCAAAACTAGCAATGTCTTCAACATTGCCATAGTCCTTACTCTATCACTTATATAGCCCTATGCAAGCCATGACTAGTCTTATGCTACAGTACAGTGCTAATGTTGCCAGAGAAAACAAAGATGAATGATATTTTAAAGGGGCTTTTACAGACTTTGAATTTTCCCCATGTGGCAGCATAGCATTGTCACCTTTAAATTGTACCCCAAGGACTCAATCTTATCTTTATTATGCTGGCAAAATTGCAACAGTGCCTTTAATGGGACCTTTGCTTGCATGAGGAATTTATCCCTAGCAGGGGACTAAAATTCAGACTAAGCAGAAAAGACTCTCCCCAAAATAGTAACACTTACTACTTGATATTGTACTGACTCTAAATAAATAGCTACCCTGGGAGGTAGGTGAGTATATTATCATCATTTTATAGGTCAGGAAACTGAGGCAGAGGTTAAGTGATTCCCCCTAAGTCACATAAAGTCAGTGGCAGAGTTGGGATTAGAACCGAGGGTCTGGGGAGTTGCACTTGCTTACACCAGTGATGCATTTGGGCCAGAAAAACCATTGCCCCCATGACAAAAGAAGGGCTCTCCCCCATACTGCATTCACAAAAGAAAAGGATGTAGGAGGCTAAATGAGACAGTAGCTATAGCAACTGAAACCCATCAGGGGAACCGGCAAATAGCTCAGGCACTCACCGTGGCGTAAAGGGCTGAGTAAATGCTCAGAGCAGCATGTTTGGATGGAAAGGATCTCCTGGCCTTTTCAATCACCTCCAGGTCCCCGGTGCAGATATTCCCATTGTTTATGAACTGGTGGTGAGCCCGGCAGTCGCTCCCTGTGTAGTTGGGTTTACACACCGTCAGGAAGTACGGAGCCAAGTTCCCCGTCACTACCTGGCCAGCATTTACAAATATGTCAGTGGCAAAAAGTCCAAATGCAAACACTCCTGTGAAGGGGTTAGAAACAATAAATTATTATTCACAAAGGTTTAACGCATTTCCTGGTGCGCGAGACAAGCAGAAGTAATGAGACAGAGGCCAAGTCCTGCAGTCCCAACTCCGGCAAAATGCTCACTGGAGTCTTGCCGAAGACCCTGATTCAAGAAGCACTTAAGTGTCTGCTTAACTTTAAGCAGGTGCTTAACTCCCAGTCAGTCCCATTGAGTTCAATGGGAGATAAGAACAAGCTTAAGAGTTAAGCAGACACTTAAGTGCTTCCTTGAATCAAGGCCTAAGCAATGCCTGTGCAAAGGTTTTAGGCTTTTATTGGAAAACTTCAAATCAAAATAGTTCTCAAGGCCAAAGACTCTGGCCCGGCAATGGTTTATGTAAGTGCGCTACACTATATATATGTGAGTAGCTAGGAACATTCAAAAAACTATGTCCTCTGATGCAATGCAAAACGCGAAGGGAGTAATTTAAAAAAGACATGATCAGGCTCATGTCTGGGGCTCATAATTTGATTCCCCAGGTAAGGAATGTCTTCTGGAGTCCAAATATCCACCAACCTGATGCTGAGAAACTTAGATTCTGATCCAGCAGCACTGACCAGCTCCTACAGGCCAGCTTCTGCTATCTTTACTTATGGGGAGTAGTACCTTATTTCTTGAATGGTCAAAGGAGTTGTTAGGGTGAGTGGTACCTTACTCCCTGAGCGGCCGAAGGAGTTGTTAGGGTGAGTAGTACCTTATTCCCTGAGCGGCCGAAGGAGTTGTTAGGGTGAGTGGTACCTTACTCCCTGAGCGGCCGAAGGAGTTGTTAGGGTGGATAGTACCTTACTCCTTGAGTGGCCAAAAGGCGGTGTTAAATACTTTCAGACCCCTGCTAGCATTGGTGTTCGGTCCTGCCAGCCTAGCTTCTTCCAAGCTCCCAGTGACTTTAATAGGAGCTTGCTGTTTGCATGGCTGCAGTCCTGAGCCCCATCAGGGTGAACATTCATAAAAAAGGAGGTAAGGAGAGGCCCAGGTTGCTGGCTTGTGCTCTGTGCACAACATGGACACTGGGGGTGAGGCGGAAGGACAATCAATATTTCACACCTGGAAAAAGACCACGGTGACTGTGCGTTGTACCAGGTTACTCTAAAACCATGTTTTAGAAGAACACCCTGCACCTTTGGCGTTTCCCATCCAAAGACATCAAAGTGCTTTACCAGCATCAACAAACTCACCCCTGCTCCACTCTTGGGCAGCAGCTACCCTTCTTCCCATCTGACAGAGAGGAAAACGGAAGCACAATGTTCCAATGTGTCCATTTCGTTTGGACTGCTCTGATTTTTGGGGTGCCTTGTGGAAGACCCCCTGAATCCTACTTTCAGCCACGGAGGCGCCCATGACTCCAGAGGAGGCTGGTGGGAACTGAGAGTGCTCAGTACCTCTGAAAAATCAATCCCTCGCTGTCTGAACCTGCTCACCCAAGTGGATTGACAGTTTTGAAAAACGTGGCCTGAATTTCTTGCTTAAGGCCACATGGCAAACTTGTGGCAGAGCTGGGAGAAGAATCCAAATCTAGTGCTGGGGATGGAACCCGGCCTATGCTTTAACTGCAATATCCTCCTTCCTCTTCCTCTTTCACACTTAAAATCATTTTAGCATCAATGATTTAGGTATTAATCATTTATAGAAATTTACCCCTATGTCTCGGTAACTCTAAGCGGCTGCTGCAGTTTACATTTAAACTGGTATTCTCCTCCCGCTTCTTATCCTATACCATGGAGTAATGTTGCTGAGTGCTGCTAAATAGCTGCTCTGCCCCCCCCACCGCTCCCAGAGATAATTGTATTTCAGTGGTGGGTAAACTCATTACGAATCCCTTACCTAGCTCACAGAGTTGTCAGACTAAACGAATGAATGTTTGTCAAGTGTTTTGAGATCCTTAGATGACTCTGTCTTAGTAGTGTATTATTAAGTATTATTATCATACGTTTTCAATGTTAGAATAGAAGAGAATGATTATTATTTAAAAATAGTTTATATTACTAAAGTATCAATTATTAAAGTATAGATAACTTAGTGTACTTTACAGTGTTACCTAAGAACCATGCTGTCAATGACTGATTTGACAATTTCAAAAAGTTCCACAGAATCAGAGGTACAGAACAAAGTACATTGATCAGAACTGCAGAGTGACCTTATGCTCCAAGGACTATTGTATCTTGCCTGTCATACACAAGAAGCAGACTATCCTGGTTATGGTATTGCCAACCCTACACATTCAACACCATCAACCAGGCTTCCCAAAATCATCAGACTGGCCTAAAATCATGAGATTTTGAAGTAAGGAACACTAGGTTCTTTACATTTGCTTCCTGGTTCTAAAGCTTTGAGGGAGTCACATTTTCAAGTTTTTCTGCACAACCCAGTAGGCTCTTTATACATTTAAAAGGATAAAGCGCAGTGTGGGGGACCTGGTACAAGCCAGGAATCAGCTCTCCCAGCTCACACCTGGTCCCCTGCACTGCACTTCTGCTTTTCAATGTATTAAGAGCTGGCAGGCTCTTAATACATTTTAAAAGCAGAGGTACAGCATCTGAGACTGGGCGCCAGCTGATTCCTGGCTTGCGCCCGGTCTCCGCTACCCCTCTGCCTCCCCTGCCGCCCGTGGAGACACTGCTGGGGGAACCAGCTTTTAAGCTAGCTCCCCCCAGCACCAGCTCCTGCTCCCCCCCTTGCTGCCTCTGATAGAGGCAGCAAAGTGGGGGGAGAAGTGACTACTCGAGGGACTAGTTCTTATATCCCTACTGTGTAGTATACTTTGATTGCTCTATCCAGGGTAATAGATGTGCCAACCAGTGACACAAGCAAGGAGCCAGCAGTACAGTTCACTGAACAGCCCCTTTCATAACATGAACAAGGATCAAAGCAAACTGCTCTAGATCCAGTAATCCGTCACATAATAATTGACCCACAACAGCAAAGAAGTAAGTGATGGAGTAACACTTACACAGTTTACTCAGGAACTGTCTGCAAAGGGATATTTATACGGAACAAGTGCTCCAGTGAAAACACCGTGTATAAGTTGCACAGGCATAACACATCCGGGGAGTTTGTACCAGTCGCTATGGGGGTGTACAAATCTCTGTCGTAGGCACTTGTATGGCCCCCTTTGCCATGGCAGCTGAGGTGTATTTATCCTCACGACACCCCTGAGAGGTAGGAAGGGCTATCAAACGATACAGACTGGTCTCCGGGGAGAAACACACCAAAGCCCACGGCAGCGTGGGAGGGATGCTCTTTTATTTGCTTGCCAAGTCCCATGCACATCCCTATTGCCGTGTAAGTAACCGAACAGCAACCCTAAAGCATGGGCATTGTGCAAGGAGCCAACGTAGGGGCAGAACGCAGCATGGCAGCCCAGCCCCAACATGGCTGCTAGGTGGCTCACTGCTGGGCTTCTTAGCCACTGGCTTCACTTACGCATGGAGCCAGTTCATCCTTCTGGAGAAGGGAAAGCCCCCAGGTGCAGCCAAACTGCTGGCGGGACCCCACACCTCACTGCACTGCTGCAGGCCTTGCATGGCTGGGAGGCTCCTCCGAGCAAGGTGGGAAGGCATCTCCAAGAGGGCGAAAGGGCTGCCAGAGGAGAATCTGTTGGCTGGCTCTGGGCTGCAGAAACTGGCCTGTTCTCAGATGTACCTGCTCTAGGTATGGCATGAGAGATGCTGTGTGTTTCCATAAAACACGTACAAACGCTACCTCAGTCAAGCCAAGTGCCATCGGGGGTGGAAAAGCTTCACTTTTCCTCCACGGCTGCCATCTTCCCCACCAAACGGCTCGGTTTGTCTCCTCTCATTCCTACAGCCCTCGACACCTATTTCCCCCTCTGATTCCCCCCTCCATGCTTTTCTCGCCCAGCGCTCTCGGACTCCAGCACCTCCGCTGATAGCCGGCTCCATGGAAACTCTGGGTGGCACAGATACTTGGCAGTAGCTCTCAATGACAGGTCTTAAAAAAAGCTGCCCAGGAGTGGGAGAGCAGCAGCTGACACGGCAGGAGGAGGAGAGTGGGAGGCGAGTGGCTGGAGAATGAGGAGCAGAAGCCCTTTATTATAGAAAACCCTGGGTCCCTATCAGTAAAGCAGCAGAGAACAGCACACGGACGGGCGTGCGTGTGATATCAGAGTCTCTGCTCCTGTAAGGCCCATTTCCTGAAAGCCCACAGGGGACTCACTGTCTTGGTCATGTTCAATTTCATCGGCCACAGGAACGTGACCTCACCATGTTGCTCCAGAACTGTACGTGGAATTCAACTACAGGGAGTCCGGCCGGATTCTGGGGGTCAGAGGAGCAGCGATTTTCAGTTTGTCTTTGGAGGGTTTGCGGTTCTCCAGACAACCCCTACCCAACCATAAAGCTACTCGCTTCTAATTAACGCTTGGTGTTCTGCTGAGGGATCCACGGAACATAAACCTATCGAGCTGTTGCACAACATTTTCCCTTCAGAGGTAGGAGCAAAGTATTTTACAAAAGAGGGTATAGCACTAGCTCCATTTTAGAAAGGGGGAAACTGAGGCACGGAGCAAACAGACTTGCCTGCCAGAAGGCTAGGTGCAGAGCAGGGCCCAGGTCTCTTGAGTCTAGGTTTATGCTTCACCCACGTAACCAGACTCCTCCATAGAGACTTTATGGTACATGTGTAGGTCTGCATGGCTCAGACTCATCTATTGACTCCTTGAGCCATGAAGGTGTGAGGTACTCTCTGCTGTGGGGATAATGGAGCCTGCCTGGGTCTGGCTCGGATACCTGTTAGATAGGGACAGAATAATGGCCAGTCCTTACTCTCACTGCGTCAGTGCGGAGTTTCCATGCCAGGCTTCCTTGGAGCAATCCCACTCTGACCTCAAGACTAGCTGGGCCCGGAAATGTGGAATCCCAGAGCCCTGAGTTCCAGGGAAGAAGCAGGCAGCAGGAGGTAGCAGGCTGGGAAGCCTTGGTGGGGTTAGAGGTGGATGCAAATTCAGTTTTAACGCTGTTACGGGCTAAGAGGATGCTAGCAGGACATGCCTTGCTCTACACATTGCAGAACAGCAGAGCCAAGCCCCAGGCTACAGCCATGGGAAGTACACCCTGCACATGCCGGGGGGACTGAGCTCAGCAGCTCTCTGGTGTATGTCTTATCATAATAAACCCCTCTTGCGCTTGTGGAAATAAAGCTTTAATTTCATTATTCAGCTGCCCAGCGGAAGGTGTGTCTGTGTTTTAAATTAAGCTGGGAGTGGAAGCTGAGCCACAAAGGTGCACAAATCATGCAGTCATAAAATACAAGCTATTGGCCACGTAGCCATGTGATGTGATGCCTTTCTGGACATCTGATTGGCAGGCTGTTTGCCCGTACCAGGTCGATAGCTTCATCAGATGAATCAGAAACTCTAGGACAATGAAGCACTCCACAAGACACACGCCACTCACCCTGCCAGCTGGAGTCAGGAAGGTCTCAAACCATGGGACAGAGAGGATATAACCACTGTATATAAACCAACTAAATCCTGCAGGGATTTAGGACTGACTGGAGCTAGAGCAGCATAAGAGCGCCGTAGGGTGTCCTAACTTGCGAGTGCTTTTGGTTAAGGCTATCCCACCCTTTCCAGTATAAAGACCTGCTGTCCGTTGCTTATACCTTTGTGAAAATGTAGCTGTTCAGGCTGTAAATTTTCCACTCCAGGTGCCAGCCTATGGAGGAGATTTTTGGGAGAAGTTTTATTATAATGGTTCAGATTGAGAACCATGGATCTAGGTGAGCTGATGGACCCCCGGAAGACCTCTGCATATCCCCAGGGGTACGTGTGCCCCTGGCTGAGAATCACTGATCTATAACCCACAATCACCAATGAGTAAAGAACTGTTGCTCTCAATGTAGGATGTATCGTATCTCTATGTTCAATAGCACACAGTCTGATGGCTCAACCTGTGAAAGGAAATTTCGTTCTGTGAATTCTGCCCCCGTCCGTGTCAGCAAAAGGGGAGAGAAACCCAGTATATGTAAACCCAAGTCGGATTTTAGCTCCTTCTCTTAGCTGCAGGCAGTCTGCAGTACAGGGCCATCTTAAGAGTTTTGGTGCCCTATGCAGCCCTAGAATCTGCACCCTCCATGGGGCGGGGCTGCGGGGCAGGAGCTGTGGGGGGTAGGAGGAGGGTAGGAAGGTTGGTGGGAGGCAGGCAGACTGAGTGGCACAGCTGGCTGGAGCTGCGGGCTAGCAGGTGGAGGACTGAGGCAGGGAGACTGGGGGCCAGGGGACTGGGTCCAGCAAGGCTGGAAGGTGGACCAGGCAGTGGGGGCAGAGAGACTGGAACGGATGGGGCTGGGAGGCAGAGCAGGGGGCTGAGGGGATGGGGTGATTGGGGCTGACAGGGCTAGGAGGCAGAGCAGGGGGCAGGGGCCTAGGGGATTGGGGCTGACAGGGCCAGGACGGAGCAGGAGGGTTGGGGACCTGGGGTGATGGGGCTGGGAGCTGAGGCGGGGGGGGGGCAGAGGATTGGGGTGATGTGGCTGGGAGATGGGGCAGGGGCCTGGGGGTTTTGAGTGATGGGGCTACACCCACTTCATCAGTGGGTGGAGAAGACCAGGCTCATCTAGAGAAGCAGCTGCTCAAGGAGGGATTAGATATCCCTCAACCTGGATGGTGTCTAAGCCCAGGTCTACACTGGTGGAGAAAATCGATGCAAGATGTGCAACTCCAGTGACATGAATTGCGTAGCTGGAGTCGACGTTCCTTGCATCAATTTTCTGGAGCAGCCCCACTGGAGAAGCTGATGGGAAAAACTCTCCCCTCAACTCTCCTTACTCCTCGCAACAGCAAGAAGTACCACGGTCGACAAGGGGTGCCCTCAGTAAAGACCTACTTGATTTAGCGGGTCTTTACTAAACCCACTAAATTGAACCCCAGAAGATCGATCATCGGAGTGTGGATCCTCCAGTATTGGAGACATGGCCTCACTGCAACTCCTCACCGCTAGTATGTTCCTATTCAAAACAGTAAAGAATTGGGGGAGGAGGAACCCCAGCTAATGTTTCATGCCTCATTTCCTTTGGGCTAGACCGTGACTTTGCGCATGGCTTGGAGGGTTGCATCTCCTCAAAGTCACAGGTCTTTCTGCTCTTGTTCTGTGAAGTTAATTAATATTTGGAGAGAAAAATTGGCAGAGATGGGCTGTGGAGTAAAATAATTACAAGGGAATATCCATGATAAAACTTATTCAGTTAAGGCTCTGATGGACATAACCTTGCTTCCAGGGTCCAGGAGAAGCATAAAACTTAGCAAAATTGCATATAAACCAGCTGCATATAGCATGATTTCACATATTTTCAACATTACTCTGCAAGTCCTGAGGAGGACTATTGCTCTAGGTGGAAGAAGCCTGCGGAGATTTCACAGTTGAATTAGTGCTGTGCTGTAGATCATAAGAAATCGGTGTTCTTTTGTTTAATTTTTTCACAAGCAGGGGCAAAACACACTGTGTTTATGGACTCTTACCTATGAAGCGTATAATTCTTCGAAGTAACGGATTCAAGTAACAGCACTCTCCGGTCAAGATAGTTTTCTCCTGGACAATCAGGGTTTCTCTGGTTGACTTTATGAAATACATGGAGATCTCGCCAATAAAAATCTGCAGCAGGAGAAGGAGCGGGGGGAAAAAAAAGAAAGGGACGTTTAGTATCCTAAGGATGTATATTCAAATGTGGATGCCTGAGTCAGGCCTATGGACACTACTTCAACACCAGTGTGCCTAGTGAACTTTGTGCTTGCACGCGTATCTGTATCCGCGCCAGGAAATGGTGCCCTTTTAATAACAGGAGGTAAAGTCCTAGCAGGTTACACTCCCCCATTATCTTTACCGTGACCTGCTAACACGTGCAAACACTACACACAGCCTTGTCTTCACTAGGATTGCACTAGGGATGTTAAATATCGGTTAACTGAATAGTCGAGTAAGCTCATGAATTCTTATCGGTTGGTCGACTATTCTATAGTCCCCGGGGGGTGGGGCTGGCAGCAGCGTGGGGTGCCAGGCGGGAGCTAGTCCGTGATGGGAGCCATTTTAAAAACCAGCTCCTCTTGCAGCTGCTTGTTGCCCTGGGCTGCTGCCTCTGATAAAGAGGCAGCAGCGTGGGGTGGCAGCAGTCCCTGTCTAAGGGGGAGGTCTGAGCTCCCAGACCCGGTACGAACTGCCTGCCCGCCCGGCTCCTAATACACTTTAAATGCAGAGCCACAGCAGGAGTAGGTCCTGGACCCGGCGTGAGTCGGGCTGCTGGCCAGCCTTGTAAAAAATTTACTAGTTTGGGGGAGGGGGAGAATACATGTATTCTATAGCATTAACCTATAAGCTTTTGCTTATTGGTTAATTGTTTAATTGGTTACACTGTTACATCCCTAGATTGCACCTCGAGTTTGCCAACTCAGCTTGAAGATTGCACCCTTTTGTCCAAGTGAAGAGAAGGCCCCCAAGCATGATCCTGCTCCTATTGACTTTAAGGGCACCCATGTTTATGTTTATCCTTTGATGCCAACTTTATGTAACTAACCGACATTCACACCTGCGTGGGGGATTTGCAGAAGCAAATGATGCACTTACATTGTGTGTGCGCAGCCACAGCCACATTGGGAAAAGCAGCTCAGTTTTCTGGGCCGGGGCTGGGACCATGCTCTGGAGATGTAACAGGACCATAAAGCCTACTTAGGTAGGCAGTTGAGGATACCCCTGGCACGGAGGGATCTTCAGCCAGCACTAAGATGATGCTACACCCTCCCCTCCTGGCTTTTGCATAGGGTGGCCAGAATGCACTTAGAGGCTGAATAAAGGTCACTTGGGTGTAGGGATGTTTGTGTGCAAACAACTAATTGTTTAACTTACAAGCTAAGCTTTATACTGTGGAGCCCACAACCATGTAACTGAGAGTTTCCAGTGGTTATCCCATTACACAATTTTTAACATCCCTACTTACCAAATGTAACTCTGAACAGGCTTGGACCCACACTTAATTATACCTATCTCAGAGCTGGAAGGGACCTTGAGAGATTGTCAAGTTGCATCCAGTCCCCTACCCTCACGGCAGGAGCAAGTACCATCCCTGACAGATTTGCCCCAGATCCCTAAATAATCCCCTCAAGTATTGAACTCACAACCCTGGGTTTAGCAGGCTAATGCTCAAACCACTGAGCTATCCCCCCCGCATTAATCTGGAATTGGAGAATGAGCCAAGATAAACAGATTTAGTACAACCATGGCTCCTGTGGACCTCTCTATTTTTTTTAAATGGCGTTAATACAGATTTTATCATCTCCTGCTATTATTATTATTATTGTGTTGGCTTGGATTTACTCCCAGTGAAAAGTTTTGGATTGACAGTCCCAGAGACCGGAGTGGTCTGTTTAGCCCCCAAATGGAAAAGATTAGTGATGCTGCCAAGTTTTCCCACGATGCCTTGCCAGTAAGCCTCACCTCTCAGAGAGAGAGATCACCTTTAGGGCGAGCGGTTAATGGATTCTTTAGGCCTTTTAATGAGTGTTTTGTCTGAGGCTGCCAAGTATGGTGCTAAATAAGTGCTGACTGGGAGGCAATTTATGTGACAGAGACACCCCTTCAAAAGAAACTCGCCTGAGGTCATTAAACTCACTTGACATACGGTCTCTAGGATTCTTGACCTAACTTCGCTGCCACTGAAGACAGCAGGAGTTGGACCATGATATGACTGTTAAAAAAAGGGAGCCAGCCTGAAGTAGCATAAATCAACTTTATAAAAAGGGTGTATCTGCAGCAAGTCTACGTAACTGAGCTCATAAGGGTGTGGCAATGGAATCACATGAGGAGAAGGCCCAGTATCAGCTAATAAAAACCCCACACAGAGCTTAGTTGTTGCAACTGTACATTGTTTCAAGCACAAAAATAATTTTATTCTTATTCACTCGGCAGAGCAGCCTATAAAAGCATTCAAGCCAGGTATGCCCAGCCTCCTCATAATTCTAACCGCGGATGGCCAGAGAGGCCGGCGTTTTAAATGCACATGAATAATGGAATTTGAGAGGGAAGAGTCAATGCATGAAGCTGCATTAAAAACTTGTTTTTATCCAGTGTGTTGTCTCTGCTCTCAGAGCTAGCACACAGTTCAATATAATTCAATTCAATAGCTGTAGTGGAAGAAAATAAAAGCCCATCAGCACCAATACAGTTTAAAAGGGACACGTGGTTTGTTCCCCTCTATTATTCGTGTTACTGGACGCCCGGGTCAGTACTGTGGTCTCATTGTGCTAGGTGTTTGCACAATACCAGTAGCTTCTGATCTAATTTAAGACAAGGCACAACTAGGGGGATAAAAAAACCAAATGTTTTCAGATAGGAAACATCAAAGCAAGCAACACAACAATACTGGCTAAAATAAAGCTTCCCCTTTTAAAAAAAAGTCTACTGATTTCAGAAGAGGCACCAATCAGTCTGAGAGCAAAAACCAGGTGCTCACAGTCCCTTGGATTTCTGTGCACGTCAAATTAGCATGGCACTTAAGAAGTCTCAGGGTATGTCTACACTGCATTCCTCTTCGAGAGAGGCATGCAAATGCAGAAGAACGAAATTGCAAATGAAGCGCGGATTTGAATTTCCCACGCTTCATTTGCATAATCTCATTTTATAAGGAGTAAGGATTATTTCGAATGAAGGGTTTTCTTTTGAAATAACCACGTCTAGACAGCGTTTCTTTTTTCAAAACAGGGTATTTCGAAATAGCGGCCGGATGCAATTTCGGGAAATTCAAATCCGCGCTTCATTTGCAATTTCGTTCGTCTGCATTTGCATTCCTCTCTCGGAAGAGAAATGCAATGTAGACATACCCTGAGAGAGGTAGCCATGTTACTCTGTAATTGTAAAAAAACAAGTTGTCCTGGAACACCTTAGAGACTAAAATAATATAGTATCATGAGCTTTCGTGGGCAAACCCACCCACAGATGGGAGTGGAGATAAAAGGGGGAACCTCCCAATTTATAACAGAAAAAGAAGGGAGAGGGAGAGGAAAAAAACCCTGTCAGTTACAGAGCCAGTGCTAACGAGGCTAATTGAGTGGGCTGTAAGTGTCCCATACTTAGAATCATAGAATACTAGGACTGGAAGGGACCTCGAGAGGTCATCGAGTCCAGTCCTCCACCCTCATGGCAGGACCCAGTACTGTCTAGACCATCCCTGATAGACATTTATCTAACCTACTCTTAAATATCTCCAGAGATGGAGATTCCACAACCTCCCTGGGCAATTTATTCCAGTGTTTAACCACCCTGACAGTTAGGAACTTTTTCCTAATGTCCAACCTAAACCTCCCTTGCTGCAGTTTAAACCTCCCTCCCTTGTCAGTTTGATAGTGTTTGTGAGGTAGCATCAAAGGATTTGACACAGGGGCCTGGATTGTTCTCTCCAACCAGTTTTATAGCAGAATAACTGCTTCAACATTTCTGACGTAGAGTGCAATAAGGCCGAATACTTGAGCACAGGCACAATTTTAAGCATCTCTGTAGTCCTGCTGCTCTCAGGTTTGGCACATTTTTAAGGACCCTGTTAAATCCACGATTGGACAGGAATCAGGGAACTGTAAATGGAATTCAAGTCCAGATTTGATTGGCATATGGTATATTTCTGGATAAAGGACCTATTACTGTTATTTCCACGGAGGGGAAAAAGCAAGGCTCAGAAGCTGCTGTTTCACACGAGCTTCCTACTTAATTAAACAGTAGCGCTGACAAGAAAATTGCATCGGAGGGTGGGGCCTTTTATTCAGCACTGTAAGAACTTATGAGGTGCTGCCTAGGGTGACGTATGCAAAAGGAAACAAAGCTGGGATTAGATAATCATTGGCCCTGCTACGGATTTTACCTCCGCTGGTGTAAATCTGGAGTCATGCCTCTATATTCAATGGCATTAGAGTGCTATGAGACTAGTTTCAGGGGCCAGAATGCCCAGTGATATCTGGCTGTTGCAAAAAGTTTTGCACTTCTGCTTTTGGAGAACTTACCAAGGCATCGCCTCCCTGTCTGTTAATCACAGTCTGCCATTTTTAAGTAAACATTCAAAGAAGCGCTGCACATACATACATGACATAGAACCGTTTGTGCAGCCCTGACCAATCAGCAGCCAAGTCTGATGTCTGAAGGTTTAGACAGTAGAAGCTGTTCTCACCAGGTATCAGACATTTGTTTCATGGATCACTACATTATGGAACAGAGGACGAATCTAGCTTGAAAAGGCTTGCAATTAATTACAAGGGAAGACTGCATTCTGCAATATGTATGCTGGTTCTCGGCTCTGCTTTTGATGTGTTATTACATTTAAATGTTCTGGGAGTGCCTGTAGGACCCCAAGAGAGATTGTGCTGAGCCCTGTGCAAACACAGATTGGAGATGATTCCTGTCTTGAATGAGTGTCGCTCCCCTTTCTTGTATTCTCATTACAACCATCCATGAGAAAACTTTCTCTTTAAATGCCTATTGTTTGCCCAGCCCTTGCTCTCTCCATCCTCACCAGTGTCAGCAAATCCCTTTTCCTCAGTACAGCAACTTACCCTATTGTCAAAAATCTGCCATTATCAATGAATTCCTTCGTCCCTCTCCCCGGAGCTGTCCAATGACTGCTCCTTCTCTAAGCTCTCCTTTATCATGTAACAATATCCTGGACCCATTCTCATCCGATAGGCCATAGCATGGAAACCCATAATCCTCCATGTGGGCCAACTGACTCCCTCTTCGTAGTGAATTTTTACTTCCCTCCTCCTCCACATTCCCCTGGGTCCGAGCTCAGCTTTTGACAGCCTAGTCAGTGCCATCTTCCTCCTCTGCCTCTGGATCCGCTCAATGTTTTTCCAGTGGGGATGAGGAAAGAGATGGATGGGGATGATGTTTTGCTGAAAAATTTCACAAAAGAAGAGTTCTCCTTTTCAAGTGGCTCTACTAGATAGCTGCGTGGGCATCTCCTCTGACCTGTCTTCTTGCCAAATGACTATCTACCTCTGCTGACCATAAAGTTAGCATCATGCTTAATCCTAAATAAGGCCACCAAGTCCCATGCCTGTGCATGAGCCCCAACCCTGCCTTTGCTGAAGTCTTCTTCCACATCTCGATTGCATCCTGGCCACACTAAGCAAACCCCCTCGTAGCCAAGTCCCAGCTTGTCAGACTCCAGCAGGCATAATGCTGCTGCCTGACACTGTCTATCCCTTCGCTTTGGGGGACAAATTAGACTCACTCCTGCTTGCTCTTCATAACCACTGTGGGCTCACTCCAACCTATCTGAAAAGGGTCCTCTTTCTGAGTCTCTAACACTGGCCTCCTCTCTGTTCCTCCACACACTCAGCAGGTGAGACGCAAGAGCCTTCATTTGGAACTAACTTCCTCTCTCTCCCCACCTCGCTGAATCTCCATCTCATTTCAAATCTCAGCTGAAAACGCACCCTCTTCCCCCTCCCTTGCCTTCACATCTCCCCCAGCTACTATTTATCTCAGCCATTCTATTATTTAACTCTGCAGAAGCGTGCGGGTGAGGGGAGGGAGGAGGATGCAGTTTTTCTGAAGGATGTTGGACACAAAATATCGTACTGATGTCAATAAGATTTCCACTCATGCAGAGAGAATGTCAGCCGAGACCTACCAACGACAGAGCTGGCCCCAGAATTTCACCCCTAATTTGGAACGTTCATAAAATCTGTTTCTGAAAAAAAAAAAATCCTTTACCATTTCCCATCAGAAAGAGAGACAAAAATAAAAGGAAAGACACTCTCCTCCCCAAGACTTTCAGCACCTCGGACAGCTTCTTAAGCCTGGTCTGCACCGGAGGAGGGGAAGGTCGACCTAAGATCCTCAACTCCAGCTACATAATTGCGTACCTGGAATCAACGTACCTTAAGTCCCGGTCCACACTATGGGAGGTCAATGGAAGCACATGCTCTCACTGGCTTCCCTTACTCCATGCCGAACGAGGAGTACCGGATGCTGGAAGTGGCTGCCCTCAGTGTTTGATTTAGGGGTCTGCACTAGACCTGCTAAATCAAATGCTAGAAGTTCGCCCTCCGTAGGGTCAATCTTCTCTGTAGCGTAGACATGCCCTTAGGTACTTACATAACCTTCATCACCACAGTGTCTAAGAGCCTCACAATTGTTTTCTACAAATATTCTGACAATGCCCCAGTGAAGCGGGGAAACGCTGTTATCCCCACGATACAAAGAGGGAACCGAGGTACCAAGAGAGCTGCCTGAAGTCCCACAGGAAGTCTGTGGCGAAGGAAGGAACTGAACGCTGGTCTCCAGGGTTCTGCTATAGCACCCGTACCATCCTGCCACCTTTTCAATGAGATGTGGAAATGAAGCTTACACCTCACCAGCGATCAGTCCAAGGCATGGAGCTGCCAACTGCTGGAGGATGTTGACTGACGTTAGTGTACAGGAAAATCTGTGGAGCTGCATTTTTAATGCCAGATGACATGAGCAGGATGAACTAAATTAATCAAGAGTACAGGCCTCAATTTGCAGCTGAAGAACGTATCCCATAGGAGAAGGACAGAGCTCATGAGGCAAGCTGTGAGCAAATCAGCAAGGAAAAGGGAAGGAAAGGATTCAAAGCGCAGAAGTGTTCTCAGCCTCCATCAACCAATTTCCAAGACCCCATGCAACCACCACCCTAAAGCTTAGAAAAAGCACCTTCCCTGGAACAAATCTGTCCTGTTGAGCACAGCCACCTGACAAAAGCACCCCTTCCCAGCTCCTTTCTCCGTGGGAATGCTGATTCTCTGTGCCCGGCTCCCTTTCCAAGGACCATCATAGGATTAATTCCATCCCTGTGGCCTTTTTCATCCCTGGGATGAAAAATGAGGGAGGAGGCTGCTCTGGTCCAGTTGGGTGCTGATCAACCAGTTACCGGGTAACTAGTTACCCCTTTACATCCCTTCTAGAGAGTGACTGCAGACTCTCTCCCTGCCACCTCTCTCTGCTCATATTCTTCTTCCTAGCTCTGCTTCATCCTCAGTTAAGCCTGGCTCTCCCTCCAGGTCCCCTTGGTATGTTAATTGGCCTCTCATTCCATAGGAACCCTTTTGGATCCTATCTGGGGTACATGCCCTACCACAAATCCCTCTGGCGTTCACTGGGATTGGTATTCCTAATTTCCCTAAGCAGTTCTGAAAATCTCCGTTACTGTTACTCTTAAGAATAAGACAATCCACATTTTTAAAAAACCTACTGATCAGCTTTTACATCTGCTACCTAGAATTTTATTGTGAGATCCAAGGGTACCTGATATTCCACAAGCAAGTCTCCGGTAGCAAACACGGAACAAGAGGAAGTACTGGTTTCCTTATTTTGTCTCCCTATGGGTATTAAGCTAATTTCTTTATTAAAATGCAGAAGAGGAGCTCCATTCGCTCTCTGCTTCCACCCAGATAATGAGATTATTAAATGAGCATGAAACGTAGTGAAACAATGACCAAGGACTTCTACTCACACAGCCCTTTTCATCTAGAAGGACACCAAAGTGCTTCACCAGACTCATCAGTTCTGATCTTGGATTAAGTTTCATGCTAGGATACTGACTCAATAGTGATCGAGAGGGTCAGTCTCCAATACTATCACCCAAGTTATTCTCTGGAGGTCTCCCAGCCCTCTAATCACCCAGTCTGACCCTGCCTAGCTTAAATACATATGTCTATATTATTGTGCCTTTGATTACTAATGGACATTAAGTATGGCAGTCAGGTGAACATGGCAGGGCAAATCTATCCAGGGATCCACTGAGCCCATAGATAAGAAGAGAGCCAAAACTTGAATTCTTTGCTGTGTGTTCAATTTATGACATAATTATTTGAAAATTAAAGAGCCCGTAACAAAGAAATCCATAATCTATTTTAGGGTGAAGAATTGCTGCAGGAAACTGTTGTTGAACTATTACACTGGTCTTTCTATTGAGATGCTGAGCCGGACGCCAATCCAAATTCTCCACTGTCTTGCCTATTCTGCAGTTATTTACATCTGTCCTTAAGAAGCCCCAAGTGCTTAGAAGAGGGGACAGAATCCGGAGAGATAAGTCAGTCTTTGTCTACAACGCGCACCTTACAAAGACATGATTGTGTCACTACAGTCGCGCCATTATAAGGTGCACTGTGTAGCCAGACAAAATAAGACCACCCCGAATGAGAGGCAGTACCTTTGTTGGGGGGAGAGCGGCTCCTGCCAACAAAATGCTGTTCACACTGGTGCTTTTTGGCGTTAAAACTTTTGTCATTTGGGGTGTGTTTTTTCAAACCCCTGAGTGACAAAACTTTTAACAATTAAAGTGCAATGTGGACAACGCTTTATTTTCTTCTGTATATTGCTGACTTGCTGTGCAACTCTCTCGAGACTGATTTTTCTCTTAAAAGAAAAGTGGTAAATATTTTTGTGAGAAATTTCACTTGCTTAATCCCAAAATTTCCTGCAAAAATTATTTTGGGTTTCTGATGAAAAAAAAAAGTTTCAGTTAAAAAATTTTTTTCTGTTGGAAAACTGGAAAACGTTCAAATTTACAATTTTTCGTGAACATTTTTGTTTTGGTTGAAAAGCCATTTTTTGTCTAAGAATGTTTAGGCAAAAAAATCTACCCCCTAATGCCAATGAATGTCAGGAAAAAAAGCCTTTAATTTCCTCAGCTGCTACAGTTTACCCCATTTTAAAACACAAATATGAATAATTCCTTAGAGGATACTGCAAGAGTTAATTGGTTATTGATTGTAAAACATTTTGATACCTCTGCATAAACAGTGCTTTATAAGTATTATTATTATGAAAACAACTAATAAATAACAAAATGCATTACTTACATTTCCACTTCAGATTTATCACAGCGTATATGCACTGGTAAATATAAACTACACAAGACAAGAATAAATTTTCCCTCAAAAACTAGTGAACGTTTAAACCCATTAACACAACTTCCTCCCCAAGCTACCAGGGCCTAAATATGGATTGCTTATGCAGGAAACCTGGAATGCTAGTGGATTCCTTCCTCCTGTGTAGCTTCCTGTCTAAGTAACCTCATGGTTGGGCATTTTGGGTGTAAATTATTTCCCAACACTAGAAGTGAGAAGACCCCGAGTTCATGTGGAACAGAGAGAACTTGGGGGCTGAACTAGAGTGCTCAGAGATTTCTGCCTGAAAATCTGTTACTGTAACATAACCCTGGGCTGAATTAACTCCCTTTTGGTTTCCTCAGCATCTGCTGCAAGCAGTCAGAAGAGGACTCAGCCAATACGATGCAAGATATTCCTGGCTTCTCTTCCAGAGATAAATCACTGTAATAATACATCTGTAACAAACCAACAAAAGGCAGGCAGGAGAGAGTGCACATATAAAAGGAGCAAATTTCCAATAATTCTAGGAGAGAGGCAAGGTTTAGGTGGAAAGCCGCACACTAGTTCTTCCTTCCCAGAACACCTTTGATTATCAGTGCACTTAGTGATTGTCTCGAGTGATTACTACACTGACAGGTTATCCTTATTTGGCCTGTGCAGTCCTTTCAAGATAGCTTTAAAAAAAAAAATCTCACAACGGTTGTTCCCCCACCCACCATCAAGAAAACTGGAAATGATATAAATGCAGTAGGGACACTGGTCAAACTTCTTATAAAAGCCCTGTCTGCTTGAAATCTGCTGCAATACATCATTCACTTCAGCATATAAACTTTCTCTTTCTGAAGTAAGTTCTCCTCCTGACAAACAATCGAACTCTAATGGACAGGCCAGTGTAAGAAGCAGCCTTGAATTCTGTAACGATTATGTGGCCCAAGCATAGTAATCCCATATTTTGGGAATTAGTCTTGAAGGGCAGTGAAACGGCCAATCATCTTTTTTGCTAGTCAGACATCAAAAGTGCTGAAGTCTATCTTATGTACATACTATATTTACAGATGTGCGGGGGGACGTCCCTGACTAGGTCAGTAGCAGTAAGGATCAAACCTTGGACCTTAGATTTCAAAGCATGAACCACTACTGCCGGAGGCCTTGTCTCCACTCACCAGGAGCTCAATTTTCCGAGGGTCGATTTAGAGGGGCCTTACTAGACCCGCTAAATCAACCGCTGATAGCACAATCGTCGACACCAGTACTCTACCAGGTCGCAAGGGGCAAGGGTAGTTGATGGAAGAGTTTTTCCCATCAACCCCTGGCAGTGCGGATGCCGCGGTAAGTCAAACGATAAGGTACGTTGACTCCAGCTATGCTATTCAAGTAGCTGGAGTTGTGTACCTTAGTTTGACTTTGCCCCCTAATGTAGACCTGGCCTTAGCTACATTAAAAGAACCAACTCTGTTAATCAATGCTGTAGCTGGTTCATTGGACTCCATATGTAACCCTTCTCTCTCTAGGAGGCACAGAGTGCCATGCTGAGCAGATGTGGGTTACGCACACAGATGAACTGTGCTGATATTTTTATTCTGCCCTTAATTTTTACAATTCCCATCCCTGGAAATCCAGCTGACATTATGAAGTAAGTTCCCTATGTATCTCAGAAACACAACTCTCATTTTGAAAACCCACCTCTGAAAATCCACCCTGCCACTTTGTTTCTTTCCTGGGGACAACTGCCCATTAAACCACTGGAGGTTGGTGAGAATCAGTCCGATTATTAGATACCTGCAGTGTCTAATTTGAGAGTTTAAAAACACCTGGCTTTCTGAACCTGCAGTGATTTCTGTGTATGTCGACCTTAGTCCAGGACAGTAATACCCGATGAAGACTTAAGGTGCTATGGAGAGGGTCTGCCTGACTTTGTACACTGCAATCTCTTCAAGGCGTGGGACAGTGAAGAAAGAAACCCCCTGCACTGAGACAGGACCGAGTCACTTTAGACCATCCTTCACAGGTGTCTGTCCCACCTGTTTTTTAAAAGCTCTAATGAGAGGGATTCCATAATCTCCATTAGAAGCCTGTTTCAGAACTATAGTTGGAAGGTTTTCCTAATAGCTAACCCAGTGGGTCTCAAACAGCATGGCAGCGCAACCGCCTTTTGACAACCAAAATGACTCCATGATCCCAGCACCCTGTGTTACTCTAGACTCAGTGCCAGCCTTCGGGGGGTGGTAAGCTGGCCAACTACCCAGGGCCCCATGCTACAGGGAATCCTGTAAAGCAACATTTCTCAGGCTTCAGCCCCACGTGAACAAGGAGCAATGGTCCCAAGTTGTGGTGGGAGAGGTCCAGGTTGGATATTAGGAAAAACTATTTCACTAGGAGAGTGGTGAAGCACTGGAATGGGTTACCTAGGGAAGTAGTGGAGTCTCCGTCCCAAGCGGTGTTTAAGTCTCGGCTTGACAAAGCCCTGGCTGGGTTGATTTAGTTGGGATTGGTCCTGCCTAGAGCAGGGGGCTGGACTTGATGACCTTCTGAGGTCTCTTCCAGCTCTATGGTTCTATGATTCTGGGGGCCCAGGCTGCTGTTAATCAGTCTAGCTCCTCTGATGCCAACAGAGCTGGACCAATTGATCCCAGCTGAGGACGTCTTCTTATTGAGGTTTCCACTGTTCCAGGAACTAGTTGTCACTCCAGGTAGCATGTAAAAGAAACACAGTTCCTGGTAACACGACTCCAGGAATGATTCTTCTACACCACAGCTAAAGGAAAGGTGAAGATTTATAATCCAGACGAGGCCCAGTTTCAGAAAAAAATGCCAACAGTTTTTCTGAAATAGAAAAAAAGCCCCTCTGTCCTGGTTAAGGTGCAAATTGCCATTTCATTCACCACTTTTCCACTGCTGTACAGAGAAGATGCTAATTTCACCACACTTGGAGTCCGGAATTTTCAAATGAGCAGAGCAAGATGAAGCTCTTTGAACTCTCCTCCACAGGGGTGAAAAATGCATTTCCAAGATTTGAGACCAGTGTGCGTGCCTTTTATTTATTTAACAGTGATCCAATGAGATGCAAGCACTCCCCCTTGCAGGGACATCCCTTTATCAGACAGCAAAAGGTTACATCAGTAACAACATCAAAAGAGGCTTGTGACACACACACGCCTCGTGATTAAATATTCAGCGAAGCAGGGGAAATAGCTTAATGGCTCTACTTGCACAACAGCGAGTTTCAACGAGAGCAGAAGTAGGGGGGAGCCTCATTTATGTTGCAGGTACTCAATAGCTGAAAGCACACACAGTATGCTCCCAAATGAGAAGAGCGTTTCTGACGAGCGTTTAATGTGCTTGGGGGTACGCAGATTCATGCATGCATTTTGCTTGCCACCCGCAGTCACAGCCGTTTGATTCCAACTTGGCTTGCAAAAATAAACCCCCCAAAACCCCACCTTTCCACAAGATGCCCTATATTCGCGAACAAACTCCCTTCAAAGCTGCACTAGAATTAGAACGTTCAAACATGTGCATGAGGGATTCCAACTCAGCATGCCTGGCTGCTGTAAGCCACCATATGCACCAGGCTAGGCGTGTGGTTTTACCAAACTCTCTCCCGTTGTTTTTGTTTGCAATGCCAAGGAGCTGGGTTATTAGTTACTCCCCTCATGCCATGTGGTGTTGGTGCTGTGACAAAAAAAAGGGCAAATCAGATTCACAGCAATAAAATCCTCTTAGCCGAACTGACCCATTACTCTGCTTCCAAGCGCGTGCAGCGTGTCTGGTAAGCCCAAAGCAGTCCGTTGTTCATGGTTTATGGGTTAATCTGAAGTGAGGTAGTGTCTCCTAGCCCCCTTCCCCCAAGCGCAGGCAGCTCTTATCAAATGATCCTGCAGACTGTCTTGTAACAGCAGCAGCAATAATCTCACTTGTGGAGATCGTGGCTATAAAACAGGACTGTCGTTAGCCTTGATTTTAATGCACTTTCTGCAGGCCTGGCTGTGGGCTGACGATGATTAGCCTTGAAAGCGGAGTATAACAGAGTGAAGCTGTGGATTAATTTGCAATGAATGCAGGCTCTCTGTACACGCATGTGACTCTCATTCATGTGTAGCAGAGGTAGGTGGATACACCAATGGGAGAACTGACCCCAGCATTAACTAAAACTTGTATCTTGCACATCTGTACCACGGGCCACAAAGGAGTTCTTAATGGGAAGCAGCTTGGTGTTGGAGAAGGAAACCTAATTTGGGGTTGTTCTCTTGAGGATACAATTACCACAGCATACGTGGAAGAGACAGGATACTTGTATTTGGCTGAACCACCAGCGGGCTACACTGGTTTTCAAATCCCTTTCCAGTAGCTGCCAGGGCTGTAAAAAATCAATGAGGACACGCATGCAGTGGGATTTGGTAGGCAGTGCAATGCACACTGACCTTGTCATGCAGGCTAGGGGTGTGAGTGATGGTTTAGAGAGGCTGAAATATGGCACGGATTGCTGAGACTTGATTAGAGATGCTTCTGGTGATTGGGGGGCAAGGAAGACGTGCACAGAAAAAGCTTCAGAGGAAAATAGAGTCTCGGAAAGAAATGGGGAAGGACGTCTCAGAAATTTATTGAACGGACTCAGACCAAACTGTTAAAGTTTGAAGATACGAGACGCACGCTTTTGTTTTGAGATCAGATGGGAAAGAGAATCCACCTCTAAACACCAGAACATGCAACAAAAGGGCTTTGCAGAGGGCCGGTCCAACAGATCTTTGAGTTTGACTCCAGGCCTGGTCTTCCATTCCCGAGGCTGGCAAGAGTTACTTATGCCACAAAGGCAGCACTGGTCAGCTCCCGGCCATAGAAGCACCTCACATTAGTGTGTGATTGAGGAAGGATCAGCCCTGATGGGCTCCAGAGATGACCCCACTCAGCTTCTTAGCTGAGGGGTCTTGAGAAAGGAAAAGCCTGTCACTGACTTTTGGGAATGAGGGGAAATGTTTGCCCCGCAAAACAAAATGGAAAATGCCACAGCAACTGTGCCTTGCCCACATGGAGACTCCCAAGGGGAGAAGCTCCCAGAGAACTGCACTGTGCCACCTCACACGACATCCTGTTTTCCTGAAATTCAAAGACAAGTCTCCCGTCAAGTTCAATTGTGCAGTATCAAATCCATAGTGGGGAGTGAGTTAAATCTCCCTGTACAAACACGGCTTTCCAAAGGCTACTTCCTTACATGGCACAACATACATTTTGGTGGGAAAGGGGGAGTGTCAAGAGATAACATTCCCTGGTCACCATGCAGCTCCTTCACTTGCAAACCCTGAAATTGGTGCAGCATTAAATCAACTTGACCAAGTCAAATTGCCTATTGAGCCTGGAGTTCTCATGCACAAAATACAATTGCTGCTAGGGAAGATTTTCAAAATTGCCCAAGGGAAGTAGGCACACAAATCCCATTGGCTTTCAGCAGGACTTGGGCACCTAAATCCCTTAGCCATTTCTAAAAGTCTTCCCCTTATTTCTTCTGATTATTTTTTTCTGTATTGCCTGTTTATTAGTTCCATTCTGATCCCAAATTTGCAAAACTAAAAAGGAAAAAAGAAACCCCAAGAAATGTAAAGACATACACTTGTGCAATTACCCCTCTGAAAGATCCACATGTAAGAGTTAACAGCTTTGCAGAAAAAAGACGAGCAAAAAGGACAATATCTACTGAACTTTTTCATTTACCTACATAATTAACAAAGCTGGCTATATTTGTTTGGTTTTTTTGTGTGCACAAAAAGAAGAAACCCAACATTTCTGAGATTAAGTGACTTTAATAAGCAGTTTAGAGCTTTTGGTGTCCTGCTACTTAAAAATGGCTTTAGCAGATATAACCGCACTGGGGCTAATTTTATTAAAAAATCAGATAAAGAGAGACGGTGCAAGTCATAAAAATAAAGCACATTTGCACTTGTCAATAACTAGAAACCAAGAAGAGCCCTGAGCAGTCCAGTTTATTCAGAAAAGCAGCAAATAATGTTCTTTTCAGGTCTGATTCAAATCTTATTCTAGCTATTTCATTGCCAAGAACACATCATCTTTGCATTTGGGGCCTCTCTGGAAGTCCCGCAATTCATAACCAAGTATTCAAGTGAGCTAGCTACTGTATATTCTTACACTGTCGGAAGCTTCATGGTGCATTTTAATAGTACTAAAATTAACCAGAACCTCTGTGAATAACTGATGTGGATTTTATTAGTCTGCACCTTTGTTTTGCTCCCACAGAAACATACATCAGTTACAGCTGAAAAGAGGAGAGAGAGTACAAGGAAATTCAGGGATGGCAGGGATTTCTCCTTGCTTGCTTTCTTGCATCACCATTGAAGAAGGAAAGTGCTTTTCTACTTACAATAGCAGTGGGAGTTGAAGCCAGCACGCAATACAACACAAGCGGGGAAATAAAGCTCTCGTCCTCTGCTCCTGGGTAAGGCTTCATCAAATCTCCATCCTGGCAGAAGAAGCCCTGGATGTGCACCTGGAAAGTGTCAGTGCACTCGAAGTAGTAGGCGAGCAGAACGGTCCCAGCCATGATGACAAGCTGAAAATACAGCATGGTCACACAGAGACATTAGTTGCCGTTTAGCAGAAGCAGCTGTGTCTCTGAGCTACTTTAGTCCCACGGAATATCCTCCCTCCAGCACCCCAACAGCTCTTCCAGCATTGCTCTGTGTGTGTCTCTCTCTCTTTGTAACATCTGTTACATAAACCTTTTGGCAAACAACACTAATGAATGTCTCCGATCGAAATGGGTCTGCAGAGGGATGGGAGCTTTGGCGCTCACATTATTAAAGGGTGTTTGAGTGTCACCAGCAGCGACGTTCCGTGCAAAGCGGCCGGACAGCCGGCAGCACCACAGACTCTGCTGGTAACCACCTGTGCAAACGGGCAGGGACGTGTGTAAGAAACAAAGGGGACCAAAAGCCACCGGCTTTCAGCTGTGGAATTCCGCCAGGGCAGGGGAGAATATACACATGCTAGCCTAGGGAAGCCCTCGGTGGCCCAGCATGTGGACTCCGCTTGAGGTAAAGCGGATTATCGAGTTTGCCCTCCCATGGAGCTGCCACTTGCAAGGGAAGGGAAGCTTTACAAATATCTATTCAGGAGGAGCTAAAAAATCTGCCAAAGGGAATAACAGACCCAGCTTGCTTCCCAGCAGCTCCTGCGTGACCACTTCTCTGCTTGGGGCTTCCCACTTTGGGGGGTCTGCTGGCTTTCTACAGTCCCCTCCCTCCCTTTCTAGCAGACAGTAGATGGTTGTGACCAACATTCCCTCTAACTTTTCCCATCCAGGTGCGGAATAAGCTTTGTTCTGTGCCCCACAGCATATGCAGATGTGCACCACCAATAGAAACACACACTGCTGGCTGTGGGCGCGCTGCCAATCAGCGGGGCGGCATTTGAATTTCTCCTGGGCAGCTGCCCAAGCGCTCAGCTTACAGGGAACACTGGTAGTGACCACATTTTTTCTACCAGGATCCCTTTCAGCCTGAGACTGACCCTTTAAACATGCTTATTTAAGTAGGATCCATCCCGGTGTCCTTTTTTAAAAAACCTACACTACAATGACTTGCAGGTGAACAATGCTGGCTTGGCAGCCCAGGAGATGGAAGCCTTCTATTTGGTAACAGCCTAACTGATCCAATAGGGACACAACCGTGCCTAATCTTCCCCAGATTGCTGACCCCCACTTTCCCTAACCCTGACCAGAAGGGATTATCCTGCAGAAGGGAGAGGATAAACTGGTTTGCTTGCTGTTTGGCCTCTCGGCCAGCCTGCGACGGGACCAATTAGCACCACAACCTGAACATAATACGTCATTTATACTGTGGTCTTGTAACATTACAGGCGCCACAAAATGCTCTTTTCCTCTGTCTGACTGACCATGCCTCAGAGCTGCGCAGGATCAAAAGCTGGGTATTCAAAAGCCGGACCACTAGGCGCAGCATTCAGGGCAAATCTGGCCTGATTCTTCATCACCTAGCACTGTGTTCTGCCCAAGTACACATGCTGATCTGGGGGCCTTTCACCCCCACTTTGCACTGCCAGAAATGCCTGCACGAAGTGCAGAGCAACAGACACAATCGCCTTTCACAATGGAGACGCATTAGTCTGTCTGGGACATTTCCACTTCGAAAAGAGGAGAGACTGGGGGGAGATATGATAGAGGTCTATAAATTCATGACAGGGAGGGAGAAAGCAAATAAGGAAAAGTTATTTACTTGTTCCCATCACACAAGAACTAGAGGTCATCAAATGAAATAAGTAAGTAGTGGGTTTAAAACAAACAAAAAAGTTTTTATTCACACAGCGCATAGTCAACCTGTGGAACTCCTTGCCAGATGATGTTCTAAAGGCCAGGACTTTAACAGGTTAAAAAAAAAAAAAGAACGAGATAAATTCTTGGTTAGGTCCATCAATGGCTATTAGCCAGGATGGGTAGGAAGAGTGTCCCTAGCCTCTGTTTGTCAGAGGCTAGAAATGGGTGACAGGAAAGGGAGCACTTGATGATTACCTATTCTGTTCATTTCCTCTAGGGCATCTGGCATTGGCACTGTCAGAAGACAGGATACTGGGCTAGATGGACCTTTGGTCTGACCCAGTATGGCCGTTCTTCTGTTCACGTGTATGTTTCAACAAGGGTGACGGCGCGTTGGGGTTTCCCCGTCTCCTGCACCCCCGTAGTGGCATGAACAGACTCCGCCAGCCATTAGGATTGAGGGAGTTTATTGCTTCTCCAAGATACAGCACAGCACAGATGCAATCTGGTTACAGGAACTTTGAGATGGGGGGTGGCTGGGCCCTACAATCCTAGCCCCCTCCCTAGCCCCTTCTCCCCTGCTTCCCAGACAGAAACTGACTCTTCCAGCCCTGCCCCCCAGACAGAGATTGGTCTCCGCCTTCCTCCCTTTGTCTCTCTCCCTGGGAGGAAACCTGTCCGACAGGTTGAGAGACCCTTGCCTAGTGACTCATCCGCTGTCCTGTTGGGCCGTGCTACAAATAGCCACCAGCGGAGGTCACCCACTGCCCAAGCCCAGCAACCAGCAAAGCACCACCATACCACACTGGGTTATAGAGCAGACAGCACGCCCCCACTACGTCACATAAGGTGTTATGAATGCAAAGACCCATAGGACTGGAGAGACCTCGAGAGCCCAGCTAGTCAGTCCTGCATGGGTGCAGGGGACTGAAGTATTATATAATGAGCTAGGGAAAAAATAAGGGCATGAATAAAACCCAAATCTTATCATGCCTTTAGAAAAATAAAAGTCACTTTGCAGTGGATTAAGAATACAGTATTGTAAGACTGCGGAAATAGCCATTTAACACACCACTCTTGCAACTCTTCCACAAAGAGCCAGGCACAAGATGTTCGTGTATCTAGCTAGCTCCTGGCCTGACCTTGCATTTACATCAAGGGAACCACAAAAGAGGTAGCGTGTTTGACAGAGATGCCAGACCAAACGCAGGTGCAGTTAGGTACAGCAGCCAGGAGGAAGTTATCAGGTCTACCGAAGCTTACATTCGGATTGGCATGTGTTCACATTACTGAATTAAATATGAAAATGAATAATTCAGCCAGTGCAGTAGGCTCTGAGTTTCATCTGTTGATATTAAATCCAGTTTCCTTTATCCTGTCTCTGTATTTTCAATTGTCAATATGCTGGAGATTGACTCTGAAACCTAGAAATGACAACAAGGCGATAGGATAAACAGGATGGGTCATACCTCTCAAGTGATTTCTTCAGGCTTTCTGCACACTTAGGCAGATATCACGCCATCAGCTCCACTCAGGTCACATCTTTTGTCTCTTCTTCACACTCATGAAGACGAAGTGTAAACCTGCTTCCATTGAATTCAATGGGTGAGAACCCTTAGGGCAATACTGATGGATTCTGAGAATCCCATTTATAATCTAGTTTTCAGAATGCAAGCAGAGATTCAGGTGCACAGCTCTGAAGCCCGGGGGCTAATTCTGTGGCGATGCAATACACAAGGCCCAGATTATTTTATGCCTCACAGAAACAACAATTAGCTGCATGAACGAGCTGCCCCCACTTCAGCCGACCACAATTTTGGTTCCACATACAGGCAAGTCACAGACTCCTTTTCAAAGGCTCACTCCAACAGGAATGACGCTTGGAAATCAATCCTTATAATTACATCTCAAACAGGCACATTTTTTCCCTTTTGTCCTCATTTTTCACTTAAATGCCAGCGCACTAATATAACATTTAAACTCGTCTTTGCCTTCTTCAGTGTTTAGTTTGCTTCCTCCGAGTGACTGTCCTTAAAACTGAGACTTTACAATGGATTGTGCTGCAACCAACGGGAGCTAAGCCGCCCTCTTCAGCAGAAATCCACTGTAACTGACAAATGAGCAAGTCTCCCCAGAAATCTGAAAACAATGTAGATGCTCATCACTTATTGCCTCACTAACGCAGCCTTTGAGGGAGGAACGAACTCTGTGTTGAGTTGGGGACAGCTGTTGAACGCTTGCGTCTTCACCAGGAGAGGAACTGATGAAAAGATGGCGTCATAGGCTATGTCTACATTGCATTCCTCTTTCGAGAGAGAAATGCAAATGCAGACGAATGAAATACGGATTTGAATTTCCCGTGCTTCATTTGCATAATCGCGTCCGGGCGCTATTGCGAAACCCTATTTCGAAAAAAGAAAACCCTTCTTTCGAAATAACCGTTAAAACTAATTTTATAAGGAGTAAGGGTTATTTCAAAAGAAGGGTTTTCTTTCGAAAAAGCCGTGTCTAGACTTCGTTTCTTTTTTCAAAATAGGGTATTTCGAAATAGTGCCCAGATACAATTATGCAAATGAAGCGTGGGAAATTCAAATCCGCACTTCATTTGCAATTTTGTTCGTTTGCATTTGCATTCCTCTCTTGAAAGAGTTCACACTGTTGCCCCCCATCTGCAAGGGGGGCAAAAACCTACCAGATCCGTATTACCTGGAGGAACAGGGGGTAGAAATGCCAACTTCATAGAGTTGATTTTCTCTTCCTACTAGATACCCCATCTCCCTAGGAATCAGCATTAACAGTAGGAGACTAGGTAAAACGGGGACAGTTGGATTGTCTTGTGTGTGTGCATAATCCTACCACGCAGTCATATAACCACTGAATATTACATATCCAGTCATATATCCACTGAAGAGTCACTATTAACCCATGTGCTCCCACTTCCACCCTACAGAACCCATCACTGTGAGGACTTCCAAGCATGGTGGCTGATGTCTGAGCTGTGGTGTCACAGGAAGCAATGAGGCCAAGAGAACCAGAGAGGTTGGCAGACACAGGCCTTGGCACGGGCACTTTTTGCACCATCAGCTTGCTCAAAATCCTCTCTCAGCATTGGAAGCTGCATGGTTATTTGTCCCCCCAAAGGAGGGTCAAACTTCCTGTGCCTCTGAGTTGCCTGGGATGTGGGGTGTCTGGTTTGTGTTTTTCCATCTGCTTCGTGTGCAAACACCTCAGGGCAAGGACCATGCCTCTTTTCCCACGTCTTGTACTGCTCGGTAGCATTTAATGAGTAATAAATGATAACCACGAGGAGAGTTTAGGCAGCCAAGTAATTAATTAATTAATTAATCATAATAATCCAACCTAGTATGAAGACAGGAGACTGAAACTGACATTCTATTTTACTGAAATTGGCCATGAAGTGTTTCATTTTAAATTGCCACAAGCGATCAGGATTTCAATGTACATCTCATCAGAAAAGCAGCGCTCCAATGGCAGGATGCCCCTTGCATCATATTCAAGGACTAGCCCAGGGCTACTCAATTTTGGAAGCCCCGGGGGCCACAATGATTCTCACAGCACATGCAGAGGGCCACAACTTAAGTCTGGTTGCATATGCATGCAAATATATGCAAATAGCTTCTTTCACAGTGATGGCCATGAATACAAAGATTAAGGCAAGACTACATAACACGCAGGCCCCATTTAAGTCAGTTCTGCTGATATTAATACAATGCAATATTTACCCTATTTCTACCCATATGACAGCACTTTTAATGAGCAATGACAGTCCAGGAATTTAACTACTAACACACATATCAACAGAAGACTATTATATTGACTACTTTTTCATTTTGGCTCCCACTCGCGGGCTGTGTGTTGAGCCCCGTGTAAATACAAACCACACCACGGGCTGCAAACAAACGGGCCACGTATCAAAGAGCACCTACCGACTGAATTACAATTTCTCTAGCACCTCTGTGATCTCTTAAGGACTGATCCAGTTTGAAATTGCTTACGCAAGGAACCTCATGATCAGGGCTCAACAAACTATACAATCTACTCCCCCATGGCGAGTAGATTTCAGCTGCATGCCCCGTTCATTCGTGGCACGTGCATGCGCAATGCGGCTCTTGCGCATGCGCAGTACGGGGCTGGCTTGCGGTTTTCGCCACCGTTTGTCAAGCCCTGCTCATGATAATATTCAGACTCTGTGAAGTCCACAGAGACTTTGCTGTTTCTATTAACTTTATGTGAAAGGTACTCAGAGACTATGGTGACAGGCAGCACATAAAACCCTAAGACAGGGAGATAGATCTTTCTAACTTTAGTAATCATTATTTAAAAAGTGAAACCCAACTTCAAAATATACATGCCAACCTAGCCTGCATATCAAGATGAATAATTAGAGCATATAGTACAATACAATAATGGAACTAGGAGTGTAACTCATTCTAATAAATACTTGCCATTTGCTGACTTGCCATTCCATGTTCGCACGTTGCAAATAAAATGGGTTTTAACATCCTGTCTGTTATTCAATTTGCCTTGCTAAGTGTACTAATGTGCTACACTTTTAAAAGAAATGTATTAATTAATTACATTCCCAGGTGGGGGGAAAAGCCCACACAAATTACGGCCATGGTTTCCAAATCTAAAACTTCCTCCCCTTTTAAAATGTGCTGGCCCATTCTGGATTTCACTGAATAATGCCTGGGGATTTTCCAAGCCACCTGAAGCAGTTCGTGGCCCAACTTCTATGGATAGTCAAGCAGCCCCTTTGAAAATCTCAGCTCCAGGCCTGGATATCTAGAATGAAGACTCCAGCCTTGAAAGACAAGCACAGCCCTCTCCCTTACGTCCACATCCTTGCCCACCCCAGAAGAACCCATCTATTTCTCACACCGCGGAAATCTGACATTCTCTTTGTCAAAGGAGGGGTATTACAAAAAGAGCTGAAGAGTAAGTCAATATTTATCTTAGGCCATGTCTCCACTTACTGGAGGATCGATGCTCTGGCAATCAATCTTTCCAGAGCTCAATTTAGTAGGTCTAATAAAGACCCGCTAAATAAAATACTTGAGGGCATCCCCATCAGTGCTAATACTCCTCGCTGTTGCAAGGAGTAAGGGAAGTCAACTAGAGCGTTTCTCCCATCATTCTCACCCTGTGGAGATCTGAAAAGAAACCAGTGATAATTAATTTATTGCATCCTCTTAGTTGCTTCTAGAGACACTTACATGAAGGTGCTTATACAGGATGAACCTCTCTAGTGTCCGGCACTCTTTGGTCCAGCAACATCCATGATCCGGCATGATTTTAGTTAGCTGGATGTCCACTTATCATGGGTGTGGTCAAGTTTCCCATGGTCCCATAAAATTTGTTTACAGCCACCAGTCCTGGCTCTCAATGCCTCGTGCTGTTATTTAGCTCTAATTTACCCCTAAATGTCTTCTAAGAGCCCAGTAAGCAGTGGAAGTGTTGGTAATGCGGCTAGACAATGTTGAACTCCCGTGGTTCTGGAAATTCTCTGGTTTGGCACTGGTCAGGTCCCAAGGGTGCTGTATAGAGAGGGCTAGCCTGTAGTGGTATATCAGTATTATTTCACGAGCTTTACCAATATAAGCCCCTTTGCCCTGCTCTACCACTTTCCAAACCCATATTACTACATTGGTACAACATCTGCATTTAAAAGAGCCTTAAGAGACAATCTTGCCCCAAAGGGCTCATAACTAGCAGATATGACAAGTAATGTGTTGTTATCAAGCTTGTTGTACAGGTAGAGTCACAGAGAGATTATATGACTTGCCCAAGGTCACATTGGAAATCTGTAGTTGAGCCAGGTATTAAATCTAGTTCTCCCGAGTTCTGGGTCAGTGTCTTGTCCACAAGGCCACCCTTGTTCTCTTGGGCTTTCTGGGGTTAAAAAGACATTTGGAAAATAAGAAAAAAGAACTGAAGCAGGAAAAAGACTATTTCTGCTTTTATTCCCAAATGCATAATTCAAGTACCATTAATAGTCAAGTTTCACATGAGAAACCAATTCCCATGGAAACTTTCACGATTCCTTAGAATGTCACTGCATCCGCAATATGGCCTCCAAAGTCATGCTGAAAGTATCTGGCATGGTACTAGAGTCTAGGCTACATCAAAACTCACTAAATAAATAATAAATAATAAATAATAAAATAATAATAAAGAAAGGCAGTAAAATAGCTCCTTCCCTTTATTTTAAGGTACATTAGGGACCTTCGCCAAGCCTACTAAAATCAACAGGATTTTTTTCCAGTGAATTCAATAGGATAAGAAAAGCCCCAGTACGTACATTTCTACTTCTTGTACTGTATGTGACTGTGCTGCCCCATATATACTTTACAAATCGAGTGTTTCTCTGTTTAAGTTATTGATTGACAAAATGGAACCTTTGTAGGTTACTGGGATTATTCTCACATGTTAAATGTCTGTCTCTGCACAGATGTGTGCACAGATGTGCATCCATGTACACACACACACACACACACACACACACACACGCACACTTTATTATGAATGGCACATACTGTTATAGGTGTACTTAAGGTAGGCCAATTTTGCCCAGTCTACGTTTTCACTCACATGTATATCACTTTTACTGGCCATGCTGCTATTTTCCAGGCTGGCTGGCTGCCCAAGGGTAAAGTCTTTAGTAAAGTTACAGCAAAAATTACTCAGCTGCCACTCTTGTGTGCATTCCCCCAAAGCCCTGAAGGAATTCTGGCTGACTCAGCCAAAGTTCCCGTGAGAGGAAGGATGGAAGCTCTCATCACCTTGCATCTTGATTACCGCAGCATCTTTCCTTGACAAATGCAATCTTGACCCGCCAGAATACAGCTGCAAAGAACATTTTCCTAACCTGTCACTTAGACCATGTCACCCACTCTTTGAATTCACCTGCTAGCTCCCCCTTCTCTAACCGCATTGAGCATAAGATGCTTGTGATCAATTTAAGGGCTCATAACAATCTTTCCCGACCCTTTCTGCCATCTCTCATTTGCTACTGATATATAAATGGATAGTTCCGATGTGCCAATGACACCAGCCTCCATCGCCCGCTTGTTACATTTTCAAACAAGAACTTTCATGCCTTCTCCAGGCTGCTCCTCAGGCTTGGGAGGAAACATGCAAACATCCCCAGAGTAGCATTCGTTATCCTCCTACAAAGCCCCCCTTAAAACTCATTTGCCACGGGGCCTGCAGAAAGCCTGACAAAGATCAGGCTGCCAGCATGCTGATACCACGGCCTGTCATGCTGACCAAGACTGTCACATCTCTCTCATCTATCTGCCTCCGTCTGTTGTCTCTTGTCTTGTCCTTAAGCTGTAAACTCTTTGGAGCAGGGACTGTTTCTCTGTTCTGTCTTTGTTCAGCACCGAGCACAGTGGAACCCATGGGTGGACTGCCTACACGCCCTGGCCGCAAAGAAGGGTTGGAGTTGGGGCCACAGCACAGCAACCACGGCCCTCCAGGTGGCCAGGAAGGATCAGGCTGGGGGTAGGCGGGGCTTGGCTCCAGGGGTGGGGCCTCAGGCAGAAGGGGCGGGGCTGGGACTTCCCTTCCCCAGCTGGGCTTTCACCTGCCACCTATGTCCTGATCCATGTCTAGGACTCCTAAATGGTCTGGTAATAAATAATAGCAACAGCCTAGGGCTCAGGAGAGCTAGGATCGGTCAGTGCTCCACCCTGAGCTTCTTGTGTGAGTTTGGGGAAGTCGCTGAAGGGCTGTCCACACTTGGAGAGGACAGGGGTGTAGTTTCCAGCTCAAAGAGACATACCCACCCTAGTGCTGATTGAGCGAGTGGGCTAAAGATAGCGGGTAGGTGAGGGCAGTGAAAGCAGCAGGAGCATGACCCCTCCAAGGTGCACAGCATGTACTTGGGAAGGGCTAATCCTCCCCGCCCTTTCCATCCCCACTCAATTTTTAGAGGGCGAGCTCACTCAGAGATAGTGTGGAAAATTCTCTTTGAGCTGGGAATTACCCCACTTCCCCTCCTCCCAGCAAGAGTGTACACACACACACCATCTCATACTACTCTTGGATAACAGTACTGCCTTGCTTCCTAGGCATGTGTGGGAGGGTAAATACATTAAAGATCATGAGACACTCAGGACTGGTCTACATTGCGGGCAAAGTCAAACTAGACCCAGAAGCTCGGCTTAAGGTACGCAACTCCAGCTACACTGAATATATAGCTGGAGTCGGCTAACCTTAAGCCGAACTTGGCGCCATCCCCACAGTGGGTTTTCCTTACTCCTCACAAAAGGAGGAGTATTGGACGCCGGCGGGGATTCCCTCTGAGTTCGATTTAGCAAGTCTTAGCTAGACTTGATAAATCCATCTCTGGAAGATTGATCACGGCATGAATTAGCTAGAGTCGACATACCTTAGTTCAACTTACATCCACACTGCGGGAGGTTGATGAGAGAAACTCTGCCATCGACTTCCCTTTCTTCTCGTGAGCTGGTGGAGTACCAGAATCAATGGGAGCATGATCAGTGGTTAATTTAGTGTGTCCTTACTAGACCCACTAAATCAACCCCAAGGAAATTGATCTCCGCAGCATTGATCTCCCAGTAAGTGGAGACAAGGTCTAAGGGTACATCTACTCTGGGACTCTCTCACTTTGTAGCCTTAGTCCCACAGGCCTGATTCAGCTGGCATGGACCAACTATGGCTTATTAATTGCAGTGTAGACATACCCCCAGTCTCTATGGTCAAGGAGAATGTGCACATCTACAATGGATAGCTCCCTCGGGAATGTGACCTGTGCTCCCTCCCTCCTACACAACCACAGCTTGGGCTGTGGTGGAAAATTACAATTCACCCTTGTTCCAAGCTTATTAATTGGCCTTACGGCTATTACACAGCTAAGCCTAGTAGGGTCATTGTGCATTACTTGTTTTCAATACTGGAAAGAATCAATACCCAATAAGACAATCACCTAATAAATGAGTTGCCAATTGTGGCGGTCTACAGCATAACCTGGTGATGTACAAGGCTCATAGAAGGCGGGACAGTTTTGTGAGTGAGCTACATTCCTGTACTGGATTGTGACAATCTTTACAATGCTGGTGCCGAGCTTTGCATCACTTAAGTGCTGTAGAAACAACAAGTCTTTGCGGCCCCAACCCTGTAAGCTCATACACATGGGTAGATTCCTTCATCCCTGGGAAGCCCCAATTACACGAATTCTGTGCAGGTGCAGGAGTCAAGATGACAATGAGACAGCATGATATGAAAATGGGAGGGGCAGGATGGGAGACAGCACTAAAGGGCTGGCTGGGAATTTAACAGGTGGGTGATGGAGGCCTGGTCGGAGGCAGGAGTCAACACCACGAGAACAAACAAGTCAGGGCTGGGCTGCTGTGGATCGGTCATGAAGGGTCTTAAAAGTGACGTGATAAAAAAGACAGAGCTGGTGGAGGGTTTCAAAGGGAGGGGATCATAGGGTCAAAGCACTGGTTGTGATCTATGCAGCAATGTCTTGAATAGAAAAGAGTGGGCCAGGTTGCATTTGTCTGCATTAACGGATTGAGCTTCCACAGGTCTGTCCGCCCAAGATGGAAATTTCCACCCAGCTTCAGTGCAGCCAGACCCTGAATCACAGAACACCAAATATGTGTCCTTAATGTCACTTTGAGCTGAAGAACAGCTGTGATAGTGTCTGCACTCATTTGACGTTCCTTGTCACCCCAACGCACTCTACACAGAACCCCATGGATCCTTTGCTCCTACTAAGCACAAAGCAAGTTCAAGACAATGTGGCAATGTCTCCCGGACAAACACTTCCTACTTGTAAAGACTAATTAAAATGTTTGTTGTTAATAAAAATAAACCAGGGTGAAATGCTGATTTGCTTTGTCACCAATGTCACTGGGACTAGGATTTCACGCTAGGTCATGTCAAGTATCCTAAAGGAATTTCCTGGGATGCAATAGGAACAACTGGGACAGAGCTAGTGATTGTACGTAATACAGGCTTACTTGTAGTGGAAAAAGCCCCTTACCAGCTAGGGAATCCATGGCATCACTGTGCCACAGGCATGGCTCAGTGGGACAGCAAGGGTGGAACTTGTAGCTTCTGCTCCAAAAAGAAGAGTGCACAGCTGGTTGTGCTAAGGAGAACCTCATTTACCTCTTAGCAAGCCTGCACGGGGGAGCAGTTCGGATCCTCACCAGCAGATGGCAGTGGCAACCATTCAACAGTGCATGGTAACATTCATTTGGCTGTATAAGAGCTAATTCGCCTGGCATGAAAGCATCTTGGCAATAATTAAAACTAATGCAAGCTGCAGTGCAACCTCTGTTCCTGAGGACAGCTTGTCCCTCCCCCGCATACGGTAAAAGCATCATATTTGTGTGCACATGGTGCCACATTAAATCCTAGCTAACCTGCCCGGAGGAGGTGAATTTTCTTCGCCCTGTGTTCTGCAGGAAGTCAGATGACATGACCTAATCTTGCCTCCTGGCCTTAAATGAGTCTAAATCTAACTTTCTAACAACATCCTGAATTTCAATTTCTGGAGACTGACAAGCAGGAAGGAACAAGAAATATGGATGAGAAGGGTTGAGACAACATGACCATTACAAATCCATCCAATCCAGATGCTGTCAGATCTCCATCACGGGAGATTTTTAAGAAGGGTTAGACAAACATCTGTGAGGGATGGACTAGATAATACCTAGTCCTTCCATGAGTGCAGGGGACTGGCCTAGATGACCTCTTGAGGACCTATGATTCTATGATTCATAGAAACCATAGGATTTCAGTCCTACGAGTCTAACTGCTTCCACTGAGGCATGAGGATATTAGATCTGTAGCTCTCATTAATATTAATATTTAGTGATTTAAATTAATTGGGAACCAGCATCATACTAGGCCCCCTAAAGCAGTTGCTTAAACATCTGTTCTATTCCATTTCATCATGAATGACATGATTCGGAAGAATGGCTCACCTCGCCAGGTCTACAGCACACCCAGAAAAGGGGGAAACCATGTCAACAGCAGGGATCAAACCCTACTCATCTCCCTCTCACAAACGCCAGCTAATGTCCATGGAAGATTTGCAGGAAAAAGGCAGGGCGGGTTTGGCCCTCTCTGTAACCTGCCACGGTTGGAGAGGGATCAGATGCAATCCACAGTCTGTCGTCACAGGTGGAAAATGTTATACCAACAATAAAATCCAGAGGATGTGAAAGGCGGAAAAATAACCTGGACAAAGGATTCTAAATGAATGGCCTTGACATGCACTATATGTATTTTAAATAGCATCAGAACACAGATAAAAGCCCATATGTGTATATTTGCCTCTCATCCCTAAGCACAGTGTTTTCTGTTTCTCATCCACTTTGCAACTTGAGTTCCAAGCTGGAGTGTTCTTAAGCAGGCATGATCTATTCCGAAAGCATTCAGTTCAAGCGTACGGCTTTGCTACTAGATGTTTTAACTCTTATTAGCCAAGTGACACAGGTTGGAAAGCTGCACAGATGCTGGGGAGGTGCTCTTAGCAGAGGAGCTCCTTTGAAGTTGGGGCTGTGTAAGAACCAGAGCGGTCTCCCTGGAGCTCGCTAGGAGTCTATTCCAAGAATTTATTATCTTATTTTACCACTTTAATAATTACATTGGGAATAAAAACGGTTTATAAAGACAGGCACAGACCCTCTCTGCCAAAATAGGCCCTCGGTGCCGTCTCAAGTGGCAGCAAGAGGAAGATTCTGAGAATGCTGCCGGTTACTAAAAGCATCTGAAAATATTCACACTTCATCACAAGGTAAAAGCACAGCATCTGATTCTCATTTCCAGGAACACTAGCACCCCTTCACAGCACGCTGTCAGTCTCAAAGAATTTCTATCCATTTTGAATGCCCTTTACACTGCCAGAGCACTTGTAAAAGAACCACATGGCTCACATACCCTTTAGTTACTCCAGTACAATCCCTGACACAGTTATCTTGGTAGATCTTATTTATATATGGCAAGGGGAATAAACTATACTGGTAGCAGAAATTACCGGACTCACCTTGTCTCTCTAATATAGTGAAATTAAGCATCTTTATATAAGTGTCCACATTAGGAGTTGTGTTGATTTAACTATCCCGGGTTAACAAAACACGCCCCCCCCCCAAACCAAGTGGCTATCCTGGTATAAAAACTCAGGGTGGACTAGGCAGTACAGTAAATAACAATCTGGCTCACAACATCACAGCAGGAAGTATCTGCATCTGCTACCTGTATCCTGCAGTCAAGGTGGGAGCAGGTGATTTGTGGGTAATCTGCTTGCAGACTGCAATGGTCAATCACTGGTCACAATCCTGAAATAATTACAAAAATCTCCTGGGTAGCTTGTGGCGCTGCAGCATCCCGGCACCAGCTGCCCCATCAGGAAGGCAGGATAAGGGATGCCCTGAAGAGAGGGAAGTGGGGTGATTCTGGACTGACCTACAGGTTAGACCATTGGCCTGGGGACCCCAGGGGTGTGGGTTCAAGCCCCACTCCCCCACAGAGAATCACCACAGCCAGCACCAACTCACATTTCATCAGCTCACACCCGCTGAGGTTGCCTTGCTCTGTCACCCGTTGGCTATGCAATTCAAATCCCCCATAAAAACAACTGTTGGGATGGCAAAAAAAAAGAGCAACCACCATAAAATCCCACACATCTTTTCTCAGATTCATAAGCGACAGAACAGTACCTCACCAGCAAATATTAGCCATCAAATCCCGCTCTGACTGCAGCTGTCACTCTCCACACGGAGCCCACACAAGCATAGAACTTATAGTGCCAGAAACACCAAGCCACGTGGACCAAAAAGATCGCCCCCCCTCACCTCCAGTCCCACTGAGCTCCCTACATGTCATGCCCAGAACACAGTCTTGTTTTCTGGATTCCCACTAAATCAGGGGCAGGAAAGATACAGCCCATGGGCCGGATTCAGCCCGCCGAGCCTTTTAATCCTGCCTGGCTGCCCCTGCAGCACAGAGCCGTCAGCTGGGCTGGAGCAGCCCTTCATGCGCAGCGGGCCATGGGCGGGAGGCAGCTTCTGGGTAACTGTTAACCATTACCTGGTAAGAATCACCTGTTAAGGGTGATGCTGACCAAGTAACCAGTTAACTGGTTACCCATTCCCATCCCTACTAGGCACCTTCAGGGGTTTAAGAACAGAAGGGAAGAGACAGTTTCCCTGCTGTCGGCGCTGGTATCGCAACTCCCACAAAGGTGAGAAGGGACTGTGGGAAAATTCGGCTCAGTCACTGCTACCATGCTGGGCACGTGAGAGGGTCTGCACCAGAAACTGGGACAAGCACTCAGGGAATCTCAGGCAGCCACTTTTATTTCCTCATCGTCAAGGCAGTAAATAAACCGTCATGGCCAAATAATGGGCAAGGCCCCATAGTTTGAATCACTATTTGTACAAGAAGTGGCTAGAGGTGCTAATCAGGGCCCCCTTCTGCAAGATGATGTATACACAGGCAAAGAGTGTGTGTTCCACCCAGAGGGGAAAGGCAGCGAGTGCGCCCTGGCGCACAGCTCCGGCAAGAGCTGGCTAAGCTGCGGCAAATGCCAGCGGGGAGCTATTGAAAGAGCTGGCAGGGACCCGGGTTTGCAATAGGACAGTGCCTGTAAGATAGCTTCCTCAATTATCACCCCTAATAGCATTACCTCACAGACACTAACCTTCCCCCCTCACCTCCCCTCCGCTCTAAAATCTGATTTGTCAGTTTTATGTGTGTTCACTTTTTTTGATTGTATCCCTTTGGTATATATGGTCGTGCCAATTTTCTTCCACAGATTGATCTGAGGAAGTGGGTCTGGCCCACGAAAACTCATCACCTAATAAACCATCTTGTTAGTCTTTAAAGTGCTGCATAGTCCTGTCTTTTGTTTCAGCAAGACCAGACTAACATGGCTGCATCTCTATCACTAAGACATTTTAAGTTACTTTCATGGCTGGTTCCCCCTCCTTGCATGCCCAGTCCAGAGTAGGGATGTAAAAGTGTAGCCCAGGGGTGGCCAACCTATTAAACGAAGCGAGCCGAAACAGCAGCAGAAAAAATGCGAAGCGCCGCATCAGAATTGTTGAGAAAAAAAAAAAGACACTGCCTCTTTAAAAACCACAGGTTAGGCTTTTTGACTACATCAAGGCTCCTGTCAGCCGATGCCATCTTGTCAACGCCATTTTGCCATGTCGGACGGCACAGGGTGAGCATGGTGAGCACAGGGGCCGCATGGGTTGGCTTCGCGAGCTGTGGGGGAGGCTTCATGAGCCGCACTTTCAGGGGTGAAGAGCCTACACGCCTGGTGTAACCGATTAACCGATAGGCAAAAGCTTATCGGTTAATGCTATAGACTACATGCATTTCTACCCCTCTACCGCTGCCGCAACCAGTACATTTTTTAGCAGGCTCAGTTCTGGCTCATGCCGGGTCCGGGATCTACTACCGCTGTGGCTCTTCATTTAAAATGTATTAAGAACTGGGTGGGCAATCAGGCAGTTCTAGTTCACAGCGAGTCTGGAAGCTCAGACCACCCCCCGCCCAAGACAGGGGCTGATGCCACCCTGAACTGCTGCCTCTTTATAAAAGACAGCAGCACAGGGCAACAGGCAGCTGGTCCGCAAAAGGAGCTGGTTTTTAAACTAGCTCCCCTCGTGGACTAGCTCTCGCCTGACACCCTGCGCTGCTGCCAGCCACGCACCCGGGGACTATAGAATAGTCAACTAACCAATAAGAACTCATAAGGTTACTCGGACTATTCAATTAACCAGTATTTAACATCCCTAGTCCAGAGAGGGTGTGGATCTGGCCCAACGCGACAGCTAGAGACTCAGACATTTAGCTCTGGAGGGCCCCACTTCAGTGCCTGGCCACCGATCTGCAGGTGACACTGCTGGGACACTCTGAGCAGGGCTACGATTTTGTCATGGAGGTCACAGATGACAGGGAATCCATGACTGCCAGAGACCTCCGTGACTCGAGCCAGAGGTGCTGGAGAACTGCAGGTTCCCCCTCCTCCCCCACTGCCTGTCCTGGCTCGGAACGGTGGGGGCCCCGAGCTCCCAGTCACCACTGGTGCTGGGGGTGCCCTGGAGCTCAGAGACACCATGGGCTGCTGGGGTGCCCAGGAGCTTCTGCTCACCACAGGCGTGCTCTGGTGTGTGGGTGGGTGGTGCCCCACAGCTCCACGCCGGGCTCCTGAGTGGTGCGGAGACCACATCGCTCCCAATTTTGCCACATATATTTTTTAGGAAGAGAGTCAGACAGGCCACAGGGTTCTGTGATTTTTTCTTCATTGTCCATGAGCTGTTGGGTAAAGCTACGATTGTTTAGAACAAGTCCACGAGGCACGTCTCGCGGTCTCCTGCCCGGTCAGGATAGCTTTTTAGGTGGCAGAATGTGCCTGTCCCCAAACACTTTCCTTAGTATTAACCTTTTGACATACACAGCCCTTGTGACAGCGCACAGTGCCCACTACGTGCTGGTGAGAGAAATACCCATCTAGCTGCTACCCCACGGCAATCTGTCTGGTGCCCGCCGGACACCCCTCAGTGCTCTGCACTCAGTGTGAGTTGTGGATCAGCAGGCAGCAGTGACTTAGTGGTAACTACCGGGCTGCGGACAGCAGCACTGACAAGTTCTGATCTTCCTCAGCCTACCCGAGCAACTGAGCTTCGCTGGCACCCGCCACACAAAGGAGACTGCTCCAGGCAGGAGATTTTGCTGGTACAGTAATTCCTCATTTAACACTATAGATGCATTTCTGAAAATGTTCATGCTAAGCAAAAACGTGCTTTGCGGGGTCAATTTTCCCATTAAAAATAGAATCAGAGAATCATAGAATACTAGGACTGGAAGGGACCTCGAGAGGTCATCGAGTCCAGTCCCCTCCCCTCATGGCAGGACCAAATACTGTCTAGACCATCTCTGATAGACATTTATCTAACCTATTCTTAAATATCTCCAGAGATGGGGATTCCACAACCTCCCTGGGCAATTTATTCCAGTGTCTGACTACCCTGACAGTTAGGAACTTTTTCCTAATGTCCAACCTAAACCTCCCTTGCTGCAGTTTAAGCCCATTGCTTCTTGTTCTATCCTCAGAGGCCAAGATGAACAAGTTTTCTCCCTCCTCCTTATGACAGACACCCTTTTAGATACCTAAATAATGGAAAAGGTGGGGGTTGCGTTTCAGGTGGTGGTGGCAGAGTCAATATTTTGTTGGTGCTGGGTTGTCAACGTCAACATTAGATATCTAGCAACACAAGTCGCCGTGGTTTGTTAAAACACTAAGATAAACATGTGAGTGAGCGGAGGAGCACGGTGACCACGTGTATTCATACACTCGTGTGTATTACCATTGTTTTCACCAACTTATACTGCCGCACAAAGTAGTCTGCCACTTGGTTATTTTCGTGTTATTTTGGGGATGGTCGTGTTATTCAAAAAATGTTCCCTAAAAAAAAAATCATGTTATTGCGAAAACGTGTTAAGTGGGCACATGTTAAACGAGTAATTACTGTACTAGCAGGGCCGCCCCATCAGTCCTGCACCCACGCACCTTCACTTTCCCACGGGTGCAAGGGACAGCTGCTTTGCAGGGTGGCCTGCCCTCCACAGGTGGGGGGTTGTGCTCAACGGGTGCAGGGCCACTGGGGCAGGAGCTATGGGGGGCAGGCCCAGAGGTGCAGGAAGGCAGGAGCAGGACAAGGAGGCAGCTGGAGTCGGGCCCGCTCCTACACTCACTGGCAGTGGTGGAAAGTGGAGCTGGGAGCCGGTGGAGCAGGCCTGGCTGGGGCTAGGTCACTCCACTTCCCACTGTGGCTGGTGAATGTGGGGGTAGGCCCCACGCTAATGCCCCGGGCCGCATCATTCAAGGGTGGGGGCTGAGGAGAAGGGGTGGAACGGGAGAAGGATGGGGACAGAGCAGGAGCAGGAAGAGGTGGGGTGGGACGGAGCATGGGCAGGAACCAGCCTAAGGCACAGTCCACAAATGAAACCCTAGAGGGGGACCGATCTACAGGTAATCTGCTGCAATGCCTGCCCTCGGAACAGCGGGTTGAATGAACACCTAGGAAGAAGGCCAAGACACTATTAACCCCTTCACCGATACCTCCAGCTGTGATTTTCTAATTTCCTGCAGCCGCGCAGCCCAAAACGCAGAGTCAGATCAACCTCTAGTGGGAAAATCTGAGAACGACACCCTTCTCAGACAGTGAAAATCCCTCGGAGATGTCCGGACCTAAGGCAAATGATCACGCCAATTCAGAGGAATATACATTAACAGAGTCACATAAAGTTGCTTGATTCTCACCTTCTGTAAAATTCAGAACAAAACTGCTCAAAGTCCAGCAGATCCCGGTCTCACAGGTAAACTCTGGCAAGAGTCAAGAAATGAAGGAGAGTTTAGGAGAGATTAGGGACCGTGGAGTAGATTTTGAAGCAGATTAAATCTTATTTTCAAGATCTGGAGTTCCAGTGGCCAACCTCTTGCTAGGATTCACCAGTGCTCTGGTTTAAGGCGTTTACATGGCTCACATTCCAAATGAGAGTGCTGTTAGGTGTTGCAGAATGTAACCATACATTCTGCAGACCACATGCAGTTAAAATAAAGGGATCTAGGCAGCTCGTGAGTATGCCACAACTGCGCTGGGCAGCACCACTCGAGGGAATTGCTTCTTTAGACGAGCTTTGAAAAGATTTGCAGAAGGAAGAAAAACCAGCTTGGTTTCCTCCCATTACTGTGCTCTTTTTGCACCTGACAAGTTCGGTAACTGGCCTCGCCTCCAAATACTGAGGGCCAGGCACTCCTCTCGTTTACAGCATCTTGGCACAACGGAGCTCAATAACAGAGCAGAACCTGAGCCAAACTTTTCTATTTTTGAACCTCTGAGTCGCTCTTGCCCCTGCTAATGCTGTTCTCCTCCTATTGGTCATTGCCAATTATCCCTCCATGTTGCCAGTGCTGACTCACCGTCCCTTAACACTGACCTCACCTGGGTCATCCCAGTCCTCTCTCCTGGGCCTAGGTCAGAATCTCCTCCCCCGCCAAGCTGGAGTCAACCCAGTGCTGGTGAAAGGGGTTGGAGGGGCAGCACTGAACGCAGGAGACATCCAGTTTCCCCACAGAACTGGGCCAAACTTTTTTGGTGCGGGAGGGGACCTGGCACAGAAGAGGCGGTAGAAGCTCCTCACAGCAGGTTTCTCCCCAGTCATTCTGTGGGTGGGAGGGAAGGCAGGCTTGGTCCCAGCAGTTCTAACCACAAACCCCATGGGCCCTAGTGGGTCTACAAGAGGGCAGCATCGACACAGACACCTGCTCCATTGCCTTTGTGCTAGCTGTGGGGCCCCAGCACACTCTCCCTGTCTTGGAGCAGCACGGCTCCATCGTAGGCCTGCTGGCAGGATTCCTGGCAATCCCTTAGGATTCCTCTTTCCTCAGCATGAAGGAATACATTGATTCTCCACTGTCTTCTCTGCACGGCACGTTGATACAGATCTCCCAGGGCCTCCCCCTACGCGTGACTCCCCAAACTAGGGATGTCAACGTGTAGACGACTACATGGTTAACCGATAAGCCTAAGCTTATCGATTCATCCTGCTGACTGCATGTGTTCCCCCCCCAACCTTTGCTGCCTCTGTAGCAGAGGCAGTAAAGAGGGGGAAGCAGGAGCCGATATGCACGAGGAGCTGGCTCTTAAGCCAGCTCTCCATGCATGCTGGCTCTGTGGACTCACTTGTCCCCTCCCCTTTTGCTGCCTCCTACAGAGGCAGCAGGGTTGGGGTAGGCAGGAGCCGGTGTTTGCGGGGAGCTGGTTTAAAAGCTGGCTCCACCACCAAGCATTGGCTCCATGGAGCTGCCTGTCCCCCTGTGCTGCTGCTATCAGAGGCAGAAGAGACACGGGGGGGACAGGGGAGGCTGCCACGGAGCAGCCTCTCTCCGCAGAGGGCCCGGGCTCCCTGCAGACAAAGGCTGCACTGGCTTCCCCTGGAGCAACTTCTGTCCACGGTGAGCCTGGGCCTGCCGCGGACAGAGGCTGCTCTGCGACAGCAGTCCCTGTCTGTGGGGGTCCGAGCTCTCCGCGGACAGAGGCTGCTGTGCGGGAGCAGCCTCTGTCCGTGGGGAGCTCCCCCCCGACAGGGACTGCTGTTGCGGAGCAGCCTCTGATACAGAGGCAGCAGCACAGGGTGGCAGAGGGTTCCCTGGGAGTGGGGCTGGGAGCGCACTGGCGGCCGGCCCCACCCCGTTGGACTATCGAATAGCTGTGTAGCTGCTAAAATTTCATGTGGTTACGCGACTATTCAGTTACATGCTATCTAACATACCTACCACAAAGCCTGCCGAGGGAACTCCATGGAATCAGGGGCCGAGGGGAACATATCGAGAGTGGAGGCGGGATGCAGGGCTGTAAGTGTTGATGCTGGCTGGAAGAAGCGCACCTGTATTAGGAACTATAAAACCAGAGCTGCAGGAGGAACTATGCTCCCTCCTAGATAAATTCAGCAGTCCAACACATGAAATCTCTGAGTCTTTTATTGAAGCACTTAATATCTGATTGTTATTTTCAAAAGAAACTATATAAAATCTACATTGATGATCTTTTTTGCTTCTGCAAGCAATAGATAATGTTGAATACAGTGAAATGATTTACAATTTAGCTCTCTGGAGATGAGGGCGACCAGATCGCAAATGCGCAAAATCAGGACAGGGGGCAGAGGATAATAGATGCCCATATAAGAAAAAGCCCCAAATAAACTGTCTCTATAAAATTGGGACATCTGGCCACCTTACTGCACACTGAACCTGAATGGCAGCACATCTGTTCAACATCTTGCAGTCTCTAGAGGTTTTCATTTTTGGTCTACTTAATAATTTGCTTTTAAAAATAGTGGTTTCTATGTTTATTGAAGAGGTAATCTTTTTCTCCTATGACTCAGATTTAGCACCAAGCAAGCCAGGTTTGGTCAACTGTCTCTTATTACTAAACAATCACCAGAAAAGGGCTTATTTGTGATGATTGTTTTAGGGGTTTTGTTTGTTGTTTTTGTTTGGTCCCTTTTGCTATGGAGGAGAACAGAATTAAATTTTATTATTTCAACTGAAACCAGTTATGAGGAGAGTATATTGGATTTTTTCTTTCAATTGAAGAATTATATTAGTGCAAAGTATTATTAAATACTCAAGCCTTGTGTATCTATGTTTCTACTTAAACCTAAAGCAGTTTTTCTGAGGCTTATCAGCAGGGGGCATTAATGTTACATTAAATTAAAAATACTGAACCACCACACAAAAATGCTGTCTGGAGTATTTTATGCTTTTAATTTCACATACTTTCTTCCAAGTATATTTTCTTTGACATCGCTTAATTTGTTACAGTGGAACTCGAGTTCTAGATAATCTTTTGGCAGGGCAGTTTGCTTACTAATTGCTACATGCATTATACAGATTTCAAAAATCCATCGTATTATATCCACTGGGTTAAATAAAAAAAGAGCTGGGGTGATGTTAGGACCACCACCACCAGTATTTGTAGTTATGCAGGACAAGGACGCATCTTCATTAGGCCAAAAAGGCGTATTCTTAACTCATGTTTGCTAACTAGTGGTGAGTAATATGAGGTGAAATCCTAGTTAAGATGAGACAGCTTTTAATTTTAACACAAGTTAACAAGTCATAATGTAACATAGGTTTCCTCAGAGCCTTTATAAGGTTGGCACTCTGACTGAACCTAGTCTGGGGATTTTTTTCAACACGACGTAACGTTGTGTTCTTAATTTAATTTAATTTAAATCCCCAGGATTGCTTTCAAAAGTCACGGGGAGACTGATACTGCTTCTGGGAGACTCCACACCAATCTAGGAGGGTTGGCAACCCTAAACCTTTACCTTGTCCCACTACATCCTATTAAAGCTACAAACTGCCTTGTCTTCATTAGGATTTTGCTTTGTGTTCGTCCCTGTGCTAGCAAACACGAGTTAAGAATACAGCATTTTTCCCTGCCTTCATTACAGGTTGGACCTCGCTGGTCCGGCACCCTCGGGACCTGACTGGTGCAGAACGAGGGGATTTGCTGGACCAGGGAAGGTCCTTCCCCTCGTGGCCGTGCTGCCACTGGGTTAGGGCTCCAGCCTGCCCCTGCGGCTGCCTCAACCCCCCCAGAGCTCTCCTCAGCTCCGCTGCTGCCTGGGCCAGAGCGCCACAGCCAGAGCTGAGCAGCTGGGACAGAGCTACGCAGCTGTCTGTCTCCACGGCCAGAGCTCTGCAGCCGGGGTGGAGGGACAGGGCTGGAGCTCCGTGGCCCAGGCCAGAGTTCCTTGGGTGCCGCTGGGGCTGGAGTTCCTGGCCACTGGGGCCAGAACTCCCTGCCATGCCGTCCATCCTCCCCCCGCACACACACACTCTGGGCTCTTGGCTGAATCGCTCCTGTCCCCCGCCCGACCTCCTCTTCCTGGGCTCTGTTGTACAGGACTATCTGTGGTCCATGCCGGACCAGGGAGTCCTGGTTAAGGGAGGTACAACCGGTAGCATTTTATCTCATGTTAGCTGCCACATATTAGCTAACAAGTCAAGAACACACCTGTTCTCCCAGGGAAGACAGCTCTCAAAAGTCTTACTTTGGGAGGTAAACTGAGCATTGCAACAGCTAGGGAGGCAAAAATAGGACTACCCTTGGGCTGGCTGCCTGCCCAGGGCAGAATTTCACACCAGATGCATTTTGGGTATCTTGCTGACATCGGCCACTGTTGGAGGAAGGCAAGCCCTTCTTGAGAGTCCTACTTTTCTAAGATTTCTCCTCCAGCTGGAATGGAGACAAGGTTTTATCCAAGATCAGATGGGGCACACCATTTTGGAGGGCATATTTCTATGACCCCCCACTAATTCACATGCACCCTGCGTGTGAGATCTTGAGGGGGCGGTGGTCTTCCAAATGGCATCCCCCCTTGAGCGTGACCTTGTGCGCACTGTGAGTGGTCCCACTGAAAGGGGCAGGGCAGCATGCATCCCCCATGCCACACAACCTTGCATCTTGCGCCTGCCTGGTCACGCGGGAGGAAGCAGCCTGCGCCACTCACATGAGCACTGTGTAACGGGGCATGCCGTGCCACCATGGCGCCTCCTGCTGGCCATTCTGGGAATTAGCTCTCGGCCCCTCTGGGTTGCCTTCATCTAGTGGTGTCACGTCTGTCGTCACTGCTGCCTCCACTGTTTTTCAACCCGCATCACTCCTTGGATGAAGCATCCTCTTCTGGGCATGGCCCTCCAGGTGCGCCCAACTCCACTTTCTCTCCCCTTCCCAGGGGGAATGGACTGTGTCTAGTCCTGCCACTTGCCTCCGTGGCAAACTGCAGTATCAATCTAGCCACTCACCTCCTGGGCAAGGTGCAGTCTGTGCTCCGTCCATTCCCTTCAATGGGAAGTGGGAGTACTGGGGTGGAGGGACCCAGGCCCACCCTCTATTCTGGGCCCCAACCCAGGGACCTGATAGCCCAGAGCCACGTACTGCCCGTCCTCTAGCTTTTGCTGCCTGATCCCATGGCCAATTCCCCGTCACCCCAGCACCTTCTTTGCCCTTCATATCAGGGCATCATTCTGATAGCTCCTGCGACCCTGCCCAGCGGAGCTTTGTTGAAGGTATTCTTCTCCAGGGAACCAGCCCTCCAGGGAGAGACTCCCTTCCATTCTGCTGGGCCTCCCTGCTTATACAGCCCTTCCTGGCCCTGATTGGTTACTTCAACAAGCCTCCTCCTTATTGACGCTCAGTAAGCTCTCTTCCTATTGGTTGGGGTTCTGCACAGCCTCTCTGAGGGCTGCTTTAGCCCCCCTGTAATGTGTGTGGGGCAGCTGCCCCGCCACATACTAAATGTCCAGTGTTCGGGGAATGCACAAGTGACCACCTTAGCTGAAGGCAGGTTACAGGATGAGACACATCATTGGCTGGCTTCAGTGTAGCACAGTCTGTCAACTCCAGAAACCCTTGCAATAATACATAGTGTGTCATGGTTGAAAATGTGTTGACATCACTTTGAATAACTTTTGCATGAATTATGCTCAGGATCCTAGTCAGGATTACCAACTCCATTAATCCAAATAAACCATGAGTCAGTTCTCCCCAAACATCAAAACACTGTTTTTAAACTTCATGATCTCTGGCCAAAGACAGAGAGAACCAGAGGTCCCAGTTTCATCCCCTGCCAACAACCCCTAGAGACACCATAACACTTTGCACTATGATTTTTCTGTAAGATAAATACGATAAGGCACGTTGTATCTCCCGTTGAAAGGGGACACCTCCAGTCAGCCCCTTTCACCAGCTTGAAGATTCTGTCTCTTTTCTCTATGAGTTTATGAGAAGCAATCCCATTCTGGGCACATCCCAGGCACAAGAAAACCCTTATCTTGCTTGAAGATAGGATACAGGGAAGCTGTATACCGAATTTGGTGGTCCTAGCTCTTAACGTTTAAGAGTTCTTGAACAAACAGACAGGCACACAAACTCTCTCAAATATAGAGCTAACATAACTGAGCAGCAGTAATAATGGGCTTCAAAACTCCTGGTGAAGTCATCAGAGTCTTGCATGTGACAGGATTTCAGGATAGGCCCGTTAGCAAAATTTTAAAGTGATGTTTATATTGTAGCTGTCACATAAAGCCTTAGGTCTCCTTTGCTCCTGAGGAATATAAATAGGATTTGTGCAAGTATCAAGAGGAGAACATTAGACCCAAAACTGTCAAGAAGAAAGCGTGTCGGATTTTTTTTTAAATGAAGAATGGTATTACTGCAAAGCATTCTTATAATACTTCAGTATCCATGTATATTATTCATATTCCTGCTCTGCCTAAGACAGAGCTCCTAAGATTTATCAGCAGGGGGCATTAATGCTCTGTCAAAGTCAGTACACAACAAAAAAAAGTGCTGCTTCTAGCACTTAACACCTTACAACGTTCCAAACTATGGGAGAGGGTAACTTTTCCTCAGAAAAATCTGCATTAAAATGTCATCCATTCTGAATGAATCTCTTAGCAATGAAAGCAGAATGTGGATACAGCTAGACTCCTCTTCATTCAATTAAAGATGCCCAGGGCTTGGGTTTTTTTTTTTTATATAATTTCAGGATTGTATGTGTTTGACAAGGCAGCTGCAGAATCAGCAGCTCCAAATCAAGAGAACCCTGCTGAATTTCCAACACAAGCCCGAACATCAGTAACGCTTGCACAACCTTCCATAAACGGAACGGGAACTTTTCCACACAGCAGTCTTTGCCGGGAGCAGCCCCTCCCTATGACATGCTGGGCCTGCTGCGGACAGAAGCTGCTCTCAGCACCTGGAGCAGCCCCTGTCCATGGCAGACCAGGCGGGGCTGGAGCAGCCCCCTGCCTGTAGCAGGCGGGGAGTTCCTCCAGCCCCCACCAGGTAACCTTTCACATCCCTATAATCAACCTGCCTTTGGGTAGGTGATAGGGACAGCTACAGGCTGCCACAACTAAACTACTATTTTAATATGCAACCTCACGTATATCCACTTCAGCTGGGAATCACACCCCTAGCTCCTAGTGTACGATGTTGTCTAAAACGGCTTTGGAATTGAGGACAAAAAGGGGAAAAAGATTGTATTAGAAGAATGACATGAGGTTCAGTTTATTGCAACACTCAAGCCAAGCTGGGATTCTCAGCTTTCCAAGCGTATGTTGCAGTGACTTCAGCATTAGCCAGTCACAAGATTTTAAAAACATGTCATTTTGATTCCTGACACATCATGTGAAATCAGAAAGCAAATTCACACATTCAGATAAATACCTTATGGCATCTCCTCCCCATCCAGTTTAATTCTCAAGTGACACTGATGGCCTCCCTCTCAAGAACCATTTGAGTCAGATGACACCTCTCATGCTCAGGACGCTTGGAAATCAAGATTTCAGGAGGTTCAAAACATTATTGTCTCACTCCAGGGGCTTGAGGGATGTTGACTGCTATAATCCTCTCCGAACTGAAGTGCAACCGTAAGAAAAATAAAGGGGAATGATTGGAAAAACACAGATTTCCAGGTTCAGATTCCCATGAACTGCTAGGATTCCAAATGGTTTGTCTGACCAGTGTAAATGCTTTGAAGAGCAGCAAGCTAGTCCGAGCACTTATCCTATGTCAGTGTTTCAGAAGGAGGAAACAAATTAGCTCTTGAAACAAGAACACATGCCAGTATATCATATGAATAAGAAAATGGAAACACTATTGTCTACTCTCATTTCAGTCTAAACAGTGCTTTATAAAGACAATACATTTTCCTCAGACTTCTACAATACGCTGCATTTGATACAATCCTATTGACATGTACAATTGTTGCATGATTAACCAAAACCACGTCTATACTTACCAGGCCGGAGCTCAATCTTCTGGCATTCGATTTAGCAGACCTAGTTAAGACTTGCTATATCGAATGCTGAGGGTGGCTCTGGTCGGCACCTGTACTACTCCTCGCAGTCGCAAGGAGTAAGGAAAGCCGATTGGAGCATTTGCTCCCATCAGCCTCCCTCTGTGAAGACAGCGCCAAGCTTGGCTAAAGATAAGCCGACTTCAGCTGCGTATTCTACACAGCTGGAGTTGCGCACCTTAACCCCACCTTCCAGGCCTAATGTAGATCTGGCCTCAATGAGGGGACAAGCTTTCAAGCCACACAGAATTCTTCTTCAGGTCTGGGAAATGAACTCACGACATTGAGTTTTAGTTTTTAAAATGTATTCTTAAACTAGTCCCACAAAACAGACAAATGTTTCCTTGTACAGAAGGCAGACTATGATATAGATGGACCAACTTTTATTGGACCAACTTTTGGGACAAGCTCTCCCTGAGTTCAATCAGACCTACAAGTCTAATTTTCAGCTATTTTCTTGCTTTAGTTATTTGGGAACTATAATCCCCATTTTCCAGTTATCTGGTAGTTCTCCAACATAAACTCTCTACAAATTGTGATAGGTTCCTAATTCACAGACCATTCATGAGATTATTGCCATTGCCACATGATCCTTTGTTTACTTCTGTGCTACTTCACCTAAATACTTTTTACTTTTTCACTAATCTCATTCTTCTCCAGTTTGCCCTCATTAATTCCCATAGACGCTGTCATGAACAGGGGGAGTGCTGACAAGCACCCAGTGATTAAGGGGTGAACTCAGGTACCTAGCAAATGTGAAAGCCGGGGGCCGGGAGAACGAATCTAGACAGAGGGTTGAAATTTGAATTGGATATAGGTTCCCTGCCTGCTTTCTTTGGGTTGGAGAGTTAAACCAGGAGATGAGAGAGACAGAACGATTTAAACCCAGGCAGGATGACCATGCCCCCCCTCCCCATGGAATTCAGGACATGGGAGCGGACTGAAGAAAGAGAAAATCAGAAGTGAGTACCAGGGAAATGTGAGTCCTGTCGCGTTCAGGGTAATTTTTCTTTATTTTGTGGTTTGGTTTGAACTGCTCCGTATGAATCTCTGCCTCCCCTCCCCATTTACTACCATCTAAGCATTGTGCCGAGACTTTTGTCTGTTGTTTTACTTGGTTGCTCTGTAACATCTAGCAATCAAGTATGCTTTATCAAGTTTATCTTCTGTTTTGTAATAAAAAAAAAAATCACTTTTTTTTTTTGTTAAGATGAGGATTTGATTCTTGTGTCCTGGAAGGTCTGTCTGTGTGGGTCTGACCTGAGGGATTAGCTACCAAAGACTGCAGCTTGTTTTCCTCTTTTCTTTTTCAAGCTCTTTTTGGGCAAAAGAGCTTGGGCTACCCTTGGGTGTGGTTTCAAGTGTTCACTCCTGGTCTTAGGGAAAAAGCTCTTGATGGTGGCAGCAGTTCCCCAAAATCCACGTATTAGGATTCTGGGGGGAAGTTTTTGTAACCAGTGCCTGTAGAGGGAAGGTTTTGAAGCTCTCTTGTGGGCCCTCACCTTCTGCACTCGGAGTGCCAGAGTGGGGAACAGCCCTGACAGACGTATCTTTCATATATATTGTTAAAAAAGCCTCTACCCTTCAAATACAGAAGCACACTTCATTTAGTTCTTATGCCATATTTTGTAGCCCTCATTCATAGGAGCATTTTCTGTGTGTGCTTAATTTTCAGTAATTCAGTAAGCCCATTTCTATTCACCAGAACACTTAAACCTGTAGTTAACTTTAAGTTATTCAAGGACTGGGGAAAAAAGCCAACACTTTGTAGGGAGAGACTTAAAGAGCTGTTTAGCTTACAAAAAATAAGGCTTGAGAGGTGACTTGATTACAATGCAGAAATACCTTCACAGAGAGAAAATACAGTGTAATAAAGGACTTTTTCCATCTGGTGGAGAAAGGCAGAACAAGGTTGGAAGTTAAAATAAGAATTAAGGCACACTTTTTTTTTTTTTTTAAACATCCAACGTGATTTGCCACTGAAAGACTACCAAGTGAAGTGGATGCTCATTTCTTGAAGGCTTCAAACCAAAACTGGATATCTTTCTGGAGTGTGAATAAAGCATACTGGGGTTAATGTAGGGGGACCGGGTGAAATTCTACATCTTGCGTTACACATAAGGTCGGACTAGATGTTCTAATGGTCCCTCCTGGCTTTAAAATGTATGAGAAACACAAAAAATTAGAAAACAAAATATTAAAATATTCATCATATGAGAGCTGGTAAGACTCAGTGTGACTCCATAGAACCTCCAGTGACTTTACTGGATTTACTCTGGATTTATACCAGGATAACTGAGAGCAGAATCTGTCCATCAGTGAAAAAAGTGGGGTTTGATCACAGTGAATCTTACCCCAGACTTCATTGTCAATAACAGGCCAGGTATCTATGACCAATTGTTTCCATATTTCACTGCCCGCCCATGACTAATTCCAATAGGCAGATTGCAATTGCTCATGGTTTAGTTCTGAAGAAGTGCATACACTGTGCCAAGTGTGCCTTTGATTGGCACCTACGCAGTGCTTGCACAACACTGAGTGGCTGATATGACAGCACGAAAGTAAAAATGCTGACTTTGCTAAAGCAATTTCCTAGTTCCCCGTACATCCCTGTGAGCCAGGGTGTGCTGATTGATATGTCACTGTAAAAATGACCCATCAGAGTGATTAAATCTGTCATGTGCTCTAAAAGCTTAATGACAAGTGAAAATAGTCATTAAGTTAAAACTTTTAAGTAGGAATTGCCCGGGAAAATCCATTTCCCACATGACACTAGACGACAGCTCTTTTGACAAGACCCAGAATTCTGACTCAACATATTAATGCATCTTTTTAGTACTGTCATAACTACTCTGGGGGTGCCTTCAGCTGCAAACCCAGCTGACTACCCAAAGCAGCCCAAGATTAGGGATGTAAGCGACTAACCGATATGCAAAAGCTTATTGAATAGTCAACACACTAGTCGACTAGTTACTTCCCGCCCCCCTTGCTGCCTCTATCAGAAAGAGGCAGTGGAGAAGGGGAGAGAGGAAAGGGTGCTGGAGGGAGCAGGCTTAAAAGTGGTTCCCTCCAGCTCCAGCTCCGTGGGAGGGGGCAGGGCGCAGTGGTAGCGTTTGGGCTCTTGTACATTTCAAAGCAGAAGCTCCACATGGAGCCTGGGGCTCTTGCACATTTCAAAGACTGAACGACACAGGGCACTTCTACCTTTGAACTTTACAACAGCCGGGCCGGCTCCTGCTACATTTCAAAGCAGAAGCCCCCTTATAGACTAATCAAATAGTCAATGGAAATTCCATCGACTATTCGATTAGTTGATTAATCTAATTTTAACATCCCTACCCAAGATACACTGAGACTTCCAGATTGCACAGTCCCTTGCATTGGGAAAGAAACAGAGCTCCCTTTTCGAGGCTGAAATGAGCGACACCAGGAAGATCTAAGTCATGGTGGTATTATAACAGAGCAATATAAGAAGGGAATAGAAGCCCAACGGAAGTAAAAGCTGAGGTCTGACGTCGTTTCTGCCCACAGTCATTGAGCTGGAGATCAGATATTGAACCACAAATGTAAATGATGATTTATTTTGGGCTTGTTTCCCTGCTAACATACTGATTACAGATCCAGAGAAAACAGCATGGGAAGACGAGGTTCTGACCGCCTGACTTCTAACCAAGAGTCTCCCATTATCACAGCAGACTGGCTGAGCTGCACAGCAGTACAAAGGCCAGTTCACAACCCCAGGGTGCAATTCCATTCTTCAAGATTCTCTCCTGAGGTCCGGACCCTTGTGCCACACAGGGAGAGGGGCTGGATTCTGCCTTGCCCAGTGCCCCAGCAGAGAACTACCACAGAATTCCTGGCTGGTGCATCTGAGCTTAGATCCCAGCCTTAACCTTTTCCCCTCCCAGCCTCAGGGCACAAGTAGGGGTGGGACTGTGGAGCTGTTATAGGATCTTCTCTCAGTGGGAAGCAGCTCAAAGTATTGTTGTAGCCAGGGCTGTCTGCCATGAACAGGGGCTGCTGGACTCAGCATGAGCCAGGACCGAGCAGTCCCGGCTCGCACTCATCGCTGCACCTCTGCATTTTAAATGTGGCAGAGCCACAACACGGGTGGCTCTGGAGCCAGCACAAGCCAGGACTGCCCCACTGCGGCTCTGCAGAGCGGCCCTTATCGACTAATCATATCGTCGATACAAGCTGTATCTATGACACGATTACCCAGATAATCGCAGATAATCGCATTTTAACATCCTTAATCCTAACGTAAGAGGGGGAGAAGGATGGTCACGCTAGCAGGCGAATCTTGCCAGTACAGGCAAAAGGGAGAGGATTGCTCTCACGCGTGATGTATGGTCCATGCGTGGAATGTCGCAAACTCGGGATGCCGCTTGCTTTCCGCCTTGACTCCTTCTATGAGCCTCACACTTCGGCAGTGTGGGTGTCACGGAGTAACCCACAGTTGGAGGGGGCTAAAGGGGAGGAAGGGGGAAGTGGCCTCTCATGAAGCTGTGAGTAGGTTCTTCCACGCCCATGTCTGTAGTGACTTATAATCTGAAATGACCAGTCCTGCAACTCCAAATGGGTAGGGAAATCCATTCATAGAAAACCACAGACTAATGAGGCATGGTCAGGAAGTCCCCCCTTTCCCACCCCCACACATAGCTTATAGGGCAAATCTACTTGTATTATCTTGGCTCTCAGCTTCCTTCTCAGATCTTTTCTCTGCTCTCTCCCTCTCATCCCAAACATAAAAGAAGAGCCTCTTAATCCACCCCCGTTCATCCATATGCCTGTCGTGAGCTGGCCTCGGTCGCTGGTCCTATCACTTGCTAAAGAGCTGCTGCTGCTTTGGACAACACCCAGTGTTCAAGAGGCAAAAGCACGGGGGGTAGAAAGGAAGAGCAGCTATGCAGTGAGCTAGAAAATCCCCAATCAGCATTCCCAAACCTATTTGTAAATACACTGGAGGCAGGGTGGAAAAGAAAAGGAAAAAGAAATCCAAGTATTAGAGAAGAGCAGAGCAAAGTAATTTCCTGGTTTGTTCCAAGACAAGAAAGTTTTACAAAGCAAGTAAATGCGCTATAATATTTTACAGTGTATTTAGGGTACATCTACAGGCAATGAAGAACCCACAGCTGGCCTGTGCCAGCAGATCCAGGCTTGCACTATGGGGTGGCTTAACCGTGGTGTAGACATTTGGGCTTGAGCTGCCACCCAGGCACGTGAGCTGGGAGGGTCCCAGAGCTCGGGCTGTGGCCCACGCTTGCACATCTACACCGCAGTTAAACAGCTCCTTAGCCCGAGACCCGCAAGCCCAAGCAACCTGGCATGGGCCAGCCCCGAGTATCTAGCTGCAGTGCAGATCTACCCTTAGTCAAAAGGACAATGGAAAAGCCCTAAAGAACCTGAACCATCAAATGCACGTACGTTCTTTGGGCCCGTTCCTACAAGGGATGTGACCGTGTAACTGTGTAAACGGTTAACCCATGCGCCTGGGCTCTTTGGTTAATGTTCACGGTTACACACCAGCTCCCGGTATGCGCAAAGAGCTGCCTGCCGCCCTGCACTGCTTCCTCTGTGACAGCTCCCTAGACACATACCCAAGGGCAACACCATGCACCACTGCCTTGCTACGGATCCACTGCAGTGGTTCTCAAAGCCTCAGTCGAGACCCTAATGTGGGTCTCGAGGCTTTTTTGCCAGGGCTGTTAGACTTGATGGGGCCCTGGGATGAAGCCGAAGGCCGAGCCCTCCCACCCCATCCCCAGCCAGGGGCAAAGCTTAAACCCAGGAGCCATCAGCCCCAAGTGCAGGGGAGTGCTTCTGCTCATGATCCCTTCCCTGCCTCTCCCCACCACACACACGGGGCTGCCAGCAGCAGCAACCGGTAGCGTGGGGGGGCTCACTTCTGCCCCCGGCTCCCCCTCATGTGGGGTGGTCAGCTCTCACTCCCAGCCACCCCACATGGGGGGGGGCGCTGCTCCCGACCCCCACCAGACTGGATCAGCCCTCCATACACAGCAGACCACAGACAGGAGGCTGCTCCCTGGTACCCGCTAACCAGTTCCCGGTAAGCATCACCCGGGTAACGGGTTAACCAGTTGTCCGTTCACATCCCTATCGCAGGTCCCTTTCCCTTGGGCTTCCGCTCTGGACCCCTCTCCCACCTGGGGCAACAGAGCTCAGGCTTTGATCCCCACTCCTGCGGCCATGTCAGATGTGGGTTGCGGTGCAATGAAGTTGAGAAACACTAATGTAGTTAATGTCATTTCTGCCGCCCTCCAACTCCTGCCCCCCGCCTGTCCCCCTCTAACTCCTCCCCTCAACCAGCAGGGCTGTGCACCAGCCTTCCCAGGTCCCGCCACTCCCCGCCCAGCCTCGTCGAGCCGCAGCCCAGCTGGGCTGCATGCCAGGCTCCCGCACCCCACCTTACATCGCACCGGCTCTCGAGCTGTCCCCCACCCCAGCTCCTGCAGTGCAGCAGGACTCTGATTCCTGGAACATCCGTGGTTCTGCCGGTCTACAGATGTTGCCAGACCAGAGAGTCCTGGTTTACAGAGGTACAACCTGTAGCATTCAGAGTCCCAGTCAGGGTTAAGTTCTCACAGTTAGATGTTGTACAAAAGCACGAAGACATGGAGTGAAATGCCCATTGGGTTAACGAGAGCTTTTGCCTTGGACTTCAGTCAGGCCAAGATTTCCCCCATGGCCTCTACCCCACTTCTTTGGTAAACTAGAGAGCTTTAATTAGGCTAGTCCGAAAGGGTTTGGCATTTATTTTATTAAAATGTCAAAGTTTAAAAGTTAGTTCTTACTAACCGTCCATTGAATGTAGCAATGTAATTGGGACACACAGAGTTTAAATTCTAATAGATTCTCATCTATCTGGAATGTGAGTACTAATATACTCATGAGAGTTGTGACTTATGTAGGGTTGAGAAAGGAATGAAGGATTGGATTTCCCAGAAGAGAATGTGATCTTTTGTTGAATGTAGTGGAATTATTGATTTTATTTGCCTCTGATTTACTGCAGCCTATAACTAAGACTGCATTTCTAATACAATTATGTTATAGAGAGATGTAAATGTATCCTAGAAACGTAATCCATATTTTTGTCATGCCTGACTATTTAAGAGTCCAATTAAAATGGAGTGGCATCATCTTTCAAATAGATTAGATTAAAGGATTACACTTTTATTGTCTTTGGGTTGTTACTGAACTTGTCTCAGAGAGCCTGTTAAATTAGCAGGGCAGTGAAGTTGTCCTTAATGATCATTAAAATTAGTGCGAGCAAAAATCAGAGTGAACTGTTAATAAGGTACTTCACAAACTCACAATGAGTAACTTTCAAGTTTTGATGGGTCAGATTCTGGAGGGGAGGGAATTGGAGTGCTTTTTACCTCACTGATGTATATATTTTTCACGCTTATTACATGGGTCCCATAAAGATGATTGGGGAATGGGGAAATGCAGTATGAATACCTCTGACTCAGGAAACCCTCAGATCACACACAAGTAGAATAAAATAGGCAGCCAGAATCAAGCAAAGAAAATGCCAAACCTGAAACTGCTTTCCCCCACCCCCAGCTGGCCACTTTTTTAGAATATTACTAAAAGGAGAGAGGCCTGTTAGGATCAGGGCTGAAAAGGGATTTAGTCAGATGGTAGAAGTAGCTGGTTAGGCAAAGAAGAGAGAGAGGCGAGGTGTGGCAAGGAGGAGGCTGGCACAAGCAATTCAAGTCTAGTCTTGGATGCCTGTATACAAACACCTGAACTTTCAAAAATCAGTTACATTCAAAAATCAGTTTCAAAATCTGAATCACACTGAATTCACTTACTAGTCTCATCTGCTTCGTAGATTAGTAGCCTGCTTCTAAATTAATGCCTTTCTAAACTTCTGTTTTACACATAATAATCCACTGGGTTTCTCCACACTTCCTGTTGATAAAGGTCTAATAAAGTGTCCACTTGCACATAATGCTTTCCATCTCTCAATCTCCTGTACTAGATTAGACAGATTTTGGGTCCATGGATGAGATGGTACTGCGGTCTGTCTATCTGGGAGATTTCTCTTCAGACTGGCTTTTCTGCCCCAGAAATACCTGCTTCCACGGAGAGAACCTCACTATTAAATCCAGCCTCAAACAAACCCTCTTAATGCTTAAATAATTGCAATTAATTCCAATTGCTTTTTATTTGTTTTTGTTTTTGACAGGGTTAATGAATGAAAGAACTATTACCTTTGAAATTAAATGGGTGCGGGTTGACTTAAAGCCAACATTTAGGTTTTCAGAGAAAATTTTTGAAAAGCCTAAAGTCTCCACTTTTATTTTTAGATCCAAAGAAAATAGCTATTTATTCTATTTTAAATATTCACTTAAACGATAACAGAAAGGTCATGCAGAACGGTAACCTTTCTATACAACTCTTAAACCATCCTACAGAATTCTATAGAAAGGAGATTATTCTCTATTAAATTCTGTAAGTTGGTTTAAAAATTGTATGGAAATAGAGATGTATCTCTGTTACAGCTTACAGATATTTATAGCGTGAAGTACAGTAATGGAAATAGAGACCTATTTAATTTACATGAAGCAAGACCAGCTTCATCCCTTTTAAAATCTCTTAGACTTTTTTTCCCCCCAAAGGACATTCTTGTCAACCCATACGTTGCAGTACTGTGCTTGTGCCGAAGAACCAAAAAGTGAAATGGTCTTCAAGCAAAATTGAAACTGATCATTTTAATTAGACATCATGTATATCTGGTGAATTACAATTTGTGAGGAAGAGCAGGAGAAAGGGGATGAAGCAAAGACATGCTTAGGAGTGAAAAATTTAACTGGATTTTTAAAATGTTCTTCAGTTTTGATAATTAAAATAGAAGAGGCAAGGGCAGCCAATTATAAAATGTAAAAAATACTTATTTTTATATAGGGTGGTTTTCCTCGTAAGCTGCTGTAAAATGTGTTTGTGCATCTGATAGTTCCTGGTTTATTTAAAACGCTGTTTCCATTTTATTCTTATGGTTGTCGTGAGAGCCCTGCGGTCTAAAATCCCCCTGTTAGCATCCTTGGGCCCACACTGCTGTACACTTGGCAAGTTTCATGAATTTCAATAAGCGCTGTTACATTACAGCCTGGTATAATGCCTCCTAAATGTTCATTGGGTGGGTCAAGTGACAAAGAAAAACTTCATAAGTATGAGGAACGGGCAAAGGAAGAAGCTGCTAAGGCAGATGGTGAAGTCACTGTCACTGGAGATGTGGAAGGCTAGATTAGAGACCCATCTTTTATGAATGGCTTGGGAATAAGGAAATCAGTCCCAACATGATGAAGTGGGAAAGCCGTGACTACTTGCATTAGCCATTCTGTTTTACCTAAACGATTTCACGAGTGTCCCTGTGTGGTATGGCCCCCAAGTCCAGCCATTCAAGGCAAATACACTGGAATTCAGAGAACTTTTAGGCACATCTGACCCCCTGGGATTGACATTTTTACTAGGTGCAGAGTGCCTTCATCAGTGAAAGAGACGCTCTTCAAAGCCATAGAGCAGCCATAGCACAACGTCTGAGTATATGTCTGAACAGCAAAAGCCATGCCTGGACTAGCCTATCAGACTAGCCGGGATCCAGCTCGCGATGCTGCTAACAAGCAGGCCTGGCTTAGGGCAAGGCGAACAAGGTGGCTGCCTTGGGACCCATGACTTCAGGGCCCTGCACTGCAATTGACTAGCTAGCTGCCAATCAGACTTCTTGTGCTGCGCAGGTCTCGAGTTGTGCTAACGTTGTTTAACAATTGAAGTGTACAGCTACATCATCTGCAAGGCATAAAAAAGGTTCAATGAGATTATTTATTATTTTGCACTTCACAAACTCCATGAGTTAGCACAGATATGAAAACTTTGTTATTTCAGTTACGTGGATGTTTTCTTTTGCTATACCCTGACCCTGTGTACTGTAAAACTTCCAACAGAAGTCAGGTCTCAGACACTGGGTCTCTAATAAGGATGTAAACAACTAGGCTTATTGGATAGCTGAGTCACTACTCGCCTAGTCACTTCCCTGCCCTCCTTGCTGCCTCTGTATCAGAGGTAGCAAGCGGAGGAGCTGGTGCTGGTCCCCTACCCCCCAGCACTGTCTCTGCAGGAGCAGGGGAGGCAGAGGTGCAGTGGGGAAAATGGCATGAGCGGGAACCTAAGCAGTCCCCACTCGCTGGGGTCCTCTCCCTTTGAAATGTGCCTCTCATGTCCATGGCTCTTACAGATTTATTACAGATTTCAAAGGCAGAAGCGCAATGGGATAGCAAGGGCCCCCCTTATCGACTAATCGAGTAGTCCATCAGCTACACAATTAGCTGATTAATCGAAATTTAGCATCCCTAGTCTCTACGCCAAGACGGGGGTGGGGTGTCTCAGGTGTTTTTTTTCTTCCTCATGTGGTACTAGCACGCTTTCATAAACTTCTCCGCATTCCTGCAGACGTTGTTGGTTTTCTTCAGAAGCTAATGCTGTAACTGCACTCGTGTGCATCAAACAAAAGCTGCCATAATGATTCACAGTCACAACTAAGGTAAATAATCATTACTATTTATAAAAAAATATAACTTTATAAAATTATTGAGCAGTACTACGACTGCAAATAATTTTATTGCAACTTGTTACAAAAATAATCAAAATGCGCTCAAAATTGTTCTCCATTGCAAGCAATAGCTGGCGGGGCTGCCTGGGCTGGACTCTGTAACCCCTCGACTGGGTTTGACTTATATTAGAGCATCCACTGGCTGCCGGCCGGGCCCTGCTATCAACGTGCCACCTTGGGGCCCTGCAAACTCTTTGGCTGGGCCTGGTAACAAGAGCAGTGAAAGCAGAGCAAGAAGGCTGCAGAGCAGACTAGTAAGCCCAGTGCATACGCACGGTGTGTGCTGGGCTGTGCTGGGCTGTGCTTGTCTGTACTTGAAGCTGCTGCGCTGTTTTCACTGCTGCTGTTGCTGCCTCTCCCTGGATTCAAGCTAGCTCAGGTAGGCTAGCTGGTGCACTGCTCATGGGAACATCGTACCATGATGCAGTGACTGCCAAGGTGCCATTGTTGTCCCCCGGGGCTCTTTAGCTTCCCAGCATGGAGGGTAGTTTCACTCTGCTGCCCCTTTTCCTTGCCCAGGCAGGGATGCTCCCAGGCTGTTTTGATTTTCCAGGCATGCCTGGATGAAAGCCAGGACACACTGCCTGTGATCATGCAACCCTTTGCACTGGGGTGATAATCCATAATAGGAGCACATTGGCAACAACACCGATCCTACCTGAGGATATCAAAGCACTTCCAGAACACTCGCACGTTAAGTTGGACCTGCTGGACAGGGACGGGAGGGAAGCCCTGTATCCTCAGACCAAGGACTGTGCTGCCCCTTTGCTGTCTCTGTCTCAGCCTGTAGGCTGGGGTGTGTAGGCACTTGATCTATGCAAACAAGGTCTCAGCAGCCAGCGCCCTTAGCTGCTCGCTCTGGGGTGGGTTACACAGAGCAGGAATGACCCCGGGACCATTCAGAAGCTAGTGGCAGAGACCTGCTGCCCTCCAGCAACTCATCTCTCACTGTTCCAGGGAAGTTTCTTGGATTTTAAAAGGAGCCCCGCCCCATCTACAAGATATGCAGCACTAAGCAGGCAAAAGAGCATCCACTTAAAACTAAACAAGATTTCAGCTCTGTTAGACAAGGGGCGAATTGGAGTTATGTTTAAAAAAAAAAAAAAACAAAAAAAAAACCCACCTATAAAGCCACTTATAAAGCAGCTGTCTTCAAAACCATTACTGAGGCGCTCTGCTTTCCCCAGCAGGTAGTAAAGCACAAGTAGTGAAATATCAGCCTTACAAGAAAAAAAAAAGAATTAAAAAATGCTTTCATCCATAGACAGATGGGGGAGAAAATTAAGCAACCACCTTAAAACATGTCAGACAGCTATGCCACAGCAGGAAGTAAAAAAAGAGGAGTAAATTAGAAGTGCTACTACATGAAGAAATTACTGGAGCACTTGGCAGCAGGGGAAACATTTAAAACTGTCTTTTTCTGTAATTGATTAAATCATCAGAGCCTCACGTGTGAAGGAAGGAGCAAGCCTGGCAGAGAGCAGTCAGTACTCAATGCTCGTCTTCTCTCGCTGCAAGGAAAATAAAAGGAAAGAGAAGCAGCAGCAGAATGCCTGGGGAAAGACATCCCGAATAAGACATGATCTCCCCTGGTCTGGCAAAATCCCTCACCCAGGACCAGTCAGGTCCTGAGGGTGGCAAACCTGGGAGGTCCAACCTGTAGAATAATATATTTTAAATGGCCCCACTTATTGTGAGGGTGATTTATAAACAGAATATACAAAGGTTACTAAATGATTAATACGCGTTACAACAGACATAAGTAGTAGGGGTTATAAATTGTTTTAAACACATCCGTAGAAGATGCTGAAGACAGTTTTAAGCAACCAATAGCTCTCTTGGATGATATAACAATGGATTTACCATTTATTAACATATCCATTCCTGATTTACATATACACTATTTTTACACACACACACACACACACACACACACACACACACACACACACACACACACCAATAGAAAGTGTGACCTATTAAATGATGGCTATAAGAAAGGTCCTTCCTAAGAAAAAGTGCACCCTTAATTCAGACCCTTCACACTAACACTGTACAGGTTGATCCAGAACTCTCTCATCCAGAATCATCCATCATCTGGCATGATTTTAGTTAGCCAGATGTCCACTTTTCATGGGTGTGGCCATGTTTCTCACACTCCCATAAAATTTGTTTGCAGCCACCAGTCCTGGCTCTCAGTGTTCTGTGCGGTTATTTAGCTCTAATTTACCCCTAAAGGTCCTCTAACAGCCCAGGAAGCAGTGGAAGTTGTGGTAATATGGCTAGACAATACAGCCAGTCTCCGACTTACGACCACCTCCACTTACGACCATCCGCACTTACGACCAAAGCGGTCGTAAATGCAGTCCCCGAGTTATGAACGCGATCCACACTTACAAACAGCGCGGTCGCCATGTAACTCAATGGGATCCGAGTTACGAACACTTCGAGTTACGGCCAAGTGTTTGGTCCGTTACTCGTTCGTAACTCGGGGACCGGCTGTATTGACCTCTCGTGGTCCAGAAAATTCTCTCGTTCGGAACCAGTCAGGTCCCGAAGGTGCCGGACTAGAGAGGTTCAACCTGTAGTACAACTGCAAGAGCCAAGTACAACTTATTGTTGTGGATCTGCACAAGATTGACAAATCTCTGTAACTGTATAGCCTGCATTGGCTAGTCTATGCAAGACTATATTGCTAGGCATCGCCTGGTGAGGTCAGTCACATCCATCAGAATTACTTCAAAGCATAGAAAGGAGTCCATTGCTGGCAATATAACATCTGTGAGGCCAGGAGTCCTATTAGCTCCATTTATAGGTGGGGAAATGGGGCACAGAGAGATGAGGACCCAGATTCACCAAAGGATGTAGGCTCCTACCACTGATTTAATCTGAAACAGGTTCAAGTGGATTGACCAAGGTTTTTCAGGGAGCCTGTGATAAAGCAAGAATGAAACATAAATCTCCCAAGCCAGAGGCAAGCACCTTAACAACTAGCCCATTCAGCAAAGCATGACAAATAGTGATGCTGCCACATAAATTACTTAAAACTATTTGAAAATAATTCATCTCTGGGGGACTGTGATGGTCTGGACTAGGCCCCGACACCCCCTACAGGAGGCCAGTGGCCTTGCTGCAACTCATCCCAGTGAGAGCAGCAGAGAAGAGATCCTCCAGGCATGATAGAGTGGCTGTTTCTCTGGCAGCCAATCAGGACGCAGCAGATGGGTATAAAAGACAGTTCCCTTCAGGAGCTCAACCCAGCCTGGTCTATATCCTGACTGGGAGACCAGTACTACGGACAGCTCCCAGTGCAAGTGAACCTAGACTGGGGCAAGGCCCAGGTCAGGTGGCCAAAGACTGGCCACAAGCTTAAAGACGACCAGGCTAAGACCTTGTGAGACATCCCTTGGCCGCAGAGGGGCACTCACCAGCGGGTAGACCCTGTTTCAGGGACTCTATAAACTATACAGTCTAGTATAGGGATGGGATTTTTTTCAGCGTTGCACTAAGGAAACTGGGGGTATGTCAAGACTGCATCCCTCTGTCGGCAGAGAGATGCACATTAGGCAGGTCAACATTGCAAATGAGGCAGGGATTTAAATATCCCGTGCCTAATTTGCATAAAAATGGCCGCCGCATTTTGCCGACTCAGCACTTTGTTGGCAAAAAGTGGCAGTCTAGAGGGGGATCTGTTGAGAAAGCAAGCCTTTTTCCACAGATCCCTTATGCCTCCTGCAAGGAGGTTTACAGGATCTGTCGAAAAAGGCTTTCTTTCTCAACAGATCCCCCTCTAGACTGCCACTTTTTGCCGACAAAGTGCTGAGTCAGCAAAACACGGCAGCCATGTTTATGCAAATTAGGCACAGGATATTTAAATCCCTACCTCATTTGCAATGTCGACCTGCCTAATCTGCATCCCTCTGCCAACAGAGGGATGCAGTCTAGACATACTCTTGGGTGTCCAAATCTCCCTCAGTGTATGATGAAAACTTCAACTAGTATATTTTAAGTGCTCAAAATTGTGACAGAATTGGGCCAGCTGACATTGTCCCACTAGCGTTAGGCTAACACTAGTGACGTTGGCCTGGATAGTCTGTGGCAGCTAGCACTGGTTGAAATGTTTCAAGTTTAAATTTTCAATACAAATTTTCATCAGACATTTGTAATTTGGATAACACCCCCTCCAAAAAACAGGAAAACTCTTGTGAATTTATCCTCCATGTTTTAACCTGCTCATGTCTTGATTCACACACTGTGAAAGGTATAACCCCCACCTCCAAGTTCACTCTTTCATTTGCCAGTTGTGGGGAAAGGAGGAGTAAGGAAGCACATGTTCTTTGAACAACCCCTCCCAGGCCACAAGCAGATTCTAGGCAGAGTTCTCTTCACTGGAATGAAGGTTGCCACAGACCAATGGCTTTGTGAGGACAGAAAGAATGAAGAGGCTATCCCAAGGAAATAAGGATGGAAAGTAAGTGGTGGCTTAGCCAACCCCATCAAAGATACTTACGCTGAGGGCTAGAGTCTAGGACAAAACTCCCAATGACAGCACTAACTCTAGGCCAGGGGTGGACAATAATTTTGGAAGGGGGGGGGACACTTCACAAATTTCAGAAGTGGCTGTGGGCCAACCTGGAAGGGGTGGGGCCTTGGGTGGAGGGGGCGGGGCCTCCGGAAGGCAGAAGGAGCAGGGTTGAGAACTGCCCTGCTGGGAGCTTTGCTTGGTCTGGGGTCCCTGACTTCTGGCCAATTGAAGGGAACTGGAGCAGAGGGGAGGGTGCTGGGGGTTAGCCTCCTCCCAGAGTTGTCTGTGGTGGAGGCTTAGAATTCACATAACAGGGCTGGTAGCTCCTGGCCCCGCTGCTAACCTGTTGCCTGGCAGCTGCTCAGCAGGCACAAGCCCTTTGAATAGAAGCAGTTGAAAGGGCTCACGCATCTCTGGCTCCCAGGCACTGCGCTAAGGCAGGGGCCAGCAACCTGTCAGAGGTGGAGTGCGGAGATCTGACTTATTCACCTTTTAAAGTCAATAATAGTCCTACTTACAGCAGCTTCATTAATAAATAAATTAAAGATGCTGATCTTACCGTTTAGTGCAGGGATCGGCAACCTTTCAGAAGTGGCAGAGAGATTTAACTTATTCACAGATCTGTGTGCCAGGGAAAGGAGGAGGTGGGGGAGGCAAGGTCAGGCTGGGTACAGTGACCTTATTTTCTGAACCAGCTGCAGCTAGTGAGAACAGTTTAATTGAAATTATGAAACAGATTAAGCATTTTAACTTTCTCATGTTAGTTTATCAAACTTCGTTTTAAATAAAGTAAAATATTATGTCCAACATGAAAGGTTTCAATGTTTTCTTTATTTATGGCAGTGGTGGGGAGCCCTTTTTGGGATGGGGGTCACTGACCCATAGAAAAATCAGCTGGGGACCACTCAAGTGAGAAGCAAAAAAAACACCTCACTCCTCTGATGCCCCAGCCTCACTGGGTGAGGGGAAGGAAGGAGGGACTGAGGTTCAGGGCTTCCCATAGACCAGATTAACTTTTCTGGGGTTCTGCAGTTAGTGGATTTTATGGACCTCCTTGAGCTCTGGGGTAGGGACAAAAATGAGGGGTACAGTGCGTGAGACAGGACTGCTAGCAAGTAGGACAGGGGTGGGATCTGGGAGGGTACTGGGGTGCAGAAGCAGGCTGGGAGTAGAGCAGTGGTCTCCAACCTTTTTGAAGCACAAGATCACTTTCTGAATTTAAGTGCAATCCAGGATCTACCTCAGACCCAAATACCCTGCCCCGCCTCCTTCGTACCCCTTCTCTGAGGCCCTGCCCCTGCTCACTCCATCTCCCCTCCCTCCCTCTCACTTTCACCAGGCAGGGGCAGAAGGTTGGGGCACAGGCTCTGGTTTTGGGCTAAGGGATTTGGAGTGTGAGGGGGCTCTGAGCTGAGCCTGGGGCAGGGAGTTAGGATGCAGGAGGGGGTTCAGGGGTACAGGCTCTGTAAGGGAGTTTGGGTCAAAGGAGCTTGGGTGCTGGAGAGGGTTCATGACTGGGGCAGGGGTTTGGGGTATAGGAGGGTTCATGACTGGGGCAAGGATTCGGGATTCTGGCTCCAGTTGGACACAGCTTACCTCAGGTGGCTCCTGGGTGGTGGTGCAGTGGGGCTAAGGCAGGCTCACCCCTGCCCTGGCCCTGCACCACATTGGGGTGGGCAGGGTCTGGGCATGAGGGGGAACCTTACCTGGTTGTGTGCTCCCTTGCAGCCCCAGAGGGAGGCTCTGCTGCCACGGCAGACACGCGGCCCAGGGCCGGCCCCGGAGTACCGCTGCTGCAGCCACGCAGGCCCGGCCAGCCCTGGAGGCCAAAGGCGCTGCTGCCACAGCCATGTGGTCCAGGACTGGCTCCAGAGGCCTAACCTGCTGCAGGGAGGAGGGAGCGCTGTCCAGTGGCTGCACGGGGGAGAAGGGGCGGGGCTGAGCTCCTTCCCCCCTGCTGCTGCAGCACACGTGCCATAGGTTGCCGACCTCTGCGTTAGGGGGCGGGGCCTGGAACTGCCTCACGGGCCGGATCCACGCCGAGGCGGGCCAGATCCAGCCCGCTGGGAGGCTTTTCCCCACCCTTGGTCTAGGCACAAGTTAAGAAGGAAAGAAAGAGTGGGGCAATAAAAAAACCGGAAAAATCTTTTTAAGTTTCTAGAAAGCTGAAACAAAAACTGAGATTAAAAAAAAAAACCACAGGAAATGTTTATGCCATTATTTCAATATGCTCCCAGCCTTTTAGCAGCAATATAACCCCCGCTGTGTTACTGATGACAAACATACGTTCAAGAGGCACTTGTATAACACAGGGAAGTAATCGAAGGCAATGCCACAAAAAAGGTTCAACTGCAGCACATTTCCTTAGCCTGATTTATCACATAAAAATCACTGCAGCAAAATGAAGGGAGAGAGGAAGACAGAAATTCTTTGCCTCCCGTATCTCTCTAAATATTAAAGCTATATATTTTTTATTTTATGTGTCAGGAGGACAGCGAGCCTTCTCCCACAAGACACCGCTATTTCAAAGCAGGTAGCAAAAATAGCACTTTTATGAGCACTTCTCCTGAACGTTTCATTTCCTGGCTACCTTTAAACTAAAAAGAATGCTGCTACATTGAGTAGATTTATAAAATGGTATGAAAGGATAATCTGCCAAATGACTGCAAGCACAAATCAGCTAGCTAGCAGTTGGACTAATTTCTAGGGTGTTATGAAGGGCTGACTTCATAGCAAATCTAGTTTGACTTTTTGAAAGAAAAAAAGATTCTTCAAATTTATTTTAGCAGTTGGCAGCGGTGTATGTCTCTAGAGCTGCACCTGAATTTCCCCAACATTCCAAGGTCATATCTGATATTTTTGTTTGTTCAGCGCTTTATGAGCACAAAGGTTTTTTCTATTTTACCTGTTTTCATACTATAATAGATTCTGAAAGCGAGGCATTTATTTAGATCTATGGGGCCGTGATGGGGTGTACCAGCCCCGCACTGAACAAGCAGGGTGTAGCCAGGGTACCCTGGCTGAATGAGCCCCGCCCCCACAGCCCTGCTGGGCATGCTCAGACTGTAGCCCACGTATAAAGGCCTGGGGAGAGGCTCAGTCTGGGCTGGCTGACAGAGGAGAAGGACCTCTGCTCCTGAGCAGCAGCAGCCAGCCGCCTGAGCAGCAGAGACCCCAACACCGGAGGGGACGTAACCCCCGTGGATTCCCAGGGAAGTGTGGCCCCCGAGGAGTCAGAGGACCCAGGTGCTACGTGGGACATTGACCCATCGGATCTGGTAGGAAGCAGCCCAGGGAGAGTGCAGAGCGGCCTCTCCCACCCAGAGATACTCGGCGCATGTCAGTCAGATTCCCTGCTGAGGGAGGGGTGGACCATTCTGCCACTCACAGGGCCCTGGGCCGGGACCCGGTGGAGTAGGGTGGCCCCGGGTCCCCCTCCCATGGTACAGCTTCCCCCCTCAAGACTATGCTCAGTCGGTTGTCCGGCCCTACAGTAAAGGGCCAACCATGACTTTAATTTACTGACTCGGGCCGTTGGGTCATCCAGCACTGCCTTAAAGGGCCAGCCATTGACTTTAATTTACTGACTCAGGCTCAGTCGGCCTACCCGTCCTGCTTTAAAGGAGCCCCGCATTGATTCTGGCCATTAGGCTATCCAGCCCCGAGGTGAGGGGTTTTACTACAGGTGTTTTATCGGTCGCATGGGGTGTGTTGCCGACTCAGACAGCCCAGGGACAAGGGACCCTACCCCCGGGAGACAGAAGAAAGGACCACCCCGCGACAGGGGCACTCAACTCATCAGCAATGTAGTCAACTGAATTAAATGATACAGTACAATGTATATCACTACCAGACTGTGACTTGGATCACGCATCTACTCAGGACCGTAGGGTGAAGTGAGAATCCCACGTAAAGTCCTCAATGTGCTACTAGGACCTTGGGGACTAGGCCTGAGACAGCGTAGACTTGCATTGTCCCACACACAGGGTGTGCCACAAAGCTGAAGCCTTCGTTACATCAACCTTCATTACATTGTGTTGTTCTGGATTTTCCCTTTGCCTCGTTCTGAAATCAGGCTGAATAACCGGTTGGCCTTTTATTCTTTTTTATTTTAGTTGTAAAACTAAAATCCGGAGAGATAAGGAACAGAGAGCCAAGGATCCCGTCACATCAAATATGACGTCGTACAAGTGAAAGTTTTGGTTCACATGATCTGCAAGACTGTCTTCATCTTTTGCTACATCTTTCAGCAGCTCACATCAGTTCGGGGGAACCCTCCTGCAAAATCCTCTCGATTCTACACAGAGCATTATCTATCGAGTTGTCAAGAAGACACAGTTTCCACTCTGTGCGCAAAAGCTTTCCTGAAGGCAAAAATCAAAGGCTTTCAACAAAGAAGTGGGCTCTTCACATGGCAGAGTTTGAAGGCTGCCTACTAACCTTCTGCTGCTGTTGTTTGTTCCAGTCCCCCCTGCCACCACCCTCCCGTCATCAGTGATTACTATTCACCAGAGCAAAGAACACCACAGCACATCTCGGACGCATCAGAGTCACTCAAATAAAATGCCTCTCTGTAATCTGTGATGAGAGGGAGACATTTCCACCTAAAATGCGTGCAGGAAAATTGCTTTTATAACACACAACCTTTTCGAGCTTGTCCATCATCACATCTGCACACAATGGTTCAAATTCTGCCCTCACCCGTACCCACCAAGCCCCACAGAAGTCAGTGGGTCTGTACACGTGATATTGGGGGCCTATTGTTTCCTCATGGTACAAACACAATTCTCTGCTGCATTCATGTTTGTCACATAAGAACGGCCATACTGGGTCAGACCAAAGGTCCATCTATCCCAGTGTCCTGTCTGCCGACAGTGGCCATTGCCAGATGCCCCAGAGGGAGTGAACAGAACAGGGAATCATCAAGTGATTCCTCCCCTGTCATTCATTTCCAGCATCTGACAAACAGGGGCTATGGACACCATTCCTACCTACCCTGGCTAATAGCCATTGATGGACCTAACATCCATGAATTTATCTAGTTCTTTCTTGAATTCTGTTAACGTCCTGGCCTTCACAACCTTCTCTGGCAAGGAGTTCCACAGGTTGACTCTACGCTGCATGAAGAAAAACTTCCCTTTGTTTGTTTTAAACCTAAAACCTATTAATTTCATTTGGTGACCCCTAGTTCTTATGTTATGTTACTTTTCCTTATTCACTTAATCACTATTCATGACTTTATAGACCTCTATCATATCCCCCCTTAGTCTCCTCTTTTCTAAGCTAAAAAGTCCCCATCTTCTAAATCTCTCTTCATATGGGACCCATTCCAAACCCCTAATCATTTTTGTTGCCCTTTTCTGAACCTTTTCCAATGCCAATATATCTCTTTTGAGATGAGGCGACTATATCACAAACTAGCACATTGGAATTAGCTTCCCAGTTGCTCATCTCTACAGTCAAAATGTTGCAAGATTCAGTATATTTACATGGGCTTCGTTCCTACGAACAAATACATGCATGAACAGGGCCATTGGAAACAGTGGAGCTATTCATATATGTACAGTTATTCATGGGAGAGTCTTCAAAATCCAGGACCTACATTCAACAATTATGCGCTTTGTATAATACAGGAAAGCATGGCTATAAAATATCATGCATTTCAAAACAAAGGAGAGAGTGAATATTGGGTTAAACTAAGCACGTTAAAAACAGGATGTTACCAAACAACGTGAAAACCAGACAAGAGATTACAGCCGAACAGACTCACACCAATCAAGATCAGGGCTTCTATTATGCCGAGCATTATGCATACATATAGGAAGAGCCAGTTCTTGCCCAAGAGAGATTTCAATCACAACAGCTAAGACAAACACAGAGGCAGAAAGACGGAAAATGGCTTGCTCACCCTCACAAGGGAAGTCAGGCCTGCTCTATACTAGACCAGGAAGGTTGGCTTAAGATAGGCAACTCTAGCTACGCAAAATGCATAGGTGGAGTTGGCTTACCTTAAGCCGAGCTGTGGCAGCGTCCGCACAGCGGGAGGCCGACGGGAGCAAATGCTCGGCCCTGCTAACTGGAGGAGCGATCTGCCCTAGTGCTGGAAAGAGCAGGGCCTCCTGGACCTCTGAGCCCCACACCCAAAATCCCTGCCCCTTTGTAACTTGAAATCTTTAAACTGCTATTTGAGGACTGCAGTAACTCAGCCAGAGTTCAGGGGTCTATTACAGGAGTGGGTGGGTGAGGTTCTGTGACATGGTCAGACTAGATGGGTCACAATGGCCCCTTCTGGCCATAAAATCTGAGTCCCTCAGTTCAAGAGGTGCTGCCCCTCTGGGGTCACAGTCCCTTACTTCAGAGTCCAGAGTTTGAGACATATGAGCACACCTGAGCAGCTAACAGCCTTAGCTTGCAGGAGTAATTGGAAATCCTAAAAAATTGCTGCGTATGCAAATTGAATTCACTGTAATACATGCAAGGCTGCGTCCAATGCACAAACCCTGTCTCCAGACCTGCTCACATTGCCTCCTCCTTACAGAGCTTGTTTCAAACCCAGTAGACCAATGTGCACATATCCTTCCAGAAGCTCCTGACCAAGCCCCATAAGCTGTACGGTCAGATCCTTACCTACCCACAAACTATGTATCAGAGCTGTGTGAGCAAAACTGGTTCCATCCCCCCAAGGCTGGGTTACAGCAGGCTGGGGGCTGCTCTAATTTACATTGGCAGCAACCAGCCCCAGGGGTCCTGTATTATCAAACAACACATAAAACTGGAGATGGATTAAGTATTCTCTAGCTCTTTCTTAAATACAAATCGATCAGTACCAGCAAGATTTGCATGCACCAGAAGAATGAACACTCTTATGTATTTCCCGTATCCTTGATCATGCATATGACGTAATATCTAATATAATAAATAATCATACATAATTCCTGTTATATAATAATGTTATGTATCTCTATATGTATATATAGTACTCTGCACGGGAAAATAGAATGCTATCTGATATGACATAATAAAAAGAAACAATCAAGATACTTGCCTTGAATACTTTAGAAACAGATATATATTTGATAAATGACTGAGAATTATTTTAAACAAGTCCTCTTCAGCCTTTAATGTGACATAGCTTTTCCAATTACAAACTGAAATGTTGATTTAACATTTCTGTCATTACAGATTAGATATTGCGTGTTACCTCTTTATTTAAATGTCCACAATGTGAATGTATAAAGGAATCTGGAAAAGTCAGCCCCAGGGGAAAGTCCTTGCAATGAGCCATTCACCTTCAGGTCAGATTTTGTAACAACTAACTGCGAAGACAAGTGAACTGAATGGAGAAAAATCAGATTAAGAAAATGGAAGTTTGAATAAGCATCGGAATTATAAAACAGTCAGTGTTGTACAGCTTTAAGCAGGAGGATATTTAAAATATAAAACTGTGTGTGTCACGTTCTCAGAGTCAGCCTTAAGCTCAATTAAAATCTGAGAGCATTGTAGAGCATGCTGTAGAGTGTATTCACAGAATCCCAATAATGTACAGCTGGAAGGGGCCTTACGGGGTTATTGAGTCCAGCCCCTTCCCAAGTGTGTTACCCACAACGTACTGGCATGAAACTTTGGTGCTCAGCTCAGCCGTTAACTGAAAATAAGTTTTAGGTGCTTAAGCTTTATGCAGTGGAGAAAACCTTACGAGGAAGGAAGATCAATGCCATAGAATCATAGAACACTAGAACTGGAAGGGACCTCGAGAGGTCATCAAGTCCAGTCCCCTGCCCTCACGGCAGGACACAGTACCATCCCTGACAGATGTCTATCTAACCTGCTCTTAAATATCTTCAGTGATGGAGATTCCACAACCTCCCTAGGCAATTTATTCCAGTGTCTAACCACCCTGACAGTTAGGAAGTTTTTCCTAACGTCCAACCAAAACCTCCCTGTCAGTGGGATCCAGTGGATACATGTCTGAATTAGGAACCAGGAAACCAAAGTTCTCTTCCTGGCTCTGCTACTGAGATGATATTTGACCTTGGACAAATCCCTTCATCTCTCTAAGCCTCTGTTTACCCTTTCCTGAATCTGTCTTGTCCCTCTCCTGAGCAGGGGCGGTCTCTTACTGCATGTCTGTGCAGCACCTAACACACTGCAGCCCCAGTTTCAGCTGGGGGGCTCTAGGTTCAACAGGAATATAAATGGTGATCGTACAGATTGTGGACTCTCTCTCCTCCCATTTGTGATCCCATAATGCTGCTGTTGTACCAGCAATGGCTAAACACGGAGAAGAACGATGAGGAAGCCACACAATGTGTTTCTGACTGTCCCTGTGTGACGTAACTATTGGAAACAAGCAGGAGAAGCCCCACGTAATCAGCCAGCTCTCCTCAGGCCACCAGGAAATGCTGAGAGTCGCTGGTTCAGGGCCAGGCCCATACCCAGGAATTTCTGGGGCTCTATGTGTGTGCGCGTGTGTGCGCACATGTGTGCTTTTTTTGTAAATGTGGACCGCAAGTGTGCAAACATACCCCCCGCCCCATGCTCTCCCAAGTAAGCATGCTCCGGCCGGCTGGGGGGGGGCAGGAGTGACACGCTGCCCAAGCCTCCGTCCCCTATGCTCTGGCTAGTTTGGGGAAGGCTTGGGCTGATTTCCGCCCCTTCCGCCAGGAGCGAGACCCAGCCCCGCCCCGGTCTCGCTGCTGGGGGTGTGTGGAAATCAGCCTCAGCCTTCTCCCGGCCGGAGAACGCTTACTGATATGGGGGCTGGTGTTACAAAGTACAGAACTACTAGAACTAGTATAGAACTGGCCACAAAGAGCAGTCTCTCTTGCAGGCACATTTGAAATGACCTACCCCAAATCAACAGCCTGCCAGCAGCTTGAAAAGCAAAACACTTTCAGGGAAGCTTATTAAGGACTGAAGTGGCTTGTCAGAATGAGGGGGTTTCTGGCCATCCGCTCTGCCTTCCCAGTGGGAAGTTAAATTCTAAAGTGCTGTGTAGTTCTATCAAACTTGGGATAAATATAAAGGGCCTTCAGAGTCCAAGCCTGTTGCGCTAAGTGTGGACAATCCGTATCACTCTTCTAGGAGGCAAGCAGTTGTTACACGAGGAAAAAATGTAGCCTAGTCAATGAAAAGCGCTGGCATTAGCCAACATCAGCCCAGAGATCATCCATTTTAACACTGGTTCTCTGTCTTTGACTCTGTTTCTTAAATAAAAATTGACTGTTGTCATCATACCGAACATGCTAAAGGACAGGGGAGGTAGGCTCAGGCAGTGACTAGCAGTCTTTCCTTTCTCCTGGCCCTTGATTTATTTTTACGTTCATGTCAGCTGTGTCTATGGGCCAATTTATAACCCTGTCGACTCTGCTACTATCGGATTCATCACTCACATATTAGAGGGCTAAAAAATCTTCAGAGATGATTCAGGCTATACATTTAAAGCATCTTATTTCACATCTTTCTGGCATTTCTTAGGCACAGTTGAACAAAAAAGCGACGTGGGGGATGGAGGAGATAAAGACAGATGGATTTCTGTCCTTTCTTGTTTCTCAGGTTACCGCAGAAATTTTAGTCAGGTTTTCACAGGAGAGAGAGACCTATTCCTTGAAAAATTGGGCATCATGTCAGTGGTAAATCCCTAAGGGCAACTGTCAGACACAACAGAGGGTCAGCTGCCCTAAACTTCTCACTAGATGTAGCTGTCTGCTATACGCCACTTCTTGAGATGTATTACTCTGTTTCTACAATGATATGCAACATTTTCCCATAACAATTGGTTAATCAGTCTTGGCCCCTGTGACTATGCCCCTGGCCTATACAGCTAGTACCTTCTTCAGCCCATCAGATTTCTGGTGATGATGACAGGGAATAATCAAAGCTCATTCATGGCAATAGGAAAATTCCCCTTGACTTCAATGGGCTTTTGATCAGGCCCATAGAGAAACTTCCCTGCACTCGCAGAAGGGGGGAAGTCGGGGGCAGAGATGCTCTCTCTCAGTGGGAGCAAGCACAGTGCTGGATGTGTGAGGCACCAGTGACATCTGCAGGCACTCCATATCCCAGCTCCTTTTGTAGAGGTTGCTAATCTTGCTCTGTGGAGCGCAGCCTCCCTTGCTTGCATGGGGGGCCTCAAGCAAACTCATAACCCACCAACAAAGGCCCTGTGGTTCCATGCAATGGAAGGTCTCTCCATTGCCTTCAATGGGAGCTAGACCAGGCCACAGAACACAGAGACCAAAGACTGGGACTAGGCCTTCTAGCCCTTTCCAATGGGTTCTTCTTATGCCTCCGCCCCTCACTCCTGACCCTGTCACCCTCACTGACCTAGTCACAATCTGACCCACAATGTTAATTTTACAATTCAGGATTAAGGGACAACAACAGGTGTGTGTATGTGGGGGGGGCGGGAGGGTATGGATTACACAGCAATAAGTGGATGCCTATGACTCTTTAACCATATAGCTCTTTCCAAATAAACTTTTGACAAAAGTGTCCCTGAAAAAATAGCCCAAATCCAGATCCTCAGGTTTACCTATGACCTACCTCCTGGCTGGGGGAGGGAACAAGAGGTTTTTGTATTCATTTATGTTTATCATTACAGGAAACAATCTCACTGAAGTGAATAACCGACCAACAGAGAACCAGCCAGGCTGATAAAAGAAAACCAACTCTGTACCCTGCAAACAAAGGCCTTGGTTGTTGGATCCTTTACTTAAATTAGTGAGCATTCACTCACAGGACTTCAACATTAGTGAACTCACAACCGTTGTATCATCGGATTCCACCATGTTTAAACAGTAGCAGCACCTCACTTGACTTCCATGGGATCATTTGCCTGAGTGACTGCTCACTGACTGCCAGAAGAGTTGAACAACTTTCCCCCCTGCCTATAAACCACGCTAGGTTGAGATTTCAGATACACCCCAAGAGCAAGGCCGGGTGTCCATGCTGCACCAACCTCAGCTAGCTCTAGGGGCTGTATGCCTCAGAGACATCCCTATAAATACATAAATATTCTTCCCTTCTGTTCTTCTCTTCTCCAGAGTGCAGTGCCCACTTACAGCGGTAAATGAGACTCCCTCCTAGGTCAGTTGGGCAGAGAGAGCCAACACAACTTCTAATCCCTTCTCACCTGCTCCAGGGATGGATTAACTGAGAATACTGCACCTGCTCATCCTTTTGCACTTTGATCTGGAGTCTGACAAACTTATATAGGGCTAAAAAACTTTAAAAACAACAAATGGTCTGGTAGCACTTTATAGACTAACAAAAAATGTAGATGGTATCATGAGCTTTCGTGGGCACAACCCACTTCTTCAGATACTGGAGTGTTGGAAGTCCAGAACCAAGAGCTGTAAGGGAAGGGTGGACACCTGCTTACACCCTTTTGTGGGACAGTAATGTGACACTAACCTAGCCCTGATGCCTTGTTCAATAAGCAAGCTGTCTTCAGGCGTGAAGAACAATCCTTGTCATGTCTTTATCAAAACAGGATATGTTTCACAACTGCCGACTTGCCACTCTTCATTCTTACAGAGTTCAGCTGCTTTTGCCCTGGCTTCATCCCAGCAAGACCAAAAATGCTGCAGACTCTGCGCAGCGCACTCACCTCGACAAAGATGAAACACGGGATGATGGAATAACTTCGCTGGGTGTTGTTTCCTAAAGCCATTTCTCATTACACCTCTGGGGAAAGCACTGTCCAAAACTACCAGGCTGAAAGAGACACAAATAGGTAGAGTAAGTTACATTGGGACTGAAAGTTCCACAGGTAATACAGCATGGAGAACATCACCGCACGCTCATAGGGCAAGCAGAGACAAAGAGGTGCAGAATATTAAAAGCTAGATCTTAGTTTTACAACTTGCTCCTCGGCCCCTGGATCAGTATGAGAGGTGACTCAAAGAGGGGCCACCAGGTTTAGGGTGGTGCAGATTACATCTCCCATTGAACAAGGAGGAAACAGGATCTAAATCTTTGAATCACAGTTTGGTCCCTTCTCTATTTCTGGACCAGTGCAACCACGCACTCAGCGCTCCTTAACTGAGAGCAGGCTGCAAGATCCCAATCCAGTGCAGAAGTGATTGTACTGCCTGATCCATAAATGGTTTGAATCCATTATGTTTTAGGTCAGGGGTTGGCAACCTTTTCAACCCAAAGAGCCAAACTACATCCAAATTCAGAGTAAGCGATCGACAAAAAGCCATAGAAGAATGCCCACTGCATGACTGAAAACAGACTCCATAATACTATTGATAATTGACGTGATGATTAATAATAGCATCAATGAAACATTGTACCCATGGACTTTATTTCATGGAACTTCTGCGGCTGCATCTTTTCACACATCTCTTTGAAGTTTACATCATAACTGGTCCAATCCAGGTTCATGCAGGCATTCAAGCTACACGAGTAATTTTGCATTTTTAAATTTTTGAATTAATTTTTTATTTTACTTTAAAAAGTTGTATGTATTTTGGGAACGACAGAAGAGCCATATTTGGTTCCATACTGAGCCATAGGTTGTAGACCCGTTTTAGGCTAATTAAATGGTTAAATTGTACTTTAAAACAGGATGGGTTTATAGCGATCCGAAAAGCCACTCTGGAGATGATCACACAATTTATCTAGGCAAATATGGCCAATTGAACATGACAGGACAGCTCACACTGGCAAATCAATTGCTTTGCATGGGAATCAGCACCACCCCACCAGCAGTGAAGGATCGGGCCCTTTCGGCAAAGTACTTTTGGCCTAATGTTAATTAGTAGTTGAAACCACAAATCCCCCTCCTGCTGAGCATTATTTGGTGCTGCTGACTCTTGTAATTTTAATGGGACATAACCCAGTAACAATCTGCACTGAGACATTTGATCTCGGCACTACGCGCAATGTAAGGAGAAAAGAACTCTAATGGGAGAATTTTCACAGGGCTACGCCAAGAAAGACTTACAGGGGCTTTAGAGATAAGCATTAGGCAGGGGTGTAAAGCAAAGAAAAAACACAGAGACCTGTTAATATCCTCTGTACGGCACACACTCAATGCAAAGGAAATGAGAGGAAGGGAAACTCTAAGCACATTAAGAAACAGCCAAGGTGCCATTGGATGCAATCCCACTTTCAGTAATCTGAGAGCGAAGAAGCTCTTCCATTTGAATTCCCTGTGGTGGGAGGCACTGTAGGTTTGAGCAAGGCATGGATGGGGGGGTAAGGGCTGGTTTCCACAGCATCAACCAGTGTTCCCTCGAATCTGTGCACTTGTGTGGCCCCCACAGCTACTGTTTTTTGTTTCTACTGGGGGAGCACGTTTACTTATGCCCCGGTGCACATAAAAATACTCCACCCATGGATGGAAAAGATTGGAGGGAACATTGGCATCAATGCCCAGCAAATTTTCTTAGGGGTGATGCACAGAGACTTGCTCCACATGGCCTGTCTCCTTTGAGAGGAGGATGGTAATGCACTAGGTTGGAGAGCAGATATTTAGAGCCATGCAAATCTGCGGATATCCATTTTATATCTGCAGGTCTCTGCATCTGCCAAAGAGGATATCTGTGGCTCATTTGTGCAGATAGTAGGGATGTAAAATCCTGTTTGTTTAGTTCACCAGCTAAACACGAAGTTTAACTAGCTAACCAATTAAGACTGGAGCGGCCCCCTCGCCCATTATGGAGCATCATCCAGCCCATCTGAAGCAGCCCTTACCTGTGTACCCACCCCAGGACTGCCACGGACAGGGGCTGCTCCAGGAGGAGTCTCTGCTTACAATGTGCCCGAGCTGCTGCAGACAGGGGCTGCTCTAACCTCCACCAGTTAACTAGAACTGGTAAGCATCATCCAGTTAACCTTTCACATCCCTAGAAGATACGGATATAAATTTTGTATCCGCGCAGGTCTCTACTGATACAAGCATGGCTCCTATCAACTCCTCACTAAAGGGGAATGAAATTTTGTGACTAAAACCTTTTGCAGCAAACAATGCGGCATCAGTGATGCTGAAAAAAGTTTGCAAATTCACATCAATTTTGCCAATTGGTTCAGTCAAGCCAGCCCCCCCCAAATATTTCAATGTTTCAAATCAAAATGTTTCAATTTGCCTATTTAACATAATTTTGTCTTCCAATCGCTTTTTGGTTTTTAATAAAATGCAGAATGCCCCAAATCAAAATAAAATGTGTTGTTTTACCCAGAACAAAATTTATTTCTCAATTTGCCAGAAAATGTCATTGTCTGTTTGAACAGCAACAATTTTATTTTCTGGAACTGCCAGAAAACCCCACACACACACACACAAAATTCATATTTCACCTAGTTCTGCTCCTAACTGGGCAGGCCTACATGAGTCATTTCTATTCTAAATGCCTTTTGGGAGTGTTTGGTGGGATGACAGGTTACGGAAGAATTCTTAGTAAGCAAGAATTATATGCATCATTACTAATGAAATCCTGTCAGGACCGTTCTAGCAATTACCCTGTTTAAGGATGGCATTACTTCATACTGTTTCCTGGCCAGTACAGCCAAAGCATAGCAATAAATGGATTTTGTTAATCTAATGCCCTATGACTTAACACCCTGCTGTTGCTTCCATCACTATACTATGGGAAACGGTAAGGAGCTGGGTGGTTTAAATTGGGAGACACTGAACTAGGTTAGGAAGAATTTGGATCATGTGTGTAAAAAACTCAATAGATTGTAGCAGGGAAGCCGAGGGTCCTTTGTAACACGACAGGTTGAACCTCTTTAGTCCAGCACACTGGGGTCCTGACTGGTGCCAAAGCAGAGAATTTGCAAAACCATGGAAGGTAAGTACAGGTTGCACCTCTAAAATCCAAGACTCTCTGGTCCAGCAACATCCATCGTCCGGCAGGACCACGGATATTGCTGGACCAGAAAGCCCCAGCTGTTCAGGTTCAGAAGCGCAACCCAGGCTGGGCTGGCGGTGGGGAGCGCATTCCCAGTGGGGCTGGCACGGTGGGGAACATAGCCCTGGACAGGGCTGACAGCAAGGAGCACAGCCCTAGCCAGGGCTGGAGGCAGCAGGGCCAGCAGCAAAGAGCACCGCCCTGCTGAGTCTGGCAAAATGGGGAGCGCAGCCCCACTGGGGGGCTGGCGCAGTGAAAAACACAGCCCAGTCGGGGCTGGCATGGGGCGGTGTGTGCAGCCCCAGACATGGCTGGCGGCAGTAAGCGTAGCCCTACCTCTGGCTGGAGTCGGCTGGGCTGTCAGCTATGCGTGCATCTTGGGCCACGCTTAGGGGGGTGCAGCCCCGGCTGGACTTGGAAGCAGCAGGGCTGGTCTCTGTCTGGGACTGTTGTGGTGCGGGATGCAGCCCCTCTCAGGGCTGGCACGGTGTGGCGCTAGAGGCAGTGGCAGGGAGCACAGCCCCAGCTGGCAGCAAAGCCTACAGCCCGGTAGGGAGCCTTAACCTCCCCTTGTCCAGCAAAATCTGTTGTTCGGGACCACTCAGGGCCTGAGGGTGCTGGACAAGAGAGATTCGACCTGTATTGTCTCGCAGCTTTACCAACACTTCCACCGCTTCCTGGGCTCTTTGAGGACATTGCGGGGTAAATTAGAGCTAAATCACAGCACAGAACACAGAGCCAGGACTGGGGGCGGTATACAGACTTTATGGGACTCCAGGAAACTTGGCCACACCCAGGATAAGTGGACATGCAGCTAATTAAAATCATGCCAGACCATGGATGTTGCCGTGCTGGACTAGAGAGGTTCAATCTGTATTGCTGTGCCTAATTGAATGCTGCGGTTCTTGTGGTGATGGTGTCATAAATATGTAGCATTTATTACTATTCTTGAAAACGTACCGTTCCCCTTCTGTGAGTTTGTTACTACGATTATTTGCCGATGGAAAAGAAATGTACTTTAAGGGCCATATTCTCTCCTGCATTCTGGCTATTTGATGTTATTCTGGGAGCACAAAGAGATGAGAAAGCAGCCAGTCTGAGAATTCCCTCCCTATAGGGGACTCCCAGCTGGCACAGCTAGCCTCTCCACCACCTCTCTGCATATGACTCTGATAAAGGGAGCAGGATGGTGGTAGGGTGTGGAATGTGCTGCACTTGGTCTGTCCCCAGATAGCATATGATTGGGGGCAACTGCCAGCTAGCATAGGCCGCTCCAGCCTATGCTGTAATAAAAAACGGCACAGATCAGCCCAGGGCCTCAGGGAGCCAGTACTAGACATTGGCATGGAGGGAATTTGGGTCTCTCTCAGTGCACATCTCTTCCTCTTGAGGAAAACTTCTCTGTACAGACTGTCCAACTATAGCAGATATTTATAAATTAGCATCTAGCGTCACTACTTCCATTTTTATCTGCATTTTGTCCTGATTCTTAACTAGGAAAGACATTTTTAGATTCCACTAGTTCTGACCTTTGTATTCCAGGAACAGGAACACTGCAATGTAAGGCGACTTGGTCAGACCTTCATGAAGGGAATATTAATATTATTATCCTGAGCACTGGCATTATATGAGGCACTTCTACTCTTTAAACAAGGTAGTGTAGTTGAATAATACAAAGGTTGTGAATTCATTAGCATTAGTTAGTTCTCAACTTGCTAATTTCCCCCTCATACATTTGCACAAAGTCCTTCAACTGCTGTGTAGGAGGTTATTGTCTCGCATCCTCTGGGAAAACACGCAGAACCATGGAATATATACATACGAGTGAACTGAAAAATTAACTAAAAGGCAGTTGGAGAAGAGAACCATGAAGGCATATATCTCAAGCGGCAACATTTTATTACCACAGGGATTTGTCATGGAGTAAGGGGGGGTAAGGAGTCAAGAAGAGAAAATTCTAATAAATGGAAATTTACTGCAGGTTGTGTCCAGCAGAAGGATTTTTAAAAGGCACAGTCAAGTGTTTTCTCAAGACTTGTACATGAGATAGCACGAGAGACTTGGCTGCAAGGAAAGACTAGAAGAACTGATTTTGTATATTGGTGGAATTGCAAATAAAATAGGCGCTGATGGCTGCTGTGTGTTCACCAGGGCTTAAATCAATAACTCCCCAGTTCATTCTTTCCAAGGCTTTGATTATCTTTTTTTTTTTCCAGTAATACTTGGGTAGCCCAGATTGAATATTTTGCCTTTCCTTGAAGTCTTATAAAACGGATATTTCTGTGAGGAAAACATTGTGTTGCTCATTAAAGGTGCTGGATCGGCAGCCCTGAAGAATGAAATCCTCTATCCACATATCCTAGGTTCTTATTTTATGCTCATCATGGAAATATCTGATCACGGTGCACACTTCTACTTGAAGACTGCGAGCATGCCTCAACCCTGAAATGAAGTGGTTACCTATAGGAGTAGGGTTGCCAGGTGTCAGGTATTCTATCGGACAGTCCAGTTTTTGGTGCCTCTGTCAGGTAAAAAAATTCAGAAAATACCAGACATGTGCAATGTCCGGTATTTTCTGTTTTTCCGGCTGGGCGCCCAAGGCAAGCCTGGTGGGGCAGAGGGAGTGGCTGGGAGGCAGGGCGTGATTGGCTCTGGGAGCTTCTGGTTGCGTCTGAGGAGGAGGAGGGGAAGCCCTGTCCGTGCTCCTGAGCACTGGTCAAGCGCGTGGTGGAGCTGCAGCCAGACTCGATCGTGCTTCACCAGGACCGTGCGCGGGACAGGCAGCGCCCTGGGATCTGCACTTGCCCGTGTCAGTCCCACTCCCCGCCGGCCGATTCGATCCCCCCTCGCCCCCTCCTGGCCGGCTGGTTCTCCCCCACTTCTCCTCCAGATCTCTCCCGGCCAGCCCCACTGCCCCCGACGATCCCCCAACTCCCCTTACCAGCCCCGCTGCCCCCGCCAACTCTGCTTCCCACCGGCCAGTTCCTTTCTCGATCTCCCCCAGCCAGCCCTGCTGCACCTCCACACCACACACACACCTGCTCTGCTTCCTGCCAGCCGGTTCCTCCTCCCAATTTCCCTGGCCAACCCCGCTGCCCCGCCCCACCCCGCCAGCTCTGCTTCCCGCCCCCTTCCTCCGGGCCAGTCCTCCCCACCCCAATCAAGTGTGGCTGGTATATTTTTTACAACTTCCTGGTAACCCTATATAGGAGTGAAATGGCTGTTGAGAGCCGTGGTCCTACAAGTGGTGCACGTAGGTAGAAGCTTGTTTTTCTGCAGAGTCCCATTGATTTCACTGGAGGGACCGAAGTCTGTGCTCGGAAAATCCCAGACTTTTTACTGGGATTGGCAACGGTGAGGCCAATCAGTGTTGTTCGGTTGGTTTTTTTTTCATTCCAGAGTGCTTATTTGTAAATTGATATAATTTTTACTCAACCCTTGCAAAATTTGGTTGGTATCTTACTTTAAATTATAACCTTTTTTTTTTGCGTTACTCTGTTTTCTCACAGTTTTGTTTACAATCCACACCTTTTGCAACTTCTCCTCCATTCCAACAAGAATCATTGTGGATAAAATGAAGCAAACCCAATTCCTAACCTGCACAAGTGGCTCTGAATGAGTCGTGACACCCTGTTAGTGAATGTGCATTATTAATATTTTTTATTTGTACTATGGGAGTGCCTGGAGTCCTCAGTCAGGACCACAGCCCCAATGAACTAGAGGCTGTACATATGCATGGTAAGAGACAGTCCCTGCCCCCACAAACTTACGGTCTACATGAACATGAAAAACAAAAGATGCAATGAGAATACAGAGGCACAGGGAGGGGACATGACTGCCCAAGGCCACACAAAACTCACTTTCAACGGAGCAACTAAAGTTCCGGTCACCTGACTCCCAGTCCTGTGCGCTATCCACTAGATCATGCTGCCCCACGGCATGACCTGCCTCTGCATCCACAAACCGCCACTGAAGTCAATGTGGGCGCTACATAAGCACAGGAGTCCCCCTGCACAAATCCAGTGTCAGCCTTAGGGGTTTTCTCCACATAGAGAGTGCATAGATTTAATGAAATTACTCTGGGATCAATGCAGTTTCTCGGTATGAACAATATGCAACTGGTTTAAGAGCAGTTTAGCTTGACTTGGCTTGCTAGACTTTGGCAGATGCTGCTGTCAATAGAGGGTTGTTATTTTACTTGTTCAAAGATCTGTATCATATTAAAATCTAGTCACCTTATAAAGAAGGGATTCAAGGATTCAAAAGTGAGATTTTTCTACAGAATTAAGTCATGTCAATTAAACCTTCTGTCCTGGCTGGAGAATAATAAGAATTCTAACCACTAGCTTAAGAGTTAACACATGCAGGAAGCAACAGGAAAGGGTCATGTAGTCTGGCATTCGAGCAACAAGATTAGTGATTTCAACAGCAACACACTGCCCAATCTATATTTAAGCCCTGCTTACCCAGAGAAATTGGCCTATTAGAGAAATTTTGTCTCAGCATCATTGTGGAAAATACCCATGCATTCCTCAGATGAATTGGAGTGAAACGATGAAGAGAGATTACTATTGTTCACACATTCAAGGTGAAATTCACCACTGTGTCAAAGGCCATCATGAGAGACACCCTCCTCTTCAGCCCTAAACACCAACCAAGGCTCGAAATTATAAACACTCCCTCTGCCCCCACCAAGCAAAGTTTTGACCCGAAAAAGGGAGAAGTTCCAGAGATACTATGTAGTCCTTTCAAGGACTTTACTACTGCCATTGATTGAACATGAAAGTTGATCAGACACTACAAGGATGATCAGCGATATAAAATACATCAGATTTGATTACATGCACCTCTTATGTGCACGTCACCTCATGGGATGACTTTCAGCCCCGAAGAAGGACCATAGCAAATAAAAAAATGGTCCAAGCATGGCAGAAGTGAAGAACCACATGGAAGTCAAAGGCTGTTTTCTTCCACGCACTCAGCTTTGGTTTTTAGATGAAATCATGGATGGGCAGGTTCCTGCTGTGAGGTGCTTACATCCCTGCCAAATTTTAGCATGTCACTAACTCAACATTGCCTGGAGTGACAATTCTTAAAACGCAGCATGAAAATCAGTAAAATCTAACGGATACAGCTGCTCTCTTCTTTTATGAAGGGATTATCAGTGTATGGGAGAGAAGAGGGAGGCAGATTACAGGGTTCATTAAGAAAGAGTAGAGAATATCAGGCACTCTTTGTAAATACAACCAACACATTTATCGTACACAATTAACGGAGCTGATTCTGCTTCTAACTTCCAATAAACTAAAAGCCAATTATTCCAGCTCTCCTTTCATCCCTTCCAATTTTAGAAATTAATCTAATTGAGAGTCATGCGTGTTCTTGGGTGGAAAAGGGGGACTATTTTTGGCCTGCATCCAATCACCTGAAGATGCTTCATCTTAATTTAGATTGATTAATAGGGCTTGCAGTTTCTTCTGAAGCCAATGGGAGACACAAGCGCTCATTTCTTTACATCCAATCCGTTTAAAGCTCCATCTATTTTTGAAGCCACTTGCAACAAAGGAATGGCACGTGTGGTCAACAGTTAGGGCATAAATTATAGGAGCAAGCAACCATGAATTCCGGGACAAACAGCAACATGAATTTAATGGCATTACAGTAGTTTGCAATAATTTTAGGGACTGGTTCTGCAACAGACTGCACCCATGTGGAGTCAATTATATTTAGACATTCACATCTCACTGGCTTCCAGATCAAATTGGTTCAGTCTGCAAGTGAAGTGATGTTTGTTTTTAACTGGCAGGTCTGCAGATTCGCGCTGGGACTTTTTGTATATTCGCCCAAGGCGACTGGAAGCCTGAGGGTTACAGGCACCCTTAAAAAATGTATCATTCAAAAAAAGAAGAAACGTCGCACCACCAAGAGCTGCTTTAAGATGCCTCAGCATACAGCACTCCCACCTAAGTACAAATTTATAAGATAGCTAGAATTATGGGATTTTTTTGAATCTTCCTTCTATTGTAGCTGGACTGTTTCAATAAAATGCAGCTTACATTCTCAGGGCAGCCTGACAAGGCAGACGTGAGCAAGAGAGCCTCCACGGGCCAGATCCAACCCGCCAAGAGGGTTGATTCAGTCTGTGACCGCCCTGCTACTCCCTTTCCCCCAGGGCCAATCAAGACTTGGGGACAAGGGAGCACACAAAATCTCCCTCCTCCCACCGGGGCACATAGCACCTAGAGGGAACCAGCTGTTCAGAACAGCTGGTGGTTCTCTTTAGGCACTGGGAGGGCAAAGACTTCACACACTCCCACCCACCCCCCAGGCCAATCAGGGTCTGTGGGCGTGGGAGCAAGGAAGTGTCCTGGCCCCGCCCCTTCCACCTGAGGCCCCACCCCTTCCGGGGCAGCCCGGGCACTTAAAAAATGTGTGAAGTGTTCCCCTTCTAAAATTACTGCCCACCCCAGTGTTAAGGTGTGGCAGGCAAAGCACAAGCATTCATAGTACACCCAGCACCATTTCCACAGCATGGATTTCTGTCTGGGACCATTCTATGCTTCAGTTCACATATGCTTTGGGTGTCTCTCTCTTTCTTCTCCAGCATGCTCCCCCCTCACCAATAGGCACCACTACAGAGCCCAGAGTTCTTCTGAGAGCAGCTGTTACTAGCGTTACGCTGCACCGCGTTCTCTTTCCCTGATTCAGACACCGGGTTGCTCAGATGCTGTGAAGTGGCCACAATTTAGCCCAACCTGGCGAGTGGAGAATTCCCTAGAGTAGCTTCAAGCCAGTGCAGCTGGCTCCTACGCTATCTGCTCCCCTCATGCTGGCATACAAAGTAGGAGAGGATGCAATGTGGTGAGGCTAAATACTCCTGCAACCCCCCCCCCCCCAATTCTCATCTCATGAGAGCCATATCCATAGGCTAACCACCCCCCTACTCCAATTCTCATCTCATTAGAGCCATATCCACAGGCTAACCACCCCCCTACCCCAATTCTCATCTCATTAGAGCTATATCAAGAGGCTAATCTGGCTTACTCTGGATTCAGTGAAACTTGAGACTCAGAGTAGCATGACAGGCTCTTCCCCTCGCCCCCACCAACTTCCTTCTGTACAGAGCAGATCTCAATGCACACACACCTCAATGCCCAGAGGGGTGGGGTTCTGAGCAACGCTCTAGACAGATGCAGAGATCTCTTAGCAACGTTTCTTTCACAGTCCGGGAGCCTCGTGTTTGCAGGACAGAGATTCTACAGTGTCAAGGTAGAAAGATACCGGGGCTCATTTGGACATCAGGACAAGAGTTTTGCTCCAGGAGGTAAGAGCACTTTTAGAACTCCCTCCTCTGTCACAGGGCAAACAGTGGGGAAGCCAATCAGATGGGGCAGATGCTGGCAGTCACTCAGGAGATGAATGCTACACTGGAGGCTTCACATTCAAAATCCGTCTGGCCTCCCTCTGTGGCACACAATGAACAGAGGGAAAGAGATTCGGAGGACAAAAAGCTTATTGATTTGAGCAGGCGGGTCTGGAATGGAGGGAGCGAAAACTGAGCAGCCGCTGAATGCAAGCGCCACTGTTATTAAAGAAAATCAACAACTTCAGTACCCCACAGCAACAGTTGGCCCTCAGACTCAGGAGCATAATTTGTGCCTTAGCATTTTTCTCAGGCTCACATCAGCAAGGAATAGCTCCTCCATGTCACTCGCCAGCTCTCGGCTTAACAGTGCCATATGGATAATTTCAGGCACAGTAAAACCAAGGCCCCATCCCTGATTTACTGTACTGGCGCACATCCCCCCAACCCCAATGTGTTGCGACAGAGGAATCTTCCCAGGAGTCCCCGTGCATGCAAGGGAACAAAGACTTGCCAACTGACGAAGTTCTAAACAGCATAGACTCAAAACCAGACAACCTTTTTTGGCTGGAAGTAGGGTTGCCAGGTGTCCGGTTTTGAACTGGATAGTCCAGTATTTGAGTTTTCTGTTCGGGAAACAAATTGAGAAAATAGAAATGAGAAAACATCAAGGTCCGGTATTTTCTAACTAAGATGTAATGTCGATTGTGACGAAATGTCAAGTGGGGCCGGTATTTTTGTTGAAACCATCTGGCAACCCGAAAGTGCAAAGCTCAAAGACTCAGGATTTCCCCCCCAAAGATTAATGGCAAGAAAGGTGGACAGACATCCGAAACAAACACCTCATCAAAGCAAAGAGACTGGTGGTTTTTCATTCCCATGGAAAGCATGGTCTACTTTGAACTGCAGCTGCATCTCACACGGCAGACGGGCCTACCTCTTCCATACATGGGGACTGAGACCCAGTCCTTATGTGCGACTGCAGACATGGCCTTCCCACTATGGAACATTAACCAAATGGACATTAACCAGTGTCCCAAACAATCAAATGCTCCAGGTGGCATCTCTGCCATCCACTTTGCTTTGCCTGAAACAGTCAATTGGATCAACAACTAAGGATGTGAATGACTAGTCGACTGTCCGATAAGCAAATGCTTGTCGGATAGTTCACGCACTAGTTAACTAGTCACTTCTCCCCCCTTTGCTGCCTCTATCAGAAAGAGGCAGCAAGAGGAGGGGATGCTTCAAAGAGGCAGCACCTCATGGAGCCCGGGGCCAGATCCCAGGCTCTACGCAGTGCTGCTGCTTTGAAATGCCACATGCAGCTCAGGGCCTGGGCTTCATACAGCATTCCAAAGTGGCAGCACCACATGGAGCCCAGGGTCATCTGGGGACTCCCCCGCAGACCCCAGGCTCCATGCGGCGCTGCTGCTTTGAAACGCCGCAGGGAGCACGGGGTCAGCAAGGGACTTCTTGAGTCCCCCACTGGCTGCAGCGCTTTCGCCTCTGAAGTGTAGCAACACCCTCAGGGCTGTTGCTACACTTCAATGGCGGAGGCGCCCTTATCGACTAATCGAAATTTTACATCCCTATCAACAACCTCAACATGGACAGCCAATGTTGCTTTTAAAGCAACACAAAAGAGAAAGGAGATAGGCAGGGAGTTGGAGACACCCAGCCACTTGAGCTGTGTGCAGAGAAAGTGCCCTTCTGTTCCTAGCCCAATGCAGGTCTGTCAGCAAGCTCAGAAAGCATTGATTTTTGTTCCAACTTACTTCTGTCTGGCTTGGTCAATACAATCCCCCTTTCACCCAACCCACAATGCCATTCACTAAGGGCAGGGCAGGCGCGGCTCCCTCCTACCAGCCTCTGTTTTACCAACCATCCCCAACGAGAGGAGATGGAAGCCAAGACAAGATCCTGTTTCCCCTCATTCCCTGCACCAGTCCATGGAGCTGCCTGGGGAGGCAAGTCAACCCAGAGTAGGAGCATCCATTAGTGGGTGGTCCATAGCAGAGATTAAACCATCTGCTCGAGCATCGAGCTAACCATCTTTATACTTTAACTCAAGGGGCAGAAGCTCATGCTTTTAGTGCTGCCGGTCACAGGTTCATTCTCCACTGATGACCTGAGCAGGATCGGTTCACACAGCAGAGGACAGAAAGAGATTGCGAAGCACACATCTGCATTCCCTCTTGGAGCTCCTTCTAGGGTCGTGCAGCTCTGCACCGGGCCTTCCACATGCCTGGGTGCCAATCGTGTAGACTGGGCCTGTGTTAGCCCTTATGTTTGCTTCCTAGCTCTTTTCTCCTCTGCTAACATCGCTGCCATATTGGAGAACGCACTGGGAACTGCACCAGAGGCCAACACAGCACTGAAAGCGTGAGAGCAACGTGAGCTAAAGCTCTCTAGTCTGGCTGTGATGGACTCCTCCACAGCCACAGGTCAGGCCTAGGCGGGGACCTGTAACATCTCCTCCTCTGAGGTCTATAGAAAGCAAAAATGACGAGTCACGTCTCTGTTCTCTTCTGCCAGGTAGGCCAGAGCTGCCACACATCTCAGCTGACTGTGCACCATTTGGGTTTGTACTGCACATACTCACGCTTCTTCATCCCTCCCCCCACCACAAATATTCTGGCATAAAATCCAATGAGGACTTTTGACAAGAAGCCAGATGATGAAAACGTCATCCTCCAGAGTTATCTACACAGCCGCATGGACTGGCATAAGGGAGCAATACAATGACCAGTGGGACTGGAGGGATTCATAAGACGACATTAAAAGAGCTAAATATTTCTAACTTGCCTGTGCAATGACTATAGAGGACACACAAATAGTTTACATATGTACATAGAGACCGGAAACACGAAGGGCCTGATTTTCCATTGACTTGAATGTCATGCCATCCCTTACACTTGGGTGCATCCCAACACCATTATGATTCAGTACTTTGCTCAGGGGTACATGATGATAAAGGTGCATGCAAGACAGTGGAGAATCACACCCCAAGTGAGGCAAGATTTCTTTAATATGTCAAAGAGGGGTAAGATAATAGGAGTAATGGGAGGAAATGTAAACATGGAAAATGAGGCTGAATTTCAGTGAAACCTTCCCCGAGATATATATTTAGCCTTGGAATAGTCTCCCAAGCTTTTAAAACCAAAGAATACTAGAAAAATGTTTTGCAGTGAACAAGCCTGCAGTGGCTAGCGGATTGGTTAGATGAGCTGATAGGCATTTACCATCTCTAATTTCCATGACGAAGCATGTAGTCTGAGCAGCAATTATCACCTAAGAGATTAAAAGCAAAGATGCAAAGCAAACCAATATAAGCCACATCATCAGATTTAAAATGAAAAACACGAAAAACTTCCCCAACAGAAGCCAAAATAAATAAATACATAAATAAATAAATCCTCCAACTGCACAATCTAAAAGCCAGGAGACAGGAGAAATTAATTCCTCTCTCAGATGGGCTTCCAAAGGATCATAGAGACAATTCCTACACTTCTTATTCATGCACATAGTTCAGGTGATGTCAATGAGACCAAGGCAGGGGTGGGCAATAATTTTTAATGGGGGCCACTCCACGAATTCGTCCATGGTATTGAAGAAAGTTGTGTGCAGAAGGGAGCTCAGGGTAGGGGGGTAGGGTGCAGGGTCTGAGAGGGAGTATGGGTGCAGGAGAGGATTCTGACCTAGAGGAGAGGTGTAGAAGGGGGTGCTTTTGGGTTGTGACCTAGAGCAGGAGGGGGTTGTGACATGGGTCAGGGGATTTGGGTGCAGGGTCTGAAAGGGGCCATGGGTGCAGGATGTGGAGGAGGCGGTGCAAGGTCTGGCAGGGGCTTGTGACCTAGAGCAGGAGGGGGTTGTGACATGGGTCAGGGGATTTGGGTGCAGGGTCTGAAAGGGGCCATGGGTGCAGGATGTGGAGGAGGCGGTGCAAGGTCTGGCAGGGGCTTGTGACCTGGGGCAGGGTGCCAAGAAGGTGCAGGAGGTTTGGTTTCTGACCTGGGAGCAAGGAGTTGGGGTACAGGAGGGGGTGGGGTGCCAGATGCAGGCTATGGACGGGTGACACTTACCTTAGGCAACTCCTGGCCAGCAGGCCAGTGGGACCCTCAGAGACACTCCATGCTGCCATGTCTCTGCATGCTGCTGGCTGCAGAGGCCATGTGCTGTCTGTGCACCACAGGCCCCTTGGGGAGGCCCTCCACATGCAGTCTGCACCACAAGCATGGCCCAGGCAGCTCCCATTGGCCGGCGAGAGTTCCCAAACCCAGTATTGCCAACTCCAATGGGTCCAAAACCATGTGCCAGGTCCCCCCAAATCATGAGTCTGGTTAAAACTCGAGATTCTAAAATAGATTTTGTTTTTTTTATTTGTCATCCGGTGTTTGAGCTGTTGAGATACACTCGGTTTCCTTTCTGAAGCTTTTCTCTGTAAGGACTAGACACTGACTTATAAATGAGTTCCTCGTGCTACACATATTACCGGAGGAACGGAGGCTTTAAGGAAAGCATGAAATACTGCCAAGGCTGGCCACACTGTAGATATATGCATGGAAGCTTGGAGTTGGGGAAATTCTACACGTTTGCGCCTTAGGGTCTGGTTGAAGACTGGCTGTGGGTCAGCTGCTTGGATTTGTTTCTGGGGGCTATGAAAGCATTGGGAGGTGTGATGTGTTGTTGGCACATGAACAGCTATGCTGCTCCCAGAGGAACAGGTCAGGAGGCCGGAGGGGATTCAGAAACAGATTTTCTCTGTGATAACGCTTCCCATGCACCTTTTGAACACAGAGTACGTACACTACGGAATGGATTTAGTAACATGCCCCGTCACAAATGGCGTTTTGTGTGCAGACACTGCTGAAGAGAGCGCAGGATATGAGCTGCCAAGAGGAGGCTGCTTGATACATTGAAAACCACTGGAGTGAAGCGTCATTAGCGTGTTGCTTCTCTCCCTGCAAATGGAACGCGCTCCCTTTCTTATCCATGCTTATTGAACCAGCATCTGTCACATTACCTGCTGCCTTCAGATAAGAAGAAGAAAGCTCCTGAGGGCAGAAAAATTCTAGGCCCAATTCCACCAGTGTGTTCTTCCAGTACTAAGAGACATTCAGAAAAGGAAAATTTAGGCTCAATATCAGGAAAAGCTTCCTGAAAAACAAACAAACCAACCTTGTCTTTTCATGCAAACGGCAGCGGTTTAACTAAAAGTGTGTTTTTAAACGGATTAAGTAAACTGTAGCATGTTTGTGTGTAGACCCCCTTAGCTTGGTTTCAGCTATGGGGCTGGAATGGCTTGCCACCTGCTGCGCGCAAGGGGCTGCTCCAGCCCTGTGGGGGAGGGAAGGGCGGCAGGGGGCACCATGAAGGGGCTGCACCAGCACGGAACAGCCCCTGCCTGCAGGCGGGAGGGGGTGGGTACAGTCCAGCAGTGGGGGCTGGAGAGGCCCCTGCTCACTGACCTTTAATCAGTTAACCAGTTAAAGTTTTAACCGTTAACAAATATGTTTAACCAGTTAGCTAATGTAATGGGATTTTACATCCCTAGTTTAAACTTTGGCTTATTTATTTTTTAAAATGGTAATTAAGCTAAACCAAAACAATAGCCTCTAAACAACTGAAATAAGCGTGTCTGTGTGGTGGCTGCCATCTTGGCCAAACACAACTGGGACTCAACTTGGCACCTCTAGGCCCAAATGCTTGAGTCTCTACACCCTGAGCTAAAGAACTGACTTCTGTGACCAGCTGCATTTCAAACACATAATCTTAATGGACTGGTCACAGAGGGAAACACACAGAACACAAACTTTGGCACAGCTGGTGTGTGTACATGCAGGGCCGTCCCAAGGGGGCACAAGGCTTGGGGCAACCCACACAGCACCCCAGGCGTGGGGTTTGGGGCAACCCCTCACCCCCAGATGCAGGCCTCACCCTCCGCTCCATTCCTTCCACAAACCCCATCACTGCTCTGCCCTCCTCCCACGAGCAACATGGCCCAGGAGAGCATGGAGGCATGGTGAGGGGCAACAGCAGGGGTCACCTGCACCCCACTCACCATGCGGGCAGCGGGAGCTGGAGCTCCGCCCTGCTGCACTGCCCCTCTTGGCTCACTGCACCCCGTTTCTCCATGGCGGTGGGAAGCAGAGCCCCCTGAGGCCACAGCACTCTGGAGAAGCCAAGCGCAGTGGGCTGGAAGAGGGTGGCATGGCAGGGTGCAGCAATCTGCCGGGCCACTCTGGCTCCCCCACATGGAGAGTGCAGGGGGAGGGTATCAAGCCCTGCTGTTGCCCCGTACCAGGGCCCTGTAATCTCCTGGGTCCCTCCCAACCATAGGACCATTGGGTCAGCCGCCACAGAGCCCTCAAAGTAGACAGGACAGCTCTGTTTACATGAGGACTTAGATTGTGGAATACTCTCCAAAGGGAAGCAGCTGAAGTCCAGCTGAAAACTAGACTGGCTAAAATATTAGAACACATACCACAGGGGAGAATGCTGAACGACAGTAGACCTGGATTTAAAAAATAATTTGTATAGAATATTTCTATTTGTTTGAAATATTTTCTTCCTTTTTGCCACCACCGTAACTAAAATATTGAAATGATCCTAAATGGAGATTTTTCATTTCACTTCTCATTCAAATGAGAAGTGAGAAACTTTTAAAAAACATTACACTTGCACACACTATTGCAGTGGAAAAGGGTAAAAAAGTAAAAGAATGTGGGTTCTCAAGATCTCATTCTCTCATTTTCTTTATTTCTTTTCTTCTAGAGAAAAACTTGAAATTACTTTTGTTTGACTTTTGTTTTTAATTTCCCTCTCTCTTTTCTTAGGGAAGAACAGGAAAATAACAAAAAGTGAAAGAAAGGGGAAAATTTAAAAAAAATCCAGATTCCAAAAAAATGGGCATTTTTTTCAAAATGAAACAAACATTTTTATTTCACTTTGATTTTTTTGGGTCAAAGAACGTACATTTCCAATTGAAATAATTTTTCATTTTGATCAAAAATATTTTTTTGTCAATGAAAAGTTTTAAACAATTTTAATTGGCAAGAAAATGGACTAACTCAGTAGCCTTTTGCCACTGCTTACTTCTGTGATTCTGTGTCAGTACCCTGTGGATAAACAGGAATCTCCAGGGGTATCATTCGGTGACTTTTCACAATTCACATAGTTTCTTTTGGTATAACCTCTCACAGCCTGATTATTAAGGGCTAGCTCAGGCAACCCTTACTGTGCTCATGGGCACTCACCACACATTAATTTAGCAGGGACATTTTATTCTCTCTATTCACTTGTGTCTAGGTAGCAGAAGGGAGAATCGGGCAAACAAAAAATGAACAAGACTGAAACGCCAGTCCGTTTTCCAAGGGTAAGTCGGGCTGGCACTAAGGACACTCCCATGGCTCTGAATACCTCTCAAGTTGCTGCAGGTGCTGGGGAGGGAGGGGAGCGAAAGATGACTTCTTCCTGTAGCTCTGCCATATGTAGCACGGCATGGTCCCCCTGACCAGAGCCCCCCTACACACCTGGAGGGGGCACAAATCACTCCCATCCTGTCTTCCACTCTTGCCTGAGACAGCGAGCGCTCTCTCAATGGGACGTTTTAATTCCCCAGGCATTTTAGTCTTTTTCCTCCATTGCTCTTCCCCCAGCAGCTTCATTCAGAGTCACTAGCAAGTGAATCATATTGACAAAACACTTTCTCCTCTCACTCAGAAGAGGTTATCTTGGCTTGAGGCTAATTACAATTAATCCCTTCCCTTTCCTCATTTTAAAACCAAAATCTTTCCCCTCGCCTGCCTTCTTCGTGTTGTCTTGTTGAACGCTGCACCAGGAGCACACCAAAGCCTGCCCTACAAAGGAGCCCTGCCTTACCACTGTAAACTGGACTGTCCCTGGCTCTCGCGTGGGTATGTGTAGGGAAGGAGCAAGAAGCCTAATCCCTTCCCACGTGCCAATGTTCAGCCAGCCAATCTCTAGAATTTACAGCTTTTATACCCGTATTCCACCCATGACATGAATGACAGGGCTGGAGGGGCAGGGCCAGCTGTGTCCAGCCCAGCTCTTCAATTCCTCTGTCACTGGAGCAGTGTTTATACACCCCATCACAAGCAGACATCAGCAGTTCACACACTCAGTGGAGTACAGTATGTCCAAGTCTCTCAGACAGCTACAGGGACCAAGTAGGACCCAACAGCATGGGGCAAACAGACTTCACTAGCTGAAAGGCGGCATGATCCTCCCCGCGCATCCCTGAAGGCAGTGTGTTTCTGCTGGGGGCTGCTACATGCCACAACCAGGCAGTCTGATGGCAAACACCTTGCATGCTAGAGGGGAGTTTGACAGAAGGGATCATTAGAACGTGTGTTGCCAGCGCTTGTGATTTTATCCGGAGCCTGACAATAGCGGATGTTCTTCTCAAAGCTCCAGCTCCCAGAGTCAGGTGATTATGTGAGAACGGCAGCTTTTTTTTTTTTAAAAAAAAGCAAGTTTCTAGACAATGGTTGTTGAGGAAAAGCTAGACAGTGTGAACCCAAAAGGCACAAAACTAGAAGACAAATAAAAAAAGCCAACTAAAAAAAGAATTTGATGATTTTGGGGGCCGGGAGGTCTGACTCATGTTTTTTTAATGCATGAGGTTGGTACAACTGACATTTTTACATTTTGCGGGGCTTCTAGTCTTGATCACCCTTGAATCCAGCCACACAGGAAGCTACTGTATGTTCTTGTCAATGGACAGTTACCGATTTTAAGTGGGGTGCTTGTCTACATATTTGCAAGCAAACCCTACTCCTTAGTGTTCACGTTGCATACCGCACACCATAACCTTCTGGGCCTTATCCCACTCCCACTGAAATCAATGACAACATTTCCAGATTCAATAGGAGCAGGTCTACAATATTTTAAATATGCACATCTGAATTAAGACAACCTCTAAATAGGTGTGGCATCAACAACAGGTGGATTAAAGAGCACCCTAACTATAGTGCCCCAGAGTGCTACAGACCTCTGCTGTCCTCCACCCATGTTCTCAACTCTTGTTGACACTGACATGAATGGCAGCTTTGAAGTGTACAAAGAGACTAGAATCCTAATGATGGCCAGAGATACAGCTATTCAAAAGTGTTCAGTCCCTACAGTGTCCTCAATGGAGTGACTGAATGCTGAGCGCTTTATTCAGGTGCCTACATAAGACTTGAATTTTCTTGAAAATCTGGTTTCTTATTTAGGTGCCTACATGGAAGATCTTGGGTGATGCGCTCTTTGGAAAATAAGGCCCTTTAAATCCTCAAAGATTCTAGTTCACTGCACAGATTAGTGATGAGCAAAATATCTATTTGTTAACAACTGGAAACGCAGTGAGTTTTGAAAGGCACAAAAAAGAATCAGAAATCACCGAATGAAGATTGGTTCAAACTTTCCAATGTTGTCAACTTTTGTGATTTTATTGTGTGTCTCATGATATCTTTTAAAGCCCAAGCTGGTGAGAATTTCCTTTCATATTACAAAGGAAAAGGAAAAGGAAAAGGAAAAGGAAAGGTCTAATTCTTATGGCTGTGGAGAAAAGCCTGAAAATGTGACGCAAGTGCACCTTAAAGAATCAAACAGATAGCAAATTAAAAGAACCCCCAATTTATTATTTCTTTAAAAAAAAATATATATACACACACACACACACACACACACACACACACACCTCATGATTTTAAGTCAATTCCATGATTACCAGGGCCTGATCTTTGATTACGGAATGCTTAGAAGTGGCAATACTACTTAACATTATCAAGGTGATTTAAAACAAACTTCAAGTTTGATAATGGGAAGGACCGAGGACCCACAACTCAAAATGAAATCAACCAAAACTGGGTGTTTGGCACCTCTGAAACTCAGAACCGTGGTTTAAAACAAAATGGGTTCCTGAGCTCAAACCTTATATATCACATTCCAGGCAAATTACCTTTGGAATTACTTGGATTCTAGTAGATTTCTTCTGTAGATTTCCCCACTAATGCATCTCATCTGTCTAACACTTTTTCATGTAGTTATTACTGGAAAATCCACAGACAAGTCATTAAAGGCAGGGAGGTTGATTTCTTTATAGTTACAATTATTATATGTGCAATGATTTGTTGTCAAATAATTAGAAAGCGAGAAATAGACACATTGTCTTCCCTGGTGAATTACCAACCATGAAAGCTCTTTTCAAAAAAAAGAACAGAAGGGGCTTTCTTTAAAGCAGCCTCTGATTTACAGCAACTGAAACAAAGTTATCTCAGGTTAGTAATATTTCCACAGCACTAGTAATAAATGAAAGGGCAAAGGGAATGATAGATAAAAGAATCACAGTGCCTTGGTGTGTTTCACTGCGGATTTCAGAGAGCCAGTACATAGCTCTGCTTGTTTAATGGACTGTATAATGTCAGATACTACTGTGCATTGGAAAAGAGATTAAATAAACTGTTGATAAATTCATAGGGCTTCCACTACACATGTAAATCTGCCGCATTCAGATTAACTCTCATATGCCAGATTTGGATGATTATAGCACTTTTCAATACTCAGTTTTTCCCTACAACATTCTATGTCTGGCTTCAAGAGTTAAGTGACCCTCCAAAACATGACAAAGTCCTATTTTTACATGAGCAAGTTGGAAACAATAAAGACAAATTATGGCAATGTTTGTTCGTGGCAAAGACTATAAACAGTTCCAGGATTCAGATGTGTAATCACCAGATGTCAATTTGACTGCCACTACAGATCGAACCTCTCTAGTCTGCCACTCTCAGAATCTGACTGGTGCCAAAGCAGAGAATTTTCTGAACTACAGAAGGTCAATATTCTCTAGCAGTGTTACCAACACTTCCACTGCTTCCTGGGCTCTTAGAAGACACTTAGGAGTAAGTTAGAGCTAAATAACAGCACAGAACACGAGAGCCAGGACTTGTGTTCTGGCTCTTTATGGGATTGCAGGAAACTTGGCCACCCCCATGATAAGCGGACATCTGGAGAACTAAAACCGCGCCGGATCATGGATGTTGCTGGACCAGAGAGTGCCAGACTAAAGAGGTTCAACCCGTAGTAGCAGTACTTTTTCCTCACAGTTTCTTTCCATTACTCTGTAAACTATATCCTTCAAATGTCATCTTGTCAGCACTAACAATTTCCACAGCCACTGCACGCAGACAGAGCACGTGTGACCGCTGTTATGATCATGGCAAACACACAGAGAAGTTAGATTTGAAAAATGCTACTTTCTTTCTTAGAATTTAGAACCGTAACACACAAGAACCCCAAACCAGAGAGAGACAAAGCAGGCTGCCCCTTGAAACAGAGAGGCACAGCTTCTCTCTGCAAACTGGATTGTTGGCATGTCCAAACTGAATGCTCCCCTACAGAGTGTCTTAGTCTGCTAGCAGGAAAAGCCTTAAGTTGATCGTTTGGAATTTTACAGTTTTAAATATACCACAAGAGCAGAAAGACAGCAAACTAACATTAGAAGCAAAAACCTGAACCCATTAGTGTTTTGAGCACTCTCACTTGCTTTCAGTTCACCTCACCCCTTTTACATGCTGCATAGTTCATCTGAAGCCCAAACTGTCAATTCTTCCTCCTGATAAGTACACAATAGCTGCTGCCTCTTCTACACAGACTTAAATCAGCCTTCAATAACACTAACGTAAATGCGCCACTTGCAGTTAGTAGAATTATTCTGGATTTATACCAGCATCTGGCTCTGTGTGAATCGCTGTGCCTATAATGCCATGAGCACCTTGAAGAGATGACATATTATCCAGAATAAACTAAAACTTGATTTACCTTACAGCATTTCGATGAAAAAAAAGTGAACTCCTCTTTGGTCATAAGCTGCCATCCCAACTTTTACAGCATGTAGCAGGAGAACCATGTTGTTAGGAATACAAGGTAGAGCTAACAAGTGTCCCTAAGAAATTCACCTTTACTTAGACCGTGCTAAATTCTATCCTCAGAGCCGCATTGCAGATCTCTGAAATGTGTGAGAAAGCCATGTTGAAGACTTCTATTGATTTCAGTGGTCTTTGGCTCAGGCCCTTAAACTGCAAAAAATGTCTACCTACATATGTGGTGTTAGGTTATTAATAGCCCTGAGGGAACATGAGCCAACTAAAGCATGTTAAAAAAAAAAAAAAAAAAAAAAAAAAAAAAAGACATTATTATCTTGAGTTTGATCTTTTTGGATGTCTTTTAGATAAAATCCAGCCTGGGAGTTATTAGAAAATGTAAATATTCTGTAAAAATCACTTCTGCTCCATATGTTTCTATCACTTAACTTGGAATAAACTAACAGCGCTTCCCGTGGTGAGCAGTGAAACTTCACATTGCAGTGGCATTGAATTTGTATGGGGGTGGGGTTGAGAAAAAGAATCCATAAAATGTTTTCTCTCAAACAAATAAATCAGGAAAAATGTGCCTCTCCAGCTGAGTTAGCTCTGCCTCAGAGTATGACTCAGAAACTGACAAGGAACATCACTAGGAGCTTAATTTTTTTTAAATAGCTATAGAGGACGTGAAATTAAGCTACATTGTTTTTCGTACTTGAAAGTTCTTGGAATACTAATCTAAAACACAGCAGTAATATAATTAGTAGATCTTAAAACATCTTACAAGGGAGGTAAATATCATTAGATCCCTCGTACAAATCAGGAAACGGATGCACAGAGGCAAAGAACCTTGCCCAAGGTAATCCAGCATGCCTTACAATTACAATTCCTATTAAATAAATGAAGAAAAAGGCAATGGCCATTTTACCTTTCCTTGGGGCATAGACAGGTCATGATGGATTTCCTCTACCAGACTCTGACTACGCACTCATTTTAACACATATATACACACACATTCAAATTACATATTCATTAGTTCGTTTCCAATCAGCATAGTGTTAGGATTATCATGTCTTACACAACTCATACAACACGCATTTGTAAACTCCAGTTTGCATCACTTTTTCTGTCTATGTGTTTTTCATTTTTTTAAATTATTCTTACCACTGAACAAGCATATTTGACTAGGTCACTTACCTCCTTTCCTCTCTATATGGACTGTTAGGAAAGTTCCCAGATGCCGCTGGGCAACATATTCTGCTTATCCATTATGCTAACTCTCTTCTACATCGGTAATGTCCTCACATTTGGGAACATGCTGTGGTCTAAACAACCCCTCTGCCCTCTACAGAAGCAGCTGTGAAAGAGGGCAGCTCTTATGATCTTATGTATGTTCTTAACAAGGTCAATAAGGCACAGGGCTGATGAGAGACCTCACTGGTTCCTAAGGGAACTCCCAGAAGGGGCAGGACCTCAGGTGGAAAAGATAGGCTGGGGCTAGCTTCCCCCAACCAGCCCTTCAGCGCCACCAGGGCTGCAGGGCATGTGTCACTGGAGGGCTCCGGTGGCGATTTAAAGGGCCAGGGCTCCAGTCATTGCTGAGGTAGCAAAGGCAGCAGCCTGGAGTGCTAGGCCTTTTTAAATTGCTGGGCTCCATTTGCCCCCACCCTTCCTCCGCCTTCCGCAATCAGCAGCCCTGATAAGGGCAACACTTTTGGCAAGCAAAACTAGGCCAAAGCCAGTCAAGCCTGCACAAGTATCGTCTTGGTCTGTCCAAATTTATTCATTAGAAATGACCTGTACACCAATTCCCAACAGCCCAGCACCATTCAACGCTTTCATGGATGACCTGGAAATGAAGTGGAGAGTGTGCTTATAGAATCTGCAGAAGACACCAAGCTGGGAGGGGTTGCAAGCACTGTGGAGGAGAGGATTAGGATTCAAAATGGCCTTGACCAACTGGAGAATTGGTCTAAAAAACAAGATGAAATTCAATGAAGACAAGGCAAATGCTGCACTTCGGAAGAAATCAAATGCAAAACCACAACACGGGGAATTAACGTCTAGGTCAGTGGTGGGCAGCCTGTGGTCCATGGGCCGCATGCAGCTCATCAGGGTTCTACATGTGGCCTGTGAGACATTTTGTTTACGGTTGCCCATGCGTAGGGTTGCCAGATTCCACTGGTTTCCATCCATATAGGTTTTTTCCCCCTACCAGTACTACTAAAGTGAGACACATGTAAAGCAAGGGCATGGGAGGTGAGGTGTGTGCTGATTGTTCCCATAACACTGACTGCTGCTATGGTTCAATCAGCATATCCTGCAAATTCAAGGTATGAGAAACTACCTCATCCTAGGAGGCCATCTTGGTTAGGACAATCTTGCAACCCATTGAGATGAAGGAGGGCTACTCATGCAGCCCCCTCACTAGCCTAGGTTGCCCATCGCTGGTCTAGGTGGCAGAGCTGCTGAAAAGGAGCTGGGAGGAATAGCTGATCACAAACTCAGTGTGAGCCAACAATGTGATACAGCTGTAAAAAAAGCCAATATCATTATAGGGTGTATTAAGAGGAATGTCATATTTAAGACATGGAATTCATTGTCCCACTCTAATTGGCACTGCTGAGGCCTTAGCTTGGGGACTCTCCCCCGTTCTAGGCAACACGCTTTAAGATAGATGGGGATAAATCAGACAGTCTAAGGGACAGTAACAAAAATGATAAGGGGTTTAGAAAACCTGACCCACGAAGAAAGATTTTTAAAAAATGGGCAGGGTTAGTCTTGAGAAAAGAAAAGTTGGGGCGAGATCTGAAAACAGTCTGTAAATACGTTGAGGGCTGTTATAAAGAGAACAGTGGTCCATTGTTCTCCATGTCTGCTGAAGGTAGGACCAAAAGCATGGGACTCAATCTGCAGGCAGGGAGATTTAGGTTAAACATTAGAAAAGCAAGTCAGGTTAGACATTAGTAAAGCAAGTCTTCCTCACTACAAGGCTAGTTAAACTCTGGAATAGGCATCCAAGGGAGACTGTGGAATCCGCATCATTAGACGTTTTTAAGAACCAAGCACTTGTCAGGATAAACTTGTCTTTGCTTCAGTGCAGACGCTGGACTAGAGGACCTCTTGAGATACGGCGCTCTCTGCAGTGCTGCCACTCTCCCAGACAGCCAGTTACTTGGTCTTCACTCCTTGAGATCTCCAGCAGCACTGAGCTGACTCTGGCCCTGCAGCTCCTTTTATAGGGCCTTCCTGTCCTCTGATTGGCCTCTTGCAGCCACTGTATACTGCCTAGAGGACTTCTCTATTGTCCTTTTCTGGAGCAGGGTGTGGCAGAGCCACAAACCTGCAACAGGGGACTTTAGGGCCTTGTGCACAGGACCCCTTCTGCGATGATGCCACATGCTTTAAAAAGTCTTTTAGCTGCTGCAACTGTAATCAGCAACATGCTGATTGTGAATTTCCAGAAAGGGTGTTACCTCGAAAAGAGTTATGTTTCCTAAAAATGCCTGTTCAGCCTGAAATGAGACAGTTGATAGCAAATGTGACACAGGAAACTTCTGCAGTCAGTGTTTCTGGGTAGGGGGGGCATGAACCAATTAGACATCCCACAGCTAGGCCAGCTGGAACCAGTGCTTTCTTGCTACATTTCAAGGAGCAAAGCTGCCATCTCAGCAACCTTGCTTCCCGCGTGCCTGTGAAAGTGCTGAAGGCATCCGACAGTGCCAAAGGTAGATACTTAGTGCTCCTCGTAACCTAGCAACAATGCCTAGGATAGACAGTGGGATTAGCCTAGAAGAGAGACGATCATCTTTGAATAACTATATATTGAGCAATCTCCATAATAAGTTAATGGGAATGAATCCAGAGCTTACGAATGATTAGAAGGTTTAATAGGGTGAATGCTTTGGAATTTATAATTAAATTGAAAATTCAGGGACTGGAAAAAAAGTTTTCTGTTAAGGCAGCTACTCCTAATATTGTATCAAAATAACAATAAGATGCCAAATACTGACTTCTTCACTGGTTATTATTCGGTTACATTCAGTAGTGATCAGCTGAACTCTCAGGGAAGTCAACCAGAATGAGCTTGAATAAGGATAAAGTGTATTTTTCTAGGGATGTTAAATATCGGTTAATCGAATAGTTGAGTAACTGCATGAATTCTTATCGGTCAGTCGACTATTCTTCAGTCCCTGGGGGCGGAGCCAGCAGCAGCGCAGGGTGCCAGGCAGGAACTGGTCCGCAATGGAAGCCAGTTTAAAAACCAGCTCCTCTTGCAGCTGCTTGTTGCCCTGTGCTGTTGCCTCTGATAAAGAGGCAGCAGTGCGGTATTGCAGCAGCCCCTGTCTGGTGGGGGAGTCTGAGCTCCTGGACCCCATGCAAACCAGAACTGAGCCGGGCTGCCTGCCCACTCAGATCCTAATACATTTTAAATACAGAGCCACAGCAGGGGTTGGTCCCAGACCCGATATGAGCCAGGACTGAGCTGGGCTACTGACCACCCTGCTAAAAAATTTACTGATTGGAGGGGGCTGAGGGGTGGGAGAGGGAAATGCATGTAGTCTATAGCAGTAACCTGTAAGCTTTTGCTTATCGGTTAATCGGCTATACTATTACATCCCTATATTTTTCACCTATGCTAGGCATCCATACATAGTTTCTGCTTTATCCAGTACATGGTCTCGACTGAAAATTCAACAGAGTTCTAATGCAGTCATTTCCAGCTTTTCCTGTACTATGTAACACTCTCCCCCACTGAGCAATGCGAGAGGGGCAGGGAAAGGATGTTAAATTGCAGTTATCTAACTAATCGTGTAGTCGATACAATTTTTATCAACTACACGACTAGTCAATAAGGACCATTATGCAGAGACGCAGCGGGGATAGTTCCAGGAGCCAGCTGGAGCCGGAAGTGAGCAGTCCCGGATCCTGCCAGCTCCAGGGACCGGCGGCGCTGCAGCTCTGCATTTTAAATATGAACCCCTGGGCTCATACTACATTTAAAAGGCAGAGGTGCAGGGTCCTGGACCAGCACGAGCCAGGATTGCTTGGTCCCGGCTTGCACGGAGTCCAGCAGCCTCTGTTCGCGGCAGACAGCCCTGGCCACCGTGAACAGGGAGCAGCCTCTGTTTGCGGTGGACAGGGCTGGCCATGGCCAGGGGCTATGCCAGGGGCTACTCCAGCAGTAGCCCCTGCCTGCAGCCAGCCCTGGCCACCTGTTCACAGCAGTCTCCTCTATCCCCCCCACTGCCCCGACAGAGGCAGCAAGAGGGGGTGGGAGGTGGCACCGGCTCCCGAACCTCTCCCTTGCTATCTCTCAGAGTGAGTGAGAGTCTGTTACAGCCCCTCCACTAATATGACAGCTGCGATCTTGGTGGACATGCTGGGGACGGAACCCAGAATCTCCACGGTCACTGTACTCCCATCTACTCTCAAAAGTCTATTGATCCGCCTCTAGATCTGGAACAGTGGCCATGCTTTTATCCGACAAGCGAATAACTCCTTCCTTAGAACCCACTCACTTCCAGCAATCCTCTCTAGCCCCGAACAGGGCCCACAACCCTCCCTTGTCTCAGCTCTTTATCTGATCTTGATGGTCTTATCTAACTTCGATGATAATCAATCCAGAGCAAGGAAGACGACTTCCCCCCATGCAAATGAAGTGCGTGTAAATGTCCAGTGTTCTATAAATACAGGCCATGGCTTTGTCTACACTTGCAAGTTTAAAGTGCAGCCGTGGTAGCGTTTTAACACAGCAGTGTGGCCACGGCAGTGGTGCTGAGGAGCTCTCTTAGCACTGTAGGTAAACCACCTGCACGGGGAGAGTATCTGACAGTGCTGGGAGTCTGTTTACACTGGTGCTTTGTAATGCTGTAACTTGCATTGGGGGGGAGGGGAGAAAGAGTGTTTTTTCACACCTCTAAGTGAGAAAGTTACCAGTAAAGTGATAGTGTAGACAAGCTCTGAGATATCCAAGCTTTCACTGAGCAGTGCTGCACACAATGCAAAGTCCTATTCATTGAGTAAGATACTATCAAACGTGATTCAGGGATACCAAAATGGTGCCCCAAGTGATGTGTAGAAGCTGTCCTAATAATCTTCTACCCTCTTAAGATTTACACCTTCTCGCTACTTCACCTGGCTCCTTAGAAAAACAAGAAGTGAGTGAGTGACTTTGTGTACTGTAGAATCAAAATTATTCCAGGGGTGTCCTTCATCAAATTAAATAAAAAAAGTGTCACCAAATCAAGGACATTCCTTACTCTCTCTAATGGTTATTCTGCAATCCACTGAGATAGCTTAACCTGTCCTTGGCAAATGATTTCAGCATTTGAGCTAGGCAACCCTGCTTACAACAAAGAGCCTCCTGACTGAATTATATTCAGGTTAATATTCAATGGTGGCAAATTTATACATTTCAAAAACCAATCCTCCCATTCACAAAAAATCCCTCCATGCTCGTTATATAAAAACAACATTGTGTTCTGCCCGGTGCATTCCTAGCCAATAGTGGCTTGATGACAGGCTATTCTGTTACTCTTTATCTGTGCACTGAAGTTCTGGTTTTCATCCCCGATAATGACTTCACAAACAACCTCCTCCTTGACATATTTTTCTAATCTAAAATGTGCCCAACACTAATAACAGACCATATTTGGCTGTGTTTTCTCCACTCGGTCCTTCCAAACAAAAGGCCTATACTAATAATCCTCTGTCAACTGCAATTGTTTTGTACTAATAATCCAATACATTGCCATCACAATATTTAAAAAACACATTAAATGTTATTTGATACGTGGGAAAATGTAATGAACAATGGGTTTTAGACCGTAAATGGGATAAATAGGCAGGATTCCACTTGATCACATTGAACCATTATGCTATGGTGTGTTGCCCAGAATTTCATTCATTATGAACAATCGGTATTCTACAATTCTCAGCCAAAGGCCAGCTTCCTTAAGTAAACACCGCAAGGCACTGAGATTAAAGAGAGTAGGACTTTTCAGCTTGGAAAAGAGGAGACTAAGGGGGGATATGATAGAGGTCTATAAAATCATGAGTGGTGTGGAGAAAGTGAATAAGGAAAAGTTATTTACTTGTACCCATAATATAAGAACTAGGGGCCACCAAAGGAAACTAATGGGCAGCAGGTTTAAAACAAATAAAAGGAAGTTCTTCTTCACACAGCGCATAGTCAATCTGTGGAACTCCTTGCCTGAGGAGGTTGTGAAGGCTAGGACTATAACAGGGTTTAAAAGAGAACTAGATAGATTCATGGAGGTTAAGTCCATTAATGGCTATTAGCCAGTATGGGTAAGGAATGGTGTCCCTAGCTTCTGTTTGTCAGAGGGTGGACATGGATGGCAGGAGAGAGAGATCACTTGATCAGTAACTGTTCAGTTCACTCCCTCTGGGACACCTGACATTGGCCACTGTCGGCAGACAGGGTACTGGGCTGAATGGACCTTTGGTCTGAGCTAGTATGGCCATTCTTATGTTCTCATGAGGAATCAGAAATCTTATGAATTTGCTTACTGAGGTGCCCAGGTTTCTCGGAACCCCTAAAACTGAAGCACAGAGACTCAGTAGTGAAGCACACGAATATGAGCTTTATCAATCAGATCCGTGCGGTGGGAGTATCCATGCAGCCTGAACTAAACTCTCCACATTTTCTCCCAGCATGCTGTGCGCTCAGCGCATGGGCTGGATGGATTCTTGGGGCGCAGTTTCTTTTCGGTTGTTTCTTAACTCTGGATAAGGATCTGCAAGTACACGCCCTGTGTGCTGCAATGACAACTCGCACCCAACCTGGTGGTCTGCCCCTCTCTTGTGGTAGGAGGGTGCCGTATACAGAGTCTGACAAGCCTGCCTCAGCCGTGGCTAAACAAACTGTCTATTTTAGCTCCAGCAATAGAGGTTCATGGTTTTAGGTTCAGAGATCTTAGCAGCAGGGAAAGGAACTTAAAATGTCTTACAGGCGCTGTCCTAATGCAACCAGAGTCCCTGCCAGCTCTTCAGATAGCTCCCTGCTGGCTCTTGCCGCAGCTCAGCCAGCTCTTGCTGGAGCTGCACACCCGCTGCCTTTCCCTTCTGGTCTTAGGTTCAATTTCCATTGTCAAAGACCTGCCCAGAGGCCTGGCATTACAGTATCCTTCAATCCAGAGTAGCAGGACAAGACTACAATTCATCAGAACACATGTGGAAAACCCCTGCCTGCGCAACTGTCTGCTGCTCCTTTCTTTGCTTTGCTTTTTGAAGTTAAGCATCAAACCTGAATATGCTTTGAGGGCTTTTGTCCCCAGACAACTGGACAAACCCAACCAATGCTATCTTCCTGACATTAAGCTAAGGGCCTGGGAGCTGTTCTCCTTAGGTCCATGCAGAGGGGGTGGATGTTCACATTTCTTTCCTCGTTCTGCACAGAAGTCGGGCTCAGCAATCTCCATGACACTCTCCTAGCCTCCAGACTGCACACCAGACACTTCATGGGTCTCTTTGGTGGTAAGGGCTACAAGCTGTGAGCCAGGGGAGAAGAGTGCGGCATGAGGACAGGGATCGAAGGAGACAGACCCTGTCTCTCCTCCAACCCTACTGAGATACCCCAGAAAAGCCAACACAGACAAGGGCAGCACCAGCTTTTTCATGGAGGATGTGCCTTCCCTCTGCTGGCCTTCCTGGTGATACCAGGCAGCCATCCTGCAAGGGAGCCTGAGGAGACAACAGGGTTCAAACCTGGCTGAGGAATTCCAGCTGCCTCCCCACATGTGTCTATGTGTAACCCACACACCCAGGCTATGTCCACACTGGTGGCTCCTTGCGCAAGAACTTCTTGCGCAAGGGTTCTTGTGCAAGGAGTCCTGCGTAAGAAAACGTCCACACTGCCATGTGTGAGATGTGCTTTTGCGCAAGAGCCCCATGGCAGTGTGGATGCGTGGCAGGGGTTCTTGCGCAATAAATTCTATAGCTAAAATAGCTTTCTTGCGCAAGACAGCATCCACACTTGTGCTTCTTGCGCAAGAGCTACACTCTTTTCTTACATGTGGAAGCTCTCTTGCACAAGAGCTCTTGCAAGACAGCTTACACTTGTAAGAAAAGAGCGTAACTCTTGCGCAAGAAGGCGTCTCTTACCACACCATACTGTACATCTTCTTGCGCAGGAGCAGGTAGGCAGTGTGGATGCACTGTGGATTATTGCGCAAGAACAGCCGTTCTTGAGCATGAAGCCGCAAGTGTAGACATAGCCCCAGTGTGGTTACTGAGCAATGCAAGTGGTACCTAGACCACAGCAACAGTTAAGATCAAGAGACCTCTACAGCATGGGCTGGGAACCAGCTGGCTTTTAGGTCAGAGGCTCCTATACTCAGCTCCAGAGGTCCCAGGTTCAAATCCGCCCGGTGGCGGTTACATATGCAGTACAGTGACAAATGTGGACACAGCCTGCTTTTCATCGTGGCATGTACCTGTACAGGTCATGCCTGTACTCTACACACCACCATAAAGGTGGACAAGGCCTATGGGGGAAAAATCTATGAAGTGCACAGCTTCTCTTTCCTATGGGTGCCACGCTGACTGTGTGTGATACACACATATTCCTGGTGCCTCTCCCAGAGTACAGGGATGAGGAGACCAAGTCAGGTATGTACAACATCAAATGGTCATTCTGAGGCTTTTGAAAATCCCACTCTTAATGGCTTAATCACCCACTCACAGAAGGTACTAGACCCACCCCCTTCAGTTCACCCCCTCTGGGGCACCTGGCGCTGGCCACTATCGGCAGTCAGGCTACTGGGCTAGATGGACCTTTGGTCTGACCCAGTATGGCCGTTCTTATGTTCTTATGTTATGTAGTGTTTCTTAAACTGTATTTCACCGCACACTGGTGTGTCATGGAGAACAACAGAATTCAAAATGGCCACCCTTAAAGGGGCAGGCAACTTTTTTTTGTGCTCAATAACTTTCCCCAACCCTTCTCCCCTCCCCCCCCCATCCTTTTTTTTTTTTTTTATGCTCAACAAACAATCCTTGGTGTTCCTCATAAAAAAAATTATTGTTTGGTGTTCCTCAGACTTAAAAAGTTTAAGAAACACTGTACTAGACTATTTGCCAATGCAATAATACGGGAATTGTGAGCGCATACATAAGTTTGCCATTATACAATCAGGGAATAAGCAAGGTTCCTGTTTAGAGAGCAATCTAATCAGAAGTGAAAGCAAACAAACAAACAAACAAAACCCAGAAAGAGGCAGACAATAGAGCTGCAGGATGCTTGGAAAAGGAAAAATCAGAGTGCAACTGTGTTTTTGCAAGCTGTCCCAATGTGTTTGAAAATGTGTCCCTTTAGAAATTCAGTGCATCAGTCAGTAAGCAAACCCCTTTCCTGAGACATCACAATGTAGCTTTCACCCACTCACTTAATTCTGGATCATAACTGACCCTCAATTATTGCACAAAACACCCACTGACTTCAACAAGAGTTTTCTATAGGCCTCTCTACAGATGCAAAAGGATTTTGGTTTCTGAGAAATTTACAAATGTATATTTATTAAAGCAGCTTGGAAAGAACTTGGGTTGAACCATTTTCCATCTGACAATGCAGGTACGTCAAGACTGAAATGCTTTGTGAAACGATGCTGATGTTGCCAAGATTCTAACTTCCGAGCTGTCAGGGCGGTTAAGCTCTGGAACAAAATTGCCTAGGGAAGTTGTGGAACCTCCATCATTGGGGGATTTTAAAAACAGGACAGACAAACACCTGTGAGGGATATTCTAGATCGGGGTGGGCAATAAGACGGTGGAGGTTTGCCAGGATTAGCCCCTGGTGTGCCACCGCCACTATATGTACCTTTGCCTCTGCAAGTAAGGGCTATTGCAGCTCCTGTTACAAGCAGATCACCGTTCCCAGCCAATGGGAGCTATGGGAAGCAGTCAAATGGTGATCCATAGCCAATTGGCACTGCCATCACCCGTATTTGTGGAAGCACAGGTAAATACAGCGGCAGAGGCCCACCAGAGGCTAACCCTGGGGAACCAGATCCAGCCTGCGGGCCAGTATTTGCCAACTGCTGGTCTAGATAACGCTTAGTCCTGCCATGAAGGCAGGGGACTGGACTAGATGATTTCTCAAGGTCCTTTCCAGTCCTAAAATTCTATGAAAATTGTGTTCTGCAGCCGGTGGACTAGTTTGCCTTTGTTATATTTACTGCTACTGCATTCCAGCTGCAATATATTCACTGCTACATTTTATTCTGCTTTGCATTAGATGCAGCAATAATGCAAGTAACCTACAGGTTGGTATCCTGTAAGACATTAGCCTCGGCAAGGAAGTGTAAGTCTTGAGGCTTATAATATCTAATCAACTAAGCTTTGTGCAGACTAACAGCCCAATGGAAAACCCTGTTACTGGGGAGCAGAAAATAGAGTTTAAGTACATCTGTAGATGTAATGTGTTTTAACAGGCACCGTTCTGTGTGAACTACAGAGAAAGGAGTTACAGAATAAATAATCGTCATCATCATGCCTGGTAAGAATGACTAAGCGGAAGACTCTGGTTACCTGCTGTAAATGGCCAATTTTGCATGGTAACCAATCAAAAGAGGTACTCATGTACATACCAATATAAGAACACAAGAACAGCCATACTGGGTCAGACCAAAGGTCCATCTAGCCCAGTATCCTATCTGCCGACAGTGGCTAATACCAGATGCCCCAAGGGAGGGATCACAACAGGTAATCCTCACACGATCCTTCCCGTCTGCCACTTCCAGAGAAACAGAGGCTAGGGACACCATTCCCACCCATCCTGGCTAATAACCATTGATGGACCTAACCTACATGAATCTATCTAGCTTTTTTTTAACTCTGTTAAAGTTCTAGCCTTCACTGCATCCTCTGGCAAGGAGTTCCACAGGTTGATTGTGCGCTGAGTGAAGAAAAACTTCCTTTTGTTTGTTCTAAACCTGCTCCCTATTAATTTCATTTGGTGATCCCTAGTTCTTATATTGTGGAAATAAGTAAATAACTTCTCCTTATCACTGCTTCTTTTACCTGGTTGTTAAGCCCCGGTGGCCCTTTTTTGGTTCTCTTCCTGTGTTTTTTTATTTGGGGTATACATTTATGTTGGGCCTCTATTACGGTGTCTTTGAAAAGTTTCCAGGCAGCTTGCAGAGATTGTACTTTTGTCACTGTACCTTTTAATTTCTGTTTAACTAACTTCCTCATTTTTGTGTAGTTCCCCAGTCTGAAATTAAATGCCACAGTGTTGGGCTGCTGAGATGTTTCTCCCACCACAGAGATGTTAAATTGTATTACATTATGGTCACTATTTCCAAGCGGTCCAGTTATATTTACTTCTTGAACCAGATCCTGCCCTCCACTTAGGACTACATCAAGAATAGCTTCTCCCCTTGTGGGTTCCAGAACCAGCTGCTCAAAGAAGCAGTCATTTAACGTATCAAGAAATTTTATGTCTGCATCCCGTCCTGAGGTGACATGTACCCAATCAATATGGGGATAGTTGAAATCCCCCACTATAATTGAGGAGTTGTTTTTTTTATTTGATAGCTTCTCTAATCTCCCTTAGCATTTCATGGTTACTACTACTGTCCTGATCACGTGGTCGATAATCTATCCCTACTGCTATATTCTTATTACTAGAGCATGGAATTCCTATCCATAGAGTAATATGGTCCCTCGGAGTGTTCTGTCACAAATCCAAATTTCTGTTTTACTCCAAAGTATCCTACTTTGATGGGGAACCAAGCAATTACCCTTATTTCTCTAGGATTACAGTTAAAGTCATTGTTAGCTCATAAAGAGACCCACTTCGGAGAAATTGCTAACAATATGGATAAAGTAAAATAAACTATTCCCCAATTAACAAAGGAAGGTAATGAGTCTCTAACAATCCTTGGTGTGGATGATGGATTATAAAGATGGATATAAAACAGAGATTATTTTCATGATTCTAGGATTCAAATCTAACAGGCATTATTAGCAAAGACCTAGAGAGGTACCAAACACTGATGACAATAAAAATATATATATGGATATGGTGCACATCCCAGAAATATATCAAGAGTATTAACTGTATGATACTCGTCTTCCACCCCGAGTGGGAGAAAGTAGCGCTGAAACTATCCCTACAAACATCTGACCATTTACATCCATACCAGTGTGTCAGAGTTCATTTTACATTTCAAAGGTGGGTGTAGCCTATAGGGCTAACCTGTTTGCTTGCCTGGTGTAGGGGAGCCTGGATGGCCCTGCCTTGACTGAAATAATAATGTCTGCCTTGACCACAGTACGGATCTCTAACAAGCAAAACCCAGGCCTGTCTTGAGTCTAGTGTATGTAAGCACGCAGGCAAGGCTCGGGGGGAAGCTTTGAGAGGCAGGAATGTTTTGCACAATCATGCAGATACAGCATGGTACTGGGAGATCACGCCAAAGACATCAGGAGAAACCTTGTCCTGGTACTTCTATTTCTGATAAGCCAAAATTACTGATACAGCCATAAAACTTAACCACGTACATATCTGGGATACATCCTGCTACTTGGGATGTTGCAAAAATTAAGGGCATTGGGCATTTTAGGTATCTTACACAATACGTAATTAATTGGTAAATATTATTTGAGTGACCAAGTCTCGCTTTGCTATAAAACGGGCTTAGTAAGAAGAATCGATGGGAGGGAGTGAGCAGGACTGACCCACAGGGTCCTGCTTGCTGTAACTAGAAGTAATAAGATCATTCACACTGGCTGCAGCAGTGCATGGCGTCCCGATGGGTGGGAATCAAAGGGACCATGACCTCCTGCCTGGTACTGTAGGTAGCATACGGGTGAAGTGTAAGTGAACTAGGCTTAATTACTGTATTATAATAAATCTATTAATTGCTTTTGCATTGTTTTTGTGCTGCATTAATTGCTTTAGATTTATAGTATTTAAGGTTTAAATTGTACAGTAATTGTTTGTTTTTAAGGCTTGTAAAACAAACAACTATATAACTGCTTAAAGCTTGCAATGAATAAGAAAGTGGCTAAGTCCCTCTGGAATGTCCTCGTTTCCCTTGGATCTAAAAATCGAACCACATGACACCTATAGATATATACATTTATTATTTCCTTATGGTTTTGATTATACGTTTGTTATAATAAAGTTCAGTAGGTTTATATTGCAAGGGACTTACAGGCCTAGCAAAGCTAGCATGCACATGCCTAGGACCTTTTACCCACATAGCAAAGTCAATGTGCATATATTTGGGGCCTTTCACCTAGATAAAGCAACCTTCAATGGCATAGGGGGCTTTGGGGACTTAGCAAGTACCCCATTACTTAGAAAAAGCCAAAATAACTGGTTGAGACCAGACCCAATGACTAGGTAGGAAAGAAGTAACAAATGTAATAGACAACCACAAAAGGTCCATGGTAACGAATGGACATATATAATAATAAGTTGAGCTCAATGTGATGTACTGATTTATAGGGAAAAGACATTTCACCATCAGTAAGGCGAGGAAATATAAATAAAGAGAAGAGAAAACATCCCTTACTGAATATGAATCAAACATAACAACGGCAACGTAACATAATATAAAAATGGCATCCCCGCCTCGGGGTGATAGGAGATGATGTACTCCCTGGGGATGCCAGAATGATGACCGCTGGTGATGATAAGGAAGGTGAAAGTGATGAGGAAGATGATGGCTAACACCTCAGGTTGTTCTAGACGGAATGGTGTGAGTATATGGTATGGAAACATAGCTGTACATTCCCTATCTATCTTATGAAATTGGGGTGTTTGTGACTGTGCTAAATGTATTAATACATGATATTTGTAAATATACAAAAGTTGCTATAGAGTGAGGGTTGCAACTGTGCACATCGGGGTTCCAACCACAGAATAATTCAATACTGGGCCTGATCCTGGCACAAAGGACCCGTCAACCCTAAAGATGGTGACCCAAATTCAAAAGACAGGATAGTCCTGTCTTTCGTTTCAGCAAGACCAGACTAATACGGCTACATCTCTATTACTATTCTGCAAATTTAAAAGTAATCTTAGATCAGGCAACAGTTCTGAAGAAGCACCATGAAAAAGTTCCAGCTGTGTCAAAAAATACAAAAAAATCAATTTGTTTAAATAAAACATTTTGACCAATCCAAAATTGTTTTATCCCAGAATTTTCTTTAGTGAAGACTTTCTTAATTTACAGGTTTCATTATAACAGCAGAACAAATTTTGATATCTCAAAATGCTTCATGAAACAGAATTTCTATCTTCTGTGTAATATAATGCTCTAATATAAACATATACACATTGTATTGTGTGTGTTTACATGTAAATTGGTCAAAGACAAAAATCTTTCTGATTATTAGCCAACTAAGGCAAATTGACCACCAAATGAAGAACATATCAGATTACTATTAAATATTTAGTATAAAAGTATCATAAGCACAGAGCCATTATGTATTTTTATATCCAAATAAAAATACTAATTGAAAATTGAGTATCTTATAATGGAAGCTAACGGGAATTGGTTGTTCAGTTGTCATTCAGTAATCGGGTAATTTTTAAACATTTATTACAACATCTGTGGAAATTCTCTTTTGACTTAATTACAGCTTTGTTACAAAGGCTGGAATGTGCAGACAAAAAGCTGCTCTTATTTGTTGTGCTGGTCTCTAAACATTGCTATGAAGCCAACAGAATAAATATTTTGACATCCTGTTTACAACTGGTAGCAGCTGGGAGTTGCAATGGGGCTCTGCTGTCCTGATAAATGTTTAAATGCATTATAAAAATAGAATCATTTCCTAATTATTAAAATACATTATTGTAATTCCTTCTTTAAAATTAGTTGTGAAACATCTCCTGTGCCAAATTCTCCTCTAATTTACATCAGTGCAAATCCAGATTTACAAGAGTTTAAATCATACCTGAATTTGGACCCATAACTCATATGTATGTCACAAACGCCATCTAGGTCATGACTGGGGATTGATCCAGAAATCTCCCAAAGTAAAAATCACAAGCCTGTATAGCTTCAGTTGAAGCACTAAGTCCCATAGATGGTTCAACAGGTTCATATCACTGAGCACAGTGGGGTGTTTGTAACATACACTTAACGCTTGAATGTGAAATTCAACCCTTTATACACATTCACCACAAATACTATGGACCCTTTAAACTTTATTTTTAAGGTCTAGATGGGACTTAAGTGATGCACAGAGCCTAGTGCACTGCATGAAGTGAATTTCACCATAAAAGCATAAAATATATTTGGCCAAATTCAGTCTAACTTATATCCTGTGCAATTAGACTGGCCCCAATTCAATTCCTAGCATAATATAACTGCAGTGAAAAGAATCACGCCAGCGGGACAGACATAATAGAACCCAATGACTGTAGAGGGATTCTACAGGATTCAAAGTCACTCTACTTGTCTTTAGTAACATCCTTAATGATAACAAAAACCCAGGCCCAGTGACAGGGGGAGAAGGGGCAAAGGGGGCAGATGCCCTGGGGCCCAGGGATTCAAAAGGGCCTGTGGTTCTCAGCTGCCACCACTCCCACAAGAACTGCATCAGCCAGAGCCCTAGCCCCTTAAATTGACACTGGAGTGTTGCAGTGTCCTCCAGGTGGCTCTGAGGGCTGCTCTAGAGCCCCTGCTATCCGAGGCCCTGCCCCTTCCAGGAACGTGGAGCTGCTCCCAACAACCCCCCTCGGGCTGAGGGTCCCAGCAAGGCTGTCAGCCCCCCTGCAAAAACCACTTGTCCATATCAACTACTTAGAAAAACTGTACAAATCTTACAGTAGGGACATTTTTCTCATCCAGTAGAATGTGTTATTTATTACTTAGCACTTCTCACAAGCTCCTCCCTTGCTCAAGTTTCCAGAATTACACAAAGTCCCCAAAATTACCCAATGTGCTACAGGTTGAACCTCTCTAGTCCGGCACTCTCGAGACCTGACCATTGCCAAACCAGAGAATTTGCTGGAACACAGGAGGTCAATATTGTCTAGAAGCATTACCCACACCTCCATGGCTCACTGTGCTCTGAGAAGACATTCAGGGGTAAATCAGAGCTAAATAACAGCACAGAACACTGAGCCAGGACTGGTGGCTGTAAACAAACTGTATGGGCCCGCAGGAAAGTTGGCCACACCCATGGTAAGTGGACATCTGGCTAACTAAAATCATGCTGGATCAGGGATGCTGCTGGACTAGAGAGGCTCAGCCTGTATATTATATCTATCTAAGCACACTTTCAACTCACTCACCTCCAAGTGAAGAAGGGAAATATGAGGTTATGAGACATTGGAGGACTGCAGACTATGGGTGTAAGTGACTAGTCGACTACCCAATAAGCCTAGGCTTAGCCTAGCCTAGTCACTACTCGACTAGTCGCTTCCTCCTCCCCTCCGCCCCTTGCTACATCTGTATCAGAGGCACCTACGCGGGGGAGCAGAAGCCGATGCTGGGGGGAGCCTGTGTTGGGGGGAACCGTGGAAGGGAAGGGGAGGCAGAGGTGCAGTGGGGGACTTGTAAATTTCAAAGGGGAGAGGTGCAGCAGTCAGGACCTTTTATGGGTTCCCTGCTGTGCCTCTACCTTTGAAATGTACAAGAGCTGCCCACAGCTCTTGTACATTTCAAAGACAGAGGCGCAGCAGGATAGCAAGTGTTCCCCTTATCGACTACTCAATTATCTGATTAACCTAAATTTAACATCCCTACTGCAGACCGAGAATTAGAACAGGGCAGAGATACATTAACTGAGACTACCTGGAGGAAATTAATCAAGTTCTGTGGAGGCACATTCACTTAAAAAGAGGCCCTGGAGGTTTTTCGCCTTCCTCTGTAGCATGGGGTACAGATCACAGCTGGAGGATTCTCTGCATCTTGGGGTCTTCGAAATATTTGAGGGCTTCAATATCTGAGATATAGGTGAGAGGATTATTCTAGCAGGGGGTGGGTGAGATTCTGTGGCCTGCATTGTGCAGGGGGTCAGACTAGATGATCATAATGGTCCCTTCTGACCTTAAAGTCTATGCGTCTATGAGTCTATAAGTAGTCCCATAAAGATAAGCTGAGGCCACCTCTTTGGGGAAGGGACTGTCTTTTGGTTCTGTGTTTGTGCAGCACCTATCACAAAGTGGTCCTGATCCCTGACTGGTCTCAATACAAATAATGAACAATAATTAGTCAGGGTCAATTCTGCAGTCTTTAATGACATAAAATTATCAACTCTAGTGGTAATTTTGCTTCAGTAAGGACTGGGGGATTTTGTCTTCTTTACCTAGGCCAATTCCCACAAACATATGACAAGAGTTAAAACTAATCTCCATTTTCCGTGGGATGGCAACATTTAATCAGACCCAAACTAAAATAAACATGCCAACAGCACATACCAAGAGTAGCCATTAGGCAAACCATGGACCAAATCCAGACTTCTAGAAGCTTTTGGAATAGACCCTGAAATCTTTTCATGTATTTATTATTTTATGATTTTCTCTGGAGTCTGGATCTTGACCAAGAAATTTGAACCTTGACAAAAAATTACTGACTCTTCTTGGCATACACTCTACTTGCTGGTTTGCATGTTTCCCCTAGAGTTTGGTTACCATGCCGCAGAAGATGTTCTCTTATAAAAACAAGTCAACAGACTGAACTTATGCACAGGTGAAATGTGTGCTCCAGTCATAGTGTACCAAAAGCTGAGCCTGTGCAAATGAAGTCTGTTTGGAGGTCTCTACTGGGAGACTAGGCCATTGTGTATTGGGTAGAAACGGGCATTTCATTGGGATAATTTTGAACTGATGCAGACTTCATGGGTGCCCAATTAACCATTCCAAATGTGAACACTTGCCAAGAGTGTTACTTGCCATTTTTATAATAAAGGTATGAGCCATAAGGGAACATGTAGCCCAATGGCACTGCCTTTCTCCCCCCTGACTCTGTGGGGGAAGGGGTCATCCAGACGAAAATTCAAAAAGGTCAGCGAACCCTAGAAACCTATTAATCATGAGAAAGGTTGTCCAAATTCAATACACTGGTGGGTTAGCCAACCCTAGTGTTAAAAATACAGAAGAATCGTGTTTTAATAAAGAAGTAGATGATTGTACACACAAGCTGGATTGCCAATGCATAATACAGCGTAATAGCAAAGCTGCGCGGACGGAGCAATACACTTTTTTCCAGCTTCTTTGTTAGGTTTGAATGATAGAAAGTGACAGAGTGGAAAAAGCTTCCCAAGCCTGACTATTCACTTTCTTTGGAAATAAGAAATCATTCAGCCTACTCTCTTTCAAGCACGTAGACACAGCAAGCTGCTCTTTCTTAAATGTACTGAAACGTGTCTCGTCCCAGAAATAGAGCAGAAATGTGCCCCTGATTCTGCATCCGACATCCAAACAAGGTGGAAAGATGAAAGGGTTGCCACTTGAAGACCACTGCCCTTTAGATTGGAGAACACGTAACCCCCAGCATGACAGTGGGGGCCACTCTGCAATTCAAAATTGTTTTCATCTTCGGCACAGTCAGGATAATGAGACGAAAATGGATTAAAGGCAGGATCTGTGACTGAGAACAGAATCAGTTTTACTTGCCAACAGCTTAATAAGAGCATGCAGTTTTGCAGTTATTTCTGTACAACGTCACTACAATTTTCTGCAACTTTCCCCATTCTTTTGTTTTCAGGAAAAATATTTATATTACTACTGCCTTTCAAGAGATGCATGGCGGTTCTTGCTTAGCACCCTCTTGGCTGAAATAACATATTACTGTTGTCAAGTACCACAAAATCCTGCCATTATTATGGAAAGCCACATATCGATGAGTGATGCTAACAAAAATGTTTAAGCTGAAATGCGAGAAATTTCAGAAAATCATATACAGGCAGAGCAGCCCGATTCTAGCTGAGTATGCAGAGAGGGGTCTGGTTAAAAAACCTATACCAGGATCATGTACTAGAAGCCAATCGGCCTCCTTCACGTTTCTAAGAGACTGCTCTGCAGTTCTTCTGCAAATGACATTGCGGAAGTGCAGGCTGTGACTTGGCTGTGGGGGAAGTGGGATAATCCGCAAGTCCTGTATTTGTGTAGATGTGGCTGCCCCGAGCCAGTACAAATCCTGACGAGTGATCACTTGTAGAACATTAGCACGGAGTGACACCACCTTTATAGCATGTGGCTGTCCCTTCTGGCCCCGATGGTACAGCCATGTTGGCAGAAACCTTTTGCGCACTTTTGCAGTAATTAAATGCAAATCTAACCTTCAAAAAGACCCCAAGTCATTGCTCATCTTGTTCCTAGCCCGAGACCATGAAAAAAAAAAAAGATTAGAGATAGGAACTGGCTTCTAAATAAAGACGTTTGGGTGTTGACATCTTACGTGATCTCCTTTAAAAAAAAAAAAAAAAAAAAAAAAGCTATTCAGAACTAATCCCGCAATCTCTATCATGAATAAGACACAGCTGCAGAGGACCAAATTCTGCCCAAAGTTACACTTTTGCATCTTCACCAATTCCATGGAGATGAATGAGGGCAGAATCAGACCATGAAATCTGAGTCTTGCTTTGTAATTTACACCTTATCACTTACCTTTAAACTGTTTGCTTTATCATTCAGTGTTCCCATCTTGTCAATAGCTCAAAAGACACATATATTGTATAAATACTTTAGTACAGTGTATGAACTGTACCATTAAAACTGCTTGGAAAAATGGTTCTATTAACATTCTGGTCATTTTTCTTTCCCAGAGTTCCTTAAAAACCAATATGGCCCTCAAGCTTAAGGGCAGATCCTTGCTTGGGGAAAACAGCATAACTACATAGATAATTTATACCAGATCTGTCCATGCTCAGTAAAATTTCAAGCAAAATTATCTTTATCCCGCTGTGACTCTTATGTATTTGCAATGTATCTTTCATTCATAATTCCTTGTATTTTCCCTGTCACTCAGACTGTACATGTCCATTATTCAAAGACAGATAAAATAAATACATAACTGTCAAGGCTGTTCCCCACTCTGGCACTCCGAATGCAGAAGGTGAGGGCCCGCAAGAGAGCTTCAAAACCTTGCCTCTATAGGCACTGGTTACAAAAACTTCCCCCAGAATCCTAATACACAGATTTGGGGGAATTTGCTGCCACCATCAAGTGCTTTTTGATCACTTAAAAAAAAAGCGGGGGTGAACACTTGAAACCACCCCCACGGGTATCCCAAGCTCTTTTGCCCAAAAAGAGCTTGAAAAAGAAAAGAGGAAAACAAGCTGAAGTCTTGGTAGCTGACCCCGCAGGCAGAGGCATGCAGATACACACAGACAGAGCTTCCAGGACACAAGAATCAAATCCTCACCTTGAAAAAAAAAGGTGATTTTTATTACAAAAACAGAAGATAAACTTGATAAATCATACTTGATTGCTAGATGTTACAGAGCAACCAAGGAAAACAAATTAAAAAACAGAGAAAAGTCTTGGCACAATGCTTAGATGGTAATAAATGGGGAAGGGAGGCAGAGATTCACACAGAGCAGTTCAAACCAAACCACAAAATAATAAAAAAAAATTACCCTGAATGCGACTGGACTCACATTTCCCTGGTACTCACTTCTAATTTTCTCTTTGTTCAATCCGCTTCCATGGCCTGAATTCCATGGGGGGAGAAGGGGCATGGTAGTCCTGCTTAGGTTTAAATCATTCTGTGTCTTTCAACTCCTGGTGTAACTCTCTCATCAAAAGAAAGCAGGCAGGGAACCTATATTCAATTCAAATTTCCACCCTCTATCTCGATGGGCTTTCCCAGCCCCCTGGTCGACACCTTTACTAGGTACCTGAGATAACCTGGGCAAAAGGGCCTCCACGGGCCGGATCCGGCCTGCGTAGGCCCTGCCACTCCCCTGCCCCCAGACCAATTAGGACCTGGGGGCAGGGGAGCATGCAAAGCTTCCGCCCATCCTGCCAGGAGCACAGAGCGCTTTGAAGCACCGCGCTGCTCGCAGGGCGGGAGGAGACATCACACGCTCCCCCGGCCCCAAATCCTGATTGGCCTGGGGGTGGAGGAGCGTGTGAAGCCTCTTCCTGTCCTGCCAGGGGCATAGGTGCCCAGTGGGAAGTGGGGGGACAAAGGGGCTCCCTCTACCCCAAGACCAATCATGGTCCATGGGTGGGGAAGCCCAGAAGCATCCTGGCCCCACCCCTTCCGGGGTGGCCCCCGGCCAAAAATTATTGCCCACCCCAACCTTAATCACTGGGTGCTGGTCAGCATTTCCCCTGTATTCGACAAGAACAAACGAAGTAAAACAGAAAGGGGAAATGTATAGAACAGGCCGATTGCTGATATCAGTTACACTAGGGTACATCCAGACTAACTCCATTTAAATCACTGGAATCATGAAGGAGTGTGGCCAGGATCAGAGTGAGTAAAATCTGAACCAATGTTATTGCTATGGATTTGAAGGGGAATAATTGAAGACAGAATTTAGCCTAGCACCTGAGTGGTCTGCAAACTAGGGCTGCGTCTAGACTGGCATGATTTTCCGAAAATACTTTTAACGGAAAAGTTTTCCGTTAAAAGCATTTGCTGAAAAGAGCGTCTAGATTGGCACGGACACTTTTGTGCAAAAGCACTTTTTCTGGAAAAGCGTCCGTGCCAGTCTAGACGCGGTTTTGCGCAAGAAAGCCCCGATCGCCATTTTCGCCATCGGGGCTTTTTTGCGCAAAACAGTCCTGAGCTGTCTACACTGGCCCTCTTGCGCAAATACATTTGCGCAAGAGGGCTTTTTCCCGAACGGGAGCAGCATAGTATTTGCGCAAGAACACTGACAATCATACATTAGATCGCAGTGTTCAAAATCTGCCGCCAGTGTAGACAGCTGGCAAGTTTTTTAAAAAGCAACCGCTTTTGCGCAAAAACTTGCCAGTCTAGACGCAGCCTAAGAGTTTATAGACAAAAACTGTATTAAGATAGGGCATTCATTTTAATGGGGATTAGCCAGACAAAAAAAATCTCCATCTGACTGTATAATATGGACATCTTTTCTATCTACACGTTTAGGTTCAGATTTCATACATGCGGCAACACTAGTCTTGGGTCCTAAAATGGGAATTGTACTTTTTATAAACTAACAGAGGCTAGTATCTGCTGCGTTCAATATGCTGAACGCTGCATAAGCGCTACTGCTTCTAAAAATACTTTGGGGGTAGGTAGAAAACAAGGCTAAAACCCAAACACATGAGGAATGCACGTAAGAAATAAAAGAGGAAATAAGGGTACCACGGAGTCATCAGTTGCACCCCAATGATTTTAGAGAACACATTCTGAACATCTGACAGAAATCACCCCGCAGTCTGCAGAAGCAGCACTGTGGCTTGATGCTATACCAGGTGAAGTGATAATGCAGGACACAGACGGATGTGGAAACTGACAGCAAGGCTGCCGTTCTCAAGATACCCTATATATGATCCACATATTTGCTCCGTATCAAAAGACTGAAGCCCCAATACTTTAGCCTGAATTCCAACGGCCCTGTTATTGCAGCTAAGGATCATAGGGTTGCAGGGATACTCTAGCAATGCTGTTTTATCTCTCGACACATATCGGCTGTGTCTACATTGGCACCCTTTTCCGGAAAAGGGATGCTAATGAGACAAGTCGAATTGCAAATACGCTGGGATTTAAATTTTCCTCGCGGGCATTTACATGAACAGCGTCGCTTTTTCCAGCTCGGGGCTTTGACGGAAAAAGCGCCAGTCGGACGTGGCTCTTGCGGAAAATAAAGTTTTCTGGAAGATCCCTTATTCCTCTTAAAATCAGGAATAAGGGATCTTCCGGAAAAGGCTTTATCTTCCGCAAGAGCCGTCCTAGACTGGTGCTTTTTCCGTCAAAGCCCCGAGCTGGAAAAAGCGCAGTTATCATGCAAATGCCGCGGGGAAAATTTAAATCCCCGCGGCATTTGCAATTCCGACTTGTCTCATTAGCATCCCTTTTCCGGAAAAGGGTGCCAATGTAGACACAGCCATCATGTATAGCAGGGTCAGGCGGCGCAATGGCATAGGATCCACTATGGTGGCTCAGCAGCTATCCAACAATTCTCTAGACCAGGGCTGGGCAAAAGCCTCTCACCGGGACAGATCCGGCCTGCCTAGGGCTTTGATCCGGCCCGCGAGGCAGTTCCAGGCCCTGCCCCCTAAGGCAGGGGTTGGCAACCTGTGGCATGCATGCCGTGGGGGAAGGAGCTCAGCCCCGCCCCTCCTCCTCCGTGCAGCCGCTGGAGAGCGCTCCCTCCTCCGGCAGCAGGTTAGGCTGTGGGGGGGAGGAAGCAGCGCTGGGGGTGAGGCTCCTTAGCGGCACCTTGGCCATGCGGTTCAGGGCTGGCCCTGGAGGTTGGAGGCACCACTGCTGCGGCCATGCAGTCCGGGGCCAGCCCTGGAGGCTGGAGGCGCTGCTGCCATGGCGCCTCTGGGGCCAGCCTCAGGCTGCGTGGCCGTGGCAGCAGCACCTCCGGCCTCAAGGGCTGGCCCAGGGCCGTGCGGCTGCAGCAGCAGCGCCTCCAGCCTCCAGGGCCGGCCCTGGAGTGCATGGCCACGGCAGCAGCTGGGCCTCCCTCTGGGGCGGCTGGAACAGCACAGCTGCAGCCATTGCTGCAAGGGAGCACGAAGCCAGGAAAAGCTCCCTCTCATGCCCAGAACCCCTCCCCCCCAAGACCCGGCACCCCCATCTTGCTCCAACACCCTCCCTTGTTTTTGCAACCTCTCTCCTGGCCACATCTTGCACCCTCCCTTGTTCCTGCTCCCCCTCCACCTGGCCAGACACCCTACTCCCGACAAGCCTTTTGAATAGAAGCTTAATCTGTTTCATAATTTCAATTAAATCTTTCTTACTAGCTGCAGGTGGTTCAGAAAATAAAGTCACCGTACCCAGCCTGCCCTTGCCTCCCCTGCCTCCTCCTTCCCCTGGCACACAGATCCGTGAATAAGTTAAATCCCAGTGCGCCACGTCTGAAAGGTTGCCGACCCCTGCACTAAACCGTAAGATCAGCATCTTAATTTATTTATTAATGACTCTGCTTTAAGTAGGACTGTTATTGATTTTAAAAAGTATCACCAGCACTTGGACCCGTGCATAGAGGCGAATAAGTCAGATCTCCGCACTCCACCTCTGACAGGTTGCCGGCCCCTGCCTTAGCGCAGTGCCTGGGAGCCAGAGACGCGTGAGCCCTTTCAACTGCTTCTATTCAAAGGGCTTGTGCCTGCCGGGCAGCTGCCAGGCAACAGGTTAGCAGCAGGGCCAGGAGCTACCAGCCCTGTAATGTGAATTCTAAGCCTCCACCCCAGACAACTCTGGGAGGAGGCTAACCCCCAGCACCCTCCCCTCTGTTCCAGTTCCCTTCAATTGTCCAAAAGTCAGGGGGCAGGGACCCCAGATCAAGCAAAGCTCCCGGCAGGGCAGTTTTCAACCCCAGCCCCTTCTGCCTTAGGCCCAGCCCCCTTCACCCGAGGCCCCTCCCCTTCTGGGTCAGCCCACGGCCACTTCCGAAATTTGTGAAGTGGCCCCCCTTCCAAAATTATTGTTCACCCCTTCTCTAGACAAAGGGAAACCTATATGGAACCTGGGTTTACAGCTGCTTTGTGCTATCATGAGCACCAAAAAAACTGCTCTCTTGTACCACTGAATCAGGCCCTTTGGAGTCACCAAAAGCAAACCATGTGGTTGAGTTTGCTTTTGTATATGGACAACCTGAAATTGCACGGCGCTCTCTACCTTCATAATTGCATTGGAGTAGAACTGGTGAGGAACATTCCAACCATTTCCCCCCCATCAGAAAATGCCAGTTCGTTAAAACAGGCACTGTTCAAAGGAAAGTGTAGATAAGTTTAAAAAATGAAGCCTAGGAAGGGCAGAGGACATATGGTGAAGCTACAGAAGCTGAGGGTGGACCCAGCTAAAAACCGGGGGTAAAGGCTGTGTTTTGTGGGGTTTTTTGGACTTGGATACTCTTCAACGGGTGGACTTTTTTTTATTAGTGACTTCACTGAAGTCACTGCAGTAACCAAACCAGCATGCAAGGTTGGGAGATCTAATCTGAGTGAAGGAAAACAGAGGCATCAGCTACCCACAAGCCATTTCAGGTAAGTGGTATTGTACTGACTGAATTAAGGGCAAATCTCCCGTCAAAGCCTTTGGAGGCTTCTAGTTTTTAACATTATTTGAATTGCCAACAGAAATATATGACTAAACAGGTGATTAAATATTTCATAGAAATCTGGAGATAACTTTCTGGACCTGGAGGCCTTCCAGAAACCATAGATTCAATAACTTGCACTTCTTCTGCTACTTCCTTTGGAGCTCAGTGCAAGTCATAGAAGTGAAAGAAGCACAAACCTCTTCAGAAATGTCTCAAAGGTTTTGATGGGCAAGATGATGTAGCTTGGAAAGACCGAAGTAATCAGTAATTAGTATTTCCTTGTATTGTAAATGGAGAAGCACGCTAAACTTGGGTTTTTAATGTCCCTTCTGTTACTATTGAACTAAAAACAAAAACAACAAAAACCCCAAACCAAAAAACCTTCTCTTTAAAAAATAAGAGGGCGCCCCAGATCCAAAAGAGATCTCTCATAGTTTTGTTTCATTTGCAAGTCTATGCCATTAGTACCCACTGATGTCAACAGGACCAGTATATACATAGTACAAGGGAGAATTTGCCCTTTGTGTGTTAGATTAAAAAAAAAAACCTGCTTGTAAACTGCCCTCCGACAAACAAGTCAACAGTGGTTATTTTATTCCCCTTGTTTGATCTTGTGTTTTCTGAGGCTTGGGAAGCTTGTACTTCTCTGATTAGGACAATCAGACACTCTGGGTGAAATCAATGGCACATTTCCCACTGACTTCAGTGGAGCCGCGATTTCACTCTCTTATACTTGGATTGAAGTGGACTCTGCCTCTCTCGCCTTGTGCCAGTACTATTTTCAGCACGAAGCAGTTGATTAAGCACATTGGTAGCCATGGCTTCATTCATATGACAGATCTTTATTCAGTATAAAAGGCTGAGATAATTCTGAACATGATGTAAGTGCCTGGAGACCCTCTTTTGATCACATTAATAAGGAAGATACTTGGTGATGAGTGAATTGAGTTAATCAAATAATACAGACTAAATTCAAGACCAACTTATTTTGCAAGTCAAAGCTAGAGGGTGACTAATAGATGGCTGTAGAAAGAAAGCTACCCACCCACAACTTTTCTTCTGATAAAGGAAAAGGAAATAAAAATGATAAACTGGTAGCATACTTTTCTGGTCTGCTAAGTCTGTAACGCTTATAGGCACTGATTCAGCCAAGCACTTAAGCAAGTGCTTAATTTAAAACTCCATTTAAGTCCTACTGAAGTCAGTGGGATTACTCCCATGCTTACCTTAAAACACAAATAAGTGCTTTGTTAAACTGGGGTTATAGTTTGCACATGGGATTTTAGCTAATTTTTTAAAAAATACAGAGCAAATACTCTCTTCAGAAGTAAGGATAACTATTTTCTTTGTGTAGCAGTGGCTTATTTTATTATATTTATACAAAATTTTATCTTAATTCTTAAGTTCTTCACAGATCCATTCCTATATGCTTAATGCAAGGCACCTAATGCCATATTCAGATACCCCAGGTAAAAGAGGCCTGATTTTGAGCATATGCAGATCCCAGTGACTTCAACAGAAGGTGAGGACATTAATTGCCTTTGAAAAAAATTATTCTACGTTTATCTAGGCAATGAACTATGAAGTTAGATTTAGGCAGCCAAATTTGTGCCCTGATTTCTTTTTAGCTGACTTCCATTATAAACATATTGTTAAATTATCTACTCCATCAATTGTTCTAGTTATTGCTTAGGCAAATGGTCCAGACTAGTTTCTTTTGCTACACCCCTTGACCATTTACGAATCTACCCATGGAATATGTCTGAGCCCTTCTGAATTTCTGAGTTCCCCAACTGAGAACAATAACTTCAATTTCTGTTCTCGCAGCAACCGTTTTTGAGCTGTTTTTTAGGCAGTGCTTTTTTTTTTTTTAACCTGCATTTGTCAGAGACAAGCAGATAACTGGCAACAAATCAATCTCTGTGAACCCATGTTCCCTCTAAATGTTTCCCTCTATGCGTGGAATAATTTTTGTCATGTGCACCAAGGTGTGTGCAGATGTGCACCACCAATACATGCTGCTGGCTTTGGTAAGCTGTGGGCGCTCTGCCAATCAGCTGGGCAGCACCTGAAACTCTCCTGGGCAGCCACCCAGCTCCTCAGCTTACAGGGAACACTGCTGTGAACTTCTGATCATGGAATATCTGGCAAGGCAAGCCTCATCAGCGCAAAGAGGGGCAAGATTTTTCACATAACTAATGCACATAAGTATATAATGCATTTGGATGAAATTAAAAATGCAGACAGACATAAAAAGGTTTGCTGCCTATTGCAGAAAAAAGACTAACGATACACAATCCTGTAAATGAAGGTCACATATTGTAAGCTTTAAAAGGACTCTGGAATTTGTTCACAAGCCAGCCAAACGAGAAACCCCAAGCTTTCCCTGCAGAGACACAAATGTGAGATTTAACAGATTTGAATGGCTCAAAGTCCTGTGAAATTCACTGAAATGAAGCAGAATTTTTCAAAGCTATGTACTTATACCTTATTTACAGCCAATCTTAATTTAGTGTAAACTGTAATTTCCCATTGTACCAGTAGCATTTTATCATGAAACACCACACCAACATTATAACACTGCAATGTTTTATACTAGTACTTTCCAGTAGAATTTTTTTCCTGGCTCTTTCTTTTGAAGACACTTTACTTGCTTTTGAGATGTCATATATGGATTTTAAATCTATCCCTCCATACTTCACTCATTATTGTGGTAAATGAGCATTTGGTGCCGCATCCCTGAATGAATGGCATTTTAAAATATGACAATGCTACTCTATCTAGGGCAGTATGTTAAAAAACACTCAATGTTGTTTTAACTCTGCTCCCACTGACGTCCACAAGAGTTTTACTATTGACCTTAATGAGAGGAGAATTAGGCCAATGCTGAATGCTTTTGAAATTTCCATCCGTCAAATCTAATCTGTGTTCAAGTCATACCTACGTGACTTAACACTTGCACACTGTGGCCCAAAAGCATCCTCTAGCAACACATTGTATGATTACGTCTCTATTGTTATCTAAAGCAAGTGTATGCTACAGATTTATTTATAATTCTTAACAACTGCGTTCCAAACAGATAACAGAGCCAGATTCCTGGGGGCAGGAGAACTTTCCCTTTCATGTGAAGGGCTGGAGCGAATATTGAATTAGATGTGCTGTGCTGGACCAAGGTTACATGGGAGCTGCAAGCTACCATGCTACGAACAACAGTGTGGCTGCTGCAGTGTGGGTGTGTCTTGGGCTAGCCATTCCAATATAGATCTAGGGGGCTGGTTACCTTGTACACAGCTGGCTATCTTATGCCACTGCCCGTATTGCAACATCCACAATCCTACTTTTAGGGCAGTAGCTACTCCCAGCTGCAGTGCAGGCAAACGTTAGGCTATCTCTATACTTACTGGGAGATTGATGCTCTGGAGATTAATCTTCCAGGGTTTGATTTAGCAGGTCTAGTAAGGACCCGCTAACTTGAACGCTAAGGGCTGCCCCATTGACTCCGTTACTCCACGGGGTCACGAGGAGTAAGGCAAGTAAAGAGGAGAGTTTCTCCCACCGACCTTCTGCAGTCGGGCCGCCCCAGAAATTTCATTTAAGGTACGTTGACTCCAGCTACACAATTTTTGCAGCTGGAGTTACGTATTTTGAATCAAATTTCTCCTCCAGTGTAGACCTGGCCCAAGACCAGAATAACCCCCAATACAAAAACATCCAAACTGCATCTCTTTGCACCAGTCTGGCCCCTGGCACTCTGGGGGATTCATCCCAGGAACTGCAAGATGGCTGCACCACCATCTGTCCCGGATGAGGCTCCCAAGGGTATGGGGAAAAGAGAAGAAAGGCTCCCCTTGAGTCTACTGGTTAAGCTATTCAGCACATTCCTTATCTCCCAGCTGTGCTTCCTGCCTAGCAGTGCTTTGCTCCAGCTCCTCTGAGATCCCAGCAGGGAAGAAACTGATGGGTACTTTTGCAGACAGGCAGGTCAGTACAGACCCTGGGCCAACTGGGCATTGTACGAATTTCATACACAAGCACCGTAATGGCATGTTCCTGTGTATTCTTTGGGTCTGCAAAGGAAGCTGCAGTAACGTTCTCAAACTCGCTCCTAAAAAGGAGCTGCTACTCCCACCTACTGGGTCATTTACCAGCTGCCTGTTTTCTCTGCCATTCCGAAGCTGTAATGTTGCTGCTCTCGTGTTAATGATCTCTTGCCATCATGGGAGTGTAAATGCCTTGCAAATGAAAGATGCTTGCTTCGCCTCCTGTTTAACCCCCTCCGCTAACAGTCCTCATCCCGTGTTCCTAATGAGAAAATTCTTTGTTTAAGCAGAGAGGGGCAAAACGTTAAGCTTTCCATTCACATCCTCATTAGTTTTAATGCAGAGTGAAACCTCTGAGGTTCCCTACTGAACCTTTTATCTGCCACTGTTATTCTGGAGATTTCTGTGGATGAAGCCAAAGTTGGGCAAATAGCACAAAATGTTCTGCACGGACATCAACTCAAATTTTAAAATGAATTTGCATCATTCGTGCTCCTCTTCCTCCTCCCCTCCTCCCCCGCCTCCCAGCGACCACGTTTGGCTTGCTCCATCATTCCCAGAACATGAATCCAAACACTCTTGTGGAACTGGCTGACAACATGGGCAAATCTGGGGTTTTGATGGAAATTCAAGTACTGGGAAAAGCATCAGCCAACACCAACACACATTTTTGGCTAAGGTGACACTAGGAGTCTGTGAAAGGGCAGGGAACTGAACCCAGGTTTCCTGAGTCTCAGACTAGCACCTTCACCACTGGCCTCTCCTTGTATCAGAGGCAGCAAGAGGGGCTACATGTAGTCATTAGGATTAACCAGGCGTATCAGTTAATCAGGTAAACAACCACACACTAACATCCCTAATACAGGCACAAGAATCTTCATCCTGGTTATGATTGTAGCCACTTATTATTTGGCTAGACCACGATGTGTTCCTTTCACCTGGTGCACATGACCTAGAAACGCATAAGAGAAATCCGGATTAACCAAATGAACAACCACATCCAAGAGATGAGCAATTAAAAAAACAAACAAACAAACAACAACAAAAAAACAGATGAGGCCAAGTAGTCACCCTCAAAGATTGAGGAGAAAGAAGTCAGCTTTGCTGTGGTAATAATTTACCACCTGTTATCAAGTCAAAAATAGGCTTACAGCAGTGCAACTGTTCTACTGCTCTCGTTCCACTTCAGCACCAGCACACAGACCATGGGGCAGGATGCTCACCTAATGTAAATTGGCACATCCCTGTTGAACTCAGCCCTTCAACTCAGATCTGGTTCTTCATTCCCAAGGCAGAACTTTTTCATTCCAGTCCAGAGGATGAAATTAGCCATGTCTCCTTGGAATCCCCATCCCCACGACGGAGGCAAACCACTTGATTTTGTTTTATTAGCATGCCAACCAAGAAGAAGCGTTCATTGTGAAATCAAAGAAGCATGACAAGCACATTAGGCGATTTGTGCTGTAATAAAGTTGCGGAAGGAGCAATGTCGGGAGGTGTCACAGCATGGGTGCAACACAAGTAGAAGACCACACAAAAGCAATCCTAGGAAGGCGAGAGGGAGGAGGACACAATGGTTGGAAGGATGGCTCATTTTGTGGCCTCAGCAGGGGAGAGACACAACCTGAGTGGAACAAGTTAAAGCAAAGAGGCCAAATGGAGGCTGATTTAAAACCCTGTGCCACCTAAGAAGAGGTGTGCGAGTTCCATGGCAAAGCAAGGGAAAACCAGTACAGGACACTGAGGGCCAGATGTTGCTCTCCTTTACATGCGTTCAGCGGGGCTGCACTTCTGTAAGTGAGAGCAGAGCGCAGCCTTGGTTATTCAATAGCCAAACACGGCTCTGGTTGCAGAAAGAAGAACTTGATTGTCAGCAGAAAATAATATTCGTAAAGCTAAACCTCAAGGGTTCTGCAGGAGGAGAAAGGTCAAAGAGCAGGCATTCAGAGATAAAGGGAACGATGACAAGGAGGAGAAGAGACGATCAAAAATAATAATAAAGTGCTGAAATATCTTATCCCACAGCCTTTATCTGGAGAGCACAGACCTTGGAAGGCAGAAACAATTTAGCTGCCAGTGGTTAATATGTCCATATGAAGTATTTGTTCATCTGAGGAACTGCATGACAGCCACGTCCCGCAACAGAACCGCTTTGTGTTAACAAAACAGGAGATGTCTCTGCTTCCTAAGAGCACACTCTTGTGCTGTGGATAAACAGGGGAGAAGGCTGAAGCAAGACAGCACATGGCAATATCTGAACTGAGTCGAAACTACAAAAGCATTTAGCCAAAACATACTTCAAACTCAAAGTTGCTTCCAGTTCACAGGTTTTGAACAGTTCCATTTTCATTTCTGATCGAAGCAAGATGTTATTGGTGTTTTCCATTTTGGTGAGAGAAATGTTCCTTTTCAAAAAACGAAACAAAAATTTCCTGTAAGCAAAACGTCAGTGGTTTGGATAGTGTTTTAATAAAGATTATTGAAGAGAAAGACGACGACTAAACATAGCGGGGTAGAATGTCCTTTAAGCTCCTCCCTGTATTAAGGGCAGTGTGGCCCTGCACTGCGACGGGACAGGCCTAAGATAAGGGATAAAGCGGCTCTCAAACACCCCACAGAAAGATCAGCAGGCTGCACCACTCTGACACCCAGGCTGGAGCCCCGCCAGCGGCATGGCCTCACCTCATCCCTTCCATATCCCCCAAAATCCTGAGCAGCCAGGCAAGGCCCAGTCAGAGTCTCTCTCCCCAGAGACTGAAATAGCCCCCGTCACCGTGGCAGCTCAGAGCCTGGGCCCACATTCTGAAATTGAGCCACTGAGGAAGGCGAACCTGACCAGAGTATTTTTCTCTTCTGTAGCTCAAGGCATGTTCTCTTTAGGACCCATGTGGTTCTGTTCTCTCTTCTCTATTTAATACACAATTTACTGACCCGAACTCATTTGCTTTCCCTTCCACACATAGTGCAGCGACTTCATTCTGCCCTTCCGGTTTCTTGAATCGTATGCTCTATCCTAATAGGGATCCCTATTACTCCAGTTTCTAACACTTGTGCCAACTAATGTCCTACAATAAGACTGAGTTAATTGCATAAGCAAATAGGGATATAAAAGCCCGTGTAATTGGTCAACCGGTTAAACATGAAGTTTACTTCACATTTAATTGGTTAATCAATATTCACTCACTGCAGCCAGGCTAGGGTGACCCACCGCCACAGCCCCTGCTTGCAGCACCCCAAGACCGCCACCGGTCGGGGCTGCTCCAGGCCCCCAGAGCAGCTCCTGTCCACAGTGGGCCCCACAGGGCTGGAACAGCTCCCTGCCTAGCCCTCACTGGTTAACAGGAACTGGTAAGCATCACTGGTTAGGGGTGAAGCTTTCCAGTTAACCTTTCACATCCCTACTAGCAATAAGTACCTTGTATTCTACCACGTAATGAGTAAATGCTCCTCTTTAGACTAGAGAGCCAAGGGGATGGCGGCTTTTAAACAACTGTTTTGCATTATTTTACAGAACACTAACATTTTAAATAGCCTTTTCTATGAAACTACTGCAAAGAGCATGCCTGTTCTCTACTAGCTCCAGAGTGAAATTCAGCATGAGGCTAAGGCAAATAGGGTTTAAATGGCATTGAGAGGGACATGGCCCTTCTGCTAAACTGTTGCGCAGGGATGAAATCCACCCATCGGACTTAATGGGGTTTAAGAGGTTGATATGCCCACGTGTGAATTCACAAATTAATATTAAATGCATCGCTATGCATACAGTTATTCAGCTTCTTTGACAATTACCATTGCCAAAGAAATCACATTTCTATGGCTGCGGATGCTGTTCGCAGCTATCGATAGTCTTTAGAACTGACGAAGGAATCATTTTATCCGGTAACCAGCTCTTGTTGATCTCTCTGATGCATAAACATGTCTCTGAATACCTGACACCATCTTGCTGAGTTATATGCCCAAGAAGCCAATCATCAAATTAAGTCATCTTTGATGAGATACATCCATCACAGCAAACCCAGTGGCAGCAGCACTTTCGATTATATAAACAGACAGTGGGAGGGGGCGAGAAGAAGGACTTTAGATAAATGAAACCTGACTATTTTAAAGGGAGGGGAAACACTAATAACATAAGAAAACATCAGTTATCTAAGAAAAACATCCTCACTGTCAGGGTAGTTAAACACTGAAATAAATTGCCTAGGGACACTGTGGAATCTCCATCCCTGGAGATTTTAAGAACAAGCTAGACAATTACCTGCCAGGGATGGTCTAGAAGATAATACTTAGTCCTAACTTAAGGGCAGGGGACTGGACACGGAGGCCTCTCAAGGTCTTTTCCAGCCCCATGATCCTATTATATTATTCAAACAAATAGGGCCATGTAAAGCAAGGAAAGTTCTGAACAATAAACTCATTTAAAAAAAGAAAACAACTGTCCTCGAGCAGAATCAGCATTCGTCAAACAGAAATGTTAATTGAAAACTAACAGTTAGGATGAGCTTTAAACATACACAATCAATTCTCAAAATATTTAACAAACAAAGCCCTGATTTAATCAAAAATACCATTACTGACAAGTTGACAAAGCAAAGCCCAGCTGGGACACCAGCAGTATAAAGCGCTCACTTTAGCGGCTGCATATCACCTTCACTCTATTTTCCTATGAATTAAGCTTATTGATGCTCCTTTCTTAGTGATCAATCTTACCCTGCAATTCACAACAACCCAAGGGACAGATGGGGAACATGAAGACAAAGGCCCGTCTACGGAAGATGGCAGCTTACCTGCATTAATGTGTTCAGATGCTGCCAGTGAGACAGACTGACTCGCCACTAAGCACACACATTTTCTAGGGCAGCTTGTCAGTTCATGTCCTCCTAGGCCCAACTCTGCTAACTACGTTGAGGTATGCTGACATATGCATTGACACAGCCTTGGACACAGACGAATAATACAAATCCCAAAGTCCTGTCAGAAAACAATCAGAATAAGATAATTAAACTGCCTTCTGCCCTTATCAAGAAAACACACCATGTATTGTGCTCACACCCTCCATAAAGTCATTTTGTCTAACCTGAAATAGGACACAAAGCACCAGTCATTTGACAAATAATGAAGTAGGCAGTGTAATTAATTTTTCTGGATGTTCTGTAAGTGCTTACAGACTGCATGAGATTATTGAATGGGATCACGCTACAAATGAAATAGCTGATCTTATAATGGCTTCTTAAAACATCCTGTCAATATTGCTTCCAAAAAGATGGGCTTTAGACTGGGTGGGCTACTCTTAACTGCAGATCTTCATATATTAAAAAAAAATGAAGAACAGCAAGATAGGACATGCAAATCCCGAGGTATACAGATCTTGCGGAAAAAGAGGTTTTTGCGCAAAAAGAAAATGTCCACGCTGCTTGTTTTTGCGCAAAAACCCCAGCTCAAAAATGGATCGACAGAAAACATGCAAATGAGATTGTGACTCATGCAAATTAGTCCCTCATTTGCATATTTTTTGCTGCCGAGAAAACTCGTAGTGTAGACGTAGCCTCAGTGAATTCTGCAGAGTGGGCTCAGGTGCTGAATTAGATAGATATAGTACATCCTGAGCTGGGTTGGCAAGATAGATTCACGTGGCCTCTTAAGTCATTGCTTAAAGAATGATCAAGTCTGAATGGGACATCTCATTTTCTTTGCTTTCAACTGCCTGTGCCCTTCTGTGTGTCAGACGTTTTCCACACTGTTTCTCAAATCCAGGGGTCATTGGCAGCTATTGCATGTGCATGAGAGAAGTGGCAGATGTACTGTATTTGGCAACCTAATATGCATGATGGCCGATCTCTAGTCACTACTCTGACCGTGATTGTGATGACTCCCTGTCACTGAATCTTTCACAGCTGCCATGTGGGTGCAGTCCCCAACCCACAACCTCCTAGGAATGTGCTGTGGAATCTTGTTGTGAGCACCTTCACTGTTGGTGCTGGGTCCTTAACGCACTACGTGACACCGCAGCCACAAAGCTGAGACCAATGCAGGTGATATCTCCCCGAATCGTGGTACTCAGTGGTTGTGGCAAACAGTCTCAAGGCACACAGGATGGCAGGTATGGGCTACAGCCTCTTTGTTTGCCTTAGCTAAGGCCTCAGGCACCTATGGCTTTCCTGATTTCTGCTTTCATTCTGTTGACCTCTGAAGAAATGTTGATAATCATGAAAACCCATTAAGGGGCTGTTGTATGTTGACACATCTCCTCCTGCCTCCTGAAATAAAATGAAATGCATGCTCGAGATGCCAGAGGTGTGGTTGGCTGAGTGATGCAACAATGTGAAATTAGAGCTGTTTGTGACTCGCACTTCCACAGGGGAGACCTGTACTTCCCTAGAGTACAGACAGTGGAAACTGGAGCCTTCTGATCCAGAAGCTCAAGTACAGCATGAGCAAGTGCAGTAAATAATTCCCCACCTCGCTCAGATCTCTCTCAGCCTGGACGTGGATGCAGCAGCTCAGAGGACAAAAGGCTGCGCAGTTCATAGATTCCAAGACGAGACGGAACCTTTGTGAAGATTTTGTCTGACCTCCTGCATTGAACATCCCCAAAATTCCTGCCGCACATCCTTTAGAAAAACATCCCATCTTGCTTTACAATTTGACAGTGATCAACCGTAAGGAAAACCAGCCCTTGTTCTTTTCACCACGAAAGGGGCCAACAATGACAGTAGGTTTTATGATGCAAACATCTGCCTCCTAGCAACTGAAACCGTCAACTCATACTGTAATGGTGGCCAAACACCAATTAGATCAGTGGCTTTCAACCTACAGGTTGCCACCCAGTACGGGGTGGTGGAATGTCAAGCACTGGGTCTCCTTGCTGCTGGGTGACCAGTGGGGGTGCTAAGGCAGCCACCTGCCTGTCCTGGCACTACAGACTGTGCTGCTCCCCAGAAGCGGCCAGTAGCAGGTCCAGCTGATTGGTGGCCGGGGGGAGAGGGGGAGCGCACAGAGCTCAGTAAGCACTAGCCCTGCACTCCCATTGGCTGGGAACCTGCTGCTGGCTGATTCTGGGGCACAGCATGGTCTGCGGTGCCAGGAGAGGCAGGAAGCCGCCTTAGCACCCCCGTTAACCGAGAGCCGCTCAAGGTAAGCCCCTCCTGCCACAGCCGTGCCCCACCCTTTATATCCCACAGCCCACACTCCAGTCAAATTATGTTGGGTCGCAGGCATCAACAATTTTCTTCAACTGGGTTGTGAGGGGAAAAAAAGTTTGAAAACCACTGAACTAGATGTTCACGTTCAGTTCTGGGCTACCTGGCCCACATTCCAACGGGTGACCCAAAGTAGAAAAGCTCTGTAGTTTGTTAAAACAATCTCGGTTTGTCTTAGAAATCTCCTGTGACATATGAGGAAGACGTGTAATTGGCCTTGTTCAGAACGTGCACATGTATTTCCTTTGCTGCCTGTAGAATTCTGAGCACTGAAATTGGAACAAAAAATACTGCGGGGATGAATACATCAATGGTAAAATGCCCAGAAATCCCAATAGATGTGATTCTTATAATGTAGCAAATGGCACCTGTTTGGCTTTGCATTATGGTGATCTTCTCAGCATAACTGAATTGTTCACACTTTCCTCTATTACACTGACGCTTTTGCTTGTTGGAGCTGGCACGGGATTTTCTGAGTGGGCACGGGGCCAGTTTAACAGGTAGGAATGCATGGAAGCATGCCAGAGAACCAGCATTAGGTACGATCTGTTAGTGACCAGATTCCTCCAGGAGGATATCAGCACAGCTTCTCTAACTGCCTTTGTGCAGATATGTCATCGCGACTCTGGATTATATTTGAAAACGGCAAACATCTCTTGCCACACTGAATAGGATCAGTGGTTTGAAGGGAAGCAAATATGTAACTACGTTACAATGAGCCTCCATCCCTCTGGTTCTCCTCTCTTTCCCCATAAAAAGAGCTCCATCAGAGGCCCCAGAAATCCTGGCACATATCATCTCATAAAACCCAGCCAAGTTTTCTACTGAATACCTTAGCCAGCAACAAGAGAGAGAGCTACAATTTCCCTTTGGTTTAAACTTTGCAGGAGGCCTGTGTACAAAGAATGCAGAAGAGGGTCTCAACAAGTAGAAAAATCAGTTACTGTACAAGATACAATATGCAAACAGAAAAGCAATTACCGAACAAATAGAATACATTATTGGACATGTGGAAATCAAATGTACTTCATTTTGTTTTCTGTGAATGCGTTACAAATGTCAGAGACAGAAGCATGCAGAGGAATGTGAATGCGATGCAATTTCCTTACACCGTTATGTGCATTTCCATCAGATTGGGGTTTTATCTATCGGAACTCATGGTCTCTGGATCACAATTCTAACCTTATTTAGCTCATGAGGCTCTGAAAGTGATGATAAAAAAATTAATCAGGACAAAGAAGCACCTTTGAATTATAATTGTGGTGGCGGTTTCTGAACATGGACCCACTTATACCAGCTGCTCTAAGCCTATGTAGATTCTCCTTTACTTTAGTGGGGCTTCAAGTGGGTATAATGTTTACTCACATGGAACTGCTTTCAGGAACCACCATGGATGAAATTCAGCCCTGTGCAGAGTCTTGCACAAGGGTTATGCGTCACCTAAATCCCACTCAAAACAGGGAACGAAGTAGACCCGGGCCTCGCACAAGGAATCTAATCCCCATGAATTTTTTAGATGATCACATTCTTGTAAGCTAAAGCAAAGTAATAAACTAGGAGTCAGTGTATTACAGCCCCGCTTGTGTTTGTCATTTTACTCTAGGAACTGTATCTTTGCCAATAATAATAGGTGCCATTAACATATCCCCTCCATGGGAGATCTTACTGAGCAAAGCCTGCAGGAATTGGCCCGCACATGTTTTCTTTGCTTGTTACGTCATTACAAAGGAGAAACAAAGATTGAAAGAGACATCTTAAGTTTGAAGGGTTATTCAAACAACTGGTTTGAAAGAATGTAGAGAGACCGCCAATCTAGCCACCCTGCCTGTTTTAAGTAAAAGTGACATCTCCAAACAAACAGAAGCCTCTCTTTTAATCCAAAGAAAGCACGGTTAACTTTTATCAGAAATATAAAAGAGACATAAGCCTTGCAGATACAGCTCTATTTGTTAGCGCTGGTGTGAATTGCAAGGTCTTACATCTATTCCATATCCTGGGCCCCCTAGAGAGGGTGAGTTAGACAGATGATTAGCACATTTGTGCATGGGGGGCTGCCTGGAAGCTACTTCTGGGGCTGGCGAAGAGATGAGAATAATGATGGTGCACTAAGCTTGTGGGATAACTGATCAAACCTCTGCTTATTACATTCTGTTCTCTCCCCCTTGCCAGCTAATTATATCTTCAATCACCTTTTTATGTATTGTTTTTAATGTAACCTGCAGGATCTCAGCTGTGCATGACAAAAATCAGAGACTACAATAAGACACCTTACATATTGCACTAGCAAAGCTCCATACTTTTTAATATAAATATGCCTATTGCCATAAGCCCCATTTGAATAAAGAAAATTACCTTGTACCTCGGGGAAAGCACTGGAAGATGGAATAAATATATGGCACATCTTTATGGAAAATAAAAGCTACATACGCATCGTAAGAAGCTGAGTGTTTTTACCCAAATTGTATGTGTGTTATCATAGATGTCTGGGAAAGCCACAAGCAAAAAGTTTAATCTTGCATTTTCATGGAGGCACAGAGTGCCTGGAAATATTCCTAAATGTAGCACGGATCTTTATGCTGGGTAGGAGGAAATACCAAGGAATGAGCCAATTAAAACAGGGACTGATTCCAATTTACATAGAGGCTGTTTTGCATCACTCTACCTGTGGAAAACAGCCTTAGAATACAAGAGAGGCAGCATTCCAAATGAGAGTCAACAGATGAACATTCAGAGAAATAGTAGCTAATAACTGGTAAGCAACCCAAATGATCCTTCAGAGAAACAAGTGACAAAGGGCCAAGTCTTTTAACATCCTACTGGTGTGAATAAGGATCACTGATGGGAAAAAGGATTGTACAAGTTGGACCTCCCTGGTCCTGCACCTGGCTGGTCCCGAATGAGGGAATTTGCCAGATCAAGGGAGGTCCCCTGCCACCGGTGTCCAAGGACTCTGCTCCTTCCTCCAGCTGGCTCCCCTCCAGCCCTGCTGCTACAGGGCTTGGCTCTGGCCTGCTTCTACCAGCTGGCTGGGGCTCCCTGGGGATGGAGCTCCCCAGCCACCACGGCCCCATTTCTGTCCCGCCCGGCCGGGGCTTCCCAGGGACGGGGCTCCATGGCTTCTCTCCTGCCTGGCCGGGGTTTCCCGGGCACTGGCCTCCGCAGTTGCCCCGCTGGCTTGGAGCACCTTGACTCCTGGCTGCTACCGTGCTGGGACAGAGCTCTGCAGCTGCCCAGCTGCTGCCGTGCCCAGCTGGGGCGCCCTGGGATGGGGCTCGCCAGTCCTAATGGTGAGGCTCTCTCACCACTGGACTCCCAACCAGCTCGCACTATTGCCGGACCAGAGAGTCCCAGATTTAGGAGGTTCAACCTGAAGGATCAACTCTTTTAGCTGAAATCTTGTGGAGGGGGAGAAGGGGGAGGAATCACACACATGCACAGAGACGACTAAACTCTTCAGAGCCAGTACATCTGTTAGTTTCAGCTAGACAAGATAGAAACAAGTTGTTGCACCAACTTTACACTGACGCAATAATGAATTCTACATTTTTTTAAAAAGCAAGAAAATCCCCTCAAAATGGATAGCCACAAAAGATCCTGAAGTCAAACAAGTGTTTTGGACATGCAAAGAATGCAGGACTGACTCTACAGATAATAGGAAAAACTTAAAAAAACAACGATCGACTAGTAGCACCTTAAAGACTAACAAAATTTAATTCTCTAATTAAAAGTCTCTAATTTTTTATTCTTGGATCTGGACTTCCAATACTCTTTGTCATCTGAAGAAGTGGGCTGTGCCCACGAAAGCTCATGATCCCATCTACATGTTTTGTTAATCTTTAAGGTGCTACCAGACTATTTGTTGTTTTTTAAGTTTTTCCTGTTACAAACTAACTCGGCTACCCCTCTGAAGCTTTTCTACAGATAACGTATTCATGGCCAGACTCTACAGTCCTTGCACAGGCAAAATGCCCATTAGAGAGTCAAGAAAAGCTTTGCCGATCCTTAAACTTCAATACTGGATTTACAGAGCACAGGCTGTAGATAAATACAGAACCTGGCTCTGCAAGTAGCTGAATGCCCTGTTTCCACTTGATTCAACAAGAATTGAAGGCCCTCATAGGATTAGGATCACGATGAGACACAATGGTCCAAATTCTGAAAGGAGCTAACCTCTGGTCTCCTAACAAAGTCAGTAGGACAAATCTTGGATTCACTCCTCATTGAAGCATATGGGACTTTTATCCAAATAAGGACTAAGTAAAAACTGAGCAAGATTTGACCTAGGTCCTCACACCTTTCAGGGAAAGACCACCTTGTTCTCACACCTGCACAATACCACTGACTTCATTAGGTTTACATGTCTATGCAGGAGAACAGAATTTAACGCTCTTCCGAGTTACTCTTGATGTAACTCAGAAGAAAGAAGTTCAAGCGATTTATACTGTCACCAGAATCTCAGAATTTTTCCTTGCTTTCCGCTGCTATTCTCAACAAAAAATATGGTCCTCATGAAAGAAAAATAAGTATAATCTTGAAAGTATTTCCTTTGAAAAATGTTAACTTGCAGGGAAAAAAACCCAGTATGGACACTCTATCATTCTCTGCAGGATTTGGGGAGCTGTTGCTTCCCTTTCCTCCTGCTCCCCACCTCCAAACTTTCTTTCATTTGGAAAATGAAATCAGAACTGATCTCCAGATCTAATAAACTAATATTCCTTTTAGCTGGCTAAGTAAGAGAGTCTGACTTTTTAAATGTACTTTTTAGAAAGCAATTCTAACCATTACTAATGTGGTTTCTGAAAGCTTTCTGTACATTCATGGGTGAAATACTGCATGAATGTACGTAAACAAAAATTACTATATGCAACTGGTTAATTTATGGATACTGCTCAGAGCCCAATTCTACACTTCTGTGCAAGAGGACTCTTACATCTCACAGAGCCCTGCATGAGCCAATGGACTGACTCAATGTGAAGATAAAGTACTTTGGGTACAATGCAAGACTGGGTCCACAGTATGCTAAATAGTTGCTAAATATTATTATTGTTATTGCTATTTTATTAGTTGCACAAGAAAGCTCATGAAAACTAGACTTTTGTAACCAGGAAAACGCTAACAAGGGGAATATCTAAGCTAAAAAAATTTCCACTTAATTCTGTAATAATATCACAGCTTGTTGTTATGCAAATGCTTGAGATTTCACAAAATTCAACATCTAGCCTCTTACTGCTGGAAGAAGTAGGAGGAAGGAAGAAAAGAGCTGTGAGATAGCAATTTAAAAAAAAATCTTGGATGACTAGCAAAGCTAGCAAAGAAAATTAGGGAATAATACATGAAAAGCTAAAAGACTTATGGTGTAATTAAATGTATTTTCAAACTCCTCCTTCTCCTAGTTCAGAAGTGCCTCTTTGAGTGATCTCCCATTTATTTCTAAGTATTTCATAAGTGCCACAAACAGAGAAACTGACCTCCGGTCATCTGAAGAAGTGGGCTGTGCCCACGAAAGCTCATGATGCCATCTACATGATTTGTTAGTCTTTAAAGTGCTCCCAGACCATTTGTTGTTTTTTAAGTTTATCTGACTAAATGATAGTCACGAAATGCTCATTAGATCCATGTGTCCTGGCTGAAAGAAGTTCCCTGCCAGCTGCTCTTTATTCTTAGACCTTGTCTCGGAAGGGAAATGGTACCATTTTAGAAAATGTGCCCATGAACACATTTCAATAAGCATGTTGTTCAACACAATTTTATCCAGAAAGTCAACACATTTTCATGTCCACACTAAGGGCAAAATTGTGCTTACAGTCATTCTAGCTAAAATGGGTTAACATTCTTACTGATGCTGTGTTTTTTTCCAATTCAGGTTGAAACTTGCTAGTCCGGCACCCTCAGGACCTGACGGGAGGCCAGTATCAGCTAGCAGCATTACCAATGCTTCCACTGCTTACTGGGCTGTTAGAAGACATTGAGGGCTAAATTAGAGCTAAATAACAGCACAGAACACCGAGAGCCAGGACGGGTGGCTGTAAATAAACTTTATGGAACCGCAGGAAACTTGGCCACACCATGATAAATGGACATCCAGCTAACTAAAATCATGCCAGACCATGGATGTTGCTGGACCAGAGAGGTTCAACCTGGACAGGCAAACCTTCCACAGGCTAAGCTAAAATACTTTAGGAGCAGATCATTAGGTGGTGTTACATCACTGAAGCTAGGACAGTTTACAGAAGCTGAATTCTGGACTCTCCTAGCCCAGAACTCAAATCAGATCCCAGCTGTACATTTAATTCAAATGTGTCTATGTTCATGCACTTTAAAGGCACCTGGGGCTTCCTGACAGTCACCTTTACCTTTACAGAAATGGAAAGAAATACAACAAAGAAAGGAAGTTATTAAAAGAATTAGGAAACTTCATGCTAATGATTTCAGGCTAGATTGGGCCTTTAAAGTCAGCAGTGAGCCACAGGCAGGAATGCTAAGAACTATGCTTACGAATAATTTGCCTAGTGCTCCACTTTACCAACATGAGGAACTGAGCATGCTGCACCAGATCTTTACAAAAGATAGCACATACCCATCCCCCTTCTGCAGTGCTGGACAGCGTGCTGGAACAGAGCCACGTGCAGTCTGTCAGTCCAGTGCAACCATCCAAGATTTGCTCCCCTACTCTGCTGTATAAGACCAGTGCACAATTAGGTCTATTAAATATCTCTAAAGCACCCACCCAGTGGGACCTGCACATCATTCCCTGCAATTAGAAGGAAGTAAGTACTTCCATGCAGGAGAAGAAAAATATCCCATCTGTCCCCACACAGAGCGACACATTTTACAATGTGTGGGGCCCAGTTCTGCATTCCCTGCCCATTAACGCCAATAAGAGTTTTGGCTACACAAGAGATGCAAGATCAAGTCCATTGTGACCCCTGGAGTGAACGTTAAACATGGGATTTTGGGAGGTGACAGTCTCCGTTTTGACATTTATTTAAAGGATTTGGATTAGCCATTAAACTCTGCCTCAATATGTGGTATGTTCCAAGATATGAATCAGACATATTGCCAGGGAACAACCTAGGAAGAACAGGTAGGAGAATATAGTAATAGAAACACAGTGTCCACTGCTCACACACATCAACTTCCCACTGTGGACTCCTTGCGTGAATCCAAAATCCATCCCCTTTCTTTGGAGAAGGGAACCCATTTATTTTCCTTCCCTTGCAGGAGCCAGGTAGCTTCTTCTGATCACCAGACGTATTCACGTCCACACTATCCCATTTAAAGGAGACACTAGGCCAGGCTCCCAGCAAAATCAGAATAGCTCCATTCAACTCAGTGGCGTGACCTCCATTTGCACCAGCTGAGGTGAAGATCTGGATTTATGTCCTGAAACCTTTTTCTACGTACAGGGCACCACCTTGGTTTCTATGCACAGGAGGAAAGCATCTTTGTGTTCCTCTCTATAAATACAGGTATTTGTAGGAGCCACTCCCGTCTCAAAATACGCTGTCTTCATAGGTATCTTAAAAACATGGGGGAAATACTCATCAGCTCGCTTTGTCTATGGATGCTCACAGAAGTGAAGGAAAAGACGAGGAAAATGGCAGCCCACTCCTCAGTCACATATTGGGGACACATTCCCCACAAGCCACGCTCTCTCACATACCCTGCTATCCTCAGAATAAAGACACATCCAACACCAGCTCATTTTGCCTGTAGGGGAGATTTCGGCTCCTTTCATCTCCTGGAGCTGATTTCAACATGCTTTTCAATAAACTCATCATTCATGCCCATTAGTGACCCCAGCGTCACCTCGGCTGCTTGTGGTACATGCACAGAAAGAACAGCTATCAAAACAATGACACCCCTTCCCGTCCTCTCTCCCCTCTGACCAGAGCTTCCGTTGAATACAGCACACAGGTCACTTTTTAATCTGCTGGAGGGGCTAGGATGGAGTCTCTGGGGCCATGACAGAGAAGCAGGGAGTGGAGCATGTCCCAGCAGCATATGTGAACCCCCCGCCTCATCCCATGAGAACGCAGCCCAGGGTCCACTCGAGAAAGCAACCCCCCACCCAGATCTTACCCCCTTAGAACCACATGTACCAGCAGCACAGGGCTGCAAGCACATAGACACCCAAAGAGACACACACACACAAAGACACACTCACACGTACACACATGCATCCAGGCGGTCTCTCCGCGTGTGTCACTCCCACACACACGCACCCCCACAAAACCACGCACGCACACAAGGAGTCACACACACAGACCCACAACCCTCCCCCCCCCATACACAGAGCAAGAACACAAAAGACATATACACCCAAACATACACAGGCAACCAAGAGACCCCCCCACCACACACACACACACACACACAGAGACCGATCCCTGGCTAATATGTACATGCAAGCAGAGCCACGCTCCCTACCCACAGCCACGCCACTCCCCCTGGGGTCTTCTCCCGCAGCAAGCCCCAGAACCACCCCGGCCCTAAACTCGAGCCCCCTTTGCCCCCAAGGGAAACCAAATTAAAAGTTTGCTGCTGTGAAGGCAGGCGGCTGCACCCAGCCAGCTGAGGCATGAAAGGAAAAGCCCCCCCGTGCACCTCAAGCCACTGCAGCACCGCTGCCCCCAGCCTGCAGCCGCCCCACACTCACCTCTGCGCGCGCGGGGCTGCCCAGCTAGGCGTAGCGCTCGCCATGCAGCCGGCTGCCCGGAGCCGCGCTCCCCAGCCAGGGCATGCTGCGCGCGGGGCCGCCGGGCTCAGTCCTGCCCCGCTCGCGCCGCTGCTGCCGCCCGCGGTCCAGGCGCCGCTGTTGTGAGCAGAAGGGACCCGGCAGCGGGGCAGGAGCGCGCAGGCGCAGGGGAGGGGACGCTCCGCGCTCGCTCAGGCGTGGGGAAGGCTGCCGGGGCTTCCCCCCTCCAGAGCAGGGGGAAGGGGAGCTGCTCCCCCTCTCCCCAGCCCCGCTGCTCTGTGGGCAGGGCCAGCCCGCCCTTCTCCCCTGCGTGCTGGACCCTCCCTGTGCCTCTCCCAGGAGAAATGCCAGGAAACCCCTCCTCTGCAAACTCTCTGGGCTTTGCTTTGCACCGCTCCAGCCTCCTCCCTTGGCCGTGGGGATGGGGGGGCATGGTCCTTAGCCCTGAACTGTGGGCACTGACGTTCATTCAGGGGCTCAAGCAATTCTTTTTACTTTCATAACTGATGCTGCCAGCCCAGAAGGGCGGAGGGGGGCTATGAAACCAAGAGGTGCTGGGGCTGGCCTTCACCACTGGTCTTTGGCACAGTCGTTCCTACCAGTAGGCCTGGCCAAATGTGAGAGATCGTTTTCATCCGTTTGACAGGTCCCATTCATGTTTGGTTTTACACAGTTTTCCCTCCCTGCTTTTTCTTGAGGTATAGGACCCCCAGCGTGGGGCGTCAGACAATAACAATCAAATCCCGGCCAAGCTGCGGAAAGGGTCGACTCTTCCAATGCAAATTGCCAACTCCCCTCGTCAGAATATACTAGGTACATTGCCTGCGACGCTACGTTCTTGAACAGCATTGTTCTTCTTTGCCAGTCCTCGATGGAAATATTTTTTCAGCAATGCCAGCGCAATGGACACGTACAAGTAAAAATCTAAGCAGTTGCAGTGTAGCGCAGATGGGGGGAATTGAACCTGGGACTTCTGGAGCTTAGTGCAAGATCCTCTACAGCTTGAGCTAAAAGTCTGCTGTCTCTCAGCTAAGGCAGTAGAGTAAACTCTCTCTCTGTATGCCAGGGGCCACACAAAAAATGAAAAGAATAAAAAAAACCCAAAGCAAAAACACCTCACCAACATGGCCCTCAACTGAGAAGCAGAAAGACACTCCCCGCATTCCCATCACCCACCGGAGACCTGGGCTAGTAAATTTTGTGGGGTCCCCCCAGGCTCTGGGATGGGGCCAAAATGAGAGTTTCCAGGAAGCAGGCTTTAGGTGTGGGGATTTGGTGGGTGACAGGGTGCAGGAGCAGGCTGGAGGTGGGAGGAAGGGTGCAGGAGTGGGGTGGCATCTGAGGGATGGGGATGCTGGAGGGCTGGAGCACCAGCTCCCTGATGTTGGGGGGGAGCCCCAAGCCTCAGGGGCCAGATCCAGGCAAGCTGGGGGCTGGATCCAGCCCCTGGGCCATAGGTTCCCCACTCTTGCTGTAAGAGTCTGAGTGCCACTCCATGGGGCAGTGAAGCACAGCCGGTGGGTGGGTGGGTTATACAAGAGTATCTGTAGCACTGGTTTTATTACATGCAGTGTTGCACTTACCCTGGCTCCTCCTCCCTATCAGCTGGGTTTCACGTGTACAGAATACAGCAAATGGAGCATGGTATTGTCTCCAAATGATCAAGGACTGAACATTTAATGTTGGCAGCCCCAATCCTGCAAGCAGACCTTGACTCCATGCAGACTTGTTGACACTCAGTCGTTGGACCCAGGTGTAGCCCACACCCTAGTCAATGCCTGCAGAGAACTCATGCAGGGTCAGGCCCACTTCTGGTAACTTACACATAGATCAAAGGTGCCAGGCACTTTACTGAGACTTTATAATGCATCGGACCATCAGGAATGCTGTTTCCCAGGGGCTGCTGAGTTGGTTTTTACTGGAATAAAAGATGTAAAGGCTCCATTCCTGCAAGCCCTTCCTAATATGAGGTGCATATACTCAGATAAATAATCCCATTGATGGAAGCCAGTGGGACAGCTGAGCTGAATCAAAGTTGGCAAACCCAGCTGCTAGTGTAGGATTTCTGAATATTAAATGCTTTATAGGGTTAAGTAATATCATAATGATTTGCACAATATCCCTCTATTAGACTCAGATTTGCCTGCAGCCTACACACTCCTGCTATTATCATCCATGAGAAGCTATAGATAATGTTACTGATGCTTTAAAGCAACTAACTGCACATTATTTTCAACTTCCCACACAGGCGTTTTTTATATATCTGCTATGGATCTGTGTCCCAAAGGAAGGACGATTCCAGTGATTAAGGTGTCAGGTAATATCCATTTTACAAAAAGAGGAAACCAAGGCACAGAACAGTGACATGTCTCGTCCATGTTCACCCAGCACATCAGTGGCAGAGACAGAACCTAGGACTCCTGTGTCCCAGTCTATTGCTTCATCCTCAGAGCTTTTGAGTCTCAGTGCACTAAGCCATATTGCTTCCCACAGTACCTCAGACAGATTTCATCTCCTCCTGCTTCAGGTGAAGAAAACTGTTTTGGAGAAGAGCCACCCACTTGAAATCAAACCTGAACTTTTGGACCTTCAGGCCTGCATCTTGTTTCCTATCTTCTCCCCTCTCACACCTCTTTCACCTGGCCAATTGATTTCTCCCCCCCGCCAATCTGGATTATGGAAGAAATAACAGCAGAAAGCGGGACACCTTTTCCCCCACTCACAGCAGCAATCAGGAAGTGAAGTGGAAGCAGCATAGGAAAACTCATGGGTTTTTTTCCCTTGGGCCTGTGCTCAAGCAGATTTCTAACCTGCTTCTAATTTCAGGGAAGCACAGCAAGGGGTGAACTTTTGTTTATGAGTGTGGGTGGTTGTGTGGTTTGCCTGAAGCAGCAGCAGCAGCAACAAGGGCTATTTTTAGCCTAAAGTAGGCCAGGCGGCCCCAGCAGAAGTTTCGATAAGGAGAATATTTTTCAAGGAAAATAAACAAAAACAATAGAGAATGGTAAATAAGACTGATCTTTGATCAGTGCTCCACATTAGCAGCTATGAAACAAGCTAGGGACAGGCATTCAAGCAACCTATGTGTCTTAGGAAACCCACCTCTTCCCCCCCCCACAAATAAAGAACAGTTACTCTCCCAGAAAACTAAATGTAACTTTTGTAACAACTGCATACCTCCGATAGGCTGGGGTTTTAAAATGAAAAATTATTAGTAATTAATAGGGATGTAAATAGCATTTAAAAATAGTAACTGTGTAACTGATCAAAATTCCATCAGTTACACGGTTAAAAGGGTTCCACGGGCTAGCAGCAGCTGTCCCGCAGAGTCCCAGCTCCATCGGCTGTTGGCCCTGCAGGCTCCCCATTGCCTGACCCGCTTTCTCTAGCAGAGTTTAACCATTAACAAGAACCAATAAGCATCGGTTAACAGGTTAACCAGTTAAACTCTTGCACCCTTAGTTATTATTGTATTACCATCAAACACAGGAATCCCAGTTACGGAGCAGGACTCCCGTGAGCTAGGTGCTGTACAAACACAACAAAAAGTTGGTGTCCACACCATGGAGCTCTAAGCTCAAACCCTGATGCAGCAGTGCATCCCTAGTCAGCCCTGGCTTTGAGGAACATGCCTGACTGTAAATATTCATGCCAGGTCCATTTAATTCAATAGGATTTAATTACATGATTAAACACATGCTTCAGTGCTTTGACGAATCAGGGCCCTGAGCGAGTTAGGTGGCACATCCAGTTGAAATTCAATGGGCTCGGGGTGCTGCCTCCTTCACACTCCTTTCACAATCCCAGCCCAACTGCAGTAATGATTTGTCATTTAGTAGACCCAATTCTGCTCTCAGTGTGGTGCAAATTGCTAGCGCCGCCCTAATTTTTCAGATGATTGTCATCAATAATACATGAAAGAGTCATTTATCCCCCAACTATAAGGAGAGTAGCTCAAAATATCCTTTTTTCTTTCATGTCACCTGTCGGCTCCCTCTTCCGGAACTGTCATTTGAAATATTTAGCTCGTTACTGTGAGATTCCATACTATAGGTTTTGCTGTGTTCTGGAATTATCTGCCTCCCACTATGAAGCTATGTCTACACTACAGAGTTTTTGGGGAAAACAGATGTTTTTCTGAAAAACTTCACTTATGCTCACACTGCAATCGCGTTCTTTTGGAAAAAAAAATCAAAAGAACAGAGGAGTTTTTCCGACATTGGTAATCCTCTTTCTACGAGGAAGAAGCCTTCTTCCGAAAGAGCTTTTTTGGAAAAAGGCGTGTGTGGACGGGGAAGAGGGAGTTCTTTCGAAAGAAGAGGAAAGACAAAAACGCACTGGTGCCCTAGTGGCCACTCCATCCATAGTAATCACAGCTTAAATGTGAGAGAGCATCAATTCAGAGTGGACGCTAACTTTTGAAAAAGCAGATCGCTTTTTCGATGTGCTTTGGCAGTGTGGACGCTCTCTTTCGGAAGAAGTTTTTTCGGAAGATCTCTTCCGGAAAAGCTTCTTCCACAAGAAGCCTGCAGTGTAGACGTAGCCTGAATTATATGATGGGACTCCCACAGTATTAAGAACAATAGTTGCCATAGTCAGTCAAACCACTGGTCCATCTGATCTAGTATCCCGATTCTAGAAACAGCTAGTACCTCATGTTTAAGAGAAAAGCCAACAACTCTATAATGCCTTTAAGATTTGGTCTTGTGTAATGCTCCATTCTCTGATTTCTGTGCAAGCAAGTGAATAAGCCCACAGAAATCAACAAGCTACTCTCGTGCTTAAATTAAACATGCAGTCAAGCTCTTTGCCAGATAAAGCCCAGAATCCTAAGCAACTTGCAGTATTGTGCCCTTAGGAATTTGCACTGTGGTGTTCACAATGGGTAAGTATTTCCTAACCCATAATGGCAATCAGATGAGACTCCTTAGCGTGAAATTTAATTATACTTATTTTTAGCATGCAGCCCTACTTTAAAATCCAGCAACTTTAAATGACACCATAGCTTTTGCAGCTGTGTAAGTATAGGCCAAGAGAAGAAATAATCCCTAAATTTGTTTATCCTTAATTTTATCGAGTGATCTCTTGGGACAAGATAAAAAGAAAGAACCACTCCATTTCCACAGATCAATTTTCACTTTATTCTACATAGTTATAAATACCTCATTCAAGTCCCCTCTGACTTGTCTGCATCCCAGTTATTATGCTGAATGTTTCATAAAGAAGCACTCCAAAGTTCTAGTGGCAACCCAGGCCACGCCACTTTCTGTGGCTGCCCGTGGCTGGAAACGCTGAACTGGATCCAATGGAAGTCATGAGGCTCCATGGCTATGGACTGTTGAGATAAACAAAGTGGCACGGGCCCACTAGCAATCTCCCTAAACAGGGCCCGCGGTCCATTTTGAGGAACACTGCCATATAGTCAGCTCACTCCTATTATATTGTGCTGAGTCATGCAATTTGACAGGCTGGTGTGCTTTTGGTCTCTTTGAAGCAGCAGATATGGTGTTTCTGTGGGTGCGTCTAGACTACATTCCTCTTTCGAAAGAGGAATGCAAATGAGGGAAATCGAAAATGCAAATGAAGCACTGATTTACAAATCTCACAATTCATTTGCATAATCTCTTCCAATTGCTTTTTCAGAAGAGATTTCTTCTAAAAAAAAAAAAAGCAGTCTAGACGGGGTTCTTTCGGGAAAAAACCCTTTTTTCCAAAGAACCCTTATTCCTGAAAAAATGAAGTTTACAGGGTTCTTTCAAAAAAGGGTTTTTCTTTAAAAAGAACCCCGTCTAGACTGCTTTAAAAAAAACAAACCCCTTCCGAAAAAGCGATCGGAAGAGATTATGCGAATGAATTGTGAGATTTGTAAATCAGTGCTTCATTTGCATTTTCGATTTCCCTCATTTGCATTCCTCTTTCGAAAGAGGAATGTAGTCTAGACGCACCCGGTGGGCCCAGTGACAGGCTGGTGGCTACAGAGGAACACTGTTATAGGGGGTTTGGGAGCTGGGATTCACTAGCAGAATCTCAAGGAGTTTGCTGGTGAAGTAGTATGACCGGTGCAGTAGGGAACAAACAAACAAGCTCCATCAGCGCTCTGAGTGTATGTTTACACAGCAAAGTTAACTATGTGAGCATCTACACAGCCATTCCATTATTTTGAAATAATTTTGAAATAACAGGTGGCTGTAAACCTCATTCTACGAAGAAAAATGCCTTCTGAAACAGCCATTTCGAAATAAGGCATGTGTAGATGCTCCTCTGCTGCTATGTCAAAATAGCCCCTCACCAGGGCCTTTCTAAGTTATTCCTCCCCAGTGCCTCCTGGGGCTCTAAATTGAGATAGCACATCTACATTAGGGGAGCCTGTCTCGAACTTGAGACTTCCCTGCAGTGTAGACGTGTTATTTTGAAATAAGCTATTTCGGAATAACTATTCCGGAATAGCTTATTTCTAAATAAGCGTGCAGTGTAGACATAGCCTGACAGAGAGTATTTTTGCCCTCTGAGCCAGAGTAGTAACTCAGGGCACATCTACACAGCAGAGCAAAAGTTGAAGTAAGCTACGCGACTTGAGCTACATCAATTGTGTAGCTTAAGTCGAAACAGTTTAATTCGGCTTTTGGCGCTGTCTACACAGCAGAAAGTCAAAGGAAAAGAACTCTTCCTTCGACTTCCTTTACTCCTTGTAAAATGAGGGTTACAGACATTGGAGTAAGAAGTCCTCCAGCTAGCCATTGTTTTGAAATAATGGCTTGCAGTGTAGACATGCTGTTTGTTATTTTGGAATAACGCTTCTGTGTAGATGTGCCCTCAGTGATGTATGGTTCTGGATGCCACAAGAAAGCATTGGAGGGATTCCAGAATGGCACCCACTGAATTTGAATGTGCACTTGTCTGCATGTAGAAAGCACACGGACACAGACCTGCACCACTGAGGACGTATGAATGCAAAGAGCATTTTTTGCACAAATGAACACAAAGATGCACGTTTTGCTGGCATACTTGTGAAAGTGTGGGCCACACTAAGTCCAGAGAAGAGCAACAACATTATTAAAGGTCTGGAGGACATGAGCTATGAGGGAAGACTGAAAAAGTTGGGCTTGTTTAGTTTAGAGAGGAAGAAGACTGAGAGGGGACATGATAGCGGTTTTCAAGTACCTAAAAGAGTGTTACAAGGAGGAGGGAGACAAATTGTTCTCCTTGACCTCTGATGCAAGGACAAGAAGCAATGGGCTTAAACTGCAGCAAGGGAGATTTAGGTTGGACATTAAGAAAAATATCCTGTCAGGATGGTTAAACACTGGAATAAATTCCCTAGGGAGGTTGTGGAATCTCCATCTTCGGGGATATTTAAGAGCAGGTTAGATAGACATCTATCAGGGTTGGTCTAGACAGTGCTTGGTTCTGCCATGAGGGCAGGGGACTGGACTTGATAACCTCTCGAGGTCCCTTACAGTTCTAGTATTCTATGATTAAAAAATTAACCTGCTGGCCCATTCTTTACTTGACTGACTAAACAAACACTATGTAATGTATTATGAAGCATAATTTTCTGTTGTTTCATAGGAAAAGGCAACAACAAAATCAGAGGGTTTATCTGAGCTAATTTTTTAGGTTTTGGCTCAGTGAAGTGCCTTAAGGATTTGCTTCAATCTCAAGTAAGTCTGTGGGACTTAACCAAGTGCTTCAGTGTAAGCGTATGCGAAGCACTTTGCTGAATTGGAGCTTTCAAATAGTTTGGCAATAAGTTTATGGCTGGCATGACTGGCATCAGTTACATTATTCGTCAGTCATATGGACCGGGTTAAATGCTGTAGTGATGCTACGGGATTCATGCTCGGAGGAGCCCTTTGATGTTTTATTGCATCTGCCTATCCTAACGTGACACTGCACATCACTTAGCACTAGCCACTGCCAGAGCCATACCAGTCTCTGTCGTAGCAGGAGATTTGATTTAGGTGAAAACTCTGGGTTTATTTATAAACATGTCAATCTTTCTGTGCTCTCAGCAGCTGGGCCCACTACCACTGCATTAGGACCAGATTGAAGTTGTACAACACTATAGATTTGAGGACCTAGTGCTGGCAAAAGCTCAGTTCCCTTCAGCTTTCAGAGTTCCTAAGGCTGGGAGGAAAAATGTATTACTCTGAATTTTTGCAGATTTGGGGCCAATCTAATTTTTTTCATGAATTCCCAGCACTTGCCTGGAGTTCGTGCAAATCGCCCAATTTGTAGTGAACACAGAAAATGGCTCTGTACACCTGCAAGCTTGTTTCTAGAGATTAGATTCCAGCCATGCTGACAAATTACAATCTGCTGCAAGACTGTAGCTCTGCAAATTAAGGCTCTGATCTTACAAAGACTTAAGCAAAGTGAGATGCTTGGTGCATCAGATCCCAGTCCAGTAAGGATTTATGAATATGCTTACCTTTTATGCCCTCTGAGTAATCTCATTGAAATTCGTGTGTAAAGTTGAGCGTATGCACAAGTCTTTGCAGGATCGGGATCTAACATGGCAGGCATCTCACTTTGCTTAGTTATTAGCAGTAATAATCCAATTCATAGCTATCCAGTAGCAAGAACAGTGCATCAGCTGCCTAACCATAATGAGATGGCAATTTTCTGTTTGAATTGTAGCAAAGGTGGGATTTAAGCACAATTCCTATACCTAACAATTCCCCCACAATTAACTTTGGGACTGGTTCCTATTTAAGGTTTTTACCTTGTCCCCATTATTGCAATGGCTAAGTAACTGGCAGTCTTTAATACATTTATCCTCACAACCCCTCTGACATAGGAAAGGAAATCCGCATTTTGCAGATTATGGGATCTGAAGTACTGAGGCCTGGTCTACTCTAGGACCATAGTCCAAACCCCCAATGTCCCCACAAAGTTTGAATTTGTAAGCAGTGCGTTCACACTACCAAGCCCCTTATTTTGGAATTCGATCTCTGTACTCCTGCTTTTCATCAGGAGTAACGCTAATTCCGAACTTGTAAGTCCGAAATAACATTAGTGTGGACGCTCCGGTGCTGCTAATTCAAACTAATTGGCCTCCGGGAGGCCTCCTGAGGCTCTGAGTCTGAGGTAGCACATCCACAGTAACAGAGCCTGCCTCGGACCGCATTCGATGTTTCCCCCTAGTGAGGACACGGAACTTCGAATTTGTTACATAGGGAGTTCATGAGTCAAATTTAGTAATTTTGAAATAATTTCCTAGTGTAGATATGGCTTGGGAGACCAAGTGACATGCCTGGGGTCACGGAGGAAGTCTGTGACAGGACAAGGGCTTGACACTTGTCTTATATGCCCTAAGCTAGTGCGCAGGCCATCCTTTGTCTCGCAGGTTTATCTCAGCCCTGTGTGCAGCTGTGGAGACACATCCCCATGCTGATTTGTTTTTAACTGATGTCTAGATTCAGCTTCACTTGAGGTGTTTTTGCCAAGCGGAGCAGCATTCTGTGCTACTAAAAATAGAAATGGGTTAACTGCCAAGAGGAATAGTGTTGATCCTTTCCCTGTAGCACAAAAACGCATCTCTTGGGTGGTGGAACATTGTTTCCTGCTCTGTCCCTCTCCCTCCCCCCAAATCTGAGCAATGTCTGATTTTTCACCAGCCGCACAGTTCTAGTAACACCCACAAATCATTTAGAATAAACACTTGAAAAGGACAGATGAGATACTTCACAGTGAAATACTCAAGCAGTCAGGGTGGCCCACGCTTTTCGGGATATTCTGGTAAGGATCTTTTCAGCCTGCTGCAAGCATCTTAGTGTTTTTTAATAGGGTTCAACTGAACAAGAAACCAGCAGTTGTTGGGTTTTTTTTAAATCAAGGATCTCAGGTCATACAAGGCACAATGAAAACTGAAAAGTCCTTTCTCTTTTGCATGTCTCATCAGACATCGGGGTAAGCACACACAGCAAAGGAGTCTGTTTTTGGAGGAGTTCCACAGTAGGTAAAAATGTTAGATGGTGTTTGTATTTCCTGAACTGCCGGTGTGTCAGCTACCAATGCCACCTTTGCTGACATGCTGAGGATTAAACCATGGACCATCAGAGCTAAAAGCATGAGCTGTTACAGCTTGAGCTAGAGGTCGCTAGCAGGGGTGCTAACAGATTCACACCTTCGCTTGGATCACACACAGAGGAGACCTGTAACATACTTTCCATCAGGTTACCCAGGCGTAGAAAGAAGGCCATCGGAACAGCAGAAGATTTCCTCGCCCTGGTGTGAAATTCACCACTGTGCAAAGGGCTCTCTCTAAGCTTAGGGCATCCCTTAAATCCCATTCACGTCTTCAAAATAGGCTGCAGGGCTTTGATCTGATCCTCTGCACTGGGGTGAAGTCAAGGGAACAAAATGCCGAGAAAAAGAAAGATGAAGGCAGCCTAGGGAAGGAAGGAAAGGAAAAAGCAACGGACAACCCATTTTTGGGGTTGTCTAAGAGGAGACCAAAGGGGGATATGATAGAGGTATATAAAATCATGAGTGGTGTGGAGAAAGCGAATAAGGAAAAGTTATTTACTTGTACCCATAATATAAGAACTAGGGGCCACCAAATGAAATTAATGGGCAGCAGGTTTAAAACAAATAAAAAGGAAGTTCTTTACACAGCGCACAGTCAATCTGTGGAACTCCTTGCCTGAGGAGGTTGTGAAGGCTAGGATTATAACAGGGTTTAAAAGAGAACTAGATAAAGTCATGGAGGTTAAGTCCATTAATGGCTATTAGCCAGGATGGGTAAGGAATGGTGTCCCTAGCCTCTGTTTGTCAGAGGGTGGAGATGGATGGCAGGAGAGAGCTCTCTTGATCATTACATGTTCGGTTCACTCCCTCTGGGGCATCTGGCACTGGCCACTGTCGGAAGATAGGATACTGGGCTGGATGGACCTTTGGTCTGACCCAGTATGGCCGTTCTTATGTTCTTAACCCACTGGAATGACCAGGAAGTGCATTCTCACAAGAGATTTCTTTCTCTATGTCCCAAAGGCATAGCAGGCCACCCTGTGCTATGGTATGAGAACACGGGATCACCTGATCAGCCTTATTAGAAGAGAGACACCCCAGGTAGCTGGTGCTGGCTGGGGTCCAAATGTCTTTTATGGAGTGTCAGCCAGAAAACTGTAAGTTGTTATTTATAGTAAGAGTTTGAGTTTGTGTCACTGTCCACTCCACCCGTTGTCTGTACTCGCTGCCATTCAAGGATCATTTGATCAGGTGGGGTGTAGAGTTGGGAGCTGGGACCTCCGGTAGGTTGCAAAATATGAATGTTCTTCGGGTAAACTGTAGTGTTATGTTGACTACAGTTATTTTTAGGATTCACATAGTGGGAGCATGGCACTTTCTATAGTCCAGGAAAGGACAATAGCTCAGTCCTGAGCAGCATACAGTTAAACAGATGATACAAAGATTCTTGTGACATACTGGGGTACAATCTATATCACTGGGGAGGGTGTCACCCCTGCCATGGAAGTTGGGATATTCTGAAATGCGGTGGTGTTGTATCCTCTCACCTGGAGTACTCACAACCAGCCTCCAGACTACTCCCTGATGTGTTTGTATAGCTACAGTTTGCCAGTCACACCCTAGCTCTCAGCAGGTTTGGTTATTCTGCAGAGTGATCCCAACACACCCCTAGCCATGGACTTTCCCCCAGAAATGTGTGTCCTGCACTGCCCATCCCGCTCTCAGACTGCCCAGAAATACTAAATGTGTTATGCCTTTAAGGGAATAATGGTCATCATCTTATTATGATACAGGAAGTTACCCAGAGATGTCACTGTATTAGATAAAACAAGTGTATTAGCTACAAGGAAGGAGATTTTAAGTGAATACAACTAAGGAGGCATTAAAGTCAGGAATGGTTACAAGAAAATGAAGTCTCAGAGAGGTAGCCATGTTAGTCCATAACTTAAAAAAAATGAGTAGTCCTCCGGCACCTTAGACTATATCTCCACTATCAGGTTATTTTGAAATAAGTTATTTCGAAATAATAACTCCCAAAGGGTATGTCTGCACTGCATTCCTCTTTCAAGAGAGGAATGCAAATGCAGCCGAGCGAAATTGCAAATGAAGCGCGGATTTGAATTTCCCACGCTTCATTTGCATAATCGCGGCCGGCCACTTTTTCAAAATACCCTATTTCGAGATTAAAAAAAGCTGTTTAGATGTTCTTCTTTCGAAATAACCCTTAAACCTCATTTTATAAGGAGTAAGAGTTATTACGAAAGAAGGGTTTTTTCTCAAAATAACCATGTCTAAACAGCGTTTTTTATCTCTAAATAGGGTATTTTGAAAAAGCGGCCGAACGCGATTATGCAAATAAAGCGTGGGAAATTCAAATTCGCGCTTCATTTGCAATTTCTTTCCGCTGCATTTGCATTCCTCTCTCGAAAGGGGAATGCAGTGTAGACATACCCAAAATAAATAGTTTGAAATAAACTTATTCCTCTTCCCAAGCAGGAGTTATTATTTCAAAATAATCAGCCCATTATTTCGAAATAGCAGGCTGGGTAGTGTGGACGCTCACCTTGTTATTTTGAAATAAGGGGAGTTATTTCAAAATAACTCGGTAGTGTAGATATATCCCTAGAGACTAACAAATCATATATAGTATCATAAGCTTTCATGGGCAAAACCTACTTCCTCAGGCGAACTTGAGTGGAGTCTATTCTAGATTCAAGCTTGCTTAGATTCAAGCGAAATTTCTCACCACATGCTACCAACAAGATTACTGACCAGACTCTCAAATCAAGACTGTTTAGGAGCCCCAACCCGAGGTCCTTCTCCTCCGCCAGCCAGCCCAGACTGAGCCTCTCCTCAGGCTTTTATACCCTGGGCTACCATCTGAGCATGCCCAACAGGGCTGCAGGGGCAGGGTTTCTCCAGCCAGAATAACCCTGTTAGTTCAGTGCGGGGCTTGTGCACCCCATCACAGGAACACTTTGCCCTACTATCCCCCACATGGGCATCATTTGGTGCCTTGTCTCTAAGCCTTTCCTAAATTTGGGGAATACTCTTTATAGCAAATAGATCAATGTTATTCTACACATGTTTCAACAGCAGCTCATACAACCAGTAGAGCAGATGGACAGTGGGAGAAATTCTCTGCAAACTTTTGCATGAATTGCCAAGTGCTATTGTATCAGCTTTGTTCATACTCTCCCTGCTTCCCCCCGAGCATTTATGCAAGTGGGTTTTGTTCACGTAGCTATTGGAAACATTGTTAGAATACCCCTAGGCATGCCTGAACAAAGGCATTCACATATGAACATAGGTAGCAACGCTTCATGTTGACAGAAGTGCTCACCCTCTGTTTATCTACTTTTCATCATTTAGGTGAGGAGCAGAAGCAATACCCTGTGAAACTCAGTGGGCAGTCCTGCAAAGCTCCTGATCTCAAGACTGAAGAAGACTAATTTGTAGTAAAATAACCCCCTACCTGAACCATTTCCCAAACTCAGACTTAACCCAAAATGTACAGATTCAAATGACTGTAGGTTGCATTTACACAAATAAAACCTCTTTACATGCAACTTTCATTCCAGCCCATCAAGAAGAACCAAAAGTTTCCCAATGCAGATATGAGCAAGCATTTTGCAGAAGGCTTGTGCTGCTGCTACCTATATAGTACAGGTTGAACCTCTCATGTCCGGCACCCTCGGGACCAAACTGTTTCCGAATGAGAGAGTTTTCCGGACCATGGGAGGTCAATATTGTCTAGCAGCATTACCTACAATTCCACTGCTTACTGTGCTTTTAGAGGACTTTGAGGGGTAAATTAGAGCTAGCTAACAGCACAGAACACTGAGAGCCAGGACTGGTGGCTGTAAACAAACTTTATGGGACCAGAGGAAACTTGGCCACACCCATGATAAGTGGACATCCGGCTAACTAAAATCATGCTGGATCACGGAGATTGCCAAACCAGAGAGTGCTGGATTAGAGAGGCTCAATCTGTATTCAAGAATCTGTAATTTTATGGAGCTTTTTTGATTAATATGCATCCATTTGTCATTTTCATTAAGTAAAAAAAATTCACTGGTGCTAAGCAAATGTATAAGGATCATAAGCAAAGAGGAGGCATCAACTCAAGGTTCTGGCTGGTCCTGAAACAATTAAGAATGCAAATACAATCAAAGGGCAGATGACACCCCAACAACCTGTAGAAAGCTGCCCTCTACCAATACCGGACTCCCCTCCTCTAGATATCCATGCTTGAATATGTTTCACAGCATGACAGCTCTACTAGAAACCAAGGCCTCGTCAAAACACAGTTGCACTGGTTTAAATGAAAGGTGTGATGCTGCATCAACTCATGCAGCAGTGTGCACAGACACTCTTTGGTTTTAAGCAGCCTTATGGCAGTTTAGCTTGGCCTTGCTATTTTGCTGAAGGCATTGGCTTCTAATTTCTAAAAGACAAAGGGCTTGTCTCCATTACAAAGAAGATTGACACCACAGTGATCGATCTACTGGCCATCAATTTATTGCGTCTGCTTAGACCCTAAGCAGACAAGATAAATCGATGGACAAGCACTCTCCTGCCAATGCCGATACTCCATCAGGACAGGAAAGCAGCCCCTGCTGACCTAACCTCACATAAAATGCTGTGGTAAATACGTCAAACTTCAGCTACGCTATTTGTGTAGCTTAAGTCACATAGATTAGATTGAGTGTGGGGGTTAAAATAGACAAGGCCAAAAAAGTTGCCCAAGTTTTCCACAAGCTCCCAATTTTTTTTAAACACTTTAATCAATCCCAACTACAGCACAAGCTATCTGTTATCTGCCAGGTGATTCTTATAGTCTCTTTTAACATTTGAACCAGCTTAATCTTATCTTAGTATTCACAGCGTGAAAGCCCCAACGTGATGTTTTTCTCTGCATAACTGCTCACACAGATTCTCTCCCATGGCGTGGTCTTATTAAAAAAATAATAATTAATTTGTCATTTAGAGGTCGGACTGCCTCTCTGCCCAAAAGTGCCTTTCATTAATTTCAGTGTGTATGAAATATTAAAACGAAGGGCCCTAATCTCCTTTCACTTACACAACACATAACTCAGACTTTCATGTTCTTCCCTTGACTGCTACAAGTTAATGGAGCACAACGCTGAGAATCAAGATTTAGCAGTTATGCAAGGATGGGCAGCACACTGTACAGAAAGGGACATCAAAACAAGTGGTAAGACACCTCTGTGTGCAATAAAATATTTCCTTCTGCCAAATGCTATGTGAAACAGACAAACAGAGCTTTCCTGAAGGGCGATACCTTCACAGCTTGAAGTGTTAGGATCATCACTTATGCAGTCTCAGAAAGTGCTGAAGAAAATGTCTTGTTTTGTAAGAAAAATGGAACAATCCTGCTGGGTTGCCTTCAACAACGCCACCTGACCCCATCCTTTATAACTCACAGACCCACTGATCGTGACTCCAAAACAAGGGACACAGTATGAAATAATTATGATTGCATAGGATTCTTGAAATAATACAGGAGCCTTTCATTTGACAAGATATTTTTTACAATCAAGTGAATGTCATATTTGGTCGGTGTTAGATTGATAAGGAACGTTGGTTTCCAAGACTAACTTTGCAACTAGAGCTTATCCAAAGTACAAAGCTCAAGTTCACACACACAAATAAATTTCCTCCATTTCAAACAAAAATAAAACGTGTTGATATTTCACAGTTTCTTTAGACCAGCTGGACTCGTGTGGTGAAGTGGAGAGGAAAAAAAATCAAAGAGGTTTGTTAATTCCCCACCCAAGTATTACAATTTACATTTCAGAGACATTTTGGATTTCACCATATTTCAACCAGCCTTACTGTAAAGCAGGGGTGGGGAACTTACAGCTTGGGGGCTGCATCTGGCCCTTGGCTTGCCTGGATCTGGCCCCGGAGGCTTGGAGCTCCCTCCCAGCATTGGAGAGCCAGCACTGGCACTTCAGCTCTGCAGCCCCTTCACAGTCCTCCCCCACAGGGCTGGAGCACCTGTGCTGGCTCCTTGCTGCTGGGAGTGGGTGGGCGTGGAGGTGCTGAGCCTTGCAGGCTGGAGACAGGCAAGCCAGAGACAGATTCAACCCAAGGGTTTCCCGACCCCGAGGTATCTACTTCACCCTCGTTTGGGACCGGTAAGATTAGAAGGTCCTTCTTAGGCCTGCCAGGTGACTTGGCTCGTATGGGTCCTGGAGGTCAGGTGAGTAGCCCCCCAGTCACGCCTGTATTCGTGGGTGAAACCGCAGGCCGCACCCTACCCGGGGTGTGTGGCTGGCCCTACCTGTCTGGAGGGTTGTTCCGCCCCTCCCCCCCGGCCCCAATCCCGGCCGCTTTATCGGCTGGTGTTGGCTCCCCCGGCTGTGTCCGGCACCAGGCATTCTGCGTCGGTGTGCACGGCGCCCGGCCTTCTCCCTGGGTCCCAGCGCCCCCAGATCTAGCCCCGCCACCCAGGAGCATGCCCGGCAGAGACGCCGTGGTGATGGGCTTTCTCCCAAGAATCATGCACAGAAATTTTTCTGAGGACCGGTGTTTTTTTTAATAAGGACCGGTACTGGGCGGACCACACTTCGGGAAACGCTGGCCTAGAGGCTTTCCCTCCAATGCGCTGATTGGCTGTAATCGTGGCCAACAGGAGCACCAGGGGGCGGTGCCTGGGAGCTGTGGGGGACATGGTGCCTTGTGTGTCCTGAGGGAGCTGTGCCAGGTAAGCATCCCCCCATATGGCCCAGAACCTGTACCCCCACCCTGCTCCTGCACCCCTTCCAACCCAGCTCCCCCAGCCCCAGCCTGCTCCTGCACCCCCTCCTGCCCAGACCCTACACCCCAAGCCCACTTCCTGGCAGCCCCCTCCCACACACTGAACCTCTCGTTTTTGGCCCCACCCCAAAGCCTAGGCAGGCCCACAAAATCTACTAGCCTGGGCCTCGCTAGGTGCGAGGGGAATGTGGGGAGTACCTTTCTGCTTCTCAGTCGGGGGCCATGTGAGTGAGGGATTAAAAACATTTTTTTTTGCATCTCACTTTTGTTTGGCCCCTCAAATGATTTTTCTGTGGGTCAGCAGCCCCCGACCCAAAAAGGGTTCCCCAACAAAGCTGTGAAGGTACAACAGTGGCAGCCACAGTGCAAGCTTAAACAGTAACAGTTGGACTCAGTGCTGGTGTAACTGGTTTAAATTCTCATCTCCTGGGCAACACAGGCCATAGACTCGATGATCTAATTGCCCCTCCTGGCCTTCCCATCCATGGAATCTTACCCAGTTTGCCTCAGCCCAGCCAGGGGTTCACCCACCACTCACGGGGGTGACTGACCGTCCTGAACCTTCCTGCCTGGCTGGGCCCCTGGGACAGACCTGCCTCTCCCAGTACCATGTGCCATGTCTTCCCAATGCAACATGTTGGGCAGGAGTGGGGGTGGGCGAATGTAAGATCACATGTTCCCCTCCTGCCGATTTCTGCCTGGGTTCACACCAGAAATGTGGCCAACATCCTTTCAGAACTGTGCCGGAGGCCGGGGTTACTTCCAGCCCCTGGGGTGGAGGGGGTGAGGTGGGGGAAATGACCTAGCCAGTGTCTTTGTGGAGCTCATCTTTTCTTCTCCCCTGCCCCCGCTGGAAGCAGCTTGTCCCTTCCTGTCCACACTGTGTCAAAAGGCAGATAACACCTCCAGGCTTCTGCTGACTGTGGACATAACCTGTCCCCCTGGCTACAGTATGGGCAGGGAAGGGTTAAACCCTAAGGATGCCTTATGCCCCAGGGAACCTGACTGGAGTGTCCTCAGTGAACCAGGCCAGAGAGGCTCGGCAGGGGAGGTGCCTAGGGGACTGAGCAGCTCCATGCTCTCTGTAGCTCCTTTCCTAAGATACTGTTTTTTTCCTGCATGCTTACTCCCCTCTAATCAGCAGTCCCAGGGGCCAACCACCATGCTTCACAGTAGAAGCAGAAAATACCACGTGCCAAGACACACTTCAGGAGCTACAACCTAATGTAGAACAGGGTCATGTGAGAACTAAAGGTATGTGTGAAGACTGAAGGATAAAATCAATATAAAATATACAAAAGAGCTCTCTGGAAGTTGAGCCTCTCTAGTCCGGTACCGTTGGGACCTGATTGATGCCAAATCAGAGAATTTACCAAACCATGGGAGGTCAATATTGCCTAGCGACCTTACCAACACGTCCACTGTTTCCTGGGCTCTTACAAGACATTTAGGGGTAAATTAGAGCTAACTAACAGCACAGAACATTGAGCGCCAGGACATAGACTCGATGATCTAATTGCCCCTCCTGGCCTTCCCATCCATGGAATCTTACCCAGTTTGCCTCAGCCCAGCCAGGGGTTCACCCACCACTCATGGGGGTGACTGACTGTCCTGAACCTTCCTGCCTGGCTTTTTTGGTTAATATACATCCATTTGTCATTTTCATTAAGTAAAAAAAAATCACTGGTGCTAAGCAAATGTATAAGGATCTGGCCCTGTAGATTCTGAGATTATAAAACTGGAGTCTGACGCAAAATCTGCCAGTTGAACACCTTAAAAGAGGAGGGTTTTGTGTATTTTGATGGGGAAAATTGGTGTCATGCACTCATTTAGCTTCTAGAAAACACAAAAGGATCACACCACTTTGCAGGCTCCGATACTATCAGTTGATTATATTAGTTTTTTGGCACACCTACCGCAAGTTTTCATTAAGCATAAACAACGGGACTCCAGAAAGGCAGCATGTGCATCAGGTAAGATTTAGTGCTTGAAATATGGCTTGCAGTGATAATTAAAAAAAATAGCAGGGAATAACCTCATTCTGTCAGCAGACGCTAGCTGTGAGATTAAATCAGGGAAGGAATTCAGTACTTCTTTACATTTCATAAAAATATCCCTCGGCTGTAAATGGGCCCCAATTCATCAGATGACACAACATTTTTCTAGTGGTTCTTATAAGAAAGTAGGTGTCCCTCCCATTCCCTGATTCTACCACATTGGGTTACAAACCACGTAGGGCGCAATCCTGCACTTAGCTTTGTGCCATCAGGCTGCTGCAGCCAGTCAGTGCCCTATGAAGTTGGTGAATCTGAGAGCCTATTAGATCCTTTAACTGGCCATTTAGGGCACGTCTACACTGTGGGACAAAGTTGAGTTAAGCTACGCAACGTCAGCTAAATTAATTGCGAAGCTGAAGTCGAAATAGCTTAACTCGACTTTTAGCACGGTCTACACAGCAAGAAGTCGAAGGAAGAACATTCTTCCTTTGACTTCCCTTCCTCCTCATGAAATGAGAGTTACAGAAGTCAGAGTAAGAAGCCCGTTATTTTGAAAATATTTTGAAATAACAGACTTGCAGTGTAGACACGCACTCTGTTATTTTGAAATAACATGAGTTATTTCAAAATAAGTGTGCAGTGTAGAAATAGCCTCTGGCACCAAATGGTTCTGGAAAATTCTGGTCCAAGGCCTCAGTCTTGCAATGCACTCCCCACAAATGGGCTCTACTGTTCACGTGGCCCTGGTCTATACTAGGGAGTTATTTCGAAATAATTCCCCTTATTTAGAAATGACAAGCAGTGCGTCCACACTACCAAGCCCGTTATTTCAAAATAATAACTCCTGCTTTCCTTGGGGAATAAGCTTATTTTGAAATAGTTATTTTGGGAGTTATTATTTCAAAACTAGTCAATTAGCCCATCATAAGACGGGATTTTCAGGTCTCTCTCTCTCTCTCTCTCTCTCCCCCTCTCTCCCTCCTCCTCCTTCTCCTCCTCCCTCCCCCTCTCTCTCTCTCAGCTCTCCTCCCCCTCCTGCCTCTCACTCGGGGGACCGCGGAGCCCAAATGGCCATTTGGGCTCTGCACTCCCTGTGCTGCATGGGGAGCGCGGAGCCCAAACAGTCGCTTGCGCCACTTGACCCCACATGGCAGCCTGGCTAGGCGGCGCAGAAGTCAGCCGAGCACCATGGCGGGAGGTGAAGGGGGGCGGGGCGGTGATGTTCACGGCCAGGGGGCGGGGCCTGGAGCCTCTGTCATGCCGCACGTCACCGCCCCGGCCCCTTCCCCTCCCGCTGTGGCGCTCGGCTGACTTCTGCACCGCTCAGCCGGGCCGCCGCGGGGGAGCGAGCGGAGCAAGCGGCCGTTTGGGCCCCGCACTGCCTATGCAGCACGGGCCGCCCAGAGGGAACAGCCAGCATTTCAGCAACAGCGCCGTCCAGAGGGAACAGCCAGCATTTCGGTGTTACAGACTCTCAGACACTGGGCTACTATACATACGATAAGTTATTTCAAAATAATTTCCTAGTTTAGACACACCTATTTTGGAGCCTAACTACCTCTCCTTCCCCTAGGAAGGAAGATACCAAAACAATAGGCTATGGCAGCCAAATGCCCGAGGACGTGTGCCAGTCAGTATAAGGCACCAAAACTGTGTCACCTGATCCCTGAACTACAGTGTAAGAATTGACCACCAGGCAAATCAAAGAGCCAACCTTCTTCATTCCCCCCTTCCCCACTTTTCTAAATTACCTGCCTGGCGCAGAGGCTATGCTTTTCATGAGCTCTGGGAGGCATCGTGCCTATCTTTGTACCATGATTGTGACTATGCTCACTGCGTTCTGTTTAGCTGCAACTTTGCCCCCAAAATAATCAACTGATTATTATAGTATCAGGGCCAGCAAAGTAATGGGATTTTGGTGTGTGTGTTTTGTCAGTTTTTCTAAATGGCTGCATGATGCCAATTTTCTCCATCAAAATCCACCTCTGTTAAGGTGTTAAACTGGCAAATCATGTATAAAAGAGTACCTGTGTAAAACTAATCTGCTCAAAAGGGAAATTAGGGGTTATTAATCGCTCTATAATGGAGGTAGATTAGGCAGGAAAAGAATCAACTGGAGGAGTCCTTCAGTACACATTAAAGGAATTGAGCTTACTGCTTCCAAGGGCTACTACAGGGGTGGCCAACCAGTTAGACACGAAGAGCCAAAAGATCTGTGGATAGTAGTGCAAAGAGCCACACATCCCTCCCCCAGAGCCAAGCCCCCCCAGCCCCCCAACCCAATGCCATCCCCCAGACCCAGCCCCCAACTCCCACTCTAACCCAATGGCCTCCTCCCTAGAGCCAGGCACCCCCAGGCCCCTCCCACTCTAACCCAATGCCCTCCCCCTTCCCCAGAGCCAGGCACCCCCAGGCTCCTCCCATTCTAACCCAATGCCTGGGTCTTACCGGAGCTGCCACTGCCACAGCCACACACTTCTCCCTCCAGGAACTGGGGCACGTGCACAAAGCGGGCATGCGGCTCCAAATGAGCCGTAACCCTGAGAGCCGCATTGCTGTGAGCAAAGAGCCGCAAGTGGCTCAAGAGCCACAGGTTAGCCACCCCTGGGATACTATCTTTTTTAGGGTAAAGAACAGATCGTGTACCTCCCTGGATTGTGTTTACCCAGTGATTTAAGCCAATGGTGAGTCCTTTCCCTATTGTCAATTCCAATTATAATTTTGAGCTGATAACTTTGATGTTCAATCCTCAGTTTAGGAAAAATTAGTTTCTGTAGGAAGGTTAACTTTAAATGTGCTTTTCTTCAATTGTACTAAAACAGGTAAATATTCTGCTGCTAATTTTGAGGAAAAAGCAGCCAAGGTCATGATTCCCAGTTGCTGGGAAGTAATTATTTTGCCATGTAAGTTTGTGTTTGTGCAAAGTTAATATTCTGCCCACCGGGTAGATTAAATGGTTATTTTTCCAGGCATCCTATTCTCTGTTTCAAAATCAGCTGTGAGTGACAAAAAATGTGGAGTACAGTATCTTTTGAAACAGAGCATTTCTGTCCAAAATGCCCTGTCTAAACTGCTGGGTTTTTTTGAAAAGCCCCGTTTCGGAAAAAAAGCGGCGGCCGTCATTATGCAAATGAAGCACGGGATATTTAAATCCCGGTTTCATTTGCACTTTCGATGCATCTAATTTACATCCCTCTGCCGACAGAGGGGTGTAGTTTAGACACGGCCAACAATGTTTCATAGTGGTTTGACCTGCAAAACATGCAGATCAGTAGAGCCTGCTTTGGAATGAGGATAGCTGCTTTGACTTATTGTATCCGAGCAGAAAAAAAGTCAGCGACTTTTGACTCAGATCTGATGTAGCAGCTGTAGGGAATAATACCGGACACACTGGGTGCAGGTGAAAACAAGCAGAGGATTTATTGGTTCACACAGCTGGTAGAGTACCCATCAGGTGGTTAGCCCGGTGAGCACTAACTTAACCAAAACATACATTAGATTATATAGGTAGCAGATGTATGGAGGAGAAGTGATTTGATAGGTCTAGCAGCGGAAGTGAGATATGCACATAAGCCAATGAGCTACAAAAGTTACACAGTATCTCCGCCCATTGCCAATTAAGCATGTTATCACTAATACAGGTAGTTATTCCTAACAAGCTAAATGAGCCAACATAAACAGGATGGCAGCCCCCAGAATGGATATATTGCTGTTAGCTTGTTAGCTGAAATTGTGATGTCTACTGCGAGATGACACCATCCTTGTGTTGGCACAGTTCTTGGGATCCAAGCTGATTAATCTGAAATCACAGGAGGCAGTAAGACCGCGTAGCCTGGCTGATACCAGCCAGGCCTTATCAGAGTAAGGCCCCTTTGGAATGTAGTTGCCAGGATGACCAGGGTCAAGTTAACTGCTGTCTGTGTGCTTTCCAGGCCTGGCCTAATGATTTCGGATTTGAGTTGTCAGTTCTCAGCAAGATACCATGGACTGCCTCAGTTTACCCTACAGCAGCTCTTAATGAAGGATACAGATTTGATTGTCTACTGAATAATGAGACGTGGATGGATGCCACTCATTCCCATGCAATGTGTACCTACTGCTCAGTTTATATTTCATTTTTAAAAGTGCTCACTGTGGCTGTCCCTGGGTACATGCACAATTCATCAAGGGCTGTGCCAGAAGTGATGCACCATTGTCAGCCAAAATGAATGGCTAGACTTAAATGGGCAAGTATGGATGAAACCGCATGTTTGGATGATGTTTGCCTCTCCTTATGGCCATACTCCTGGACCACGTTGGGAAAAGCAGTCATCTCCATGCAATCTTGTCTACCAAGAAGAGTTTGATGCTGGAATCACTCGGTTGTCAACGAACAGGAACAGATCCCGTAGGTGGGGGATCTCAGAGGTGAGCATGGAGGTTTGGAGAAATCTTCTTGCTTCGAGAACAGCATATTTGTAGGTGTGCGTTTGCTTTGAGCGTTCTGGATAAGAGCAATGTGAGAGACCAGGAAATGCAGATCGTGAGACATCAAACCGTGGGGACAATGTCTGATGCAGCTGGTGTCTCAAAGCTTCTCACAGGGCAGAGGTCCAAAGTTGTACCAAAACAGCCCCGTCAGTCAGGCTGCATCTACACTGCGGGTTTTTTGCAAAAGAGGGAATGCAAATGGAGCGCTCATTTGCATGTCTCGTGCTCTCATTTGCATATCTTCTTCCGATTCTTTTTGCGGAAGAGGTTTTTGCAATAAAAAGCCCTGTGTAGGCCATTTGTTGGAAAAACCCTTTTGCACAAGATTCCTTATTCCTCAAAAAATGAGGTTTATAGGCTCTTGCGCAAAAGGGTTTTTTCCCGACAAATGGCCCTGTCTACACAGGGTTCCCCTTGGCTGCAAAGGAGGAAACGGAGCCGCGAGGCTCCGTGGTCACAGCGCCGGTAAATAAACAAACTGGGGCGGCCAGTTAATGTGTTTCTGTGAGTGAATCGGCGGAACACTTTCAGAAACACTGGTCTAGATCATACTTAGTTCTGCCATATGTTCAGGGGACTAGAGTAGATGACCTTTTGAGATCCATTCCAGTCCTACCGTTCTAGATCTTTGTCTTCATGTTAAGATGCTGTTTTCTATGTCCAGATAATCTGACCTACTATTCTTGCTTGTAGTGTGCTGGAGTTAGTACTTGCAATGTCCTAACAAACCCCTGTGATTATAAGTGAGTATTGGCCTTGTTTGACCTTGTAGGTTCCATCTGAAATCTGTTTCCACCACATGAATTTTCTATCATCTTTGTTTAACATTAAGCTCTTACTCATCTTTCTGTTACAAACTCACTCCAATTTGTTCACCTGTGAAACAAAGAGCCTGACATTTGCTCCTGGAGGGGAAAAGAAAAATGATCCCATCATGTTTCCTGCAGCTCCCAGGAACTCAAACATCTGCTGGAGTTACAAAACAGCTTGAGGGCAGAAATTACCTGCATAACGAGCCAACTTATTTACCATCCCCCTTTATCCCCTTGGCTTTTGCCACTGTACAAACAGGCACTGTCTTTTTCTGATGCTGCAAGTGAGCCAAGCGGGGGACCTGAAACAAGAACTTCCTCGCTGTAAAAGTTTCCTACTGACAAAGACAGAAAGGAAAGCCCTAATATGATTATGCCTTTGTATTTTATTAGAGAAAACAAACACTGATCATCTAATTCAGTGCTATTAGCAGAGAGTAAACATGGTTAATACTGTATATTTTATCTCTGAGAATATTCCGATGCTATCCTAGAGCCATTTTCAGCTGGAAGCAGAAAAGAACCTCCTGTCTTTTCTGATCTGAATTATTGTCAGTGCAGGCCGAAAAACTGAATACAATGGAGGAACCAAGTCTGATCCATTATTAGGAAATGAATGCTACATTTGTTTTTCATTTAAAACTTGCATTGTTATTTACTAAATTATCAGTCATCCTGTAAGAGTCACTGAAACATTATTATGAGGCAGAGCCGAGCCGGATTAAGACCTTTAGAGGCCCTAAGCACTGAAAAGTTTATGGTGCCGCCCCATATGTAATTCAAAATAAAAACAATACTATACCGTAAAATAAAATTTTATTTTTCGAAATGACACAAAACTTACGTGTATGCTGAAATTAAAATAGCTTCTTTCTAGATTTTCTGATTGAAAAATTCTGGATAAGTTCATCGAAGCTGACTCGATGAAGCATGTCCGCTTCCATACACAATAGGGAAAGTGAATCAAGTCTGTCCTGACACATTGTTGTTCTCTGAGGTTTTTTTTATTCTTTTCAGCTGAGAAAAAGAGTGTTCTGTGGAGTTCTGATTTTTCCCATGATGACTACTTCGATGCTTTTTTTGAAATATCAAATATCAAATTTTTTCAAAACAAAAAAATCTCATTTTTTTGGTGCCCCTGATTTGCTGGTGCCCTAAACACGTGCTTAGTCTGCCTATTGGGTAATCCAGACCTGAGGCAGAGCATTGTACTATGTAGTAGTCACAAATAGGTTGAACCTCTCTAGTCCAGCACTCTGTGGTCCAGCAACATCCATGGTCTGGCGTGATTTTTGTTAGTCAGATGTCTACTTATCACGAGTATGGCCAAATTTCATGCAGGCCCATGAAGTTTGTTTACAGACAACAGTCCTGGCTCTATGTTCTGTGCTGTTATTTAGCTATAATTTACTCCTAAATGTCTTCTCAGAGCCCAGTAAGCAGTGGAAGTGTTGATAATGTTTCTAAATAAATATTGACCTCCCATGGTTTGGCAAATTCTTTGGTTCAGCATTGGTCAGGTCCCGAGAGTGCTAAACTAGATAGGTTCAACCTACACTATATAAAAAAGAATTGTTTAAGATAATTGAGTTCCTTAATTTTTCTTATAAAGATGATATAAAATTGAAAATTTGATTCTGGATGGAGTTTTTAATCAGCCCAATGTTCGGAGCTCCTTGGATTTTTGATTCAATTCATCCCATTATAAAGCTAAACTATTTGCAGAATTCGCATTTAGACTCTGTTTCAGATTTTGAGCTCTTTCAGAATTATGGGGGGAAACCTTGCCCATTCAAGTCAAGAGGAAGTTTTACCATTTATTTCAAAAGGCTAAGATTTTGTCCACTGTGGATGGACACATGTTTTTGTTTGGGTTCTCTGCTATATAAATTGTTTGTTCAAAAACCAGGGTTCCCACTCATAACATAGGCTGAGATTTTCAATGAAAATAAGAGGGTTAAAACGCCTGGGCTTGGCTACCCCTCTGCCCACCACTCCCTTCCTCCTTGCAAATGTGCCTCCACATAATCTCAGATTGACCGATTCTATATCATTAATCTGCACTTGGTTTAGAGTCTTTTTTTTTTTTTTTTAAGTATTTGTATCTAGTTAAGTCCTCTGCATTGAAGAAGGATCAAGTGAATTTAAACCTTCCCTCAGAGGGGTAGACGTGTTAGTCTGTAACTTTAAACCAACGGGTTGTCCTGTGACCCTTAGAGACTATCCAAAATATATAGAATCATGAGCTTCCGTGGGCAAAACCCACTTCCTCAGAAGAATTGGAGTGGAAATAACAGAAACCAAGAGATAGCTATAACAGCAGCAGAAGTACCTGATAGTTGAAGCACCTGGAGCCCTTCTCTGACAGGGGTTTGTTCATTGATCTTAAAAACCTCCAGTGGTGGGGATTCCATCCTGAGAGGGGAGTGGGTGCAGGGCCTGGGGCAACCCCCTGTGCTGCAGGCCCTGCCCCACCCCTAAGCCCTCTCCCTATTTCTCCCTCACCTCTACCCCACCCCCTTTCTCCATAACCCAAGCATTGCGGCCCATGGAATTATGGGAGGTTGGGCACGGCAGCAGCAGGGGCCGCCAAATGGGGAGGGAGAGAAAGACGTATAATTAAAAAAAACACATGACAGTAGACACATTTATCAGTTGGTTGGTGTGTCATAGCCAAATGTGTGTGCACACTGCAAGCAGTGCTTAGTGGCATATGAATGCACGCCTTGGTGTGTGCTTGAGTTTGCAGTGAAGTTATAATAGTAATTCTATGCTGGGTCAGACGCAAGGTCCTTCTAGCCCAGTATCATGTCTGCCAACAGTGGCCAGTGCCAGGTGCCCCCAGAGGGAATGAACAGAACAGGTAACCATCAAGTGATCCCCTTCCTGTCACCCATTTCCAGCTGCTGACAAACAGAGGCTAAAGACACTATTCTTGCACATTCTGGCTAACAACCATTGACGGAATTATCCTCCATGAATTTATCTAGCTCTTTTGTGAACCCTGTTAAAGTCCTGGCCTTCACAACATCCTCTGGCAATGAGATACCGCAATAAGACCCTGAGCCTCCGTGCACGACCAAACATAATGCTTTACTGTGTTATGTGCTAAGAACTGATTGCTTTGGTTTGCTAGGCTGACAGGAAAATTAATGACTTTGGGTAAAATGTTTCATTTGAGCTTAATTTTTTTAATAAAACTGAAGTAATTTTGAAATGTGTTTAGGAATCATATGCCAAAGCTTCCCCCCTCATGCCCCCCGCCCAGATAAAACAATTTGTGGAATTTGACATGAGTTTGTGAAATGTTTCCATTACCCTGAATCATCATTGTACAGGGATAGACGTTCCAGACAAAAAGTCTCTCCCAGCTCTACTTACTAGTGTCTTCTTCCCCAGATAAGCCAATGAGACAATTCATTATAGAAAGCACCGTGCTATAGTATTGGACCCATTTTAAATGGTATGGGTAAGGGTATGGAAGGGGAGGGTAATGCAGTCAGCAATTCACTCTCTAATGGACTAGTCCACACCAGGATTCAGGTTAACAATTGCATGGAAACCCAGACTCCATCTCACGTGCATACCCTAAATACACCAAGAGATTTTTGTATGTATATATATAAAATCACACACAACACACGGTGCATCTTCTATGTCTTCCATTTCTCTCCCCCACCCCGCATGCACTTGTGAGGAAGCATGTGAAACTGGAGCTATTTATGTTTGCCCCAGGAGGGTAGAAGTCTGTTTCTTTAGTTCTGTGATGCATGTAATGCTGGAAGTTTACAGAAAGAGACATTTCTTTCCCTCATGCATAACATCTCCAGGCACCAAAATAACTGGGTTGCTTGTAAATTGTAGTATTCCACTTTTGTCTACTATCCAAATAAAATGTGGGTAAAAAAACACCCAAATTGAGCTATACAGCAAAGCCAGCCATTTCCTTAGACTAAAAGGAGGCTCTGTTCCCGCAAGCTTTCTTGATTTAAGAAATTGCCCGAGCTTTTACATCACCCACAATGTAGGACATTTAAAAATCATTTCAATGGCTCTTTTACTTCCTGGTTTAGAATGTGTTTGACTTCAGCGTACCAGACTGTCGGTTACTTCCATGGTACAGTTTTCTCTTGACATTGCATAGTGAATGAATAATTCCCAGCAAATAATTAACTGCTTTAGGGCAAGACTGGTGCCTTTAGGCGCAACTCGAGAGTTGTGCATAAGCAATAGCTTTGGAAATGTTATGACTCAGGGATGCTCCTGTCAGTCCCAACTTGCAGCCCCCTCCCCCCCATTTACACTGCTGCTGCTGTTTCTTGATTGGAAAAATCAAGTGTGGTGTCTGTGAATGCATGAGAGCCCTTTATCCAACTGCAGTGGCATAAACATGGTTTGTTAGTGGATGGGATCTGCAAAGTGAGCGTGTGTAGAGAGGAGTATCATAGAATCATAGAACCATAGAGCTGGAAGAGACCTCAGAAGGTCATCAAGTCCAACCCCCTGCTCTAGGCAGGACCAATCCCAACTAAATCAACCCAGCCAGGGCTTGGTCAAGCCGAGACTTAAACACCTCCAGGGATGGAGACTCCACTACTTCCCTAGGTAACCCATTCCAGTGCTTCACTACCCTCCTAGTGAAATCGTTTTTCCTAATATCCAACCTGGACCTCTCCCACCACAACTTGAGACCATTGCTCCTTGTTCTGCCATCTGTCACAGATTGTTACTGGTCTGTTTTCTGGGATGTTAATGCTGCTGCTTTCTTTTGATTGGAAAATGTAACTTATGCCTGCAATTCTTACTTTGGCATGGAAATCAAGGTGTATTCTGGCTGTGTAAGGGCTGCAGATCAGGCCCAAAGCCTCTACAGCAAAAGGTAATCTCTCAGTTGCATTGGTACTTGTGACAGGTTGTGCATACACTGCACTAAGGCAGAAGGGGTTAAACCCCTATGGGCAGAGGAAGTCCCACCCCTCCACCCAGACTGGGCATGCGCCAAGTGCTGGAGCAGTATAAAAGGGAGCAGCTCCTCTCAGTGTGGGCTGGATGCTAGAGAGGAAGGACCTGCTTCAGGAGCTCCAGAGTTAATCCAGCCAGAGAGCCTGGTGGACCCTTGGGCGGAGACTGGTGCTGTGGAACTAGAGAACCTGGAAACCATGTGGATCACCCCAATGCTGGATCTGGAAGGAAGTGACCCATGGAGGGTGTGTGAGTGGTATCTCCCACTCAAGTGAGCTTAGCATGTTGTGGTGGGATTCCCTGCTGAGTGAGTGGTGGATCACTCCTCCACTAACAAGGTCCTGGGGTGGGGCATGGTGGAGTAGGGTGGGCCAAGGCCTCCCTACTAGGGCTACTGCCCCACACCTCTGAGACTCTGGCCATTAGGCTTTGCTGCTCTGTAACCTGTGGGTGATGCTGACCTCACTGCCTCAGGGCTACTCTTTGTCATAGCGCACCTACAGACTGATAGCTGAACAGGTGGTGTCCACACCCATTTTGCCTGCACCCCCATGGGATGGGGTGTGCATATACTCTGACAATACTTAATACATTTCAATACCCCATGCTGTGATTGGTGTGTTGGGTTTTTTTGCTTTATCATCACTTTTAAGGAACAGTTCATATTGTAGATTTTGTACCCCACTGCCATAAATTCTACCATTTATAACAAGAGGCCCATCGGCCAGAGGGAACTTTTTTACACCCGTTGGAGGATGCATTCCTATTGAGGATACATCCTAATGACCCTACCCCAGCTCTATTCCATTTATCATGTTTCAGAAAGCAAGATCTATAAATTAAATCCATGTTAAAATCATCTGAGCATGAACCAGCATTGGCTTATATTCTCAAATTCATATTGCTAAGATCTAGTATATCCAGATACTCTTGTAATGGGGATTAAGGTTCATTTGTCGACCCAAAAGTACTTCAATATTTCATTTTGCCTCCTAAATTTCTTGTTCTTATCATCAGTGGATGAGTGACAAGGCTCAAGCACTTCATGTTTTTTAATCTTTTCCTCATTTCCCATTGATTTCCCCTCTGCTATATTAGTCATCTTTATTTTTAATACTGGTTTATCAAGACGGGATTCTTTCAGGCTTTTGCAAGCCTGCCATCTCACTTAAGGTGCATTCATAAATCTCTGAGTTAGGCATTCAGGAAGATAGATCCATAAACATGCATCCGCTCTGTTTGTTCATTCAAATTTTCTACCCATAATTTTCTTTTTACAGAGGATCCATTGAGTCAATTTCAGGTACTCCAATGTACAAGGGAATGTAAACAAGTAATTCTGGTTTAGTCCCATGGAAAAGGGAAGCAGGAATTAGAGCTAAGTTTTTGTCCTTTTACATTACTCAAAAGGGAAATTCTTTGTTTCCATTTGCTGGCTGTTCATGTCCCTATTCAGCACAGCTTCGGCAGCCTGTCCCTGTTCAGCACAGCAATTGAGCACAAGTTTAACTCTATGCTTCAATGGGGCATAAGCACATGCTTAGGGTGTAAGCATGTACTAAATCGGGGCCTATTTTGCTGCCTGAGCCCATTGAAATCAATGGCAGAACTCCCCTGGATTTAAAGATTCAACCACTAGTGTGACTGCTTGAATTGTTTAGTTTCAGCCAAAGACAATGTTCTCACATGTCTTACAACATTTTCAATGAGGAAATAGCTGTTTTTGTGAAAATTGTGATGGCAGCAAGTTTTTGTGACAGGCATTCAGACAAATGGGACCACTGCAGGAGCTCCATTTTTTTCTACTCTACTCTGATCATTGTGACTTTATCTTCCTGCCCTCCCCATCCTATTTGATCTCTTGGTCTACCTGTCATGTCCTGTTTCTGTGAACTCTCTCGCATAGGAACTACCTATTTGTCTGAACATCAGCTAGCACAATGGGGTCCCACTCCTTGACTGGAGAGAGATACTGTAATTCCACTCTTCTCAGGCTAGCTGATATGGATTAAATTGAAATAATTTTGAGTTCACAAAAATCTAGAAAGCATTGTAGAAGAAAGCCAAACAACTTTGCGTGGCATCCATACCACAAAAGTTGTATTTTGCACAGAGTTTGAATTTGCCATAAACTTCCTATCTCAAAAACCTGAGCAAGATCCGTAAAATACTGTACAGGTCCATGCAATATTGGGACTTGTGCATCTCTATGGTGCAATTACTACTTACACCCTGCTGTGTAGATGCACCGTAAGGGTTCTTAACTCGAAATAAGCTACGCAAATTGAGCTACATCAATTGCATAGCTTAATTCGCAATCGGGAGTGTCTACATAGCACTTACTTTGAAATAGAGCACTCTTCCTCTGACTTCCCTTACTCCTCATACAGTGAGGGATACAAGAGATGGAGTAAAGTCCTCCAGCTTGATAGTATTTTGAAATAACTGCCTGCTGTGTAGACATGGACTAAGTTATTTCGAAATAATACTAGTTATTTTGAAATAATGTTGTTGTGTAGATAGATGTACCCTTAAAGATAAAAGCATCCTATTGGAAAAGATTTTCATGTTAATCCTAGTATTTATTGTCTTCAGAAACTGTTTCAAATTACTGAAGAGTTGTTAGTTTGATATTTGCTATGCATGTCTCCAGCCCTTGGTAACATATTTGAATATACCAGTTACACTATGTTGATATCAAGTGACTGGGATATTAAATCCACAAACTGTCACAGAAAAAAAAAAAAGAGCGGTTTATCTTTTGTGATTTTAATCCCTCGCCAATTTAATAAAGTTTACATACACATGACTTTGCTGGAATATTTTTTCCCCTATCTGAACGTTCTGCTGCCAGTGATGAAAATCTGTCCACATGAGAGCCCTTTTTATCCAGGTATGATACAGGATTATGGATTTTGTATGAAAGTCCTACTCAAAAGCCCAGTGAAGTCAATGGAAAAAGACTGACTCATTGGACATTTAGTCAGGTCCTAAGGTTGTTAATGAACACATGCAGAAATATAATGTTAATGTTCCTTGAGCTTCTAAGCATGAGATTAAAACCTGCTGGTAACTAAAGCTTTGAAACTTTCTGCCTGAAGTAAAATTCAGCTCCACTGAATTCTTTCCATTGTTTGACATGGAGGATGGAGATTGTCAGACCAAAAAAAAAACCCAACTCAGCAAACAGACACACACCAGCCAGCTCTGCAGACAGCCTAGGTGAGGTATACTGCTCCTTTAATGGACAGTTGGGTGCTTACAGCCAAAGCAACCTTGCGTGCACTCAAGGGTTGCCTAGCCTGGCGCTGGAAGAGGAAGCTGGGCAGGTGAGGGATAACTAGTAGTCTCAGGTTCCAAGGCACTAGCATGAGTGGGACCAGAGACTGTTTGCTGACATAGGTTTGGGTGCTCTGAACCAGGTCCCTGAGGTAAGGGTCTTATGTACTTCATTAAAACTGCTCCTTCCCTGAACTTCTTAAAGGGGACAGACTTGTTCAGTTTCTGCCATGGGTTCTGCTTACTGGGATCTCTCCCACAGCCAAATGGTGCCCAGTATATACCTCAAGAATAAAGAGGGAAAACTTTGATTTGGAATTGGGGGCCTCTGCTCTTTGTACTCCCATCTCCAATTCAAAGTGCTGGGGGAGGTCTTTAAAATCTATATATACTAGACAGAGGTGCCATGTTTATGGTCCCCTCTGAACAATGCACATGTAATAAAAGACTTGAGTTCTATGCCAATCGTGAAAGATGCAGGGCTCTGTCAGGTTGGCTGGAGTATTGCCTGTTTCAGGTACTACTTATTGGGTAAGTGTCGTTATCTTACTACTGATGTGAAAGTGATGAAGTCCACTTTAATGTACTTGTTAAGGTCATGTTATGTCAGTAGAACACTGCTTCCAACTTCATTTCAGACAGGCCTTGCCATGGGAAGGTGAAGATGGCAGATGAAAGAGCATGCCACATGTACAGATTAAATATAGGTCTGTGACACATTGTTTTGATAACTAGCCTCCCGGTCATTTGACAGATTGATACTTGGCAGCAGCCGGTGGATGTGCAAGTAATAAAGAGTGATTTTGGTTATTGGAGATGATGGAATGAGTGTCTGAATCCAATGGTCTCCATTTAGTACTTTCATCATTATACTGAAAGCTCTAAATGGAGAGGTTTGACAGGCGGCGGCAAGTTGGCAAGCAGGAAAAGGAAAGGTTTAGCATAACTGAAGTGTGTAAAGACACCACATATGCCACTTTGACTAAGACGGGCCTGGCTGGTCACACAACAGTGTTCCAGGAACTTCTGAGATGCCTTGAAAGCCTCATTTGATTCAATAAAAATGTTTGTCTTTGGTGGTAAAACATTTATTCAAGAGGAAGCAGAATTAATTCTTCATGTATCAAAAGCAAATAATTCAGTGCCCTGAATAGTGTCTGGCGACAAACGTCAAAGCTCCTGTTTTGCTAAATGTGTATTTTGCAGTGGAGGACAAATCCTCCACTTTGGGAAACCAATCCATCTAACTACTTTGTTAGCAGCTGGAAGGAGCAGCAAAGATACATGTTACCTAAGTGTGTGTTTATTATTATTATTTATTATGGTAAGATTTTAGTACACTATTATGGTAAGATTTTGGCACATGAGACTGGGCAAGAAGACCCCATTACATGAGGCACTGTAAAAACTGTACAGAGACTTTGCAACCCTGGGCTGCTGCTGCATTTGCTTTTGACAATGTGGTCTCCTAGAGCAGGGGGCTGGACTTGATGACCTTCTGAGGTCTCTTCCAGCTCTATGGTTCTATGATTCTATGTTAGTCTTTTAACATACTGTTCTGAAACAGTGTACTAAAATCATTCTTTGTGAATTGAAGGTGCATGGGAAATATGCATGAAGAACTAGAATGTAGGGATGTAAGTGAGTAGTTGAGTAGTCGACTACCTGATAAGCCTAGGCTTATGGGGTAATTGAGTCAATACTCAATTAGTCGCTTCCCCCTCCCTTGCTGCCTTGATCAGAGGCAGCAAAGGGGGCAGGGCAGGAGCTGGTGCAGGGGGCAGCCAGTTTAAAAGCTAGTCCCCCCCCCAGTACCATCGGGGGGGGGGGTGTCAGGGGAGGCAGAAGAGCAGCAGGGGACTGGTCATGAGCCGGGAATCAACAGATTCTTGGCTTGCACTCAGTCCCAGATGTTGCGCCTCTGCTTTTTAAATGTAGTAAGAGCCATTGCTCTTATTACATTTAAAAGGCAGAGGCACGGTTAGGAACTGGGCAGCAGCTGGGGGTGCGTCCCCAGCCATCCCTTTTCTCCTGCCTAGTGATTGTCTTTTCTGTATGGTTTGAGAAGCAATCCCATTCCAGGCACACCCATTGTCCTGACACATCCAAACCATGAACTTGCTTTAAGTTATAATAAGAGGAAGCTGCCTACCGAATTTGGTGGTCCTAGCTCTTACTGTTTAGGAACAGTTCTTACACAGACAGATGCACAGACAGACACACAGACTCTAAATATATAGTAGGTGGAAGACTACATGAGGGATGGGCAAATACCAGTCCACCAGGGTTAGTCCCTGGCAGGCCCCCACCTCTGTTTACTGGCAGCTCTGCAGGTATTACATGATCACAGGTCTTGTTGGCCACAAATCGCTGTACACAGCCAATGGGAGTGGCAGGAAGCAGTGTCCCAGTTCACGCCGCTTCCCACCACTCCCATTGGCTTTGAATAGCAATCCGTGGCCAACAAGAGCTGTGATTGCTGATACGTGCAGAGGCGCAGGTAAATACAAAGGTGGGATCTGCCAGGGATTAACTTTGACGGCACATCACTTTTTTAATCGCTCTCCCCTGGATTACATGATAACTGGTAGATCTTAATCTTGGAGTACCATTAAAGATGGGGGTGTATATAATGAATGGAAAGAGTCAATGGTCTCTCTCTAGAGCAGAATACAGAAACTGCACCATCATGTAGGATAGAGGAAGGAAACCAGTATAATTAGACAAACAAAAGTACTCTGCTCTCACACTGGCACCAAAAGGAAATGGCCAGAGGTCTCAGAGGAAGCTGTTGGCCATGGAACAGTCTTGAAAAACCTTGTCCCAAATGTTATCGACAAATCATTAACAGGCAAACTCTACACACCTCCTCCTGAAAGAGTTTTGTGGGGAAACGCATGAGGAGAGAGGCAATTGAAAATATTCCTGGAAGCAACTATTTCTAACACCTGCCAATCCACTTGGTGGGGGTTTCTGATTTATATCTACTTCTAGCATCAAACTGGACTTGTAAACACAAATAGCAGCACTAGCTCAGCACCTATATTGCCTTAAAGCCTACACTGTTAAAACAACACAGTTCAGGGATGATGGGAGAGGGCCACAGCCATTAGCACTCCAGTAAATTGCCCAATATGTTGAAGTGTAGAAACCTGACCGGTCCCACTTCCATTTTTATTACGCCTCTCCCTAGGTCTAGAAGGGTAGCTGAGCAGTGGAACATAATAGATTAATATAGGAAGGTGCTTTTGATGAGCAAAACCAAGAAAACACTCAAAAGTTATTTCTTCCATTAATCAAGCATCAGGCTTTTCTTTGAATTTGATTTCACGGAAGACTTTGGAGAGGGTTTTTTTTTTTTTTTTTGGTCACACACAGGCAGCATTAACCCTTTCCTCCTCAAATCTTACTATTCAAACTGCTGTTTTAAATACATGTTGCATGAATAAGCAGGCCCATCTCTGCTGCTATTTATAAGAAACTAACTACAAAGTTCATATGGTCTGGTAGCACTCTATAGACTAACAAAGCATATAGATGGTATCATGAGCTTTCGTGGGGCACAGCCCACTTCTTCAGATGACCGGAGTTTTGAGTTTAGGGTGTGCAGACCCAAAATACATAGGGGGGAAGGGAAAAAAAGGAAGGGTGGGAGGAAAACGGGAAACAAGGAGCAGAGGGTTTGAAAATATCAAAGAGAAAATCAGGAATTTGACTGTGACAAGACAAAAAGGTTCGTGTACAGCTGTCCCTTATTGCCAAGGTGTGTGGCTGAAGAAAAAACTGCATACCTATAACAAGGGGATAAATGCATTGCCAGCCTTCCACTAGTCCCAGCAGAAGAAACAACAGCCTGAGCTATTTTAAAAGCTACACAGGGGTTTCTGATGCCCAATTCCTTTTGATTTTTACTGGAAAATAGGTGCCAAATCCCTGGTGGCTTTGAAAACATTAACCAGTGGACTTTGTTTGCAAAAGTCTGAGGCGTAGCCGTGTTAGTATGGAACTTTAAAAAAAAACGAGTAGCCCTATAGCACCTTAGGGTACGTCTACACTGCACGGCTATTTCGGGATACCAAAATAGCTAACCCACATCTTAACAAACCACCCCATGTCTTAACAAGCCACCAGTTATTTCAAAATATTTTTCAAAATAACGGGCACACTATTTTGGCATCCCAGTAACCCTCGTTCCACAAGGGTTAAGGTATGTCTTGAAATAGTGTGTTATTTCAAATTTTGGCACTGTGTAGACGTGCCAAATTTCAAAATAAGATATTTTGAAATAGATTCGAAATAAGATATTCAATTTGCAAAGTGCAAATTGGGTATCTTATTTCAAGGTTAGGGTGCTGTGTAGACACACCCTTAGAGACTAACAAATGTATATGTGGTCTACACTAGGGCTACGTCTACACTGCCCAGTCTTGCGCAAGAACATATGCAAATGAGGTGCACCAATGAATATCGCCGTGCCTCATTTGCATACTTAATGAGCCACCATTTTTGCGCAAAACCCCCCTCTTGCACAAGACCCATTCTGCCGCTTATTTTCAGGCAAAACAGCTCTTGCATAAGAGGGGGTTTTTGCACAAGAAGGAGCAGTGTAGACTGCTCCTTCTTGCACAAAAGCCCCTTGCGCAAAAATGGTGGCTCATTAAGTATGCAAATGAGGCATGGCAATAGTCATCACCGCACCTCATTTGCATGTGTTCTTGCACAAGACTGGGCAATATAGATGTAACCGAGGGCTTTATTTCGAAATATCACCCCTTAGGTTGAATTAATAAGCAGAGTGTCCACACTACCAAGCCCATTAGTTCGAAATAACAGGCCGCTTATTTAGAAATCTGTACTCCTGCTTTTCTCGGGGAATAACACTAATTTTGAAATAACTATTTTGAAATAACAGGAGTGTGGATGCTCCAATGCTGCTATTTTTAAATAACTACTCCCCAGAGTAATTTGAACTAATTACTTCCCAGTGCTTTCTGGGGCTATAAGTTGAGAGAGTCTCCATTAATGTGAACGCACTGTCTTGGACTAATTTTGAGGCTTCCCTGTAGTGTGGACATGCTATTTCGATTTTGTTATTTTGGGAGTTATTAAATCAATTTTAGTTATTTCAAAATAGTTTCCTAGTGCAGACATACCCTAAGATGCTACAGGGCTACTTGCTGGTTGTTTGCAAAAGTTTTTGGTCATGCTCCTAATACCAAAACAAAGCATACTCCATCTCTTATGGTTTTATTATTCAGTTGGCCTTTTTTGTAGACAGCTCATGTGCATTTCTAAAGGATCTGTCTGTCCTGCTTTTTCAAGCACCTTACTTTTAATAATATGCTCAGAGAAGCTAAGCCTCTCCTGGCCCATTAATTAATGTCAATTATGCTACACAGACAGTGTCCATAACAAAGGATACACTCTGGCTTTTATTAGTACAATATATATCACTTTGGAAGTCAAAAGTATTTTGGCTCCCCCGGGAATGCACGATTTCTATCACTGCAGGTATTGTGTATTAAAATAATCCTTCATTTTGATTGTCTGCTGATGATGTGCAGAAAGGAAATCATGGAGTAAGTCATGGGACAATCTAGATGGTCAGGTTCCACTGTAGAGACAAGCTTTCAGGAAACATTTTAAGAATAAGATGTATAGCACTCACAAAAGTGCTATGTAAGTTATTGCCTGTGTAGGTTCCATTAAGCTCCATGGGAGTTCTGTGTCAAAAACCTTATGTGAATATTTGAAAAGGAAAGTGAATGTGAAGCAAATGTGAATGAAATGCTGTTGTAGCTAATGATATCCAGAGTTCAGCTCAGGCATAGCAGAATGAGGGTGGCCGCTCACAGCATGAGGAATTGACTCACAATGAGACTTCAAAAAGGTGAAGATAAAAATGATGGGTTTGGGTTTTTTGCTTCTGGGTGTTTTGTTTTGTTTTGCAAATATCCAAATGATTTAGAAATATCAGGTAATGCCTGTCACACACCTGTGTAACCACTTGATATTATAACCAGGGCTGGTTTGAAATTTTCCAACATTTTTTTTTTTTTTTTGGTAAATATGAGAATGTTGATGTGCCAAAACAGTTCTGGGACTCAGTTTGCTGTGGAAGAAAAGTTTTGAAATTGTCACAACCTCCCGTTTCAACATCCTTGCAAGAAAATGTTCTGTACTAACCAACGCTTGCTTGGAAAATTTATGTTACCTTGCATTAAAAAAGTTAAATGCAAAGGCTGTTTCTGGTTGATCCGTTTGTGAACATTTTCTTGGAATGCTGCTTTTTTTGGTCCCAATTCAGGTTGGAGGGCCAAAACACTCCAGGATGCTACTGGGCCATTGGCTAAGGTGCAACCTGGGAGTAGGGAGACCTCAGGTTCGCATCCATGTTGGGCCAGACTTCATGTATGTCCCTGGTAAGTGATTATCCTTGGGGGGGGGGGAACCGAGACCCTATAAGCCTGCCTTATCTCAAAGGGGTGTTGTAAGGATAATGTTCAGAGATTGTGAGGTGCATAGATATTGGGCTGTCGGTGGATAGATAGATCTAGATAGACTCTGACATATAAAGGCCAAACTATGGCTTTCCCTGTAACCCTCAGCAAGGGGAGGGTGTCTGATTCCACTGCCCCAGAGTAGAACTGGAATTGGACTGACTCATAAGGCTTGATCCTGTGCTCAATGAGGTCAACAGGGAAAAAACCTGCTATTGACCTTGATAAGGCCTATAAAGCATGACCTATGTGCACATAAATCTATATAGTGGCTGTAAGTGGAATATTTTCATCCAAGTTTTTTGCATCAAGATGGGGAAAAGCCTTTCCAATTTTTTCTGCATTACCCTCCTCTCCCAATTTTCAGTCAGCTCTAGCTGATGACAGGTAAGCATGCATGTACAAGAGAAGAAGGAAAAAATCAAGGGGAACTGAGTGATAATTAGGAACTATAACAACTTCTACCTGCTTTTCTGTAATTATCTGGAACACCATCAGGTCTGAACACTGTGTTCTCATGCATCAACCCCAAGACTTCTAAAATGTCAGGTTGCCCATATTCATCCAGACTGAAACTGTGAATTTTGATTTGTATGCAAGTCTGAATCAAAGCTTTTGGGTTGGAGATTGTCCCATCTCCTGCTAAAACAGAAAATGAGTGGCTCTAATTCTATACAAAAGAGCTCTGTGTTTTCCTCTTCTATTGTTATGTGGTACTATGCAGATCCTAAGTTACTTGTGAACTAACAGATATACTTTCCTGTACTTGCTTCCCAATGCTATAAATTCTAGAAATTGCAGCACAAGCATCCTCCCTCATTCTCTTGATAATTGTCTTAATGGACATTAAGAGCTAGGCAAGCAATGTAGCATGTACAATTTATTGCCATAGTTAATTACATAGAGTCTATAGGCTAGGAATGTTGCAGAGAATTAAAGGTATCTGAATGTATGCATGTACAGTTGTATTTTCATCTTCATACTCATATCATTTTAAAATACCTATTTAATCAAAGCATTGGGAAAAGCAGTCACATCTTAATATAATTAGCACAGGCAGAGAAACTTTTACGACCAATTTAGAATATAGTTGGTTAATATCTTACCATTTATTTTCAATACTTCAAACATCTTGAGTCACAAATTCTAAAAAATCTTAAAACAAGACTTCAAACTCTAATTAGTACTAAGAAAAGAAGAAACTCACCCATTACTTAATGGCAAGGATCACCATTACTGGTGTCAGGCAAAAATTTATATCCCAACAGCTCCTGCTTCTTGCAGAGAACTTTTTTTCTATGGTTACTGAGACTATCTTACTCAAGTGATCAGTAAATACCCATTTCAGTATGAAGCTCTTGATTGCAGCCTGATGTTTCTTAATTAGCTTTTAAATTAAACATTATGCTTCCCTACTATTAACAGGGCCACAGCCACATAGAATTATTTAAACTAAGTAGTCAAGTAGGAAACTCACCAAATAGTCAGTCCGTGCATTGGACCACATTCCAGGTCTGATCTAAAGCCTACTGGAGTCTTTCAGTTGGCTTCAATGGGCTTTTAAATTAGTTCGTAAGTTCCCTATACAGTGCTAATGGAAGCTTCTGGAGTTGGCTTGTTCTCCTGCTCGCTGCTTAGCCTCAATATGACATGGTAAATGTGGCCAGGGCCAACTGGGGGAATTCATACTAATGCATTCAAGAGCAGCTGCAAGAAGCACTGTACTGAAGGTAACCGCTCAAGCCACTGACTCTCTCTGCATGAGCCTTTCTTGCACAGGGAGGATTGTTCTAGGACTCTCTGGCTGCTACACAGGCCCAGTGATTCAAAAGGGCCGATTCAAAAGTGGGGATGGGGGAGGTGGAGGGGAGAGGAAAGGGACATGGGGGGCCACATCAGTGAGGGGGTTTTCTTTTTCGCTTCTCACTTGTGTGTGGCCCCCGACTGATTTTTCTGTGGGTCTGCGGACCCAGACCCAAAAAAGGTTCCCCAACCCTGTCTTAGGTTATTTAATGTGTACATACTTAACTGGCAAGATCATTAGACTCTTGCTTCACTCTTGTTCTAAGTTGAATTAGTCCCTTTCTCGATACTTTCCAACCCACAAATGGAACCAAATCCAACACTAAGCATCAGTCCAATTGTAACAATATTATAAATACAAGTGGGAAATTAAAACACTGCTCAGAAAGGTGAGAATCAATATTTGTACTGCAAAATAATTTCCCATTGCTGTCTGCCTACCCCCTTTCCTTCTGACTATTTTATCTGTTTGCCCTTTCCCCCCTTTCTAGCCACACTTTTCATTCCATGTGTCTTCCTAGCTCAGAAATCTTATCATGAAAATAATTCTTATTACAGATAAGAAACAATTCAACTGGAGAGAAGATTGAAAGCAGAGGTGAAAGAAAAGAGTGTAAGGCACGTTGTGATGAGCACAGTGCTGGCAGGGACTAACACACTACAAAACTGGATCCTGGAGGTCACATTTTGGCTTTGACTATTTGTGTGCAGGTGCTGGTGAAATGGATGGGAATTAGTCAGACTCGTTGTTTAAGGCTAGAAAGGCACATCAGATCACCTAGTCTGAAGTTCTGCCTATCATAGGCTCCCTCTACCACCCAGCACCACATACTGAACCACCAATCAGTGCCCACGACCCTAGCAATGACAGGAAAATGGGTAAATGAAATATACACAGATAATCCTGGCAAACAACCTGCGCCCACACTCTCCATGGGAAGGCTAAAACCTCCACGATCATTGTGAAGCTGACTAGGGGAAACTATCCACATGCAATCTGAAGACAGAATGTGGCACTAGGACCCCCATATTAAAATGCTCCTTGGGTTAAATATGTATACTAACGCACATTACATTAATCTGTCTTTTGTATTTCCCGCTCACCCTTTCAGTGAATCCAGAAAGGAGTTTGAAACTCATTTTGGCAGGGGAAAAAGGAAAGCTTTCTCTCCTTTTGCAAAGGTGGAGCCAGATCTTGTGGTTCTAGAGCACACAGGGCCAGGTTTTCAAAATGTCTGAGGTGCCTAAAGAGAAATATAAAATCCTCCTGGGATTGTCAGAGGCCTATTCAAATGGGAGTTGGGTTCCCATCCTGCTTGGGCCATTTTCAAAAGCCCTCTAGGCATTTGAATACCCAGATTTCCTATCAGGGTCAATCAAGTTTGATATTTATTCCATAATTATATTGTAATAGCACCAAAAGGCCAAAGCTAGGTTGAGTTTTGTTGTGCTGAGCAAGGTAGCAACAGCTGATAAATGACAGGCCCTGACACAAATTGCTTCCAAGACGACATTTAATGGAAGAATGAGTCAAAAGAAAAATGGTCAGGAAGGGTGGGGGCATAACAAATATAAAAAGAAGTGTCCAAGAATCATCCAATGAGCCCTTTGAAAGGAAAATAGAATCCACCCCTCTGCACTCTTAATAATAGCCAGAGTCTGAGTTGATCCAGAAATGCAACTCACATCGATATCAAAAGAAGTTCTGTGCTTCTTTGAGTAACCCGAGGGCAAGATGTGGCCCTTTCTTCATAGTCTCTTCTTGGCACTAGAGTTCTGTGGAAATCAAGTGAAACTACCAATTTGCAGAGCAAGCACTGACTCCCTGAGTGTGGAAACAGCCCATAGATCTATTACTAACTACCAGCATTGAAATAAAATACGGAGCATTTGCTTTAATTAAAAATCTTTGCAAACTATTTGCCGCAGATGACTTGCTCTCTGGCCTTTTTCAGTCATAATAGAGACTCAAGGGGAACACATTTTGAACGGTGTGATTTTAAAAAATAAGAGTCCATCCTAGTCCACAATGATGCAGAAACCAGAGGCACTGCAAAGAACCCGTTTTTAGTGTGGGTATATGTGTGTGCATGCAAGCAAGGTGCTATGAATTACTGTAGTGACTGATCAGCCTCATAGCACTGTAAGCAATGGAAGAACATGCCATGATTATTATTCTTCCATTGCTGTTCTGTCCTTGGCAGGTGTAAATCAGTATAGTGCCAGTTTTTAATAGGGTGAATCCAGTTTATATCAGCTGAGAATCATGTCCTAGCACTTAACATGGGACAAGACCATGGAGTTCATGAATTCAGGTCTGTAGTAGGTAGTTATGGTAATTTTGTCCTGAAGTTGTTTATAGCATAAAAAAGCGATGTGCTTTTGTTTGGTAGCTGTTTTGAAAGTGAATCACAGGATAAACTCTGTATACCAGAGATGATAGTCTAACAATCCTTGCAGTGTAATCTTAGGGTACTTAAATATTTCATGACACAGATTTTAAATGCTTTCACCAAACCACGTATGTATTATTGGCATTAGAATGAGCAACAACAACAAAAAGGGAGGGGTTGCTTTTACACGAAAAGTTCTAGGAGTGGTAGGAATGCCCATGTGTTTGACAGCTACGTGGTAAGGAGCAAATGGGAATCTATTTTCCTTCTCTTTTGAATCTAACCCTTCATAGTCCAGAAGAGCTATTGCCTTACAAATATCATAGAGGAAACCCTTATGCATGTGAGTAATGACTCCAGTGGGGCTACCAGTGTAAGCACTGGACTACTGATGTGTGTAAAGTTACTTGCAGTGACTGTCAGATCAGACCCACCATCCGTGCAGAACAGATTTACACCTTTTATTGATTTGATGCACGGTCCCCCACCTTATTATGCCCTTGCTTACTAGGGGGACCTCAGTCATTTTAACACCCCAGTGCATTCACATTGAAAATCCATGGCTATTGTTATGGGTCACCATGCTGACAAAGCAGGAATCTTGCTTTGCATTGTGAATCATGCGGCCGGTACTTGTATCAGCTCAAGAGCACTCCGTGCTGACATATGGAACAGATGTGTTTTTGGGGTGGGCATTGCTGAGCAATTTCTGGCTGCCTTCAGCCAGAGATGCAAAGACAATAGCTTTTTTGAAAGGAGCAAGTATGCACCCATGCGCTAACCAGAATGGTAAGCCATCTCTTTCTCTGTACGCAAGCCAACTGCAAATCTGGATGTACAGAAATACACTTCCCTGAATCACATCTCTACTATTGCTATGTGGAAGAATTGCTGCAGAATCTGACAAAGACTATCAAGACATGCAAATAAGTCATATATATTTTCAACTGCCAAAGACTTGTAATTGACCAGTAGGTGAGTAAGAATGCTTAATAGCAAAATAATCAAACTCTGGACTGGACCGGAAATTTCAGTCATTCCATTCTTGAGCTAATATCACAGTGTACTGACTGACATTCAGGTAACCTTCTAAGCACTGGTACTAACATACAGATTGTAGCACATTTGCTAGTAGTGCACAACGCTTGGCAAATGCTGAGAAGTCACTCTTCTTGCCTTGGACAAAAATAACCAGAGCATCTGTGCTTTGCATCGTTAGCTTGTTCCCTAAACAAGCTTTCCCCAAGGGCTGCCAATACAAACAAAATTAAACTGTGAAGGGGATATTTATTTTATTTTTTTAAAGATGCTAATCCAAAATATTCCTGTGGAGGGCTGTACTTGTTTTGCAGAATCAGTATCTAAGCCAGAGGTGGGCAAGACAACGTCTGCAGGCCGGATCTGGCCTGTCAACCCGGTGGATCTGGCCCATGGCCACCCTGCCAGTCCCCCAACCCCGGGCCAATTGAGACCTGGGGACAGGAGAGAACGCCAAGACTTCTCCCCTGCCAGGGGTGTCTGACACCAGAGAGAACTGACAGCTGTTTCAAAACAGCTGGAGATTCTTCTAGGCACCGGGGGTTGGGGTGGGGTGGGGGGAAGAGACAAGACTTCACATGCTTCCCCATCCCCAGGTCAATTGGGGTCTGTGGGCAGGGGAGCACCAGAAGTCTCCTGGCCCCACCACTTCCTCCTGAGGCCCCGCTCCTTCTGGGGCAGCCTGGGGCCACTTCATACATTTCTGAAGTGGCCCCCTTTTAAAAATGATTGCCCACCCCTGATCTAAGCAGTCCAGGCCGGGCTCGTGTGACAATGAAAGCGTGGTGTTCTCCTGCTGTAAGAGCTCAGCTAGTGGGGAAAACAAGTCTTTTACTAAAGCTTACAGGAAGTAAAGCACCTTTGTGGATGAGGAGTCACAGGTTCACCTAGCCCAATACTCCTTGGTCCAGCCCTATCTAGTGAAGAGGGAGCAGAGCCCTCGATTGTGACTTGGCATGAGTCTACACTGCCGTCAGAGCTGTAACTGCAGCATGCGGAGACATACCCCAACGAGCTTTGATCCAGTACTGGATTTACAATGGTGCTTCTGGTGCCAGGCCCGCACTCTCTTGTGCTTTGCCCATAGTAGCTGGTTCCTCTCCACTCCTCTGTTTCTCCCTGGCACCGTTCGCTCCTCTCACCCAGCTGTCCAGGGATTCACTCCATACCTCCTGGTCCTGCCTGCCAGCCCCTGCTTCCTCCCACCCACTGCTTCCTCCCTTTGGCAGGCAGCTGGCTGAGGGCTCCTCTTTGCCCCTATCACTGTCAGTCAACCAGGGGCAGAAAGGAGCCCTCAGCTACTGCTGCTGCTGCTCTGGGCTGCTGACTGTCTAGTTTCCTGGGGGTTGGGCCCACCCGGGCCAACCCTCTCCTTGCTGCCCTGTGGAAGAGGCAGGCCAGGGAAGCTGGAGTCTGCCCCACAGAAATGCCTCCTCCCCTGTGAGCACCAGCGCCAGGCGCTTAGGGCTGGGTGGAGCTCTGGGGGGATGGGGCCACTCTCTGCTCCTGAGCTTCTGCTGTCCTGCCCCCTGGGAGGGGGGATACATGCTCTGCAATGGCTCATCAGGCAGAGTACCGGGGAGTGGACCTGTCTGTGCAGAGGATGCTGGGATGTGAAAGGGTGGGGATGCTGGGCAGTGGGGGAGGGTTGTGTATTGCAGGATGCTGGGCAGTAAGGACTATGTTCAGGCTGTGGGGGAGGATGCAGGACAGTGCGGGTGGGGCAGATCTGTGTGTGTTGGGTCAGTGGGAGAGTCTGCGTGGGGTACTGGGCAGTTGTGTTGGGGCTGAAGGCAGGTGGGGCATTGGGCAGGGGTGATGGTGTTCAGGGTACTGTGCATTTGTGTGGGGTGGGGTGCTGGGCACAGTGGGTCCAGAGGGTGCTGGGAGGAGAGGCTGTGTCTTATAGCATGGACTTACCCCCAGGGAAGGAGGGTGCTGGCAGCACAAGGCTGGAGAGACCAGTGTGCACCTAGTTACTGCTGGTTTGCAAACAGTGCCCTCACACTGGGCAGAGCAGGGCTGCCTCTGCCATTCCATAGCCCCATTGGCCTGGCTGGCATCTCACTACAGGGACGCACCTCCCTGTGCCATATTCCATTGTCCCCCAAAAGTGTGGGGAGCCTGGCCCACAAAAGGTTCATCTGGGGCTCTGTCTAGACTAAAGCTCAATCCCTGCTCATGTCCCTCCGACCTTTCTCCCATTCCTGTTTATTCGTTTCTTATCCCCACAATTCAGCTGAGCCCGGGGTTCTGTGAGACCTCCCCTTAGGCAGGGGCAGGGGCCTTGAGCTGTGGGTCGGCTTAGATTTGTCCACTTCCCCAGGACATCAGTAGGTACTCCATGTCCTAGCACAGGTGGGGGGGAAGGTGGAGAGAATGGGTGGAGCGTATCCCTCTGGCCTCCTCGCCTACAGGAACAGCTGTGCCATCCCAGAGAGGCTCAGACCCTTTCCTCTGTGCCTCATAGGAACCTCATTCCAGTCCTGCTCCTGAGCGGGGCAGATTTTGCAGCACATTGTGTTCTGAACTGGGCCTCAAGCCAACACTGTTTTATTCCATGTGAATATCCATCCTCACTGGGCTGGGGTGTTTGCCCCATCCTTGTTCTGAAAGGATTAATGAAGACTCAGAAGGGGACTAATTAACCCAACAGGCCAGGTGAGGGGAATTGGGCAGCTAAGCAATCCCCTGGCTGAGAGAGGCAGTCTGCCTGAGGAGAAGGCAAGAGCTGGGTTGTACTGATAAAGGCAGGACATTGAGGCTATGTCTACGCTGGCGGGTTCTTGCGCCAGAAATATGCAAATGAGGCTAAGCATGGAATATCGCCGAGCCTCATTTGCATACCTAATGAGCCACCATTTTTTGCAGAAGAGGCTCTTGTGCCAGAAGGAGTGTCTACACTGCCCCTTCTTGTGCAAGAAAAACCCTCTTGTGCAATGCCGTTCTTCCTGAAAATAATCAGTGTAGCGGCATTGTGCAAGAGGGCTTTTCTTGTGCAAGAAGGGGCAGTATAGATGCTCCTTCTGGCGCAAGAGCCTCTTCTGCAAAAAATGGCGGCTCATTAGGTATGCAAATGAGGCTCGGAGATCGTCCACGCTTAGCCTCATTTGCATATTTCTGGCGCAAGAACCCGCCAGTGTAGACATAGCCTGACAGAAGAGGGGTGCTGTGTGGAAAAAAGACAGTCACTCCCTGCTTGGGAAGAGGGAGATGTGTTTGGAGGCAGCAGTCATGCCTGGAGAAGGAGACAGGAGGATGGATTGGAGCTGGTAGGGTCAGAAGTGTGGAGGGAAACTGGAAGAGCAGAAAGCAGTCCAGCCAAGCAGCAGTGTCAACTAGGAGAGCACAGCAGCTGGGTTTGAGGGCTCCAGGGCTGGAAACTAGAGAAGTGGGTGAGCTTGGTTTCCCTACCAGCCACTATAGGACCAGCACCTGAGGCAAGATTGGGAAGGCTGCCCAGGACTGCTGATGGAAAGGCTTTGATATAACCTGGAAGAGTGTCATGAGGTAGCAGCAGCTCATGGTATGAGAGGCTGCAAAGTCACAGAGACTGCATGCAGCCACAAAAAGGGCTGTTGACATCACAAGCTATTCTGAACAACAACCAGGAAGCAGCACCCTCCTAGTGCTGAGTGGAGTACCCCATCACACTCAACTAAAATAGCTTCAGATTACTTGCCATAACTGAGATATGAACCTCTTTCTTTGCTTAAACAAAGGAATGTGTGGTAGTGTTTAAGAATAATGGCTGCAAGAAGTACAGCTTCGCATAGGAATTTTGCAGCAGTTTAGTCTAGTATTGTGGAATACAATACAGACACTTTCATAAGAGTGTTCATAATAATAAAAAGCCTCTGTGGAAAGAAGCTCCTAAGGATATACAGCTTAGGCCTCATCTGCTTTGTAAATCATGATTATAATTCTTCCATGTAATGTGAATGAATCTTGCCCTGAAGGGCCCTGTCTGAGGCATATAACTATTTATAGTCCATGATTGGATTTTCTTTCAATCTCATTTTTTAAATTGATTTGTATTGACTTTGTTTGGGAGGGGGGAGAGAGAGAGAGGCAGATGCCTTTATTTGCTTTACATACAATGGATAGTGATAGCAATAAGATCTGAACTGATTCCAAAAAGGGGTGGGAGGGAGAAGTAAATAACAAAGAGGACAGGTGAGTGTTTTGTCTTGCTGGGTGCAAGGAAACACCATGGTTTTTAGTTCAGCTAGATGTAAATGTGTACATCTAGGAACAAAGAATGTAGGCTATGCTTTCAAAATGGGTGACTAGTCTGGGAAGCAGTGACTCTCTAGAAAAAATATGAGGGGTTTGTGGTGGATAGTCAATTGAGCAAGAGCTTCCTGGGCAAGACGTTAGCCAAAAGGGCTCCTGTGATCCTTGGATGCATAAAGAGGGGAATTCTGAGTAGGTGTAAAGAATATTTTACTTTATTTTACATTATTTTGAAATAACTGTCCGCTGTGTAGATGTGGACTAAGTTATTTCAAAATAATGTTGTGTAGACATACCCTCACGTTCCTGCTATTTTGGTACCGCTGGGAACATAAGAACATAAGAATGGGTCAGACCAAAGGTCCATCTAGCCCAGTAGCCTGTCTGCCGACAGTGGCCAGTGCCAGGTGCCCCGGAAGGGGTGGACCGAAGACAATGATCAAGCGATTTGTCTCCTGCCATCCATCTCCAGCCTCTGACAAACAGAGGCCAGGGACACCATTTCTATCCCCTGGCTAATAGCCTTTTATTGAACTAACTGCATGAAATTATCTAGCTTCTCTTTAAACTCTGTTATAGTCCTAGCCTTCACAGCCTCTTCTGGCAAGGAGTTCCACAGGTTGACTATGCGCTGTGTGAAGAACTTTCTTTTATTAGTTTTAAACCTGCTACCCATTAATTTCATTTGGTGTTCTCTAGTTCTTCTATTATGGGAACTAATAAATAACTTTTCTTTATTCACCCTCTCCACACCACTCATGATTTTATATACCTTTATCATATCCCCCCTCAGTCTCCTCTTTTCTAAACTGAAAAGTCCCGGTCGCCTTAGCCTCTCTTCATATGGGACCCATTCCAAACCCCTAATCATTTTAGTTGCCCTTTTCTGAACCCTTTCCATGGCCAAAATATCTTTTTTGAGGTGAGGAGACCACATCTGTACACAGTATTCAAGATGTGGGCGTACCAAAGTTTTATACAGGGGCAGTAAGATATTCTGGCTGCGTCTAGACTGGCATGATTTTCCGCAGATGCTTTTAACGGAAAAGTTTTTCCGTTAAAAGCATTTGCGGAAAAGAGAGTCTAGATTGGCACGGATGCTTTTGCGCAAAAGCACTTGTTGCGGAAAAGCATCCGTGCCAATCTAGATGCTGTTTTGCGCAAGAAAGCCCCGATCGCCATTTTCGCCATCGGGCTTTTTGCAAAACAGTCCTCCCCTGTCACACTGGCCCACTTGGCGCAAATACATTTTGCGCAAGAGGGCTTATCCTGAGTGGGAGCATCATAGTTTATGCAAGAAGAACACTGACAATCTTACATTAGATCGCCAGTGTTCTTGCGCAAACTCAAGTGGCCAGTGTAGACAGCTGGCAAGTTTTTCCGCAAAAGCAGCCGCTTTTGTGGAAAAACTTGCCAGTCTAGACGCAGCCTCTGTGTCTTATTTTCTATCCCTTTCTTAATAATTCCTAATATCCTATTTGCCTTTTTGACCGCCACTGCACACTGTGTGGAAGTTTTCAGAGAACTATCCACGACAACTCCAAGATCTCTTTCCTGATTTGTCGTAGCCAAATTAGCCCCCATCATACTGTACGTATAGTTGGGGTTATTTTTTCCAATGTGCAATGGGAATGTTGTGTCCCTACCTTTGCTAGTGTGATCTCGAAGTGAAGCCATGCTGGCAAGGGCGAAGCAGCTCAAAATGGTGTCCTCGTGTAGTATGTGACACACACATTCACATTTGTGTCTGTACCAGATGGGGTACAAACCTTAAAAACAGGACCAGTCCTGCTTAAAACTGAGCAAATGGCCTGCCTGGAGAAGAACCATGAGATTGACTTCTTTGAGTCTATTTAGCTTAAAGTATGAATGAGTTAATGGATTCCCATCTACATTGGGGGAACAAGTATTTGATGATAGACTCTTTATTTGAGCAGACAAAGGTATAAGATGAGCCAGTGGATGAAAGTTGAAGTTAGACGAATTCTGACTGGAAATAAGGTGTACATTTTAACTCTGATGGTCCATAACCAAGAGTCGTGGTGAATTTTCTCACTGGCAATTTTATATCAAGATTGGCTGTATTTCTGAAAGATCATTCTAGGAATTATTTTGGGAAGGTTCTCTGACCTGTATTATACAGGAGGTCAGAGTAGATGATTACAGTTGCCCTTTTGGCCTGGGATCTATGATTCTCAGTGTTCCCGTAAATTAAATTATCCACCAGCCGACAAATAAGACACAGTGGTTATGCTGAACTGGTGGTAAGAATGGCTGCTCCTTTCACCTTACACTGGGAAGTTTTTTCAAATGCATTGAAATGGGAATCAAAAGGAACAAAACCTATCCATTTTCAAACACACTTTTCACTTCTGATTTGCTGTCAAAAAAGAAGGGAGTGGGGGGAAGTCTCCTGACATGTGCTTTGTGCAGATGAAAGAATTTTTGTGTCAGCTGAGGGAGATAAATTCCAAGCAGTAAAATTTTAAAAGGGACATCTCCGACTACTAGAAACTCTAGGACAGACTCTCATGCTTTACACATAGCCGTGTGTGAAGCCGGCTGGTTACCATGGCTACTATGACACAGCTAGGCTTGGTTATTTATAGCGGTGTGCCCTCCAGAAGGAAGGAAAGAAATATCTGCCTGGAAAGTAAACTGAGGACTATATATGGGAAGCAGTGTAAAGGAAAAATCTAATTAAATGTTTTGATTCTTTCAACCTAAGGACCTTCTTATCACACCTCCCCTGCCATTGTGCATTCCTGCAGAGTACAGCTGTTTGCACTCACTGGGGCTGATCCAATGTACGGGTGTAAGTGGAAAGACTCCTTTTGACTTCAGTGGGGTTTGGAGCAAGACCCCTCCCCCCAGAACAAATGGGACACCCCAAGAGGCATGACAAGGCTGTGAATCCATCTCCATAAGAACTGGGTTGGGGTGCTTCATCTTTAAAAATGGCTGTTAAAGCATCTTCAGTACATGCTCCCACAGCACCACGTCAGGCATGTTGCTGACCTCCATGGCTGGAACGTTCCTGGCCACAACTGCTGATGTACATACAGCTGTTATCCTGAATTTTGGCTCTGGAAGCCAGACTATCCAGCATAATTCTGGGTGTTTCTTCCCCTCTGAATTGGAGGGATTCCCCCCCCCCCAACACAAAACATGGAGACCATAATAATCCAAGCTCTGGTATACTTTACTCTGTGACTATGTAAGGAAACAGTGTAAATTCAAGCAGCATCTGTGGAAACTTTTTGGTATTTCATTGACTTGGCTTGCTTTAGTTGCTCTTTCTTTGAGCAAAATAATGAGAATATTGACGCCACTTTCCATCTATTTTTCTAGCACTTTGCTCTAATGTTTTTAGAATCTGGCTAAAGTAAAATTATTTTCAAGGTCTAAACACCGAGGTTGATGAGGAAATGGAAACAACTAGAAAAGATTAGTGGACTGTAGAGAGGCAAATTTAGGAAGAATATCAGGGACAGTCTGGTAGCAGTGATACATGAAATGGTCTGCCAAAGACCATGTCAGATTTCTAGTTGTTTAATGTGTGACTTGGGACACGTTTGTGTCTAGGTCATTTATGACCAGTGTCTTATTGACCTAGAATTGATATCTGAGGAATTGGTTAGGGATGTTAGCGTGTATTTGTTTACATGCTTAACTGATATGCCTGGACTTATTGGTTAATTCTGACTGTATGCCCCCCCCCCCTTTGCTGCCTCTGTAACAGAGGCAGCAAGGAGTGGGGGAGGAGATAAGAGCTGGCTTTTCAGCCCGTTCCTTGAGTGTGCTGGTTCCTAGAGAATGATCTGATACCTCCCCTCCCTTCCCCCCACACACACTACCTCCTACAGAGGTGTGGGTGGGTGTGTGTGGCAAGAGTCAATATGCACAGGGAGCCAGCTTCAACAGGGCCACCTGTGTCCCCGTTGCCTCTCACAAGGTTGGGGGGAGCTGGCCTTTAAGCGAGGTGGGCTGCTTCTCCTTCCTGCTGCTGGAGCCCCAGCTCTTTCCTCTGACTTTCCTGGGTTGAATGCCCTATGTCTGTTCGCAGGGCAGAGGCTGCTCTCTTTCTTAGAGCAAGACTGCCCAGGAGAAACTGCTCCCCATGCACAGTAACAGGGCTTGCTCTGACTTCCATTTAGCAGCGGCTTCTGAAATAAGTCATGGTACAGATCCTCCAAAGTCTCTTTGCACCTCCTAGGGGTGGTGTGCCCTACGGTTTGAAAAACCTCTGTTCTAGATCCACAGGCGATGTGTGGGACATCCATGTACTCCCCACCAGTGACAAGCCCTTAGAGTAAGCCCAGGCTCTCCATCACTGTTTTTTTTCCCCTGCTAGGAAGCTGACCAGCAAAGTCCTGCACATCTGCTACCACTGGGAAGAGGGGTGACACTGGTGTTGAGACACAAGGCTGGCATCAAAAAGGAGACCAGTACGAAAGCCAAACACTTTCAAATTGTGACTGAAAAGTGTCACTGATCCGTTGATAAAAGAAAAGGGGGGGAAAAAAGCACCTGTGAAATTGTGTTCCTGGCACACTCTGACCAGCTCGATTTCCAGCACTGTGCCAACCAGAACTAGCCGTGCCAAGGCTGCTGTGTGATGTCTCATAGTGCTTGCTTTAAGGGAGTTGTTCCAGCTCACCTGTGCCTTGTTAGCTGAGGCACATAAATAGGCTTCCTTCTGTTTCAGCTGGCGTGAAAAGAGCTCTCTGGCAGGCTTTGTTAGGAAGCTTGGAGTAAGGGGGGAAAAAAATCTTTTAGGAAGATATTTACAATAAGGCAGCTGGAAGCAGGAAGTGCTGAAGACTTGGTAGTGGGCTGGAGGCAGAAGCATGGATGAACTGTGAACCTGGGAAGGGGCTAGGAGAGACCAGCCTAGGCATGAATTTGTCTGAGGAGATGACTGGTATGAGGAGTGCTGAGGATAGGTGGTGACCGTGCTGCAAACTATGATGGGTTTTTTGTTGTAGTGCTTTTTTAATTCCCCACAAGTGGAAATTCGTGAGATTTAATGAAAGCTGAGAGTCTAATTGAAAGAAAATGAAAATGAGCCCCCAGTAGAAACTTGAGGGGAGAGGAGAAGACTCAAAAATATGAAGTGCACCCAAAAGGCTTGGAGACCAAAAGGCAAATTTAAAAGACCACCACTATGTGATGTGACTCTTTGGGACAGGCCTGGCTCAGGGTGGGCGGTACTGGGAAGGCAATATGACTTGCAGAAGGGGTATTGAGTCTACTACTGTTTGTCACAGTGGACTCTTGTGACTTAGGAAATTCACTTCAGTGACCCAGTGATGCAGTGAAACAGACAGCAAGCTGATCAGAGTAGGGAAACTGAGGCAAGTGCATGTGTGAACCCTTGGGAGGTGAGGTGATTTTTCTGGTGACTTTATCAATGCTAGGCAAAAGTGGTCAATGATGTTTTCACCGATCATGGTACTCTTTAAATGGCACAGATTCTAACAAAACATTAATAAGCTTACGTCTTCAAGTGTTCTCAGTGATGGTTACCTGCTCAGGTAGCTGAATAAATGTGTGAGAGGCAGAATTTCAATCTTCATGTTGAAAAAATGTGGATTAACATTTAATGACCGGCTGCCAGTAGCTTGAATTGGGTCATTGGTAACATAGCATGTACGGACCCCAAATGAGACAGAAGATGCACTGTGTTAGGCACTGTGCAAATGCAGAAAAATAGCTCTGCTGTGGAAAGTTTATAGTCCAAATAGCTATAAAGGAAAAGGAGTCTCTGTCAGGCAGGATCAGGCATAAACCCAGCTGACTCCCATTTCAGTGCCCTACCCCCAAATCTTTTTTTTTTTTTTTAATCCATTTCAAGCATTCTAATTCACAGAAGAATCGGATGCCCAAAGAAGCGTTAGAAGTTAGATTATAGCAAATATGGATATAGTCTTGTCGTTACCGGTGCATAGTATTGACTCTACAGATACTGCTTCACACTGAGTTACGTGCTAGGTATATGGAAATATCTATCTCATCCTCAAACAATTGGCTTTTATGACTACCTGCTTAAAGAAGTGGGTTGTGCCCACGAAAGCTCATAATACCATCTTCATTGTTTTTAGTCTCTAAGGTGCTGCAGGACTATTTGTTACTTTTTTTATTACAGACTAACGTGGCTACCCCTCTGAAACTTTTGCATATTATGAGTTGGCCAGCCAATGAAAATCTTTATTTCTTGTAGTAATATTGGTGTGATGTGCTTTTTTTGGGGGGGGGGAGGGGAGGGAGAGGAGGTACAATAAAATATCAACTGGGACCTCTCCCATTGTGGTTAAAAACCTATTATTATTATTATTTGAGGACTATTTTCTGTGTCTAGTAGATCTGAAAAACAACAAATCCCATATAACATGATACGTTGGGCACAGGTGAGGAAGAAAGGGAAACCTGTCTGCCAAAGGAATGGGATAGAGGAAGAAAATCAAAACACCAGGACAATTGCTGGTTTTGGTACACCTGTGAAAATACAAAATTTCAATGACGCTAGTGGCTGTTCTCTGTGTTTAAAGGTTAACTTGGCTCTCCCTTGAGGAGAAACCCTGTAGAACCTCATAGGGATAAAGCCAATAGTTCTCTATGGAAATGTAGCAGGATTCCATGGAAACTGTTCTAGAAAGCACATACGTTTTTCTGGGGGGATAGCAATCTTTGCTTTCTGTAGGCATTGACTCATTCTCTTGTAGGAGGGATAGTGAAGTCTAAATTCAACAGCATAATTCAAATGATTCAAAGACAGCACATCTTTCTGAACTGCTACATTAGAGGGTAAGTAGCCTTTTTTAAGGAGCTTAAACTTTCAAGGGGTTAGACTCTTGGGGCCCCAGCCCAGTAAAACAGAATCACTTACTGCAGCCAAACATTGGCAGTGGGCCTACTCATGCTTAAAGCTAAATAAGGCTACGTCTAAACTACACCCCTCTGTCGGCAGAGGGATGTAAATTAGACGTATCGAAAGTGCAAATGAAGTGGGGATTTAAATATCCCGCGCTTCATTTGCATAATGGCGGCCGCTGCTTTTTTTCTGAAATGGGGCTTTTCGAAAAAACCCGGCAGTTTAGATGGAGCATTTTTTACAAATGCCCCATTTCGAAAGTTCCTGTACTCCTCATGAGGGGTGTGTCTAGACTGTAGGGTTTTTTCGAAAAAAAGTGGCCTTTTTTCAAAAAAACTTCCCCTGCATCCAGACTGCTGCCACGTTCTTTTGAAAGTAAATTGAAAGAACGCGGGCAGTTCTTTCAACCGTGGAAAGCCTCATTTTACAAGGAAGAACGCCTTTTTTCAATAGTGCCCTTTCAAAAAAGGCATTCTTGAATGCAAACAGGGCTTTTTCGAAAGAGCATCCAGACTGCCTCACCCCCCTCCTAGTGAAATAGTTTTTCCTAATACCCAACCTAGACCTCTCCCACTGTAACTTGAGACCATTGCTCCTTGTTCTGCCAGCCGTCACTACTGTGAACAGCCTTTCTCCATCCTCTTTGGATCCTCCCTTCAGAAGTTGAAAGCTGCTATCAAATCCCCCCTCACTCTTTTCTTCTGCAGACTAAACAAACCCAAATCCCTCAGCCTCTCCTCATAGGTCATGCACTCCAGCCCCCTAATCATTTTGGTCGCCCTCCCATGGACCCTCTCCAATGCGCCCACATCCTTTCTGTAGTAGGAAGCCTAGAACTGGACGCAATACTCTAGATGTGGCCTCACCAGAGCTGAATGAAGGGGAATAATCACGTCTCTAGATCTGCTGGCAATGCTCCTCCTAATGCACCCTAATATGCCATTTGCCTTCTTGGCTACAAAGACACACTGTTGACTCATATCCAGCTTCTGATCCACTATAATCCCCAGGTCCTTTTCTGCAGAACTACTACTTAGTTGGCCCCCAGCCTGTAACAATGCTTGGTATTCTTCCGTCCCAAGTGCAGGACTCTGCACTTGTCCTTGTTGAACCTCATCAGATTTCTTTTTGCCCAATTCTCTAATCTGTCTAGGTCACTCTGGACCCGATCCCTGCCCTCCAACGTATCTACCTCTCCTTGTAGCTTAGGGTATGTCTAGACTGCATCCCTCTGTCAGAAGAGGCCAGTGTAGACAGGCAACATTAATTTCTTGCGCAAGAAAGCCCTATGGTTAAAATGGCCATCATAGCTTTCTTGCGCAAGAGAGCGTCTACACTGGCATAGATGCTCTTGCGCAAAAGCACATCTCTTGTGCAAAAGCACATGCCAGTGTAGACGCTCTCTTCTGGAAGAGTTTTTGCGAAAGAGTTCTTGTGCAAAAGAGTTCTTGCGCAAGAAGCTGCCAGTGTAGACATAGCCCAAGAGAAAGTATTTGTCTCTTGAATAGTGTCTTCTTTCCCTCTCCTACCTATTTCAACTTTAACTCTCCGAACTATGGTACACTTCAACTGAATTTCAATATACAAGCATTTCAAATATTGATGTGCAACATTTCAGAGATTTATCCACCCACTTCTAAAAAATAGAGGAAAAACTTCCCCAGAATGTAGGTAGGGGACTGAATTCCCATTCTATATGCATTGCTTATTGGCAGAAGCTAAAAGGAAAACACAGTGTCTGAATCTGTTTGTTTGAATTAAGAAACTTAATTTGCATCACTTTTCCAAACGAGCATGTTATGTTCAATTTAATTTCAACAAAATATCAAGAATACTCTTTAGTATTTTCTAGGAATGAATGTATTAATGGGCATTGGAGAGCTATTCATATTGGGTTTAGGATAAGGGACAAATTTCAGGCTTGAGGCTGAATTAAAGTTTTGGGCTCAGGGTTCAGCAAGGAATCGCTTTTCCTTTAACTTCAAAGGGCTTTGAATTGGGCTGTGAAATCTCACCTGCTGTGTTGATTCCCAAATGCACTTTTTTTTTTTTAAAGATCTCTTAAAGGTGGGATGTTCTTAAGAAGGGGAACAATTAACCTTGTGGAATTTCAACCCGCACATGGTGGCTGTAACCAAAAGAGTATTTGCTTTAGGGTGTGTCTACATAGCAAAGTTATTTCGCAATAACAACCATTATTCTGAAATAACTATGCGAGCATCTACACAGCAATTCCATTATTTCAAAATAACGGATGACTTATTCCGACTTCTGTAAACCTCATTCTATGAAGAATAATGCCTATTCCGAAATAAGGCGTGTGTAGATGCTCCACTTCTGCTATTTGGAAATAGTCCCTCACCAGGGCCATTCTAATTTATTCCTCCTGGGGCTCTAAATCGAGATATGCTATTTCGAAATAAGCTGTCTACACTGTAGGGAAGCCTCAAAATTAGTCCGAGGCAGGCTTCCCTAATATAGATGTGCTATTTCAGAATAACTAGTGTGGAATAGCTTATTCCAAACTATCTGTGCAGTGTAGATGTACCCCTAGTGTCTATATTCATTTTGTCAGAATATTGGTGTGGTGAGGAGCGTGTCAGGTTAAGGCATAAAATAACTGAGCTACAGTTGAGGGGCTCACCATAGGAGGGGTCTCTTGACATTTGAAAGGCTTTTTGTTTTTATCAAAATCTGTCAATAGATAAAGGGAATATGGGGCAAAAGATTCTCTGTAAAAAATTTTTTGTTAAAATATGACACATACGCATCTGGCTACACAAATACCTTTACTCTTCACTAATTGTTCATTATTGATATGTGGGAGGCGAGGGCTGAGGTGGCGGGGAAACAATTGCACTTGTGAAATTAGTATTTGTATGAGTAAGTCTGCTATGTGTCTCTAAGGCAGCATTTTGTTGCTGAGCATCAACTAGTAAAATTGTGAACGTGCTTTGAGAACTTACTTAAATACACAATATCACTGTTGATGAAATTGGGGGAAAATGTGAGGTCTGAAATGGCAGTGTTATGAAGCAATCCTGACATGCTTGTACTCATATGGGACTTGTCCTAGTAATGATGTCGTGTATTGTGTCCCCATCCGTGATTTAAAGCCCAGCATTTTCATATAGTGCCTTCATTCCTGTCTTTCTCCTTTTTCTTCAGTGTTTGTATGTGCTTTTTCTCTTGATTTATACAAGTGTGTATTTTTGTGTGCGCTCCGCGTTGTTTCATGCACCATCATGCTTCACATGATTGAGTTTGCAAGTGATGATTTTATGGACTTTAGTGGATCCTGCAAAGAATACATTTGGTGTTGGCTCCATTAGTTTTGGGAGCCTTCACTGTATTTTTATATAGTATCCTGAGCTTTTGTGAGTAAAACCCGCTTGAGTGGAGGGGGAAAAAGAGGGGGGAATCCTTACAATTTATACTAGAAAAAGAAGGGGAAGGAAGGTGGCACAAGACTACTTTTTTTTTTTAAGTTACAGATTAACGTGACTACCCTTCTGAGACTGTATTTTTATAGTATAGCAAAAGACAAATCCCCAATAATTCATTGTTTCATGGCAAATTACATTAGAATAAATATTTTGTTTGTAGTCTGGATAAACTTTCTATTTCCCTAACAAATTTAACTAAATGTTTTTACTGATTAATTTGAAAAGGATATTTTTTCTTATTCATAGTGTTAAACAATTCTTGTATTCTTGTCAGAACATAGAGAAAATAGCACTAACTTTCACAGAAATTACTTACCAGGATTTGACACACACACATGTGTGTGTATTATATATAATCTGTGGCGATATTTCAAGCTCAATATTTATAATTGTTTACAGCGTTGCAATTTTCTGCTACTAATGTTAGTATCAATACTTAGTCAGCATAACCTTCCATTAAAACAAACAATTTATTGGAAAAATACAACCCTCAATTTTTTGATGGTTGGCTTATTAACTGGGTGTAATTCATAACAATATAATTAATAGCTGAACTTAAAGCTTGTGGGTTATCTGCATCCTATATCTTTTATTTCCATCTTATATCCTTGAACAGTCTCCATTGCCTAACCAGATAAGGAATTCAACAATCTAATTGCCCCAAGAGAGAAATTTCCTGAGAAATCTTCTAGTAAATTGTATTTATTGTTTTTTACTCTATTTACGTCTACTTTACTTGAATATGCATATGCAGTGTTTTTTTTTTTTTGGTGACCATTTCATATTTTATGTTATTGGACCTCTTTTACACTTGACGTAGCTTAGGATCCTATGTCATAATTTCCAATTTTTTGGAAGGTGATGTGAGCTAACTATCTGTCTGGTTTTATTTCCTGTAACATCATGAAATGGGTGCTTATCCACTCAGCTCTTTATCTTATTCCCCCCCTCAACAGTTTTTCCTGGGGGAGGGGGCGGGGAAGAGAGAGAACATCTCTGCATCTTGGAAAAGCTCTGGCATTAAAAATAGGAAGTCTGCTATCTTGCATTTCAAAGAAATATAGAAAACAATCTAAAGGTTAAATCCCCCCCAGGAACAGACAATAACAAGAGCATGAATAAACAACTGTGAACTGTCACCATCAAAATATCTTAATATAAAAATCACTTCTAAAGATGTACCAACTCATCTGCAGACAATATATTTCTGGGGGGAGGGGAAGTCCATCGCCTTTTTTTTTCTAGAAATTGACTCATTTCTACAAATGGAATATAGCTTAAGGTAGATAATATGGGAACAATAGTGGAACATGTCAAAGCATTAGATGAGAAACTGACTCCCACTGCTTCTCACCTCTTGTAAGGAGTGATAAAGTGCATAATTAAATAGAAATCCCTACAATTAGCAATTCCTGCACAAAGTGACTACACTTACATAGTAACTGTTAATTGAATGAGTGAATTCATGATGCTTGATCTCCTAGGAGCTGATTTAAAAGCTCTCTTGTTTTTCTATTTTAATTGAAAAAGATGGTGTGTCCAATGGTGTTCCTTGCATTTCTTGTATCTATTTCTTGGAATTGGGTTTTTGCAATATGTACAGTGGTCTTCTGACTTATCAAGACTGTTTGCTCACATTCAAGCAAATTTGAGCATAGTAGTGGTTTTAAAAATAGAAATTATAGGTTGGGGGGGGGAGAGACCCTAGTCAACTCACCTAGTCAACTCTCCAATCAATACAAACACCATATTGGCCACCTTGTCAGCTAGTAAAGGCTGAATCCTGCAATCCTTGCTCAGCATAACAGGCATTGGGAGTCAAAAGTAGTTAAAGCCATCTGTCTGCTCCCTGGATCTAGGAATGCTGAAGAACTGAACCAGCCCTTAATGTGAGCTACAGCATCTTTGGGCTACTGCTACTTAGGCCAGCTGGAATGGTACTTGAGGGGCCAAAGTAACTGTTGTGTCCTGGTGAGCCTCATTATGCTGCCCTGATATGCATAGACCTCCTCCCCAAGCCCACAACACTAGATACACCTTATTGCTTGCTGGGAGAGTAGGCATATAGCCAGTTTTGTATCAGCTCCACTCGGTGGGGGAATATTCATCTATTCAGTTCAGGCTTATGTAACCTTCCAACGGGTGAAGGTAGATGAGTTCCGGCTCAACACATTCAGAATTAGCTGGGGGTTAGTTATGGGATCACTTATGTGCCGCCAGCCAGGCAGGAGAATTGCTTTAATCAGGAGGAGAGCTACCCAAAAAAAGCTACTAAGCCTCTGAAATGCTCATAAGTAGCAGAGTAAAGAAAAGTCTCAAGGGAGCAGATGTGGGAATCTTTGAACATCTTGTGCCCTTAAAAAATGGAGAGAAAACAAACATTAGTTTGCATGGTGTCTGTTTACACTGCAGCGGGCTGTTGTCTCTGTGCACTGCCCTTGTTCTTCTCAGTGTGCCATAGCTCATTTTACCAGGTAGGTATCTTGAGGTGAAAACTCCTTTTTGTAGACAAGTGTCTCTTACCTGTCCAGAATCTTAGAGGCTGGGCTCCTACATGAAACTTCATGAGCTTCAATTAATGTTTGGCAGTGACTCCAGGGATGCATTCTCTTGCCGTGCCTGAAACAATGGCTCAATTGAAAACATGCCCTAATGCATTCTGAATTGGCATCCCCTTCTCAGAGGAAGAGCTTTATTACCCCATTCTCAGCCCCAGAAATAGAGATGGGTCACCCTTGCTGTTACCCGGAGGCATTTCATGCCCCCCCCCCAAATGGAGCCACTATTGGTCACAAATGTGGTAGAAGCAGCAAGCTCAGAGAACATCACAACCTGCACCAAATCCACTCCCTTAGGAGTGGGGTAAAGTCCAATTTCCCCTTTTATTTTCCCTTTTATTCCCATTTCAGAGACCTCTGTAGCACCCTATAAAAACCCTTGAGGTGCACTGAGGTGTTAACCTCCCTCAGATTTCTGATCCCAGAAAAATCTTGGGGGAAGAGGGGTTTGAGACAGAATGTGGAGAAGGCATAGATTCTTCTAGTAAAAGGTAATGAAATGGGAGGGTAAGTAAGACTTTGCCACAGAGGAAGGGGGGGACCCTGTCGTAATCACTTAGGGCATATCTACACTGGCATATCTAACTCCCCTTATTTCAAAATAACAAGGCGAGTATCCATGCTACCAAGCCTGTTGTTTCAAAATAACAACTCCTGCTCGTAAAGTTATTTTCGGAGTTATTTTGAAATAACCTGGTAGTGTAGACATAGCCTTATTAGGTTGCATCTACACTGCACCCTTAGCTTGAAATTAGCTACACAATTTGAGCTACACAGTTTGCATAGCTTATTTCGAGTCAATTTTGAAATTTGGTGCTGTCTACACAGCACTTATTTCGAAATAAATTGCTATTCTGAAATGTCCCTTACTCCTTGTGGAATGAGGTTTACAGGGATGTTGGGATAGCGAGCCCGGTGTATTTCAAAATAATGGGCGCACTCAAAAGACACGGAATAGCTATTTTGGGATACCTCTGGTATCCCAAAATAGCACTGCAGTGTAGATGTAGCTTTAGGCAACAAGGAGGATCTCAAGGTTTAGCTTTCTAGCCGAAGTAACAGCTTACTATTTGTCTACTGCCAGGCTGTGTATGTTGTACTCTAGGAAAAAGTAATCCCAGATGGTGTGACAGCCTTGAAAACAAAGCATGTTGCACAGTCTCTCTGTATCGTTCTTGAGTAGAAGTATGGGTACTATTGGTAAGGGACTAGAATTTGGCAAGAATTGGATTCACTACTTAAGGAGACAGACAGCTTTTGTGAAGACAATGTAAGGAAAGCTCCTTTTCAAAAGCAATAGATTGTGGGAATTTTTCAATCTAGTATTGAGAGTGATTTGATAAAGCTGCTATTGTGGGCATGCAATTAAAATACAGCCAGATGAAAAGGGCAGCTGTAGACACAGCCGTTAAGACCCTAGTTTACAGAGGCTGGAGGGGAAAAAAAAGAACTATGCTTAGTGAAACCTAAATGCCATCGTACTTTGATCAATGAAGTAATGAAAACAACACAGATAAGATCCTCATACACTCATATGCTGTAGTGGAAGAAATCGAAATTCACAAAGAGAGTGATAAGGTCTAGTGATAAACAGTGGAAAAAGATGAACACCCTCAATTTACCAAGTTGTCTTTGCTTTCTCTTTTATGGAGGAAGTGATCTTTTCAGTTTTTCTGTTCTAATGTTAGTTCTACCTTCCTGCTATAAAAAAACAAGCATCTTTTTTTCTCCCTTAAATCAGTGTCTACATCATTGTGAACACACTGTGTCCTGCCCTCCACATGTGCATACACACTATCAAACAAGGAAGATTGTCTGACTTCATGAAATTCCATGTCAATAGATGGATGCAGAATATTTCTTGTGAAAAAGTTAAATCCTTCTGTGCCTCTGCATTTAATCTCCAAATTAGTTTTATTATTCCCTTACTGGCTGTCTCTGGATCTGAACCTAGCAAGAGAGGAGAACAGTTTGGAAAATCTGGCATTTATTGGACTTTGTGCTGTCTAAGCAAGATCTACTCTAAGATATTGGAAATCTGAAATACAGCTGCGCCGCCGTAAGATCGCTCATGTAGTTGCATTATGCCGATTGGCAGAGAGCTCTCTTGTTGACATAATAAAATCAGCTAAACAAGCAGTGGTAGGTATGTCAGCAAGACAGAGTCTCCTCTTTACCTAGCACTGGGTGCACACGTGTATTCCAGAAGAACTTATGTTGCTGGGGTGTGTGACGGGGGACTCGGCCCCTGCACTACGGGCTGCCCGGCGGCGGCAGCCAGCTGCCCGGGCGCAGATGCAGCCAGTGCGCCGAGCAAGTGCTGGGATGATTGCGCAGGCATGGAAGTGCACAAGCCCGGATCCGCAGGCTTTAGGACCCTGGGAAGTCTGGCTGGCCCCTACGCCGGGGCGCACCATGACGCCATGCGGGTAATACAAGAGGGAGGTTGGAGGCCAGGAAGGGAGAGAGAGCAGGAGCTGGCTGTGCTCTTAACCCCCAAAGGAGGAGAGAAGCCAGGCTGGGCTGGCGGAGCGCTGAATGCTGCAGTGGACAGACCAGCTGTAGTCCCGGGAGGGGAGCTGACCGTCAGCTGCCTGCGAGGGTCCCAGCGCGACGTGCGACCCGGGAACCAAATGGTCACCCGGAGGATCGGAGGAGACTGGAACCGTTCCCAGAAAAGGCGGTGAAAACCCGGAAGGGGGACTGTAAGAGGGACTGTGAGAGGGACCGTAAGAAGGACTAAAAGGGGGACAGAAGTAGAGAGGGCGTAGGGTCGCGAAGCCCCCCACCCCCGAGGCTCTCTCTGCTACAGGGTGCAGTTTTTGTGTCACCCCCGAGTGACACAAGTTTCGCCAACGTAAGTGGTGGTGTAGCCAAAACCAGCTACCATGTTTTTAAAGACCATTTTTTTCTAGTGCAGATAGTAGTGTATTTTATAGTATTTTCCTTATGTTAATAGGCTGCTAGACCAACTCACTCTCCTAATCTAGGCAGCTGCAGTGGTAAGTCCTTTGTGTTAACTTAAGAAATAAAATGGGCTTGGTGGGACACTTCCCATAGTAAAATACGTGCCCATGACCTGTACCGTGCAGGTTAATGTTTATCCTGTCTGCAGCATGAGTGTTGTCTATTTAGAATTAGCATGGAGGAGTTTTGGTCACTACTCCTTGTTACCTGGCATGTGTTTATCCTATCTTCACCTGCTCAAGTCAATAAAGCCACTTGAACAAATAAGGACTCCCCATGTGAAGAAGGATGGACTCCTGTCTCTCTTCTCTTGATAATAATCGAGTCCTGTGCCACCTTAAAGACTAATACGTTTGTTAGGGTTTGTAGGCTGCAGTTCACTTAGATGCAGGAAGTAAAAGAATCAGAGGGCAGGGTTCTATCCATATAGATATGGGAGGGTTACATCAGTGTTAATGAAGTTAATTCAGTCAAGGTGGCTGTGGCCCACTTCCAACCGTGATAAGAAGGTGAGAATCCCTAAAGAGGAAAATTACTTACTGTAATGAGTTTTCATCAGATGAGTGGGTTTTACACACACAAGCTCATGATCCTAGACCTTTGTTAGTCTCTAAGGTGCCAGAGGATTACTTTAAAAAAATATTACAGACTAACACAGCTACCCTGCTGAGACGTCTTGTTGTAATGAGAGTGCCAGTCCCTATTCGTTTGCATGTGAATTCCAGCTGAGCAGTTTCACATTGCGGTCTGTGTTTTGAAGTTTTTGTGCTTAAGTATGGCAACTTTCAAATCTGTTACTGAGTGTCCAGGGAGGTTTGAAGTGCTCTCCTTGTGGTTTTTGTGTGTTGCCATTCTTGATGTCTGATTTTATGTCCATTTATGCTTTTGTGTAGGGAGTCCAGTTTGTTTGATGTACATGGCAGGGATTCCATCATGTGCCAGCAATGCCCCTATCACATTAGCAAATGTGCAGGGGAACAAGCTCTTGATGGTAGGACTGATGTAGTTAGGTCGTAGGATGGTGTCACTAAAGGATAGATGTGTAGACAGAGTTGGCAACGGGGTTGGTTGCAGGGATTAATTCCTGGGTAAGTGTTTCTGTTGTGGGGTGTATAATTGGTCGTATTTGTTTCTTGTTGGGGAGCTGTCTGTAAGCAAGGACTGGCCTGCCTCTCAAGGTCTGTGAAAGCGAGGAATTGTCATCTAGGATAGACTGTAGATCCTTGATGTGTTGAAGAGGTTTTAGCTGGTGGCTGTAGGTAATGGCTAGTGGCGTTTTGTTGCTTTCTCTGTTGGGTCTGTCCTGTGACTTCTGGGTACCTGCCTGACTCTGTCAATCTGTTTCTTCACTTTCCCAGATGGGTATTATAGTTTTAAGAACACTTGTTACAGATCCTGTAGGCGTTTGCCCTTGTCTGAGGGATTGGAGCAAATGCGGTTGTATCTCAGGCCTTGGCTGTAGACAATGGTTCTGTGTGAAAGCTGGAGGTGTGTAGGTAAGCATAGCAGTCAGTAGGTTTTCAGTATGGGGATCACCTATTTGCACTGTAGTGTCCAGGAAGTGGATCTCTTGTGTGGACTGGTCCAGGCTGAGATTGGTGGTGGGGCAGAAATTGTTGAAATTCCTTTAGGGATTCTCACCTTATCATTGTAGGACGTGGGTCACATCCACCCTGATTAAATTAGTCTCAATAACACTGATGTAACACTCCCATCTCTGATGGTCTCTATCTCTGCCATCTGACTCTTTCACTTCCTGCAGCCCATGGACGCTTATGCCCAAATACATTTGTTAGTCATCAAGGTGACACAGGGCTCTTCGTTGTTCTTTGAAACAGCCTAAGGCCAAGTCTACACTGGCGCTTTACAGCACTGTCACTTTCTGGTTCAGAGGTGTGAAAAACACTCCTCCCGAGCACAGTAAGATTCAATGCCATAAAGCGCCATTGTGAGCCCAGCACTGTTAGCTACTCCCCTTGCAGAGGTGGTTCCCATGGAGTGATGGGAAATCTCTCTGAGCTAGCGCAGTGGCCACACTTTGGCTGCATCTAGACTGGCAAGATTTTGCGCAAAAGTGGCCACTTTTGCGCAAAATCTTGCCACCTGTCTACACTGGCCGCAAGTATTTGCGCAAGAACACTGACCTTGTACTGTACAAAATCAGGGCTTCTTGCGCAAATACTCTGATGCTCCCACTCAGGGATAAGCCCTCTTGCGCAAGTATTCTTGCGCAAGAGGGCCAGCGTAGACAGCAACATTAATTTCTTGCACAAGAAAGCCTGATGGCTAAAATGGCCATCGGAGCTTTCTTGCGCAAGAAAGCGTCTACACTGGCACGGATGCTTTTGCGCAAAAGATGTGCTTTTGCACAAAAGCATCTGTGCCAGTGTAGACGCTCTCTTGCTCAAATACTTTTAACGGAAAAACTTTTCCGTTAAAAGTATTTGCGCAAAATCATGCCAGTCTAGACGCAGCCTTTCAGTTTAAAATTAAATGTAGGCAAAATCCTAACACGGCAACCTCTCTGAAACTAGTCTCTTTCCAGCAACTCTCACTAATTTTTACAGTGCTTTTGGAAGGCTCACACCTCAGCATAATGTCTCCGAGCAAGGGCTACCTGCTGTGCTGGTGATAGCTGGGTTGTGGCGAAACCAAAGTGCTTGGAATTGGCGTAAGTTCTGCTCCCGTTCAATGCAGAAGCCTCTGAAAATCCCCAGCGTCTGAAGTCAAAGGGGTTTTTTGATAATAGCAGTAGGGCTCGTGCTCTGCTCCCACCTCGGGTGGGATCTGGCTGTGCCTTGTGGATGTGGAACTTGGCCTAAGAGTACAATCTCAGCTTTTCCAAAGCCACACCCTTGCCCGCCCAGGCAGTCAATGACAACTACAGAGTAAATCCACTAACAAGCATGTGTGGTGATGTGTCCTCATGCTGCAGCATTCATCTGCATTGACAGCTGTTTGGAGTGGGAGGGGAGTGAACATAATTGTGCCCAGAATAAAGCACTCAAAGGCAGGAGTTCCCCTAGCTTGCCTTCACATTCAGGGGTCAGATGAGGACGGTACCTGCAACAAAACCCAATTTAATAGGTATTCAGTCTAGCAGCCTTCAAATTAATTTGCCCCTCAGCTTAGATTCCTGGTTCATTTCATGATGAGATTTCTCCCTGTCTCTCACTCCAGTGCCTCTGTGATGCAGCACAGGTGAAAGGGGACACTTCTGAAACCCCCCTGCTTATTACAAATCTACCATCTTAATTTTCTGATGTTTCCTTGCTATTGATTGTGTATTTTCTAGCCCTGCAGCTGGGCTTTCCCAGGTTTAGCCATAGATGTTGCTATGGCAACACTTGTGAGTGAAGGGTAAAATTGTGGCAGAATTCAGCCTTGAGCTGGCGTGTCACCGAGTCATTGCAGAATGTTTCATAACCTGGTTTTGAGAGCCATTCCCACGCCACAGAGCCAGGCACTAAGGTGTCTCTGGTTTCCAGAATTATATTTGTCTCCCGTGTTAGCTGCTCTTATTTCTCCAGGACCAGTACAGTGCCTTATGTGAATGGCATTAGCTTTAATTCAGTATTAGCATCGCCAATTATCCAAGTGACTCTGTACACTTTGGCGCATGCAGCAGTGCTGCCAACCTCTGTGGGCCCCTGAGCAAGGTGAGGTGGAAGGGGCAGGGCCAAGGGCAGGCCAGAGTGCCCCACTCTGCCTTAGTGTTGCCTGGAGCACGCAGCCTGGCTCCTTGGCACCAGTTTACACTGGCAGCTGGAGCCCCAGGCCTCTTTGAATCACTGAGCCCTGGGGTAACTGCCCCTTTTTTTGCCCTCCCCCCCCCCCCAACAGTAGGCCTGGGCACATGGCAACAAGAGATCAAAGTAATCATGGTTACTATAAAAAGTCTGACTTGCCTGGGTTCTGCTCCCATTGAAGTCCTCTGGAGTGCTGCCATTTTCAGTAGGCCCACAATTTAGCCATGGCCGGGTATGTGACTGATCCGTTCTCCATGCAAGACTGTGGTAAGACCAGTGAGGGATGGTGGCCTGGCTAACAGGGCTTTCATCTTTCCTGCCAGCCCAGGTTGGCAGAAAAGCATGGAAAGCCTGCCAACTGTCTCCCCTGCCACGCTCAGAGTTTTGGCTTGCACGTCAAGGGAGTAGAGTAGGAGTGAGGCCCATGTACAGCAGCGATGGGCAACCAAGTATAGTGAGGTGGGTTGCATGATGCCCCCAGTCTCAGTAGGCTGCATGACCAGTGGTGGGCAACCTGCAGCCCACTGGCATACCCCCTCTTTGCCCCCCCTCCCCCCCACGTCCCTCTCCTGCACACTGGAGCCCTGCGCTTCCTACTCCTCCCCATCCCTCCCAGCACTCTTGGAATGCCACAGACCTGCTGATTTGCACCCTGTGCCCCCTCCTTCCTCTCGCTCCAAGGGCATGATTCACAGTGCTCCAAAAGTGCTGGGAAGTCCATGGAGACATAGGAAGTGCAGGATTCCTGGGCCCCAGTGTGCGGGAGAGGTGTGGGAGAGGAGGGCAGAAAGCAGGTGTACGGGCTACAGGTGGAACCCCAGTGGGGCGTATGCGGCCCTCAGGCTGAATGTTGCCCACCACTGATAAGCAGCCTTTACTGAATCCTAGCAGGACCGTATGGAAGTTGAACAGAGTCCCTTAAGGCATAGGCCCAGGAGCCGTGTGCTGCCATCGCTGAGCTCTGAGTCAAGCAACGGAAGGCCAGAAGTGGAAATTCTGAAAGTTGCGAAGGGAAGCTAGAAAACATGGCCTATGTGGAACCCATTCAACAATGCCTGCAGATAGCCATCAGGGCCAGGCAGGAAGCTGCCTGGCTTCCAACCCCCTTCCAGAGGGACCCCTTGTGCACATCTGGGGACCCTCCTTCTTGCAGCTCATACAGTGCTGGTGTTGAGGGGTGAGGCAGGGTGCATCAACTGGCCAACACAGGGGCTGAGTCAGGGAGGTGCTTTGGATGGGGTTAAAGGCAATTCAGAGTCCCAAGCTGTGAGGAGAGGGAAAAAGCAAAAGCACAGGTGCTCTTACCTTGGTCACTTAGCTGTGCTGCTTGCTTGCTTCATTCAAAATAGAGCCCCGAAGAGACTATGCACATGAAATTCTTGGGGGCATGAGTCTGCTGTCACATGACATGGCATGAAGAAAATCAGTCGCTGGTTGACATTTCCTAGGACTGTGCTCTCTGATCGTCTTCAGGCCAGGATCTGAGTTCTCAGGGGAGAAGCCACTGGCTTTCAAACTCGCTTCTCCCTGTTGCTTCCACGGAGCTTGCGTTTATTGACCTTCAGGGCAGGAAGCTCTCTATTCTCTCATCCTCCTGTCTCCAGAGGTGATTATAGACTGTGTGCAGCTTACCCTGCGTCCTCGGAGGTCATTAAGTGGTCACTGACTAGTCTACTCTGCTTTTTTTTTTGTATGTATCCCTGGAGACAATAAGGTGGGCGCATTATAAATTATTGTAAATGGCTCCGGGAAGAGTTGCTACCAAGTCTCTCGGCTACAATTGACACAGTAGCAGTGTCCATACCAGAAATGTACAAAACAATCACGGACCTACGTCACAGTGACACATGGGGGACTTGCCCACCCCACCACTGATAGAGCTGCTGTTGCTGATGGCAAAACAGCCATCTCCTTCCAAAATACTGCTGCTCCATGTGTGATATATAGGGAGGTTCAGGTTAAGCAACAAATGGTCCCAGCAGGTCTGAGTCTGAGCTTGCATCATTAATTACAGTGGAGTCAGTCCTGCTTTCCAGGTGGAACTGAATGTTTCCCAGGTTGGAGTGGGGCTAATGTCTACAATTTCAGTAGGATGTTTCTGAATCCTAGCTCCCATTCCTTAGCAGTTTTATCTCCTGCCGCTTATTGCTTTACCAGTCCCTGATGATTTTCCAGTAACAACGCAAAAGTTATTACATCCCTTCTGATACACTGAGGTTAACCAGCAGTCAATGTTTTATGCTAAGAAGATAGAAATCTCTGCAGGTCTCAGTTAATTCTTCCCTGTGACCCAGTTGTGCTTACATGTCTCAAGTTAATCTCAGGAAACCATTACTTTTCCGAGAGAGAGAGAGAGAATAGATTTGTGGAACAGCGGGGAGCAAACAGAAATGAAATGGAATTCAGACTTCAGCTTTAGTACTCCAAGCTCAGTTATGGTTTTGCCCCAAGCCTTGAACAAGGGCTGGTGTGGTGGTAGGAAGCAGCCTGAAAGGCAGATTGTGAATGATACTCTCAATCTCTCTCTACACTAAGCATATAGTGGTGGCAGTCACCAGGTGGCACCACTAAACATAGTTTTCCAAGTTTTCTCTCAGGGTGTGTCTAGACTACAGGTTTTTTCAAAAAAAAACTTCCCCTGCATCTAGACTGCTGCCACGTTCTTTCGAAAGTAAATTGAAAGAACGCGGCAGTTTTTTCGATCGTGGAAAACCTCGTTTTACGAGGAATAACGCCTTTTTTCAAAAGTGCTCTTTCCAAAAAAGGTGCTATGTAATGCAAACTGTGCTTTTTTGAAAGAGAGCATCCAGACTGCCTGGGTCTCTTTCGAAAAAGCAGCTTGCTTTTTCGAAAGTACTAGTTGTTGTCTAGACGCTCTTTCGAAAGAGGCTTGCAGTCTAGACATAGCCTTAGGGTGCATGCTTCCTAAAGGGTGGGCATGTTAGTTCTAGCTAGCACATAAAAAAGAGTGACATGGCTGAGCGTAGCATGGGCAGCAGCGGGGGCTGATGTATCCATAGCATCCTGGAAGGGTTGCCCTCAGGTAACTAGCTCCAAGCCCGTGGGCAGTGAGTGAAGGTAGGGCTGGGGGAGGGACACCCCAGCCCTGCCCTTTCTGCCCAGGCCATGCCCCCCATCATGGGGAGGTGAGGCAGAGCACAGCCCGAGCCTCCCCAGACCTGGAGCATGGCCCCAACCTCCCTGGGCAGAGTGCAGCCTGACCCTTCCCAGCCCCTGAGCATGGGGCTCCTTGGCCCTGGAGCACGGGAAGGTCAGATCCTCAGAGGCAGCAATACTCCCCCCACAGAAAACCTACAGGTGCCCTGGGGGCTGAGTGTGGGCAGGGCCAGGCTGGTGGTTTGGGAAAGCAATGCCTTCCCCTGCCTAGAATAGCAGCCGCCCATGCCCAAGCCACCACCTGTGCTAAGCCCAGCTACAGTGGGCATATCAACGTGGCTGGCCCCTGCCAGCTGGCTCGGGCTAAGGGGCTGTTCAATTGTGGCGTAGACATTCAAGCATGGCCAGTCCCAGAGTCCAGGCTCTTTCCTGAGCCTGAAAACCAACTCTACAGTTAAACCACCCCTTGGCCTGAGTCAACTGGCATGGGCCAGCCAGGGGTTCTTCACTGCAGTGTAGATGGACCCACTGCTATTTTTACTGTGCTAGCTCTGTGTGAGTGAGTGTGTCTGACTACCTGTGCTGAGAAGCATGCTCCCCGATGCAGTGCAGACTGATGGTTTTGAATCTAGGGAAGACGGGCTGTTGTTGTTGTTCACCGACATGTAAAGTTTTGGCTACAGAAAACCAAACTAGGAGGTCTGTTGCTCACTTTCAGGATGCAGGACTTGAGTTCCAGGGGTCTGAGCCATAGAAGCAATGAGCATTCTCGGCTGCAACCGGTGTCAATAGGCACGTAATCATCGTGCCTGGGTTCACCACCTGTGTAATGGGCAGAACACCCATCCCCCCCTGACAGCGATGTGTGGAAAATAAGCTGTGTGTGCTCTGAATGCAGAATTGCACCGATCCTCCAACCTATAGGAAGGAGAGTAGATTCCTGAGGCTGCTACATTCCCTTCCATGCACACAAATAATGGGTGGGCAAAGCCCTAGCCCAGCCTTCCCAAGGTGCTTCATAAGGGGTTCCGGCTATATGGCAATTGGCATGCTGATAATACTCCAGTAGGGAACCCTCTCCAAGCTGAGGATTGCATGAGACAGGGGGACGTCAGATCATGGAAGTTCTGGAATAATTTTCTTCACTTAGGATGATCAAGATAAGATTACTCGGTTTCTTGCACTCAACTATAAGGGTTTATGCTGCTTGCCAAGCGACACAACCATTCTAGCTGTAGCCCACTGATGCATGAACACATGTTCAACAGTTTAAATATGAATGAATTTGTCCCTCTCCACAGTCACTCCAAATGGCTTCAAGTGAAAATCCCAGACTCCTAGTTTCACACACACAACACTGACCAGTGTCCCTTCTGCACAGCTTCAAGGGGAAAAGTAAATAAACTGAAGTTGGATCCACAATAATGCAAAACCTTTGCAAATGCAAGTGACTCTCTTATAAACCAGGTCTGAGCTTCAAATAGGGAAGCCCCAAACCAGATGGTTATTGCAAGCTTCAGATTTTGTGCACACGTCTCAGCTCTACCTGTAACTAGAAAAGGGCCTGAATTGGAGCACTGATACAAATCTGGATTTACAGCAGTACAGTAGTTGGGAAAAAAGCGTACAGCTGGGTAATTAAAATCTGTATCTGAATGTAATGCACATAGAGCAAGACAAAGTCACAAAGTCACAAGCAGAACTGAGTAAAATTCTTTGGCAACACTACCAAAACCTTTAATATGTTTGTGTGTGTGTCTCTCTCCTTTTTAGAAAAAAAAATTCATTTGGAATTTTATTACAGAAAACATTTAGTTTTGATTTGGCCAGAATTGGCTTCCTTTCAAAACTTCCTTTTAATGCTTGTTTTAAAAATCCAACATTTTTTTTAAATGTCAAAATTGAAACAAAAATGACTTGTTGAAATGTTTACTTTGACCTAAAATGTCAAAAGTGTGTGAATTTTTATAGTTGTCAACAAACTGAGCAAAATCTGGTTACAAGCTGAATATTTACTTGACCTTTGTGTGTGTGTGAACTGAAGTTGCATGTCTAAGCACTGAAGAGTCAGAGAATGAGACCCTCCTTGATGTCCCAAAGTTAGAGCAGATTTCTGCACGGCATACTACTGAAGTCTGTGAGGCATTCCACACAGATTCAAGGATTTACCTGTATGGTTCTAGGCTTAAAGTCTAATGTTGTAAGTACAAGGCTGTGTGCTTGCTTACGCTAAAGCCTCTTTACAGCTTTCCCCAGAATAGTCTTTCACACACACACACACATCTTTCACACACACACACACACACACACACACACACACACACACAGGCTTTAGACTGTGTTCATGCATTATGATTGGAACTGGCTGTTGGTCTAAACCTCCTTTTCGGACAGTGTAGGTGTTTTTGGTTTTTTAATTGAAATTTTCTGATTTCAACAAATGTTGTCAAAGCAACAAATCTTCACAGGAAACTTTTTTGCAGCAGGTTTCAATTCTCCCTCCCTTCCTCTCCACCCTGACTCCAAAAACGCTTATGACCCCTCCAACTCATACCGTTTTTGAGCCTGATTCTCATATTTGCAAAGGCTCCTTTACACCATGCTTAAAGTGGAGTCCAGTTTTATTTACTTCCACTCTAGAGCACTTTGACACTGCCAGAGTGGAGTGAAGGGGCCTTTGTCTGAAATGTTGCCCCTTTAATCTCATAGTTACATCTTTAGAATACAACGTATTCAGGTTGTGTGAGATTTTTTTTTTTTAGTGTACACGTTTGCAATTTTGCAGTTTTTTATTCCTTTCTATAAACATGAATCGCTGTCATATAATGCTATAGTCCATGGTAGATGTCCTATAGCTATGCCAGTACCCATATGTTCATTTTCTTTGCAACATGTCCATATTAGTAATTTTTAAAATGACCCAAAACATGCCTATATTTTTGGAAACACTTTTTAAAACTATATATAGAACACCATATAATATGGAGCAATATTTACTCACAATAATTAGTTCTGTCATGTCCTGAATTAAGAAAACTATGACAAGACAAAAATAAGTCTATCCACTTTTTTTTTTAAGTGAAATACTGGGAAGGTGGTTACTGTAATTACTCTGTTTAGCCAGTCACACTGGCATTCATCAGTTCAGTGCTGTGTCGTTAACACAATGTTAATTGAGTTGGTGTGGTACATCCAAAGGCCAAGCAAACTATCAATGAGATAAAGTGCCACTGAAGCACAAAGCTGCTTATTTATAAGGAACTATGAACCATCACAAACTTGCAGCCTCCATCTGCCAGGAATTTGCTGCCAGAAAATAAGTGTTTTGCATCTAGTATCAGTGTGACAATTAGATTATTTTTTTCTCCACAAGGGCTGGAAAAATAAAGCCGTATTTTGTGGCTGTGACACAAGAAATGTTTCTTGCAGACCTTCTACCTGCTTGACCGTTAGCCAGCTAAGAGGCTGTATTTTTTCAGTTGGTTTCTAATGAGCCCTGGTAGGGCTGGGATGGGGAACCTTTTCTGGGTCAGGGGCTGCTGACCCCCAGGCAAGTAGATGATGATGTGTGCTTCAGCCCCAAGGTGGGGCAGCGGGAGGGGTTTAGACTCCCCAGTGCTGAGGGGGGGCATGAACCTTGGGAGCCAGATCCAGGAATCTGGATAAAGGAGGACCCTGAATCTCACATAAAGCTCACTTTAAATGACTCTGGCAGAATGCAATATACTTCCATCAGCCAGAGTTGATAGTCTGTTCCTTCAGACATTTATCCCACTCGGCCCTGAACGTACATTGCCAATGTATAGAATCATAGTCCCATAGGATTGGAAGGGATCTCGAGAGGTCCTCTTGTCCAGTCCTCTGCACTCATGGCAGGACTTTTGCTCAAGGTGGTAGAGCTCAGGTTTAAGCTTCAGCCTCAGCAAGTTTAAACCAGCTCTGGTGACATCATGACCGACTGTGGGGTCCTAATACGCAGATGGAGAACAACTGTTCTAGATGTTTGCAAATTGACTGCTTAGTTATTTGTTCCATGATCGTTCCTGGTACAGAAGCTAGGCTGACTGGTCTGTAGTTTCCTGGGTTGTCCTTATTTCCCTGTATTTGTCCCTGTTTCTCTGTTTGTCCTTTTTTCCAGTCTTCTGGAATTTCTCTCGTAAGTTTTTGTTGTTGTTGTTGCTTTTCAAAGATAATCACTAATGGCTCAGATAGTTCCTCAGTCGGCTCCTTGAGTACTCTAGGGTGCATTTCATAGGTGCCTTGATGCCTAAGTTGTCCAAGTCTAAGTGAGGGAATGATCCCACTATTGTGGGGAACTTTCCTGGCTTCTACACTACCCCGGTGAAATGGACCAGCGAAAGGATCTGAGTCCCCACTCCCACTTCCTTTACCGAAAGGCCTCCCTGAGCCTGAGGGCTCCCCTTCCACTCTCCTGAGTAGCAGTGTCCTTGAAATCCCAACAAGGCTGGGCCCTGGTTTTCTGGGGCATAATCCCCAACCTTGTAGTCACTTGGGGCAGGGGCTAGGGTGTCTCCACTCCGGGGTGCTCTCTTCACACTGGATGCTTTCTTGACCCACTGATCATTACATACAGTTCAAAGCGAATACAATTTATTAAACAGCAACTAATTAAAAAGAATAAGGACAAAATGAGAGAGGTTAAAAGAGAACACATTGCCCCCCACTGTGGCATGGGGACATCACAAACAGCAGTTTGCAGAGTGTAAGGACAGTTCACAGTCTGTTCCTTATAGGTCCCAGGGCTCTTTCTCAGGCCCTGGCTGTGCTGCAGGGGGGGCTGCAGGTTGGGCACGCTTGCTCTGGCAGTGACCACATGACTTCAGGCTGTAGGTGGCAGGACCCCTCTCCCAGCTGAAGTTACAATCCCTCTCCAAGTCTGGCCTGCAGGGCCTCTTGGCTGGTGGTGTCTCCCTGCCCAAAACCTCTTTCTCCCCCTTTGCTTGTCCCAGCTGCTCACCACACCCAGCTCCAGACTATGCTGCTTTGCCAGACTCCAGCTCTTTGCATTGCTTCTCTGACCCCCTTGGCTCTGGTCACTGCAGGTCTGCTTCTCATCACAGCTTGGACCCCTTGCTGCTGCTCTTAGCTCTCACCCCCTTTCACTCAGAGACCCAGAAAATCCCAGCTCACACAGAGGACGGGACCTGGCCTCCTAATTTCCTCATTGGTCTGTCCGACCTGTCAATCAGGCTGATCTAGAGTGTTGTTCCCTTCCCATTGTCCCTGGGGTCTGTCAGTCTCAGGGCCCTGATTTCTCATGGACCCTTCCCCTTTTGTTATTGGGAGCTGGCCAACCAAAAACTCCCTCTGAGTTTTAGTGAGGGGCTAACAGTCCTCTTACACAAGTAATTTTCAACTTTTTCTTTTCCTAATTTAGTCTCTAATCTGACTTCATTTTCACTGGCCTTGACTCTGTTCAGTATCCAATCACCACCAACCTTCTTGGTGAAAACCAAAATGAAATCGTGAAGCATCTTTGCCAATTCTATATTTTCTGTTGTTTTCCCCACCTTGTTGAGTAACAGACTTACCCTCTCCTTGGACTTCCTTTTCCTTCCTGTATGTTTGTAAAATATTTTCTTGTTACACTTTGTCTTGAGCTAGCTTGATCTCATTTTGTGCACTGGCATTTCTGATTTTGTCCCTACATATTTGTGGTGGTTTTTATTCATCCTTTCTAATTTGATCTAATTTCCACTAGCTGTAGGATGCTTTTTTTGATTTTTAGCTCATTGAAGATCTCCCAATTAAGCCAGGGTGGTTTCTTGCCATACTCCCTATCTTTCCTATGCTGTGGGATAGCTTGCTCTTGTGTCCTTAATCATGTTTCTGTGAAGACAGTTGGCAGTTTTTCATTTGATTCCCCCTCCCCCACCCCCACACATTTTCCATAGGATCTTACCTACCAATTCCTTGAGTTTGCTAAAGTCTGCCTTCTTTATTTTACTGTTCTTCCTCCTACCATCCCTCAGAATTATGATCTCTACCATGTCATGATCACTTTCACCCAAGCTGCCTTCCACTTTCAAATTCTGAAGCAGTTCCTCCCTATTTGTCAAATCTAGAACAGCCTCCCAACTAGTAGTTTTGATTTCAGAAGATGGGGAAAGAAATGTCTCAATACATTCCAAAAACTTGTTGGATCATCTCTTCCCTGCTCTATAATTTCCCCAACAGATGTCTGGGTAGTTGGTGTCACCCCTCACCACCAAGTCCTGTGCTTTGGATGATTTTCTTTAAAAACGAACACAGATGCTCACTTGCTCAAGTACATTCACATTTTTATGAAAAAAATTCTAATAATCCACACTGCAATTTGCTGTTTCTGACTTGAAAGCAATGGTGAACTGCACTTGTAAGTCCTCACCAACTTCTTTGCTCAAGGCTGCCACTTCAGGGTAAAGGTTTGTGTTCCCAAACTCCTCCCTGACTGGCGATCCTTATACTTTAACAACAGTCAGGAAGGGTATCTTGGCCTTCTCAGAATGTGATGTCAGGACCAAACAATGTAAAGGACAAAATGGCTACATCTCTTTTTGTGACATTTCCTTGATGCTGGTTGACCTGATGTATTGATAACCTCCCTACTGGAAAATGTCAACCCGTTTGTCAGTGTAGGTACCTACAAAATCTGCCATGTAACTCTCTTCTTCCTGCCCTCCCCTTCTCTCCCCCAGCTATCATGGTAGAACTCAGCTCCAGCAGGGGAGACTAAGGGTGCATCTACACTATATTTTGGAAAAACAATACTAGTGTCCACACTGCAAGTGCGTTATTTTGACAGAGTTGAAATAACGGACGGCTTTTTCCAATGGCAGTAAACCTCATTCTACGAGGAATAAACCCTTTCCTGAAAAAGCTTTTTCAGAAGAGGATGTGTGTAGACACTCTGCTGCTGCTATGTCAAAATAGCTCCTCACCAGGGCCATTCTAAAGTTATTCATCCCCAGTGCCTGCTGAGTCTCTAAGTCGAGAGAGAGCATCCATACTACAGGGAAGCCTCAAAATTAGTCCGAGACAGGCTCCCCTAATGTGGACGTGCTATCTCGAAATAAGCTTTTTCTGGAAGAGATCTTCTGAAAAAGCTTATTCCAAAAGAAGCTTGCAGTGTAGACGTACCCTAAATGAATGTACAGTCAGCTGAGTTGCCCTGAGTTGGAACATCTTGAATCCACTCGTGTTAGCAGCAATTTTTTCCCCTTGCTACTTAATTAGGATTCTTTTAATGCAATGCAATGGCTAACTAAGGGACCACATGTACACCTCTTCCAATGATGTGTTTCCAGTGTCTGACTTACCATGTAGGAAGTCAGTGATGACAAAGTGAATCAGTTTGCCAAGCACCATGCTTGCGTCCATTATCTGCAGCCTGTTATGGTCATTTCTCTGGTCCACAAGATGGTGGATTTTCCTGTTGGCTCTGCATCTAAGCCCAAGTCTGACTTCTGTGGTTCATTCTTTGGTGGGGAACTGTTTGCCTAGTACAGATAGTAGGAAGCTGGCTTGCAGCTGTTCTCCCACTTGGAACCAGCTATCATTGCTTGAAAGGCTAGGACCAGGGTAAGGGAGATCAATCAAAATCATGTACCTTCCTTATTTCAGTAACCAAGAGGATCCCAAGGTGGGATCAGGGCCCCATTGTGCATACTCAGCCTCTCTTTCCCCAGAGGCCTCACTAGGACTTGGACAATACACAACAAGGGGGAGGGGAAGAGCGGGAGCAAGGTAATGGTGATGGCAGGTGGCTTTGCCTTATGGTGACCTCAGTCAGGGTGGCCCTCAGTCAGTCCTTCCATCCAAGGGCCAGTTCTATTCCTCTAGTACGGGGCTGACAGCCCAGACTTCTGAAGGCAAGATAAGGGGCAGGATGGGTGGCTGTCTTCCACTTAGATCAGCATAGGAGCTGGCAGGAGGAACACAGGTTCCAGTAGCAGAGGTGAGGCTAGGTGGGAGTAGTCCCCTCCCATACACAGTGTGATATCAAAGCTAGCCTCGGGGAAGAGGAGAGCAGAGGGAGGCTGCATGGGGCTTGGCTGGTATTGATCTCCCCAAGTCCCTCTCAGAGCTGTGTGAGTGTCGCAAACCACCTCCACTCACCACATGGCTTTCCCTCCTCCTGCCACCCAGACTGCCCCAAAGCCTAATGAAGTTGAAGAGTCTTGTCATTGGTCCTTATGGACACAGAAAAGGAAGCCAAGAGGGACTGTGCCTGTCATCCTCGCTCCAGCGGGTGATAGGCAGAGAAGGGTCTCTCTGAATCCATGCTTTGAAAACACCCTGCACAGCCTCCGTATATCCTTCTTCTGATTGTTAGGGTGCATCTAGACAGCACCCTTCTGTCAGAATAAGCTACGCAATTTGCGTTACACGAATGGTGTAGCTTATTCCGAGTCTAGGTCGAAATGGCTTATTTTGAAATTTGGCGCTGTGTAGACATCCCCACTTTTCAAAATAAGGCATTATTCCGACAAAGCCCTTAACCCTTGTGGAATGAGGATTACAGGGACACCGGAATAGCGTGCCTGTTGTTTTGGGAAATAACGGGAGTGTTTAAAGTTGCGACGTCACGATTTCGGGATATTTCCGATATCCCAAAATAGCGCCGCAGTCTAGACGTACCCTTAGTAGGGAGATACTCTCTACACACAGGCATTCCTAAAGCAAGTGAGTATCTTTAAAAGCCTCACAAAGGATCTGAAACGGACAGGTCTCAGTCAAGTCCAGGGTCTAGTACTTGAGTCCCCAGTCTAAGGCTGTTTCGTGAATCGCAGTCAATCATGCCAAGTGCTTAATGCAGTTCCCTGCCTGTGTTAGTTATTGGCAGGTTAGCAAGAATTTCACACCATGCCAATGAGATTACAAACCACATTTCCATCACATTACAATCGAGAATTGCCATATGAAAATAATGAAATATGAGCATCAAAACTCAAATTCTCCATGGCTGTTTTTTCTTGCTGTGCTCATTGGCCTGGAAATCAGGGTTTGGTTAAATTAAATTTTGTGTGTGTAATATATAATATTACACATATACACACAGGCTGGAATTGCCTCAGTGGCTTTTCCTTTAAGGCATTAACTAAGATATGATACAACTTTATTTTCTATCTTTCTTCCATGCAATCTGATTCCCAGACTAATTAGCAATTGCATGATACAGTGGAGATTATGAACTTGGTCCTGCAGCCCTCACTCATGTGAATTGTTTCATAAGCCAAATTCTTCCCCCCCCCTCCCCCCTTCCCGCTATAGAATGATACCTTGCTACATGACCTTAGTGGGAATATGCTGAAATAAAAATGGTAGAGTAAGGCCCTAAGTGGGCAGTCGCATTGGCTTCCTCTAGCTACTTGTAGAAGTTAGAGTTACAATCTAGTGCCTTTACTTGTGCTACCCCATTCACTGTAATGGAACTATGGGTAATAAGCAATGTGATATTCAGTATGAAGTAGGGATGTTAAATATCGGTTAATTGAATAGTTGATTAACCTCATGAATTCTGATCAGTTAGTCGACTATTCTATAATCCCCTGGGCAGCCCCTGTCAGGGGGGGAGGAGGGGCGTGTCTTAGCTCCCAGACCCGGCACAAACTGGAACTGAGCCAGGCTGCCTGACCACCTGGCTCCTAATACACTTTAAATGCAGAGCCACAGCGGGGGTAGGTCCAGGACCCAGTGCAAGCCAGAACTGAGCTGGGCTGCTCGCCAGCTTGCTAAAAAAATTACTGGCAGGGGGTGGGGGGGAAATGCGTGTAGCCTAAAGCATTAACCTATGAGCTTTTGCTTATCGGTTAATCGACTACACTATTACATCCCTAGTATGAAGCTCAATACCCCGAGGTAGAGCTTGGTTTAGAGCTATGTGTGAGGGAGACCAGATGCAACATGAGCATTCAAATGGGGTGGGAAGGAGGAGGAGAGGGAAGCCAAGAGTTCTGGGAGGCTGTTCTGATGGGCCGAGAAGAAGTTCCCTGCACAAACAGCGGTAAGATTGTGATAAGGGGCCAAGAGCAGAATGGAGCAAGACAAAGGCAGGGACTAGAGATGAGGTATTTCATAATGGAATTCCTTCACAAATAGCCTTAGTATAGGACACACATCATGGTTATTTCCTATGAGAAGTTGTGAGTTAATACTGGCCAGAAGCCATTGTGCTGCACACCTGACACTCCCCTCTCCCCCTTGTGTTCAGAATGTCAGGGCTCTGGTGCTGCAAAGGAGTCTAGACCAATCCAAAGAAATCACTTAAATGCTTAAGGCTAAAATACACTTCCTGCTAGACAGGAGGAACCTTTCTTTTAATAAGGAATTGAGTGGCACTCCCCCTGCAGAAGAGCAGATTATGTAATGCCCCTGGACTGTTTCAGAGGTAGGAGATACAATACACTCTGCACTGGGAGCAGGAAGTGTGCCTATGCTTACCTCCATGGATTAAGACTTTCAGTAGATTTTTAGTTTCAATGCAGGGGTTGAGTTAAGCTGCTTCTTTGATCAATTTTTAATTATATTTTTTCTGACTCTAAAATTTCCAAATTAGTGCTAAAATATGAGTTTCCAATGTGAGGTTGGATCTCATACAAAGCATAGAGCACATGTATGGTTTGTTGTCCCCTAGAACTATGCTGACAAGGAAAAGTGTCCACAACTCGATAAGCAAGATGTGAATAAATCCTTCAGTGGTGGAAGTTGATACTAATCAAGTCAGTGTATGAATAAAAACATCTCTTGATGAAATCTTACTTTTGCCTTTTGGTTAAAGCTGGTTATCTGTGCTGCAGATAACTTGAAGTGGTATCACACAGAATGCTCTTCTGATATTCAGTGACAGCAAATTTTTAAACAGCCAGCATTTATATAGCAAAAAAAGAGAACTGGATTATTTTTGTTGACTTAATTTTTCTCATGCCTATTGGAATATTCTATATAAAGCTGTTTTTTTTTTCCAAATTACTCTCCTAATTCCAACCTTCAATCTTCTCTCTGCTCACAGAGGAAAATACAACGCAGATGCCTGCAGCATACAAGTGTCAAAGAAGAAAATGTGGCTGCGCCTACACCATACAAAGGGAAAGCGCTGACAAATGTGTTCATTCCTCTCTATTTAAGTATGTACTCAAAATCATTTTTTAAAATACTTTGCATCTTTCATACTGACCTGAAAGAGCCTTTATGTCACAAACACAGAGCACAAATTAGCAAGCATGTAGAACACAAACATGCTACACTACAAAACAAATGACTGATTAAAGGTAGACTTCACCAAGATTGTTTTGAGCTGTATCTTTACACAGGTGGTAGCCCCTGAAACATGAGTGAAGATTGGGGACCTTCAGGGTCCTCCATAAAAACAAATTTCTTATCCTAATATTATAAGGCACTCTCTCTCTCCCTCCCCCCCCCAGTTTTTAAATATGAAAACCATATCTAACAGTAGTATTACTGGTCTCATAAGACAAGCAGACCGGGACTGGACCAGTATTCGAATGTGTGTCCTCTAGTGAAAACACAGATGCTTCTTCATTCAAAGCAAATTGTGGCTGAGGTTATCTAGCTTATGCTTTGCAGCAAGAACAAATACATATGTTGGAAGGTTGCATTGTAACACTCCCTTCTTGCGTGATATTCTGAATGCCAAGAAATAGCTGCAGAATAGAGACAAAGCAGGCTGTTCCCCAAAACAGAGCAACCCTTTTGTGCAAGAGCCCTTATGCCTCAAAAAATGAGGAATCTTGTGCAAAAGGGTTTTTTTCCCAACAAACGGCCCTGTCTACACAGGGCTTTTTATTGCAAAAACCTCTTCTGCAAAAAGGACCAGAAGAAGATATGCAAATGAGAGCACGAGATATGCAAATGAGCACTCCATTTGCATTCCCTCTTCCGCAAAACACCCGCAGTGTAGACATAGCCTGACTGTGGAATAACTGTGAGCACAAGCTTGCTTACAGTGTGCCTTGCCTGCAGGAGAACTCCTGAGGATTTAAAGGGATAAATTCCATATTTAACAATAACTTTTAATATACCAGACATGTGACCCACAGCTGTGGTGTGGGTGTATAGAGTGGGAGGGGTGGAGAACGGAGAGGGACAGGTGGCATAGATGTAATTCAGGCAGCCCAGAGCTCCAGGATCAATTTCAATATTAACATTGTCAGGAAAAGAAATCTACAGCCAAGCTGTATTACTAAAATTCCAGTGCAGGGTCTGTCACCACATGTCACACTAATGAGGCAATGTAGTTCCTGTTTCCTTTTCAATTCAGCTAGACTGGCAAAAATTGCAATGCTGAATTCAGCTCATATAAAGTTCTGCCCGTTTTGCATTTACTGTAAACGTACGGGAAGGAGGAGGGTCTTGCAGTCAATCAGGAGATCCGTGTCTTATTGTTGGCTCTTTCATGGCTCTTATTTGTACTTCAGCAGGACCAAAAGCCCCCTCCCGCAGCCCACGCTTACTGCTGTATGAACAAGTAGTAATAAGACAGCTCCTGTTCTAAAGAGCTTGGGTAGTAACTAACGATGGATAGATGAACAGACAGATGCATGGCGAAGGGAGGGAAGATGAGCTCAGGATAAGAAAAGCAGTATGATCTGGTGGGGAGGACGCTGCAAAAAGCAGTATGATCTGGTGGGGAGGACGCTGGATTGGGACCTGGTTTCAACTCCTAGCTCAGCTACTGACCTGCTGAGTGACCTGGACAAATCAACTTGGTGTTTCTGTTTCACATCCCAAGCTTTGTCCTCCAAGTTTAGTATGTAGCAAGGATTGTCTCTGGTGTTGCACAGAGCCAGGTTCTTAACAGATACTGTCGGAAGACGGGATACTGGGCTAGATGGGCCTTTGGTCTGACCCAGTATGGACGTTCTTATGTACTGCAATACAAATAAAAAAACCTCCTAGTTCAGCTCAAATTTGAACATAAGAATGGCCATACTGTGTCAGACCAATGATCCATCTAGCCCAGTATCCTGTCTTCTGACAGTGGACAATGCCAGGTGCCACAGAGGGAGTGAACAAAACAGGTAATCATTGAGTAATCACATCCCTGTCATCCATTCCCAGCTTCTGACACACAGAGGCTAGGGACACCCTTCCTACCCATCCTGGCTATTAGCAATGATGGACCTAACCTCCATGAATTTATCTAGTTCTTTTTTGAACCCTGTGACAGTCCTGGTCTTCACAACCTCCTCTGACAAGGAGTTCCACAGGTTGGCTGTGCACTGCATGAAGAAACACTTTTTTTTGGTTTTAAACCTGCTACCTAATAATTTTATTTGGTGACCCCTAATTCTTGTGTAATGGGAACAAGTAAATCACTTTTCCTTATTCACTTTCTCCACACCTGTCATGAATTTATAGACCTCTATCACATCTTCCCTGCCTGAGTTGGATCAATAGGCACTGCTCTGTAGGCATCTTGGCAGGGGACTGTTTTGCAGAATCATAAGTATGTAATTTCATACTCTTGCCTCAGCTTTCTGTAAAAAAGAGAATTCTCACCCATCTCCCTGGGGTGCTTAATTGAATCTGTTAATTTGCCAGATCATCAGCTGGAAGGTGCTATTGATTCTGTGTGTTGTGTGTGCCACTCTGACACCTCAGTTAAATACGGGACACACAAAACAAGATGTCAGGTTTAAATTGCGGAGAGGGCTGTTTTAATGTTTGTTTGTTAATGTAACCATATCTTACTATTGCAAGATCATAAGTTAACACTTATTTTAAGCATAAATAAAAGTCAATGGTATATTGGCACGTGGCCCAGGTTTGTTGCTAATTTGAGCTGGTGCAGCTTCACCGACTTGGTTGGAACAGCACCAGTTTACACTAAAGAAGGATCTGGCCCATTGTGTGACTGCATCTCCAATGGTAGTAAAAAGCTTCATCCAGTTTGTCTGAGAAGTAAAGCTAGAGCAGCTGCTAGCTCTCTCTGCCCCTTTGAGAATACATCTTAGTGTTCAAGCGAGCCATCAGCCTCCACGGGTGCCTGGGAGAGGTATGGAGAGGGTGACTCCACACTCCCGGAAGGGGAGGGGCCTCATGCAGAAGGGGTGGAGCTTGGGCAGCCAGCACTCATTGCTGCCCCAGCTGCTGTGTGTGTACCGCCCTCCCCCCCTCAGCATGTTGTGTGGTGCTCCAGCAGCGATTTAAAGGGGCCCTAGGCTCTGGTCACTATTGTTGCTGCTGCAGCAGTCAGGAACCTGGGGACCCTTTGAATCACTGGGCCCTGGTACAACTCCCCCCTTTGCCTCCCCTGTTGGTGGGTCAGCTCATGTTACAGTGGAGGTGGATTTCTCTTAAAGGGGTTATCGTGAGAGGACACTGAAATCTGTGTCTGGGGGGAGGCCTGTCTGCAGTGGTGCTGGAACTAGGAATGCTACTGTATGTACCCTCTGGATTGATCGGGAGTGGGGGGCTGGATACCTGTAGAGCCAGCCTCAGCATGGGGGCTGGGAGATGGGAGCCAGCAGCAGTCCCAGGACGGGCTTTGGGCACCAGCCCAAATCCCACGTTAGTCGGTTAACTGGTTAAGCATTAGGTTAACCTAAATTTTAACCAGTTAACTAACTAACCAGGATTGTACATCCCTACCTGGGCCTCTCTTCCAGTTTCCTGTGTTCCTAAAGCTCGTGCTTCAGCCTGTTGCTTGCAGGACCCAGGAAGGAATGCCTCAAGCAGCTGGAGATGGGACACCAGGCAGGTGAACCTGGGCTCTGAGGCAGCGCCACCAAGCATTGTGGCTGGGCGGTTCTTACTCACACTCAAGGTTTAACTGGTCACCAGGAATTTTCTCCCCAGATGGGCAGTGATGTGGGTTGTGGCGTGTTCTTCTGCAGCATGGACTGTGGGTCCCTTGTTGGGATTATCTTGGTGTATCTCCACCAATTCCCTGTCGTTCCAGGAGCCTCAGCCATTGGGCCCTTCCTGTCCTCTGCTTGTGGCAACGGGTAGTTTACTCTGCTGTGGGCTGTAATATTTTGGTGGCCGGGTTTCGCATGCAGGTGCTGATAGCCTGTGATACTCTGGAACTCAGACTAGATGATCTGGAGGTCCTTTCTGGCCTGGAGATTTTATGATGCCTGAGAAGATTTTTTTTGTTTTGTTTTTCCTGTGGCACCTCTTTAAAGGAGTGAAGTGAGAGGGATGGACTGTTAGTGATGACGGGCCGTCTGGAAGGTTCACTGTCTCATGTAGGAAGGCATGAAAAAAAGGCAACACTCGGTGCCCTCACGCTAGCATTGTGCAGCATGCTAAAATGGTTGCCACCACCTCAGAAGTGGCTACAATTCAGTTGTAGCATCAGGATATAGGAGGGAATTCTCCCCTTGGCTATGCCCCCTGTACACCACCGCAGCAGCGCATAGGGTCTTAAAATCTCCGTGGGCCAGGATATTCTCCTGGCATAGGCACTGTGTTGAGGAATCCTAGGCTTCCCTGTGCGTCCTCCCTCATAAGCCATGGTGGGTATGTGTGCTGGTGGCAGGGCTGGGTGCTGGAAGGGGCTTATCACAGGGTGAGGAAACAAGTTCTTGTAGACACCAAGGGCTCTGCAAATATCAGTTCTTTGAAGGTCATGATTCAGACATACCAAGACAAAGCTAGTCCCTGAATAGTCCCAGAGCTCCCATGCCCAGAGGTGCTCCTCGTCATGGCTGGACACTTCTGCTGGATGTAGTCATGGTCACACCCCCGTTCTCTCATTTGCAGTGGTTTGTGTCTCTCCAGCCACACCTCAGGCTCAGGTGTGCGCAAAGATGGAAACTGTGATGATAATGGTGTACCTGACATGCTGTGTCTTGGTGGGATGGAATGGGGGTGTGTGGTTTAGTTGTCAGAGGAGGACTGGGATCCAGGAACTCTTTGAGAATTCCTTAGTCCCAGGGTTGATGCGGATTCCATCTGTGTCTTTGAGCAAGTCATTTAACCCCTCTGCCTCCGTTTCTCCACCTGTACATAGATATAACACCCTTCCAATGTGGAAAGGTATTAGGAAGAAGAACTTGGTAACTTCTTTAAAGTGCTCAGAAAATGGAAAGTGCCAGAAATGCCAAGTAATAATTGTAGCACCCTGCATGCAAATTGGAGGTGGGAACACAGGTTGCAGGAGGGAAGAGTTTGGAGGAGATGACAGGAAGCCAGTCTGTGTGCTCATGGCTTGAATTACCCAGCAGATGGTACATACAACTAAATTAATATCTGCTCCAGTCACTTCTGTCCAGAGAGTATCTTGCAATGTGTGTCGAGATTATTATGCTGCTGGTGGCCCACTACAGTGGGGATGACCTTAGAAACCAACTGATCCTTACATAAGTCACTGTTCCTTTGCCCTGAAAGTGAATGCGCCAGGACATTTGCCTGAAAATGAAATGCATCCTTAATGAGGCTTTTCCAGTTCTTTATACTATCAGCTGATTAAGTGGTTGAGATTGCAGTTATATCAACAGTCATTAGTGAGAGTCAGAAAGGAAATTGCTATACAAAACAAACAGGCCTTCAGAGTGAGCGAATCCCTTTTTGATGCACTCGGCAAGATGCTTCATAATGTAATTTCCAACTGAAGTTAAGTACCCACGTGCACCTGCAAAGGATAAAAGTAATAGGCGGATGCAAAATTGCTGCATACTACCCATTAACTTGATGCACTGAGTGCGCTGCCTGCCCGGAGCTTCAGTGTCAAGCTTTAAGGATGTAATTTAATGCAAATGAAAGATTTGTTTTTCATATGCATGCTTTATATTTTTGGAGGTGGCCCCCATTTAAGTGACTTGAGAGCCTTCAAATTCCCCGTATTGCACATTGCATGCTTCTGAAGATATTTAAATGTCCTCCCTCTTCAGTAAGGTTTCTATCTACCTTTTTAATGAACAACAATCAAAAGATCTTATTGGTATTTCTGAGGTGTCTCATGAGAACTTGAAACACCAGCCAAATCTTTCAAGTGCAACAAGAAAAGGCACAGCCCTTAAAATAATCAATTTCCTTGACAATCCGACAAATGCAAACTTCTTGGATCTAGCCTGATAACCGTTTATTATATTTTAAAGCAAAAACGACAAAGTCGTCTTTAGTTTAAAAAATGGGAATTGGAACTTATTTTTGCCCTCTGCTCCATGCTTTAGATTCATTCAGCCCATTTCACTATTAAAATTGGGAGCTTGCTTCCATGCTAGAGGGTAGAGTTCTTCTGCTGTACAAAGGGACTGACCAACTGAGGCTAGGGACACCATTCCTATCCATCCTGGCTAATAGCCTTTGATGGACCTAGCTTCCATGAATGTATCTAGTTCTTTTTTTGCACCCTGTTAAAGTCCTGGTCTTCACCACATCCTCTGGCAAGGAGTTCCACAGGTTGAGCAAGTGCTGCATGAAGAAAGACTTCCTTTTGTTTTGTTTTAAACCTGCTACCTATTAATTTTCATTTGGTGACCCCTAGCTGGTGAATAGGCCAATGTGAGTCCTATTTTGAGGGTTTAAAGAAGGGGTGGGAAATGATTTTTGGCTGGGAAGGGCTACTCCAAGAACTTGGTAAGTGATCAAGGGCCACATTCTTCCATAATATTAATGGAGGCTGGGTGGGGTGTGGGATGGAGGTTGGGTGAAGAAGGGAGCTTGGAGTAGGGGTTTGGGGTGTAGGTGGTGTGGTGTAGGATCTGGAAGAGAGTTTGGGTGAAGGAAGGGGTTGTGACCAGGGCATGGGATTGGGGTGGAGGAGGGGGGTGCACAGTCTGGGAGAGAGTATAGGTATGGGTGTGGGAAAGGATTCTAACATGTAGGAGGGGATATAGGGCCTGGGAAGGGATTGTGACCTGGTGCAGGGGCTGCAGTTATGATCTAGGGCAGAAGGGGGTTGTGACCTGAGGCAGGGGATTAGGATGCAGGGTCTGGGAGGGGGTATGAGCGCAGGAGAAGCAGTGCAGAGGGTCTGGGTGGTGACCTGGGGCAGGAGTGGAGGGGGAAGGAAGGGATGGAGTGCCACATGCAGGCTCCCAGCCAACAGCTCAGTGACACCCTCAGACAGGCTCCCTGCCTTTCACTCCCCATACTCCACTTAGATCCTCGCAGTCTAGCCATACCCTATCGGAAAAAGAAACGCAAAATGTGCTCCGCATTTTGCGTCTCTTTTTCCGATATTTTTGTCGGAAGAGGCTTTTCCGAAATTTGGCTTATCTTGACTGGGCCAAATTTTGGAAAAAAATCCTCTTTCAAAAGCCCCATTCTGCCTTGTGGAATGAGGGATACAGGGGCTTCTAAAAGAGTGCGTTTGCTCTTCCGCAAAAAAAAAAAATGGAAGAGCAAATGCATTTCCTGGATGCGGCAGAGTTTTTAAAAAACCCTGCAGTCTAGCTGTATCTTCGAGTGGCTGGCTGTAAAGGCCATATGCTCTGTGTCCTGCGTGCCCTTTGCGGGAGGGGGCGGTACTTTGTGTGCTTCCTGAAGCTCACATAGCTACCATTGGCTGGTTTCCGGCTAAAATTGTGTGGGTGAGCACAAAATCTAAACAAACCCAGGTTTTGTTCAACCCAAACTGACCCCTCTCCCCTTTTGAGTTGCCGAAAATTTACTTTCAGGTTGACTTTCTGCAAATGGGAGCGGGGCCGGGAAGCTGTTCTTTGCACAGCCCTGCTATCTATAAGGCAAAGGGGGGCAATTAAAGCAGCCAAAGACTCTGTACAATGAAATGTGGTAATAGCTTTGTGCTTGGACAATCATGCTTCCAATAGCGTCACCCTGTATAACATAAAAGGAATTATAAATATGAGTAATAACTTTTATTTCGAGGCCACTGACCTTCTCTCCAGTGGAGTAGAACACGTTGGAGGACAAAAGCAGGAAGCAAACGGAAGCTCTCTAGAAGGTGGGGAGACTAAAAATCAGTTAGCCCTGACTGGGGCGGGGGAAAGTGGCATTTCCATTGGAGCTGAAGAACGGAAGGAAATCCCTTGGCAGCTGGTACACCTTCCATAGATGAATATTTGATGTCTTTGCAAATAAAAATGGATGGTTCTGTAGTTTTGGCTGATATATCCACATTCCCTGTAGCGTCTGAGGGACTGTTGCTGTTTGTCATGTTAATGGAGCTACCACATAGGTCCCTTTCTGAAAGGGCTTTTCTTATGGCGGGGGAAGGAAGCAAAATGTCTTGTTGATGTTCCTTTGTGTTCTGTCTCTGTCTCTCTCTGTGCCTGGGAAAAGCCCTAAGGGTTCTCATACTTCCTCCCCCTCAAGGCTTCTATCGCAGCCACCATTCTCCCAGCCAGGAAGTGAGGGTGGGTACTGCCCCTTGGAACTCTAGTGGTGACCTCCACTTAACATTCTGGTCAGGGCAATGTAAAACTAAATCAAGGCTGTCGCACCCTTTCAGGTGTGCCATAGGGTTTTGTGACACGGTGGAGAGAGGGAGAAGACTGGCAGCTAATAGGTGATGGCTTTTCTAGCCAGACATAGCGGGGAAGATTTGGGCTGGTCCATACCTTACAGTGTTGGTGTAATGTGCCCCTTAGGATAGCGCATTGGGGTGAGATTCAAGAGACCTTGGGTGGTATTCTCAGTTCTGCTACTGGACTGCTCATAGTCCTTGGACAAGTCACGCCACTGCTCATTGCCTCAGTTTCCTCATCTGTGAAATGGAGGTAACTGTACCTTCTTTCTAAAGCACTGTGAGATGTATTGAAGGAAAGCGCTCTGTAGGAGCTAGGTCTAACTGTTGTGTAATGGTACCCATGGTTGTATTGTCAGCAGAGACTGAGCCCTGGACCTGAACAGCTAACTTCAAGGAGCCTCTGTTTGTTTGAGTTAATTGGGGTCCCCATGGTATAATGCTTGACATAATAATGGCCACACCGGAACAGACCAATGATCCATTTAGGCCAGTGTCCTATCTTCAGGCAGTGGCCAATGCTAGGTGCTTCCGAGAGAAGGAACAGAACAGGGTGATTATCAGGTGATCCATCCTCTGTTGTCCACTCTTAGCTTCTGGCAGTCCCAGGTTAGGGACACCCAGAGTACAGCTTGGGGAATAGCCTTTGATGGACCCATCCTCCATGAACTTCGCTTATTCTTTTATGAAACCACTTGTACTTTGGTCTTCACAACATCCCCCCGCAACAGATGCCAAAGGATGACTGTGCATTGTGTGACAAAGTACTTATTGGTTTGTTTTAAACCTGCGGCCCGTTTGTTTCATTGGGTGACCCCTGGCTCTTCTGTTACGTGAAGGGGTAAATAACACTTCATTACTAATACCCTTGGGGACATGTCAATTCCCCATGTCAATCAGACTGGAGTGACTGCTCATTTTTGGGTAGGCTTTCCGTGTGTGGCAAGACTGAGGGGAAGGCTTGTGATGTTTGGTTTGTTTTCCTGGAAGTTTATCTTTCAGCAATTTGGGAAGCATTGCTTTACAGCAGGGCTACTCAACTTTGGAAGCCGAGGGCCACAACTTAAGTGTGGCTGCATAGACATGCAAACATCTATGCAAATAGCTTCTTTCACACTGATAGGCATGAATACAAAGCACTTCCCACAATGCCCCGGCACTCTCCGCACCTCCTCCCTGGGGGCTAGAAATGCCAACACCCTGTACTTGTCTGTTCCAGCTGGCTTGTCCGCTTGCATCTTTTAATGCTCACCTGCCTGGGAGATGCCTCGCCATTGTGGAGCATGTTCTCAGTGCAGGCCATGTTCAAAGGATCCCACCAGTGGGCCTCATGTTGAGCCCTGTGTAAGCCCAAACTGCCCCGTGGGCCGCAAAGAAATGGGCTGTGGGCTGTATGCAGCCGGTGGGCCATGTGTTGATTAGACCTGCTTTACAGCATCCAGTAATAATGTCTGTCTTCCTTCCAGGGCTCTCTCTTTAAGGGGGCAAGAGGTCTGGGGCACCCCACCTCTGCTTCACCTCCGCTCCATCCCTGCTCCACCCTGCCCTGGCTCTGCCCCCAACACCTCCCCCCTTTGCCCTCTCCCCTGCACAACATAAGGAGGGGGATTAGTGGGGGCCAGGTGGCAGCAGAAGTGCCCCCCGAGGGGTAGCCCTTCTCCCCACCTGAACTCATCATGGTTTCAGGAGCCAGCAGCCTACTCCGCCCTGCTTTTTTGTGGCCAGCCTGCTGCCCGTGAAGAAACAGAGCACAGTGAGCCGGGAGAGGGTGGCGGAGTGGGGCAAAGCAGGCTGCCAGGCTGCTCTGGCTTCCACTGCGGCGGTGAGAGGGTGGGAAGGAGCAATCCCTGCTGTCGCTCCATGCCAGACCCATCCATAGGATGGTTGAGACAGGTGCTGAGTGGCCCCAAACCACAGGGCCTGGGGTGGCCGCCCCAAACCATCCTATGTACAAGATGCCTCTGCTTCTTTCTCCCTTGAATGTCACAATATAACAGGATGGCTTGGGTGTTTTACATTGCTTGTGCCCAGGGACATAGTGCAAAAAGAAGGCACTCACATCACTGTTTGGGACTGGACATATACATTGGATGGGTATTCTGAAGGTTTGGTATCTCTTTGTTCTCAATCTCCCGCTGCTGTCAAACAACCAATATCACCACATTTCAGCTAAGTGCAGACACCAAGACACTCCATGCAGAATGTCTCCAAGACTGATGCAAACAGACTGGACTGTTATATGGCTGGTGCCCTAGAGGTGGCACCAGACATATAACACTAGGTTTCTACAGTGTGAAGGCAATTTCTGCCCTGAAGAGTTGACAACTGAAATAAAGAAAGGGAATCCGTGATGGAATTTTTCATGATCACCTAGCAAAGCTGTGACTAGAGCGTCTATCTTGTGACTCCCCAAGGCCAGCGCTCTGGCCACTGAACTACAGGATCTCTCTGCAAGGTCGGCTACTGAACAGCAGCTGCAAAGGCCACTTATAGGCAAACTTTGAATAGGTAACGAGTAAATCTATCGGTACAAAACGGAAACGTGCTCAGCAAAGAAGTGTGCAAACTGTATAAGGTGGTTGGAATAAGTGAAGAAAATGAATAAAATAACCCTTCTCAGAACTTCTGAGGGAACTTGTGTACCACGGTAATGGGCTTGTATACTCTGATTAGGCCAGGAAAAGGCTCTGATGAATGGATGACGTGGCCTAACAGAAATTCCCCTTCAGGGACATCTTAGTGAGCTAAATTATGTGTATTTTGCAAGGATTGAGGAGCCCAGTTGTCCTTTTGCTCACTTTGGTGGAAATCAGGAATCCCTCCATCTCACCTGACGTAGTAACATCAGTGTAAAACTGGCTGCAGTGAGCAGAGAATCAACTCTGGTGGTAGCTGCATGCTTAAGCAGGCAGGTAAAAAAACATTATTGGAGCACTCCACAGCACTGATTTCATTCTGTCAGAGTCCTGGCTAAGCAAACTTTGTAGCTCAACCAAGAAAAAACAAATTGGTTTCTACTGCATTCACCTAATGCAGATGAGACCATAGGAAGCAGGCTCTTACCTGATCATCAAAGATGGTCTCCTGGGGTCTGGTTCTGCCCCTGCAGAATATAAAGACTCCCCATTTATTTCAATGGGAGTTACTCCTATTCTGTAGCAGAAAAACAGGGCCCCTGTAGTGATAGTGAAGACTATTAAGCCAGCACTGAAGGACAATAAATTGCTTTAGATAATGAGGCTAGGGATGGGATAAATGCAAACTTCATGTCTTGATTTGTGCATGAATCCACTGACTACAGTAGTGTTTGGAGTCACTTTGCGTTAGAGGATTTTTTTTTGTTTGGTCTTTTAAATCTGGAGAGTGATCTAGCTGGCAGTATTCCAGTGAGGTCTAGGAATATGCAAGGAACTGGACTGGCTTAGACACAAGGGCCTCTGATTTATTTTTTCCTGTGTAAATGAGACACCAAATTGTCTGAGAGTCCTTCTCTTGGGACTTGTATGGAGAACATAATCCTGGAAAAGCAATGCTAAAATGTGCAAAACCCCAGTCTCTAAGGGCAAATGTCAGGCTACCGCTCATCAGCCATGGACAGGCATGTACAATCAGATACTCTAAGGAAAGGCAAAACACTATGCAAAGGGTCAGGGAGCACAAGGTCTTTAGAATAACCTTCCACCCTCAGCCGAATAGCTCAGAGCATTGTGGGACGTTATGCTGTTTGGAGGAGTTGTGGGAAGATCGATTGTCCAGAAGCACAGGGAATTCATGCAGCTCTAGGTGAGCTGATGGTGATGAATAATCTCTCATTTTCTATTACAGAAAAATGCTATATTAGGCTCTGGTTTAGTCATAAAATTACAATAGTTTTTGTTCCAGCTCTCCTTCCCACACCTCTCTTGCTAATTGTTGCCCCTAATATTTATCAAGTTCGCCAGCAACTAATTAGTCTGATTTTAAGTCATATTAATATTTTTAAATATTACTTTATGGACACGTCTTCAATACAGGCTGAAACAGTCTAAAGAGGGCAATTTGGCAATGTCAGAAAAAGTTTTAACTTCTTTTTTTCAAATTGGAAGATTCATTGAAACCAATGTTAATTTCTGAACACTTTCACTTTAGACTAATAGTAGCATTTTCTGAGTAATAGCTTAATCAGATAATTCTGTAGTTGCTTTCACAGCATGAGAATTTACACCTGACCTTACTTTCCATTGACACTGTTCACATCTGACACAAAATATGCAAGGTATATCATTTTGGCTTTCAGCGCTACAGATATACCTTGTGTGTTTTTATTTTTCTCTTGAACTGATACATACATTGTGCACGGCTTTTAGCTTACCTTGCTCATTGGTGTGGCTTTATTGATTTATCTAGCTTTTAAAGCACTGGAATAATTTTTTTTCAGATATTGAGCAGTGTGATATCTGGATTAGTAACTTTTTTTTTTTTCTGAGAGAATTTCCAGGTTAGCATCTAGTGTCTCGTGAGTGTGAAGAAAATGAATTTTGGAAATCTCTCAGACACTTACTGGGGTGGAGTAATCAGTTCCTCTGAACAAATAACTTTCCTAGATAAGGAGGTAATCCTGCATAGCTTTAACAGTTCTGAAAACATAATTGTAACTTTCTGGGTTACAGCAGAAATTTTTTCAAAATGGAGATAAAAAACCCCGCCCAAATGTTTTCACACCTCTCCTGGATAAGTTTCCCTTCACAGGCTTGCCTATCTTTCCCCAAAATAAATGATCAGAGGTGAATCATTTCCCACAGGATTTATTCTATCTGCCCTCTGCTCTGCAAGGGTTGCAGGCCTCTTTAAATTCCAGAGGCTACATATACCTGCTTCACCTTGCTTCTGTTAGGCGAAGAGAGATCAGCCCAGGCATTGGCTGGGTGCAAGAGAATGACTGGAATGGGAGGTGACCATACATCTGACATTTACAGCAGAATGCCCCTCATAAGAATATATTAACATAAAAAGGGCCATACTGGGTCAGACCAATGGTCCATCCAGCCCAGTATCCTGTCTGCCAACAGTGGCCAATACCAGATGCCCCAGAGGTAGGCAACACAACAGGTAATCCTCACGTGATCCCTCCCCTGTCACCCACCTCCCGAGAAACAGGCTAGGGACACCATTCTGGCTAATAGCAATTGAGGGACCTAACCTCCATGAATCTATCTAGTGCTCTTTTGAACCCTGTTAAAGTCCTAGCCTTCACCACATCCTCTGGCAAGGAGTTCCACAGGTTGACTGTGCGCTAAGTGAAGAAAAACTTCCTTTTGTTTGTTTTAAACTTGCTGCCTATTAATTTCACTTCACTAGAATTATTCTTACTGGAGCCCCACTCTTGAAAACAATGGCCCCTTCCTGCCAATTGTCTGGGCTTTGAATCTTTTTGTTGTTGTTGTTGTAAATGATTGGAAACCAATATAGCCCATTAGGTTGGTAAGCCGAGTTTCTCTTAAAGTGGGGAGAAATGTCATCCAACCTGCCTGAGCCTACTGATGCTCATGGCAATTTCAGTCTCTTGTAGTTTGTCAGTCTATTTCTTTGGCAGTGTGAGTAGCCCAAGACTGACTCACCACTCCGTGCACTTGGGAAGCATTTCCACGTGGGTCACAGTGAGGTGATAACTGGCTATGACTGGGTAATGAACCAAGTAACAAAGTGATCCATTTGTCACGTGAGGATTAAGAGACAGGAAAAGGAGGGAGAAGAGACAGGAAAGGCCGGAGAAGCCCAGGTTTTCAGGGAAGGGGGAGTTCATAGAGTTGGAAGAGACCTCAGGAGATCATTGAGTCCAACCCCTGCTAAAAGCAGGACCAACCCCAACTAAATCAACCCATCCAGGATTTCCATCCCAACCTCTAGGGATGGAAATTCCACCACCTACGTAACCCATTCCAGTGCCTCACCACTCTCCTAGGTTTTTTTTCTAATATCCAACCTAGACCTCCCCACTGCAACTTGAGATCATTGCTCCTTGTTCTGGTGCCTCAGGAGAAGGCAAAAATATATGTTGTGAAGGGAGAAAAATTCACACGATGGCTAAATCACCTGTTGTTCAGCTTATCCCGGGTGAGCCCACGGACTGTTTGCGGAGAGGGATGTTGGATGAGGAAAACTTCCCTGTGGCCTTCTCTCAAATTTGTTATTTGCTGTGCCCTCAGTCTCTGCTAGCTTGCACCTGCATCTAATCTAAAGTAGACCGAGTCCTGCTGTGAGAGAAATGGGATGCTTTTATTGTGACCCAGATTGGAGAGAGGAAGAAAGCTTCCCCTGGAGATAATGAAGAACTTGTAGGTAGATACGAATGGATTGTTTATACTTAAAAAAAAAACCCAGTTTGTTGAATTGACAGATTTTATGCGGCTGCCATATTACATTTTATGCACATTACTTAATGAGTTTATTTGCATGAACCCATAAGTTTCAGCTTTTAAAATGGCATCGATTTAGGGATGGCGAATGGCATTGTCTTGGTAGCCCTTGTGATCAGTCCTCTGTTGATTTACAAAGAAGCAGTTGGGCAGCCTTGCCACCCATATTCCCCTGCTAGCATGTCTCAGGCCACATCCCCACTTACCAGAGGATCGATGCTCTGGTGACTGATCTTCCAGGATTTGATTTAGCAGGTCTAGTAAAGACCCACTAAATTGACTGCCAAGGACAATCCCATCAGCACCAGTACTCCTTGCAAGCATTTCTCCCGTTGATCTCCCACTGTGGAGATGGTGCCAAGCTAGGCTGAAGGTATGTCGACTCCAGCTACACTATTTATATAGCTGGAGTTGTGTACCTAAAACTAACCTTTCCCCACCCCCACACACACATACACAGTGTAGACCTGGCCTCAGCCCTGTTGATCAGGGGAAGGAACTTTCTATATGTAAGAACAGAGTCTTATGGGGCAGCCACATTAGTCTGTATCTGCAAAAACAAGGAGTCTTGTGGCACTTTAAAGGCCAACAGATTTATTTGGGCATAAGCTTCCATGGGTCAAAAACACTTCATCAGATGTTGTAACAACACAGGCAGTTCAGTCTCTACAGCCTACGCCATCCTTGGCTTCTGTGGGATTAATCTCAAGGGTCAAAGAGAAAGAAATGTGTTTAAACTTTTTTGCTGTCCAACAGTCTAGTGAGAAGAAGTGGCCACCCACTGACAGAGGTGGAGGAGCCTGTCCTTGAGCCCTCTGGTCGCAGCCGGACTCTGCCCAAATCACCTGGCCAGCAGTTAAGGGGAGTGGCTAGCAGTATAAAAGGCCAGCCCAGGAGCTCAGTCAGGCCCCAGCCATCAGAGAACTAGACGCCTGCTCTGTGCTCCTGAGCTGGGAGGCTGCCAAGGACTTTCAGGGGGCTGAGGACTGGCCTGAACCACAGATGAACTTTGACGTGCAAGAACTACAAACCCTGCCAGAGGTTTTGATCCCCCAGTGCTCTAGAGGACATGATGTGGAGCCAGGTATGTGCAGAGAGGGAGAAGGGAAGGAGCCCAGGAATAGTTGACGTTAACCTGGCTGAACCAGAGCCTGTGTCAGCGTGTTGCCATCAGGATCCCCACTGACCCAGCAGCAGACTGAGCTGCTGCTGTTAGGACCCTGGGTTAGGATGCAGTGGAGCCGGTGGGCCTGCATTCCCCCCTGCCACCCAACCCCTGGATGGCAGTCTCCCCACTCTGCGGTTCCAGCCCAACTGCCTGCGCTTCTCAGGCCTTCACAGGAGTGAGGAGACCAATTGTTTGTTTGTCCCAATTTGAACTATTGTTTGTGTGTCTGTGGCCCCGCCCTGAACCAGGGCCTCAGCCTATAGACTCTATTGACTGTGTTGCCCCTGCCCTGAGACAGGGCTTGGACTTGTAGACTATGGTTGTTGGTTGCCCTGCCCTGACCCCGGTCCAGGGTGTGCTAGAGCATTGACTGTTGGCTCGGCCTGAGCATCGGCCCGGGACTGGTGTTGCTTGCCCTGAGGGGGAAGACTTTGACCACAGGCCCCAGGGTCAGGACTATTGGGACTCGCAAGACTGAGGCACAATGGCCGCCCACTGACCCAGAGGGAGAAAAGCCCCTCCTTGATCCCTGACAGGCTACAAACATAAAAAACAGAGATGCAAAGAGATGCTATTTTCCACAGAGACCTTTGATTACCAGATTTCTTGGCACACATAAAATAAAAAATTCATTCCCAAATTGAAATTTTTATTGATTGAGCACAAGGGAAGACAAATTAAAACAAGCATTTATTTTGAAAGCCAAATTTGATTGATAAGGGAAAACAATCATAAGCTTTAGTCTTTCTTTATGGGGGGGAGGGGCTAAACATCAATCTCTTATTTTCAGAACAAGTTTTCCTTGAAACAGAAATTGCTTTTAAAAAGAAAAAGGTTAATTTTAATTTCAATCCGGAGGGCACTGAGGGTATGTCTACACTAGCCCCCTAGTTCGAACTAGGGTGGCTAATGTAGGCATTCGAATTTGCAAATGAAGCCCGGGATTTAAATATTTACACCTCATTGCAGGAGGAGTAACAGTTAATCTGAACTAAGGACTTAGTTCGGATTAACTTCTGACTGCCGCGTGTAGCCGCGGGCAGTCAGTTTGAACTAAGGGGATTTAAAAATGGCGCCGCCTGGGAACATGTAAATAAAGCCCGGGATATTTAAATCCCGGGCTTCATTTGCAAGTTCGAATGCCTACATTAGCCACCCTAGTTCGAACTAGGGGGCTAGTGTAGACATACCCTCAATTCTGTGTTTGACAGACACAATGGAGAGGAGAAAGGGGGCAGGAACAGTAGTGGGAATACGGCTTTTGTTGATGTCTTTAGAGGACTGAATAGCTGGTCAGTTACAAATGGATATTTTGACAGACAGGTGGTACCTGGTTCACATTCCCAGTCAGGGACATCACCAGATGAGGGTGGAATTGTGGTCATCGCTTTCTGACTATGCTGATGCAGTGCAGCTGACTTCAGGATCTGATGAAAAGCCAAGTGAATAAGAAAGGTCAGAGAGAGGAAGGAAGGGTGGAAAGAAACAAAAGGAAGAGAGCAGAACTGGATCTTGCATGGCTTTGTAGTGCTGGCAGTTGTATATCGCTGCTGAAGACTGGACATGGTGGTGGGATTTGTAGAGCTCACAGGTGGAAAATTAAAACTCATTAAACAAGAGCAAAGCCAAACGGCTTTTTTCTCTGGAAAAATTCTTTTAATCTGGTCTGCTCCTTCTATTTTGAGGTCAGGAAAGAGGAGATAAGATGAAACGGGGACAGGAGAGAGGAAGAGAATGTGTTTTTTTCGCATTTTTATGGAAACCCCAAATGAGAAAAATTAGGCACCATGGTTCATCAATATTTTGTCTGCTGATTAGGCCAGTTATCTGACATATCCATTTTGATTCTCAATTTTCAGCTCCACATCTTGTTTTTAACAAGCATAATTTCAATAAAATCCTTGTATCCTATCATATAACCCCTTTTTTTTGTTTGACCTAAGCTAGTTTGCCTTTTATACACCTGTTTATATATTTTAAATGATTTTAAAACAACCTGATTCATTTTCTATGGTTAATTTCTAAGTAGGCAAGAAGTTATTGTCGTGTTCTATGAACGTGCACATACCTCTGACACTTAATTTTACAAGTAGGGTAACTTTTTTTAGGTTCAATAATCTCGCACCTTCTGATAATTAATCCAAAGAATGGTGATGAGTTCGAGGTGGGAACTGGATTCAGAACCCCATCACATTCCTCTCCATACTGGCAAATTTTCTTTAGGCAGAAATAATCATTAACGCTTAAACAGCTAGGCTGGATTTAAACTGGTGATCCTACAGGTGAAAGGTTCTGTAGTTCATTAGCACTGCTCTGAGGCATCTAGTCCTTGAGCTAGGCAATAGTCCATTTAACTTTATACATGATTAGAAGATTTATCCAGGTCCTTAACATAAATAAATTTTGGGTTTTTTTTTCATTTAAATCAGTGTTCTGGGGTGGGACTGGAGATGAGGGATTCAATATACAGGCTGCCCTTGGGAGAAAGGACTACCCCCAACCCTCTCTCACTGCAGCAGTTTGGGGACAGGTGAGAAGCACCACTCCATGGCTGATGAAGCTCCAGTGGGCACAGTTTGTGGAGGGGTACATGTCCCCCAGATGAGGGGAACACAGACAAACAGACACGTAATCTCTCTGTAATATATAGTAGCTAGCTGACCCTTTGTCCACCCCTGCTGGCCCAATGGGGTTGTATCTGTCGTTGGCCACATCTCTGGCCCTTGCTAACTCCACATGGGGTCATTCTGCAATATAAATCCCTAACAGACTCCCCCCTTTCCATTCTATGAGAAACAATCAAATTCCGCACGTGCCAACCCTGACCTTGCTTTAAGTTCTGATAAGAGGAAGCTGCATTTTTAAACTTGGTGGTCCTAGCACTTACTGTTTAGGAGGAGTCCTTGAACAGACTGACTTATGGATGGACAGCCAGAGAGATGCATGTTTCTAAAGTATGCAGTAAGATATCTCCCTCTGCATTTGCATCACGATGAAGGCTATGATTGTGGCATGGGTATTTTTTAATTCAAATTTGGACAATAAATCAGATTTATAGAAGCTCGAGCCCCGGCACCATGGGGTTGAGTTACTGGAATTTTCAGGAATTCATGGAGGTCGCCTAAGATTACAGAATCCATGACTTCTGTGACTGACTCCTAGCTTTAATCATGATACAGTTTCTAATTGCATGAACACCCTACTATTTCTTCTCCACGTAGGACATTGATCAAGGTTTGATCTCAGGACTTCTGCCCCAGAACACAATCCTGTGCCTGAGCTACAGGAGCAGCTGTCAGACATATATTAGGCTCTGTGGGCCAGCCAGTAAGTGACATAATTATTTCTGGAACTTCAGGAGAATGTTGGGTTTTAGGGTTCCTAGATTCTGCTGCTGGCTCTGGGAAGTGAATGTGATCTGCTGACTAGATCTGGGGTTACAAGTAGCATAGCCAAGCACTCAGATATCTATTATTGAAAAGCGCTATTTGTGACTATGCTCTGTGATTGGGGTATATGATCTGTCACTCTCCTCTCATCCTACCTATCCTTCACTATGCCAAATAACCATTAAGGAGATAGCATTTCTAATATACATCAAACCTGGAAAGGTTCCATAACTAAATTGGCTAACTGAATGGGTTACACATTTCCTAAATGGCATCTATTCTATCCCTTGCTTTTCATGCATAGATCCATTTGTACTTCCTATTCTCATAGATCAGTTGTGGCACTCATCTTTAAACCATAGGTTCATGTCTCTTGGTGCATTGCAATGGAGAGATTCTAAAAATATTTCCATATTATTTTAGAAGAGCTAAAATGACATTATGAAATGGCAAAACAGAAATCTATTATTTACAGCGCAGCTGGAATGAATTAATCCCTTGGAAGGATGAGCATGTAAGCAACACGACACTTGATGCTGGCTCATTAGCGTGACACCAAGGTCGTGCTATTGACCTGATTGTAAAAGGTTAGACACGTCAAAGTTGAGTTATTGGAAAACTTTGGCACAAGGAGGGGCAATTCCAGCCCTGGTGGAAATTGGTGCCAATGTGCTGACTGCAAGGGAAGTTGCAGGTCTTCTAGAACTGAATTTGGTTCTCAGTGTGTCTCCGGTTTTGTTTTTAAACGAACTTGTCTTTAAATGCTATGGTAGAGAGGCAAAATGAGTCTGCAGTTCCACTGTCTCTTATCCTGTGCTGCAGTAGCAAGTGAGCAACAACAGCTGTGCTCTTTAAAAGGGTTTATCACTTTGTTCCCCAAAAGAGGTCACTTGTGGGGCAGGTCATGTAAGTTGTTTAGTGCTGATAAATTATTAGGCAACATATGCTACTGTGCTGCCTAAGAACATTGTATCTATGGTAGTGGTAGGACTTATTCACTAATGCTTAGAGTAAAAGATCTTGTCTGTGTTACCCCAAAAATATTCTCACTGGAGACCACCCAGGGTTACACTAGTATGGGTTTATTTCCACTAGGTAAAACTAAAGTGGAGAAAGAGGCCACCAAAGGTTTAAACTAAAGAAGATAGAACACACACACACACACCTCCATTCATTCACACCCATTCATTCCTGCCCTCAGGCACTCACACAGACATATGGGTTGCAGAAGGAGCCAAGGCATGTGGATCCTGGAGGGTCTGTCTGCTCATCATGGCTGGGGAAGCTGGTCAGGAGGAGAGACACTGGAGAGGAGCTTCTCAGGAGCAGGGGAAGGAAAAAGAGAGTCTCTCACATGTGCTCCCTCTCTCTCTATAGTGTCTGAATGGCTCCTGGGACTCATTCACCTTGTCATCAGGGGAGCATGCCCAGACTTCCCTTTATCCAGCAAGGAGCATGCCCAGACTGTGATGGCTCCTTGAAATGTGCTCCATTGTTCCCAGTCTTCTTCAAACACACTCTCACACTCATACTCTCTCTTCATTCACCCAGGGGAGAATGCAGCTTAGGGAAAGTTACAAGCAAGGTGGCTGCGAGTTACAAAGATTACAAAGTTCTTTTCAAGTTTCCCTTACGGTACTTGTTGACTATCGGTCTCGTGCCGGTATTTAGCTTTAGATGGAGTTTACCACCCGTTTTGGGCTGCATTCCCAAGCAACCAAGTCGGGTTGCTTGGGAATGCAGCCCAAAGCGGGTGGTAAACTCCATCTAAAGATTACAAAGTTGCAGCTTACAGTAAGCTTGAGAGTTACACAGATTACAAAGTTTGACAAAGATCACAATAAGTTGCAGTTTAAAACCTTAGACCTTACAGTTTGGTGTAGCTTTGGAAAATCCATGTATATAAATCAAGTAAGCTCAGGTGGAGGCTTTTTTATGCAACAGTCTGGGCCAGACTTTGGGGTGAGGTGGGGGGACAGTTGAGCTGTATTTGACCAGGGCAGGCAGGCAGTGCTCACCAGTAAGCTCATGGGGACTGAATTTAGGTTGCCATTTTGGAGAGGCAGCTGTACAGGTGGGGTGAGGAATGCTGGTGAGGAAGGGATGTCAGGTGAGCAGCTGATTGGCTAGCGTGGCTAACAGCTGCAGCTAAGCTAGTGCAGAGAGGAAAATTGGAATCACCTGGTAGTGAGCAGGAGTTAAGTGGCTGGCCTAAGGGAAAGCAGGAATGGTAGATCAGAGGAACAGAACAGCTGGCTCCCTTTTTTTAAAGGCTTATCTCAAAGTATGTGCACTACTGTCCAATGATCTCTGGCCCGGTGGGGCTAAACGGTTAATCTAGAGGAAACTGCACAACAGCATAAGGCCGGTGAAGGTTGCTTTCTGGTTTACTCTAGTTCTAGGTATGCGGAGTCAACCAAACACATGAAGTTGTCTAGTATAGAAGCGCTTGCTGCTGTCTCCATACTTTCACCCTAATTACAGGAGAGCACTTCACAAGAGTCATCCAGTGCTCTGCTCCGCTTTTAATTTCTCCAGGGCTCAAATAATTATCCACACCTCATTCTAGGATCCTGCTTTTCAAATGCTGACCTTACACTCAGGCAAGAAATCTTAGACAAGCCCTCTGCACTCTGGTAGCTCATTTCTTTTTCCGTTGGAGAGAACGTTAGTTTGGCTATGCTTCTCACCTTTAGCTTTGCACTCTGGTTTGCAATACACTAACTTGTGTCTAAATTTATATAGAGAGAGTCAAGTTCTGAATGCAGGGTTTCATTGAATGTGAAATACACCACAGATCACTTCACTGTTTCTCTTCCATTTTTAATGAAGAGAAAAGTAGGTATGAATAAGTTGGTATGCTAACCACAGACAAGGTGGGAGGGACATACCTATACTTTTCAGATAATAAAAATGAGTCACTGCAAGAGATTGTGGTCTCAAAAGAGATGTTCACAGAAAGTACTATATCGGATTATAACAAATCAGCAGGGCTGGCTGACATTCTGTTAAGACTTCTGAGGCTAAATTAATTGGCTACGATGCTGTAGGATAGTCCGTCTTGTACCTATCTTTTAAAAAAAGATCTATGAATGATCTTGGAATTTGCAGACCACTGGGCATTGCTTTTGGCCCAGGTACATTAATTGGAAAATATTATAGTTAGACAACAGTGCAGGAACAACCCAGAGTTGCTTTTGTAAAGGAAAATCCTCACAAGTTAAATGCAGTCTCTTGGTTCAAAGACCTAACAAATTACCACCTAGTAGAAGTCCTTGGAAATTATGTGGACTTGGTTACGTTTCCATTTTTACTAGCTCTGACATAGACATAATAACAAGCTTGATCTTCAGTTTTCAGATCTGAAAGAACACAAGTAATGTGTCTAGCATTAGTAGTTGTGCTTTATAGATGGCATAACCAAGTTCATGGATCTCAAATAGGATTTCCTTTGGTTAGTGCCTTATCTAGTGCATCTCTATCTGGTAGAGTAATATTAGCCAAATATTTTTAAAGTACACAGAAAAATTAAGGTCTCTAGGCTTGTGTTCTAAGCTGCCAACTTCATGCTAGGCAATCTGTGACAAAAGGTGTTACATCCTCCCCAGCAGGAAAGGTCCAGGTGATTGTGGGACAATGAAGATGACAAAAAGACATTTTGTTGTTCTGCTCTCCACTGAAGAAGAGTCATGAAAGTGGATTCCTCCAATCAACTGAGTTGGCAGCTTAAAACACAAGACAGAAGGAGGATAACCCCTTCCCCAAACACAAAGCAACTGATTATTTCTATGCTATTTGGACTCCCGAGCACAAGGTTTCCTAGGCATAAGCAAGAGATCCCCAGTGCTTAGCCTCAGTTAGCCCTAAAGGTCATATAGGACTTGCTTCTTGTAGAACCAAGTATTACTTTTTGAAACTTAAGAAGAAACCATTTGTTTGTCTGTTTACCTGCTTTAACCTGGGAGATAATTCTACTTTCTTGTCCTCTAATAAATCTTCCTATAATTAATTAGGACTGGCTACAAGCACTGTCTAAGGTGCAACTGACCTGAATTAAAGGGACTGTCTCTCTCCCGTCTGGTGAGTTACATAGCCATAGAGGTTTACAATATAACCACTCAAATATTGTGTTCCAATATATGATACAGATGTTGTGAGATTAATGTGTGCAGCAGCTCACAAGCATTCAGATAAATATAATACCACATTCTCAGAGTTCTGACACCTCTTTTAGCAATACTGACACTAGGTAAGCTACACTAAATCTGTGTATTTGTCAGTATTCTGCCTTGGCATGAGCTGGCACCTAACTTGGGCTCTTTGAATCTCTGCCTTTCAAGGCACCTACAGGTTAGGCATCTCCGTTCGTAAATGGCTTTATGAATCCAGCCTTTTGTGCATATGTCCATTATTTGTCTGTGATATTTCTTTTGTAGAGGAAGCAAAGGTAGTTACCATGGAACATGAAGTTCTGCCTCGGAAAAGCAAATGTATCAGAATTCCAGCTATTCATGGTGGTCACGTTCGCATGGACTCGAATCTTCTCAGGGTTAAACATGCAATACTAATTATGAAGCAGCTTTAGAATGCTGCACATAATTGGAACTTGCTGATTAACTGTCAGTAATGTCATGTCTCTGGTGCCCAGTAAATACCCAGGTCAAACTCTACTCCTTATTTGTGTGAATTCATTCCACTTCACAACAGCTACAAGACACTCCAGGAAATGCATTTCAGAGCAATTACTCTACTTTCTGGGTGATTAAAGTCTCTCAGTTTTTTGCCTTTTGGCCCTTCAGCTTTCTGCATTATCACACCATCCACGGTGTGCTAATAATCTCCCAGAAATTCATTGCCTGTCATGCCTCATTGCTAAAGCAACACACACCAAGCTATGCATAATAAGGCTTTTGTTCCATTCAGTGGGATGACATTGTAAAGCCTGACGCAAAATGGTAAGCTCAATGCCTGCAAAAGAATCACAAGTAGGGGAAATGTGTACAGTAGGTAGAGATTGGGTTGTTACTTGGTAACCTGGGGCTTTCTCGTTGGGTTTCCTGGATGCTTCTGTGCTTCTCACAACTGAGTCCAAAATCGTAGCTGCACTGGCCCAGCTAGACTTCTAACAACACTTCCCAGAAGCTGTGTCCCAGACCCTCTACTCTCATTTTCCACCAAAAAAGCTAACTAAAGGACTTGCAGAATATTTGATTTTATTTAAACACAGGCCAGATTCTGCCATCCTCTCCCATTCTGAGTTTTGCCTTACTCCACAAGCAGTTCCACTGGTTTCCGTTAATCCCTTTAGCAGAGCTGGATTAAAGTACATATGATAGAGGGCTGTGTGCAGGACTCAGCTCCTGGGGTCACTCAATGAGCTCAGAACTTCAGCTGCATTTTCAAACAAAATGATCTTTTCTTGCTGTCCTGGCTGCAAAGATGAACGTGAAAAGGTGACCCAATTGGAAAGGATGCAGTGATCCCCATCCGGGTCTACCGACAGCATGCAACACTAACTCAGGTGAGGTAATTTGCCACAGAGTTCCCTTTTCTCCAGTAGGGGTGCCAACTTAGCAGAAAATTCTACGTGTGTATGTGTGACACTTGCTACTATGACCCCATCATGGCTTGGCTGAGGCGGGGTTGGCCAGGGTCCACATGGGAATAACCCTGTGCTCAGGTGGGCTATAGCCTGCCTAAAGTTGTGATTTGCTTGGGGAGGAGGAGGCCTACCCCAAAGAGTGTGTTAGTAAGTGCCCAGAGGACAGACTTATCTGGGTGACCTTCACAATTACAATGCCAAAGAGGGGCAGGAGCCTGGCATGAGGGTGGATTGGGGTTTACCTTGGTCCCAAGAATTGTCTTAATCTGGCCCTGCCTATTGGTGAGGATAGGTATTACTTGGCATGAGTGAGCATGGTAGAATCTGACCCAGACTGTCCCTTGGAGGTGCCAGCGGTTTATCTGATAAATAGATAGGTTGCATTGTAACTTCACAGCATCTTAAAAATGTAGGGCAGGAAGGCACCTTGGAAGGTCGCCAAATCTGGTCACCTGTGCTGAGGCAGGACCAAGTAAACTGAGGCCACTCCTGACCAGTTTCTCCAACCTGGTCTTAAAAACCTCCTGAGGAGAATTCCACGGCTTCCCTTGGAAGCCAGTTCCTTTATAGTTAGAAAGCTTTTCCCCTGATAGTGCTCCTAAATCTCCCTTGCTCTAGATTAAGCCCATTACAGCTTTTCCTATTTTCAGTGGACATGGAGAACAATCACCTTCTTCTTCCTACCAGTCCCTAATATATTTGAAGACTATCAGGTCCCCTATTTCTTCATTTCTCAAGCCTAAACCTCCCTGTTTTTTATTTGTTTTGGGGTTTTTTAGCTTTCCTCATTGATAAGGCTAACATTTACTAATAAGTATTTTTAGTAAAAGTCCTGGATAGGTCACTGGCAATAAACAAAAATTCATGGGCCCCATGACCTGTCCATGGCTTCTACTAAAAATATCTCTGACTGAATCTTGGTGCTCGAAGGGGACACTGGACCACCATCACTGCTTCTGGAAGGAAGGGGACTGTGACTGGACCACCACTGCTGCTGCTTGGGTGGCCTTATGAGTCTGCCCCCAGGCCAGCTGAGTAGCTCAGGCAGCCCTGAGGTCAGGCACACTGGCAGGCTGCAAAAATCCCATAGGGCCTAGAAAGTCCTGGAATCTATGATCTCCATGTTTTTTACATCCTTGTTCATTTGGAATTTTTTGTTGTTGCTGCTCCTCCCCTCTGGACCATCTCCAATTTGTCCATAGCTTTCCTAAAGAGCGGCATCTGGAATTGGACACCATACTCTAGCCATGGCCTGAACAGAGTGGCACAGTGAGTTTCCACATGTTTTATATGATATTCTGATTAATTCACAGTATTCACCTTTTTCACAACTGTGTCACTCTGACTCCTATTCAATTTGTGATCCACTAGGTCCCTGAGATCCTTGTGAGAAATACTAGTTATTCCACATTTTGTAGCTGTGCATAATGCTTTGTCACTTGATAATACTGTAACAGTTTCATGGTATAATGTAACAGTAATAGTAATTGATTTCTAATAGTTTGAAATCCTAGTTAAAATTGTTTTGGAAAAGTCTACATGAAAATAACTTGGAAAAATGTTTTAAACTGCAAGTGCCCAATATAGGGATATGAACGAGTAGTCGACGATCCGATAAGCAAATGCTTATCAGATAGTCAACACACTAATCGACTAGTTGTTCTCCCCCCCCCCATCTTTCTGTCCCTATCAGAGGCAGTAAGGTGCGGGGTGAAGAAGACGGGGTGCTTCAAAGAGGCAGCGGCACGTGGAGCCCAAGGTCGGACCCTGGGCTCCACGTGGCGCTGCTGCTTTGAAACACTGCGTGCAGCCTGGAGGCAGCTGGGGAGTCCCCAGGCTGCATGCGGCATTTCAAAGCGGCGGCGCCGCATGGAGCCTGGGGTCAGCGGGGGACTCCCCAGCTGTTCCCAGGCTCCATGTGGTGCTGCCTCTTTGAAATGCTGCGAGGAGCCTGACGCCGGGCTCCCCGTGGCATTTCAAAGCAGCATTGCCACACAGAGCCCAGGCTCAGTGGCGGAGTCCCCAGCTAACTCCGGGCTTCACACAGCACTGCTGCTTTGAAATGCCACAGGGAGCGCAGGGCCAGTAGGGGACTGCTCCTGGGGCTGTTTCTACACTTCAAAGGTGGAGGTACCCTTATCGACTAATCAAACAATTCATGCAAATTGCATTGACTATTCAATTAGTCAATTAATTATAATTTCACAATTATAATTTTCACAACTATTCAATTAGTCAATTAATAATAATTTCACAATACTATCACTGAAAATAAAGATTAAATATACGGAGCCTCCATATTCAAATAAAGTAGAGATTTTTGTGTTTTTATTGGGTCATGGGAGTGGATGGCTTTTGTCCTGGACAAAACCAAATGACTATATACAAATAGAACAGATCAAATGGGTTTTATTTATCAACAGCACTAACAAACCCGGTGTAATGTACAGTGAAATTCTGTTTCTAATGAGCCCTGGTATAAATACACCAAGTTCAACTTCCCTAAAGATTGCTGGACTTTATTTGCAGTGAGGTCCCTGAGTACATAGAATGAAGTTCCCAAGGAAAGTCATTACTTGACTAATATAGCTACTGGCTAAAGTACACCGAGGCTACCTTCTTGTTTGTGGACAGTGCAGACAAACCATTACCCTTAATTAGATTATGCCAGCAATGGGTAATGGTTTTACAGTCTGCTTCACATCCTATTATGTAGGGTCACATCACATCTATTGGAAACAAGGTGACTCCATGTAATGTTAGAATACCATGAGGCAGTCCAGGAATTTTGCTCTCTCCCAGGGATAGAATATTTAGACAGCCTAAAATATATAACAATGCACAGATGGGTACAGGCCTTTCTGGAGTGCGTATAGTATTAATTCAACAAGAACTTTTAAAAGACGTTAACTGCTTCATGCAGAATATATGGATGAAGCTTGTATAGAGTCTTCTTGTGTGACAACTTTTTTTTTGGTTTTGCATTTTTTTCCCCTGCATATGTGTATTTTGGAGATTTCTACTTTCATCAGTCTTTAAAAATGTGGTTTCACAGCTGAGGATGTCCCAGCTGTAAACAGAAGTGGCATGAATTAGGTGTCGAAAACAGGCTGCATTACTGTTAAGAGCTTACTTTAAGGTCAAATTCTACTCCACAGCAGAGAAAAATCAGTCTTCAAAGGCAGTTGTGAGCAAGATAAGGACTTCTCCCATTAGATCTAAGTAGTGGGGTGTGAGATTTTGTGCAGGGTAGGTTACCATATGAATCTCTTAGGGCATCAATGTGTCTTTTTAACATTCCTCCTATCAGTCCCCTATATTATTTAGTTTCTTAGTATGTAACATTTAATTTGTGTTCTGGATTTTTAAAACTCACTAATCTGAAATCAACCAATATAGTCAGCACTGGATTTTCAGGGTATCAATAACTTGGAAACACAGTTTAGATGTTAACTGTGTGCGTGTGTGGTGGTGGTAAAACAGTTTATTAGTGTTCTTGCCCACAGCTACAGCCAAAGCTGCATAATAGTTATTTGTTAACCTCAGAAAAGAGGTTTGTTAAGCTCACTATTTGAATAAATTGGATGACTTATTTCAAAACACTTATAATTCTCTTATCTTCACTGATGTCAACAAAACATGATTCTTCCATTTGGAACCAGTCCTTAATAAGGAAAAAAAATTGAAGTTATTGCCTGCTAACTATAGAACTAGATTGAAGGTGTTTCTGTGATCATAGGCAATCTCTTCTGAAACCTCAACACCAGGCTGTAAAGTCTTTAATTAATGCCACATAATGATTAATTGGAGCGTCTTTAAAAGTGGACATAATGAATGTTTATTGCATAGAATAGGGCAAATATTTACCCTGTTCCCCTTCCTTTGCCTCATCAGGCATCTCCATAAGTCTCCTTCTGGGTATTCCTTGGCATCAGTCTCTCCATGGGTGTAAAAGAGGCATAACAGGTCCTACAGGTACCTCCCTACGTCAGTGGTACAGAGGTGTGACAGGGAGGAGCAGCCAGGAAAAGATTAAGAGCTGCCTGCCACAGGGCTTTAAAGGAAGAAGGTGCCTTGTTTCCCCCAGAGAGGACAGAGGGGTCTCTGGGCCCTTGCAGCCTGCTTTGGTCAGGTTAGTAGCTTTGGTTTGTGTTTGAGTAATGGACTCTGTCCTGTGGCAAGGGCCTGAAAAAGACACTTGTATAGCACTGGCTCTTTCCAAGGTGAGTGAGGGGGAGCCCAGCAGCTGTTTAGGGGGAATATCAGGAGTAAGGAAGAACAGGTCAGAGGAGTGGTCAGACCATGATGTGCCCTTGGAGACCACAGCCAGGTGTCACAAATTAGAGTGCCCCTCAGATGGTTCTAAGCATGTTGAGGCTAAAGTAGAGACCTAGAGTGTGTCTGTACTACCCCCTTCTTTTGGGGGGCATGTAGTATTCACCCATGTAGCCCCCTAGCATGAGTAGAAATAGCAAAAGGCTTTAGACATGACTCACTGCTCACCTAAGCTAAGCCTCCCATCGAGGCTGCTGTTCTTAGCAGTGTATTTTACTCAGCCTGGGAGCTCATGGTCAGCTTATTATCCACCATGACTCCCAAATCTGTTTCAGAATCACTGCTTCCCTGATAGAGCTCCCCCCTTCCTTTGTTCCTAGACGTACACATCTGTTTTAATCTAACATAGCTTTGAGATCAATTCCATTTTTCACCAATTATTTTCTTTCAGTTTTTCTCCATGGTTCGTTCTCTCTCGCTCTGTCTGTCTCTCTGGTGTCTGTAGATTTTATTTTGCCCTGCTTCCCTTCTCATAGAATCTGCTAATATACTTGAATCTCTTTTTTCTTGTTTCTCCTGATCTGAAACTTTCCCTATTTTCCTTCTTTCCTCTTTCTTACTTCCCAGTCCCTTGCTTCCAGTCTCCTGTTCTTTTTATTCTGTCACCTCCCTTCCTACCCTGGCTTTGGTTCATCCTCTAGCCCAGCATCTAGATTCTTCTCCTCTACTTGCTTTTTTTTCCCATCTGCCCTCTTTGGGTGGATTCTAATCCCCTCCGCAGCTTAGCTGCGCTCTCCATCTGTCTCTCCCCTCCAGCCAGCATTCTCTGCTGATGCATCAAAGCTGAAGTGGGTTCTAATGCCAGGGTCACGATTAGTACAGTTTGCTCTGTAGGTCCTTAGTCCTACTTCCATTGAAATAAATGGAAATTCTGCCACTAACTTCAATGGGTGCAAGATGAGACCCTAAAAAGCCTCCTTGCAGCTGGAATATCGCTTAGCGTACTTCTGCGGTGAAGATATCCCCTGTGGTCTTAGCTAACTTGGGTTAAAATAGCAGGTAAGACAGGACAGCTCAGGTTTTAACTCTGGTTAGCAGCTCGAGTCAAAGCCTATAGAGGAAGCTCTGGTCAAACCAAAGTCTAAAGCAGGCTTGCCAAGTGTTCACTGCTACTTTGAACTTGTGTTAGGAGCTTGAGCGTAACCACAGGCTCCCCTGTAATTATTAGCCTGTCTTTGCTGCTGTTTCAACCCATGTTAGCTAATGTGAGTGAGCCAACCCAAGATAACAACACACCCTTTTTTTGCAGGAAAGGCCTACCCTAACTATAATAATGTAGGCTCATTCAATAGTTCTGTCTCTTCTTGTTTTCTCAGCCGATTCATTAAATTCCCGTGAAAGCAAACCATAACAAAAAAGACTTGGCTTAGATGCTAATGGTGCAAGTCTGAAATTACAACACTCGGAAAGGGAAGAAATAAGTTTAAATTTTTAGCCTTTCAACTCCACATTTTGGCACTGAGCCAGACATTCACTGTATCGTTTCATTAAAGTTGGCCTACTTATGTCAAAAGCTGAGCGAGATTTTCATTCAAGTTTTGATCTCTGAATGTATTGCTAAACTCCATGAAAAGATGGTGCTCTAATGATCTGGATTTGGGAATTTTCAGATTCAAGAGTGTTGTATACCACATTAACTGATAAATGCATGACTATGTGCAAACCTATTTTTGGATGATGAAAAGACTTCACAAGCAAGCCATACACATAGAATTGACACAGGGAAGAGGACCTTAATCACCAATACAAAAAAGCTTGCCATTCTCCCATGCCTTGTTATTACTGACCCAGTCTCTGCAGGATTCTTATATAAATCATATAGCTAGGAAATACCTGGAAATATTAGCACAGAAACATAAAGCTCCAAAGCTTAAGTTAGCTCCCTGTCCAATTACCTGGGACATAAATAAAAGATAGCAATGTAAATGATGATCTAAAATCAAAGTGTAAATGAGAGAATTAATTGGTTACCAAACCACAGTGTTTGTGGCAGGTGTAAGCTAAACAGATGTGAAGTTATCATGAGGAAGATAACAGGGGCATAAACCATGATATATGCAGTATTTTTCCTTTCTAAGCAGAAGTGGGTGAGTTGTTTAGGAGATCATCAAATGTCAACAGAAATGTCATATAACACAGTGCAACATTGTTAATAACATTGTTGCTTAACTGAGCATTGAGGTTTGCTTTTTTTTCTCTTTCCTGAAGTCTTGATTTCTATTGTCTCCCATACTTTGGGCAATTAGGAAACAAAGATATATCTCAATTATTTCTGGGTGGTAATTTGTATTAGAAGTTGCTATCAGGACCATGCTGGTAATTTGTTTAAAGTTCATTGTACCCACTCATTTTCATGAGACACTAGGTCCAATTAACTGCCTTTTACTGACAAAGCTGTTTTGGTCAGAAATTTTGTGACAAAATCTACTGGCCATCCTCTCTCAAAAAGGATACTGCAGAATTAGAGGGTATTTGGAGAAGGGCAACAAGAATTTTCAAAGGGCTGGAAAAACATCTTCTAGGAAGAGAGAAAGAAAGGGTTGGGTTGTTTCGCTTAGTGAGGAGCTAAATAAGAGAGGGTATGAAAATAGATTATAAAACAATGAATGGTCTAGAGACAGCAGCTTGAAAGTTTCTATTCTCATTCTCAAACAAGCACAAGCCATATGAAATGAAATTGAAAATTGGGAAATTCAGAATTCATAAAATGAAATAACCTTTTCACGCAATGAATAATTAGATTTTTGGAACTCAGTGCTACAGGCTTCATGGAGGCTAAGAACTTGGCAAGATTAAAGAAGAGATTGGACATTTTATATGCATCCAATTTTTTGGGTCCCCCATTACAAAAAGGATGAGGAAGGATTGGAGTAAGTCTGGCAGAGGGCAACAAAAATGATAAGGGGGCTGGAGCGCATGACCTACGAGGAGAGGCTGAGGGATCTGGGCTTATTTAGTCTACAGAAAAGAAGAGTAAGGGGAGATTTGATAGCAGCCTTCAACTTCCTGAAAGGGGGGGGGGAGAGGAGCAATGGTCTCAAGTTGCAGTGGGGGAGGTCTAGGTTGGATATTAGGAAAAACTTTCCCTAGGAGGGGTGGGGAAGCACTGGAATGGGTTACCTAGGGAGGGGGGTGGAATCTCCATCCCTAGCGGTTTTTAAGTCCCAGCTTGACAAAGCCCTGGCTGGGATGATTTGGTTGGGGTTGGTCCTGCTTTGGGCAGGGCACAGGACTCAATGACCTCCTGAGGTCTCTTCCAACCATATGATTCAATGCATACCAAGAATAACCAGAGGTACACTTGACATTTTCAAAGTAATATTAAACCTCATGCTCAGAAAACAGTCTCTTACTACTAGGGGTGCATCTACACAGCACCCTAAACTCAAAATAAGATACACAATTTGCACTACATAAATTGCGTCTCTTATTTCAATTGTATTTCAAAATAAGTTCTTTCGAAATTTGGCGCGTCTACACAGCACCAAATTTCAAAATAATGCGCTATTTCGAGACATCCCTTAAACCTCATGGAATGAGGGTTACAGGGATATCAGAATAGCGCATTCATTATTTTGAAAAATATTTCAAATTAACGGGCACGTTTAAATGAGGCTGGGTGGCTATTTCAGGATACCTCCAATATCCTGAAATAGCTCTGCACTCTAGACATACCCCCTAGGGACCTGGCTGAGACCTACTGTGAGGGGCTAACTATCCTACAGTGGGCTTCTTACACATTCTGCATTCAAGATGGGACAATGGACTGGAAGGGCCTTGGGTCTGACCCAGTCTGGCAATTCCTCTGTTCGTCTAAAAGGTGAAGCTGCTCAGAATTTCTCAGTCAAAGCAGAGCATTTTGCAGCACAGGACCCTGAGTGGTCTGCTCTGCATGAGTGAGTGTCAGAACTGGGAACTGAACCCAAAAGTGTCTGTCCCTTATCTAGCATATAAATGGAAATTCTTCCTTGTGCTGTATCCTTATTTTTATTCAAATTCTATCCATATTGGTGTGAATGTACATGGAGCTTTAAAGAACGTATGACAAAGCAAATAAGAATGTTTGAGTGGCATACCTTTCAGCATCAGTGTACGTGTTTAGGTCTTTCCATGTTTTGTTTAGCAAGCAAACATATTATTTTCCATACAGAAAATATCCGGGCTGAACAGGCAATCAGGCAAAGTATTCATTTGTGTTGTTTTATAAGGCTGGCTCCAAAATAAAACAGTGAGCAAAATTTGCATAGAAGCAGGTCATTTGGACTCAGATAACTCAAAACTATATCCTCGTATTACCCTGGAAATATAATCTCTCACACAAATGAAAGTCTTCTGTAGTGGTGTTCCTGTACCAATTCAAATGTTTGAACCAATCACAGCAAGCAAAATAAAAATCATAATAATTTTCCTTGCAAAGGCCGGATAAGGAAACCTCTGAATGGCCTTTTTGCATCAACTAGGACATTCAGTTGACATCTTACCACCTTTTCAATGTTCCTTTCCTTTAAAACCACATGTTAATCCTTTCATTTTCTTCCCCTTCCTTCAGTTTGAGTGCTCTATAGACTTCCTACCTTTTGGTAATAGGGCGCAAGTAGGGACATAAATACTATCCAAGGGACACTAAGGAGAGCAAGTTAATTGGAGAAAGCTTTTATCACCAAATGTGGGAGGAATTTTGTTTCATGCTGTCCCAGCAAAATATTAAATTCTACTTTGTGCTGCACATGCTAGAGTTGACAGCAGATGCTGGGTGGGAACCTGTGTTTCATTTGAGAAGCTTTATAGGTATAACCCTTGGTAGATGAACACAAATAAAAGCTTATTTATGAATGGGCAGAGAGGTTCCCAGCAGCACTTCTACACAGTGCTTGCTTTTTGGGAGTCCAGTTAACATTTCAGAAGGTAGATCTTAGAAATCATCCAACCATGAACACCTTGCCATGTGTTTTTACATTGGGTCTGATTCAATGGAAGAAGTAAATAGACTCTCATTGACTTCAATGTGGTGTCTATCAGACTTTCTTACACTCTTGCTTCCCCATCAAAACAATAATGTGTCATTCTTCTAAATGTTTAATATGCAATAGACTTGCAAGGGTGGAATAGCTATCTTTATTATTAACCTATTCAGTTTTCAGTATCTTCGGTACTTAACCTATTTAGAAAAAAACCCTAGAAATTAAAGGAAAACTAATGAGCAAAATGAAAAGGAAACCTCCTAATGAGACCATTCTGCACAAGGGAGATTTTTACACACACTTGAAAGTCTGGTTCATTTTGACCTGATTTCTAAAATATTCATATTTTCTGCCTCCTTCCTCTGTTCATAAATCCTTAATAGCTGAGCATACATAAAAGCAGATATTTTATGAGTTGGACAACCTTCGCCAAAGTCCATTGAGGTCAATGGAAGTATACTCATTGATTCCCAAGATCTGTGGGTCAGGCCTCGTGGGACTAAATGGTTCCAATAATGTACAACTTTAATGTAGAAGACAGGCAGTATTCCAGGTTCTAGGCAGTTACAATTTGATATCTCTGTTTAGCTGTTTGAGTCTCCTTGATGTGTTGTCTGGCTCTCGCTGCAATAATAATGGTTAGATTTAAAGCCTGACTCCTCCATGCAAGAAGTCATAGAATCTACAGCAAGTGTAGAAGAAAGTGGTAGAATGTCCGTCTCCAGCAGCTGCAAAATCTGCATACAGTCACTCGTTTTAGAGTGGAGGCCAGATCTTCCGCTAGCATCCATTGATGTAGTTCTGCTAAAGCCAACATGTGATTTACACCAGTGGAGGATCTGCTCTTGCAATTCTATTCTCTAAGCACGCACCGAGGATTTTCATAAATATTCCCCAAAACAAAATGGATTATTGTCAAATGACCTCATTTTTTGTGGGCAAAAGGCTATTTTCCCCCTCCCTCTGACACTGTGCCTTTCATTTTTGCCAGGAATTTGAAACAAAAATGTATTATGCTTTTATTGTAAAGGTATGCACAAAAATGATTTGTCTGTCTGCATGCCATGACCCATTGCCACTCCCAGAAGCAGCCAGCTGCTGACCTGGTGATTGCCTAGTTATTTGTACTTCACTGTGTACTTTGGGCCTTGATGAATTGTAAGTCCTTAAAATATACAAAATTCAGAGTATCTCCAGTTTGTTTCCTTTCTCCTGTTTTGATCTTAGGTTCTGCTGTTTCATGAAGAATTAGAACAAGAAACTCTGTTTTACAAAGTCTGTGAACAAATGCTTTCAAATGAAATAAAGCCTTAAGTAAGTAGAAAAAAAATGAGTGGTCCTGTGGCATGTTAGAGCCTAACCAAAATGTATAGAATTGTGAGATTTCGTGGGCAAAACCCACTTCCTCAGATGAGTGGGAGTGGAAATAACAGAAACCGAGATATATAGCAGAAGTACCTGTCAATTGTAGGACCTATGTTAATGAGGCTAATTAAGTGGGCTGGATGTGTTTCATACATAGCTTTTGATGGAAATGTAGATGTTAAAGGCCAGAGAAATTGGCTTTGAAGTGCACCGACCAGTTAATGTCTTTGTTTAAGCCCAGGGAAACAGATTTATCAAATGTGTAGATAAATTCCGATGCTGTGGACTCTCTCTGTAATTGGTTCATGAAATTCCTTTATAGAGAATGGCTACTGGTAAATCCGTGATTGAGTGACTCAGCAGGTTAAAATGTTACCCTACAGGTTTCTGTGTGTTACCATCTCTGATGTCTGATTTGCGTCCATTTATCCTTTGCTGTAAAGACTGTCCAGTTTGGCCAATATACATGGCAGAGGGGCATTGCTGGCACTCAGTGGCATAAATCACATTAGAGAATGTGCAGTTGTATGAGCCTCTGATGATGTGAGGTTACATGGTTAGGTCCTGTGATGGTGTTGCTTGTATAGATATGTGGACAGAGTTGGCAACGGGGTTAGTTGCAGGGGTAGGTTCCTGGGTGAGTGTATCAGAGGTGTGGTTTCAGGTTAGGAATCCTTGTCTCCCAAGGCCTGTGAGAGTGAGGGATCATGTTCCAGGATAGGTTTGTAGATTGTCAATGATGTGCTGTACCAAACTCCCTCCCAGAGGCCACACCCCACACTCCCTCCTGCACCTCAAACCCCTGCACCAGCCCAGGGTACCGCTGTACCCAACAAATTGTAAACATAATGTAACCTAAAGATAATAAGCATTAAATGTGACAGGGAATGGGTCAATATATAATGTCTTGGTGATGACAAAATGGACAGTCAAACTGAATTGTCAAAGAACAACCAAGGAGAGTAGAAAAAGTAAACAGACACAGTTTATTCCATCACCTATTTTGATTATTTAATCAGAATTTGTCTGTCACCAGTTGTATACCTGCTATATATGCGTACAAGTAGCTTTGTGTGTGTGATGAGGCTCTTGAAATATTTTGTTCAAAGACAAAAACAACACAAAAAGACTCTTCTTTAAAAGTTGCTGACCCCTGGCCTAGGAGCTTAAATTCATAATTGTATAACACCATGATTTTTAGTGTCTAGCAAAGGTGCTGGATTTGCGGCTTATTAGAATCACCTGTAACCCACTAACCCCCTTTTTTTGCCCTAGGACTACAGAGTGTTTTATAGGTTACATAACCTTAAATGGTCCTTTATATTGGCATAAGTAGCTAGCACATATGCTATGTGTCTTTGGCCTTGTATCTAGCTGTGACATTCTACCAGTCCCAAGGAAGAGTGTTATGTAGCGCAAAATCTTGTCTCTTTCACCAACAGAAGTTGGTCTAATAGAACTTATTACCTCACCCACCTTTTTCTTTCTTACCGCAGTTTAGCTGATTGGTAAAAAAGACTCTTCAGAGACAGAATGGAACGCAGATGAAGCTATAAAGCCAGTTTCCTTTATTTGAGTTTCGCTTTCTCATTATTTTGGTATGTGCGATGGAGATTTACTACTGACTGTGTTACCCTGGGCCAGATGCAGGAGAGATGAAATTTTGCTAAGACACAAAAGAGACTCTCTCAGCCACAAAATGTGCCAATTTGGGATTGTCGAGAGTGCTGGAAGAGCTGAAAGCTGGAAGCTTCAGGTTTAGTGGAATAAAATCCAGTTTCTCACTGTTGCCTGCCTAGCTAATGTGCTGAGAGGCAAGGCACCCTTAATTGCACAAACTAAAACAGTGGCCCTTGTATTTTCTCTTTAATTCACTGAAAGAAAAATGACAGTAGTCAAGATCAATCCACCTGACGTGGAATTAGTCAGAAGTAGCTAGTACTCAGGGTATCTCTCCCCGGCCCAACAGAGCTCTCCAAAATCAACGCAAGTTTTTACTAAAAGCCAGACCTCAGTGTCGAAGTCCTGCTTTGGGGCTCCGTTGTGAGCCCCAAAACTCCTGCCAAACACTCTGGACTCCTAAACTTGTGCTGTGCCTAAATTGCTGTCTCTGAGCATGTGCACCTCTGCTATTCTCTTTGATGTCTACTGCATGAGACCCAAGTCAATCCATGAACTGTGGGATAGGTATTCATCCATCCATAGGTGCCGACTCTGTGGGTGTTCTGGGACTGTAGCCCCCAAAAGGAAAAAATGGTGGAAGTTGAGCACGTGCCAGCAACCTCTCATCAGCTTCCCCTCCCCAGTGTCACTCACCCACTGGTGGGCCCTGCAGATTAGCACCTTCCCCTCCCTCCTCACACCTGCCTCGACCAGCTGATTGGTGGCATTTGGGAGGCTATGGTGTGGGAGGGAGGAGCGAGGACACAACATGCTTGGGGGAGGAGGCTGAAGTGGGCAGGAAGGGGTGGGGTTTTGGGGGCAGGTGTGGAGTGGGGTCAGGGCCTGGGGCAGAGCGAGGGGCTTCAACACCCCCTGGCACTTTTGAAAGACAATGTCTGTGCATCCATCTGTCTCACGTGTGGGGCCTGCTCTCATAGGTGTGCCTCCAAGACCACCGGCTGGAGGTGGACATATTTGAAAAGTGGCCAGAAGAGAACATGGTGCTGTTACTGCTACCCCTCCTTGTAACTTTTAGTCCAGTGGGTAGAGCACTTATCTGGATCTGTCATATCTCAGGTTCAAGTCACCACTCTGCATGATGGGGAGCTAGGATAGCAGCAGAAAGAGCTGTACCATCCATAGAATGGCTTGGGGTGGCCACCCTTGACTCTGCTCTTTGGGGGGGGGGGCACAGCAACTGCCTCAATAGTCCTAAGGAGGGGATCCACAGGGCTTAGGGTGGCCTGGGAGATTATCTGGATGGCCTGGTGTGGGGCGGTATCAGGTCCCTGCACTCACTATGGCGGCGGGAACTAGAGAAACCCAGCAGCCTCCTCTGCTCAACTGCCCATCTGCCAGCCTGCTGCTCTCCACTTCACCCCCTAGGGACGGCCCTGTTTCTCAGGAGACGGCTCCAACCGCTGAGCTATGGGATTTTCTAAATGGGTCTACCTCGGTCTCTTCTATGGAAGCCATTCTGCTGTGGATAAATAATGTGTTTGGAGCAGGGGCAGAGAACTTACAGAGTGCCCAGTATCTGTCTTAGTCATTAGGCCAGGCCTGTCAATTTCATTCACTATAAATCAATCTCCCCTAATCCCACCCATTGCTGCCTAGATTTAACACAATCTCAGAACAGAAGCTGCAGCCTGCACGTTGTCTTAGCTGTACATCAGTAAACTGGACTTAATAAAGCCACTTGAGAGAGGGGCCCATACACATACTGTAAGCTTAAGCCTGTTCCCATGACTGATATATGTAAAGTAAATTGGTGCCTAATTATATGATTTGCAGCGCTCACTTGGTGTCATTTTTCCAAGCTCTAGTTACTGGCCCTGGGGTGACACACAAAAATGGGCTGTGCTTGGAATCTGGCCTCCACAAAATCCACATTGCAGGGAACAAGCTAATAGAGGTTGTAAATCTAATAACTGGGTAGCCTGTCACCTCCAGAGGTTACTTCTTTGTTTTATTAGCTCTTACAATGGCAAAAACATGGTCGTTTCTGTGAGAGAGCAAATTCACACAGGTGGCTTTCACATTAGCCACTGACTGGAGTTGCTTGTAGTAGGAATTTCTTGAGTGATGACATTATTGCACGCCTCTAGGGCAATCACTGACCCTGGAGTTACTTTGTGAAAGCCTCTGCAATTCTTACAAGGCCACAGGACAGCAATGATCTAAGTGCAAATTTAAACAAGATATTCAAACTTGATAGGAATACCGTTCTCCCATGCTGAAGAGACTAGCATAGAAGTCATAGGTGGGCTTACAAGAACTCATATAGACAATGGGCAAAGAGAGAGTTTTTACCTTCATTCACTACTGTATTACTCCAGTCTGATGCTGGTCTAATTCCGTTGACATCCATGGAATTACCATATGCCATCAGTGTAACATAGTAATACATTTAGCCCTATTATTATGAAGGCTGAGAAAATAATTGATTTTTTTTCTTTTGTTGGTCAAACCAAAAAATCCTAAATATTTTGTTTCAAATCTAACCAAAATGAAAACTGCTCTTTTTTTTTTTTTTGCCCAAGTATGAACACCCCACCTCAAAATTTTGATTCAGTAGTTTGTTGAATTCTGTTTAAGTGTTTTTTTTAAAAAAAATACTTTAAATATTTTAATGAAATTTAGCTACATTCTGAAATGTCTTTCTGAAAAGTTGAAATGTTTTGCTTTGGAAATGTTTGACCTTCCTCCTCCTCCCCAAAAAACCCCAAACCATTTTTCAACTGAAACTATTTGAATGTGACACACACTTATGGATCATTTTGGTGGACGTGAATCTCTGTTTGTTTGTTTGTTTGTTTGTTTGTTTGTTTGTTTGTTTGTTTGTTTGTTTGAGGGGAAGGGAATATTTGCATCGCCAGCTCTGATTGCTTGTGGGCTTTATGAAATCCTCTTATAAAAATTAACTATATGCAACTTTCTGAGAGGCCATAGGTGAAATGAGTGAAAACCAAGCTAGTGAAGAGCAAAATACTCTTTTTAGAGCAACACTATAAAATGGAAATCGCAAAGCAAAATGTGGCAATGGGAAGTAGGTGGATACAGGCAGTTGTCTACTCTGACAGCTTCAATCATGAGTGTTCCTGTCAAAAAGACACCTTACTTGGCCCACAGTTTAAGAATAATTCTGAAATGTCACTTTCTAAGTGAGACAATATGGGAAAAACCAACAGTCCCATATGTTTTCTCCCCCTCTCTCTCTTTCCTACTGTGGAATGAAGAGGTACAACTAGTCACATGCTCAGCTGATATAAATTGGTGCCACTCCATTGACTTCAATGGGGTTATGTTGGTTTACACTAGTTGAAGAAAAACAACAACAAATGGTCTGGTAGCACTTTATAGTCTAACAAAACATGTAGATGGTATCATGAGCTTTCGTGGGCACAGCCCACTTCTTCAGATGACCGGAGTTATGAGTTTGGGATGTGAACACTCAAAATAAATAGGAGGCGGGGGGGGAGGGGAGAAAAAAGGAGGGAGATGGGAGACAGAGCATCAGTAAGTATCTGGAGAATGGGTACTTAAACTCTGGAGAATGGGTTTAAGTACCCATTCTCCAGATACTTACTGATGCTCTGTCTCCCACCCCTCTCCCTTTTTCTCCCCTCTCCCCGCCTCCTATTTATTTTGAGTGTTCACATCCCAAACTCATAACTCCGGTCATCTGAAGAAAGCTCATGATACCATCACATGTTTTGTTAGTCTATAAAGTGCTACCAGATCATTTGTTGTTGTTTTTTCTGTAGCAGACTAACTCGGCTACCCCCTAAAGCACTAGTTGAAGAGTCAGCCCAGGATGTCCGAACAATAGTGAAGAGGTAAAACAGAGGGAAATGTGAATTCCACCACACACTCCACCTCTTACTGTGTTCAGCTCTCTGCAGCCAGTGGCAGTTCTCTCCCCAGCTACTGAGTTTAGCTCACAGGCCATGCTAAAGCAGGGGAAGTGGCCTGGGTGGAATTGACAGGAAGCAAGTGCTTGGTGCAGCATGTTACTTTTCCAAATTCTATGACGATTAACATCACTTCAGAAATCCGTGCGTGTTAGCGCTGAGCAGAGCTCATCATCCGCACTTGGTAGTCCTATCAAAAGGGTCATATCATAATAAGCCAGTGGCAGCCGGAAAAATACAGTGGTGGTAGCGTCATTGCCAAGTGGGAACTCCTCCATACCCCTGGAAAGGGGAAGAGACCTCTCTAATAGCACACAAGTTCCCTGAAACATTGTGGTGGTGTCCTCCCTCAAGCTTTATCCCATAGTGTTTTTGTTTGGTTGGTTGGTTTTTTTGAGTGGGTTATATGCGGACTGTAAAAATGATGCTGGTTAACACAGCAAAGGCAGTATGAGAAAGATGAAGAAGAAACCTGAACAATCCTAAACCACCTGTCTTTCCTTGCATTTATTTTTACCCTCTTTAACATCCCTCAGTTAATAGATACTAACTAATAGATACTGTGGCATGCTGTTTTTCTTCAGTGGCATATGAGTAAAACTTCTCTTTTACTAGTTTATTCATTGGTTAGCAGTCTCTGTATTACTATTGTTTGAACTGTTGTACACCCAATGCTGGACAAGTGCTGAAAAAGGAAAGCGTAAAGACCTAAGAAAACGAATGTCCAGAGTCAGCTAGTGTTTTGCCAAGTCCAAAGTGCGCAAAATCTAGGTCAGTTGATCATGATGGTCCTGGAAAGTTGCTTATGAAGAAAAGAAAATATGATGATCTAACATAGAGCTTTACGTGCATGCATTGGTGATCAAGAGACTAGAGTGAAAGGTTGGAAAAATGTTCCTGTTTTTATATTATAATTAATAATGTAATGATAGATAATAAATACTGTGTCATAAAAACAAATTTTATATGTCCAGGATCATTGCTTTTATAATTTCTGCTTAAATAGGAGAGAAAATCCTTGGAAATGTTGATTTTTATAGGGGGAAGAGGTTCATAAGATTTAGCATTTTCATGAAAGGGGTTCACAGGTTGTTAAAGCTTGGGAACCACTGCTCCACACAGTAGCTGATGCAATAATCTAAATCTCTCTCTAACTCATTTGATGGCACAAGGTCTTCTTCCCATAGTGCCAGTGATGCTGCCCTTACTGTACATACTGATGAGGAACCAGAAAAGATTCAGAAGTTTGGCTTTAGACACTTACTTGGGTGCTAATCCAAAGCTCTTTGTCCAGAAACTAAACATGAGCCTTTGCAAGATTAGAATTTTTTATAAAATTTCCAGGATTTCCTGGGTGCAGCCAATATGTTGACATTATCATGAGACTTGTTCATTTTTGTTATTTATAGGATTTCAGAATTTCACTTTTTACTGAAACCAGGAATTGGAAAGACTACTAAACTCCATGAAAACCTTTTGACCCTCCATAAATGGTTCGGTTCAAGTGACTGTTGATAAATTGATTACTCGTTCATCATCCAGACTGGTTTGCTCATCTCTGTTTTAATGTTTGAAAGGATAAGAGGCCTGTAACATTAAACATTCTGGGTTCTTCACTCTTGAGGTCTACGCAGCACTGGCTTTAATGTTTGTATGGCATAGCTCAAACTTCCACAAGCAAGCAGTCCCAATGTTGCTGATAAATGAGACCCCCTACGGCCTGGCTGCCCTTGATTTGCACAATTCCCCTTGCATCAGTAGAAGCTGCAAATTGAGATTAAGGATAGAACATGGTTGATAGTGATGGGCTGTTTTACCATCTTATTTCTTAAAGCCTTCATCAGTTCTCTGTTTCAAAAGCTCTGTGGCTTTTAGTTAAGATCTTCTCAGGGGAAGGAGTCTGACAAGAACTTTTATCATCGTAGTTGTCTTTTTTTTTTTAAAGTGACCCTGCTGGAAGGATTTTTTCCAAGCTTTTGTGGGAGCAGTGATTTAACTGCTGAGCATCCAGATAGTGTTAGAACTTCTCCAGTAATGAATGAGGGGTGACGTAATTTATAAAGAGCACCTGGGAAGTTGACTACTGTGGAAAGGCCATCATTTCCAGTCATGGAAGAATACTTAAAAGGTACTAATAGTCGTGACCAGCTTTCATAAGACAGTCCTAACATTCCAAGTCAGACTAAAATAGTTTTTGCTAAATTTGCTTTGAAAGCAAAAGTGGTTGGTGGCTTTTTTTGTTTTTGTTTGTTTTTTGTAAAATCCGGAAAAAAAATTGATCACCGAGGCAGGTTTTCACTTAAAATAAGAACATAAGAATGGACATACTGGATCAGACCAAAGGTCCATCCAGCCTAGCTGTCTTCTGACAGTGACCAATGCCAGGTGCTCCAAAGGGAGTACATTTATCTAGTTCTTTTTAAAACTCTGTTAGTCCTGGTCTTCACAACCACCCCATGGCAAGGAGTTCCACATATTGACTATGCACTGCATGAAAAAAACTTCCTTTTGTTTGTTTTTAAACCTGACCAATTAAAATGAGGCATCAGCATAGCTGCACTGCCTTGGCACTTTAGTGAAGACACACTATAGCAACAGAAGAGAGCTCTCCTGTCACTGTACTTAATCCACTTCCGTGAAAAGCGGTAGCTATGTTGACAGAAGATGTTCTCTTGCCAATAAAGTGCTGTCTCCACCATCTCTTAGGTTGGTATAAACATGTCATTCAGAGGTGTAGATATTTCAACATTACTTATATCAAAGTAATTCTGCAGTCAAGACTTGGCCTGATGTTACTGTTTTTCCCTAATTTTTCTTCGGGCTTATCTACATGAATAATTAGTCATGCCAAGATGGGCGTGATTCTACCCTACATTAGTCCACAATGGATTAACTGCCTGTGTGAACCCTGCTGACAATTCATTAATTTAATCTTGTTTTGAAAAGGAGTAGCTCAAAGCCCATTGACTGTTAATGAACATCATCAGGGTCCGCATGGTTAATCTGCAGTGAGGTAGAATCACATCCCAGTTTGCTATAATGAGATGTTTGTGTAGACAAGCCATTTGACTCTCTCCAGCTAAAAAGCAGCTTGTTAAACTTTTAGGTCAGTGGTCTCCAACCTTTTTAAGCATGTGATCACTTTTTGAATTTAAGTTCAGTCCAAGATCTACCTCAAATATAAATATCCTTGTCCCGCCTCCCTCCTGTCCCTTCCCCGAAGCCCCACCCTTGCTCACTCCATCCTCCCTCTCTTGCCCATCCTCCCTCACTTTCATCAGGCTAGGGCAGAGGGTTGGGGTGCAGGCTCTGGTCTTGGATTAAGGGATCTGGAGTGTGAGAGGGGCTCTGAGCTGCTCTTGGGGCAAGCAGTTGGGATGTAGGAGGGGGGTTCTAGGTACAGGTTCTGGGACAGCGTTTGGATGCAGGGGTGCTCAGGGCTTGGAGTGCAGAAGGGGGGGGGGTTAATGACTGGGGTAAGAGTTCAAGCTGGGGGCTCCAGCAGGGCCGTGCCTATCTCAGGTGGCTCCTGGGTGGTAGTGCAGTGGGGCTAAGGCAGTGGCCCTGCACCACTCTCAAAAGCAACCAGCAAACTTTCTCCATCCCAAGTCCTGTTGTGCCCCTTCTCTGCTCCGCGGAGAAAGGATACAGAGTGGGGGGGGGGGGCACCTTGACATCAGCACCCTCCTCTCCCTTCCCTGCCCTGCGCAGAAAGCAGGAGGCTCCCCAGGGGAAGGGGCAGTTCCAAGGCAAAGGGCAGGAGTTGCGCAGCAGTGTGAGGAAGGGCAGCTGAAGTGCCAGCACTTGATAGCCTCTTGGCCAAACCAGTCAGGATCACCTGCCAGAGGCTCCAAGATCTACCAGTCGATCCTGATCTACTGGTTGGTGACCACTGTTTTAGGTACTGCATACCCATGTAATTACATGACAACTCAATGTAATTACAAAACCAAACTAGCTCTATCTTAAATCAACTATTTACAGGGCTGTTTCTACTGTAATTTTCAGTGTGCAAACAGAATGACTTCCTGGTGGTCTGTGTGCAGTCACGGACAGTCAAGACAGTGAAACTTTCAGGCTTCCTTTCTTCCTTCATCTGTGCTGTAGTCTCTTACCAATAGTTTCCTGAAGTGGAGTTTTCTAACTTCTGATACCTATTCATACTTTAATACTCCCTCTTGGGAACCTACTTACAACTCCTGGTATTTTTTCCCAAATTCTGCAACCTATATCCTTCGTGGTCCAATAGATGTTGTCATAGTTGCTACCCTTTTCACATAGCTGATTATCCTTAAACTCAACTGCCAACTTCAATTTAAGAAAAAAGAATTTGAAGAAATGTAAGTAAATATATTATTAGAGTTGATCAATTTTTAAATGTATTTTTATAATTGGAAAAAAGCCTCTCTTCAGTTCTGCACATGTTTGTAAAAACTTTGTTTTTAAAACCCTTTCATGTGTAGTTAAAATCTTTTACCAAAAATGGCATTAAAATACTATTGAAATTGTGCTTCCTGAAGTGAAGAACCTGGCAAAAAACAAAAAACAAAAAAACAAAAAAACCACTTAAAATGTTTTGCAAAAAAACCAGTTTCCATTTTTAGCTTTGAAAAATAAAATAATAATGCCATTATTTTCCATAGTGTTGTTCTTTGGACCAATTCTGATTTCAGTGGGAACAGAATGCTTTTGAAGTATTTATCTTACAGGAAGAAAAGGAGAGAGTGAAAGAAACTAATTGTTATTTCTATATTTAAATATCTGGGAAGCATGCTGATAAAATGTGCTGAGCACTATATGAGTTTTTAGAAAGATAGATGTAAAAGGTTGTGATTAAGTCTGGAGGAAAATTATACATTTTTGTTTCTATAATTTAATCTTATTACAACTACTGTTAAAAGCTTCTTCAATGGAAAACACTAAAATGAACTGGTTGAATAACTGTTGCTCTTTTATTATAATGATTTAAGCCTTCTTCAAATGTCATGGCATTAACATTTTATGCAGAGCCATAACGAAGCGGCTGCTGGAAGAATCAACAGTCCTTTTTTAAAAAATCAGCAGTTCCTGACTATCTTTATGAGACCACTGGTCACTTTGTAATATTAAATGACAGGATTGCTGGGAGAAATATCACTGTGTAGTATGTTTCACTCGGGCATCTGGCCATTACAGGAATGAAACTGCCAAAAGATTCAATAGAAATCTTCATCATAGCATTTGGTTTTAGTTCAATAGTCCATTTACACTTGGCAACTATCCTGATGTCTCCCCAGGGCAAATAACCTTTTAATATTTTCTCTTTGATTCTTGGATATTTACATTAATAAATAGTTTGTGCGGTAACACACACTGTGTATCATAGAATGTAGTGGTCTTTTGTCTCTCTCAGCTACTGTTTGTTCTTTCACTCTGACTTCCTGCTTCCCATCATGCTTCTCTTGGGCCATTCTAACATGGTATTGTAAAAATTGCCATTCCTGCCCACCAGTCAGACATAAGTTGCTCCCTTGTAGGAGCTTCTCTTTTAACTTCCTTTCTCGCAAGACACTCAGCAGAAGGATAGCGTAGAGCTCCCTGATCTTCCTAGTGCAGCAAACCTCCCCCCTACAAATCTCTGTTAAAACCTGTTAGTGGACTTCTTCTTTGATTCTGATTACTGGAGCAAAAATGAACTAGTTTGTGTTACTTTGGGTTTTTTTTAATATTATATGGTTTTTAACTAAGAGGCTACTAAGCTGTATCTGTTAGACTGGAATGTAGGCAATAGATTATCAACTGAAGACAAAAGTGTAACAGAATCATAATATTCTAGAAGTTAGTTGGAGAAGTCTTACAAATTTATGTCACCAAGTTACAGTTAATAAGGGCAGTGCTCCACAGTGCTAGGTGTTGCATACTCTTAGTAGGAGATTAATCCCTGCTCCAAAGAGCTGCCAGTTTAAGCAGACAAGGCAAAGGCTGACCAGGAAAACAGAAGCACAGAGAATGGAGGTAACTTGCCCAATATCCGTGACGAGCTGAAATTAGAAACCAGGACTCTTCTATCCTTATGCCATTTAGTCTAGCCCCTATATCCTTGGCCAATTAAGGATTGTTCTCTACAGAATACAATCTAGTGATTCTCCAGTCCATCTTCCTGGGCTACTCCAGTTTACTATGGTATTATGTACTCTGACAATTGAGGGCTGACGTATCTGAAATTGTAGTGAGTAAAATTTTAGAGATGGCCACAAAAGCCTGCATTTACAAAACACAGATGGAGGGCATTAGGACCCAGGATTTCAGGAATTTTGCATGCAAAGGATAGTCCTTTGGGCCTAATGAACTCACATGTTTGAAGGCACAGGAGTGGAAAACTTGAGTGTGCAACCCTTGAAGTAGGGAGCCTCAACTTCTTCCCAGGGGAGACTGTTCCACAGCTTGGTAGAACTTGCTGTTAGGAAGCTTTTCCAGCTCTTCAGTCTAGATGGTTTATAAGCTTGTAAAGATCGATTTAATGCTTATCAGGGAAATGCCTTTAAGACCCTCTCTCTACCCATTTCCCCCTGTATGCCTCGCACTTTATCTCATATTGCACTTTAACCATATTGTATGGTTGCTATGGATATTTAATTGAATCCTGGCAAAAATCTCCATACGACACTAATCAATTGTAAGTTTTGTCACTGTCATCCATTTGCCTTCATCATTCCCCCGGTCACGGGTATGCCATGCGCACATACTACCAGTAAGGAGCAGTCCATCTTTTTCCGGTGGGCCTAACAGTGACAGCTAAGTTCTGCAGATGCAGCCCCCGCCCTCAGCACAACAAAGACGTGAGAAAATTCATGCATTTATTTTTTTTCCCACAGTGAAGTTGAACTGTGTAGGCATTTTTAGAGAGATTTATGCCATGAGCCTGGCATAAGGCCACGGGTTACAGGAAAAACAAGTCTGGGAACAATTTCGCTCAGATGGCTTAAGCAGAACTAAAGCACTGAGCTCCCCGGAGGAACAAATAACAGTTGTCAAATCATGTGGATGCCATGGGATGCACAAACTAAGGGCCATGGCGATTATGAGTAATGCACCATACAAAAATGGCACTGCGTGATCTAAGAGTTCTTGAACCTGATGCATCAGCCTGTTGGTGGTAGCCATGGGACATGACTTATCAAATGGACTCCCATTTTAGGGAGACACATAGAGATGCACCTGACCCCCTACCCCATCCTCTTGCCAAACCATTTCCTGCCCAAGGACAGGCCAGTCCTGAAGGTGGTGGTGGTTATGATCATGCAGGGAAGCTTGGCTGAGCTCATTCTAATCATAATCCCTGCACCAGGCAGTAGAAGTAGATGGGTTCAACAGAGCATGGATGGATTTGCGCCTTAAGGCAGACTAGTACAAGAGGAAGGCTGATCTAGTGGTTAGGCTGCTAGCCTGGCTTTTGGTTGACCTTTGATTGCCACTGACTTCCTTTATGATCTTGCCTTAGTCCCTCCAGGCTTCAGTTGCTAATCTATAAAATGGGGATAAAGATACTTTCTACTTCACACAAACTAGAGGTTATGATTATGATGAATAATGCACCAGCCAAAGTTGGTTCTGCATGATATGTTTTCTTGCACCTAATGCATCAGGATGTTGTGTTAGGAGAGTGGAATATGAAATGCACCCCATGGATCTTGAGATACTCATGGAAATGGGAACTATATAAGTTAGCCAGATAGAAAATGCTTCTACGAGTGCTCCAGGTTTGGCTGCAAACAGGTTACTTCTCTTTCAGTTATTTTTTCATTTGTGTCATAACTTGGTACCATTTCATTTTTTCCATATTGCCCGAATTCAGTACTGTTGGCCCCTGCCTATTTGGGACAATGACACTTCTTTCCCTTTAAATGCGCTGTGTATATATTTGTGTGTGGGGAAAATTGTATGAATATTAATACCTCTAAAAAGAAATAATACATAAGACAATGTAGTGTCCTTATAATAGCTTATAGTCATAAAGCACCTTTCATCCCAATGTGCTTTGAAACTTGCTGATCATGTGAAAAATAAATGGAGCCCATTTGTGTGTTGCATTCTTTGCCTACACTTGTGTATAGCCACAACTGCAAATGTGAATATTTAGATGCCCACTAGGATACTGTTTTTGTTGCATACAACAGTTGCAACTGAACATAGATTTTTGTATGGACTAGTGGCCTTATTTATTTCAGAGAAGTCCATATGGTTCCATTATTGTTTATATTGTATATAAATCAGTTCACACCCATTTGAAGTTCAGTAGTTTCAGTATTGCATGATGAGAAATTAGCCAAGATCCCAAAATCACCAGACTTAAAGAACTAATAAATGTTGGTTTATTTTTATTTGCTTTCTGTTTTTGTGCCTTTTTGAGATCATGTTTTCATTATTTTCTCCATGATCATGAAAGCTAGAAACACCTACTAAAATAAAAGCAGAGATTCTACATTACTAAATCCTGTGGTAATATTGAAAGAACTTGGCTACCTTTGTCCATTAATGCTATACTACGGTTTGGATGAGAAAGTTCAGAACAATGTGACTTCTACTTGCTAGTACCAGATGAAATATAGATATCTAGAATGCATAGAATACTTTCACCCATTCAAGCAGAGCTGGTTGAAAAACATGATTCAATGTTTGTTAACAAGTTCACAAAACCTTTGTCCTTTTGGGGAGAAAAACACTGATGCAAAATTTCATCAACTATACAAATTTCAACTATTTTTGACCAATTCTTCTCTTTACTGAAATGTTATGTGTCTGTTACCCACTACTGTCACTGAGGGTTTGATTTATGTATCTGAAAAGAACAGTGCTGTGTCCCTTAACACACCACGCTGAGGCAGTCTTACAGGAATGATCCAGGAAGAGAGTGAGTCATTCACTGCATCTCCAATGCCACTTCTTGTAACCTCCTGGGTTTTCCTGGATGAGTTCCCATTTCACTGAGGGTATGTCTAGACTACATTGTTTTTTCGAAAAACAAACCCCTGCCATTTTTTTCAAAAAAACTTTACCTACGTCCACACTGCAATCACGTTCTTTCAAAATTAAATCGAAAGAACGTGGGGGGCCGGGTTTCGACATTGGTAAACCTCAAATTACAGGAAAGAATGCCTTTTTCAAAAGAGCTCTTTCGAAAAAAGGCATGTGTGGACACAGAACAGGGACATTTTTCGAAAGAAGAGGCAATCGAAAAAAGCACAGGTGCCCTGGTGGCCATTCTGTGAATAGCAATCAGGGCTTTCTTTCAAGAGAGCATCCATGCAGTCTGGACACAGTCTTTCGAAAAAGCAGATCACTTTTCGATCCTGTTTTGAGGTGTGGATGCTGTCTTTTGAAAGAAGCTTTTTCGAAAGAGCTCTTTTCAAAAAAGCTTCTTTCGAAAGTAGCTTCGGTCTAGACGTACCCTGAGTTTGCTGATCTTGTGAAATCTAAGAGGCTCCCTATCATGTAACTGAAGGCCGAACACATGAATTTCAGGGTTTCGTTTTAAAAGGCAAAGCTATTTTTGAGCTATAAAACGGTGTGTATGGTAAAAAGTTCCCTGTCTTTAATTACCCTTAAAAGGTTTCAGGAGTACAATGGAACTTCATATTTGCATGTGTGTTAAAAATAAATCCCACGTAGGGCCAAGGCAATTACATGAGAAACATGGGTTTAGTCAAATCAAAGCTTCTGAGAAAATCAAGGAGTTGAGTGGCAAAACTGATGAAACGAGCATTGGTGAATGGAAAATTGGGTATTTAATTCAATGATATTTTTCAAAATCTCTGCTTTCCATGAGAAAAAATAGACATTCTTTTTTTTCAGTCAAAACCTGAAATATTTCAATTTCCCATGATGTACTGCTTCCCCTTTCCATGTGGGGGACCTTGTTACAAGATGGGAAAACAGGCTAGATGGGTTTATGAAGCATCTGGGATTTAACTGGGACTATAAAATGTCTGAACTCCACATCTTAGGAGGTATCATGACAACATGTCCAAATGGAAATGTTTTGGCCAAAACATTTCCAACAAATCAACATTTTTTTCAGAAAAATAATAATTTTGGCCACATCCCACTAACAGAGTCTTTAGTTTATGGTTCTCTAGCAATTCCTATTGTAATTCAGGTAATTTGTTGGTAAAAATCCCTGCACTATTTTTGCAGAACTGTTTTTCGAGACAGTGAATGACATTTGACCTATTTAGCTTCACTGCACTCATTTGTTTCTTTATAGCTCTGTGAAGAGCGTAGTCTCTGCATAAGAGCCTGGTGAGCAAGTGATAAATATTTTGCTTATAAAAATAACTCTCTTGAGGTGGCACTATCATCATTCAGACAGTCTCAATTTATGGCCATTAGTCAGTTAGGATTTAGAAAACCTCCTATGTCAGCAGACTGCAGTATTTAGCTCCACTACCTGATAGTAAAGAAGGCAATCTCCTTCAGTAGACTGGCTATTAAATCATCTAGAATATAAGAGGGTTACATATTCACAGTGGCTTAAAAACACTAGTTCACATAATGGAATGTTGTTGGAGCATTAATACATGCTAAAGTGCAGTTCACCCCATTTATCCAAAGGTTTCAGAGGACATCCAATAACTTTCTGACTGCACAACCCCAGTTCTCATAAAGCATTGAGTAGACTGCATTCCCGGATGGAAAGAGTAGCTGAAAACACGCCCAGGACTTTGTGCAGGAGGACCATATAGAAAATGCCAGCCTGCTTTGGACTGCCCACCTGCATTTAAAAGGGACTGGACACTGGGAGTCCTCAAAAAGTACAGTCTGCAAAAGCTAGTGGCATTTTCCTCCAGATTAGTCTTTAAGGCAGTGGTCACCAGTCAGTAAAAGCGGGATCTACTGGTAGATCTTGGAGCTTCCGACAGGTGATCTTGACTGGTTTGGCCAAGAGGCTATCAAGCACAGCACTTCAGCTGCCCCTCCCCCCCACTGCTGCGCACCTCCTGCCCTTTGCCTTGGAGCTCCCTGCCCTTCCCCCCCAGGAGCCTCTTGCTTGCGGTACAGAGCAGGGAAGGGAAAGGAGGGGGTGCTGATATCAGGGTGTCCCCCTCCCACCCTGTATCCTATCTTCACAGAATGGGATGGGGGGGCGGGGCACAACAGGGTTTGGGATGAAGGGACTTTGCTGGCTGCTTTTGAGAGTGGTGCAGGGTCAGGGCAGGGGTGAGCCTGCCTTAGCCTCGCTGCACCACCACCCAGGAGCCACTTGAGGTAAGCAGTGTCCAACTCTGAACTCCTGCCCCAGTCACGAACCCTCTCCTCCTCCCCAAGACCCTGCCCTAGCCCTGAGCCCCCTGCATCCAAGCTCCCTTACAGAGCCTGCACCCTGAACCCCCTCCTGCAGGCTCAGCTCAGAGCCCCTCTCAGACTCCAGATCCCTTAGACCAAGACCAGAGCCTGTGCCCCAACCCTCTGCCCCTGCCTAGAGGGAGGGAGAATGAGGGAGTGAGGAAGGGAGGACAGAATGAACAGGGGCAGAGCCTCGGAGAAGGGGCACAAAGGAGGTGGGGAAAGGGTATCTGGGTTTGAGGTAGATTTTACATTGCACTTAAATTAAAAAAGTGATCTTGTGTTTGAAAAGGTTGGAGGCCACTGCTTTAAGGACTGAGCGATCAGAGCTGCTGTCCATGGTACTTCCATGGCTCCTATCACTTCCCGGCCTCTTGAAGGCTAAGATCAAGTGTAATTGCTGTAGTAGTGAGTTCATCACAGGCTGAATTTTCTTTGTTTTCACAACACCCTTGTGAGGTAAGGAATTGCTATTACCTGGTCTCACATACAGAGAACTGAGGCTGAAAGACTAAGTGATTTGGTTAAGATCCCATAAGAAGTCTATGGTGGAGTAGGGAGTTAAACTCAGATGGTCTCAATCCTGGGCCACCATACTATCCTTCAGCTCAAACAGGGTTTAACTTCAAAAGTGTGTATGTAAAATATAAGTAAAATACAGACACAGAGGGCCAAATTGAGGTGTAGTTTGGGGAGGGGTTGCAAATCTTCGAGTCAAATTTGTTTCAAAAGCTCAACCCAGGGCATATTTTGGATCCTAATTCCATTAATCCCACACTTGAACATTAAGGGAATCTGCATGTATGATTATTGTCATATCTCATCTCTATCTGAGACCAAAGCAAATGCAGTTTGAGGTATTTCGGTATGGTATTAAGGATAAATGTCTAGATGAAACCTAGATTTGATACATAGGAAGGAGTTTTCATGATCTAGCAGTTGGGCATATTCTATTCTGATCTGCCTAGAATATAAAGCAACATGTTTGAATCATCTTGGGCAATGTCTATATTGTATGCCTGTTAAAATCATACAGATGAGCCCCTGTCATTGGGTGGACTGGAATGATCAATTTTGAGTAATTCTGCTTATTAGAGCACAGTGGTATCTATCCTGTAGGGTTTGCTGGTCACCCTTTCCTCCTTGCCTCAGGCATGCTGTGTGCCCTTCCTTTTCCGCATTTGTATTGGTAGTTACAGACAGTGCAGCTGAGAAGAAACCAATAGCTGACTGAGTGCATGCAATTCTGTGAAAGGGTCAAGAGTCTGCCTCATTGCTACTGGAGGTATTTAGAAGGTTAGTGACTTTCCTCTGGAAAGTCCTGGGATGTATAAAATACTCCTTCCTAGTGAAATAGATTGGAACTTGACTTCATTGATCATGGAGTGATGAATCCTGTGCCATGTATGGATCTGTTCCTAGGATCCAGTTTAGCAGAATATTTTTGTGCATGTTCTTCTGTAAGCATGGGAATAGCCACTCATTGACCTTAATGGGATTATCATGTGTGTTATATGCTTTGCTAGAGTGGGGGCTTACCTGTGCACATTTGTATATTGCCCTTCTCTTTATAATGTTGCTGGGCTTTGCTGGTAAGGATCAGCCTGGCAAGGATTTTGACTAGCTTTTGTTTTCAGCAGTAGAAAAGAATGTGTTGTGCCTGTCTGCATGGATTCAGTGATAAGCTAAGAGAATGCCCATTAGATCCTGTCTGGCTCGCTCCGGCAGTGAGATGTCCAGAGGAACTGTATGTGTCTCCTGGGCACGGGCAGCACTTCCCATTTTAATGATAATTGGAGAAACATTGCTCCTTTTGCACTGCTCAAACCAGACTGAGAGCGAGAAAAGAGCTGCTCCAGTTTGCTGTTGCTGAGAGGGCTCTTGCTGATCAAAGCTTTTAGGCTGAGACTGTGCCTCTTAACCAGAGATGCACAAAGTGGGACACTCAGCTCAGTCTGTAGTATGGCATAAACTAACTCCTTCAACCTCTTAGGACTCCAAACTAGTCAGTAACATTTAAGCCATTCTGTCCTGATGGCCAGTGTTTGGCCATGTCACTAGCCCCCGATGTGCCTTCCTAATGGTGCTGCCTCCTGCTACTGCAAAATGACCATAACTGTGCAGAGAGCCGAGCACAGAAGTGAGGCTTCTGTTACTAAGTTGCAATGGTTTGATAGCTAACATGACCAGCCCACATGCTCCTGTCCCCCAACTGAATCCAGTACTGTGGTCCCTGCTGTCTCCATACCCCAAATAAAAGGATTAGCAAATGTGACCCCAGCCTATTTCCAGCCTCTGTAACCTCGGGAACATTAACCCTCTAAATGCCTCTTTTTTCTAAAGAGGCATTGAAGGATGCCAGGAAGAGACAGGTTGCCAGTGCTCGTAACTATAGTACTTTCATAAGTCTAAGCAGTGCCTTGCCACCAGCCTGTCTCTGGCCACCACAGAAATTCCCACAAGTCAGCATAACCCCATTTTCAGTAGTGGATATGCCTGCTTGATTTGTTAACTTGTAACCCGCACCTAGTTTCTCAGCATATACATAAGTTATAGAAAGTCCAATTTTTACCATGTTTCAGACCAAAAAAGGAAACAACGCTTCCCAAAAAATGAAACTCTGATCAACTCAGAGAAGATAAATGGGCCTTTTGCTAGACCTTTGAGGTCAACAGACATGGTCTGTGTAACAGTATATGGGATTCCACTAGCTACACCCTGTCCCCAGAGGTTAAGTCTTTGAGCTGTTCCAATGCCTGTGCTGTCCAGTGGCTGTAATGCTGTATAGGGGAGAAGTGGTCATTTGTATAGCCAGGACCCCAACCCCTTAGGGCTCTTCACGGTAGGTTTTAATCAGTATCCTGAATGTTGGAGGGATGGTGAAACACATTCCCTTCGCTTATCTGCGTCCAACAAGCCGGCGTTGGCAGTTGCAAATGCTCTTTATAGGAAGAGTACAAAGGGACCTAGGGGAACTAGGTGCCTAACTCTGTAATGTCACAATGTGAACTGAGCACCTAAATCTCCTAGGCTATCTGAAAATCCCATCTCTGATTCAGAAGAGACTTCATGGAGTGAACCTGTCCCCTTATCTGAACTGTTCACATGGCCCAAATCTATTTAAATGAACAAACAAGCATCTGTATCTAATGACTGGAAGATAGGTAATGTGACATCAATATTTAAAAAGGGTTCTAGAGACGATCCTGGCAATTACAGACCAGTAAGCCTAATGTCTGTACCGGGCAAATTAGTTGAAACAATAGTAAAGAATAAAATTGTCAGACACATAGATGAACTTAACTTGTTCAGGAAAAGTCAACATGGTTTCTATAAAGGAAAATCATGACTCACTAATCTACTAGCATTCTTTGAGAGGGTCAATGAGCATGTGGACAAGGGGGATCCAGGGGAAATAGTGTACTTAGATTTCCAGAAGGCCTTTGATAAGATCCCTCACCAAAGGCTCTTAAGTAAACTAAGTTGTCATAGGATAAGAGGGAAGGTCCTTTCATGGATTGATAACTGGTTAAAAGACAGGAAACAAAGGGTAGGAATATATGGTAAGTTTTCAGAATAGAGTGAGAGGTAACTAGTGGTGTCCCCCAAGGGTCCATACTGGGACCAATCCTATTCAACCTATTTATAAATTATCTGGAGAAAGGGGTAAACAGTGAGGTGTTTGCAGATGATTCTAAACTGCTCAAGATAGTTTTGAAATAGTTAACTATCAGGGTTATCATATACATAGTAGCTCATTGTCTGTGAGTCTGTAACGCTGACGTACACGGCCATGCCCCCTGGCCGTGTACGTGAGCGCCCTGCCCCCCTTCCCCTCCCTTGGTGGCGTTTCAGCCCAGTGCTGCACTACTCAGCTGGGCCCCAGCGGGGAAGCAAGCGGTGGCAAGCGGTCCTTTGGGGTCTCGCGATCCCCATGCGTGGGGAGCATGGACCCCAAATGGCCGCTCGCCGCCCCAGGCCCAGCTGAGAGGCGCGGCACGGCGCGGTGCGGCGTGGCGCGCCACGGAGGGAGGGGAAGGGGGCAGAACTGGCTGGAAGGGGGTGGGAAGCAGAGCTGGGGGATTGGAGGCTGTGGGGCTGGAGGGGAGGATGGGGGCCTGGAGGAAGGGGAGGAAGCAGCGCTGGTGGGGAGTATCTGGGGGCCGTGGGGCTGGCCAGCAGGAAGAGGGGTGGGAAGCAGAGCTGGGGGGATTGGGGGCAGTGGGGCTGGACAGGAGGAGGGGGGCGGGAAGCAGACTTGGCGAGGGGGGGCGGGGATGCAGCCACTGGCCGCAGCTGGAGTCCTTGTGTACGTCACCGCCCCCCCTTCCTTCTCCCGCCATGGCTCTGAGTTGTGTGGCCCTCAGCCGGGCCGCTGCGGGAGAGGGGAAGGGGGGGCGGTGACGTAGACAGCACCGCCCCCTGGCCGTGTACGTCACCGCCCCGCCCCTCCTCCCTTGCGGTGGCCCGGCTGAGCGCACAACACTCAGCCGAGCCGCCATGGAGGGAGGGGAAGGGGGCGGGGCGGTAGTGTACACGGCTAGGGGGCCGGGCTGTGTACGTCACCGCTCCCCTTCCTCTCCCACTGTGGCACTCAGCTGAGTGCTGCGCCCCACAGTTGGGCCTCTGGGGGAGCCAGCAGTGCAAGGGGCCGTTTGGGCTCCCCCGGGGTGGGAGGGGAAGGGAGGGCGGTGATGTACATGGCCCTGCCCCTGGCCGTGTACATCACCGCCCCGGCCCCCTCCCTCGTGGCAGCCCGGCTGAGCAGGCAGCACTCAGCCAAGCGCCACGGCGGGAGGGAAGGGGAATGGGGCAGGGAGAGACGGAGGAGAGAGAGAGGCAGGAGGAGGAGAGAGAAAGGGAGAGTGAGAGGCAGGAGGGGAGAAGAGAAAGAAAGAGACGGAGAGAGAGGCAGGAGGCGGAGGAGAGCTGGGGGGGAGGCAGTAGGAGGAGAGAGAGAGAGAGAGAGAGAGTGAGTTCAGGAGAGAAGACCTGAAAATCCCGTTTTATGACGGGCTAATTGGCTAGTTTTGAAATAATTACCCCTAAATTTATTATTCTAAATTTGCAGATGATTCTAAACTGCTCAAGGTAGTTAAGACCAAAGCAGGCTGTGAAGAGCTTCAAAAAGATCTCACCAAACTAAGTGATTGGGCAACAAAATGGCAAATGAAATTTAATGTTGATAAATGTAAAGAAATGCACATTGGAAAAAATAATCCCAACTATACATACAGAATGATGGGGACTAATTCCGTTATAATACTCAAAAGCGAGATCTTGGAGTCATTGTGGATAGTTCTCTGAAAATATCCACTCAGTGTGAAGCGGCAGTCAAAAAAGCAAATAGAATGCTAGGAATCATTAAAAAGGGGCTAGAGAATAAGACAGAGTATCTTATTGCCTCTGTATAAAACCATGGTACGCCCACATCTTGAATACTGCATACAAATATGGTCGCCTCATCTCAAAGATATATTGGCATTGGAAAAGGTTCAGAAAAGGGCAACAAAAATGATTAGGAGTTTGGAATGGCTGCCATATGAAGAGAAATTTAAAAGATAGGGACTTTTCAACTTAGAAAAGATGAGACTAAGGGGGGATATGATAGAGGTCTATAAAATCATGACTGGTGTGGAAAAAGTGAATAAGGAAAAGTTATTTACTTGTTCCCATATCATAAGAACTAAGGGTCACCAACTGAAATTAATGGGTAGCAGGTTTAAAACAAACAAAAGGAAGTTTTTCTTCACTCAGCAAACAGTCAACCTGTGGAATTCCTTGCCAGAGGATGTTGTGAAGAACAGGACTTGAACAAGGTTCAAAAAAGAGCTAGATGAATTCATGGAGGTTAGGTCCACCAATGGCTATTAGCCAGGATGGGTAGGAATGGTGTCCTTAGCCTCTGTTTGTCAGAGGCCTGAAATAGCTGACAGGAGAATGATCGCTTGATGATTACCTGCTTTTGTTCACTCTCTCTGGGGCATCTGGCATTGGTCACTGTCAGAAGACAGGTTACTGGGCAAGACGGACCTTTGGTTTTACCCAGTATGGCTGTTCTTATGTTATAAACAATTTTGAAATCCTCTGGGAATGCCTTTACTTATAAGATTTCTAATACTTCCTGTTTTGGGGTAAACAGGGAATAGCATGAGAACAAAGAAACTTTCATCATTTCCTCTCAGAATCAGGAAGTGGGGAGGTACCCAAAAATGATGAGAGAAGAAATTATTTCTAACCTCACTGTAAGTGTGGATTAGGTTTATTCTGAGTTTTAGATGAAGGTTCAAGTTATTTTCTTCAAATTTAGTAATTCTGTTACCAATGATTGAGATCTTGCAGCTTGTGCTATACCTCCTGCAGATATAAAATATAATTAGATTTGTCAGAATTCAATTTTTATTTTTTCCTGATTTTAATGAATAATATTAGTTTATTTTAAGTTTATTTTAATATCAGTTTATTTTTTTTAATCAATCAACATTTTCATAGTTGCATTAAATTATGGGAAGTCAGACAGTTTGGTGGATGGGGGGACATGGACTCAAAAGTTAAAGCTTTACAGCCAGTCAAACACAGATTGTTAACATCACATGTCAAAGTATACAAAGTAAATATCTTGACATGAAATTCTAATGAGTTCACAAGCAGCATTTTTCTTTCTTTGACTACCTGTACATTTCAGTGATCATCTAGAGAAATTTTTTCCATCTCTTTGTGTGTATACAGTGAAATTGACATTTACAAAAAAAATCTAATCCTTCCCAGGCTAGATATAATCATGTAGTCATATTGTTTCTTTGTTTGAGAGCAAGGTATGATCATCTAGCATGATACTGGGAGAAAAGTATATGGGAGCTGTCTGCTGAAAAGCATGTTCATGAGCTGATCTTAAGTTTAATTGACTTGCTGTATAACATGAGCAATCTTGAGGCTTTCAAGTATTTAAGTCCACTTCTCATTGACATGACCTTTGCCTCGAAGCTGAGTTTTGTTTCAAGATCAAAACAAAATTAAAATCCTCAGCCTGACAGCTTTCCACAAGACACTGCATGTCATAGATTTTCAGCTAATCAGTACAGTTAGTTGCCCCCAAACTATCCAAGCAGTTCAAATACCATGAATGTGATACTAATGGGATATAAAATCTGTGTTGTTGCCCTTCTGACAACAGAAATTATTATTTACTATTTAAGCAGAATCCCAAAGGGTAATGTGGCCCAGTTGCCTGGAGACATACTATAGAACAATACAGCCACTACATTATAGTCTAACTTGATAAGACAAAAATAAGGATTAAAGGCTTTGAGTTGACTTGTCCATGGTCACCCAGTGAGTAGAGCCAGGAAGAGAACCCAGATCTGCTGAGTCTTTGCCCAGATACGTACTGGATAATACTGCTTCTCTAATTAGACTATTAGGAAAGCTTATAAAGAAACTCTAACATAGAGTGGCTGATTTCAGACAGAGCAGAGTCAATAGAGGGATAAAACTGTAAATACTCATAAAACCTGTTGATGAAGAAGAATAAAAAATGGTACTGTGATCTTAGATTAGCTCAAGAAATCAGGACACCACTTCCTGCAGCTCCCATTGGCTGGGATCGGTGAGCTGTGGCCAATGGGAGATGCAATTGCCCGTACCTGTGGAGGTGCAGGTAAATATAGTGATGGCACCCACCAGGGGCTAACCCTGGCAGACTGGATCCAGTCCATGGGCTGGTATTTGCCTACCCCTGGTTTAGAACAATGCTAAAGAGATCAGAAAGACCCTGCTCTGGCAAGCAACATGTGTTCTTCACAGAGGAGTTTGATGCTTCTGGGAAAAAGCACTGAAGCTGTGAGGTTTGTGCAGATGATGAGTGTTTCCTACACTTCAGGCTGGTGGTGTAAATTCCTGTTTGAGAAGACACCATTGCATTTTGCTCTGAAGAACAGAGGGTAGCCGCAGAGGCACAAGTGACTGGAGGGGCTAACCACATCTTGGAAAGAGTCTGAGGGATAGCCGCTGAGGTCTGTAACTTGAAAAATAAGTAGTCCTGTAGCACCTTAGGGCATGTTTACACTAAAGTTATTTCAAAATAACAAGGCAAATGTCCACACAGCAAGCCTGTTATTTCAAAACTATCAGGGTTATTCTGAAATAATTACCCCTGAATTTATGAGGAATAACGACTATTTCAAAATTGCTATTTTGAAATAGGGTTAGTGTGGATGCTCAGCTGCTGCTGTTTTGAAATAACTACTCCCCAGAGTTATTCAGAGTAATAACTCCCCAGTGCCTCCTGCACCTGTAAGTCAAGGTAGTACGTCCACAATAAGGGAGCCTGCCTCAGACTAATTTCGAGGCTTCCTTATAGTGTGGGCATGCTATTTCAAAATAACATCTGAAAATAGCATCTGGTCTTCTGAAGAACTGGGCTGTGCCTATGATAGCTCATGATACCATCTACATGTTTTGTTAGTCTTTAAAGTGCTACCAGACTATTTGTTGATTTTTTTAAGTTTATTTCAAAATATTATTTTGGGAGTTATTGTTTCAAAATAACTTATTTTGAAATAACTTTGTGGTGTAGACCACAGCCTGTGAGACTAACAATCTCTCTCTCTCTCTCGATATAGATAATCACTCATCTGAGGAAGTGAATTTTGCCCACAAAAGATCTATATCTATATCTATCTATGAGCTTTTGTGGTCAAAACCTTCTTCCTCAGATGAGGGAAGTGGGTTTTGCCCATGAAGGCTCATGATACTCTCTCTGTATATTTTTGTTAGTCTCTAAGGCCTGGTCTACACCAGGACCTTAGTATGAAATACGCCCCCGCCCCGGTCAAATTTGTAAGCGATGTGTCCACACTACCATGGTTGTTGTTCTGGAATAAGGAGCAGTGGAATTCGAACTCCATTGTCCTGCTTTCCATGAGGAATAACACTATTGTTGAACTTGTAAGTCTGAAATAAGGTTAGTGTGGACGCTCTGGTGCTGTTAATTCAAATTAATTGGCTACTGGGAGGCATCCCACAGCTCCCCAGAGTGCTTTCTGGGGCTCTGAGTCTGAGGTGGTATGTCCACATTAATGGAGCCTACCTCGGACTACATTCGATGCTTCCCCATAGTGAGAACACGCAAGTTCGAATTTGTAAAATTGGGTGCCCAGAAGTCAGACTTAGTAAATTTGAAATAATCTCCTAGTGTAAACATGGCCTAAGGTGCCACAGGACTACTCGTTGTCTTGAAAAGATACATACTTGGAGCAGCTAGGAGCTGGTGCTGCAACACTCACATTCTATATTCAGTGTGCTAGTTGGGTCAGCGCTAAGGCAGCAAAGATTGGCTAAGCTAGGTCTCCTCCAGCTCAGTGTAGATTTACTGTGTGTGTTTGTGCACATAGTATTCTGGAAACAGTGTTAATAAAATGTGGCATCCTGGTCTAGGAGCATCACATCAATAGGGCTGAGCTGTAGATGAGCATTTTCCTGCAGCAAACACTTAACTGGGGGAAGTTTTCCAGCAGAAGCCCATCACTCGCCGACAACTTAATTTGTTTTGCTTCATCTGAGAATTGCAGCCCCTCAGCTGCACCAGTTATTTGAAAATTCTGCTATGCTGTAGTGGGGGAATCCCTGTGGATGGAGAAAAACAAGCTTGTTTTGTTTGAATAGCTGCTGTTGAAAGTTTCTCGAAGATTAGGCTGTCACTAAGGGACCATTCAAAAGTTTGTTCTTCTGTTCCCTTCCAGGAACTTGCATCAAACAAACCTACACTAAATATCTAATATATATGCTTATTACTGTAATACATTTTCCTACTGCAAATGCTGTTTATTGGCCAGAAATAGTGAAAGACCTCTCTCTCTTCAGATAGCTCTTTTCTAAAACTATGACCCAAAACGCTGCAGTTATAGATACTAAAGTTTGGTAACTAATTACTGGGGTATTTTAAATAAGCCTTAATAAGCCTAAGTTTTGGCTGCCTTTTACAACTGATTGATACTAGAATTCAGCATCTCTCTTCATGGGAAGCAAGAAGTCATCTCACTGAAGTGTGCATGTGCATCATTTCCTGTTTTGAATTTTCTTACACATTTGAAACAGTGACATTTTCCATTGTAGAAATTTAGCTGAACAGAATGGCAAGTGAAAGAATATAATTCCATAGTTCGCAGAAAGTTCCCCACCTGGGGCATGATTTTCATTTCTGCTAGGACCCTTTTATGCTGCTCTGGTAGGTGTGGAAAAAGTTACCCAGAGAATACCAAATCTGTAGGGATAATCACTCACTGGTATTACAACTATATCCAGGTTCTATGCAGGTCTTGCCCCCAGTCCCTGGTGTAGGAAATACAGCCAAAGTGTACTGCACTAGCATCGTTCTTAGCTTCCCAGGGGACATGGGAGCAGAGCATAAAAGAGAGCAGCTCTAAGACTGTTCTAACTTACCCACAAGCCAGACGTGTCCCAGAATATGAGGGGCACAAACGGAGTTTAAAATTCCAGGTTATGCCAATCCAAAAGTTACTACTGTGACCATTAACATAGAGCTAAATTCTGGGCTCCTCACACTTTCCTCAAATCTCACACAGGCAAACATTTACCATATGAATATGGGATGAAATAAAAAATGAGTTAAAAATTTAACCTATAAAGAAGACAGTTTCTGTAACCCTGATGCCTATATCCTACCCACTCATATTGCTCACACTAGTATGATTATATCTAATGATATTATCTATGGTTTGCTATTGATATTGTTTCTTCAGAAAGTGAACATACCCTTCCCAATGCCTGTCATGCTGAACAACATCTGTACTGGATGTGATGTTAAACTTCTAGATCTAAGCAGGAGTTGAATTTTCAATTTCTTGGGAAATTCAACACTTTGGAAAAATAATCCATTCCTAAATGAAACAGAAGGCCCCCTACTTTTGAAATTTCCTGTGAAATGAAATTCCAAAAATGCCTTCATTAGTGTCAATGTTTTGTTTTTAATAAAAAATTTAAACTCTCAGTTTGGCTTTTTAAAACTTTTTACATTGTTTTGATTGTAAAAACCCAGTGAAGTTTGTGGGAAAAAAATTGAAATGAGAAATTGACATGTTCCAAACTTGCCCAAATGGGACATTTTGACATCATCAAAATGCTTCAGTTTGAGTTTTGTAAGTCAAACTTTTTGCCAAAATAAAAATGCTTTTTATGTTTCAATTTTTACAGTGGTGCCTCGTTGTTGGTTTTTTGCCTGGAACTATTACCAGCCAATTTGGGAAGTCATTTTGGTTCTATTTGTAAAGGGCACAAATCCATTTGTGATAAAAAAGCTGGTTCTGAATCTTCAGCAATTTAAGAAAGGGCTCCCTATTACTCCTTAGTACACGCTCCCCCCCCCCCCCCGCAACATAAAGTAACTTCTTTCAATGAAATATTCTTATCTTTATACTACAGAAAAAGAATCCCCAGAATCAAAAATGCAATTATCCTACATCTTAATTCACACTGACTCACCAAATTGTGCTTGGATAGTGGGCAACTGATTAGCCTTTTAGAGAGTGACTATTATAGGTTTTTTTGGATAATGTGTAAATGTTTTTCTAATGGCAGGTGCATGAAATAGTCACAGATTCATTTAAATTGCTTATTACAAGCATATTCTTGTTTAAAATTGCTGCCATTTTCACACTACGGCTGGACCATATTCATTAAAGCCTGATCCTGTAAAGAGTTATGAAGGCGATTAACATTACTCATCTGAGACATGTTTATCATGAATAACATTACTCACCTGTGAACATTTAGAATTGCATCCTAAAAGTCCTCCAGCTTGATTATTATTAAAATTGTGTTATTTAATTTGTAGTGTCATAGTACATAGGGGCCACAATGAAGAATCAGAGCTCTGTTGTTACGGGTGCTGTAGGACATATAAAAACCATCTATTTTTGCCCTAAAGATCTTATACTTGTCAGTAATTTAACATTAGTCACAGTTTCATCCTTGTGCATGTGTTGTTAAACAAGCTACCATTTTTAATGGCAATGTGGCATTTTGCAAATGCAAAAATAGCTGAAACAAAATTAGATAATCATGCACTTTTGTGTGGACAATTTTGCATGGTTCACCTTCCCCTTATGTTGAAATCCTCATCTCTACCTCACCCGAAACACACTGCATTTCTATAGTATTTACATTGTTTGGATCATTAATATAGCAATACCAGTCTAATAGCCAAAATAACTTCATAGAAATAACTACAATTTAAGGAAAGACAGATGATGGGTGACCTAATGAATTTTAAAGCTATTCCAACACCTGTGCAACAATAATTTCTTGCACTGATAGATCAGATTTTTGTTAACATATGGCTGCAAAATGATGGCAAGGCTTGAAGCCTATGTAATTGCTCTTGGTGAAATCTATAATAACTAGCCAATTAGCCCGTCATAAGACGGGATTTTCAGGTTTTCTCTCCTGAGCTCGCTTGCTCTGTCTCTCTCTCTCAATTCCTCCCCCCCCCAGCTCTCCTCCGCCTCCTGCCTCTCTCTCCGTCTCTTTCTTTCTCTTCTCCCCCTCCTGCCTCTCACTCTCCCTTTCTCTTCTCCTCTTCCTCCTGCCTCTCTCTCTCCCCTCCGTCTCTCCCCGGCCCCCTTCCCCTTCCCCTTCCCTCCTGCCGTGGCGCTTGGCTGAGTGCTGCCCGCTCAGCTGGGCTGCCGCGAGGGAGGGGGGCAGAGCGGTGACGTACATGGCCAGGGGGCAGGACCGTGTACGTCACCGCCCTCCCTTCCCTTCCCACCCCGGGGGAGCCCAAACAGCACCTTGTGCTGCTGGCTTCCCTGGCGGCCCGGCTGAGGGGCGCAGCACTCAGCTGACTGCCACAGTGGCAGGGGAAGGGGGCGGTGATGTACACGGTTTACATCACCGCCCCGAGGCGGCCCAGCTGAGGGGTGCACCACTCAGCATCACAGTGGAAGGTAGAAGGGGGGGTGGTAACGTACACGGCCCTGCCCCCTGGCCATGTACATCACCGCCCCGCCCCCCTTCCTGTCCCACTGGGGCTGGGCCGTGGCCGGGGAGCAAGCGGCGGCAAGCGGCCGTTTGCGGTCCAGCTGCGGCCAATGGCTGCACCCACCCCTCGCCAGGTCTGCTTCCCGCCCCCCTCCTCCTGTCCAGCCCCACGGCCCCGATCCCCCAGCTCTGCTTCCCACCCCTCTTCCTGCCGGCCAGCCCCACCCCTCCACCAGTGCTGCTTCCCTCCCCCTTCCTCCAGGCCCCCATCCTCCCGTCCAACCCCACAGCCCCCGATCCCCCAGCTCTGCTTCCCACCCCTTCTGGCCAGCCCCGCCCCTTTCCCCTCCCTCCGTGACTCCCCACCCCCCTTCCCCTCCGTCTGTGGTGCGCTGCCGCCGGGCCCAGCTGAGCAGCGTGGGGAGCGCGGACCCCAAACGGCCGCTTGCCGGCGCTTGCTCCCCCGCCGGGGCCCAGCTGAGCGGCGCAGCGCTCGGCCAAACCGCCACGGAGGAGGAAGAGGCGGCGCGCACACGGCCAGGGGGTGTGGCCGTGTACGTCAGCGTTACAGATGCACAGACAATGGGCTACTATATAGATATGATATGATATGATATAAATATACTGAAAGAATTGGTGCAATCATTTTAACCCCTAGCATGGCAACTGGGGGAAAACACTGGGAAATGTTCTGTTCAAGAGCCATACCATTTAAAAGTGGATTAATAATGAGTAGTCATGACACAGTTTCCTTACCAGGGGATCTACCTGTGAACTTCAGCATGCAGCTGGCCCAATTGCACTGTTCAAATTTAAAATCTATAAAGAGTGGCACATGGACCAGCTGGACAGCTGGGTTTTGAACTTAAATGACAGAAGGAGAGATGAGTAACTGGTAGGATTATGAATCTCAAAGAGGAGGCAGGAATTATCTAGGAGGTAAGCAGGCTGATTTTTGTGTATGATTTTCAGCTGTGTTTGTGTAACACACGCACCTAGTGTGGTTCACTGTCCCATGTAGTGGTACTTAGATCACTTACAGCCTGAGCTAAGAACAAGGGAGCTCTACAGCCTAGGCTGAGCACCTGCTGGCTTTTAGCTCAAGAGGTAGAGGCTCCTACCCTGAGATCCCAGGTTCAAATCCACCAGGTGGCGGTTACACTGGTACATAGTTACAAGAATAAATACTAGCCATTTCTGAGGGAGGCTTTCAAAGGTGCACAAGGGGGAATGAGGTGCTCAGTTGCCATTAAAGTCTGTGGAAGCTGAATACCTTGGTGCCTTTGGACGCTCCCCTCCCCCCCACCTTGCCTTCCCAATTTTCTACTATACTATTGAATGTTAATGCTCTTGAATGGAAAAGTGGGGAGAGGTTGAGGTGCTTCCTTGATGTTCAGTAAGACTGAGATTTATCCTAGTGCGGCGTCTTACACAAATGTCCAGGCTCCGATTATGGCAGTGATTCTCATTTACACTTCACACTACTCTGGCAAGCCTTTCATTCCTGTTAAGTAATTTTGGAAGGGATATTACACCTTGCATTTCAGGGCATAAGCCACGCTCCAGTTATTAGAGACCAGGAGGAGACCAGTGTGTGGGGGACACAGCTACCTCCAGCAATGTTCTTACACCTTCCCCTGAATGGTGCTGGTCGCGACAAGATATGGGCGCTATATGTACCTGGGCTCTGATCCAGGCTGACAGGTCCTGTATTTAGTACTGCAGCTGCTACTGTTAGGCCAGGACTGAATCCTGCTTTTTGGAACACAGGATTCAGTCCTGGCCTGTGTCAGTGTCACCATGTCTGTGTCACCGTGCATTAATCAAGTCACACAAAAGTAACTAAAGCAATAATTGGCTTATTTAACAAAATACTAAACTTAGAAAACAGACATAAAATCCGGTTGTCACGAATGAAGCCTGGCATAGGCCAGAACTGAAAATAGGAATGGTTTTAAACAGTCCTACCACTGTCTCAATGACCGGAGGAAAGAGGTAGGTGAGGATCTTCAGGCTGTGGAAAGGGATAAGCAGAAGAGGACGGAGTTGCAGAGACCCAGGTAAGTGAACAGTCTTCTTGCTTCTGGTCTTCTTTCTTCTATACTTGACACGTCATCCTGCGTGCGGTGTGCGGACTGGAGGATGAAATGGTACATATGTGTGTGTGTCTGCCTGGCCCTGCTGCAACCTCCTAACAAAAACAAATGAACCCTGTGCTAGCAGTCGTTACAGCTGTGAAACTGGATTGCTGCACCGCAAAGGCCCGTCAGCAACCAAGCTGGCTTCTGCCCCAGACGGCCTACAAAGCCTAACAGCCTGCGAGCTGTCGCCCTAGCAACGCTGGGTTGTGCTGATGACATGCACACAGAGAGTTCACCCCTTAAATACCCTCAGGTTACTGGGCAGAAAGGAGTCACGTGACCCATTTTTCCCGCCTCTTCTCTTTTTCCCGCTCTTTTCTGACAGGAGAGGGTGACCAGGCGGCTGGCCACCATCTTAAATAGGAAAACAAAATGGAGGACATAAAAACCCCTGGCACTCCTCCCCCAACATGACTGCTCATGGCATTATCCAGGGGAAGGGAAAGATGAGGAAAAGACTGGGCCAGTGGTCTGTTCCATCCAAACACCAGCAGCCAGTGGGGCTGGTTAGCAATGGAGGGACAGGCATGCGTCACGCCCTGAAGGGATATAAAATGATGCCTCCCTCTACTCCTTCTGCATTCTTGGGATTGTCTTTGGAGAAGGTGCAGCTCAATACGGTCTCCAGTACAGCCCGTGCCTGATGGGTAATGCAGAGTGTCTGGTGGGCACCGAAGGGAAGTGTTCAGAGTGTGAAAACCAGCCGTTCTGTCAGGATCATTTGTACACTTTGGTAAATAATCTGTGAGGGTTGAGACTGCCAGGCCAGGAAAAAGCACAGCAGGGCAACAATGGCATGGTTAATTGTCAGAAACCTTGTTCTGTTCCCAAGGGAAGGATACATTTGAGGCAGATGGTGGAATTTGAATCAACAGCTATATTGGAATCCACTGCTTATCCTATCTACCTGCAATAGTTATGTGATGCCTGTTGCCACAATATCTGATTACCTCACCATCTTCAATGTATTTCTCTTCACAACACACCTGGGAGGTGGTGGTGGTATCCCCATTTTACAAATAGGAAACTGAGTAACTTATTTGATTAATGTTCCAGTGAAAATTTCCAACCACCTTTGGTCATTTTGTGTGCTCAAGCTTGACGTGTAGTATACAGCAATGCGTCGGTTGAGTAGCTTGCTCAAGGTGACACAGAGCATGTATAGGAAGCTGGGAACTGAGCCCTATTTCCCAAAGCCTAGCCTAATGCCCTATCCATTGGCCCATTCTTCCTGTAGCAGTCAAGTTCACGGAGGTTGGCACATTCAATGATGAACCATTGGTTCTGTCACTGAGTGTGGACACGTTGCAATAAATTAAGTAACGTATAGGATATCTTGATCAAAAGAAACCACTGGAAGGGAATAACCAATTTCATAACCAAAAGAGAACCTGAGGAAATTTAATCTTTTCTCTGAAGAATGAAGGACAGACTTTCAGATGGACTCAATAGAATCTGCTGTATGCTGAGCTCTTCGAAAATGCTGCCCTGCACATTCCGATAAAAGAGGAAGTTCTCCCTTTCTCCTGTCCTGAAAGGATCAGAGTTAGGAGACGCTGGTCTTGATCCAGCTACACTGTTGCAGGGATGATGGAGGAGGAGGAACAATCAGGAAAGAAGTGGATGGAAACAAGCGAATGAAAAGTATGTAAGTTTAAGAGAAGACAAACACTGGTTGCTTAGTTATGAGTGATAGAAAACACTCAATCTTATAGATATTCTATTGAAATGTTACTGTCAGCTTTGTAATGATTTTGCAATCTTTAAGACATCAATCCTCCAAACATGTGTAGATATGCTTAACATTACACATACATACATACACACACACAGTGCAATAGTATACTAGCTGTTTATTTCCTTCTTTTTTTTTTTTAAGACATGAGTTGTAACACTGGTGAGACCTAATTTCCCTTGTCAGGAAGCATTAAAGATGTTTCAAACACACAGGCATGGAAGGACATTTTTTTCTGGGTCCATAAAATATAAAACATGGAGGTTCACCCAAGAGTGAAAAAACCATAAAATATTCAGCAACATCTGTTATATGACATGCCACTTCCATGAAAATATGCCACACATGCAGTGGCTGACTTGTTACACTGGGACCATTAGCCTAGAGTCAGACACACAGAGGTTAAGGAGAAGGCTTGCACATTCCCTTACTCTCTTTAGCACTTGTTCCTTGAATTATCTTTCCTTAAGCTAATCTTAGCCGATTGATAGGTTACCTGGGTCACTCAACCTGTCCAGTCTCTGAAACAGCTTTACAAATTGGCTTGCAAGGCTAGCATGAATTTCTCATGAGCATAATGAACTACTACTACAGACAAGCCACTGAGATGAGGTTGTTGTTTTTTTTAATTCTATGTCCTCATTTTTAAAGTTTTTCAAATGCTGAAAACTTTTCTGCTGTAACTTTCTGCCTCCCCTCAATGCATACTCCTGCTTCATCAACTCAACACCAGCTGGAATGAGGAAGACATTAGCCAGTGATTTAGGAGACTCTTGGGGTTTTTTTTAGTTCCTTCTTCTGCTACAAGTTTCCACTGTGACCTACAGCAAGTTGTTCAGTTTCTCTGAACCTCAGTTCCTCATCTTTAAAATGGGAGGAATTGACCTGTTCTTCCTTGCAGGGGTGTACTGAGGAGAAATACATTAGACATTGTGAAGTGTTCAGATACTATGGGAACGGGGGCCATGTAAGAACCTGCAAGAGATGGATAGTTGAAGATAGTTGCCTCCTGAGTCCCGTCAGTTAAAACTGGGAATAACCGGTGCCATGAGACTTAGCAGCTAAGACAAGAAATGAGTATTGTAGCATGTTTTAATTATCATAGGGTTGGATGGGACTACAAGAGGTCATTAGTCCATCTCCCAGCACTGAAGTAGGATCAAGCATATCGGACCATCCTTGACAGATGTTTGTCTAACCTTTTCTTACAAATCTCCAAGAAAAAGGGATTCCACAATCTCTCTACGGGCATGTCCACATTAGGAAACTATTTCGAAATAACTAAAACCAATTTAATAACTCCTGAAATAACAAAATCGAAATAGCATGTCCTCACTACAGAGCAGCCTCAAAATTAGTCTGAAGCAGGCTCCATTAATGTGGACACACTACCTCAACTTAGAGCCCCAAGAAGAACTGGGAAGTGATTAGTTTGACTTTGTGGAGTAGTTATTTCGAAATAACAGCACCAGAGCATCCTATGAGGAGAGGCTGAGGGAGTTGGGTCTATTTAGTCTGCAGAAGCGAAGAGTGAGGGGGGATTTGATAGCAGCCTTCAACTTCCTGAAGGAAGGTTCCAAAGAGGCTGGAGACAGGCTGTTCACAGTAGTGATGGATGGCAGAACAAGGAACAATTGTCTCAAGTTGCAGTGGGAGAGGTCCAGTTGGATATTAGGAAAAACTATTTCACGAGGAGAGTGGTGAAGCACTAGAATGGGTTACCTAGGGAAGTGGTGGAGTCTCCATCCCTAGAGGTGTTTAAGTCTCGGCTTGACAAAGCCCTGGCTGGGTTGATGTAGTTGGGATTGGTCCTGCCTTGGGCAGGGGGCTGGACTTGATGGCCTTCTAAGGTCTCTTCCAGCTCTATGATTCTGATTCTAAATAACTTTAGAAATTAGCATTATTCCTTGAGGAAAGCAGGAGTAGAGATTTCAAAATAAGTGGCCTGTTTATTAATTCGACCAAAGAGGGGATATTGTGAAATAAAGCCCCAGTGTAGACCAGGGCTAGGTGACCTATCCCAGTGCTTAGCTACCCTCTGATCAGAAAGATTTTTCATAATACCCAGCCAAAAGCTCCCTTGCTGAAAACTAAGACGACTATTTCTTGTCCTACTGTCTGCTTTGCCAAGAGGCTCTGAGGAACGACATTGTTGTGCTGCCCAAGGGGCAGACTGTCAGAGAGCCATCCCAGTCTCCCAGTTTCCCATAACCTGAACTGTCTATACCTGGTGCAGCATACGTTCCGCAGTACTGTTATCCTGGCTGGCATGTTGGGGAGGGAAGCTACGTCCCTTTCCAGCCTGCACCCACACTTGCTGGGGATGATGGAGTGACCTCAGAGGCCGCTGTCCTTGTTTGCCGCTTCCCATGGAATGGGTAATCCGAGCCGAGGAACAAGCAGGAACGCCTCATGCCATCTCCTTCCGCTGCACGGTACCATAGAGCCCCAGCCGTCTTTTCACACCAGTCCGTACACTGATCTTGCATGATATTTACATGTGAGCTTAACTTTATTCATCATAGGAGTAACCCCAATGTGCTTAAAATTAGGTACAGGCCCTTACACCAGCTACTGATATAGTAGGCAGTCAGACACTATGTGTTGCTGGCATCCAACACCTTTTCTTCTCCTGTGGTTACATCCGGTCTTCAGCTCTTACAAGCTGTCTAGGCTGCATCATTCTCCAAGGCACCATTTTAGTTCTACCAATCTTTATTTCTTTGGAATACCTCGGGATTAGCCATGTGGTTAGATAGCTAGGCTGCATCTAGACTGCTTTCCTTTTCCCGAAAGAGGAAATGCAAATGAGGAAAATGGAAATGCAAATGAAGTGCTTATTAGCATATTCGCAAGCTTCATTTGCATATCCTCGTCCAATCCTTTTTTCAGAAGAGGTTTTTTCGAAAAAAAAAAAAAGCAGTCTAGACGTGGTTCTTTAAAAAAAAAAAAAAAACCTTTTTCGAAAGAACCCTTCTTCCTCAAAAAATGAAGTTTACAGGTTTCTTTCGAAAAAGGGATTTTTTTTTAAAGAACTGCGTCTAGACTGCTTTTTTTTTTTTCCGAAAAAAACCTCTTCTGAAAAAAGGATCGGAAGAGGATATGCAAATGAAGTGTGCAAACATGCTAATCAGCGCTTCATTTGCATTTCCGTTTTTTCCTCATTTGAATTTCCTCTTTTGGAAAAGGAAAGCAGTCTAGATGCAGCCCTACTGTTTTCATCGGAGCTTCCTTTCTTTCCTTGTGTGTGTAATTTCTTTGATCCTAGGGGACTTTATCCCCTCCTATTTTCAAGGAATATATTTCTGGGCCCTCCTCTTTCCCTATGTAAGAGAGAGAAATTGGGTCAACTGATGTTTGATGAATGTGTGTCTCCCTGCTTAAGCTGCCCTGATCCTAGCAAGATGACAGATACCTTCTGTGCCTGCGAGTTAAATATGCTTGTGTTCAGTATAAACTGCTGCAAATCCATTCTGCTGGGTTCTTGGCCTCTGAAGCCCTTATATTTAATGGCACTCTTTATACATAAGCCACAGCCCTTATTTATAGTAGGTGCCACTACACAATAAATGCACAAATGCCATGCTGCAGTTTCGGTTTGATGGTGCTACTGCGTATTTTTAGAATGTATTGCCAGAGGTTAAAGTAAAGGCATGTTAGGGGAAGAGGAAGAGTACAACTTTCTTTCCTCTGCAATACATGGGGAGAGGACAGGGGATCCCCCAAGATCTGTGTCAATCTTTGGGCTTGAAGAGCTAAACTTCAGTTATTTTCACAGAGAATGAGTTCCACCAGTCCTCTATGGAACAATGCATGGAGACTCTAGTCTCCTATGAAGCAGTAGATCCTGTATGGGGATATAGACGTTTTCTAGTCAAACACTGGCTCATCATTAAGAATGTCAGATGTCCTGCTGGGCCTTAAGCAGGATATAACTCCTGAAAGTTTACCAAAATATACTTATTTTAGTTATATCCCTATGTCCCTCTATAAACTATTCCTCTCTTTTCTTGCTGTGTTTCACCCTCTGTTGTTTGTGGGGCTTATAGCATATTCTGTCTCTGCATCCCTCCACACCCCTGATATTAATGTGCTGGCACCAGAGTGACACACTATACCTTTGCATTCATACCGTACACACTGTTATAAAAATCCTTGTAGGAAGTATGACTTTAGGTAGCATTTAAAAACTCATAATTTGCTGGCCAGTATTGTCCTGATGAAATGTGTGTCAACACATACATGGAAAGTTTATAAGAGTCCCCTCCATGGTGTTTTTTAACACTTGCTCCAAACCCCAGAGTTGTACCCAAACAGAAGCTGGCAAACAGGTCTTTCTGAAACAAAGGAACGCGTGCTTGGCTTGGTTGGCATTTAAGCAGTAAATAGCAGGAAGGGAAGACCAAGGAAGTTGAAACAAGTGAAAAAAAATTGGTAGGGAACATCCTTCCACCTACACTCCATGGTTCCTGGATCTCAGCTGGAAATGTTTTTTCTTTTTTTTAGAGGGAGGACTAAAACTACGAAAAGGTGCGACAAACACCCCAAAGTGTCCCTTTCAATCTCCCTGCCTATTGAATTCATTCATCTGAAGAGAGAAAGGAAGAAGCCTGGACTCCTGGGAGGGATTCTGGCCTGAAGAGTTTGATCAAGAAGATTGCTGAAAGCATGAGGTAAGAAAACGCTGCTTTGAATCTAATGTAGTTCATTATGTTAGGCATCTATAAGCATTTTATCTTGTAACCATTTCTGACTGTTATGCCTCATTGCTTGTAATCCCTTAAAATTGCTTTATTTGTAGTTAATACCACTTGTTTTATTGTTTTATCTCACTCAGGCTACGTCTACACTGCAGGCTTCTTGCACAAGAACTTTTGCACAAGAGTTCTTGCGCAAAAAGTTCTTGTGCAAGAGTGCGTCCACACTGCCATGTGCTTTTGCGCAAGAGATGTGCTTTTGCGCAAGAGCGTCCATGGCAGCGTGGACGCTCTCTTGCACAAGAAAGCTCTGATGACCATTTTAGCCATAGGGGTTTCTGTTGCCCATCCACACATGCCTTTTTGCGCATGAGCTCTTGCACAAAAAGGCTTCTTCCTTATAGAAAGAGGAATAACTCTTGTGCAAAAAGCCCTATGTTCTTACAATTTACTGTACTTTTTCTTGCACAAGAATGTGCTTGTAGTGTGGACGCTCTGCAAGTTTTTGTGCAAAAACAGACGTTTTTGCAAAACTCTACAGTCTAGACATAGCCACTGTATGCTCTGGGTAACTCCATTTTGGGTAACAAGTTGTGTGCATATTATTCCTTTAAGGGGAATGGACTTAATATATTTGTATTGTCCAGCAAAGGACTAGGTAGTACAAGACATACATTTCGGGGAGAGGGAATCTGGGACTGCGAGTATGTTGAGGTGATTTTTAAGGCTGTCTGGCTTCAGCACATACATAGACATAGCTAGAAGTAGCTTACGTGCTGGAGGTTGTTTGTGAGCAGCAAGTGAATGTAAAGGGCACTGCAAGTTACAGGGCAGACTGACATAGATATTCATTGGTCTAAATTATGCCTTGCTATGTCATAAACCGGGGAGAAGGTTGCATTTGAAAAGTATTCATGACCATGGATCTTTCTCAAGGGCATGCGGTTTAGGAGCTATGTTGTGTCTCCCAAATGGTGACTCTACAGCTGAGTGGATTTAATCAAGTGAGGGAGTTGCTGACAGCATGAATTTTCCATCCCTTTGAGCCAGTTGCATGAGCCATACTGTATTTTTCTTAACTAGAATATCCCATTATGCTGAGTATCTTCCTAAGGGAAACTGTTCCATTTCAAAGCATGGATATAAATGTTCCATGTGTCTTTAAACCAAAGATCTTGGGACTCCTGAATAGAAGCTGCTGGCATTCAGCTTAAAACACAACTGTATCAGATGTGGTGCTATTTCTCCATGGGACAGATCTTCAATTGACATCAACTCCATGGAGCTACAACAATCGATACCATCTGAGGATCTGCCTCCCTTGCTTTCCCTCACTTTAGTTTCCTCTCTCCCTGTATGCACTTGGCAAAGTGGCTGAAATAATTTTGGTTCCGTCTTTTATCACTCATCAGTCTGTGAGGTTCGTTTAGGGCTATGGGGAAGTAGTGAAGAGGTGGTCAAAAAGAGGAGAAAGTTAAATGGACAGGAGAAATATAATTATAGACACAGTTTCTGTAATTGCAGCTTGCCAGCCTTCAGTAAAATCAAGGCCTCTCTGTAAATGATCTTTAACATTTGGAGGTGCACTTAGCTTATCATAAACTGGGGATAACATGGAAAATTTGAGCATTTATTCAGTCTCCTCCTGCCCCCTTTTTACACTGTTCTAAAAAATCCTTTTGGTCTCTAATGCACTAAACAAAGGATATTTCAGTAGGTCTTTAAAAAAATTGCTCAGTTCAGTACTTATGAAAGTCTCCTGGCTAATAGGCATGGAGACCAAAATCATGTATTTATCCACAGATTGGGCCTAGCACTGATAGCTCAGCATGGGATTCTATTATACATTGGTTATTATGTTGCACGCAACGTCACTGTATTTGAGCACCTTCCTGTAATGCACAAAGAAACATGACTACACATCTATCCCATACTGCTTGGACTCCCATCCTCTCTCTCTTGTTTTGGTGGGGTTTTTAAATTAATATGCATGTTGCTGTGTCTAGATTAGAGAAGGCAGGTCAATGAAATCTGCCCTGCACCTGCAGTGAAAGTTGGTGAGGTTTAGTTTCTGGGGAAGTTCACCTCACAGACTTGGACCAGCACCAGAGAAAGTTCTGTCTCTTGGACTGATGAGATTTTCTTCATCCTGCACTGCAAGTATGCACGTCAACTCTGGGCTGGAGGGTTCCCTTGTCAGGCAGGGCTACAGTGAATATAATCTTCTGTGGTGTAAATAATGAAACTGGTGTGTGTTTTGTTTTCTTGGTGCTTCACCCTTACATTTTTAGGAGCCTGTGGATATTTTGTGACCCATTCAGATGCTGAGCCAGATTTTCAAAAAAATACATCTTCCATTTACGTATCTACGGGGGGGCCAACAGAAATGCTGGGACTTGGTAAAGTGGGGGTTGGCTCCATTCTCCCAGAGGAAGCGGAGCTCAGGCAGATGGGGTGGGGTAGAGGCTAGCCTCCTCCAGCCAGCCCTTCAGTGCCTCCTGGAGCATGCCATCAGGGACTCTGGCTATGATTTAAAGGACCCGAGGCTCTGGCTATTGCAGTAGCAGCAGCACCATCTCGGAGCCTTGGGCTCTTTTAATTGCCAGTTGCCCCCTGTGACCTCCTGTTAGTGGGCCTGTGCATCTAAACAAGTGCCTAATTTCCCCAAAGTGCTCAGCAACCAGCTGCTCCCATTAAGACAATTCACGGGCATATTTTCAAAAGTTCTCGGCACCCAGTGTGCTGGGCTCTTATGAAAATCTGGCCACTTGTTTTGCTGCCTAAATAGAATCTCAGCTCTTCAGCAAATCTGGCCCATGCTCCATGCGGAGGCAGATGCCTTATGTACAATTTTGTGTCCTGGCTGCTTCTGTGCATATAAACTGCAGCATCGCCCTTCTGCAGTGTTGAGCTGAGCTCTGTGAAAATGCCCTTCCTATTGTTGGTTCTGCCTTCAGTATAAGAAATCCCTGATCTCTGGGGGCACAGAGACAGGCTGTGAATTGAATTCTCTCTCTTGAAACTGACCTGGTAAAATACAGGTGACACCTAAGGCTTTTGTGGTTTCTGGATGATGGTAGCTTAGCAAACTAGTTTAAAGAGACATGCATATGTATGTAGACAGATGCCTTTTAACTGTAAAAGTGGATGATTTTTATCATTTTATCTGTGTTTCCTTCCCATTCCCCTCATCCCAGAATTAGAAAGAGGTGAAAACCAGAGTTCCAGGAAAACTCATCACCACACTTTCAATTGCTTAAAATTTGACTTGCTGTCTGGCTTTTAATCTACATTGCAGTAAACAAATACATAAGAGAGAATGAAAGTAAAGGCTTCAGGAGAGTGCGCTGGCTGTGTCCTGCGGCAGACTGCAGACAAGATTTTCAGAGGGTGGGCACTCAGCTAAAAGCAGGCCCCGCTAAGATGTGTCAAGTTACACAGCCAAAGTCACTAGTTGCTTTTTGAAAATTTTGAAAATTTTAGGCAGTCTGCAATTACCTGGGAGAGTTGGATGAGGAGAGCTTCCTTGTGTAACTTTACAGTTTCAGGCTTTTTGTTAGTCTTTGTTTATTCATTCTAGCCAAATTTGAAAAGTTTAGTCATATTTTACGTTCTGCTGCATTAGAATATTTTTGTTGCCAAATTCTTTCCCTGGAAACATAAAAATAACTTCAGATACTTGGTCTGTAGCTATAATGTAGGCCAGAAAATATTCCAAGCAACCTTTCCATAGAATACTGAATCATCATCAGTCAGCAGTGCCAACAGCCTTGCAGGGTCCATGGGCAAAGTGGGGAAAGGGGTGGCTCCGTTCTCCCAGAAAGGGAGGAGCCTCATGAGAAAGGGGCAGGGTTGGAGCAACCAGCCCTATGCTCCACCCCCATTCCCTGGCAGCCCTCATAGCTTCTTGGAGCTTGCCATGGCAGGGCTTTAATGGCAATTCAAAGGGCCTGAGCCCTTTTGAATTGTTAGGCCTTGAGGTAACTGCCCATTTGCCCCACCATCTGCTCCCCATTGGCAGGCCTGACCATAGTCAATTAGAAAGGTGTTTGACTCTTAATAGCTGGTGCACAGTCTCATAATGAAAGCATTCAAATATTGATGCACTAATCAAGGGTTTATACTATCTCTAAAAGTCGTGTGATGTGAAAGGAATATCTCAGTTTGGGGCCACTGCCATATTTTGAGCCAGACACTGGTCTCAGTTATGGTTGCGAGTATCTGAAATAACTCATCTGAAGATAGTGGATTTGCTTTGGTGTAACAGAAGTTAATAATAATGCCCTTTGATGTGGAGTAGGGCTAAAAAGCAAATAGTCCAAGAGACCCAAGGAACAAGAGAAAGTAAAAGGACCTACAAATAAATTGGACAAGCATACAAAACAAAAAAATCCTTAGGCATATTTTTAATCTTCCACTTCTGATTAGGCATCCTCAAGTTCCCCCATTTAAAAGAAAGAAGGGAGAAAATATGGGTCTTGGGGAATGGAAAAGGGATTTATGTGTAATCCTCATTTAATGGGGAGTGGGGTGTAAAAGTGTGACATTCTCATAGCTGAAAACTAACCATGGAAATACTTTGCAGTTAAGGAACAGTTGGGTTAGATTCAGTGAACTTGCCAAGAAAATGTGAGAAGTTTAGGTATACACTAGTTTTGTTACAGCATCCTTCTTCTATAAACCTTTGCATGGATCACCTGTAAATAGCTCACCAAATCAAAGAGCTAGTTGGAGCATGAAGCTGGGGAATAGATATGAAAGAATAGACGGTGCACCTGGAGATTCATGTTAGATTTTTTAACAGAGGCTAGGTCAACAAGAATATGGATATGTCGGCTCTAACTGCCATTTCTTTAATGGATGAATAAATTCCTTCCTCAGAGCTTTGAAATCTGACACCTCATCATTAAATTTGTAAGAATAGTTTCCATAAGAAATTATAGCAGATTTGGCTAGAAACACCAGGGGCCTTGGTTATGAAACTAACCTACCTCAATGGTTTGAGGTCATCCGTCCCTACCTTCTCTCCAGCAGGGCTGGTGACCCCTTCCCTTTTCTGCACCTAATTACTAATCTCCTGCACCTGGCCCCCTTTGTGCTCCCATGACCTTCCACTGTGCTCTCCTTCAGCACTCCTATACTTATCGCAGCCTCCAGCTGATCCTGATGAGAATATAAGGTTGGCTTCCACTGTGCTGGGATCAATAAGGTGACCTCTTTGCCTCTTTCTTGGTGTGTTACTCATACATTTCCCCCTTCCTGCTCTGCCAAGCACAGAGTTTCTCGGCCTTGATTTTGTTCAGTTTCTCTTACATCTCAAAGATCCATGCATAAACTAGGAGAGGAAGCAGACCAGGGCAGTCGCTTACGACATGTAGAGTAGTGACAGTCTTTGTGATGCATGGGTGTATCCCCTGGGATGCTATGCCCAAGGGTACTCCTTTTGGGCTAGCTGTGGCCCTTGATTACGTTAGATTCCATGGGCATAACTTGGAACAGACGGACCCCAGCAGCAACCAATATGCCCTGGGGATAGGTTGTGGTGGGTTCAGGAGAAATTGTAGGTGAGCTATCTCGCTCATTGAAGTGACAATACTGATTCATAAGCAATGTATGTGGAGAGCTTCCAGCCACAATTTAAAGACCCCAGCACAAAGCACAATTCCCTGAGGACATCAGGTGATGCTTGGCCTCACTTACAGTGAATCCCCCAATGGACATGGCAAACCACAGAATGGCCATGATATCCCCTTGCTCTTAGGTGTGAAGCAAGCCCACCCTTCAGAGTGCCCAGGTGTAATGAGGACATACCTACTGGGCTGCAGCTGCTGATCCTTTCCCTCTGGGAAGGTTCTGAAATGTTTCCTGTCCGCTTATTGCAAGGGCTTGAGTTGGTATAGAGATAGGTGCCATTGTGTATCATTTGGACATGGACCTCAAGCCCAAATCTTCTTATCTCCATCCATTCCTGAGTTTTGGGCATATGTGAATCTGGCCCAGTCTTTGCTGCTGAGTCCCATGTTTACTTCTCATTAGGGGACGGATGATCCCATTTGATCATTATGGGCGGTGAAGTTCTTCTCCTTCCTAAACATTACTGGATTCATCATTTGCTTGGGAATGACCAGGCCATGGGGGGACAGGGAAGGGAAGGACCAGACAGGAGCAGAGGAGGGTGAGAATGAAGAACACATACAGAGAGGCTGAAAACAAGAGCTGAGAAGACTACCAAGGAAAAGAGAGAGCCAGGGCCTGATTCTCATTTACACTAGTCCCCGGTAACATTAAACACTGGGACAAATTGCCCAGGGACATTGTGGAACCGCCATCATTGGAGATTTTTAAGAGAAGGTTAGACAAACATCTGGCGGGGGTGATGTAGATAATACTTCATTTTGCCATGAGTGCAGGGGAGTGGACAAGACAACCTCTTGAGTTCCCTTCCAGTCCTACACTTCTATGATTATTTGAGAAGTGAGAGGGGGCTTTAGTGTAAATTAGAATCACAGTTTGTATTTGATGCATAGGGCACTGATTATGCAGCCCTGCTCCTAGTGGGTTTCTTCTAACCCTAATACACTAAGCAGGCTTCCCATTAGCTGGGGGAAAAGCAGATCTAGTTCTTGACTTGGGGTGGGAAAAGGGTTTCAGTTCCAGGGAAAAAATGAAGGTTTGTGGACTCCAGCTGCCACCAAAGCCACTTAAATGGGTTGACTGTGGTGTGGAGTGAGTAGCAAAGGGGTTGTACTGTAATTGGAGGAGATCAAAGCAGTGGGAGATCTCTGTGCCTGGAGATTTCTGTGGTGTAGCAATGCAGCAGCCCGTTCCAGGTAGTATTAGTGATATTTTGTGAACACTGTGAATCTTCCAGAATAGCTCAAGGTGTTCACAAAACCTGGGAAATCTTTTTCCTGTTTCTGACTTAAATGCCCAGGATTTGACATACCTCTCCAAGGGAGTGGGGGTGGCATCTCTATCTGTGGATTCCTATAAAAGTGCATATTTTCTACTAATCTGAATTTATTTCTCACTATTTATAGCTGAACCAGTGCCCTATTTTCTGCTTCTCTTCCAGGTCAAAGGATATCTGCATGCTCTGATTTACTTGCATCTTCCTTTGGCATTTTTCTATTAAAATCGCACAGATAAAAGATGAAATCCTCACCCTGTTGAAGTCATGGCAAAACTCCCATTGACTTCAACAGAGCTAGGGTTTCACCTGGAGATGTGGCCAACTCCAGATTTATCCATGAGCTTTGGCTCCAATAAGGAATAGCAAATGAACGATACCCTCCAGCAGTCAAAGGAGAGAGAGAAAGAAACAAGGGCTATTCTGTTTTTTCTTTTTCCCATCAAATGTTTTCAATGGTGACTTGGTTGTTCAATGGTGATTCGTGTGTTTCGCTATTGCATGGCTTTCTGGCTACACAGGAAATAGTCCAAATGATCAGTATCTCTAATGGGCTCGGTATAATTTTCATGTGACCACTTCAAGAGCTGACCACGTTTCTTTCTTTTCTTTTAAAACTATTCCCCTCCGCCCCCCCTCCCCAGTGGGTTTTTGTTGACAAATGAAGGGTATTTTTTGTGGCAAAACATGAGTTGATCTTGTTCAATTTTTCAAACTGAAATTTCAAAGCCAAACTTTACTTCATTTCATTTCTAATTCATATTTGTTTCATTTTTCATTAAAAAAAAAAAAAGTTAAATCTGAGTGTCTTAAATTTCATATTTGTTTCCTTTCTCCTCCTGTTTTCCTTTCTTGCCACTGAATGCAACTGAATGGGCAAATGAATAATGCATAGGTTTTGGTTCTCCTCCATTTCTCTCTTTGCCACTCTACATTTTCCATAGTGTGGAAGGGTAACCTCTTCTCTCCCCTTTCTCTGTCTCCAGTCCTGGACCTAATTAATTTCATTGTACTCAACAGCAAAATGGGGGCGGGAGAGTGGGAAAGGGGAATAAAATAAACATGGACAAATAATGATTTTTTTCAAAATATTTAATTGACACCTGGAGAATAGGGAACACAAAGTCTTAGGTTGGAAGCATTTGGACATGTAGACAGAGAGATATATCCCCAAGGTCTAGTGAAGTCCCACTTGTTCAATTTACTGTGTATGCAGCTTCAAATATAGAATTGTGGGTCAAATGTAGAGTTGGTGCATTGAAAACATGCTTTTCAGTGCGGGCACTGCTAGGTTCCTGTGACACATATGAATGATTGGTTTCTCCTGGTTGGTTAGGCTCTCGCAGTGAGTGCTTCTCGTGATGGTTGTTTTATGTCGTCAGCAAAATGTTTGTCAATTTTTCTTAAATGTTATTCTGTGCCTTGAACATCAGTATCTTGTCTTGATATTTGCAGTGGAGTTCTATCCTCTTTTCGTGTCACTTTTATGGCTAAACCCTACAAGGAACTCACCTTCAATCTTGCATTGAAAAAATCAGGCTACTTTGCTATAGGCTCCAGTTGCTGGATAAACCAAAATAAAGTTCACAACATTATTTTGGAGGATGGAAAATCAGTTGTTACTGTTAGCGGGTTTATGCCTTCACCCTCCCAGTTCCCTGGTCCTTTTCATGTGGACAGAGAACAGCAATACCCAAAGTCCAGAGATGCAAACAGTTTGATGTTTATTGGGATTAGCTTCCAGCAAGCATTAATCCACTTCCCTTTCCTTTTTTCCCCTGTTACTGGCTTTCTTCCTGTTTACTGCCAATTTTATAGAGTAATATTCTCAGCTGTACCTTAACCAATCATTTTATTGAAATTTAACTAATCAATCCTAACATATGGTAACATGATTATCTAACCAATTATACCCCAACACCTTAATTGGTTTGCACCCAGCACAATTAATTATACAGCAGACAGAAAAAAATCAAAGAACCAGACAGAGGTCATATAGATAAACAATAGAGAGGTGGGTCATTTACTTTTGTGTCTGTTTTTATTATGGAAGTGGGAGCTGTAAATTATAAATTCAAGTGGCATTTATCTAGCAGCTCACTGTTGAAAGGTGGATGTTTGTTTACTTACACACACAAACTGCAATTTTTATCAATGAAAATTCACTCCATGGTTTAGGCCAGGGTTTTATAAATCAAATTGTAAATTAAATGTCTTGGAGAGGTCTTGTTCTCAGCATCCAATATCAAGATCGTGTTTGCATTATAGACAGACTTGTACCAGACATCTTTGCTTTCACCTGCAGTGACTCAAAAGCTTAATGTTTGAAGTGCCTTGGAAAACAGAGAGATTTTCAATCACTTTCAGAATGGCTTCTGAGCCAGCAGAAAGTGTGTTTTATTTACTTAGGGAATAGAACCTGGCTTTCGACTAAAACAGATACGTTGTGAATGAGCTTCAATGACTTTTGATCTTTTATTTTCTATTCTTCATTCACTGTTGTGTGATAAATCACTGTGTGAGCAGAACTCAGTGAGTTGGCTGAGTAACTCTGGGGATGAGATGATGCACAGTAATAGCTTGATAGAATGTCATTTTCCTGGTAGACATAACTTTCTTCCCTGCACATAGTCCCTTACGGCATACTCGCTAAAAGCAGAAAATAATCTTATGTTAAAAACACTGGATAAAAGCTTGGCTCCAATGAATTACACTGGAAGTTTTTCCACTCAGTGCCACAGAGCCAGGATTTCACCCACTGTGAACAATCCAATTCCCATTGAAGTTAAAAGGAATGTCCCTGAGAGCTTTACAAAGAGCAGGATATGAGTTTCCTCATCTAGATTTTTGGTTTCTGTGTTTCTGTATTGAAACTGAGTAGATTGTTACAGCTGGGAAGGGAGCTTACTTTTTGTATCCCACAAGAAATGTGTCGAGTTCAGCCTTAGGAAAACGGAATCACTCTTGGGGGCAGCATAGGCTGCAGCAGAGGGATGGGAGGTGATTTGAATATTTCAACAGGTGGGGAAGTTGGGTTAGGTATTCACTGGGGTGGAAGAAGAGATGTTGGCCGTGCTGCAGGCTGGCACTCTGCCTATGCTATGTGCATTGCATCAGTGTGATCAATAGCTGTTAGATTCTTCTGTGGCTTGAAAACGCCATCTGTTCCGCAGGAAGGGAGTGCGTGCCACATAGGGACTTAATAGCTCTCACCCCATGAGATTAAAAAATCTCCTGCAGTAAAGTGGAATGTTTTGGAGGTATCCTCTGGGGATTCTGACCAGCAATTTTGAACTGCCTTAGTAATTCCCCAGTTTCACACCGAACCCAGTGCATACTGGGAGGAAGCATGATGCAGCACTCTGTGAACACTCATGATGGAGGTGAAATCCCTACCACTTCGAAATCCTGGAACTCACTATTGAATCTTGATGTCTTCATTTGAGGAACTCCCTCTGACGGGGACCAGAAAGCCAGGAGGTAGATTAATGCTCATTGTACTTGTGGAGTTTCACCCTTCCATCTCTAAACCAAGCTTGTGACCTGGGAAATGATGAAGCTTGACACAGGGAGAATTTAGCCACTGGGGGCAAAGTTTCCAAAATTGGTCATGGACTTTTGGGATGCTCGATTTTTTTTTTTTTTTTTTGAAAGCCCAACTCAAGATGCTTTGGGACTAAATTTTCAGTGACAATGAGACCCCACGGTTCTCTTCCTTTTTAACTTGGATTGTGGTTGCTCAGCTAAAAATCTGGCCTCAGGTCTCTCAAGCCCAAATCAAGTGGACAACTTCTATACTTAATCCAAAGTTTTCAGAAAGCCTCAACTAAAAGCACCATACGATTCAATGACTTCAAATCACATACATACATACCAACTGCTTTATTTTTCACTGAAGTAAGTGAGCTGTCTTATAAAAAAAGAGCTGCTCTCCTGATAGTACAGCGTTTGTCATAACAGAACATAAAATGAAACCCTGAGACTTGCTTAATTAAAAATGTTATATATACAGTACTCTTTCCCTCCTCAACAACTAGTCAGTCTGCAAGTGTACACTGAGGGTTATATTAAGAGGATATTAATTAAGTCTTAAGTTACAATGCAGTTTTTCTGGATTCATATAATAAATTCACATGAATATTGAAAGGCCGCATGATGCTAATGTTAGTACATGATATCTAGGGATTTGGTAAGACTTAACTCTTATTTGTTGTGCTTTGCATCTTCAAAGCTCTTTACCAGCATTGGCTGATTAATCTGCACAGCACACCCAGGAACTAAGTTGCATAATTATCTCCATTTTACAGATGGGGATTTGAGGCAGAAACAATTAATAATTTTAACAGCAGTTAAGGCGATAACAATTTTAACAGCAGTTAAGATGATTAAGAAACCAGTATGTCACTTGAAACTTTAAATTTAAGTCAGGAGTGGATTGTTAGCTGTATACAGATATTTGCCAGCAATTCAAAACAAATGGGGAGTGGGAAGGAAGCAACAGCTAAGTTGCTATCTGCATCCTAGTCTAGATTAGTCCCACAGTAGGTACATTCTATATGTAGACATCAGACCTATCCTTAGTAGGCAGAGAGAATGAGGCTGAGAACAAGAAGAATGAAGCTGGATAGGCGTGTACAGGGATTGAAATAATTTATTGTGGTTTGTTATGACTCTGGTCATGGTGTTGGAATAGTAACATGTCCCACTATCTTCCATTCTAATTATCATTCCATTATCTCATAGATGTGCATCAGACCATAATTGCTGTCTAAGCCTTATACCCCACCTGTAATTTGTGGGCTTAAATTTCAAACCCTCATCTTATTACAACCAGCTAGATCATCTCTTGTCTGACTGTTTTTACCCTACCTGCTGCACTCTGCTGATGTGAGACCCAATTTTAAGTAATACTGACAAGTAACAAAGCTTTGCAAACCAAAGGATGATTGGCTGACCAAGCTGCAAGACTGATAAATGGTCTAAGGAATGGACTATGACATATGCACGATGAAGGAGCTGATGCCATAATGAAGAATGAAACTAACCATACTCAGTCCATGGATCAATGTTCAGATTTTTCTGAAAAGAGGAAAAGGAAGGTGAGAAGACTAGACTTCAGTCAGGCCCAAGACAGAGGTTTCAATATCACCGCTGAGCAGGCTCTCCAAATACAATTAGATCATGTTATTGACATACTGAATGTGCAAGTTGAGCGGCAATACAGGACGCTGTCTGAGATCTTGTCAGACATTGAGTTCCATACCAGGCCTGCCCTCTTAAAAATGCCTTTTGGTCAAATGAAAAAGTGTGCCGCTGACTTGGCAAGGAAGTGCTGGCATGCAACATTAACCATGACTGAAATTGAGTTTCAAGTTCCAAGTGGTGCTACCCGCTTATGTTGCTCTGCAGCAATTCCACAGACTCTTTGGATGAGGTTCTACCAGTGGGAAAGCCTTGTATATTTTTTGACTCTCTCTGTCACAGTAGCCTCTGGTGAACGGAGCTTCAATAAGCTGAAACTGATGGACTATTTGAGGCCTTCATTTGGACAAGAATGTTTCTGTAACTTGGTGATTCTCTGCACTGAATACCCTTTAACAGTCTCAATCAACTTTGATGCTGTGATAGATGAGTTTTCGAGGCTGAGCTCCTCTGTGAACAGCTAAAAATACTGACCATAATATGATTTAGTTACAGATTGACTCATTACCAACCCATTTTCTTTTAGTTAACTGTGTCATCAGAAATTCACTTTTATGGTTTTCTGACTATGCTTCATGCCATTGAAACTTTGCAGTATCCAGATTTGTTAGTTATTTTCCATCCATGTTTTTTTGTTCAATCAATTAGTTTACTTAATGGTTATATAAGGAGATACTATGAGGATTGTAAAGGATTGTGGAAGAATTAATGTGGCACATAAAAGAATCATACAACAACGTAGCAGCCTCAGGAAAGACTCTCCCCGCTCTCCTGGAGGTGGGGGTGTGGAGGTGGGAATACAAGGTGGTGCTTAGTGCTGAGTGCCCTGAGAACTGTCACAGGGGCTTGTGATTTTCCAGTGCATGACAAGCCCCTTATTTTTATGGACACCAAATTACCCATAAAACAAGGAGTCCTATGACACATTAGCGCAGGGGTGGGCAAATTCCAGCCCCTGGGCCAGATATGGTCCATAGGGTTATTCTTTGGTGAGACCCCACCTCTATATTAGCCTACACCTTCACAGGTATCAAGCAATCAAAGCTCTCGATGGCCGCAGATTGCCATTCAAGGACAATGGGAGTAGTGGGAAGCAGGGTCACAACCAACGAGGGCTGTGGTTGCCCTATATCTGCATGTAAATATAGAAGTGGTGACCAACCAGGAACCAACTCTAGCAGGCTGTCATTATTTTATTGACCAGTCCTTTTTTTAGGGTATGTCTACACTACAGTGTTATTTTGAAATATCTTATTTCAAAATAGTTATTTCAAAACAGCTATTTCAAAATAACGCGTCTACACACAAAATGCATTTCGAAATAGCGTTTTGCTATTTTGAAATAGCGTGTCCACACTGAGTGGACTATGAATCGCATTTAAGGCCGGCCAGAACCAGTTCCAGCAGGGCTCCAGGTCAGCACTTACTGTGTGGGGCTGCTGCCTGAGGCTAACTGAGGTCTGTGCTTAAAGGGACACCCCCCTCCCCCCCCGGACAGCCAGTTCTCAGGTTTCTCTGCTTGCTTGTCTACCTCGATGAGGGACAGCAAAGCATTTTGTCTCTGCGTGCTCTGATTGTCCTCACTCGGGACACCACAGCACTCTGCAACATGGAGCCAGAGCTGCCCTTGGGCACTCTGGTGCTTCTCATGGACGCGTTGCTGCGAGCCTGGCTGCACTTTCTGCAGGCTGCCATCTGGGAGGTCCATTGGGGGGCTGTCAGTATCCAGGAGGCCCTGCGGGAGAGCTTCTACCCTGAGGAGCACTAAGAGACTCCCTGGTCTGCCCCACTGGGGGCTTGTGCCTCATTCCTCCCTCACATCCTTCCACTTACCCTTCCCTAACCCCCCTTCCTGATGTCAAATAAAATACATGTATTTTCATGGACACAAACTCTCTTTATTTAACAAAACTGGGGGGGGGGGAATGAAACTCTGGTGAGATTGGGAAAAGGAGGTGGGAGAGGGGAGAAGAGAGGGTGGGAGAGGGGAGCTGGAAGAGGGAAGCAATGGGAAGAAGGGGGAAGGGAAGCTGGGGGTCTCACTGGACCAACTTGATTTTCATGCAAACCTGCTCCTGGGTTCGCATGTGGCCTTTGGTGGCCAGGCTGGCAGCTATCCTGCCATAGACGGCCACATTCCTCCATCTAGTGCAGAGATCATGGATGTTGGGGGAATCCCCCCCAAACCTGAATAAGGTCCATGATCTCCACCCTGGACCAGGAAGGTGCCCACCTTCTCCAGGCCCTGGCAGGCTCCTGGGAGCTGGCAAACTGCTCCTGGGGAGCAGTGGAGGGCTGGCTGCCAGTGGATTGCTGGCTTATGTTTTGGGGCCACTGGGTCAGGGGCAGTGACTGCTGGCTCTGGGCTGGCAGGCTTGGAGCTGGCACAGGCACTGTGGCCAGAGTCTTCCCCTTTAAGGGCTCCAGGGAGGGGGGGAGGGAGAGAAGTGTTCTTGGTTGAGGCTGGAGTAGCCACCAGGGCACCCTGGGAAGGCTGGAGGCCCCCAATTTCGAAATAAGTGTCTACACAGCACTTATTTCGAAATAGCTATTTCGAATTTGGCATTATTCCTCATAGAATGAGGTTTACCAAATTTGAAATAAGCGCTCTGCTATTTCAAATTTATTTCGAAATAACGGTTTGGCTGTGTAGATGCTAGGGAAGTTATTTCGAAATAAGGGCTATTATTTCGAAATAACTTTGCTGTGTAGACATGCCCTTAGAGACTAACAGATGTATTGGGGCATAAGCTTTTGTGGGTAAAACCCACTTCATCAGATGAGTTGTAGTGGAGTTTACAGAGGCATGGGTATTTAGAAGGACAACAAAAGAAACAAATTTGCCCATATTCACCAACATAGGTGAAAGGGGGCAATGTTATAGAATATTTGACTGAATTGCTTTTCTATTCCTTAAATCAAAATCCAATACTAAAAATAGTAACTATGCTGGGAAATGAAGTCCATTAGCAAAGCTAAGCCTCACCTAACACAGGAAGGGTCATATCTTCAATGGTGGTAGCTAGCGTAACTGCATTGACTGTGTGGCTCTGTTAATGGACCTACATCAACATACAGCAGTTGAGGATTTAGTCCCAGCACTAACCCATCAAAGGTGCTGTGCAGAATTACAAAATGTATGTGTGTAGGGAAAATGGGGCCAATCTCAGAGATACAACCACCTTTGGGGAAGGATTCCACCAGGAGTGGCCCTAGACGAGCTGCCAGCAACTGGCGCCTTAGGCAAAATGCGCGATCGGCACCCCCGCCTCCAAACCCCTCAACGACCATTTAATTTGGCGCCCTAAGTGACCTCCTAGTTCATGCCTATGGACAGGCCGCCACTGGACACCACTGCTCTGATGGTAGCACCAGCTACACAGCACTTTTGGGCAGGATGCCAGTCAGAAACTAGAAAAATGGGAAACTGGGAATGCAAATGTAATTCTCCAAGTTGGAATTGGACAAGGACTCCGGGATGAATGGTTCTGCTTTTGCAAAATGTGCCAAGGGATTTTTAATAGCCCAAAGTTGTCATAACCTCACTTTTACATGTCATTCAAAAGAAGTCAGGTCTTATCCTGAGCTGGTGTCAATTGAGGGAGTTCCACTAATGTGAGCAATAGCCGAGGCACTGGTTTCGTATCCGAGAGTATTGTCTAACTAACGCTATCCTGTGCTATTATTTCCACTAGCTCTGAGTGTAACGTTCTGGCTGCATGAAGTCACTCTATACTGGCCTGCCTTCCGAGAGGGTAAGTAACCTACTACTATGAGGAGGTCTCCCTTAGCTCCAACAGTAGAGTCCTGCTTTATTTTGGAAATGAAGAGTGTGTAGGTATGCTGCCTTGATACTATTGACACAGAGGAGGAGAGCCACTTACTGATCACCAGCACCAGATTTCTCTGTTCTCCAGGTTTCTTTCCCAGGAGCTCTTCCATCCGAGTATACACCCAGCCTGATTCTAGTGAATTAGTGAGAACTGAGAAGATAACCCTAAGAATGATGATGTGAGGAGGAGGGTGGTGTGGTTTTTCCTTCTTTTTTCAAAATCAGAAGTGGTCTGTCTTGGAGTGCTCTTGGGTTCACAAAATTTGGGAGGAGAGGCAGTTGGGGATCCGTTTTCCCAGAAAAATGTCAACCCATCTATGGCCTTTTGTTAAAACTTGTCATTGGACTAGCCACAATGGAGGCCCTTACTGACTATGACATGGTACTGCTAATCAGTGATTGTCTTAGACAGGTCATTAGTCTCTAGTCTGTGCTCATCTGGAAGCCAGGTCTTTGGCTGGTGGAAATCAGCTTAGCATCATTGACTTCATGGAGTTTTTCTGATTTACATCATCAGAAAATCTGACCAAAGGACACAGGGCACTATTTATATGAACACCATCCCAACAAATCAGGAATGTATTTGCTAACTAAGATTGTCCAATAAAGTGTAAAGCCTCTTGCTTTTAAGAATGCAATAGCTTGAATGTTTATCTCCAGACTGAAGCCCATTTACCAATGTAGTTCTGGTGCCTGCCAGTGCAGGAGTCTGTTGGATCAGCCAGTCCTCAGGTTAGTTAATTATGCTATTTCCCTTGAGAGGGAATTCCAAGGTTAATAAAAAGACTTTTCCTTCAATCCATCCTGACTCTGCATAGAAAGCTAAGATCATCAGTGAGTATTTAATGCTACCATTCAAAAAATCAGCCTCCTGAAAAGAAATCCCCTCTTTCCTACCCCCAATACATTTTCATTTCTATGGGCATATAACCCTTCTTTTCTTCCTGACTCATTCTTTGGCCTAATAAAGCTGATCACTCATGGCAACACTGAATAACAGTGAGCCATGTTACTATTAATCATTTTAATGGACAGTGACTAGCGGTTCAAGTGTTTCAATGCTGCATGTCAACAGCCACCTCTGCTGGAGTGGAAGCAGAGATAATGAGAGGATTTTTAGCTTGTTTAGGCATTTCCAGACAGGATCACTAAGTATAAGTAATAACTACCAGGACTTGCAATAATTGCTTACAAAGTACAAGAGATGTCTCATGGCACAGATACTACCTAACAATGTATTGCACAGCCCAGTCCTGCAGGGTGCTGAGTGTCTTCAATTCCCTTTGAAATCCATGTGGGTTGAGAGCACTTCAGACCCTACATTTGCAATAAGAAACAGTTACTGTACAGCAGAAAATAATGTGTGAGGGTGTGTACCTAACTAATATGACTGAGGAGGGGGGCGGAGATAGGAGTTACCATATCACATCAGCTGTCAGTCTAATCTAGCATCCTGGCTCCAACAGGGGGCCAGCATGCTTGGGAGTGGAGACAAATGCAAAGAATCAATGTAACTTCTGCAGAAAGGCCTTGTCTTTCTTGGATGCGCCCACATTCTCCAGGAGCCCTGCTGGTTGTTTGGCAAGGCTTCCTGCTTCTGATGTGTTTAAGTTTTTTTTTTTTTCAGTTTAGTTTTTGTGTCTTTAGCTGGTTGATGTTTGTAGTGGGCCAGTGGGTACTCCCTCTGGGCTGGAGGGAGTCCACACTGCCTCACTAGGTTGTCTTGATCATGCTTCACTGTTAGGGGAATTAGTGGGGTAGGCATAATGTCCCAGCCTTCATAATAGGCTATGCTCCTAATGGTGAATAAGTCCTCGGCATTTGGCCAAGTAGAACCGGTAAGCAGACCAAGCGCTCTGACCGCTAGGCAGGGCAGCACCTGCAAAGAGTCTGTAGTGCTATAGGGGAGAGGCTGCCACTCCAGGAGGGAGATGGCAGGGGGTGCCGGAGGCAGGCCTGCCCAACTCCACTGTGTTCCAGCCCATGGCAGACAGCAGGGATCCTCCTGCAACATGCTGGCTCGCTGTCAAGCCACAACACCATCAAACAAACCCCTGGCCTGCTTCCTACCCGAGCTCCAGATCAGATTTCTCCAGTTCATCTGGGTATTTGCCTGCTGGCATTGCTCCCTGCTCCAGGTCCTCCTCAGTGCTGGACACGTCTGTCTGCTTCCCTGGCTCTGCTTCCATTGAGCTAGGGACTCTGCCTTTTATACTTCCTGACCTGCCTCTCCACTTCCAGTGGGAGGGGCAAGTTTGGCCTGGCTCCACTCACCCAGGCAGAGAGAGTGGTTCTTCTCCCTCTTGCTTGGAGGGAGGCCGCAACACCTCACCACAGTGTCCATTTATTTCTTAGCATGCCTCATCCTTTTACACTTGTGTTGCCAGTGTTAACGCTCCTTTCTATTTTCCTCATTAGGATATGCCTTCCAATTTTTAAAGGATGCCTTTGTGCCTCTCATTGTTTCTTAAACTCGGTTGTTTAGCCATGGTGACTCTTTCGGTTCCTCTTTTTCCTTTTGATGGGAGGTATACATTTAGGCTGAGCCTCTATTATAGTGGTTATCAACATGCCCCATGCAGGTATTTCATCTATGTGATTATTGTATAATTAGCTTCCTCATTTTTGTATAGTTCCCCATTTTGAAATTAAATGCTGCTGTGGTGGGTTTCTTTGGCATTTTCCCCCCACAGGGATGTTAAATGTAATTACATTATGGTCACTATTATTGAGTGGTTCAGCTATATTCACCTCTTGGACCAGATTGTGCCACTTAGGCCTCAGTCAAGAACTGCCTCTCCTCTTGTGGGTTTGAGGCCTAGTTGTTCCAAGCATGGAATTTCTGTTCAGAGAGATTCTATGATACCGTTTGATTCATTTACAATTTGTACCGTATTTGACTCTACTTTCATGTGTAGCGCCATTCCCCTGCCAGCAAAACCTAGTCTGTCATTCCTATATATTTTGTGCCCTGGTATTACTGTGTCCTATTGATCAGCCTTATGCCAGCAAATTTCCATGAGGCCTATTAGATTAATAGCCTCATTTAGTGCACCTCTAATTCACCCGTTCTCATATTCACACACTTATATGCATTTGCATATAATCACTTTTCCATTTTGTCAATATTCAGTTGGTTGCTTTCATGTGTTACATTTCAATGGCACTGTTACATGTGACTGTTCCTCATTAGCTCTTACCTGTTCTTTACTAACTTCTCTCCTATCCTCTTTACTAGGATATAGAATTTGCCTTTTAATAAATTAAGAGATGTATCCACTCTAAATGTCCTCTACAACTCTTTTAATTTTACATGACATGAGTCGGACTCCATTTGGTTGAAGTGGAGCACATCCTTCCTGTATAGGGTCCTCCTTTCCCAAAAGGTTTCCCAGTTGCTAGTAAGTCTAAAACCCTCCTCTCTACACCATCATCTCACCCGTGCATTAAAAACCTGAAATTCTGCCTGTGTAACTCACCCTGTGTGTGGAGCTGGTAACATTTCGAAGAGTGCTACCCTGGAGGTTCTGGACTCCACCCAGAGTATACATTTCTACACTGTTATTTCCAGTCCTGCAGAGAGAGATCTGTGGCTCTGAATCAGATGACCTGGGTTCTCAGCTTGCTGTGGTGGGTCTTCTTGTGCAGCATAAACAAACTCTTCATGAGCTGCTTGCTTTCTCATTGGCACAGGAGAAGGCTCTATCTGAGCTGGTCCCCTTCTCTGAGCTTATCCATAGGTGAGAGGAAAGCCTTAGCATACACCCCATTCTGGTCACAGGTCCTTGAAGATATATTGAGAGGGTTTTCTCCCAAACACCACTCATTCCTGGGATTGCTTCCTCTCTATTAATATCTCCCAGGAATATGTGTCTCAGACTTTTTTATGCGACAGGGTGGGCTGACAACCAGGGATGGGCTGACTACCCCTTCACACTACGGATTACAAATTTTTTGCTTTTTCATTTAAATGTGAGATATTTATTTCAGTTTTTACTGATCTCATTGTATCAAAAATATCTGGTGGTGATAGATTATAACAGATCCATAGTTCTCCTTCCTTATGCACTCAGGACTCCAATGGAAGTCAGAAGGAGTGGGGTGCCAAAGGAATTCAGTCTTCTAGAGCTTTGTGCATTGAGATACCATTTGATACCATCTCTGACAAACTTAAGTCACTATGACCTGCAGTTATTCAGGAGGTCGGTCAGGATTTACTGCTGAGGTGTCCTCACAGGTCTCTGGTGCTGTTGATGATGATAACCAGAAGGCTGCTTGCGTGCATGCTCAATGATGTGGCCTGTGTTGACTTGTGCATTTAGTCTCCACAGCAGACCCCATGAGAGCCCCCAAAGATTACAAACTGGATAAGGATTGAAGATGGCAGGCCAGGTTTATTGTTCAGCGAAGTACAGTAATAGTTGTCAGTAGACTCTACTGAACCACTACACATATGTACTTGCCACAATGGAATGACTCAGTCAGTGGAAAATTTCCACTGCCCCCTGTGTCATACAAAGACTGTCCCCCCAACACACCACTTTATATTCAGGTACAAACAAGTCACACCTCACTGCTGACGTATCAGGTTGCCACCTTCTGACATCGTCAGGTTACCACTCTCTGACGCTACTTAGATACCACACATCACCCTCTACCTCATGGTTTGATTAGATCATCTCTATCCATCATGCTGTCATTTTAGACCGTTTCCTGAACCTGGGTCCATATCTGTGAGGAGTGGGTGTAGTGGTCAATTGCGGAAGAACTTTGTACATGTTAGTTTAGGGGTGGTGAGGCCTGCATTCTTTCCCCCCTTTCCCTTTTCCCTATATCTGATGAGCCAGAAGCAAGTCTTTGGGAACATATGCCACTTAAGATAAGCATTGTTGCCAGTATAGCAGGAACAACTGTGAGATAAGGGTAAAGGGCAAGAACGCATAAACAATTCTGTTTATGCATAACATACTGATCATGTAAACAGGGCCAAAGAACAAGTAGATCCAGAACAGAACCAGATCGATAACTAACAGCTAAGCCCTACATCAGCACGTAATGAGTAACCCCTGGAAATTTCCAAACTGACAAACAAGGCAGGAAAACTGTATTTAAGGCTGCCTCAGAGCTTAGCAAATCGAACCTCACCGATGGGCTTTGGGTACCAGCGCCTCGGAAGCTGAGACAACCTCCCACTTTGTCCGCAGCCTACCCGGGGTTCCAGGCTTGCAGGAAGGGATGTAAGATATGCCGCTTCTTTGTTATGTTGTTCTTCCATTTATGGGGCGCAGCTGTTAGCTGTCAGGAAATAAACTACTTGTGTTTGACAGAGACCTGTGTGGCGTATTTTGTACTTTGGGAACCCAGTGTGGGACCTTAGACTTACTCTGGCCGGCTACAGTGGGTACCAAGGTCTTTTTTAATGAGCTAGTGATACCATGTGCTTTCCACTTATGACCAGTACCAATTATTGTTCTGCAGTCGGTACCTAGCACCAATTAGTGTTTTGCACTCTCAGCCCTGTTCGGGCCAAGTTCTGTGGGCTGGGGCCTGCTTCTTGTTCACAGCTTAGCTTTGCTTTATGTTAGCCATGTTTTGTCCATTGTTAGCGAGGCCTCAGGCCTCAGACCAGGCCTCTGCTGCATTGGCTTATGTTTTAGATCTTCATCTTACTACATGATCTACTATTGAATGAAACAGGTGAGTGACAAAGTAGGTATTAGAGAGACAAGGTGGATGAGGTAATACCTTTTATTGGACCAACTTCTTTTGGTGAAAGAGTCAAGATCTCTGTATCTAAACAGAGGTACTCTAAAGTGGGTATTTTTATTTCAAAGAATCTCTTTCCTCTGTGAGAAATATATTTGTTATGGAGACAAATTGAAGGGTACACAAAGACTTTGTCAGTGTTTCCCTTTATAAATGCTGTTTTCAGAGGTCATACTCTCAATCAGAGAAATTTGCTCAGCTGGAACCTGACATTAAAAGAAATCTGACTCTGCGGGCGAGCTTTTTCTTTTTCAAATGGAAATAAAAAAATAATATTCACACAGCTATGTCTGGGAGATGGAGGCATTAAAAATGTAAGTTTATATTTATTGGTCCTCAAGTAAGCTGAGTGATACATTCACTCAGAAACAGTGAACAAAAACACTATCACCTGTCTTTTGGTGTGCAAGCAATCTGGAAGTAGATCATAGCTTTTTCATAGTGCGTTGTTCAAAATTGTGATGAAAGATTTCTGAAGGGTTTTTCATGAGCAGAGCACTTCATATCCAGGCAGCTTTGGGTTCCTGTTGACTGGACCTAAATCCAGTAGAATGTTGAGTTTTATGACTGTGTGAAAGAACTTTAAGAGCAGTATCAATTCTCACATTTCAAAGCTCAAAATTCATTTTCTGTGAATATTCTTTATTTGTTTAAAGATCACTGTTTACGGAACATTCTGGCTAAAGAAAGATCACTAGACTAGTGTTGGAAAACAAACCTCAAAATGAGTGAGGGTGAGGATAAAAAACACAGCTGAAGGGTACTAATTTTTTTTTAATCCAAACATATACTCAGAGACAGTTTTTAGTAGTACTCGCTCAGTATTATCATTAGATCAAAAATGTATCTTGGAGTATAAAAATATATGAAATCTAAATAATTATAATTTACATAATTAAATCATAAAATTATCTAAAACCACTGCTGATGTCTTTGGAAAGAAAACTCCAAAGTGAGAAATCTATTCTCTTCCATTTTCAATAGTTACTGCTCATGAACAGTATAACTAGAACTTTTCTGCTTGATTTTTACTGTGCAGTTCAATAAGCGTAATAAAGTATGAATCTTAAAAATTATATACAGAGCAGAGTAAAAGATAGATGTTTAAATTAACAAAACATGTAGATGGAATCATAAGCTTTCGTGGGCACAACACACTTCTTCAAATGACAGGAGTGTTGGAAGTCCAGATCCAAGAATAAAGCAGAGAAGGAGGGAGGGGGAAAGAAATTTCCCCCTCCAGCATAATCATCCAAGAACCGACCCCTGCAATCAGCCCCAGTGCCAACTCTGCCCACACATCTACACAAGCGATTTAATCACTGGACCCAACCACATCAACCACCAAATCAGAGGCTCATGTAACTGCAGATGCACTACTGTGATCTATGCCATCAAATGCCAGCAATGCCCCATTGAAATGTATATTGGCCAAACTGGACAGTCTCTACGGGAAAGAATTAATGGACACAAATCAGATATCCAAAAAGGCAACATGCAAAAACCTGTTGGAAAACACTTTAATCTTCCTGGACACTCATTAATGGATCTCCAAGTTGCTGTTTTGTTTCAGACCAATTCCACAAGCCAAATACACAGAGAAGGGTTAGAACTTAACTTCACTCACAATTTAATTCTTATGCAAATGGTATGAATTGGGCTATCCGATGGCTCGCACATTATCAATCAACCAAACAATGAAGGCACTAATGGTTCTTGATGTCTGTGTAGAATCTGGTGTTGGTTATCTTCCATTCCAAGTGCAAACTAATGGTTCTTATCAGCCGCTTGGAACTATTTAGTCTTTAAGGTACTACTAGACTATTTGTTGTTTTTTAAGTTTTTCCTGTTACAGACTAACTCAACTATTCCTCTAAAGCTTATCTACTCACTTTCTCTTTTTTTCTTCCTCCCCTCCATTTTTTTCCTTCGCCCCCTTTCTCTCCCCCCTTCCTTTATTTATTCTTGGATCTGGATTTCCAACACTCCTGTCATCTGAAGAAGTGAGTTGTGCCCATGAAAGCTCATGATACCGTCCACACGTTTTGTTAGTCTTTAAGGTGCTTTTAGACTATTTGTTAGTTTTAAAGTTTTTCCTGTTACAGACTAACTTGGCTACTCCTCTGAATGTTTAAATTAGTGATGAGAACATCAAAAGCTTCATAGGATTGGTTCATTGTTTATATAAAATCCCACATTTGGATGCTTAGCCAGAAGTATAGGCTCTCAGAGCATATTCATAACTATTGTATGAAGTACTTGGATAGACAGCTAAAGCGAGAAACACATGAGAACCTCTTGAACCAAACTGATTCTCTGTCTAGTGCCACTTAAAGTCAAAGTAGTTATGTCTGAGAATATTCTAGGCTTTTCAATATACTAAACTGAGCTGGAACTCACAGGAGTGGGCTTTGACAAATAACTGAACATCAATTTCAGGGCTTCCTTCTGAAATACCTCTTTCAGCTTGCCCTTTGTTTCTGGCTGGAATCAGAAGTGGATGTGTTAAACGAGGCCTCAACTGAAGTTCATGGGAGCATTGCCATGAGCTTCAGGGTAAGCAGGACTAACCCAATTCCAATCCAGTCAAGGTACAACACAAAAATAATACACCTATTCTATTGGGCCTCCTCTTAACTCTGAAGTTGAAATCCTGGTCCCACGGAAGTGATAGGAATTTGGATACTGGTGTAGAGCCCAGGATTTCTCCCTGAGTCTCAATGTGTAACTTTGTCTATAATGAAGATAATGATACAGGTTGAACCTCTCTAGTCTGGCACTCTCTGGTCTGGCAACATCCATGGTCCAGCATGATTTTAGTTAGCCAGGTGTCCACTTACCAAGGGTGTAGCCAAGTTTCCAGCCCTCCCATAAAGTTTGTTTACAGCCACCAGCCCTGGCTCTCAGTGTTCTGTGCTGTTATTTAGCTCTAATTTACTCTAAACATCTTCTAAGAGCCCAGTAAGCAGTGGAAGTGTTGGTAATGCTGCTAGACGATATTGACCTCCTGTGTTTTGGCAAATTCTCTGGTCAGGCCCTGAGGTGTCAGACTAGAGAGGTTCAACCTGTACTTGGCATATCTGACACTTTTACCCTGAAAAGTAGCTGTTCTGCAGAAAAGGACCTGGGGATTACAGTGAATGAGAAGCTGGATATGAGTCAACAGTGTGCCCTTGTAGCCAAGAGTGCATTAGGAGGAGCATTGCCAGCAGATCCAGAGGAGTGATTATTCCCCTTTATTCGGCTCTGGTTAGGCCACATCTGGAGTATTGTGTCCAGTTCTGGGCCCCCCACTATAGAAAGGATGTGGACGCATTGGAGAGGGTCCAGCGGAGGGTGTCCAAAATTATTAGGGGGCAGGAACGCATGACCTATGAGGAGAGACTGAGGGATTTGGGTTTGTTTAGTCTGCAGAAGAGAAGAGTGAGGGGGAATTTGATAGCAGCCTTCAACTTCCTGAAGGGAGGTTCCAAAGAGGATGGAGAAAGGCTGTTCACAGTAGTGAGGGATGGCAGAACAAGGAGGAATGATCTCAAGTTACAGTGGGAGATGTCTAGGTTGGCTATTAGGAAAAACTATTTCACTAGGAGGGTGGTGAAGCACTGGAATGGCTTACCTAGGGAGGTGGTGGAATCTCCAACCCTAGAGGGTTTTAAGTCTTGGCTTGACAAAGCCCTGGCTGGGTTGATTTATTTGAGATTGGTCATGCTTTGGGCAGGGTGCTGGACTTGATGACCTCCTGAGGTCTCTTCCAGCTCTATGATTCTAAACATTTCTCATTTGTCACTCACATAAATTGTTCTTAAAAGGAAACTGGATTTAGATGGGCAAGATGTAACCTGGTTCTCTGCCTCTTTCCTTTTAGAAATTGCTGTGGACCAGCATATGGCTGTTCCTACATATGTGTAAAAGGGAGTGTGGAGGACAGAGGCTATAGCAAGAGTCCATCTTCACCCCTTCCCAAACTCCACCCTCATTATTCATCTGGGCAGATGCCTGGCCGATCCTGGTGCTCATCCTCCTGCACATCATGCAGAAGGTGTTTATAGACACCCACAAGGAGGGTGGGGCAGTGTGAGCCTCCCTTTACATAATAGCTGGCGGTTTAGTACAAGAGCAATGTGAGCTGCATGCCTTTAAGGGGTATGGAAATAGTTACTCCCATGTGCACACCCAGAATCCCTGTGGAGGCATTGTCTTCTCTGCCCTTTGCTGGCAGGAATGCTTTTGGCTGCTGCTGTTGCTTCAATGCTCATTGAAGTCAGTGTGAACCTTTCTGTTGACTTCAATGGGCTTTACATTAGATCATCGTCAAATTCCCCTCTTCACCTCACCGGTGATGGCTGCTTAAGTTACAATCTAGCTCTGATGCACACCAGGAAAGGGAGCTTTTCAGAGAAGCTTTTCATTTCTTTCCGTATTGGAAGGAAAGAATCGGACAACCCTAGCATATAAATAATAGAAAGTGCAGAGAAAAATGGACCTTTATAGACATACTCTTTTAAATTTGCACTCTTTTAAATTTGCAGTCTACTATAGCTCAACAGCAGGAGGAAGGGGAATTATTACCAAAATTTCCATATGTGCTCCCACATCCTAACTGTCAGGGTGGTTAAACACTGGAATAAGTTGCCTAGGGAGGTTGTGGAATCTCCATCACTGGGAATATAAGAGCAGGTTGGATAGACATCTGTCAGGGATGGTCTAGATGGTACTGGGTCCTGCCATGAGGGCAGGGGCCCGAAATCAATGACATCTCAAGGCCCCTTCCAGTTCTAGTGTTCTGTGATTCTATGATGAGGAAGCAGATTATTTTACGCATTGATTTCTTCCTCTCCTGCCCACTCCCAACTTCTTACTAACTTTGTCCTGCCTGACCAACAAATATTACACATTGAGGTGGGGGGAGATAAATGAAATAACTTGGCTGGTGGTTGAGAGGTAACAACGCTTAGTTCAATGCAGCAGGCTGAGGTGGGAGTGATGTTCTGTAGTATCCATAACAGACACTGTAAATCCGGGGTCTACAAAAAGGAGTGAAAATTAGTGTGTTCATATTCCATACACAGAAAAATGATGGGGGGGGAGGACTCTGTGGTTAATTTAACCTTCAGTTGTTTTCTCTCTTCTACCCTACTTCCTGCTGCTCCATAAAAAGGTTAACAGTGATGAAAACAACCCCGCTAGATGATTTAAATTGTTCTCAGCTTTTCTTGCCGGGCCCTCTCCCCTCTTTCCCCTAGGGGGAGTTTTTTTTTTCAAAATTACTTCATCAAAATGAAGAATCTTTCCCGATGCTCAGCTGGTGGTGCTCAAATTGCTCTCTCAGGACAGGTCTAGACTGCCTGCGGCTTTCGAAAAAAGATAATGCAAATTTGATGTGAATTTGCATATCTTCTCCCGATTCCGATTTCGGAAGAGTTTTTTTTTTTTTTAAAGCCATCTAGACGCGGTTCTTTTGGGAAAAAAAACCCCTTTTTTCGAAAGAACCTTGTACACCTCATTTTTTTTAGGACGAAAAGCTCTTTCAAAAAAGGTGGGTTTTTTTCAAAAGAACCACGTCTAGACTGCTTTTTTTTCGAAAAAACTCTTCCAAAAATGGGATCTGAAGAATATATGCAAATTTGCACCAAAATTGCATATCTTCTTTCGAACACCGTGGGCAATCTAGACATGCCCCCTATATTTGCATTGCTACTGCCCTTACGTCCGAAGCCACTCCACTGCCGCCACCCTTTTCTAATAAGAGGTGATGGCTAGTGGTCTCCATTTTCTGTCTAAAGGGGGGGATTCCAGAGTCCAAGTGCAGCCATTCTTGCTTTTTCCCCATACTTCAACCTGACCGGGTCACTTGCCTGTCAGTCAAAGCCATTAGCTCCTTTCCTGCTTATCATGTCATCTGAATTTGTACTTGGTGCATTTCTGTTTGAAAAAGTGACTAACTTATGCAATCCCCTGGTATAATCAGAGGTTCATTTGGCTTCCTGTTGGATTTGAGCCTTTCATACTCTTCAGAGTTGTTCTGCTAAGGGGGGAGGTGCTTTTCTTTTTGGAACCCCCCCCCCCCCCCCCCCCAACCTTTACCATTTCAGCTATTTCAGCTTTATAATTAAACATGAAATACCAAGACACACAAATTAAAGTGCAAGGGATTTTCTGCAATACTCAGCTATTGTTCCGGCTCAGTGCTCTCTAAAGCCTGCTCTTAGGTATTTCTGCCTTTGTTTAATCAGATTAAAAGATGTTCATTTACTGGGGCAATAATAAATCTTGCCTCCATCTAATGCCTGGTCCACATGCCATTTTTCTAGCCGAGGATGGGAGAATGATTTTTTTTAAACCAATAATGTTGGTACCGATAGAATGCTAATGTGGACCACAATTATAGCATCACATGTGCTTAAACCAGTAACGCTTATTCCTTTCTATTGGAAAAGCTCTAGGTATTTAGGAGGGGAGTTGGTGTGGCCATGTGGTTAGTGCATTGGCATAGGACTCGGACTTCAGCAACAGGGTTTCTAGGCCAACCTGGTGGCTGTGAACAAGTGGTTTACCTCTCTGTACTTGGATTTCCCCATCTGAAAACTGGTGGTGGTGATACTAACTTGCTTTGGGGAGTGTCTTGCACCCTGCTTATGACGGCATTATGTATGATCTAGGTATGATTTGCTAGGTAGAACGGTGACTGTACTAGCAGGGTTGTATACCTGTGCATCGGCATAGGTGTCTCTGTGTAAATAAGACCTACTTCTCCAAAATGGATATTTTGATTGTTGATTTTTGTGACACAAACAGGTTTGTAGGAAGAACACAGTGAATCCCTCAACATCCCACCCATTTGCCATACCTTGATTGAGCCCCTCCTCCCCACACACAGACATACCCGGGTGATGGGGTTGGTAAATGACAGCAGATACAATTCTGAATTGTTTGGCTATGTTTTTTTATCCCTTTTGTATTCACTTTGGGCTTGATTCTAAGCCCACTAATGCACTCAGCACTTTTCAGGATTGTGCCCTGGTGTTGAACATTCGTTTGAATGTGTTTGCTGGCAAAATCATTCAAGGAAGTGGCTAATTTCTTGAATGCTAATTTTTCAGTGAATTCATTCAAAAGTTTCTAGCTCTCAGAATTGCAGAGAAGAAAACATGACTCGAGTGCAACCTAAAAGTTTGGGAACCAGAAAGGAAACCAAAACTCACGATTGTATTTTTAAATCTATGATTTTGTGGGGCCTGGCTTATGGCTTTTAGAGTTAGCAACAGTGGTAGAGATAGGGTTAGCAACAGCTGCTACTATGTCCTGGAGGCTTAAAGGCCAAAACTCAGACTTTGGGCATCAACTCAGGCTTTTGGAGAACTTTCAAACTGTCAACCTGGGCTGGGGTAGTGCTGTGACTGTCTACAGATGCTGTGTCTTTGATATTGTAAATAGGCTAGAAGAGCAACTGAGAGATGAGTCTTGTTTAGACAGTCCTAGAAGTAAGTGTTCTATCCTCCAGATTCCTTCCCAAAAAGCAGGAATATTCTTTTCCTGGGTTATTTTCTTTCTTGGGCAGGCTAGGTTCACTCAGGAGGACGTATCTCAGGTTTTTCAGCTTCTCCTTGCAAGTGGGTGGGCGTGGAGTGAGTGCCCAGTTGTCAGAAAGCTGACAGAGTGGGAAAGTCTCTTTCTTATTGTCCCTGCATAGATGCACATGCCTTCAGGCTGGGCGAAATGAGCATTTGCCACTGGGCCCTAGGGGAAGAGGCCTTCTGCTGTGGCTCATTCAGAGCCCATACTGAGTGCATGACTGTGTGTACCTTGAGCCACCATACTAAATCTCATGCCTGACCTAGTTCTTCTGCTGACAGAGGAATATTAGCCACTTATTTTTCCTTTTTCCAAAGTGGGAGCTCTTCTATCTGTGCCTTCCAAGAAGGGAACCAGTTTGCCTTTTTGTTCAACTCACTTTTGCTCAGAAGGGGGAAGTGCTGTGCTTATCTGACCCTGCCAAGAAGGGACCTGAGTGGTTTATTTTCCACAGCTAAGAAAAAGAAACCATACTGGTTATTTGCTGTCACAATGCAAGGAACCTGTTTGTTTGCTGCCCTGATACAATTAAAAAAAAAACAGTTTCCTGGCTCCAAGAGAACCATTTAGAGCAAGAGTGGTGAATCTAAGGCCCAGGAGCTGGATACGGCTCCCAGCTTGTTTGGATGTGGCCCCTGAGGCTCAGGGCCCTCCAGTCCCCTCCCCCCACTATCCCAATGCAGAGCTGGAGCACACAAAATCTACTATACTGGACCCCCCCAGGTTCTGGTGTGTGAGGGGAATGGTGGGGGGGCACATCAATGAGGGTTTGGTTTTGGGGTTTTTTTTGGAGGGGGGGGTTTCTTCCCACTTATATGTGGCCCCTGACTGATTTTTCTGTCGGTCAGCGGCGCCCGACCAAAAATGGATCCCTCGCCCCCCGATTTAGAGTAAATACAGTTGCCAGCTTTCCCAACTGGACACCAAAGCCACAAATGGCATCTGGTTGGGAAAGTGGACAACCCTAGTAGAAAACAATTTGCTCCACTAATTTAGCGTCTTTTGGATTGTTTGTTTGGAATTGTCGAAAAATGACTCAGTGATTTTTTGTAGCACTTACTCATTGTTTGAAATGATTGTGAAGGATAACCTATGGTGGGTAGCATGTCTGCCAATTTAAACATTCAACACTGAAGCTGTGTGGTATGTGTGAGGCTTGACTGGAAACATAGTCACATGGCAAGCTTCTACCCCATGACTTGATGTGCCGTATAATTAGTGTTGTGAATTCTCATCATATATATAGTAGCCCAGTGTCTGTGCGTCTGTAACACTGACGTACATGGCCACGCCCCCTGGATGTGTACGTCAGCGCCCCGCCCCACTTCCCCTTCTGCCGTGGTGCTCAGCGCCGCTCAGCTGGGCCCGGCAGGGGAGCAAGTGGCGGCAAGCGGCCGCTTGCTCCCCTGCCGGGGCCCGGCTGAGGGGCTCAGCACTCAGCGCCATGGAGGGAGGAGAAGGGGGGGTGGTGACGTACACGGCCACGCCCCCTGGCCATGTACGACAGCGCCCCACCCCCCTTCCGCTCTGGCCGGGGCCCAGCTGAGCGGCGCAGCACCACGGCGAGAAGGAAGGGGAAGGGGGGCAAGGAGAGATGGAGGGGAGAGAGAGGCAGGAGGAGGAGGAGAAGAGAAAGGGAGAGTGAGAGGCAGGAGGGGGAGAAGAGAAAGAAAGAGACGGAGAGAGAGGCAGGAGGCAGAGGAGAGCTGGGAGTGGGGAGGCAGTAGGAGGAGAGAGAGAGAGAGAAAGAGAGAGAGATGGAGCGAGAGAGCTCAGGAGAGAAGACCTGAAAATCCCGTCTTATGACGGGCTAATTGGCTAGTATTTCATAGTTCATTTGCTGTGACTATCCACTGAGAATGTGTTGGTTCCAGGAACATGCTAGCCTATATGCTTATTTCTTAGACATGTCCACCTGCTGAATACAAACACAGCTGAGATCAGTTCAGATTGTGTTTAATTGATCAGGCTTCATGACTAATGAGAACATCCATTTTTGTACAAACAAAAGTAACAAAAAACCCACCACCAACAACCACCCCCCAACTGCCCCTACCATCTGGCTTTTAGAAGAGAGCTAAACTTTCCATATTGAGACATAAACAGACTACTAGCAGAGGGATTTGGGAAGAAACTTCCCTTTAGGAAACTATTGTATAATTGCCCACAAAAAGGTGTTTTCCAGCTTCATCTGAAGCTTCTAGCACTCACCACTGTGCCTCAGCTCCACAAAGGGACAGCCACTGAGTGGGGATTCCACAGCAGCATCTCAGGATGGGACCTGGACATCTACATCTTGGGATTAGGTACTTATGTGAATCTGGGCCTGTCAGGAAAAACTGGCTGGCACAGCAATTCCTATTTTCCTACGTTGGAGCTATTCCTTCAGCGGGGACTATTTTTTTTAACCTAATTCCAAAGAACAATTTCTTTCCTCCTTTTGGTAGGGAAAATGTGGAAAGTATTTGTGAAACCAGCCTTGCAAATTCCACTCCCCAAATGTAACGTATGGATTTTTTTAATGGCTCTGCAATTTGGAAGTTCTTGGGAGTAGGGATTATATTTTCTCATGTGTACATACTGTGTAGCACAAGATGCAATGTCATCATACACATATATGTTAACCGACCATATGTTTTTCAAAGGGAAGGATGGTTGGGCAAGTTTTATGCCTAGTTTGGTTACAATAAACCTTTCCTTCCTTGAGGGTCTCACTATAAGAGTTAGTCACCTACTGGTGATTGTTGCCCTCTGTATGTGGAGCTGCCTGAGACCCTGACTCACATGCTGAAGTTCTGCGAGCCACCTTTATGGATCATCTCCGATATCTCCATCCCCTCTCTGCTGTTGATCAAAGGAGTCAGTTTTACATCATTCTTTGGAACCACCTTCTGCAATGTAGCTATCTGCATGGGTATCACATAGATGACTCTCTCAGTTCCATATTTCCAGTTGAACTTGTCACTGTGTTACATTGTGGTGGCTGCCCTCTTACATGCATTTACACAATAATTACTCACAAGCGCGTGCAATGTTCATGTACATTTAAAAGTTATTCAGTAAAGCACTTTCCTGTCCATAGTGAATACACCAATGAAAAACAAATGTTCAAAGTAAACAAAATGAATGTTATGAATTTTGTGGCTTTCTTTGCCAAATGATGTTCAGGCTCTTTTGATGAGGACACATCACTTGTGTCTGGGAAGCCAACTTTCTGACAGCTACTCCCACGCTTTGTGGGCTGAGCAGTCAGAGGCAGAAGTGACTGAAGATATTTTAAGAACAGTATAAACTTCACTCCTTTTTCTCTTGTATTTTTTTAAAGTGAAATTAAAACTCATGAGAGTATTAGAGATTTGATAGGCTGGGAAATTGAGGGAGCCTCCTCATGCACAACAGAGAAATAGCAATTTAAGCTCCACCAGTGTGATGCAACTCTGATTTGAGGTACTATAGCGATGGGCGCTGTCCATAACCCAAAATCACATAGGCCTGAAAGGGTCATTTCTAGGGCTGACTAATTAAAGCTAGGATTTTCAAAGCTGCTTAGGAGACTCGAAGGCCCAATTACCATAAACTTTAATGGGAATTAGATGTCCACATCCCTTAAGTTAACAGTTTCAGAGTTTCTTAAGACTTCAGACCCGTTTCAGTCCCTGGCCACGCTGAGATTCTGAAAGGTACCAATTAGTACTAATACTTACGGTGTTTTTTCTGTTGTGAACATCCTGGAAATTGGAGTGAAGCCAATAACTCACTCTACATAGACCTCAAAGAGTTATTAGATGAGAATAACTTTCAGTCACTAGAGCTGTGAGACTGCATCAGAGCCAGTTACCTAGGCATTGCAAAGGAAATTAAAGAGGGGTTTTTTTAGTTACAAAAAGAGCCAGAGCCATTATGAAGTGAGGATGGGGTACAGATGAGATAATTTAGGTATGGCCCAAACACTCAGCGTGCATCTACACTGCACCTTTATATCGAAATAAGATACACAATTTGCACTATGCAAAATGTGTAGCTTATTTTGAGGTAATTTTGAAAAAGTTTACACAGCACCAAATTTCAAAATCAAGCACTATTCCAAAATGTTCCTTAACCCTTATGGAACAAGGGTTACAGGGATGCTGGAATAGCATGCCCATTATTTTGAAATCTATTTCGGAATAACAGGCTGCTTTAATGACACGGCATAGCTATTTTGGGATACTTCCAATATCCTGAAATAGCTCCACAGCATAGATGTAACCTCAGTGAATACATTTTTCAGCATTCAATGAACATCAGCATGAAGGCAGGATGGAAGATGGAAATGAGTGTATTGAAATGGAAAATACCACATCCAAAGGTGGAAGCCAAACTGAAAGATTTTAATATGTTCAAATCAGGGGACCAGATAATTTTCCTCCCACAATATTGAAAGAACTGTCCCACAACAATGCAAATCCCATAGCAATTATTTTGAATAAATCTATCAACTTGAGGATGGTGCTGTGTGATGCGAGAATTGCTAATGCTATACCTATATTTGGCAAAGGAGAAATAGGTGTTCTGAGAAATTGTAAACCCATTAGTTTGATTTCAATAGTATGCAAGATTCTAGCACAGATTTAGAAGGAAAGAAAAATTGTATATGTGGACATAAACAGAAGGAAACACAGTATAGGTTTACCAAAGAGAGATTATACCAGACTAACCTGATATTTTTCTTTGATAAGAAAACTGATTTTTGAGACAAGAGTAAGACAATAAATCTGGATACATCTAGACTTCAGTAAAGCATTTGATATAATGCCACATGGGAAATGTTTAGTCAAATTGCAGAAGGTGGCAATTAGCAGAAGAAAAGTAAGCTGGGTAAGGAACTGAGTAAAGGGAAGAGGACAATGGGTTGCACTGAAAGGAGAATTGTGGAGCCGAAGGAAAGTTTCTAGTGGAGTTCCTCAAGGGATCCATCTTGGTACTGATCTTATTTAATGTTTTTATTAATGATCTTGGCACCAAATGCTAATGCCACTGGCAGAGGAAACACAATTGGGAGGCATTGTCTATACGGAGGAGGATCAGAATATTATACAGGAAGAATTGGATGACCTAGCAGACTTTTGTGGAATAGAAATGGGATGAAATTTGATAGTGTGATGTGCAAAGGACAAAATTGTGTACTGAGGGACTAATAACAAGAATTTCTGTAATCAGCTGAGGGCTGATTGAGATGAGAAACAGAAGCAAAGTAAATAGCCACAATTTGATATATACTCAGGGAAAGTCCCTGGGCTGTAATCCTTAGTTATAAAAGAGAAAAACAATTAGCCAGCTCAGACATGATTTCCAAACCCCCAAACAAGGAAAACAATAAACCTTGCCAGACTATCTAATTTTTTCCTACTTACACATTTCAAGAAGTCCATTCTTGGAGAGAGAAAGCATCTCCCATCTCCCATCTCCCTCAATACCTGGGAGATGGGAGATGTTACAAAGGTAGTAACATGAGATGGGAGATGTAAGCTTACTATCCCAACTTGTAAGCTTACTACCCACATGTAAGCTTACTATCCCAACATGAGATGGGAGATGTTACAAAGGTATAACATAAACCTTTCAACTCATGTCTGCTTCAGAACTCTTCTGCTTTCAGGTGCTGTGGTTTAAATTACGAAAAGGTAATTCTGAGCAATGAATTATTTGGCTCTTTCAAGACACTTCTAATTACTGGAAATAATCTGGTCCCCTTGAGAGATGCAGCACCTGCCAGCAGTCACAAAGATGTAGAAATGAGTGTTTTGCCACTCTGAGTCCACAGCAGAAAGGGCTGATCAATGTGTTTGGCTGGACTTGTACAAAAGATCTTTACTCAAGGTCAGATTTTAAAGTCTTACTCCAATTAAGAGTTACGCTCCTAAATCACTTTAAAAATTCAATCTGGTGCACTTGCTTCATCAGATCCTTTGAAGAACAGAGGCAGGAGAGAAGGTGTGTTTAAATTTATATGGTTTTGATCATTAATTATCAGATGTGTTCTTAAAGGTCAGTTTTAAAGGTCTATTTCTGTGTAGCTAAAAGGGAAGTCCTGACAAAGCAATTTTAAAGACATAGTCCATAAATGAGCAGTATAATGATTCTTTATTCTTAGATTTTAAAAAGCAAGTGAATACACGAGTCTTGGGCTAGGGAATTATTGTATTTCAGCAAAAGAGCCTGCTGACCTCTCAGTGAAACTGATTCAAGTTAACTAATTTCAATAAATATTTGAATAAGCACTCTCACTATTGATTAGCTCATTCATTCCTTTCTGAATTTCCTTTTATTATTTTAATAGACATAGTAATTTTTATTAAAACATTAATGTTCCTCCATAACCACCTAAACCTAGGAAAAACATATTAGTTCTTTATTAATAGACACTTTATGGAATATATTAACTATTAAGGCAACCAACTCACTTTGTCTCAATAGAGAGTTGTGTGTTTCATTACTGCAGTATAGTTTCAGCTTCTAAATGTCAGAAATCACAGCATTTTTATTTTGAGATTAATAACACTTTATATTCACTATGAAGTAGCTATATTCAGTGTATCTACAATGCTCTCTAAAAAGTCCTTCTGGGGTAGTTTGGCCTTTTGCCTTTTACAGAGAGACATTAATAGTCCTATCTGGAGAGGTGGGGGATGATTTCAGTGAAATATGGGGCTACCCACCTTGCAGGACTGGGCCAATAATAGTTTTTACAGGTCACACAGGATGTGGGCAGTAACAAAGCCAGGAAAGATCCCAGACCAGCATTGAGAGCTATAGCCTGGAGGGCTTCAGTTGTCAGCATTCACCCCAAGAAAAGTATACATTAAAATACATATGTGTATTTTACTAGAAGATCTACCCAGAGTTCCTGAGGTCCTTAATTCAATATTTATTTTTCTTCATTTGAATCATTGCTCTGGGTGGGGCTGAGGATGAAGGGTTCAGTACTCAGGCTGTCCCAGGGAGAGAGGATAACCCCAGCCCTCTCTGACTGCAGCAGCTTGGGGCCAGGTGAGAAACACCTCTCCATGGCCTCTGTAGCTCCAGCAGGCAGTCAGGGGAGGGGTGCATGTCCCCGGTCTGGGGCAGATCCAGGTTTGTCTGCCCCCTGCACCTACCAGCCAGAGTGAGGAATGCAGCAACTCGTGCACTTCCCCTCACTCCCTGATGGAGAACAGCCAGCAATGTTCCCATTCAAATAGGGGGGGAGGGGAGGAGCTTCATTCAGTCCCCCCTTCTTAAAGGTACCTGAGAGGTGAGAGGCTCAGGGCTGGGGCAGTCTTGGATGGGGGGGGGGCTCACCCTAGTCAGCCCCTTTCACCTGCCTGGTAATTCTGTCCCTTTTTTCTGTTTGGTTATATGAAAAGCAATCCCATTCCATGCATATCCCATTTTCCTGGCACAACGAAACCCTTACTTTGCTTTATGGTCTGATAAGAGGAAGCTGTTTACCAAATTTGGTGGTCTTACCATTTAGGAGGAGTTCTGGAACAGACAGGCAGACAGACAAACTCTCTCAAATACATAGTAGGTTTAATCAGCTGCAAGAATTGCTTGAAAAGCAGTGGCAGCCCGTCAATACAGGCAAACTAAGCAGTCCCTTAGGGTGCCAAGATAAACGGCCATTGAGGGCTTTGGAGGCGGGGGCGCCGATCGCATGCCCATCGTGTGTTTCGCCTAGGGTGCCAGTTGCCAGCAGCTCATCTAGGACCACTCCTGTTGAAAAGTCTCATCAGCAAAGTATCAAGCAGTTTTTATCTTGTACACTCTATACCAAAAAGTTAGATCAATTCCTTCAGAATGACTGTGGTCCACAGAAAGGAGCTGGATGTGGGACTTATTTCAAAACATTTCTTTACATTTATTATTATGTACTGTATATATAGAAACATGAGGTATGCACATGAGGTATTATACTTATTCATCAATTCATCATTGTACTCACACATCAATGGAGCATTATATGTAACAGACCACTAACATTTTCTTTAAAGCCTTCCATAAAAAGCACAGAATCACAGACGTTAGGGGTCCCTGTAGTTCTAGTACAGAGGAGGTGGGGCAAATGGAGGAAGAGGCCAAATTGATTGGTTAGGCGGTGGAGTGTCCCAGGTGTCAGGGAGCAAGGGGGCTAAAAAGGGGGCAGGGAGAATGGGGCATTGGAGAGGAGGTTGGATATCCCAGGGTAACGGGTAAGGATAGAGGGTGGCAATCCCTGGCAGACATGGGGCAGGAAGCACTGGATGGGGGCAGAGGACAAGGGGTGGTGAGTGAGTGTGTACAATACAGGATGGAGGCTAAATCACACCTGACTATTTGGGGAGCCACAGCCTCCTCTATCTATCCCTACCAGGCCCTCCATGCAATTTCTGAACCCCGATGTGGCCCAAGGGCCACAAAATTTTGCCCATCCTGTTCTAGCACATCATTCAGTTCAGAGTCTAGCACTACTCACTGTGCAATACAAACCTTTAGAAACATTTGAGAAAAAATGTACTGCAAAGTGATATGGGGACTCAGAAGAACTGTTGTAAACTTTCTGTTGTTGAAAGTAGTAGTTCTGCAGAAAAGGACCTGGGGGTTACAGTGGATGAGAAGCTGGATATGAGTCAACTGTGTGCCCCTGTAGCCAAGAAGGCTAATGGCATATTAGGTTACATTAAGAGGAGCATTGCCAGTAGATCCAGAGATGTCATTATTCCCCTTTATTCGGCTCTGGTGAGGCCACGTCTGGAGTATTGTGTCCAGTTTTGGGCCCCCCATTACAAAAAGGATGTGGACGCATTGGAGAGGGTCCAGCGGAGGGCAACCAAAATGATTAGGGGGTTGGAGCATATGACCTACGAGGAGAGGCTGAAGGAGTTGGGTCTGTGTGACGGGGCTGGCCTGCCCCGCACTGAACAGGGGGGCGGAGAGCCCTCCTATTGGGTGGAATATGCCCCTTCCCCACAGCCCTGCTGGACATGCTCACGGTGCAGCCCCGGTATAAAAGGCTGCCGGGCTGCTCAGTTGGGGCTGGCCTCCGGGGAGGAAGGAGCTCCTGCCCAATCTCCAGAGCCACAGCCGGACCTGCCACCAGAGCAAGAGCTGCCGGAACCACCGCTGTTTCTGCTACCGGCCCCGGGTCGAGCGCGCCCGCGACGCCGACCCCGACCCCGAGGGGCCGCTCGCCCCGCCGCGGTGGACAACCCCTTCGCTGCTGTCCCAGACGCCAGACCTGCCAACGTCACAGCCGCCGCCAGCCCAGCGTCTGCAGGTGGGGTCTCCGTCAGCCACGGGGCTCGGGTAGGAAGCAACCCAGGGCAAGGGGCAAGGAACACCCCGGTGAGCTCGGTGCGTTTCCGGGAGAACTCCACGCCGAGCCAGTGGTGGGAACCACCCACCTCTAATAGGGCCCTCGGTTGGGGTCCGGTGGAGAGGTAGGGCCCGGGTCCTCCTACCCCATCCACCCAGAGCGTGGACTAGGCCTCAGGGCCTGCGTTTGTGCTGGACTAGGCCTCAGGGCCTGCTTTAACCTTGGACTAGGCCTCAGGGTCTGCGTTTGTGCTGGGCTAGGCCTCAGGGCCCGCCTTGACCTTGGACTAGGCCTCCGGGCCTGCGTTTGAAAGGGCTGGGCCACTGGGCCTGAGTTTGAAAGGACTAGGCTGCAGGGCCTGCATTTAAAAGACTAGGCCTCTGGGCCTGCATTGAAAAGGACCGGACCTTGGGGAGAAGAGGGCGGGGCTGGGGAGTCCTCCACAGTCTGTTTAGTCTGCAGAAGCGAAGAGTGAGGGGGGATTTGATAGCAGCCTTCAACTTCCTGAAGGGAGGTTCCAAAGGGGATGGAGAGAGGCTGTTCACAGTAGTGACGGATGGCAGAACAAGGAGCAATGGTCTCAAGTTGCAGTGGGAGAGGTCCAGGTTGGATATTAGGAAAAACTATTTCACTAGGAGGGTGGTGAAGCACTGGAATGGGTTACCTAGGGAAGTAGTGGAGTCTCCATCCCTAGAGGTGTTTAAGTCTCGGCTTGACAAAGCCCTGGCCGGGTTGATTTAGTTGGGATTGGTCCTGCCTAGAGCAGGGGGCTGGACGTGTTGACCTTCTGAGGTCTCTTCCAGCTCTATGGTTCTATGGTTCTATGAAGGGAAGGAAGTCTTTCACTAATAAAACTGGTCTCAGTTTTGGTTGGTGGACTCCACTAGGCTCTTTCCTGATATAGTTCTGGGAGTAGCCAGCACTATCATTTCTTTTTCTTTGTCTACAAAATACATTGGCCAACCTTCTTCCATTCTGTGGTGGTCTGACATAGCAGAAGCCTAGGTGAAGTCAGTCAGGATAGGTGTGACCACACTTGGATTGAGGCATGATGGGAATGCTCTCTTAGAACATGAAGTCCAGTCTGGACAGTAGGGCACCATTCTTTGTTGCTGTCACTGTCCCCTGCCTTCCCATTGGCTCAGGTAACCCTAAAGTGCTTCCACTTCTGCTGAGAGAAAAACACCAAAATGGCTCCTGCTAATCTCTCAATGCCACAGGTAAACTCAGCCAATCAAAGAATTAGTGACATGTGACCAATCACAGTTCTTCAGTGGCCAGGGCAAATGGAACAAGTGGCCAAATATGCTTCAAATACAGTTTTACAGTAAAAAACGTAAGTGTTCAGCAAATCACTTAAGCTCATGTTCATCTCCCACTGAAATCAACAGGGCATTCTTTACCGAATCAGGGCCCTAAAACATAATACTCTCCATATTAATGTTTCTCAAATCCAGAGAATGATCTCTACTCTACCCAGGTCTCATTGACATTGCAGTGAACATTGCAGTGCACAAAAGGACTAGAATGGGAAGAGAAAAAGAAGCAGAAGTCTTTATAAAACTGATAAAACACACAAACTTATGAGGGGGTTAGGGCATAAGCTTTTGAGAGCTACAACTCTCTTCCTCAGATACTGAAGAAGAATGGAAAAGAAAAGGATACAGAGATGGGAGTGTGGAGGCAGTGCTAATTAAATCAGAATGGATGTGGATCATCTCTAACAGTGATGAGTACCTGATTGGAGAATGACCTATTATAATGCGAGAACCACACATCCTTGGTCAAATTTTGCATATGAATTCCAGCTCAGCAGATTCCCATTGCAGTCTGAAGGGTTTTTTTTTCCCTGAGAATGGCAACTTGCAAGTCTGAAACTGTGTGCCCGGGGAGATTAAAATGCTCCCCCAATGGTTTTTGAATGTTGCCTTTCTTAATGTCCATTTGTACTTTTGCGTAGAGACCGTCAGGTCTGTCCGGTGTACATGGCAGAGGGGCATTGTTGGCACATGATGGCATATATCACAATAGTAGATGTGCTCTTCAATGAGCCTTTGAGGGTACAGCTGATGTGGTTAGGTCCTGTGATGGCATCACTAGGGTAGATGTGTGGGCAGAGCGGGCATTTGGGTTTCTTCCAGGGAGAGGTTCCTGGATTAGTGTTTCTGTTGTGGGGTGAGAGGTTGGTGGTGAGTAATTGTCACACCTACTAATGTAATATATGCAATCATGTGTCAACAATGCCCCTCTGCTATGTACATCATCTTTCAAGTGCCGCCAGACTCCTTGTTGTTTTTGCGGCAACAGACTACCCCGGCAACAGAGGCTACCCCTCTGAATCCTGATAAAACACAGATTTCTGTGAATATCAGACATGAAAACCAGCTTTTGTTCACCCCTCTGCAATCCTGGCACAACTGAACGATTTGACCACTTGATTTTTATGAATGAGGTGTATGTTGTAGGTTTTTAGTTAGTTGTTTTTTGCCTTGATGAGGAACGGCATACTTAGGATTTTCATCAAAGAAGTTAAAATCCTTCGGCCAGTCCTTCAGTCATTTATTCAGGCAAAATTCTGATGGACTACTGAGAACTTCTCCCAAAGACTGCAAGCTGAAACCCCTTAAAGCAACAGCTGTGGGGCAGCATTCCATTCTGCATATGAGAACCGCAGCTTTGACAGCTGCCCTTCTGTTAGTTTTACTGGGTGTACAAATGATTAACAAACAGACATCCTAAAAGTGCTCCCATCAACGCAAACACTTCCATTAGCAGCAGAGCAATAAAACATTGACACAGACACATTGAGCCAACAGTCTCATTGCACTTAGGAAACAGGGAAAGCGATTATGTGAGATGTAGACAAGCCCCTTTTTCTTACAGGATGAAAATGATACTTAATTTACATGGAGAACAATATAAAATTGTCATTTTTATAGTTTATACTGGCACTGTTTTTCCTGCTGTACGTTAGGGATGTATAAATAGATTTTCATTGCAATTATTATTGATGGAACCAATTGTGGCCTAAAATAATACCTAGCATGATTCCATTGACTTTCTGGGGCAATTCTGATTTATCCTAGCTGAAGATTTAGCCTACAATGTGACTTCATGACTGTCTGGGGGTTGGGGAAGCAGATGTATAGGGAGGAGCAATATAAGCATTAGTTAAAACAGCAATCTTCCTTGTCTTCCTAGTGAGTTTAACTTTGTAACAATCAAGAATTTAGTTGTTTTCTTTCTCCCTTTGCCATGCATTGCAATTTGATTTCTGTGATTCATGAATGGCTCAGCACTGTCCCATAACATCAACAGGATGAGCGCTTGAGCATGGGAGAAAAAGGAGCTGTTTTGGTTTGGCTCTGTTTTCAATACAAGCAAATGTATGAAAACGTGTCTGGTGGTTGCGAAAGAATGAATAAAGCTACAATTGCTAAGTGTTCTTACGCTCCTTTGGGTTCAAAAATAGTGTTTGGACTGTCATGGAATCAACCTACATTATTCAATGTCAGACATATTTAGACGCCTCTGTATTAGTAATTCCTTTGGTCTGCTTTTCTTGGTGGTCTCCATGGTAACTATTTCTACTGCCATTTGCACCTCTGGGGCCGAGCCTTGTTCACATGTTTCTCAGCTGTGGCTCTTCTAAGTAATTAATAGCGGCGGTGTAACCATATTTAGATGTTTTGTGACCTTTTTGTTTTATTTATTTTTGCAAGTGGCACATCTTTTGTGTTTCCTTCTGTTTTTGTTGCACTGGCTGCTGAATTGCTTTTTGCTGGTTCCTCTTTAGGAAACAGTTGGGGATGATCTATTTCTGATGTCACTTTGGACTGGAATGTGTTTGTTACTCATCTATTCTAATGATAGGACATCATGTTTGGGCTGATTGGTCCGAGGTTCAATCCTACATATCCATGAGTACTCACTGGGATGGTACATTTCATATTCTTTATGGAAATATGCTTATGAATATGCTCCATGTGAAATATTTCAAGTAAATCATTTGAAATCTTGTCATCCACTGAATGTGTATATTCTATTTGTGTGCATATCCCATTTCTGCATCTGAAATTAGGAATGTTGATTCTAGATTTATTATCAGTGTGTTCAGGTTGGGGAAAGCCTGTTTCCAGCCCATCAGGAACAACAATGGAGAAGCCAGACACAGAACAAATAGCTGATTAGCAAGAGATGAGTAGGGGTAGAAGTGTCTTCCTGCAGAAGTGCTACAAAGGCATGTATGTGTCCAGGTCATCTGATGTTAGAATCCATCTTGAATTTTGTACTTTTCCACAGCAGTGTTAGAGAACCAAACAAAGGCTTCCAGCCCTAGGGAAATTCTATATAAGGCAAGGAAAGTTAACAGTGATGGTCTTCACCTGGCTTTACAGACTGCCTCCCCATCCCCAAGGGATACATGAAAACACCTGAAAACAAAAGGACTGTAATAAGAAGGGTGGAGGAGGACTGTTGAACCCAAGTCAGGAAGGACATATCTAGCCTGAGAAGGACTTTACCTGAAATAAGAACTAGGGTGAAAAATAATGATTTGTAAGAAATTCTCTTAGGGCACATCTACACAGCAGGACTAACATTGAGTTAAGCTGTGCAACTTCATCTACGTCAATTGCATAGCTCAATTCAAAATAGCTTAATCTGGCTTTTGGCACTGTCTACACAGCAGGGAGTCGAAGGAAGAGCATTCTTCTTTTGACTTCCCTTACTCCTTGGAAAATGAGGGTTACAGAAGTCAGAGTAAGAAGTCCTCCGGCTCAACATTATTTTGAAATAATGGCTTGCTGTGTAGACACGTGCTATGTTATTTCGAAATAACATCAGTTATTCTGAAATAACGCTGCTGTGTAGACATGCCCTTAGTATATTAGGTTTAGATGGAGTTACTTGTTTTATTTTGCTTAGTAACTTACTCTATCTGATCTTTCTGTCATCACTTGCAAGCACTTAAATCATACTTTTTATAGTTAATGAGACCACTTTTGTTTTCTATTAACCCAACGTAAATAATTGTTACTTGGAGAGGAAATGTATTACTCAGCCACCAAAATTTCTCAGCCAAGAATGCCATGCTACCTGCTCAACTGTAGAGTCATTCCACCTGGTTGTGTCTCTCTCTAGAGAGCAGGATTGCAATGAACTTAAATTCCTTACCAGTACTGTCCTATTGCAACCTAGGTCCCTGGCAGCTCTTTAAATAGCTCCCTGCCGGCTTTTGCTGCAGCTCAGCCAACTCTTGCTAGAGCTGCGCACCAGGGTACGCCCCCTCATTTTCATCTCTTCTAGAGACAGAAATGATCTCCAAAATCAAATGAACTGGAGGATTATATGAGCAGTAACTGTGGTGCATTAACTTCCCCTTTTGGAGTGTCTCCATTAGAACTGGTTGAGGAATGGCTGTGTCATCCCGGGAACATTTTTCAGTTATCAACATTTGTTCTATCTTGAATTTGGCCCCAGTTAAAATGGCTAACATTTTTATGAACCGAAAATCTGGAGTAAAAGAATGTAGTTTGGATCAGTTGAAAGATTTTATTTCAGTAGCTTTGAAATGATCTATTTTGATTTTTTCACTGGTTTTAATTTTTTTTTTTTACCATTAGCTTATACTTTGAAATTAAAAGGTTTTTCAAAATGGAAAATCAGATTTTTGAGGGGAAATCTCAAAATATTTTGACAACTTTAAAACTTTTTTCAGATTTTTTTTACATGTTGAAAATGTTGTAGAAACCAACCCTTCCTTGGAAAACGGGGTGGTTTCTATAAACTGGCATTTTTTGTCCCAAAAAAACATTTATCACCATTTCCATGAACTGCTGAGCTAAAAAAATGCAGAAATATATTGTAAAATGCAGAAATATACAGAATGTGGGACTGAGATCACTAAGCACAGTCCAATATAAATAGGAAATCATTGTTAACTGTTTGAGGAAATAAACTATTTTTTAAAATATTCTTTATCTTCATGTGAAATGAAAACCAACCAACCAACCAGACAAAAAATCAAATTCATGTAAGTGATGGATTTTCCCCCTAAATCTGCTTCTCACTTCTCTCCTTACTAAAATTATTTTGGTTTATTGAGAGGTGAAAGGTAAAATTCTGTAGGTCCCCTGCTAGAATTCTTAAACTTTTTGGGCAGGGATTTCATTTAATTCCCTTACGAGCTGTCTAACACCATGTACATCTACTGTGCTCACTTGTGTCGATTACATGCAGACCCAATCACCGAAGTCTGGTTCAGATATAAACTTTCCCACAGTTCTGTGGTGTTTGGATTTAGCGTTTTGGTTCATTGCTACTGTATATACATATTATAAATTATAATAAATGACTGGTGGTGAAGTCAGTGACAATTACTGATCAGATTCAATTACTGCTGACTGAAGCAAAGAGAGATGGAAAAATTGGCAAGGGAATTTTTATCACCGCAACAGCTCGCAAAGGCCAGACAAAAGAAGCATAATGCTTTTCACGTTAACATGCTCTTGATTTAACGAGATCCCTGTCTTGGTTCATCCTTTGTCTGTTCTTTTGTTATGAGAATTTGGCAGGTTCTTAACCTGACTGCTCTATACAATTTCTTTTTGTATGTTATTAAGGTCTGTGGGTCCCAAAGGTGGGTAGTTTCTTACCTATGAACAACAGGACAGAACCTGAGCGGATGTGTATACATGCGGCTCCACTTGAATCAATGGAGCTATGCTGATTTATACCCGATGAGGATCTCGACTAATATTTCTGCTACTGCTGGAAGAGAAATTGTTAGTGCCAGATACAGAAGCTAGTACTGAAAAATGCCAGGATTTATGAATGGGAGGATTGCCATAGATCAGGTTGTGCACTCAACATCCTTTTCATCCTGTTCGTAAATATATTATATTGTATTTTAAAAAATCTTCTCTAAAGTAGAGAGATGGGCATGAACTGCAAAGTTCAGATCTGAATTCAAACAGTATGAGGGTTCAGGAATATTTGGAGCTGGGGCTTGGTTTGACCCATTGTAGAAAGAGGTGCTAGCCATGTCATTGAGATTTGTATCCAAAATAACCCAAAGTGCATGGAAATTCAGGCCTGAGGCTCAGTTCATTGTGAAACCATTCCTCCAAAAACCTCACATCTCAGGTGTTTCCCTTGCATGACAGGGCAGTGGAATATAGTCCCATTGCAGAGTTGCCACATTTGAGAGGTGGGGCGGCTGATGACTGTTTGCTTCACAGGTTCCTCCTGCAAGAGGGTTCATCTAGGTGCGATCTTGGTGTTGGCTGCAGAGATGCTTTCTGGATCATCTTCCAAAGGAGGCTAGAGCACATAACTCACTTCGGACCAAAGAGTGGCTCTGCAAAGTAAAGAGCATCTTTGGGGTGGTGGCAGAAGAGTGTTTCCAGAGAAATTTGTCTAGTCCTGCCGAATTACTTGCTGATCGTAACCATTAAAAGTAAGAATGTGACAAGCCGGCACTGTACATCAGAGTCACTGTGGGGAAAGAATGCATAAGCGTAGGCTTCTAAAAGAGTCAGACTGGGCATTTTTAGCTGTCTTAGGGGATCTGGACACCCAGTTCTCATTAATTTCAAATGAGAATCAGGCATCCAAATCCCCTAGGCAGCTTTACAACTCTCAGCCTAAAATGTGCATTTAAAAATGGCTACAAATAACATGGTGTTTATTCCTGTTATCCAGAAAGAACCATTATCCAGGAGCATGCCCATTATAATAACCACGTCCCAAACAGACGCACAGGATGTATCGGACGGGTGTAAGAATGCATTACCCCTGTTCTCCAGGCTCTGAGTGAGTTGTAGGCCTCAGGCTAGGCAGGTGTAGCATCTTGCATTGCCATGCATCATGAATAATTTAGTTTTTAATTTAGCCTGTGTTTAGCGTTGTTTTCACTCACTGTTTTGCTTTTTCAAAAATATCACGCCGCTTGTTGCGGTGGTTTTCTTTCGCATCAAAATCAATGTCTTTGTGTTTTCCAGCTTGCCCCTACCCCCACACACATTGCATGCCTCACCTTCTATTTTACATTGTTGTGGTTATAAACCACAATCAATTTACAGCAGCAGGAGTGTAATTAAAAATAATAGTCATAGCAGTTGTATTGAAAAATCAGTCATTCCCTGCAACCGTTAATGACAAATCTTGCGCTAATCTGAATGCACAACATATTCCTATGAAGGCTTCCCCGCCCCCCCCCGCCCACCCCCCAATATACGATAGAATGGAAACCCGTTTGTAACTATTTTCCACTGCAAGGTTTAGAAAAATGAACAAGGACCCTCCCCCCTCCTATATCTTCTGGAAATTGCTTCCCTGATGTCTGGGACTCTGCAAAATGCAGATGATTTATAACTCTGACAATCTTTACACCCCTGAGACTGAGCAGTGGAAAGCTTCACAAGAAGGTCTCTAAGGGACCAAGTACAATCATCCAGTGTGTAATAACTGAACAAAAGGATAGTCGCTGTACAGTATTTCCTAAGCCTTGAGAGTAAACAGGCATAGTATGCAAGGAAAGAATGTGATTTCAAGGTGCTTAATTTTCTGTGAATCTATGTCTGATAAGACCTAAAAGAGCTGGTTGAAAAATTTTCAGCTGGAAAATGACATCCCCTCAAAATCTAAACTTTCCCACAGGAACATGTCAGTTTTGAAGAGAGGCATTTTGAAAATGTCAGTGTGTCATTGACCCTTATCAAAGTGCTTTGATATTTTTATGTGTTTCAAAATATTTTGTTTCAAATGTATTATACAATACAGTGTTTTGATGTTATTCAAACAAAAGGCTGTGATTGACTTGAAGCTAATTTCTTTCAAAAATACTGCTTCTCAGAAAAATTTTTTTTTTGTTTGTTTTGAACAAAGACCTCGTTCAAAAGTTGGAATTTCGAATGGAGCAGAAATTCTCACTATCTCCTGGGAAGTTAATAGCTATACTCTAGCTGTCTCTGGGAAGCTTTATAAGCAGTGTTGGAACTGACAGGCATGGCAGGGCTCCAGCCTTGCCTTGGGGGTCCTGTGTTTCCAGATACATAGACCCCGGGAAGACAGCTAGTTTGGTTCAGAGTCAATGTGAAGGGTCAGAGCATCACTTAGGCCAGGTCTATGCTATGGAGAAAAGTTGACCTAAGATACGCAAGGCCAGCCACGTGAATAGTGTACCTGGAGTCAACTTATCTTAGCTTGACTTACTGTGGTGTCCTCACTGCAGGAGGTTGACAGGAGAAACACTCCTGTCTACTCCCCTTACTCCTTGCGACCTGGTGGAATACTGGAGTTGATCAGTGGTTGATTTAGTGGGTCCTGGTTAGACCTACTAAATCAAACCCCAGGAGATGGATCTCCACAGCATCAATCTCCCTGTAAGTGGAAACAAGCCTTTACTTATACTGCCATCGCTTGCTCATACTGCCAGACCTTTCAAAGGGTATGCTTCACTGATGCTATGACTGTCAGCAATGCCATATCACTTTATCACATATCACTTTATAAAAGTGGTCAAATACACTGAATCCCACTGAGAATAGTGTGAAATGTCATAAAGTGCCACAACACCAAAACGTTATGGCACACGGAGCTAATTTTGGGCTGCATTTTGTGTCTAATGACTTTTTATTAACATTTAAAAAAAATTCTTCAGAGAAGATTATTCTCAAGCTGTGTGGTGCTCCCACATTTCAGTACAAAACATTTAATGTTCTTTTGACATTAAAAATGAAATAACAATGACTAATCGGCATTAAAGTATGCTACATTATGCTTCAAGGCACTTGTATAATGGTGAAAATGTGCATGTGAGCCAATGACAGTGGGGTAAATGAATATGATTAAAGTCATTTTATATCACAGCATCAAATTAGAATTTCTAAAATCTTAAACAAGATTTAGAGTCAGGATGTCCTTTCTGTCTGCACATTAGAGTTTGTTTCATGGTTCTTGCACTGTAAGGAAAAGAGGGGAGCCATTCCATCAGCTTATTTTATAGGGAAAGAGAATGTAATTGGATCTAGTGTGGTCTAGGCAAGAGGTTTTCAAACTTTTTTTCTCATGACCCAGTTGAAGAAAATTGTTGATGCCGTGACCCAACATAATTTGACTAGTGTGTGGGCTGCTGGGTGGGGCTGAGGATGAAAGCTTTGGGATGTAGGAGGGGGGCTCTGGCTTTTGGGGGGAGTCAGGACGGGCTTCCCTCAAGCTGCTCCTGGCCAGCGGTACAGTGTGGGGCTAAGGCAGCTTCCTGCCTCTCCTGGCACTGCAGACCATGCCACGCCCCAGAAGCAGCCAGCAGCATGTTCCTAGACAATGGGAGTGCAGAGCTAGTGCTCAGGGCAGGGGCAGTGCACAGAGCCCTGTGCACTCTTCCTCTCAGACATCCAGGAGCTAGGCCTGTTGCTGGCCACTTTGGGGGCACAGCACAGATTGCAGGCAGGAAAGGCAGGTAACTGCCTTACCACCCCACTGGTCACCTGATCCCCCTGCAGCAACGAACCCCAGTGCCTGACACTCCACCACCTCAGTCATGACCCCTAGTTTGAAGACTACTGGGCTAGGGAACAGGGCAGTGGGGAGACCTAGTTATATTTCCAGCTCTGCCACTGACCTGCTGTGTGCCCTGGGCAAGGCACTCATCTTTTTATTCTTTTCTCACTCCTACACTTGCCTGTCTTGTCTATTTAGATATTAAGCTCTCCAGAACAGGGACCGTCTCCCACTGCGTGTTTGTACAGTACCTACCACACTGGAGCCCTGGTCTGGATTCAGGTATGTAGGGGCTGCAGTGATGCAGTAAATAATGACTCCTGGAGTCTATTCCTGGGTGTTGACCCAACCCCCCTCTTGACAATTGACTTCATTTGCACACAGCTCAGTTTGCACACATGTGCAGTGAGTGTAGCAATTATCTGTCAGAAGCTGAGTCTGTCTTTTACGAATTGTGTCTATGCTCCTAGAGCAATGGGGGCTTGATCTTGGTGGAGAGCCTATGTGTGCCAATGTAATACAAATAATAAACAGGTTTTTGTCTTAGTGTATGCCCAGCATGCCTAACGTGGCCCGTGGTCAAGATTAATTACTGAATTTGATTCACTGATTGGCTCACTAGCTTCCCTGGGCTGTGATGGGTACTGCAGTTACAATTACACAACTGCCTTCCATGTAAAATTTAGGGAGCAATTATTTACTTTCAAGGGAAGCTGGCACATACTTTGATGGAGGACAACTGGTAGCAGAAAGCTCATCTTAAATCTGCAGTGATACAAGGCACCCACAGTCTCTTCTCTACCAGATGCTCTACAAGCAGCCAGTGTAGCTCAGAAAGTGGGTGGTGTTGTAGGGTTAGATAATGTACCAGCTCATTGCATCCTTAGTGAATTCTCTGATGGCTGAACTCCTCTGGAGGCCCAAAGGTAACTTAAATGCTGACTTATCCCTGTGCCACCTAGAGATCAAGGATAGATTGTGCTGTGGGAAGATGCAATCCTCTATATGGTCCTCAATGCATTTTACTTCAATTATGATGTTACCCATTGCACCAGCTAAGGATTTGTACAAGGGTGAAAAAGAACATTAAATGTGGCTTTCCGTTGCATCAAAAATGCCATCCAAATTATCCTGCTGCTCAGAAACATATTCAATACCCAAGCAATGGCCTTCCTTTATTGGGCTGGCCTTTATGTCTCCTACAAAAGGAGTTCTCATGTGCTGTTCTAAGAGCAGTAGCCTTCTTTCTTACAGGGGGAAACACAATCCCATATTTCTGCAGCACAAACAATGCCCAGGCTCTCCGAAACTGTTGTTGAGCTGAAGAATGATGCTACAGCATTTCATTCTTTGCCGTCACGCTCTCAAACCACCTCTACCCAGCAAACCTGGGGCCTGAGTGACAGCCCATTGAAATTGAGAAGACCCTCATTGATTTTGGAGAGGGGTCTTTGGCCCTACGGTGACAGAAAGAGAAAGAAACTCACAAACCAAAATGCATCATGCTAGATCCTGGCATCTGGTGAGGCACAACGTGTAGCTGAATATTTGTTATCTTGAAGGATCATAAGAGCCACAGCAATTAGATTCCCCTGTGTTTACTTTATTTGCCATTTGAAAATGCCTTTTGTTATAGATCGCATACGTTTGTGCCCCTCTAACACTTTATCAAGTGCAATGGCATTTTGAAATGAATTGTGTGGCATGGAATCATAAAAGGCTCAGAGTAAAAATGATCTGATTGGCAGCCTCTTGAGAGACACGTTACATTAATCAAAATTAAAGCTGGGGTGGTTGTGTGTGTGTGTGTGTGTGTGTGTGTATTTCACATACAAGTTTAATATGAGTGGCATGAGGGAAAAGCTGGACTCCACTGGTCTTGCTGTAATACACAGAGGGATGGGAGCCTACATATTGAAAGCTAGGGGATCTGAATGGGGGGCCTTTTTCACTAGGTGGCCGAATGGGGATTTAGGAATCTCGCTTTAGGCACCCAAGTATGGCCATTTAGGCTGTGATGTTTGATGAGGAGTGTGACAGGGTCAGGCCAGGGAGCTGCTGCAGAGAGGGGAAAAGGCAGCCCAAAAGGGAAAAACCCCTGTGAGAGAAGCAGAGAACTGCAGCCCAATTAGATGCAGCTGGGAGGGAGCTGGTTCAGGCTAATTGGGGCCAGCTGACTTCTCTGCTGTCTGGCTGAGGGCCTTTAAAAGCCTCAGCAGTTGGAGGCTGGAGAGGAGAGGAGAGGCCAAAAGGAAGGTGGTGGAGAGGCAGAGAGAGAAGAAACCAGAGAGAACAATTTTGACCGGCATTAGGTAAAGGCAGCTAAGGAGGGAGCCTGTGGGCACGTGGCCCGGGCTCCTACCATTGAGACCTGCTGCAAAACCCCTAACTGGGGGCTAAGGAGGAGGCCTCCCAGTAGTGGCTTGGGGAAGAGGGGCCCTTGCCACACGTGGTGTCAGGAGTGGGATCGTGGCTGTGAGGCCTCACAGCAACCCAAATCTAGCCAAGTTGACCCCTCGCAAAGCAAAAGTACCCATGGAGGACCTGGTAAAGCACTGGTGCAGGCCACGGCTGCCCAACAAGAGGCTACTCGGGTGCAAGCAGCTGCCCAGCAGGAGTCGGTGCGGATCCAACAAGAAACCAACCAGTTGTTGATGAGCCAGGTAGCCCAGGACAGGGCCACCCTGCAGGAGGTGGTGAACCAGCTGAAAGCCCTGACAGTCCAGGTGCGTGATCAAGATGGGGCCCGACCCTTACGGGCCAATTTCTACTTACAGAAAATGACAAAAGCGATGAGGTTGAGGCCTATCTCTTGGCCTTGAAAGGACAGCTTTGCGGGAGGCCTGGCCTCAAGCTCAGTGGGCCAGCATTTTGGCCCCTTTTCTGAGCGGGAAGCCCAGAAGGCATACCTTGACATGGCAGAGGAAGCTGCATCCAACTACCCCAGCTGAAAGCTGAGATCCTGCACGGGCTGGGGTCACGGTCACAGTGAGAGCCCAGAGATTTCCACGACTGGCGATATCGAGATGACCAGGGCCCCAGAACTCAGTTGTTTGATCTGGTCCATCTTGCCCGGAAGTGGCTGCGGCCCGACATCCACAGCCCGAAAAGATTATCGAGGTGATCGTTCTTGGCCGGTACATGAGGTTTACCCCAGACCTTCGGGAATGGGTGGGCCAGAATGACCCCACGACGTTTGATGAGCTGGTGGCTCGTTGAGAGGCGATTGACAGCTAAGGGACTTTCCTGCAGCCCCAGAGTCGGCGCAGCAGAGCAGAAGGTCCGCCTTCACCCCAAGGACCCGTGCCCCTGAAGTTTCTGACCGAGTCCAGACAGGAAGAAAGGAGGCGGAGAAGAGCGACCGGGACGGGCAAAAGACCTTGGGGTCTGGACAGGAGAGGGCCAGGGATCAAGACCCAACAGCCCAAAAGAAAGGGGCTGTCCGCCCAGGTTATAGGTGTTATGCCTGCGGGAGATAGGGCATATTGCGGTTCAGTGCCCTAACATGGCGAGCCTATGCAATGTGACCTGGGAACCTACAAAGTGTCCTAGTCAACCTCGTTGGGGTAGCAGTGGGCCCCCATCAGTATACCCAGCCCGTGAAAATGAATGGGGTAGAAACCACTGCCTTAGTAGATTCGGGAGTGCAGTTACGTTGATCTCAGGGAAGCTAGTGGGGCAAGATCAGCTGACTCAAGCCAAGTACACTGGGGTATCTTGTGTACAGGGATACTAATTATTACCCCACCATCCCTGTGGAGATAGAAGTACAAGGGCGGGTTACAGAGGTAACTGTGGGGTGGTCCCAAGGCTCCCCTACCCGGTGGTCATTGGGCGAGACTTCCCGGGTTTAGTGACCTGCTACCACGGGACTGGGGAGGAGGATAGCTCCTCCCGGCCTTCCATGAGTTTTCCCAGGACCTGTTCTCGATTCCTGGGAACCCGGAAAACCCGACGGGAGAGGAGGGCCGCAAAAAAATTGGGGACCAGGATCTTGACCCAAGGTCGGAAGCAGGCACTGGTAGAGGGGAGGCCTACCCAACTACTAGAGCAGAAGCCCGGGACAGGATGAGCCTGAAGCAGGACCCAGCTCATCAGGGGAGGAAAGGGGCTAGGTTCCCTGGAGCCTGAGCAGGTGAGATCCCCAAGTGAGACCTTTGGGCAGGATCAAGCCAATGATCTAATATATCAGAATATCCGTAAGGAGGTGGTTGAAGTTAATGGGGTCCCAGTGGAGGAGGAACAAGGGCACGGGGCCCTACTATATAATCAAGGGGAGCTTCTATATAGGGTAGCTCATATACAGGGCCAAGAGGTGGAACAACTCTTGGTACCCAAGCACCGGAGGGCAGTACTGGAATTGGCACACAGTCATCTATTTGGAGGACATCTAGGGGTGGATAAGACCCTGGACCGCATTCTTCGGAGGTTCTTTTGGCCTGGGATCTATGTAGAAGTCCAGAGGTATTGTGCTTCCTGCCCGGAGTGCCAACTACATGGGCCCCGACCACACCTGAGGGCCCCATTAGTACCCCTACCAATCATTGAAATCCCCTTTGAGCAGTTGCTATGGACATAGTTGGCCCACTAGAGAAGTCTGCCGGGGCCACCAGAGCATACTAGTTGTAGTGGACTATGCTACTCGATACCCAGAGGCAGTGCCCCGCAACACCCTATCCAAGACCATTGCTAAGGAACTAATTCAAATCTTTTCTAGGGTAGGGATTCCTAAAGAAATCCTAACGGACCAAGGGACCCCCTTTGTGTCCAAGCTTATGAAAGACTTGTGTACCTTGCTCCGCATACGGGCCCTGCGGACCTCGGTATACCATCCTCAAACCGACGGTCTAGTTGAACGATTTAACAAGACCCTAAAAAGTATGCTTAAGAAAGTAGTAAGTCGGGATGGCAAAGATTGGGATATGCTACTGCCCTACCTCATGTTCGCGGTAAGGGAAGTTCCCCAAGCTTCGACTGGCTTCTCCCCATTTGAACTTTTGTATGGGCGTAACCCACGGGGCATACTAGACCTTGCTAAAGAGGCCTGGGAGGAACAACCCAACCTGGGGAGAAATGTAGTTGATCATGTGCTCCAAATGAGGGACAGGATTGCCAGAGTCACCCCCATAGTGCGGGAGCACCTAGAAAAGGCACAGGAAGCCCAACAGGTCTATTACAACCGGCGAGCAACCTCCCGGAAGTTCCAGGTGGGAGACCGGGTGATGGTGCTAGTGCCGGCGGCGGAGAGTAAGCTCCTAGCCCAATGGCAGGGGCCATATGAAATAATAGAAGCAGTGGGAGAGGTAAACTATAAGGTTCGCCAGCCTGGCCGGCGAAAGCCTGAGCAAGTATATCACGTCAACCTGCTGAAACCCTGGCGAGACAGAGAAGTGGCCTTGGTTGTGCTGGGGCCACCACCCCAAGGAAAACCCACCAAGGCAGGTGGGAATATCTCCTGAGCTGACTCCGGACCAACAGGCGAAGCAGCCGACATGATTGAGCGGAATCAGGATGTGTTTTCGACAGAACCGGGTAGAACTACGGAGGTTTACCATGACATCATCACAGACCCCAGGGTGAAGGTGCACGTTAAGCCATACCGGATACCCGAGGCAAAGCGAAAGAGGTCCAAGCTGAAGTTGAAAAAATGCTGAAGCTCGGAGTCATTGAGAGTCCATAGCCAGTGGTCTAGCCCTATTGTTATGGTGCCCAAGCCAGATGGAAGCCTACGCTTTTGCAATGACTTTCGAAAGTTAAGCGAAGTATCCAAATTCGATGCCTATCCCATGCCAAGGGTGGATGAACTCATTGACCAACTGGGCAAGGCCCGATTTCTATCCACCCTTGATTTGACCAAGGGTACTGGCAGATCCCCCTAGCACCAGGGGCCAAAGAAAAGACAGCCTTTTCGACTCCAAAGGGTCTCTTTCAATACACGGTCCTCCCTTTTGGTTTGCATGGGGCTCCTGCAACGTTTCAAAGGCTCATGGACAAGCTGTTGCGGCCCCATGCCAAGTACGCAGCTGCCTGTTTGGATGATGTTGTTGTCCACAGTCCTGACTGGGACACACACATTGAAAAAGTTGAGGCAGTATTGGAGACATTAAGGAGAGGCGGGACTTACGGCGAACCCTGCAAAGTGTCACGATTGGGCTGGCGAGGCCAAATATCTCGGGTATATCGTGGGAAGGGGATAGTGAGGCCCCAGCTCAACAAAGTGGATGCAATACAGAATTGGCCCGACCAACCCGGAAAAAGCAGGTCAGGGCATTCTTAGGGTTGGTTGGATATTACCGCAGATTCATCCCCAACTTTGCCTCCAGGGCCTGCCCTCTGACCAACCTGACTAGAGCACGTGGTCCCGACATTGTAAAGTGGACCATGGAGACGGAAGAAGCTTTTAAAGATCTCAAGAATGCCATCTGCGGTGATCCAGTTCTCATAGCCCCTGATTTTAAGAAGGAGTTTATCTTGCAGACCGATGCCTCCGAGGTAGGACTGGGAGCAGTATTGTCTCAAATGGTTGGAGAAGAGGCACCCAATCCTGTACCTCAGCAGGAAGCTTCTGCCGAGGAAACTACGCCGTGGTAGAAAGGAATGTCTCGCGGTAAAGTGGGCCATGGAAAGCCTTCGCTACTACCTTCTTGGGCGGAAGTTTACCCTGGTCACCGATCATGCACCTCTGCAGTGGATGCACGAAACAAGGACAGAAATTCGAGGGTTACCCGGTGGTTCCTGTCCCTGCAGCCCTTCCACTTCCATGTGCAACACAGATCAGGAACCCAGCATGGGAATGCAGACGGGTTGTCAAGGGTGCATTGTTGTCCGACCGTAACCCAACCCCATGGGGTTGAGCAGAGGGATGTGTGACAGGGTCAGGCCAGGAGCTGCTGCAGAGAGGGGAAAAGGCAGCCCAAAGGGAAAAACCCTGTGAGAAGCAGAGAACTGCAGCCCAATTAGATGCAGCTGGGAGGGAGCTGGTTCAGGCTAATTGGGGCCAGCTGACTTCTCTGCTGTCTGGCTGAGGGCCTTTAAAAGCCTCAGCAGTTGGAGGCTGGAGAGAGGAGAGGAGGACAAAAGGAAGGTGGTGGAGAGGCAGAGAGAAGAAACCAGAGAGAACAATTTTGACCGGCATTAGGTAAAGGCAGCTAAGGAGGAGCCTGTGGGCACGTGGCCCGGGCTCCCTACCATTGAGACCCGCTGCAAAACCCCTAACTGGGGGGGGCTAAGGGGAGGAGGCCTCCCCAGTAGTGGCTTGGGGAAGAGGGGCCCTTGCCACAAGGAGATATTCAGATGCGACTTTTTTCACTGCATTAGGGTATCTGCAAACATTCCATCGTCATTCTCTGCTGTGGGAGAAATACTGTGGTGCATCATTGTGCAAGAGAGGGAACATTAGTCAATACACATGTTCAATATGTCAGTGTGGCAGTATAAAGATTTCAAGTTAGCTGCGGAGGCTCTGTTTGTGTGGGGATTCCAGGTGTCACAGTGCTGGTAGCTGGAATTGAATAGGCTAGATTAGCATAGCAAAATGGCTCTGAATATTAAACTCAGTCACAAGATTTTTCTTATCCAGAGCCTCCCTGGGAGGGGTTTAACCACCATCACCTGCAAGGCAAGGATAAGAATCCCAGTTAGGCAGGTGGGTGGTGATTAACTAATTGCCTTCCAGACAGAGGAGGTGGAGCTAGGCCTTATAAGGAGCTGAGGGAACCCAGTGAAGGGGGAAGAATGCTGATCCTCTCTCTCCAAAAGGGAAGGGATAGGCAGACCAAACAAGGTTGCAGGTACAGAACTGATCACTGTGTAGGCCCTGGAAAGGGAGCATGATCTGGAGAGACACCACAGAGGAGGTAAGATTCTCCCACACAGAGAAACCTAAGGGGAGGAGAGTGGACTCCAATGCAGGGGAGCCCTTAATTAGGGCCTGCAGCTGGTAGGAAGTAACCCACAGGTAGGCATAGTAGGCTCCTGTGGGAGGGAGTCCTGAGAGAAGGTTTATTCATGAAAGCAGAAGATTGACTCAGAGTTTGGATTTTCATTTGTACCTGTTGGTTACCTCAGAAGGGGGTGGAATTCTATGTGACTTGGCCAGAGGGCTGAGCAGGGAAGACTCAATAAGAGGCAGATGGCCTGCGGGAGGGGCTAGAGAGAAAGACACTGGTTACATTACACACAGATGCAAGGAGAAGCTCTACGGGGGAGTGTGCCCCTATGACAGCCCATTTTCTTATTGTACAACATGCAACTACTAGAGCCTCAGAGGCCGTAGGCAGCACAAGCAACACGTCCCTAGGGATCTTGTCACACAGGCATGATCCATGCTGGAGGGTGTCGTCTCATATGAAACTCTTCCCTGAAAGGCAGGCAGAATGGGAACTCGCTTGTTCTCTGGTGAAAACGTCAGAGGACAGAGAGTACTGCAAGTCTAGAGAGACACAGATACAGAACAGCCCTGCAATCTCAACTCTTGGAAGGGTTTCCTAGATGGAAAGGTGGAGAAATCTGACTATGCAGGGGAAATCCCTGTAAGAGGCCACTGCCAAGTATACTTCCATCCACCAAACCGCTCACTTCCCTCCTTCCAGCTCTTCCCCCATAACCTGACCCCAAGCAGTCTCCACAGTGTGGAACCAGGGTTCAGCTAAAGGAGCAGTCCCCCAGAGAGGTGGTAGCTCTCGAACAAGAGCCCGCTTTCAAAGAGTGCGCACAGGAGGATGGCTGCTCAGGAGCACCCTAATCCAGTGCTCTGCCAGGAGCTGGCTGCACTGCCCCATGTTACAGATGCTGTTCCTTGCTCACCAGCTCCCAAACTTTTGTATGATTTTTTTTTAAATAATTGAGTCCTCAGAGTCAGATTCCACTAGAGGAAGCATTGGCTGCTGGTAAGCATGTCTCTCCCCTGCACCACTGTCTTCCTCTGACTGACACACACGCACGCACACGGAAAAAATTTCAAAAAGCTCCTAAAGCCCATTTTTTTTCAAAAGGGCCAGTCTCTTTAGAAAGTGGGACTTGTTCTACCAAGCCATTTAGGGTTTTTGGAAATCGATGCTTCTTGCTGCAGAGCCACTGGACCAGCGCACTGCTTCCCGCAAGACTCCATTTCTTACAGCCATAACAGGCCTTGATAGTTCACTTTCCATTGATTTTTGGGCTATGAGCATGGCAATGTATGAAAGAAGACAACAGGTTGAGACTATTTACTATAATTAAGGCTCTGCTTCTTCCCTGCAAAACCATCACCTTAAAATAATAAATAGGCCTTAACTTTGAGTTTCTTTAGTTACTACTAATGTCTGGTTCAATGTGGCTTTCCCACCACCGTAAAAGAGATGTAGCCTGTACAAATAATATTGTCAAGCCCCCTTTTTCCCTTGAAGAGTTGGGATTTATAGGCATTTTTTTTTCTTCTTTTCTGTGCAGTTAATATGCCTTGCTTTCCTTGTCGTTTCCAATTGTGAGTTTATAGCTGCTTCTTGTGTAATGCAGCAGAATGGCAGGATAGGTGAAGATGTGGGAGTAATATGTTTATTTCCGGGACATTATGGAATTTGGGGGACAGATTCAGTAAGTGTTTAGCACCCACTGCTGGGACCAGGTTTTTAAAAGCGCTCAGCTCCCCGTAGATTAAGTGGCCAATTCTTGAAAGTGCTGGGTGCTTAGCAGCCCCTATTGATTTCCAGGGCTAGGTCTACACTACAGAGTTTTTGCACAAAAACTCGCGGAGCGTCCACCCCTCAAGCACTTTTTTGCACAAGTAAAATGAAAGAACAGAGGGGTTTTTCCAGTGTAAGTATTCCACCTTCTATGAGGAATAACTCCTTTTTGCGCAAGAGCTCTTGTGCAAAAAGGTGTGTGTGGACAGGAAACGGGGGGGTTTTTTGGGCAAAAAGAGGCAATTGAAAAAAGCACAGGCACCCTAGTGGCCATGCTGTAAATAGCAATCAGAGTTTCCTTTCGAGAGAGCATCCACACAGTGGAGCAAAACTTCTTTTGCAGTGTGGACACGCTCTTGCGCAAGAAGTTTTTGCAGAAGATCTCTTCCGCAAAAAGCTTGTTGCACAAGAAGTCTGTAGTCTAGACCTAGCCCAGGTGAGTAGCTGAACACTTCTAAAAATCTGGCCTCTTATCTAGATTTCTAAAGGGAAATTAGAATCATAGAGCGGGAAGGGACTTCAAGAGGTTATCTAGTCCAATTAGGGAAAGTCCAGAATCTCCCCAGGCAATTTATTCCAGTGCTTAACCCCACCTGATCCTTGGAGAGGTTTTTTCCCTAATGTCCAGCCTACACTTTCCTTGCTGCAGTTTAAGCCCTTGCCATATTCTCCAGGGGTAAGGAGAACAATTTTTCTCCCTCATCCTTTTAACAGCCTTAAAAACTGTTGTCATGTCCCCCCTTAGTTTTCTCTTCTCAAGACTAAATATCTGCATTTTTTTAAAATCTTCTCTCCTAGGCTGTGTTTTTAAAGCTTCTGTCATTTTTATTGCTCTTCTCTAGGCTTTCTCCAATTTGTCCATATCTTTCCTGAAATGTAGCAACCAGAATTGGATCCAATACTCCAGTTGAGGCCTAAACAGCATGGAGTAGAGCAGAAGAATGACTTCTGGTGTCTTGATTGCAACACTTCAGCTTGAACAGCCCAAAATATTTGTCTTTTTTTTTTTTTTTTAAATAATTGTTTCATTCAGCTTGTGATCCACTATGACCCTCCCAGATCCCTTTCTGCAGTACTCCTTCTTAAGCAGTCATTTCCCATTTTGTAAATGTTCATCTAGACAGCACCCTTCTGTCGGAATAAGCTACGCAATTTGCGCTGCGCAAACTCCATAGGTTATTCCGAGTTTAGGTCAAAAGAGATTATTTTGAAATTTGGCACTGTGTAGACAGCACTGAATTTCAAAATAAGGCGCTACTCTGACAAATCTCTTAACCCTCATGGTACCCAGAACAGATGTCCCGTGTTTAAAGACGCCGCGTTGCTATTTCAGGATACTTCTGTTATCCCAAAATAGTGCCACAGTCTAGATGTACCCTAAATGTGCTATGGATTGTTCCTTGGTAAGTGGAATACTGTGCATTTGTCCTTGCATTTTATCCTGTTTACCACAGACCATATCTCCAGTTTCTCCAGATCACTTTGAATGTTCATCCTATCCTTCAAAGCACTTGGTATCGGTCACAAACTTTCTATGGTATTTTCTAATAATCAATGAAGATATTGAACAGATCCAGTCTCAGAATTGATTCCTGCAGGACCCCACTTGATATGCCCTTCCAATGTGACATTGATTCATCAATAATTACTCTCTTGGAACTGTTGAGTGCTAAGCTCTCTTGAAGATCTGATGGGCTAGAAGGTCTAAGCCATGCATCTGTCTCTTAAAATACAGACTTTTGAACAGGATAGATTAAATATTGATGAATTACTTTTTTTTTTTATTCCATCCTCAGATTTTATGTGAAGGGGGGGGGGGGAGAAATAACTTCAGACTTGCCATGCCTACAGCAGATTTTATTATTCCAGTTGAAAACATCTCTGTATGCTCTGAGCATATAGGCACATGCTAGATATCAAGCACTTTACACACTTACTGTATGGTCCATTCATGGAATATTAAAACCATCATGATCTTTAAAAAAACATCATAAAATGCTTACTCAGTCCAGATTGATAACTAAAGACTTATTGGTCCAAGATTTATTTAAATTTAATGAAAGTCCATGTAGTAATGATGTAGAATGAAAGACCCAAATTATTTCATTGTGATGAGTATCTGTACAGATACTAGGGTGGCCTGCTTTATCCACCATAGCCTCTGAGTGACAGTACAGATTATAATTTCAATAAGAACAACCTTCAGACTTGTCCAGCACATCTTGGCTCCAATCTTCTGCTCTTCCAACATGCATGGAACTAATTTGTTAGTGGGAGTTCTATCAAAATTCCAGAAATGAAATTATGGTGAGGAGAATTTTGTCCACGATGAAGTTTTTCTTTGAAAAAGAATACTCTCACTATGCTTTCTTCCATTGTGTACAGTATGTAATTTGCATATTAACTTATAGACAGATGGCTTACAAAAATTGCTTCATCAGTCAAGATGAACATGTAATTCTAGTTCCACATTAGAAAACAAATAGTCTGCCTTTTAAATCCTTCTTTACAGAAACACCTTCACCTAGACCAAGTACCCAAATGGAAGAATTCAGTGTGAATTAAATGAAAGCAATTGTTATTAGTTCAGTGCACCCCTTATTTTTGCCTATTAAAAGATGGATATTGTAATAGGGAACATATTTTGTAGGCCAACAGTAATAAGAAACTTCTTCTGACGGATAATGGCTTAGAGGGCGTCGCCACATATACATCCATTCTGCACTAAAATCATTGACGCTTGTAGGAACTGAAGTGTTAAAAGTCCTCCCAGTCCCCGCTCTTAAATTGTGCGTTTAAAAAAAAAAAACCCACCCAGAAACCAAAAAAAAACCCCTAATTTGCACAAATGGAAGTTGTTTCGCTATAAGTCCAAGTTTTTTTTGAATGTATCTTGAACTTACAGCGAGGATTGCCTATATTACACTAGTATATGGGATAATACATGCTATTCAGCATTGCTAAATAATTTGGTTGACCCATATTTTTCCTCTTTTCCCTCTGCTTTGTTATTATTGGCTGCCAATCATGTTCTATTAGTTATATGCACATGTTTTTATTTGACACATACATACATAGAGCTGTTTCAGATGGTGGGTTTTGTTTTGTTTGTTTTTGCTTTTGGAGTTGTAGCAATTCTCCAAGTGTTTCTCCTTATGTAATCTACAAACACTTGCCTGACTGGGAGTTCTGTATCCATATTTAGCTAAGATTGTTTTGCAATTAGCTTGCACCCCGAGTAACTTTAGACATGTGAGTAGCTCAGTGAATTCTACAGATGACTCATGCGCATGAAAACAACCACATACATAATTATTTGCAGGTTAACAGGCTGGGATCGGTGCACTGCACAAATCTGTACAGAAGCATTGTACAGATGCATAGATGTACATACATGTGCATGAACACACACACATATGCTTAACAAACTTTTAAGTGCCTGTTTACCAGCAGTTACCATACCAAGTATAAGAAATCACAGTACTGACTATTCTAAATGGAGTATCTGAGGATACGTCTACACTGCAATGTTATTTCGGGATAGCAGAGTATCCTGAAATAGCTATCCCGCATCTTCACAGCAAGCCTGTTATTCCAAGCTCGCTAATCCAATGTCCCTGTAAACCTCATTCTTTGAGGAGTAAGAGACATTTCGGAACAGTGCTTTATTTTGAAATTTGGTGCCGTGTAGACCGCGCCCAAATGATGAAATAAGCTATTTCGAAATAGCATTGAAATAAGATACACAATTTGAGCTATGGAAATTGCATATCTTATTTTGAGTTACGGTGCTATGTAGACACCCTCAGGTTCCCCAGGGTAGCAAGTGGCATGGAATGGAAGGAATATCTCCTTTACTCAGCATAATCAACTAGCCTCTTAACTAAGGTTTATTAAATGCCTGTTTTCCCCAGGGTTTGCATTCTGGGATGTGTGTGGGCAGAGAGGGGTTGACAGAGATATCACCGCATTGGATTAGAACAGCGAGTGCAGGCTTAATTTATACAGACAAATTGATATTCCACGCCAAGTGAAATTCCAACACCTCATAACAGCAAGGTGTTGGCACAGTGCAAGTAATCATTTTCCTAAATTTATAGTCCATCTGTAAACAGAGCTAAAATGTTTTTAAGCCTTACAAAACACTTAGGATTATTAGGGATGATTTGTCACAAAAACATTTAACACAGATGCTCAGCTATGTGGAACAAAGCCAAATTACACCGAGAATCTGACCTGTTGTCCTCGTCCAAGGAGAATGAGAACACAGCTTGTGAGGGGAGGGGAGGCAAGGCACAGACTGTGGCAGAAAGCTGGTGACATCCCAGACAACACCAGTTATCCTTTATTTTCTTTTTGGTGCAGCAGTCAGCTATCAGACTGCTTTGTTGCTTTGGCTCTCTTTCCTGTTACATAAAAAAGAGCAGCTACTGTTTTCCTTCTCTAAGAAGCCCATCATGGAATTCCTGAAATGTTTATGAAATAATTACACCAAATGGTGTGCATCTGTCCTGGACACACCTCATTGACAGTTCCTGAATGTTTCACTGAATTGAGACAATGTTGAGCACTTGTCAGGCTCTGAGAATGTGATTTTTTTTTTTTTTTTCCGAAACAGCCTCATTCTCTGCCAGTTTTCAGCTACAAGAATACTGAAAATATATATGGAGCCCAATTTATTATAATGATCCCAGCTCCCGTCCATTTACTTCCATGCAATTCTCTGTCTCTCAGATGCAATTTTGATGACTGCTAGGAACACCAGGCCTGTCTCTGCCATACGTAGCATGTAATCACTTTGAATGTCACACTGTTTTTCCCCATCCTTGGACATGAAAACAGGAGTAAAGCAAACCAGAAACACACAAGCCTGTCTGTTACTGTTTGGGGAGAGGGGGAGCATGTGCTGCAAATGACAACTTTGGGCCAGAGGAGAGAGCTCATTTCTCAGAACACAATATGTGGCACTCATGTTTGTGATGGAGCCTTTCTATTGTTCGCTCTCCCTTTCATTGACAGAAAATCCCATCCTATGGCGATCTGAATCTGAATCTATTGCAGGCCGTGATGGCATGTGTATCTCTGTGTGTATTGTACCAGTAGCATTCTGGGTCACTCCGTGCTGTACATAGCCTCTTCTGATGAGTTAGCGCTTGATGAAATATGCCAGCTTGACAGATTGAATTGTGTTCTGTATGTGAACCTCCCCCCCCGGCCCCTAGAAGGAAGGTCACAGAGCAGTTCTAGCCTCATTTCTGCGCCTCTTAATGAGATTCTGGAAGAGGGTGGAGGAGAGAAAGACCATTTGTCACTTTGGAAACAAAAGATTAGGCTGGGGTAACAGAACCAGAATGCAAATGAGATGTCTTTACACATGGGGCACGTTGATTTTCACATTCATCATTTTTCTTTATTTGTCCAACTGCGTTTCCCTTCCTCTTTTGTTTTTAGAAGCCAAATGCTGGTAATGAGGAAATTCTGCACATTTCCAAAAGGAAATTCTAAAGGCGTAGGTTAGACCTAGTGATGTTATGCTGTGTTGGAATTGATAGTTACTTAAGCAATGTGGAAATCTACAAGACCCTTTGACGTGCATTCAGGTTTCACATTGTATTTTATTTCAGAATCTCACCACAGGAGTGAACAAAAGCAGTGAAGAGACTCGTGTTAGTATAAACCCTTTTTCTAGCACCATAGTTATGCCCACTGTCTTTACAGACTACAAATTATAATTGGTCCTGCCTTAAAAAGCCTGAAGAAACAGTAGGTCAGGACAAACAAACCAATACAATTTCAGCCTCTCTCTCCAATAGGGTATGAAACTCAAACTCTTTGGTCTGCTCCAAGCAACCCCAGGAGAACTGCACATGCTTTCAAGTCTGCTGCTCTTTCAGATGATCAATTCCAGGTGAAAATGCTGCTGCTTTGGCTTTTTGGTGCTCCTTAAAATGCACCCCTTTAACAGCTCATCGAACCCAGTAACTAAGTAGAACTGACCTAAACTTCAAAGTTTGGATCTACATTTAGGTCTACATTTGACTTTCCCCAGATTAGGAAGCTGTTTGGATTTGCTTCAACCTATTACTAAAGGAAATGGATAAAGGAAAAATAGTGGAATATCTTTTTGGCTAAATGTAGCCTACATGCATAAAAATGTCAGGCTTCCCTTTCCTTCCACCTGAATAAAATCTGTAAAAAAAACAACAACAACAACAAAAAACCAAAACCTATGTCCCTGAACTGACTGACTGCTCCAGTACAAGTCCTCCCTTCATTGGCTCCATAGAGATTCTCGTGAAGATACTCACCCTCAAATGGACCCATCATCCTGCTAGATAATGGAGCCAATTTTCCCAGTGCAGCAACTGACTGGCAATAATAAGCTACATATTGTGCTGTCATTTGTCACATAAGAACAGCCATACTATGTCAGACCAAAGGTCCATCTAGCCCAGCATCCTATCTGCTGACAGTGGCCAATACCAGATGCCCTAGAGGGAGGGGACACAATAGGTGATCATCACGTGATCCCTTTCCTGTCGTCCATTTACAAACAGAGGCTAGGGACACCATTCCTATCCATCTTGGCTAATAGCCATTGATGGACCTAACCTCCATGAATCTATCTAGCTCTTTTTTGAACCCTGTTAAAGTCCTAGTCTTCACAACATCCTCTGGCAAGGAGTTCCTCAGGTTGACTGAGTACCACCACTCCAGGCAGGATTCTGTCAATAGTAGATGTCTCTATCTGTGCAGTAATCATCCCAACACCTGAAAAGAAAGAGTTACAAGGTGGCCTCTATGAGTTTGGTGTGATTTATCTGATCTTCTACATCCTGAGCATTCTGTCTTGAGACTGGTTTGGGGAAAGGCAATATCCTCCCTTTTTGTTTGGATGTCACCAATGTGGTCACATTTCCCTTTCCCTCCCCCTGCCAATCAATCCCACTTCCTACTGCCCCAAATGCAGAGACAGAGTTAACTGTTTCAGAACCAGTCCTGCAGCGTCATCCAAGTACTAGACTGGATAGTCCTTTCTATGATGATTCTATGATTTCAAAACAGGGAAGCTCATCCTTACTTAAGTTGTGGATGGTTGGCACAAATCATTACCTGTCTAAAACTTGAGTTTTGGGTGATTTTGCTAGAGCTTTTATGTAGCCTGATGTAAAAATATCTAAACTTCTGTGTACTTCCTAAAGTACATGTACCCCTGGTTGAGAACCTTTATGTTAGGGCTAATTCTGGTTAGGCAGCTGGAGGGTGGGGGGGGGGTCTCTTGCTCAGGCCTAGAAAACCTGACTCCAAGCAGCATACAAATAATCAGTTCCTTCTTTTTAGAGGTTTTTAATCTCCCTTCTGCCTTTTGTTCTGAGTTACAAACACTAGTGCTGGGAGGAATCTACTTGCATAGGTCATTTTCTCAGGTGGGAGGGACAGAGCACGCTTTTTTCCTCTGTAGCATCTTACAATAGTCCATCTGATGGTGTTGCACATTTCCTGCTGCACAGAATGTAACACCTTTTATTGAAAACCAGCAGACTAATATTTGCTTGAGACGGTGTAAATAACCAGACATAGACACAGAATACAACTGCTCAAATATTACTTTCCAGTATGGGATACAGAAGTCATAAGTGAGATTAACACATTCAGTAACTCACTAGTGTTCAATAAAGTCTAAACACATCTGTGACAGAGTGGACCAGGCCCTGAGGCCCCCTGCTGGAGGTTTGTGGCCCTGCCACACCCTATCCCAGGAAAAGGCAATAGAGAGGTCCTTCAGGCAGGCTAGAGTGACTGTAGGGGAAACGGCCAATTAGGGGCCAGAAGGCCATATAAAAGAAGCGGGGGAACAAAGTAGCAGTCAGTTCCTCTTGAGACCTTAAGGTGTGCTTATCAGGTGACTTGTTGGCAGAGAAAGTGGCAGCACTGTGGACTGCTCTGTGTGGCGAGCTCATTGGAAACTGCTGGACTATGCTGAGAGAAAGTCCTAAGGTAAGGATGAAGATGGTGCCTCTAGGGGAGGAGGCTCTGGGGACACCACTCTCTTCCAAGTGGAGAACAGATTTAGACACACTGGGGGGGGGGGGCACTGAGATGGACCCCTGTTAGGTGTGCCCCAGAAGGGGGTTTGTTTGATTCACACATAGGCAGTGTGTGGCTTGGCCAGAGGGTTGAGTTACTGAAGAAGCAGGGATGAGTGCAGGCACACACACTGCCAAAGAGGGGGGTGCTCATGAGAGGTGAGTGCTGCCCCATTGCAACATTTTATCATGCTACTCTATATTTTAACCATACTAAAGCACAGGTGCATCATACTAATTGCAGCTGCGTATTTGTCCATGTTTGGTTGAGACATAGGGACTTTGGCCATAAGCTGGCCCCTAGCTTTTCTGCCTCACAACAAGGATTGTGATGTGGTGTCCTGTCCTTCAGAAACATAACAGGCAAAACCAACAGCAATGAATCTTATTCCAGGTTTTCATGCTTCCTACCTGGCTGGTTCCTGTGTATAACTTATGACAGGGTCTGGTCAGAGGGTTATAAAAGAGTGCTAGAAGGAAAGTTATGTGAGCCTTAGACTAAGTAGGTCTCTGTTCCCTGGTAGGGATGTTAAAATTAGTTTAATCGACTAAATGAATAGTCGATGGAATTTCCATCATCTATTGGATTAGTTGATAAGGGCACTTCTGCTTTGAAATGTAGCAAAAGCTGGCCCGGCTGTTGATACATTTCAAAGGCAGAAGTGCCGCGTGGCATTCCACCTTGGAAATGTACAAGAGCCATGTAACAAAGGGGTCCTACAGGTGGTCTCCCCCCGAGTCCCCTCCCTTTGTCTCTGTCCCCTTTTCAGTCTCTCCCTCACTCCTTTTCTTCCACTCCCCTTACGGGTTCCGCCTCTTTCACCTAGCCCGGTCCCGGATGCGGTGGATTTCCCGGTGTCTGGCCAGCTCCCTGGTTGTCCGTCCCGCTGGAGTTTGCGCTGGCCGCTGACAGGTTGCTCCACTCCCAGGTCGACGGCTAGGTGTCTCGCTGTGGCATTCGGCACTCCTCCTGGTCGCTCGGTGCCTGTGGGGGTTAGAGCACAGCCAGCTCCTGCTCTTCCCCCTCCCCCCTTTCTCTCTCCTTCCTCCTCCCTTTTATCCTCCTGGCGTGGCATCACGGCGTGCCCCAGCGTCGGCGCCAGCTGGGCGTCCCTGGGTCCTAAAGCCTGCAGATTCGGGCTAGGGTTCCGACGTGCCTGCGCCGCGTCCCCGTGCCCACTGCTCTGCGCAGCGGCCGCGTCTGTGCCAGGGCGGTGGGCTGCCGCCACCGGTAGTGCGGGAGCTGGATCCCCTGTCACAAGCCCCAGTGGGGGCTCTTGTGCATTTCAAAGATTGAAACGCCACGTGGAGCCCATGCAGCGCTTCCGCTTTGAAATGTACAAGAGCCCCAGCGAGGACTCTTGTACATTTCAAAGGTGAAACGCCGCTGCTGTGCCCCTGCCCCCTCCCATGGAGCTGGAGTTGGAGCTGGCTTTTAGCTGGCTCCCCCCAGCACCTCCTCTCTATCTCCCCGTTGCCTCTTTCTGATAGAAGCAGCAAGCGGGGGGATGGGGGAGTGACTAGTCAACTAGTGTGTCGACTATCCAATAAGCTTTTGCTCATCGGATAGTCGATTAGTCACTTACAACCCTATTCCCTGGGTAAACTGGAAGGGGCTGGCCTAGAACCAGCAGGAACTTTCCAGAAGCAGTCTGCACAGTCAGGCCAGTTAGAAGTCAGGCTAATTAGACCACCTGGGGCCAATCAAGAACCAATTGAGTGGTTTAAAAGGGCTCCTCTTCTGTTAGGTGGTATGTGAGAAGGAAGGAAGGAAAGAGCCAAAGTGCTGTGAGTGTGAGGAGTTTGGGTGAGAGCTGGGAGCTGCAAGGAAGGAAGAGAGCACTGGAGGATCAGGTACCAGAGGAAAGGTTCTGGGAGGGATCGTTTGGGGAAGTGGCTCAGGGAAGTAATTGCTAGACAGGAAGTAGAACAAATACCATCTGTTGCCGCTGTCTTAGGGTCCCTGTGCTGGAACCCGGAGTAGTGGGTGGGCCCAGGTTCTCCCTACCCCACTACAGAGTCTGTCCCTGGATAGGGAGACCAGAACTATAGAGGGATTTCACCCCCATACTATGAACTAGCCTGTGATGAGTATGGCTCAGTAGGCTGTGAATCTTGCCTCTAGTAAAGAGAAGGGGGGCATGTGGTGGGACACAGTGAGCCTCTGAGGCTGAACACTATCCACCAGAAGTGCAGGACCACGGGCACAGCCAGAGCTTTGCCACAAACCACAGCAGCAGAAACCTCATGCCTAACCATTAAGTGGGGTGCCTTCTCCTCCTTCAATTCCGCCATTTTCCAGATGCCACGTTGTTCTACAGTCTAACAGGGCTGATGGCGGGTGCCAGGACTTGCCTTTGAGAATTAGACTCATTCCATAGCCATGCAAATGTTTCCATAGTCTCCTCCCCTGCCCCTCCATCTCAGGAACTGGCAATTAAAACATTTCTCCCCGGAGGCAACAAAAAGAAAAAATAATTAAAGGAGAACGCTCCACGCTGTCTGATGTTATCTCAAAGGCAGATGAAGGATAAATTAAACAAAAAAGGACATTCCTTGAAATATAGTAATAGGGGGGAGGTTATGATGCTCCTCCCCTTTGTTCTTCTGCAGTGCTGATAGTATTCACAACAAAATTCATGTGGTGTTCTTCACAGGAGTTGAGCAATTATGATTCTTAGATCTTTTGGGTGCCATATTTGTTGCTAAATATTAAATCTAAGGGGGGTTATGCTCCTGTTTTTCCTGTGTAGTTGTGGTAACAGAATGATAGATACAGAAATGAGATGTCTAAAAACTAGAGGAAGGCTAAACCTATAATCATTTAGCCCCATGTGCTTCTCACTGCCCAAAAAGATGGGGATGAAGAAATGAAAGCTAAATCGGAACTACTCTAATTTGGGTTTTGCAAAAGTAAACGCCATCTTTAGTGACAACTTCTCTCTTCTCCATTCCCCATGTATCTGCAGTCTGCAAGCAGGGTGCTGTGGTAAGTGAGATAGGAGAAGGAGACGAGGTTAGTTACCTTTTGCCGAACAGTAATGCTAGCACACAACTGGGGTGCTAAACTGTACGCTACTAGCAGTGTCCATTATAAGGCAGTTCCCCACTGGGTGACGCACCTTTCCTGGTGTCACACCACCTCCTCCATATCTGTGTGCTCGCCTGACACTTTCTGGAAGTTGCAAACCACCAAAGAAGTTCAATCTCACATGAGAGGTATTTTTTAAACTCAGTGCTACTGCTGCAGCATGTGCTCAAGATCCCTGGCTGATATGCAGGCAGCAAGCCTGGCAGGACACATGGTGCTCCCCAGAAACAACTGCAAACCACTGAGTGCATGATGGTATGCCACAGGGTGTTAACAGGGTGCCACTGAAAATGAGATGGACAAGCAAAAAATTCACACTTGGTTACGCTGAGGCTGTATGCATTAGGGAAACCCAATTTCCCCATTCTCTCTCCATCACTCAGCATGTGGGCTACTTTCATGGTGTTAGGGTATAAGGTAAGCCAACTCCAGCTACATATTCTATATAGCAGCAGCTGCGTACCTTAAGCTGAGCTGCCGGGTCTAATGTAGACCTGCTCTCAGAGACAGGGTACTGAACTAGATGGGTCATAGCTGGGATCTAGTGTAGCAGTTCTTATTGTCCTCATTATCCTGAAAATCAGAAGCTTCCGAGGGGGTAGCTGAGTTAGTCTGTAACAGGTAAAACTTAAAAAACAACAAATAGTCTAGTAGTACCTGTGACAGGGAAGGTTAAAGGGCTTGTTAAATGGGGAAAGAGGCAGCCCTTACAAAAGGAACAGAAATGGCCCTGGCTAATCAGGGGCACCTGAGACAGGGTGGCTACAAATCAGTTAAGGGCCAGGTGAGCTGACTCAGGCTGCCACAGGGCCTCTTTAAAAGCTTTTGGGGGGAAGGGGGTGAAGGACAGAGGAAGAGAGTTGAGGAAGAACATGGAGGCTATGTCTACACTGGTGCGATCTTGTGCCAGAAGTATGCAAATGAGGCTGTGTGGAATATCGCAGAGCCTCATTTGCATACCTAATGAGCTGCCATTTTTGCGGAAGAGGCTCTTGCGCTAGAAGGAGCTATCTACACTGCCCCTTGCGCAAGAAAAACCCTCTTGCGCAATGCTGCTACGCTGATTATTTTCAGGAATAACGGCATTGCGCGAGAGGGTTTTTCTTATGCAAGAAGGGGCAGTGTAGACAGCTCCTTCTAGCGCAAGAGCCTCTTCCGCAAAAATGGTAGCTCATTAGGTATGCAAATGAGGCTCTGCGATATTCCACGCTTAGCCTCATTTGCATACTTCTGGCGCAACAACCCGCCAGTGTAGACATAGCCGGAGAGTAAAAAACAACCAGGTGAGAAGGCGATTCAGAGGAGCGGAACAGGAGGAACCACCAGCCCTGATAAAGGCTGCAGGGGGAGGTGAGGGGCTCAAAGCAGGAAGTGTTGGAAGACTCCCTATCCCTAAGGGGCCAGAGGAGGACTTACTACTCAGCTCCGACTGGCCCAGGACTTGGGCCCAACACTCTGTTATTTAAGCTGAGGGACAGAAGGTCAAGTGCTAAAACTGAGCGAGTAAGTCTTATGCTGCAGCCCTAAACTGTGGGATAGTGGGCAGAATAGGGTCCGGGACCCAGGAGTGGGACTGACCTTACCACACACCTTAAAGACTAACAAAACATGTAGATGGTATGGTGAGCTTTCATGGACGCAGCCCACTTCTTCAGATGACAGCAATCAGAAGTGAGTGACAGTCCTCTAAGGCCTTCCCTGCACCCTTCTCAGCAGCATTTGTTAAAGTATATTAGGAAATGATAATGCTGGTACTGTTCAAAAAAGAGAGTCTTCTTCTCCCCCCCTCCCCCCTCCCCCCCCCTAGTTTCTGCAGAGGTATGTTATTACAGTATTGTAACACCGATTCCCTCAGCTGGGGTCTCACACGGAGGCAACATCTCCATGTTGCAAGTTTAGAGCAAGTTGAGCTAGGCATTTTACTGTCAGGTCAGCTCCGCCAGGTTTTAATTGACTCCCCAGCAAGCTGTGCCATTCTTAACTACAGCCAAGTGGCACTCAGAAGAGTGTGACATTCCTTTCTGCTGCAGGAGGTATTCTTAGTGCAGAGCTAGAGGATTGCAGAGTCTTTCTGTTTTCAGTTTCTAGTCATAATTGCACAGGCTCACAGGGGACAAGAGTGCACGCTACTGTGGTGTTAAGTACAGATCTAAATCTTCTCCTCCTCCTTTCTCTGTCTTAGCTCTGGAGTCAGCAACTGCCATAAGCTTTACCAGTTTTTGCATGTTTACCATCCTAATACCAAAGATGCCCATCTATCCACCTGACTTGTAAAGGGGAGCCTGTGAGGGGTGGGGTGGGGTGTGTGTGTGTGTGTGTGTCCTACAAATCTATCACATGCAAAAAGCTGCATGAAAATAATGTATTAATGATACAGAGGCAGAAGTTAGGCAGCAGAATTGAGGCTGGTCAGTAACCTGGGTTTAACCCCTCTCCCTGCCCCCAGGTTCCAAGCTCTAGTTTGTGTGAAGTCAGGCAGGAACAAGGCTCAATTTAGGAAAAACCCTCAAAAGATTTAGGAGGAGAAGTCCCAGTCAAAATCTCCCTCCCTTCTCTCCTCTTCTCTCCCCGGTACATGGAACATGATGGCCATTGCAGCCCTTTGGCTTCAGGGGCACAAGTCTGACTCCCTCTATACACCTTCAGGGAGGCCGTAGAGCCTTGGCTCCTCCTCCTGCAGTGGCCCCAGAGTGGTGTGGGGGTAGGGGTGGGGAGGGAAATCAGTGCCTGTGCACTACCCAAAAGGGATTATGCAATTTACACACTTCCCCTCCCTCCCCCCTCCCCCCCCACAAGCTCTAGGGCTGCAGGAGAGACTGCATTCTGAAACACACTCCCAGCCCGCTCTTCATAGCACCCTGTATATAGTGCACTAGAGCAATGTTTGATCTGCCTCTTGGACCAACCCACAGAATAAAGCCTGTTCTTGTCTGCTGTCAATGGCCTGCTCTCAGCTTATCAGCTTATCTACCCCTACGTGGCGTTAGTGGTCTCTCTGATGCTATCAATCACAGCATCCTCATATGCCTTGAATATTTTACTGCCAGTTCTGGAGCCCCGTGTAGACTGGCTATACTCCACTACAATGTATCTTTTCAATCACTGATTCTTTCCCTCTCTGGGCATTATTTTGTCAAATGTGTCATGTACGGAATTCTCCATTCCTCTATACTTATGCCTCCTATTCCTATCTATCTCTCGCCTCCTTTCGGCTGTTTTGGCATTGTAGTTTATCAGTTATATGTTTTATATTCACACTCAGCTGTGTATCGTACCCTTTTCTCTCTGGGTATGTCTTCACTGCATTCCTCTTTCGAGGAAGAGGGACCAGAAAAAACCCTTCTTTCGAAATAACCCTTAAACCTCATTTTATAAGGAGTAAGGGTTATTTCGAAAGAAGGGTTTTTTCTCAAAATAACTGCATCTAAACAGCATTTTTTATCTCGAAATAGGGTATTTTGAAAAAACGGCTGGCCATGACTATGCAAATGAAGCATGGGAAATTCAAATCTGCGCTTCATTTGCAATTTCGCTCACCTACATTTGCATTCCTCTCTCAAAAGAGGAATGTACTGTAGACATACCCTCTGAGAACAGCCAAACCAGTAGCCTCCTCCTATGTGTCTCATGTATCCATGCCTGGTTACTTGCAGACCGACTCCTCCACATTTTTCTAGGCAGGAAAAATTTTCCTTGTTTGCTCTCCTTCTGGTCCCTCTTCCTGAATTCTCTTAGGTAAATTATGATGCGATAGTTTTCATTTGCCAGCTACATCTTCTAGGCCTGTCTTCTGCTGGTGCAATTTCACCCAGCTTGTTCTGGTTTCCTAATAACTAATCAACTACAGCTAATTCAGAAATGAATGATGATTGGCAATCAAAACATATCTCCATTGGGTTCCTTGCAGTCCTGGTTGGCACTTTGATGAACAAAGGGCCACATATTGTGTAACTGAGCAGAATTTAGCCCATTTACTACTAATTGGCCTCAGAGTTCAAGTCACTGAGTTCACTTAAGTGCATGGGGAGTTGACAATATGCCTCCTGACCCTCTGCTCCATGAATGCATATCAACAGCAAATGGCTCCTCGCTGCATAGTAACGTCATTTTCATCAGCTAGTCACTCTTCCTGAAGCTGTCTGCCTCTGCCTGGTAGACTTCCCTGAATATATTCACCAGTAGAGGGTGCTGCTAATTTACATTTAAAGGCCCAGTCTTGCCCATCATTGCTGCACAACAGATAGGTAGGAAAGGCTTATGTACAAAAATCTTCTGCCTGTTTGTAAACTAATATATAGCCATGTTTACCAACATGGGGCACAATGAAATGAATGGGACTTCAGCACTTTCTGGACTTTGCAAGAAGCTCTCAATGCTTCCCAGAATCAAGACTTTAAATTTCACACTTCTGGATAAAACAAATTGAGTTTTCATGTTAAAGTGAAAATAAATTAAGCTTTTTTTTGCAACACATTTGCAGATTTTGCTCTTTTCCTTGTTGGTTAATGAGCTCTGGGTACATAAGAACATCCTTAGTGAGTCAGACCAAAGGTCCTTCTAGCTCATTCTCCGGCCAATGTCAGGACCCCCAGAGGGAATGAACAGAAAAGGGAATCATTGAGTGATCCCTCCCCTGTCACCTGTTCCCAGCTTTTGACAGAGGTTAGGGACGCCGCCACCCCCACCCATCCTGGCTAATCTTAGGTAATGGAAGATGTTCTTTCATCTTCTTATGGGAAAGAATTAATGGACGCAAATCAGATATCCAAAAAGACAATACAAAAACAAACACATTCTTTCATCAGTAATCCATTTTTGCAGGCTTCCTGGGCTGTTGTCTGAGGGTTACTTCTGGATTTCCCCTGCAGTTTTCTGAAATGTTTTATTGCCCTTGTCAATGCTATTTTTTAATTTTATTTTCTTCATGCACCACTAACATCTTAATGTGTTAGATCAATTTCTAGGGAAGAAGGCTTGGAGCATAATTTTTGTTCTTTTTTTAACAATAACACACAAGTATCTTTTGCTGAGTTCATTTATTTCCTTTCTTTATGAATGAATATATATCTCCTATTCTGCAAAGTGGATGTTTCACTTTACAAAAGGGGAAAATTATGGGTTTTACACAAGTGAATAAGACCCTAGAGGGTCTTCTATTTGCTGACTTAAATCCCAAACACCCTTCCTTAACTTAGGCTATGTCTAGACTGCAGAGTTATATTGGGAAAAGATACGCAAATTGTGGTTTGCTTTTTTTTCGGAAGAGGCTTTTCAGAAATTTGGCCCATCTACATGGGGCCAAATTTCAGAAAAACCTCCTCTTTTGGAACATCCCTTATTCCTGATACAGTGAGGTATGAACACATCCGTTCCTCTTTTGGAATGTCCCTTATTCCTCATACAATGAGGTACAAAACTGTTCCAAAAAGGCAGATGTGTTCCTTGGGCGTGGCAAGCTTTTCCGGGATACCTCTGGTATCCCAGAAAAACTCTGCAGTCTAGACATAGCCTTAAGATGACAAATTAGTGAGGAGGGAAAATTGCTTGTAAATCAAAAAAAGTCATCCCCAGTGAGATGTTGCTTCAGTGTGACGCAATGCAACAAAGCATAATGGAAAGAATTCAAAGTCAAGTTGAGTCTTGAATGGTACAACTCTAACAAAAAAAAATTGTAGAGCCAAATTCTGATAGCCATACTCATATTGAGTAGCACAAATGATCCCACCAAACATTCATCCGATCTGGTGGTAGTCGCCCAGGCTACAGCTACACTACCGGGTTTTTTTGGAAGAAAATACGCAAATGTGAGCACGATTTACATTATCTTCTTCCGATTCTTTTTGCGGAAGAAGTTTTTCCAATATTTGGCCCCATGTAGACAGGGCCAAATGTTGGGGAAAAAAACCTCTTTCGCAAGATGCTGTAAACCTTGATTTACGAGGAATAAAGGGTCTTGTGAAAGAGGGTTTTTCTGACATTTGGCCCCATCTACACAGGGCCAAATATCAGAAAAACCTCTTCCGCAAAAAGAATCAGAAGAAGATATTGCAAATGCAAGCATGATTTGCATATCTTCTAAAAAAACCCGGCTGTGTAGCCATAGCCCCAGAGTAAGAGCATACCTTTAGAATTACTTAGGGTATGTCTACACTAGCCCCCTAGTCCGAACTAGGGAGGCTAATGTAGGCATTCGAACTTGCAAATGAAGCCCGGGATTTAAATATCCCGGGCTTCATTTGCACGTTCCCGGGCGGGCGCCATTTTTAAATGCCCCGTAGTCCGAACTGACTGCTGCCCGGCTACGCGGCAGTCAGAAGCTAATCCGAAAGGATTTAGTTCGGATTAACCGTTACTCCTCCTGCAATGAGGTGTAACGGTTAATCCGAACTAAGGACTTAGTTCGATTAACTTCTGACTGCTGCGTGTAGCCGCTGAGCAGTCAGTTCGACTACGGGCATTTAAAAATGGCGCCACTGAACGCAAAATGAAGCACGGGATATTTAAATCCTGGGCTTCATTTGCAAGTTCGAATGCCTACATTAGCCTCCCTAGTTCGGACTAGGGGTCTAGTGTAGACATACCTTAGAGTAAAACTCTTTTTGTTCTGTTTGTACAGTGCCTAGCACAGCGAGGTTTTGGTTCCTGACTAACGCTCATAGCTGCTATGAAAATACACATAAATAATTACAATAATTAAGACCATAGTCCAAACACCAAGATTAATGAAGGAGAGGAGAATTGTAAAGTAAGGCAGTCACTAATTAAAACTGGCAAAGAAAAAACCATAAAAGCTTTTTTGTTTAGTTTTCTGTAGGCTTTTTCTCCTTTAAATCACTGAAAAAAATACCTGTGACCACAGAAGAGGAGCTATCACAAAAACAGAATTCAAAAAAATCGTATTTGTATAAATTACCTAGACTCATTGTTACAGCTCAGTGATATTCACTTTCATGGACATTCAAACACAGAGGGAGGCCTCAGTTTGAATTACATTCTGAGTGTCACAGGTACTTCTTTCTATTTCTGCTTTAAGAGTTGGATTGGGGAGCTTGACTCTCATTGTGTGTGAACACCTGATTGAAAATATTTCTCTGGTACGACAGAAATCTGTGTGCAGAACAGCACCTGAGCTGCTTTCCCACACAGTAAATAACATGTTTGAAAACATTTTGGCTTCAAACTACTAAAGACCATCAGTTCATATTAATAAACTAAGGAAATACAACCTAGATGGGGCTACTATAAGGTGGATGCATCACTGGCTGGATAACCATTATCAGCGTGTGATTATGAACGGTTCACAATCCTGCTGGAAGAGCATAATAAGTGGGGTTTCACGGGGTCCGTTTTGAGGCCGGTTCTGTTTAATATCTTCATCAATGATTTAAATGAGGGCATAGAGAGTACGATTCTTAAGTTTGCAGATGCTACCAATCTGGGAGAAGTTGGGTCAAAATTCAAAATTATCTGGACAAACTGGAGAAATGGTCTGGGGGGTAAATAGGATGAAGTTTAATAAGGACAAATGCAAAGTACTCCACTTAGGAAGGAACAATCAGTTTCACATATACAGAATGGGAAGTGATTGTCTAGGAAGAAGTACTGCAGAAAGAGATCTAGGGGTCATAGTGGACCACAAGCTAAATATGAGTTAACAGCGTGACGCTGTTGCAAAAAACCCCCCCATGATTCTGGGATGCATTAACAAGAGTCTTGTGAGCAAGACACGAAGTCATTTTTCTGCTCTATTGTATGCTGATTAGCCCTCAGTTGGAGTATTATGTCCAGTTCTGGGCACCGCATTTCAAGAAAGATGTGGAGAAATTGGATAAGGTCCGAGAAGAGCAACAAAAATGATTAAAGGTCTAGAAAACATGACCTATGAGGGAAAACTGAAAGAACTGGGCTTGTTTAGAGACTGAGGGGGGACCTGACAGCAGTTTTCAAGTATCTAAGGGTATGTCTACACTAGCCCCCTAGTTCAAACTAGGGAGGCTAATGTAGGCATTCGAAGTTGCAAATGAAGCCTGGGATTTAAATATCCGGGCTTTATTTACATCTTCCGATCTTGGCGCCATTTTTAAATCCCCTTAGTCGAACTAACTGCCGGGCTGCGGCAGTCAAGCGTTAACTCGAACTAAGTCCTTAGTTGAGTTAACTGTTATACCTCGTGGAATGAGATGTAACAGTTAACTCAACTAAGGACTTAGTTCGAGTTAACGCTTGACTGCGCGTGTAGCAGCCGGGCAGTTAGATCGACTAAGGATTTAAAAATGGCACCAAGAGGGAAGATGCAAATAAAGCCCGGGATATTTAAATCCCGGGCTTCATTTGCAAGTTCGAATGCCTACATTAGCCTCCCTAGTTCGAACTGGGGGCTAGTGTAGACATACCCTAATAGAGTGTTACAGGGAGAAGTGAGGAAAAATTGTTCTCCTTGGTCTCTGAAAATAGGACAAGAAGCAATGGGCTTAAACTAAGGATGTTAAGGACTAGTTGACTAACTAGTCAACTAGTCTATTCCCCCCCCCCCCCCCCGTTGCTGTCTCTATCAGAGGCAGCAAAGGGGAGAGAAAGGGGGTACTTCAAAGGGGCAGCCCCGCACAGCTGAGCCTAGGCTGCCCCTTTGAAGTACTCCCTTGCTGCAGTTTAAGCTAAGGATGTTAAATTACAGTTAATTGCCTAGGCTCAGCTGTGTGGGGCTGCCCCTTTGAAATGCCAAGGTGGCATTTCAAAGTGGTGCTGAGGAGTCCGGGTTCTGCTGAAATGCCTTGGGGAGCCCAGGATCAACTGGGAAGTCCCTAGGTGACCCCGGCTCCACGCGGCATTTCAAATCGGCAGCTCAGCATGGAGCCTGAGGTCAGTGAGGGACTCTGAGTACATTTCAAAGCTTGTACGTTTCAAAGCTGGCCTGCCGCATGCAGCCTGGAGTCAACATGGAGTCAACGGGAGTACCTGCTGGCCCCGGGCTGCATGCGGCGGGCTCTTGTACATTTCCAAGGAGGAATGCAGAAGTACTTATCGACTAGTCGGATAGTCAATTAACCGTAATTTAACATCCTTAGCTTTAAACTGCAGCAAGGGAGGTTTAGGTTGGACATTAGAAAAAAAATTCCTAAATGTCAGGGTGGTTAAACACTAGAATAAATTGCCTAGGGAGATTGTGGAGATAGTTAAGAGTAGGTTAGACAGACCTCTATCAGGGATTATCTAGATGGTGTGTGGTCCTGCCATGAGAGCAGGGGACTGGACTCGATGACCTCTCAAGGTCCCTTCCAGTTCTAGTAGTCTATGATTAAAGACTGAAGCCCAGTTCCTCAACAGTATTTAGGTCAGTAATGGGCAGTCTACGGCACACTGGGGTTCTGTGTGTGGCCCACAATTCATTTTGTTTACCATTGACCACACAGAGGGTTGTCAGATTCTATAGTGAGAACTATGGGCTCCCTTTGCATCCAATCAAAGCGCTGCTACAGTTCAATCCGTACACCCTGCAAATTGTAGGTATTCAAGCACAGTTAGCAAAACTACCCTAGCCTGGGAGACCATCTTGTTATGACTGTCTTGTGGCTCCCTGAGAAGGAGTGCCACTCATGTAGCCCCCTCACTAACCTAATTTGTCCACCAGTGGTCTAGGTCCTAACTTCTATGGAAGTTAGTAACTAAATACTGTTGAGGATCTGGGCCTTAAATGCCAATCTTTATTAGCCTGCACACTGAAATCCGTAGGGCTCTACCTACAAATTGCTACAAGATCTGGCATATGACCTTAGACAAGTCACATTTCTGTGCCTTTGTTTTCCATTCTGTCTTTTGTCTGCTCTTAAGCACCTGGACTTTTCTCTTTGGCTGTGTCTACACTGGCACCCTTTTTCGGAAAAGGGATGCTAATGAGACACAGCGCAGTCAAATCGGGGATTTAAATATCCCCGCGGTATTTGCATGAACATAACTGCCGCTTTTTCCGGCTCGGGGTTTTGCGGAGAAAGCGCCAGTCTGAAACGCGATCTTGCGGAAAATAAACCCTTTTCCGCAAGATCTCTTATTCCTACTTGAAAGGAATAAGAGATCTTGCGAAAAGGGTTTATTTTCCGCAGATCTGACTGGCGCTTTCTCGGCAAAACCGAGCCCGCAGCATGTTCATAAATCTGCGGGGATATTTAAATCCCGCGATTTAATTGCGCTGTGTCTCATTAGCAACCCTTTTCCGAAAAAGGGTGCCAGTGTAGACACAGCCAGTGTGTGTACAGCACCTGACTCTCAAAGAGTACTACGGTAACACGCGTAATAGTGTGGCTACCAACTCCATGCAACAAAAATATTTTTTTCCCAAATGAAGCCTTTTAGCTACAACTGTTGCAAAAATGCCTTCTGCTGCTCAGTTTTTATAAAAACACAAGACTGTGCCATGGCGTAATTGATTCCCCGTGGCAATAAAAAACAGACTGGCTGACAATGCATATGCCCAAACATAACCTGATGCAATTTCAAATGGTCAATAATATTAAATCTAAAAATAAGTTTACAGTGGAGATGCTGATAAGCCTTTACAGAAAAGACTAATTGGCTTTCCACTGATGAACGAGATAAATATTTAACTAGCTCAGATTCCTAGCTGCTGTAAATTGGCATAATTCCATTAACTTCTCTAGGAGCAGCACTAGACTTATATTGGATCCTTTTGCAAATCCCACCCAAGATGCATTGGCATGTATGCTAAATTTACACAGGGCCAAATTCTACTCTCATCAACACCAATGTAAATTGCCTTTGATGTCATAGATTTCTATAGCCTAACTTTGGATTTACACCTGGGTAACTGAGAGCAGACTTGGGCCTTTTCTTTCCATAAATTACGGCTACATGGTACAGTTGCCAATTTTGGTTGGATGTTTTCCTGGAGGTTTAATCACATGACATAATCATGAATTAAAGATGAATCTTTAAATCCTGGAAACTCCAAGCCAATCCCAGAGGGTTGGCAACCTTACAACATGGTCAGTAAAACTGGATGATGTAAAGTGTGTGCAATAATTTTAATAGTTTGGTTCAGTGTTGAGTCATGATTGTAATGTGGATGTTCAGGGCCTCATAAAGAGTCCTTGGTTGAAATAAGGGAATTTGATGGGAATTGTTTGCAAAAAGTTTGACTCAAGTAAACAAAGAGAAAGGTAAGAAGATCATGGTTAGGCTAGCTTTGATATATGGAACAGAAATCTGCCTAGTCATGAAAATAGGATAAACTAGGGCTGTTGATTAATTATGATTATTTCATGCAATTAACTCAAAATTATTCATGGTTAAAAAATTAATCGTGATTACTCAGACTGTTAAACAATAGAATACCAATTGAAATTTATTAAATACTTTGGCTATTTTTCTACATTTGCAAATATGATTTCAGTTACAACACAGAATACAAAGTGTACACGGCTCACTTCATATTATTTTTTATTACAAATATTTGCAATGTAAAAAGGAAACAAAAGAAATAGCACACATTCTTGTCCAATCTCTCCTGTCAACATGTAACACATAAATGTAGATTTTTGTTATACTACTGCACTCATAAACAAAACAATGGACAACTTTAGAGCCTACAAGTCCACTCAGTCCTATGTCGTCTTCAGTCAGTCATTAAGACATTCAAGTTTATTTACATTTATGGCCTGCTTCTTATGTACAATGTCTCCTGAAAGTGAGAACAGGTGTTTGCATGGTACTTCTGTACCTGTAGTTGCAAGGTATTTATATGCCAGATGTGCTAAATATTCATATGCCCCTTCATACATTGGCCACCATTCTAGAGGACATGCTTCCATGCTGATGATGCTCATTAAAAAAAGAATGCATTAATTACATGTGGGACTGAAGTCCCTGGGGGACAGTTGAATGTCTCCTGTTCCATTTTACCTGCATTCTGGTATATATTTCATGTTACATCAGTCTTGGATGATGACCCAGCACTTGTTTGTTTTTTAAGAACACTTTCACAGCAGACTTGACAAAAACACAATGAAGGTACCAATGTGAGATTTCCAAAAATTAGCCACAACACTCGACCCAAGTGGTAAGATCTGAAATGCCATCCAGAATCTGCAGGGGACCAGGTGTGGACTATGCTTTCAGAAATCTTAAAAGAGCACTGCTCCAGTGCAAAAACTATAGAAACTGAACAACCAAAAAAGAAAATCAGTTTTCAAATAGCATCTGACTTAGGAGGTGAAAAAGAACATGCATTGGTTTGCTCTGCTTTGGATCATTATCAAGCAAAACCCATCATCAGCATGGACGCATGTCCTCTGGAATGATGGTTGAAGTATAAAGGGACATATGACTTTTTAACACATCTGGCACACAAATATCTTGCAATGCCTGCTACAACAGTTCCATGCGAACACCTGCTGTCATGTTCAGGTGGCATTGTAAACAAGAAGCAGGCAGCATTGTCTCCTGCAAATTGTAACCAAACTTGAGGCTTTTTGATACATTTTGTGTTAATTTTATTGTTAAACCAAAAGATTTTCAGTTTGTATGTGTGTGTGGAGGGAAGGGTGTTTAGTTGATAAGCTCACTCTTCCACAAACATTTTTGATGAAAGCACCACCACCAAATCATTTTATCAAATTTTTTTCAAAGGGAAATAAAATATTTCCTCACCAGCTCTATTAAAATGTCTGTCTATATAACTGCTGGTGGAAATGCTTAATAATTGTGTTGCCCTCTTTAAATAACTTCTTAGGAACTCTTACAAAGAGTTCAGTAAATACTATATCAGTGGAATGCTTTAAATGGAGTCTTTGCTAGGTTTAAATGCTTCTCTTAAATGTTTCACTAAATTTGAATGGAACAGAGGCATTAATATGTATTATAACCAGACCTAAATTCTCTTAGTTATTTGGTAAAACTGTTCTAACTTGATGAGATTTTTGCATATATAACACTAAAATGTGTGTGGATGGGAGGGGATTAAATCCAAGGTTGGTCCAGTGTGCTCGCAACATTTGTATTTCAAATGTAATATTGTTACAACTCAGAACTTAGATCTGTTACAAAATCTTTGCAGTTCTTGGAAAAAGTGTGATGTTTCTCTCAATGTATTTGACAGGTTTTGTTTTGTTTGTTTGTTTTTAAAGCCAGTTTTCCTACCTTCCATTGACCTCTTGATGGCTAGATCCTCAGCTTGTCAATGTAGCTACTCCAGTGTTGTAATGAAACTACACCACAATGTATCTAAACCTGAGGAATTCCTCTGGAACATCAGATTAGGTTCTTCTCTTCTCACTTCTCCCTGAGAATAAGAGTTCCACAGGTCAAATTAGGTTGCACTTTTCAACTTCCTTTGCCTTTAATGGTCTTACTTTGGAACACCTTAAACAATTCTGGTGAAGATACACAGGGTGGAATAAAATCCAGCTCATCTCTTTCTTTTCAGATCCAGTGGGGCAAGAATGTGTCTTTGTCATTAAAGTCAGCAGACCTGAATCTGATGAATACACACAGGAATCAGAATAGTTGATTAAGAAGGAACATTTTCAAAGTCCCTTTTCAGAGCACTATTTAAAATGATCAGCACGATACTAGCCTACTTAGGGACAACATATTGCATTTGGACAAGCAAGGGTCTGTGCAGCTTGAATTTACACTTACAATAATTTTTCCATTTTTTTTTAAAGGACAACAGCCTGTAATGAATGATCAACCCCTCTGACCCTGAAGTGACAAAAGTTGAAGCCTGAATGAGATTTGCAGCTCATGTTGCATTCCGATGTAAAGCCAAACTAACATTTGATATGAATCAACCAGGATCCAAGATGATAACCACACTTAGGCTATGTCTAGACCAGTGTTTCTCAAACTGTGCTCCACGGAGCCCCAGGGCTCCGTGAGACATCTCCAGGGGCTCTGCGAGGTTGACAAACTGGAAACATCCATAGGTACAACACATACAATCAGTGGACCACTGGGGCTCCACATAAATTTTTACGCATGTAAAGAGCTCCGGAGCCCAAAAAGTTTGAGAACCGCTGGTCTAGACTACACTGATCTATCGGAAAAAGGTACACAATTTTTTTTTTTTTTTTTTTTTTTTTTTTTTTTTGGAAAAGCCTCCTTTTTTGGAAGAGGCCCTCTTCCTTGTGGAAGGAGGAAGACAGGGCTTCCAAAAGAGCGTGTCTGCTCTTCCACAAAGAAAGCGGAAGAGCAGATGTGTTCCCTGGACGCGGCGGAGTTTTTCCGGGATACCAAAAAACCCATAGTGTGGACATAGCCTTAGCTGTGCCAGTTTTAGAAGACCAGAAGATCAGTCTGTTGTTTTTTCTCCTTCTTTCCCTGGAAAACAAAAAGCAATCTGCTCATCCAGCCAAAAAAGCCATGGGCTTCATTTCTCTTCCCCACAGGAAAACCCTCAAAGTGGAAGAAATTCAATCAAAATATCACATCAAGATGCTACAGCCCTGTTGCTGTTGGTAGCTAATTAACCCTTGATCCTTCACCTTCTTGGAGTGTAGCAGAAGCCACAAAAGGAGATCTGTGTGTTGAAATCTGGGGGGCGTGGCATGGGCACGTCTTTCCACCTTTAGTTCCAGATCTCAAAAGCCATGGAGCCATGAACACTCAGAGGAGGCTGGAAGTATATCTGCTGGCATGGGGTTAAGGAGGACACACTGTATGCTCTCTGCTCTCTTCTGTAGGCTCAGGGCACTTTTGGCCCAAATCCTGAAAGTTATTTAGGTACTTAACTCTCAGTGATTAGAATCAGGGCCCTTGAACCATAATTCCCACTCCACTGCTCCCATCTGTGTAGTGTAATTGAGGGCAGCATAGAAAAGTTTTGATTTGTTTAATCCTCTTACATCTGGCTCCGAAATGCACCCTTTCATGTGTGTCTATGATCCCTGGCAAATCCACATAGAGACCTTGAGCCCAACTCGCCTTCCCTTGTGCACATCAGTGAATTCAGTAGGAATTTGACATTACTCGAGTTATGGCTTATCAGTGACCCCAAACATCTTGCCGCATAATGATGAAAGTTGAGCACCCCAAAATTGGTGAACATTTTACAGAAGTTAGGCCCAGACTGATCTGTGTGTTTCACAGAAGACAAAACATTCCAAGAAATTCACATAAATATTCTTTCATGTTTCTGAACTCCACAGTAATGCTCATCAATTCTGGCTTTGTCAGTCAAACTGAATTGTGTAATGTATTGCCAGTTAACTAAAGTTTGAAAAGATACTATGTTTCATATTAAAGTATGACAGTCACCTAATCAGTTCAAACTCTGGGTCTCTGTACACTAGATGAATAAATTGTACTTGGTTTTTAGACGTGAGTTTATTTGTTACTCTAGGGACAAAGCCGTGTTTTGACACAACTGAAAATGTGTACTTTAGTGATGATGCATCAGTTTCCCCATGTGCAAAATGACATTAATACTTGCCTATTATCAATGCTGTGACTATCGATTAGATTTTTTTTTTTAAAAAACACTTTGAAGATAAAGCTAGGAGTGTGAGTATTCTTATTTAGTGATGAATCTGCTTTGTCCTGGTGCAATTGTAATATTTGTCTCTGAATTATGCTTATTAATAATTTGACCATGTTGCCTAATAGAATGAGGTTTTTTTCATTCATATTTTAAGATACTGGGACAGACAGCAGGAGTCACACAATACAAGTTTCACTCAGTACAAGTACTTAATGTGGCACCATTTTAATCTTTGAACTTCCATAATATTTGACCAGGTTAGACAAACACCTGTCAGGAATGGTGCTTGGTCCTGTCATAAATGCAGGGAACAGGCTTTGGGGGTTTTTTCCTGGCCCTACAGTCCTCCAACAAAGTTTGAAAAACTAGAAGATGTCAAAAATCTTCAGCAGCCTTCTTTTAACTCTGTCAGCCGTCAGGCAGAAATTGACAAATCCCTTGGTGTCCATGGTCTAGTGATTCTTGTTCAGCCCGGGATGAGTAGACATGGACAGCTCAAGAGTAGCTCTAATCTGATCATTCTTGGATGGCTGAATTCCACCAGGTTCCAAGGCCTCTGCCTTTTTTGTGATTCTTTAGAAATGCATACATCTATGCATTTCAGGCACTGTTGTAGTGATCAAAGGTGATGCACCAGGTCATCAAGATGTTTCCAAAGCCTGACACTCAGAAAATCAATATTTTCAGCAAACATTCATCCATTTATTCAGCTTATTCTAATTTTTTTTCTTAAACTGGGGATTTTCTCCTCTGTGCAAGCAGATATCAAGTACTCTGGAGCTGATTCTCAGTTCATTTTTGACCCATTTAAGGCTCTTTCTGTTAGTAGAGTGGAGTAAAGTGAGCAGCAATGGCCCCTTGACTGTACCCTTTCTTCAGAACAGCGCAAAGCCGGGGGAAGGGCTCTATATTTGGGGAATAAAGGGCATATGCAGAATGCTCTGCATCATGACTAATTGGGACCTCAGGAAGCACTCTGTAAGGCAGAGCAGTGCTGTGACCTGTACAATCCCCCGCATGGCCTGAGAATAAAGGGAATGCAAAGCTGACTTAGACCAGTCGTCATCCTCCTCCTCTGTCAAGGTTCCAAAGTGTAAGACTAAAGAACTGGGGTATGTGTACACTACAGAGATTTTCTGACAAAACTTGAGAAACGTCCACACTGCAATTGTGTTCTTCCACAAGAAAATCAAAAGAACAGGGTTGTTTTCCGGCATTGGTAATCCTCATTCTATGAGGAAGAAGCCTTTTTGCAAAAGAGCTCTTTCATAAAATGGCATGTGTGGACGGGGAAGAGGGAGTTCTTTTGAAAGAAGAAGAAAGAGGAAAAAGCACAGGTGCCCTGGTGGCCACTCCCATTCATAGCAATCACAGCTTATATGCGAGAGAGCATCCATTCAGTTTGGACGCTATCTTTCAAAAAAGCAGAACGCTTTTTCAATGTGCTTTTGCAGTGTGGTTGCACTCTTTCAGAAGGTTTTTTCAGAAGATCTCTTCCAAAAGAAGCCTGCAGTCTAGACAGCCTGGGTGTCACCAAAATCTTCCCCCTTGCCAAGTGCAAAGGACACTGGGTGTTTCACAGAACAAAAACCCCTCCGCACATCATCAGGGCCTGTCATAGAATCAAAGGGCTGGAAGAGACCTCAGGAGGTCATCGAGTCCAGCCCTCTGCCCAAAGCAGGACCAATCCCAACTAAATCAACCCAGCCAGGTCTTTGTTAAGCCGAAACTTAAAAACCTCTAGGGATGGAGATTCCACCACTTCCCTAGGTAACCCATTCCAGTGCTTCACCACCCTCTTAGTGAAATAGTTTTTTCTAATATCCAACCTAGACCTCCCCCACTGTAACTTGAGACCATTGCTCCTTGTTCTGCCATCCATCACTACTGAGAACAGCCTCTCTCCATCCTCTTTGGAACCTCTCTTCAGAAAGTTGAAGGCTGCTACCAAATCTCCCCTCACTCTTCTCTTCTACAAACTAAATAAGCCCCAATCCCTCAGCCTCTCCTCATAGGTCATGTGCTCCAGCCCCCTAATCATTTTGGTGGCCCTCCATTGGACCCTCTCCAATGCATCCACATCGTTTCTATAGTGGGGGGCCCAGAATTGGATGCAATATTACAGATGTGGCCTCACCAGAGCCGAATAAAGGGGAATAATCACTTCTCTAGATCTGTTGGCAATGCTCCTCCTAATGCACCCAACAAAAACCCACAGCCCATCATCAGGGCCTGTCCTAGATCAGGTGTCTCTTTCCCAGTCTCCAAACATAACAAGTGAAAGTAAAATAAGAAACCAAATCTTAGGGAAAACTCCCCTTCCTCCAGCTCTCAGTTATTTTGGCCTGTTGACATATCCTGTAATGGGGAAATCTCTCAGGCACCGTGCTCTCACTAGTATCAATCAGGAGGACAGTGGAGTTACATCAGGGATACGTGTGTCTACTAAATTATGAAGGACAGCATGGGTAGTAGTTAGAGCAGAGCTCTGCTAGCCATGGGAGGCAATTTAGTCTAGCAGATAATGCATTGACCTGGCTGTTAGAAGAGCTGGGACTGAGTCTTAGTCTTAGTTCTGTTACTGTCTGCAGAGTGACCTTGGGTGAGTCACCTCACCTTTCTGTGCTTCCATTTTTCTCTCCTCTTTTGTCTGTCTTGTCTATTTTACTTGGATGATTTTCATGATTTGAACTGCACCTCGAACCATGGGGGCCTCTCGGTGTTGTCAGATAATTCCTGGATTATATTGGTGGCTGTAGAGCTGATTTGCCTTTTTGACTTTCCTCGTTGTGCTTGCTTTACACTTCTGTCAGAGGGCTCTAGTAACAATCTCCTAGGGGCGCTGTGACTGGCTGACAATTTATAAAATGTTGTGAGGTCTTCAGATAAAAAGCACTAACTAAATCAGCCGTGCAAAATCCTATTCACACTCTTGCCTGAGGTGAATAATTTTTAGATGCGAGTAAAATATATTTTGTTTTTTTCCATTAACGTTGTCATCAACATAAAGAGTGAGTTACTGGGGGGTTTCTTGAAATGGTAAATATTTCCTGACAGTTTTGCAAGGCTGATGGTTAGCTGGAAAATATTATTATTATTGTATCACCAAAATTTACCTTAAAAACTCAGTCAGAAATATTCAATATCTTAATTCTAGAGGGTTTTGGGGGGGGGGGGGGGGGGGCTTGAAATGAAAAATCCAATTTCTAACTAGGCTGTTGCAGCTATAATGCATCCATCACTGCCAGGCCTGTTTTCCAGCATCTGAGAAACTGTGTTGTGAAACACTCATTCTCAACAGTGGTGTGTCACTGGCCAGACATTTAGAAGCTTTAAAGGGATAGAAGTGAAAGTACCAAACATAGAATTAACAAACATCAAAGAGAAACAGCTACCCCCTAATGGCTGCCATTGCAACCCATCCAGTAATAACCACACCCCCATCCTTTGGGATAGCTTCAAAGATGACCCCACAGCTCTGTGCAAAACAGGCTGAGGGCATTTCAGCAGAGAAGGAGCAGCTCTGGTCTTGGAAATCTTGTGAGCTCCCTAAAGACTTGGCCTGCTTATGCTAGGGAATCAAAAAAATAGGAAGAATGACCGTAAGAAGGTTGAAAAGCTGTTCTGGCAGCCAGGGTGCCATCAAGCGATTCCTTACCAAGTAATCAGGAGAATTCTTGTAATTTCTCATGCGATATCCACCCTGCTTTCTGCAACAAGAGTGTTCAGAGACAGCCACATTGCTGGATTCTTCTAAGAGCCAGGTGGGTTCATTCACTGTGGCTATATCTACACTACAGGGCTTTATCAGAAAAAGGTATGCAAATTGCAAACCACAATTAATTGGGGCTCATCTCAACTCCACCACAGCCATGGCCTCCCTACCTACTGACAGGTTCCTCAGGATCAGCCAACTAGCGCATTCGCTCCGCCACTTGTCTCAGTCCACAACTGTCTACAACTTCTTGGTCATATAGAATCGTGCAACCCTGTGGTCCCCAGTGCATGCCTATTTATGAGGTGTATTCAGGGATGGCTCAGACTCAACTACAAACCCAACATCCACCCGATGACCACAACGCTGTCACTTCCAGATGTGGTAAAGAGATCACTACAATGGTGGACAAAACCATACAACCTCTGCAAGGGCACACCCTGTCAAAATCCAGAACCCACAGTGGTTATCACCACAGACGCCTCTCTCAATGGTGCGGGAGCGCACATGAAAGGACTCACAAACCAGGGCCTATGGACCACAGCAGAGAGGACATTACACATCAATGTCCTCGAACTCAGAGCTGTACAGCTGGCATGCCAGCACTTCCTTCCCCGCATCACTGGAACCCATATCAGGATATATACGGACAATACGGCCTGTATGTTTTATATAAACAGACAGGGAGGGGCACGATCACAGGCTCTTTGCAGGGAAGCCATAACACTCTGGAACTGGTGCCTCACTCACAACATCTCCATAAGTGTGTGCCACCTCCCCGGTGTCCTAAACATAACAGCAGACACCTTCAGCAGAGCCCTTCCCCAAGACCATGAGTAGGAAATTGACAGCTCAGTTCTGAGGGACATATTCATGTGATGGGGACAATCCCACATAGACTTATGCTACCAAAGTGAACAAGAAATGCCCACTGTACTACTCCAGAGTGGGCTTGGGGAAGCACTCACTCAGAGGGACTTTTGTCGACAAAACTATACCTGCGTCTACACTACCACCAAGTTCTGTCGACTGAGTTTTGTCGACGGCGGTAAACCTCATTCTACGAGGAATAACACCTTTTTTCGACAGAGTTATGTCGAAAAAGGCGCTATTGCATCCATACTGTGCCTTTTCAAAAGAGAGCATCTAGACTGTCGAAAAAGTGGCTTGCTTTGTCGACAGAACTGGCTGTAGTTTAGACGCTCTTTTTCGACAGAGGCTTTGTCGACAGATACTGTTGACAAAAGCCTGTAATCTAGACTTACCCAGAGACGCTTTCATCCTCAAATGGGAGGCATCCTTGCTCTACGCATTTCCCCCTTCCCTCCTCAACAGAGTACTCATAAAAATATGGAGGGACAAAGCGGAAGTGATTCTAATAGCCAAGGCTCGCCGAGCCCCGCAGTTCTGTGCTCTGCGCATGCGCAGATCGCTCCACGCCGCCTCTTCCGGGGTGTAATCTACTCACCATGAGCGAGTAGATTACACTATTTGTCGAGCCCTGCTAATAGCAGCCTGTTGGCCTCAACAATCATAGTTTCCCCTCCTATACAGAATGTCCCGACACCACCTGATCACCCTTCCACACAGGGACCGCTACTCCTCACCCTCAATTTCTGACTCTTCACCCCAAAGCATGGTAGAACTCCAATGTTCACGACAGATGCAAAATGTTCTCTTACACAGCAGGGTCCCTACAACAAGAAGGGTCCCTACAACAAGAAAGACCTATATTAACAAGTGGACTCGTTTTACACATTGGGCAGCCTCCCGCAATATATCACAGCAGGATGCGCCATTCCCTACAATCCTAGATTACCTACTGCATCTCAAGCAATCACAACTTTCCTGAGCTCGATCAGAGTCCATCTAGCAACAATAACAACCTTCCACAGACTAGTTGATGACACTACAGTGTTTGCACATCCTATAACTAAGTGCTTCCTAAAAGGCCTACAGACCCTGTACCTTGACGTTAACATTCTTCGGGAGCCATGGGATTCACAGTTGGTACTGACAACGCTTACAAAACCTCCGTTTGAACCCATGGCCACATGCTCTCTACTCCACCTAACCCTAAAGACAGCATTCCTAGTCGCAATAATGTCAGCACATTAGAGTGGGTGAGATGACTGCCCTAATGGCTGAACCACTGTTTACCATCTTTTTTTAAGGATAAAGTCTTGCTGTGACCACAACCTAAATTCTTACCAAAGGTGCACTCCCCCTTTAACTTAAACCAAACTATACACTTACCTGTATTCTTTCCAAAGCCTAAACGTCAATGCCATCGAGGCACAGATGCATACCCTTCATGTCAGAAGGGTGCTCTCCTTCTATATCCACAGAACAAACCCCTTCAGATCATCTCCACGACTCTTTGTTTCCATTGCTGATAGCAACAAGGGAAGTCACATATCATCGCAAAGATTATCTCATTGGATTTCCGACTGCATTGCCTCATGCTACCAGATTTTCTAATTAAGGAAGTTTTTCTTCTCTTCCCAGGCCCGGCTTGGAGCCCAACAGAAGCCTGCTCGGGACACGCAGCAATTAAAGGGGCCATGACTGCATTTCGGCCCGACCTCCCGAATCTTCCCCCAGGTCTCCCTGGTTACTCAACAAATTTTCCTGGGCGGTTTTTTTTTCCTTGACAAATTTTGATCTCTTTTTTTTTTTTTTTTTTTTTTTTTTTTTTTTAAACCATCTGGCAACCCTAGTACCAGAAACTTTTTTTAAATAAAAAAAAATCACTGAGCTCAATCATTTACCACCACCTACCTAAATCCGGGAACACTCTACTAGAGCAGTTGCCACCTCGGTCGCTTACCTTAAAAAGATTCCCATCGATGACATGTGCTGCTGCTGCTACATGGGTATCAGAACACACCTTTCCGTGTGCTTTCCTCCGGACCTCTCTACTGCAAACAGCTTACCTACCTGATCCAAAGTCCCTACCTCCTTAACACAAATTGCTTTTTAGTCACCTACTGTGGAGCACCCTCAGGGACTTCTCGAAGAAGAAGAGGAGGTTACTCACCTTCCTGTAACTGATGTTCTTCAAGATGAGCCACCACCAGCTTCCCGAGGGACAGAGCTGGCACCCTTGGAAGGTAGGGCTGGGGAAGCTGGTGGTGACTGAGCAGTAAGCTGGTGGTGGCTGAGGGTCCGAGCCCAGCCTACTCTGGGAGTAGCCACCACCAGTTTCCCGAGGGATGGAGCTGGCACCCTCGGAATGTAGGGAGGGTGAAGGGAGCCCTGAAGGTAATGATGTTGGGAGGGCTCCTCCAGTGGTGCAGTAGATAAGGTACATGCCTCCGGAGCCAGAGGTTGAGGGTTTGAACTCCATTCACCCTGGGGGCAGCCACCTTCATCTTGAGGGATGGACCCGGCACCCCTGGAAGGCAGGGCTGGGGAAGCTGGTGGTTACTGAGCAGGAGGCTGGTGATGGCTAAAGGTTGGAGTCCTGCCCACCCTGGGAGCAGCCACCACCAGTTTGCTGAGGGACAGAGCTGGCACTCTTGGAACATAGGAAGGATAAGGGGGGCCCTGAAGGTTGGGGGGCTCCTCCAGTGATGCAGTGGATAAGGTAGGTGTCCCCAGAGGCTGAGGGCTCAAGACCCACCCATCCTGGGGTCAGCCACCACCAGCATCCCAAGGGACAGAGCTGGCACCCTTGGAAGATAGGGTTGGGGAATCTGGTGGTGACTGAGCAGAAGGCTTGACTCATACACATCACTCTCATTTTATTTAAAAAGCTGACTATTATCTGACCCACTTCCCTGCCAACAAAGTTATCGCACCCATAGACAGACCACACACATCTCTACTGTTTGTTGCCAAAACAGCATGACAGTTTAGCAAACGTAATTAGCAATCAATGGTAGGTATTCAGTGATCCCATGCTCTGGCCTCACCATTAGTGAAACTTCTGTGTAACCGAATAAAAACCAGCACCGACTTTCACATTTCAGTCGGACTTGCACAACGTGCTAAATTTGTAACGAATGCCAGTAATTAAAAACAGCAGTTGCCGTTAAAATATTAATATTTACCCCTCACTTGTTACAGTTCTAAATGAACTATTGTGGGGTGAATTATCTACTGATGTGGATGGGTACAATTCCTTTGGAGCCATGAGGCCTGCAGCTCAGATACTACCGTGTGGCAGCAACCATTGGCAAAAGCTGAGTTGTTAGAGCAGACTGTTGTAAAGAGATAATGAGTCTTATGCACACAGAATAGTGCTTTACATTCTACTTCAAACTTCATGACACCATTATGTGTCCCTCTATAGTATTTCTCATCCCAAGGAAGCCCGAAGTTCAAAGTGAACTTTGAGACCTGGATTTAGTAAAGCAGAGGACATTTTTTTAATCATTAGGAAAAATAAACACTTCAACTTATTATAAGATGATTAATATAGGATAAAAAGTATGTTATCACTGGAAAACATCTGGTTTTTAGGGCCTGATTCAATTACCCTATGGAATCAATGGGAGTCTTTTAATTGGCCTCAATGGATTCAGCTCCTACTCTGTACCTCCATTGTGCGATAAAATATTTAATATGTCTTAATTCAGATAATTCATTATGGCTTTGGTCTCAAGGTGATTGATCCATTGTGAGGCTTTCCACTGACTTGAGTGCTCTGTAGGCCAGGGATAATTCAGCTGACTAATGGTACTTCTTGGAAAACATTCATAAAACACTCTCTGGTAGGAGTCTGATTGGATTTTTTTTTTTAATGGGGAAAAAGTATGCCTTTGTTTTAAAGCCACTGGTACAGAAATCAGGATAGCTAGGTTCAATTCTGAGCTCTCCTACAGATTTCCTGTGTGTGGCTTTGGATGAGTTTCTCTGTGCCTCAGTTCCCCATCTGAAAAATGGGGGCAAAAATGCTTCCTTTTCTGCAACCATTTATCTAATCAGTTTGTAAGTTCTTTGGGCAGTCTATGGTTCAGGCAGTGCCTCACACAGAAAGGTCCTGTTCTCAGGTGGGAAATAATAAAAATAGCCATCCGAGCACACTGATTCAGCTTCAGCCTTGGCTTACTCCAAATTGATGTTCAGAGCCCTGTGCGGATACAAAAATTTGTATCTGCATCCACATCTGTATCTGCAAAAATGAGCCACAGATATCCACATCCATGGTTGAGGATACACATGGTTATAAAGCGGATATCTGTAGATTTGCAGAGCTCTACTGATGTTAGATTTCTCTCTCCTTCCTAATAGCCATAGGCTTTTAGTGAAACTCAAGTTTGGGCAGTTTAGACAATCTGTTCATAGACCCATTAGCCGGCAAGCTCCATTTATTTTACGAGTGAAATAGTTATCCATCTATTCAAATGTCAGCTCATTTACTGTAATAGATTTACTATATAAGTTCAACTTGCAGAACATGAAGGATAATACCAGAGACAGTTTCAATTTATTTAAACTCTGAATCATAGCCAACTGTTCACAGCATAAAAGCATCACTAATAATGTCACTGTATATTGCTTAAATTCTTTTTCTCTTTCTCTCAACTTGATATAACAAATTATGAGCTGCTTTTGCAAAGCCACTCCAGTCAAACAATTTACACTATCTGGGGATCTGCTCCATTATATTTCAATGCCAGTTGATCAACAGTGTTTGTGCCTGTTGTTCACTAATGCATATTTCTTTTTTGAATTGCCTGTCCTCAGCATAATACAAGTCTTTTGTGAAGATTGCAGCATCAAAATCAGAGTTCTGTTTCAATGTACAGTACTGTGCAATGACAGAGGGCGGGCAGTGACAGATGTGGCTAAGGATACAAAGAAGTTTCATTCTCTTGCCCTATTTTCAGATCTTGATAACTTTCTGAAGATTTTTCCTTCTGGGCTGAAATGTTGCTAGTGCGTCCCCTGCTCAAATACTTTTGGAACATTCAAAGAAATAGAATTAATTCATTTTTGAGGACAAAGGAAATCAGGGAACAAATATACTGTCCCCATTACAAAAGTATGAACATCTTGCAACTTCTCCCTCCCCTAATTCCCCCCCACAGCTTTGAAACACCTCAGTGTAGAAAACTGAAAAATTTAAGCTTTGCTGGAGAATTCCTTTGTGTGTGCTTGGGAAAATTGATTGATTTTGCTAAAATACGACCCACTGAGGAGCATGCTCTTGCAGTGTGCAGTATATTTTGAGCAACAGTAACAGAAGGTTGATATGTAATTTAGTGATTGCACCTTAGAACATAACATAACATGAGAATGGCCATACTAGGTCAGCTCAAAGGTCCATCTAGTCCAGTATCATATCTTCCGACAGTGGCCAATGCCAGGTGCCCCAGACGGAATGAATACAACAGGAAATCATCAAGTGTACTATGCCCTGTCTCTCATTTCCAGCTTCTGACAAACAGAGGCTAGCGATACCATCTCTGCCCATCTTCCATGAATTTATCAACATTGAATTTCATCTGTCATTTTGTTGCTCAGTCACCTAGTTTTGTGATATCCTTCTGAAGCTCTTCACAATCTTTTGGACTTAACCATTTTGAGCAGTTTGGTATCATCTGCAAATTTAGCTACTTCACTGTTTACCCCTTTCTCCAGATCATTTATGAATATGTTGAATAGGATTGTCCTTGGCGGGACATCAGTAGTTACCTCTCACCAGTCTGAAAACTGATCATTTAGTCCTACCCCTTGTTTCCTATCTTTTAACCAGTTATCAGTCTAGGAAAAACCTTTCTTCTTATCCCATGACAGTTTACTTTGCTTAAGAGCCTTGGGTGAGAGATCTTGTCAAAGGCTTTCTGAAAACACTATGTCCACGGGATCCCCCTTGTCCACATGCTTGTTGACCCCCTCAAAGAACTGTAGTAGATTGGTTAGGCATAGTTTCCCTTTATAAAAACTATGTTGACTCTTTCCCCCAACAAGTGATCATCTGTGAGACTGACAGTTCTGTTCTTTATTATAGTATCAACCAGTTTGCCTGGTACTGATGTTAGACTTACCAGGCTGTAATGATCAGGATCGCTTCTAGAGCCCTTTTTAAAAATAGGCATCACATTAGCTATCTTCTAGTCATTTTATACAGATGCTGATTTAAAAGGTAGGTTACAAATGACAGTTCTGCAATTTCACACTTGAATTCTAATTAATCAAATTATCCCAAAACCTTCTCTATTAACACCCCAATCTGGGACAGTTCCTCAGATTTGTCACCTAAAAAGAATGGCTCTGGTTTGGGAATCTCCCTTGCATCCTCAGTCATGAAGACTGATGCAAAGAATTCATTTAGTTTCTCTGTAATTATCTTATTGTCCGTAAGTGCTCCTTTAGCATCTTTATCATCTAGTGGCCTCTCTCTCTGGTTGTTTAGGAGGTTTCCTTTTTCTGATGTACTTATAGGTGGGGGTGTTTTTGTTTTTTTGGTGGGGTTTGCTATTACTTTTTGAGTTTTTGGCTAGCTGTTCTTCAAATTCTTTTTTGACCTTCCTACTTATATTTTTACACTTCGTTTGCCAGAGCTTATGCTCCTTTTATTTTCCTCACTAGGATTTAACTTCCACTTTTTAAACTATACCTTTTTATCTCTCTCTGCTTCTTTTACTTGGTTGTAAAGCCCATGGTGGCACTTTTTTTTTTTTTTTTGGTTCTCTTGCTATGTTTTTAAATTCGGGGTATATATTTAAGTTGCACCTTATGCAACAATGAATTCAGAATGAAAAAAGTGAAAATTATTCTTTTGAAAGGTCTAGATCATACAATCTAAACTGATAAAGGATGTAGCCCCATGTGCCAGTCTGACAGCACAAAGGGTCTTAACGCAGTGTAAATTACATTTACATCTGTTTTAAAATGCTACAAGGGTATTAGTGAGGTCAGAGGCTATGACTGCAATGGGACTACTAATGAGCTGAAAGTTAAGCATAAGCTTAAGTGGTTTAGAACATCTGTGGGCCTGGTCCAAAGCCCATTGAAGTCAATGGGAGTCCTTCTATTGTCTTCCGTGATTGGTAGTATTACTAGGTCCTGCATATTGGTAAGGTACGGTGCATGCCATGGATGTGATATGAAGGCAAGAGCTAAATGAGCTCACCTGCCCAAGAAATATACCAAGGGGTCCTCTAGAGACCATAGTGATATTGCAGTACTAGGGTTCTTTAGAGAGTCCTTCCTTTTCAATGGCTGGCTGATATCACAAGACGTTTCCCAGCTATGGAGGACCATATTGTACATGGCTGGGATGGGGAGAGGTGCCACCTCCCCAGTATGGAGCTGCCATGGCTGGAGAGGGAGGCACCACCCTCCCACAGCCCCAGCTCAGAGCTACCACAGCTGGGGGGGGAGGCACAGCGCCCCACCAGTCCATAATGAAGCTGCTGTTGCAACTCTGTGCTGGGGATGCCAGGCAGAAACGGCTCTCTGCATGCCTGCCCTTGAGTCCCTGACATCCCTGAGCCCGCCTTCAACGTTCTCTCAGTTATGTCAGTTTTGAGGGATTTTATTCTGTCTTTTTTCTGTTTTGTTTTGAGATGCAGTCCCATTCCAGGCATATCCCATTTTCCTGGCACAACCAAACCCCTGACCTTGCCTTAAGTTATGATAAGAGGAGGCTGCCTACCGAATTTGGTGGTCCTAGCTCTTACTTTAGGAGGAGTTCTTGAACAAATAGGCAAACACACAGATAGGCAGACGAACACTCTCAAATATACAGTAGATAGAACAGAAAACTCAAGCAGAAAAAGCAATCTCATCTTCAGCATAGAAGCCACCGGGGGTAGGAAAACAGCTGGCTATTATTTCCCATAGGTACATTTCTCTGCTCAAACCAGAGAGATGTAGTAATGCCACCATTGCTTGTGGGCAAACTTTGATCAAGACATATATGCAGCAGTTCATGTTCCCAAAGCTCAAGTGAGTGAGGGGGGATTTGATAGCAGCCTTCAGTTTCCTGAAGGGAGGTTCCAAAGAGGATGGAGAGAGGCTGTTCTCAGTAGTGAGGGATGGCAGAACAAGGAGCAATGGTCTCAAGTTACAGTGGGAGAGGTCTAAGTTGGATAATAGGAAAAACTATTTCACTAGGAGGGTGGTGAAGCACTGGGATGGGTTACCTAGGGAGGGGGTGGAATCTCCATCCCTGGAGGTTTTTAAGTCTCAGCTTGACAGGACCCTGGCTGGGTTGATTTAGTTGGGAATGGTCCTGCCTTGGGCAGGGGGCTGGACTTGATGACTCCTGAGGTCTCTTCCAGCTCTATGATTCTATGACTGCCATGGACAAATTTTTGCTTGTGACAGCCACACTGTAAAAAGCGAGAGAGATGAAAACACAGGCAGGGAGGTAAAAGTCATGTCACAGCTGGGAATAGAATTCGGGGGTTCTTGTTCCCCAGGCACCTGGTTAGCCCACCAGACAGTGACATGATCCCACAGACCGAGCATCACATGGGAGGGGTGAGAAGGTCTAGAGCTCTGGGCTCTATTCCTATCTCTGCTACTGACCTATTGGGTAAATTGGCAAGTTATTTCTTCCCTCTTTGGGCATGTCTACCCTACAAAGCCTTTAGCAGCGTGGCTGTGTTGGCACAAGTCAGTTTGTGTGAACCGCCTACAAGGGTGGGGGGGGTTCGCTTTGTCCCTTTGTGCTCCTGGCGAAAAAGTAGCATTCATTTTCACTTGCTGCAGCAAAGCTTTACCGTTCATGTGAGGGAAGAGGGTTCAGCACCCAGGAACAACAAGTTTTGTTGATCAAATCCAAGTATAGATACACCTTTTGTTTCTATTTCCCCATGCAGCCTGTGTATTAGACTATAAGCTCTTAAAACAGAGTCTTCCTCTCCCTTGGTGTTTATTGACTTCCTAGCCCAATGGGGCTCTGATCCCTGTTGGCGTCTCTTGACGCTACTGGAATACAAACAGTAATAATAACTGTACCTAGTAATTTAAGCTAGTTCCATTTTTGATGTTGTTTACCAAGTTTTCTAAGATTTAAAAAAAAAAGTAATTATACGTATGTAATTTGCACTATACCTGGACAAATTGGGCCTAATTTAATCCGCCTTTTAACTTTATTTACTTAGTTACAGCAGCGATGAATTGGACCCTATTTGTATACTCCTACACTGTGTATACAGCATGTTTGTGCTTTATAATGTTTTTCTGCATTGCAAACAGTGTGTTTTTATTTGAAACTTTATTGCATACAAATCAATAAACCCACTCAGTAAAACAGAAGTAAAAAAAATATGGTAGCTAGATTTCCAGGACTGTGCAGTAAAATTATAGACAGGCTGTATTTTACTCAAGCACTTTCCCTGAGTTTATATCAGGGGAATATAATGGCAGTCCAAATAAATGAGAGGAAAGGAAATGTTGTATATACATAAAACAGGGGAAAATATATTCTGAAACAGCTGAGTATAGATAGCAAATCCTCTGAAGCCTTAAATAAGAACATAAGAATGGCCCATGCTGGGTCAGACCAAAGATCTACTTAGTCCAGTATCCTGTCTTCCAGGAGTGGCCAATGCCAGGTGCCCCAAAGGGAATGAACAGAAATTATCAAGTGATCTATCTCCTAGCACATATTCCCAGCTTCTGACAGAGTCTAAGCACTCTAATCCTGCCTATCCTGGCTAATAGCCATTGATGGACCTATCCGCCATAAATTTTCTTAGCTCTATGTGAACCCTTTTATAGTCTTGGAATTTACAACATCTTCTGTCAAGGAGTTCCACAGGTTGACTGAGTTGTTTGAAGAAGTACTTCCCTTTGTTTGTTTTAAACCTACTATCTATTAATTACATTTGGTGACCCCGTAGTTCTTGTGTTATGGGAAGTAGTAAATAACTCTTCTTTATTCACTTTTTCCCATACCAGTCATGATTTTACAGATCTCTATCATACCCCCTCAGTCGTCTCTTTCCATCTAGACTCATTGCAAACAGCAGGAAGCTTGACCAGAATGGTATACGGGAAATACTGTTGCCTAGTGGATACAGCATTAGACTCAAACTGATGTTCTATTTGTAGCTCTTCAACTGAGCTGCTGGGTGACCTTGAACAAAGTCACTGGACCTTTCTCTGTCTCAGTTTCTCTATTTGTATGATGACCCCACCTTGTAAAGTGCTTTGAGAGCTACAGGCAGTGTGCTATGAAACAGATAGATATTGTTCTAGTAAAGCAGCAGTCTGCAGAAATTCCAGCAAAGCATGTAAGCATGTGTTTAACTTGAAGTATGTAAGAAGGCCCAATGAACTACAAATGTGCTTAAATGCCTTGCTGAATGAAATTGGCCCATAACAGGGGGAAAAACGCCTTTTACTTTTACAATTTTTTATCATAGATAATGCTGTTGTTTTCCAAATTAAATATCGATTTCTCAGAGGTTTGCCACCCAATGGCTTCAGTGAAATCCTCATTAATTACACCCCCAGAAATGCACTCCCCAAATTGGAGCCTTTCAAGCAGATGACTAATCCGCATTTGAAGAAAGGCTGGAAATTGCAGTTGAAGGTGCAAACAAAGGACCAGGCTTAAGGATCTGTTCAGGCTTTGCTGACTCATGGAGGCAGGCAAGAGCTGGCTGGCTTGGAAATGGTTTTCTTACCAGAGTCCATTCCCTAAGCGAGAGGTACAGATGTAGACACCTCCCTTCCAACCTCTCTGTACTAATGCCACTCTGTGCCAGTGGCAATGACAGGGCTTGACAATGTGAAAATGCAGTGTTAGGGCAGTGTTACAGCGGTAGGATGAAAATGAACTGGTTTAATGGTAACTGGACTTGCTCCCCCTTCTCCCCCCCACTGCTTTTCCTCTGTTTCTAACTTCTCAAGCATGTTTGGTTGATTAAATTAGAGGTTTTTTGGTGCTTTCTACATTTTTAGGGCCCTGGTCAACACCCGTTGAGTCCATGGAATTGTCTCCATTTAATAGGTAGGATTCCACTCTGGCCTATACTATGAACTTACGATGGTATAAACCTTTCTCGGGGGTGTGGAAGATCCACACCCTTGTGCGACAGAGTTCAACTGCCTGAACTCCTGGTGCAAACAGCGTTTTGTGGATGGGAGGGCTTCTCCTGTCACCATTGCTACCACTTCTTGGGAAGGGGAGTACTTTTGTTGACAGGAGACGTTTCCCTTTACTAAGATGTGGGTGTAGACAGTGTATCAGTGATCTCTTAGGTATCTCACATCCGCCCTTTAATGTCCATTTCCAGCCATTGCCTCTCCTATTTTCAATGGCTCGGCGGGGGCGGGGAAGGGAGGGTGCATTTTCAGCTTTCATGAAGACAAAGTGAGTATTAAGGAACATCAGTCAGGTACCAGAGAGACATGATGTTTTAACTGTTGTGGGTGCTGCGGTTCTCTGTAAGCTCTGCATTTGCAGACCGGAGACTTGTCATTAACACCCACTCAGCTGCCCACTTTGGAGACTGTTATGTCTCTTTACAAAGTAATTACCTTGTAATTATCTGGCCTGCCAAGCCACTGGATCCGGCCCGCAGAGTCAGCAAGGAGCCACAGGCAGGTTTCTCCGCAGCCTGGTGCACCATGCAGAAAAACAGCTGCAGGGCTCCATTTCTGTTTTAAAACTGGAGGGGAGAGGGGAAGTTTTAGGAGCTGCCCCGCCCCAGCACATTCCCATTGGCCGGTTTCTGGCAGAAACCAGCCAATGGGAGTTGCTTGTTGGAATAACAGGCAGCTGAGAAGAATCACGCCCCCTCTCCTGGGCTCAGTTATTCATGAAGCACATGGCCTGGCAAGCAGGCTGGCTGGCTGGGAAACGTTTTAATCTCTGCAGGCAGGCAGGCTGGTTTGGCAGCTGGCAAATAAGTCTCTTGGCCACAGCCTGCTTCTGGCACCCCAGCCCTTTCCTGCCCCAACTCTCTGCCCCCCACACTCAACATACCCAAACTCTCTTTTACACCCATACCCCCTCCCAGATCTGGCACCCCAATCTCCTGCCCCAGATCACAATCCCCTTTTAGCCTAGGTCACATCCCAAACCCCTGCACTCCAGTCCCTGGCCCTAAGTCACAACCACCTCTTTCACCCAAACTCCCTCCTAGACTCCAGTCCCTTACCCCAAGCTCTCTTCTGCACTCAACCTCTATCCCAGACCCTGCATCTTCTCCATTAATATCATGGAAGAGTGCAGCCCTCAATCACTTTCCAAAATCATGGAGTCCCCAATCAAAAATTATTGCCCATTCCTGGCCTAAGCAATTTTCTCCCTTATATCAAGTAACAAGCATCTCTAAGCCTCCATGTGAGGCAACCCACTGTTCACAGGATGCTGTTCCCTAGCCGGTGGATAACTAGAATGTTGTCTTTGCTCCCTTTATATTTCCCAAAGTCCATTTTCTCTTCCTTGAGAGACCAGAAGAGTTCCTGGGGAGTAGATTCTGTTTTCCCACTTAACTTTATTATATTGTTTCCTCCGTTGCTTTTTAACTTGATGGATTGTTTACTTTATATGTAAATATACTTCATTGTCCTCTACCTGCAATCAGGTCTATCAGACAGTTAAATCCATATTCTTTTGTCTAGGACTGGCTTCATACATGAATGCCTCCCAGCACACCTACGTAATTTTTATACACAACCCTGAATGTACATCACAAAATGAATATTCCTGTCCAGCACATCTCCAGTTTATTTATGATGCCTTACAAGATACTTTTTGGATGCACGTTATGACAACGATCTGTTGGGGGTAGTGAGTATGTCGGGCCTGATGTGAGAGACAGTCTGGGGGGGACCCTATGCCCACGGGTATTGATTGGCTTTGTGGGGCACACTAGTATGTTGCAGAATCCAAATGGACAGTGGTGGCATCACATGTGTGGCTTACTCCATTGAAGTAAATGCAACTTTAGTGGCACACAGACTGGGCCTAAGAAATAGTCAAAAAATGAATGGCTGGAAATTGAGCTGCCTGACTGAAGTCCCCAGGGCTGTCAATCCTGTACCATCCAGGAATATGACATCTACATAAAAGAGAATAAACTACAAAACACTCCAGTGCTTGAAAATCAGAAAAAAGTCATCTTTGCTTTTATTTAGATGCTCTAATGTGTTGACAGCCCTGGAAACCAAGGGAATTTAAGACATTGTAGGTTCCTTAAAAACTGTGTTGGTAAGGGAAACACTGACAGATCTTTTTCAGCCACATCAGCAGATAAAGAATGTCTAAAAAATAATCAGTGAATTTTCTTGATTTCCCCCCCCGGGCTGGAACCAGTCTGCAATTGTACATTCTATTCATCCGCCCATCCTTGAAATGTTACCTTAGTCACAAGCGTGCTCTTTACTGCCATCTGCTGGCCTTCAGCTACTGTTTTTGCTTTCTTGAAGGTAACATGGAAGAGGGTGGTTAACACTGAGAAATAGAGTAAAAACAGCACTAGCCTTCTCCCATCTCCGATTCCTAGATCTGCCTTGCAATAAAATGATTCAGCTGTCAACACTCCTCTTTGTTTATTGAATGCTGGTGGGTTGCTCATTCTTGACCGACACCCTCAGATCTGGCTATACATTGGGGGAGAACAAAAGCAAGAATTTTTCTTCATGTGTCTGTCATGTCTTTCATTTTTGAGCAGCCAAAGAGCTCCAGATAGCTATCAGATCCCCATGGATCTCCTCAATTTCCCCTGTCTATTGTTCCATGTTCCCTTGAAAGATGTGTCTCAGAACAACCTCCCCCCTAACGGGATTATGGGGGGGGGGGAGAGGAGGGAACTGTAGACGTCCCACACTCCGAGCTGGTCAGTACTACTTATTTCATCTTCCAGAGGCCTTCCTGGAGGGCAACAGCAGGGACTGCTCCTCAGCCAGAGGCCAGGAGCTGAGCTAGCACCCCAGCTTCATAATTTCCAATTCTATATTTGAAATTGGAATATAGAATATATCTGCCTCCCCAATGGACAGACATTCACTAAAGGAGGATCCTATATGAAGTATGGGCCACTACTGGAGGTAGGATACTGGAGCAGAAGGAAAACGGGTCTGATGCGGTCTGGCAATGCCTGTCTTTGTACGTATTCAGTGTAATGTTTGCTCAGTAGCAACCAGTAAAGAGAAATGCCTTGACCTAGTTCCAGTCACAGCACTGGGGTGCACCCAGCTGTCTCTCTGTATTTGGTATTATTTGCAATGTTGGGCTGCAGCTCTGTTTCCCCATCTGCAAAATGATCCTTATTTACCTCACAGGGGCAGAGGGAGAGTTAGTTTGGGAAGTGTTGGGGTTAAAAGTCCCATCTAATCTAGCTATCGTCTGCTATGACCAGGCTGTCAGGGCCTTTACAATTGTCATCGCTGTAGTTTTAATAAACGTGCATTGGCTACATCGTAATATAACTTCCAAACGAGAGTACTTGCTCCGATTCCCCCACACAGCGTTTGAGGGGAAAGGACTAGCACCTGTCATAACATTTCCTGGTTCTGCTACCAAAGAATGATGAGGGCAGAACATTTGCCTTAGCAGCAGGTGGGGGAAGAGGACAGGGAGGGTATCTTCTCCCCTCCCCCTCCCCCCCCCACCTTTCAAAATGACAAAGGGAGACAAGATTCTAGTGGGCAACAAGATCTGTGGGAATGGAAGGCGGGGGCCATGGTTGGTGGCAGAGCTTTGAAGATTTGCATAGTTGGAATGAATATGGGGCTACATAATGGATCTGAACCAGAGCCTAACTCTGAGCCTTTTGAGGTTCTATTGAGTGCAGGTCATTGGTTCTCCATATGGGCAGGAGGGCAATTCCAATTGCAGCGTCAGATCCCCAAGTGACGTAAACAGTATTAGGCCTGGCACCTGGTCTAGACTTGAAAAATAAGATTCTTAGCTACATCACTCAAATTTCATGCCATACTTAGGTGGATTAACTCCCAGTGTAGACACAGCTAGGAATTCTTCCATTGACCTAGTTACCACCTCTCAGAGAGGTGGATTATCTTCATCAGTGCAAAAGCCCTTTGTTCTGTAAGCAGGAACTGTATGAATGCTTCCCTGACAGCTAGGGGGCAAGACTTTGGGTGTATCTATGTAAATACAGTTTGTTCCACCTCTGCTTACGTATTCATCAGCTAGACAGTGATCAGTTTCGGCTGATGTTGGGTACAAATTATCTTAGTATTGAATGAGGGGGTAGTGAAATATAGTTACGAATATTGTCATTATTGTGGGAATGCAGAGAAGCAGGACTGTGCTTAACAAGTCCAAACTAGTGGGACCGGGGCGGATGAGTTTTGAGGGGCCCAGGGCAGCACAATTTCATGGGGCTCCCCTTTGGAGAATACATAGAAAAAAAGGCATCCCCCCTGTGCCCACCTCTCCAGTAGCCCCACTCTGATCATGTGAGCTACCCCTCCTCATCCCCTCTCCTAACACCTCCCTCTACACACCTGCCCTGCCTCTCTCCTCTGGTGCTGGTCCCTCCCCTGCAGGTGTCTGCCCTTCTGCTTCACCCCCAGAATTCCCTGGCACCTGCACCTTCCCTTACCCCTGCACTCTCCTGGTGCCTCCCCCTGTGCCCTTTGCCCTCTTTTTCCCCGATGCCCACCCCCTCACCACACTCATGCCCCTGTGTCCTCACACATGCCTTGCTCCATCCCCACTTTCCTCATGCCCACCTCTCCTTTCAAGCATTCTCCTCTCCCAGCATCACCGTGTCCTCCCTCCCACTGACACCTGCCCTCCTGCCCTTTTCCTCATTGTCTCCACTTGGCCCCCTGGCATTTGTGTCTCCTCCACGCTGTCCCTCGGTGCCTTCCCCTTTCTTCTCCTGACCTGCCCCCCTCCCCTCAGCACAAGCACCTTCCTCTGCCATCCACCTTCTGCCTTCCAGTTTGCAGGGTGGCCGGGACCCCGGCCCAGGCTCCAGACCATGTGCCGAACCGAGCGGTGCAACTCTGGGCCACGCGGTTTTAAAGTCCCGGGCTGTGATGTCACACCACGCCCGGGCGTCTTCCCCTCTCAGCTGTTGCGTGGCATTTCAGCACGCCGCACATGCGCTCCCTCGGCCCCACATGGCCTGTACTGGCCGGCGCCGGGGAATTTAAAGTGCGGGGCTGCGGCACCCGTCACGATCCCCCTTCTCCTCCAGCAGCCACCAGCTGGCCCTTCGGCAGACAGCCCACCGGGAAATTCCCGGTATCCCGCCGGGCTAGTCCGCCCCTGGCGCTGGCGCGGGACCTATTGAAGCGCAGGGACCGGGGCAGCCGCCCCTCTCGCCCTGCCCTATATCCACCACTGAATGGGACCATGCTCGGTTAAAGGAAACTTGTGAAGACAGAATGTCAGAGCCCTGTGAAAGTAAGGAGGGTGAGGACTTGGATCCCTTAGCCAGGAGTCTACAAACCCTTTCCAAGAGTCTTCCCTGGACTGGTTTAACCTGTTCCCCCCCAGCTCAAAGAAAGAGCTACATAGACTTCATTAGACTCCTTTTTGTTATTTTAAATGCTCAAATCGCAGCTGAAACCCGTTGTGGGATGAGTGTGTTTCTGCCTTGCCTGCTAAGAGCTTAAAAACCACTGAGAGCCAAAACCACTTGATATGGGGCAGGTGTTTCTGCCTCCCCTGCATAGAGCTGAAAATTACTGAGAGGGGGATGTGCAGAGGTCACAGCAGAGAACCAGGTGGAAGCAGACGGTGATTGACAGCCAGCTGGTGAACGAGTGGCTGGGGAGGCCAGGAAGTGCAAGGAGGGGTGGAGTGATGAAGAAGTGTGATGAGCAGCCAGCAGGGCAGCGAGCGAAGAGGAATGGTGACCAGCTGGCCAGGAGGGCGGCGGCAGAGATGAATGACGAGTGGCCAGCAGTGCAGGTGGTAGAGAGGCAAGGCGAGCAGGTGGCTGGGAGGAATGGCCAGTGAGCGGCCAGCAGGGTGGCTGGCAAAAAGGAACGGTGGGTGAGTGCCTGAGCAGCAGATCCCTAAGGTGCCTCTTTAACCTCCTGTCCATCTGGGGTGGGAGGTGAATGCTGCCAATGCACCTCTGAACTCTGGCTCTGCACTGACCATGGGCAGCGACTGTGAGTGGGGTGCAGAGAAGGGCCGCACACATGAAAGAGACTGAGTTGCTGGACTTGAATACCAAGGGGAAAAGGACCCTGCCCAACCTACATGGGGCTGTGGGACTTTTACTCATGGTTGTGGTTATGAACTTTCTTTGTGGTGTTTTCCCAAATTAATGCCAAGTTACTTCCCTCCTTTTATTAAAAGTTTCTTCTCTACACGCGGACTCTGTGCTTGTGAGTGGGGAAGCATTGCCTCTCAGAGGTGCCTAGAGGTGGTGGAGGCTCAAGCCAGTTCTGCGTTGGATGGATGGAGAGGAATCCCTAGATATTGAACCTGGCCCTGGCTGCTGCGGGCTCCACCTAGCAGAAGGGTTACACTTTGATGTAGGAAGCTCTATCCTACACAACTGTAGCTGTGCCACTCTAGCAGCTGTAGAGGGGGGATTATCACAACAAACGTTTTCCAGTTCTTATTTATGTCTATTTCCTGCTCTTAGCAAGTGGGCAGAGTTTGAGGCTGTTTCAGGTTACTCTTAATTTACTTTCACTGGGTGTTAACTCCATTTTAAAAAGTGGCTTTTAGATTTGCAGTAAAACATAAATTACATCAAGAGAGAGACTTGATTCTTGCTGTGATTTTGACTGGGGTGATTGCTTGGCTAGATTGCTATAGACTCGAGGAAGATCCTGATTCCAACATTTCTTGACAGCTTGGAGCGCAGAACCCGTCTTCTTGCGGCACTGAGACATTGATTTTCATTATGCAATCATGAAGAAGCTAGTGGCAATTTATTCACCCTGATAGCTTTGAACTGGGGTGTTACATGGAAACAAAATACCTAATGTACTGCTGACACCACTTCCATGTTTTTTATTTTGCTGTTTAAATTAAATTGTTTTTATGAAATGATGATAACCCAGAACTGGCAATTGACAAGTATTCTCCTCTCTCTTGTTTCAGTGAGGAGCGGAGGGTGCTCAGCAATTTGCAGGATTATGTTATATGACTTCACAGCCACTGGGGGGTATATAGTATAAATAATGGCTGGGCTAAAATAAATCACTGTGTTTAGTTGAAAATGAATTATTCCGTGGGAAGGTGTCAATTTCAACGTAATTTATTTTACAAAAACCAATACAAATAAAGCATTTTCATTAGGCTGAAATATTCCATTTTGACCTTCCCAGTTTTGGTTTTGAAATGACATTTTATTTCAGAACTGTATTTAATACTATAAATTGAAATATAACATTTTAAAAAGTCAATATCGAAAGGAAGCATTTCAATGTTATCGAAACAACAGTATGTTTTGATCCCCACTTTTTAAAATGTTATGTTCACAGGCAGTTTTGAAATTTCATTCACTTTTGGAATGAAAGTGCATTTTGAAATATCCAGATTTCTCACTAAATGAAAATTATCTCCACCGATGTAAATTCAGAAGGAGCAGCACTGAAGCCAATAGTGTTATTCTGGATTTATATCAGTGTGACTGAGAGCCAGTTGGAGGCAGAAAAGGTCTAACACATAGTACCAGCTCCACCTTCTCTCTCCAGTGTCTGTTACATTCCCCTTTCCTGTGATCATAGTGCTTTTCCAGGTTTAGTCTACCATCTGACAAATGTTCCTCCACATTTCCTGCTAGGCAGTTTTCACTGAACTCTCAGCTAGAGATGTGCCAGTGTAATCTAAAGATAGTAGACTTCAACTTGAATAATGGCTGCTGCTTGCAAATTAGGTTGGAAGTGTGTTTATGGATGCAACTCGCCTGGGATTCTAAGAGGCATCATATCGCAAGAGCCTCGTTAGCCACTGGATGTCACCCTTGCTACACAGAAATTTTAAACTAAAGGTAACAGGCCAGAATTGATAGGATTGGCCTTTGACTCATGTGGAGGCAAATATTATGACAAAGCCCTGGCTGGGTTGATTTAATTGGGATTGGTTCTGCTTTTAGCAAGGGGCTGAACTCGATGACCCCCTGAGATCTCTTCCAGTCCTAGGATTCTGTGATTCTGTGACTATCAAAATGTAGTTTATCTCTTCCTTGGAGGCTGATTGCTGCTCTGAATGCTACAGGTAGCCCAAGTACCATGCTAGAGGCTGTTTTTTTCTCATGTGCATTTGTCGGCTTTCCAGTCTATGTTTCTCTTCTTTTGAAAAATGTGGCATTCTACTCCACCAGATCTAAAAGGTTATTTGTGGTATTTCATATGGTCTCCAAGTTGCCAAGTGATGCTTTTCAGTAATTTATGAAGAATTTTCATTTATAGTATCTGTTTACTCTTATGGTCCTCATAATCTGAGCAATTTAAAGAGTAGGTCAGGGACAGGGCAGGAATTCACATCCAAAGGGAGGCAGCAACTTTAAGACAGCACCGTAAGCCACTCAGCCAACATAACCTACAAGTAACTTTTTAATGCCATATATGGAATGTCTGTTGACCAGCACCTCTGTTATAAAAAGGTAACAGGAACAGGATATGCCATTCATTCAGATAATTTGTGGATTTGCACAAGCAAGGCTTGTGTGAATTATAAAGTCCTGAACTGTAAAAGTACAACGTGTCATTTTTAACTACCCATGTTATGAGCAAACTCCAAAAATTGAACACGATCACACTATAAATATCCTTACTTGTGGCGGTGATCCCTAATCACAGTCTGTTACCATTACTGCTTTGCATCATTACAATGGGAAGGCTAAACTCTATCCTCTCTTCATGCTGCCGTTCATCTGGAGCAAGCAACCCTTTTGAAGACAATAGGGTTAAACTTGATTGACACTAGTTTAAATGCTGGTCAGAACTTGGCCCAGTATCTCTTGGGTTCTGCTCTTCACCAGAGCAAACATTTTTCAGATTTCTTAACAACTTCACCATCTGTTGGGACCAATGAAAAGTCACTGCCCCTTTCTGTGCTCCCAGTTCATGATCCTTTTCTTTATCTGTCTCTTACAACAACTGTAATCTTTCCATGACTTAGTACTTGATCCAAAGCCCACTGAAGTCAAAGGCCTTATTTATACTTAATGGGAGATTGGTGCTGCAGGGATCAATCCCCTGGAGGTCAATTTAGTGGGTCTAGTAAAGACTTGTTAAATCAACCACTGATCATACTCCCATATTCCACTGGATCGAGAAGCGTAAGTGGAGTTGACAGGAGAGTTTCTCTTGTTGACCACCCCACAGTGGAGACGCCATAGTAACTCTAAGGTATGTTGACTCTATCTACGCTATTCACGGAGCTGGAGTTGTGTACCTTAGTTCTGAATTGCCCCCTATTGTAGACCTGATATGGCAAGAGCCCCTCTTATTCTTGCTGGACTCCACCTAACAGGGGAAGCTTTTAAAAGGTCTCCAGCAGGCTTGTAATGGAGTCAGCTGCCCCCAATTGATCCAAGGTAGCCCTGTCTCAGCTGATTCCTAATCTGCCTGAGACCGCTCTTTGTCAGCTGCTCCTAACTGGCCCACCCATCATTAACAAGGGAGTGACCTGACTTTGTTACACTGGCCAATGGAAAGACTTTGAATGATTTCAAAGTGCTTTGGAATGATCCCTTAGAAAGTGCAGGCCTGCAGTGTGCAAGGGAGCATTCCTACAATGTTGGAGGTAGCTCTCAGCCAGAAGAGACCCACAGTGCTTTTCAGCATTTGTATCCCCAGATTCTTCAATCCCCTGGCTGCAATGTGGCTTGAATTGATACCCAGATAAGGTAGTTGGCAGCGGTAATTTGGAGGGATAGCACAAGCTATTGGGGCATAAGAAAGAATTTCATATGTCTGGAAACAGATTAAAACAGTGAGATACAAAGCAGTTGGGAACACTGGTTTGTGAAAGAAATAGCCCTTAGCCCCCAGACTGAGACCCCCTGCTCTAGTGAAACGTATAGGCCAAGCTACTCCTTAGGAAGGCAACTTTGAGGTTACGAGTGCCGGGATCACTCTGTGACATGCAAGCTTAGCTTTTGTTAAATATCCAGCTTTTAACTCACAGAAATGAGCTGGTAAAAAAAAAAAAAAATCTTCAGGATACCTGGGAAAAACCTACACTCTCATGCTTCACTTTACATCCCATGCTTTCTAACCCATACCATTCCACATTGCTCCAACCCACTGTCAGATCACTCCAAGTGTAGAGGTGGCAATTCCTCAGTCATTTCAAAGCACTTCCGCTTGAAAGATAAGCAGAATGGGCTACATGATCTACTGTTGTCTACTCTGCTTTGAAGGAGACCATTGCATATGATCCTAGGCATCTCTATAGCCTAAAGTTGTAGAAGAAACTGCAAATGGTTTCAATGGACTAGTGAATATGGCCTAGAGAGGTGGCAGTTCAGAAATGAACAATGAGAATTATTACAGGTTAAACCACTCTAATCTGACACTCTCTGGTCCAGCAACATCCAAGATCTTGCATGATTTTAGTAGGCTGGATGCCCACTTTTCATGGGGGTGGCCAAGTTTTCCGAGGCCCCATAAATTTTGTTTACAGCCACCAGTCCTGGCACTCAGTGTTCTGTGCTGTGATTTTTAGCTTTAATTTACCCCTAAATGTCTTCTGAGAGACCAATAAGCAGTGGAAGTGTTGGTAATGCTGCTAGACAATATCAACCTCCCATGGTTCAGCAAATTCTCTGGTTCAGCACCGGGCAGGTACTGAGGGTGCTGGACTAGACAGATTCAACCTGCACAGTGCTAAAAGATTTGACTCAGGAGGACAGTTTGAAAGAACAAACTATAAGAAATTTAACCAAGCAACAACTGGGGAAAGATGATAATATGACTATCTACTTCGAAGGGTATAAGCATGGAGAGGAGTTATTTAGAGTAATGAAAAGAAGTAAGTAGGAGTAAATAGACAAAAAGTAAGAATAAATCAGAGAGAAAGCTTCCTGTCTGTGAGATCTATTAGTCTGTTGTCAGTGATGGAATTCATGACTCGACTGTTCAGATCACAGGATGACACGTGACAAGGATGTTTCTCCACTATTCTAGCCATGTAAGTTCTTAGACTTCACTCATGAGTGTGGTATGTGAGTGCCTTCCAGAGTCAGGAAAGTAAACAAATTACTAATGTCTAGCCAATCTGGTCCCTCTCCGTTCTACTACTGCCCCCTCTAGGCAAAATAGTATGTATAGTCTGATTTTTGTTTTTCTTTTGAATAAGAGGCCATGGCTGCGTCTAGACTGGCATGTGCCTTTGCGCAAAAGATTTGCTTTTGCACAAAAGCATCTGTGCTAGTGTAGATGCTCTCTTGCGCAAGAAAGCTCCGATGGCCATTTTAGCCATCGGGCTTTCTTGCGCAAGAAATTAAAGTGGCTGTCTACACTGGCCCTCTTGCGCAAGGATACTTATGCAAGAGGGCTTATCCCTGAGCGGGAGCGTCAGAGTATTTGCGCAAGAACCACTGATTTTGTACATTACAAAGTCAGTGTTCTTGCACAAATACTCGCGGCCAGTGTAGACAGGTGGCAAGATTTTGCGCAAAAGCGGCTGCTTTTGCGCAAAATCATGCCAGTCTAGACGCAGCCCATATGTTGTTGTTTGAGAAAGGGCCAAGCTCGTAGATGATGGACTATGATTCCCATCTCTAATTTCTATGCCCTTTCTATGACCGTTCATGTTTAGCTGTTACAGGGTAGCACCATTACTTGGAAATGCTAGGATGTCCTGATAAAAGAAAAACAAATATTGCTAGTGCATGTTTCTGGTGGATTAACGTGTAAAAACTAAAAAAACAACAAATAGGCTATTAGCACCTTAAAGACTAACAAAACATGCGGATAGTATCATGAGCTTTTGTGGGCGCAACCCACTTCTTCAGATGACTGGAGTATTAGAAGTCCAGATCCAAGAATAAATAAGGGAAGGGGAGGAGGGGAAAAGAGAGAGAGAAAAAGAGGATCAAAGGAAGTGGAAAGGAGGGGGAAAGAGAGACAGTGAGTAGATGGTTCAAATAGTTACAAGAGGTTGATAAGAACAATTCTCCATTGTTTGGTTGGTTAAGTCATTAGTATGTGGAACATAGTGTGCGAGATAGCTGATGTCCTTGTTCATACCATTTGCATAAGAATTAAACTTGTAAATGAAGTTAAGTTCCAATTAACGTTGTGTAGTTATTTAGAATTCTCACAAGAGGGTGCAGTGAGCTAGCATTCCTAATGATATTTTCAGCAACTGGCATATTGCAGAAGTGAACCCCAGCAACGTACTATGTACTTTTTTGCAGATATCTGGTTAATTATCATTTCAACTTCCTCCCTTTGAATTGAGCATTGACTGTTGTGTTGTTGCTGAGATGGTCTTGCATCTGTTAAATTAGTGGGGGTGGGATTTAATGGAGTCCAATTACTCATATAAGACACAAGACTAGAAACATGGATATGCACAAGACATACCCGGTTATAGACGTTATCAATATTATTATTGATGTTGATTTGGAGACAGTGTGACCAGACAAAGGACTTCCTTGTGCTCAGTGCTTTCCTAAATTCAGCAATGTACTGTAGATGGCAAGTGTCAACCCAGGTTAGGTCGGGTCACTGTTGTACCATCCCGGAACCTTATAGGCAAAGAGATAATTCCAGCAGCGAACTCATGTCAATCCCATTGTACATGTTTTGCCTTTGTAGCTGTCTCTCTGAGACACTGAGATTCAAAGAAGTGAAACAGGGATGGGAGAATTGTTCCGGATAAAATAACATACCTCTCCTCCCCTTGATTTTGTCCCAGCTTCAGAACCAAACAAACGCTGAATCTGCTTTGAAGTTCTGTAGATTGTGTAGATAACTTTCTCCTTTGGTTCTTACTTGCTTTAAAGTGTTTAAGTTTCGTTCTAGACAATAGATAAAAGAAAGAGCCTGTGTTCCTGGGACAGTTTTGCTCTGCTTTAGAAATCCAAGAGATCTTCAAAAAGCTTTGAATTGAGCAACTAGGCCCCAATGCACAAAGCAGAATATTCCATGTATTCTGGAATGATCAGGCTCCTGAATCTTGGGTGGTTGTATGATCTAGTGGTTTAAGCACAGGAGCGAGAGAGATCAGTAGATGTGGATGGAGCTGGGTAAAATTAATAGTTTTGGAATGAACATTTTCAGAATGAAACATTTTGATTTTTCCTTTTTTTTAAACATTTTATATTATATCACATTACTAGAGGATTTACGCAGTGTTGCTTGGGTCCTTGCTGAAATACTTGTTTTTCTTCATTTAAATCATTGCTCTGTGGCAGGGGATGAGAGGTTTGTATGTAGGGTGCACTGCGGAGAGAAGACAATCCCAGCCCTCTCTCACTGCAGCAGCTTGGGGCCAAGTGAGAAGCACCTGTCCATGGCAGCTGCAGCAGGCACAGCAGAGGGAAGGGGGCATGTTCCCCAGCTGAGGGACAGACAGACACACAGACACACAAATAAACTCTCTCAAATATATAGTAGATAGCTGTCCCTTTCTCCACCTCTGCCTCTTGCTGTCTCAATGGGGTCCTAGCGGTCCTTAGCCCCTTGCTGCCTCCCTGTGGTCATAATACAGTATAACAGTCCCTGCTATCAGACTCTTTGTTTTATAAGAAGCAATTGCATTCCAGGCACATCCAATTGTCCTGGAACAACCAAACCCTGACCTTGTTTTAAATTATGAAGAGGAAGCAGCATCCAAATTTGGTGGTCCCAGTTCTTACTATTTAGAAGGAGTTCTTGAACAAACAGACTCACATACACTCTCTCTCTCTCTCTCACACACACACACATTCTCAAATATATAGTAGATATTGTATTATATATAGGGCTGTTGATTAACTCAACAATGAATTGCAATTTAAAAAATTAATCATGAATAATTGCAGGTTTAAATGCACTGTTAAACAATAGAATACCAGTTGAAATGTATTACATATTTTGCATGTTTTTCTATATTTTCAGATATATTGATTTCAATTACAACATAGAATACAAAGTGTATTACCAGACAATATAGTATTATGTAATGACCAGAAATAAACTTTTCATAGAATCATAGGGTTGGAAGAGACCTCAGGAGGTCATCCATTTGTTAATCAAAACAACAATGAAACAAAGTTTTAACATGATACAGTGCAGTGGAGAGCAGAAACAAAAAAAGAAGGGAGTGACAAGAGCTCCAGTTAACCTTAAGTCTGCCGCCTCTTGTTCTTGGGCTTTCTGCTCTTGAGTGTTAGGGTTCAGAGTTACCACGGACATAAGAAGGGTCGAAAGAGCTGCAGTTGTTCTCACTGCTCTGAGGTTGGGCTGGGGAGGTGAAAGTCTGTGGGGGCCAGATGTTGGTGCTCCCAGTGCCCTCTGTCCAGTAGCTGCTAAACATGGCTGGGTCCTGGGTTACGGCACTGGTTTGTCTTTATGCCTGCTCTGGAGCAGAACATTCTGGCTCAATATTGCCACAAAAGTTCCTTCTCCATGTCACAGCCTGTCTCTAGGCGGTGTCTTTAGCCACATCAGTGCTGTCCCTGCCCATTGCAGTGCTGTCTGTGGCCACTTCAGTGTTTTCTCTGAAGAGCTCCTAGTTATTTCCCTTCTGATTTCACACCGAACCTCCCCCACACTGCTGTTTTCAGATTTTGGGGGGAGCATGCAGTCTCGGCATGACTCCAAGCACATTGGTTCCACTCATGTAGTAAAGGCAGCTGCAGTGCCTACATTTTCTGTATGTCAAGAGAAAAATGGGCCAGTCCTGGAATTGTGCCAGCTTTTTTAAGGGGGGGGAACAGCCAGTCAATTTGACCCAGGAGCAGAGGAAGGCACTCAGGTAAACAGACAGGTAAGGGATATTTGCAAAGCACTGTGGGATAGCAATTGGAAGACTGCTAAACTAGTGCTGCACAGCACCATTGTGTCCACATGCACAATGAAGCATGGTAACTCAATGCACATCAAGATCAGTGCCCTTTGAAAGACCACTTCAGAGTTTGTGGAAAATAGGGAGTGAGTGCACTCTCATGAGTTGTGTTGTGTGTAGATGAGCTTTTTTCAGACTGGACTAATTCAAATGAATCTGGATTAAACACCCTGTGTTAGACAAGCCCACAGTGAAAATCTGAGAAAATGTATCAATTGAAAACAAAATGTTTCAGATCAGCAGCACGTGAAATCTATAGGAGGGGGCAAGGAGAATAGAATGATCAACACAACCCAAAATCACTAATAATTAGTAAGGGAATTTTCTTGAAGCATTGGGTCTTGGTGGATGTTTTAATTAGGTGTAATCTCTGCCAGATCTGATAGTGAAAGAGAACACCTGGTGAAAGAATGCCATCTAGGCAATGCTCTCCTCCCTCGTTTGAATGTTGTTATAATTTCCTTGTGACGGCAATGAGGAGGAGATCTGTAATTACAGCCCATGAGGATGCAGCTGTGCAAAGAATTTTCATTTAATGTGAAAATATCTTATTACCATGTGGTGTATTAGTGACACCTACAGATAACAGGTAACCTTCTATTCCTTATATAGGTAGGCATGGGAATTAGCCATAGCATGCCCAAAATACAGATTTTTTTTTTTTTTTTAGAAAAACTATTAAGTTTGTATGGCCACTGATGCACCATTGTGTTAGGCACTACACATATGAATACTAAGAGACAGAGATTATGATCTAAATGGACGGGATAAACAAAGCCAATATTATTACAAGTTGAAGCTCTTTAGTCTAGAACTCTGGTCCAGATACATCTGTGGTCCGGAATCATTTTAGTTTGCCAGATGTCCACTTTTCATTGGGTGTGGCCAAGTTTCCTGTAGTCCCATAAAGTTTGTTTACAACCACCAGTCCTAGCTCTCAGTGTTCTGTGCTGTTATTTAGCTCTAGTTTACCCCTAAATGTCCTCTAACAGCCCAGTAAGCAGTGGAAGTGATGGTAATGCTGCTAGACGACATTGGCCTCCTGTTGTCTGGAAAATTCTCTGGTTTCAAACCACTCAGGTCCCGAGGGTGTCGGATTAGAGATGTTTAACCTGTATTAAAGCTGAGTAGGAAATTGTTTTACTATTCTGGGACAATTTTTGAAATTTCAAAAAAACCTCTCCCGTCTTGAGCAGGAATTGAAATGTCAAAATCCTACAAAAAAAATTGGGAACCAAGCATTCAGATCGTGTCAATGGAAACTTTTCATTCTGGCAATTTTGCAGTGTTTTGTTTCCATCTCAACCATTTCAATATTAAAAAAAAATGTTTCAAATGGAAGAAAGAAAACTTTCATTCCAAAAATGCTGAAATGGCATAGTTTGATAATGTTGAAACTTTTTTCCAAAACTTTTAAAATAGAAATTCATCAAAACTATCCCTTTCCTGTGCAGGTTTGGTTTCAATGAGTCAGCATTTTCAGATGGGGAAAAAGGACTACTGGAATATTCCCAACCTTTGTGGCTCTGTAGCTATCCTGTTTCACCTAGTAGAGATTCGTTACGCATACTGTGTTGCATGACATGCTAGGCTGAGGTTTATATTTAGGATTTTTCTACTTAGATTGCAACCATTTTAGAGTAAGGACAATCTCTTTGTTGTTTGTACAGTACCTTGCACAATGGGCTGGTTGTCATAGCATTACTGTAATTCTAATGATGATTAATAATAGAGGTTTGAAATTATAGTCTTTTATTACTAAGGAAAAAATGAATCCTTGTGTAGACTATGTTCATTGGTTCAAAAATGGTGTATCAAATAAGGAAAATAGTCAAGCAGGGCTTTAAATTAATTTATTTCTGTTAAATACAAAAAGAATTCCCTCACCACTATGGTTGTAAACATATCATGTGCATGTAAATTGTGTTTGGATTGGCAGAGTTAAAATAAATAACATTTTGGGAGTGTGTATTCCCTGCAAATCAATCACTTGGCCTGCGAGTTTGATTGCTGTTATGAATTCATAATTCAGTCTCAAGATCCTGCTCCCAATTCCTAACCCCTAAATTTAGTAAATTACCTTGGCTCAACTCAGAATTCAGGTCACAGAGGTATATTAGATTTCACCAACTTGTGAGGTTTGCAGTGCAGCTTGGTTTCATGGAACAATTTGCTCATTACCCAGGGAGCTTTGTTCTGAACCCTGAGTTCGGTGGCTGTCATTTATGCACTTACAAGCCACTGATGCTACTGCACCATACTGGATGTGCAAGAGGAAGGAGAAAAGGGGTTGTTCCAGTCGATGGCAACAGGTTTACCCTGCTATAAAGTCACACTGGCTTTATACAGGCTGAACCTCTTTAGTACGGCACATATAGTCACACCTGGATTCTCCTGTGCTTAAGGAAACATGTGCTTCTTGACACTAGAGCAGGGGTGGGCAATAAGCCGGAGGTGGTTCACCAGGCCTAGCCCACGTCAGGCTGCTGGCTTTATTTACCTACGCGCCTGCAGGTGCAGCTGCTTGCAGCTCCCATTGGCTGTGGATCACCGTTCCCAGCCAATGGGAGCTGCAGGAAGCGACATGGACCCAGACACCACTTCCTGCAGCTCCCATTGGCCAGGAACAGTAATCTCCGGCCAATGGGAGCTGCAAGCAGCTGTGCCTGTGGATGTGCAGGTAAATAAAGCACCAGTGGCCCAAGAGGGGCTAACCCTGGCAAACTGTGTCCAACCCACAGGACACTTATTGCCCACCCCTGGTCTAGAGGCATTCCTCTATCTTTTCTTTGCTGCAGAAAGAGAAGGAATTGGAAGAACCAGATCCCAGGTCAGAAATTAACATAGATGAGCTACATACTTCTACGTAGTTCCCAGGTGGTTCCTTTAAGGATTCTTTAAGTCTGATGTGGCTGCTCAACATTGACTTTTAAACTTAAGTGCTTTGAAACTACTCATGTTGTGTGTGGGAAGCAATCAGACTTATGAATGTTTGTAGACCTTTCTTTTATTTCACTTGTACATCCCCAGGACGCATCCTGTTCCTTTGATCAGGAAAATGCGATGTAATCTAACCCTTTGGACACATGCAAAAAATAAGTAACTTCTACCTTATATTTGTGACATCATCGCTTTACTTATCTCTGTCCTCTTAAGTCCACAATCATACCTGTTTCGATATGAAAGGATGTATCTACTCTGAAATGTATGTAAAAACAAATAGCATCTCCTTACTGAGCAGACCTGCTCCCTGCATGCATTCATGGTCATAGCTGTTAGCTTTAAGAACAAAAACATTAGCTTGCTGTGGGGGGGTTTCCTGTTAGGATTTACATTGTTATGGGAGACAGCACTGGATTCTATTCCTTTTTGTGCTCCCAGCATCAAATTGTTTAAGTTCTATATACAGGGTCAATCAATTGTACAAACATAACCTGCAGAAGCTTTATTGTTCGTGATGATGCAAGAGAAAGAATCCAGTTTGCTGGTCAAATTCCATCTGGAGTTTGCAGAAGTGGTAGTCAGTAAAATATATTGTTTTATTTGTCAACAAATGAGCTGGAAATAATTGAGACAACAAACATGGAGCTCCATAGTGCCGGGTTTACATTCATTTTTCAGAAGGAGACATGTATTTTAAAAGTTTGTTCCCTCTTGGCACCAGGAAATAGAGCGTAAGTGATTATATAAGAACCACGCATCTTTTTAAAATGAGAAAAACATCCGTATTGACTAGTGTTTCTTGATTCATTAAGCAGCTAATAAAGCTGGTTTCACAACGCATATCTCAGTCCTTTTAGAAAGAAATGGAATGGAATCGCCTATCTTGCCTTTCTTAAACCATGGCAGGGGGCCACACTGGACTCTAATCCCCAGGATGGCAAAATATTGTCTTTTTCCATTTTCACCCAATGTGACAAAATGGCCTTGAAAGTGGCTATGGATCATCCAGATATAGGGCAGTATTTCCACTTGATTCTTTTTCAGGTCTTTAGCCCCAATGGTATTCTTACCCAAGTCTGTCATCTCCTTTTAAAACAAGCAACAAAATGGAGTTCTTTTGGAACCACTTCTGTATGCCTGAACCATTTGCAACACCCAAAGGCATTAAATCCACAGGCATTTGGAAGCTATGACAGATCTTGCCTGCCTATTTTACCTTGAACATTTGTGAGAACAACAGGGCGAGTGTGGTATCATGCTAACCTGCTCTGCAATAGTTACACTATGCTGTCTCAAGTGCATAGAAAAACACTGCAAAACCATCAATAAAAACATTTCAAAAACAATGAAAAAAAAGTGCAAAACCAAAACAATTACTAGGGTGACCATGTTTTGCCAAAGGGAAAACGAGATATTGCATGCGCACACGCGCACACACACACACACACGCGCGCACACACACACACCTCCCACCGGGGACCTGCCCAAGCACCCCCTGCTATCTGCCCATGTGGGACTGGCTGGAACCCTTCCTCTACCCCTTGCACACAGAGCAGGCCCCATACCCTCTGTTGCCTCCCTGCAGTGGTCTGGCCCAGCCCAAGTCTCTCTCCCAAGCTCTCCCTCCCAGGTGCTTGACGTCTCTCCCTCCCTCCTGTACATTCCATGGTGCCCTGCTAGAGGTCGCACTGCACTCTCCTGGCAAAACTGCATTTGTCCCATTTGCTCTTGTCAACTGAGGGCAACCGCAAACAGGACAAATGCTCAGTTATGCCAAAAAAAAGTCGGGATGGTCAGGACAGGGCTTGAAAAGGAACTGTCCCGGCCAAAACTGGGCATATGGTCTCCCCAACTATTTCCAAACACATGCTGCTAGAATGTCCCTTGGTTTTGGTGATTTGAGATTCAATTCACAATTGATGCTGTAGCAGTCCTGAATTAATGTGGCATTTAGTTAATAAGAGAGCTACACAACCTATTATTTCTGTACAAATCTACTTTAGCAATTTACCCTTCATTTTTACTGTTTTTGCTTTTCCTTAAAACTGCCTTTTTATTAAACTTTCAAAGTTATTGCCAACAACAGAAATGAAAAACCTCAAAATAAAATAAAAAGTGATTCAAGGTATTTTTTTAAAAATCTATGTCTTTAAACCTTTGAAAAAGAGTGTTAGCAAAACAACAACATTAATGGTTTGCTTTGTGTGCTTATCTCAAACAAGCTCAACACACAAGAATTTTAAAACAAACTTTTGTTTTGAACTTTGAAACTGATTGTTTGCCTAGGTACCAACCTCTGGGTTGGTATTTAATTCTTCAGTCCCCACGCTAAGGTACTGAATACATTTATGCAAAAACAAAACAAAAAAAACCTGCCTTACCATCACCAGTTTTGGGATAAGTAATTTGAAATACTTAATATATAGAAAAGTACTTCCCCCCTCCTTTTTTTCTATAAGCTTAAACTGAAATAAGATTTTGGTTTTTGTAACTATGATTTTATGAGCAAATGTCTAATCTTAGGCAGGTTCATAAAGGGAGCAGGATTATGTTGTAATAACTGGGCTATAAATTTGGCTGCCACCTCACTATTTTTTGGGATCCCAGGCCTTTGTCAACCTGATTCTGAGATGTCTTGACCAGATCAGCTGGGAGAGAGGGACCCAGGTGCATCAACACCTCCATTGGCTCCGCCTGAATGGCAAACACCCCTTGGGACAAAACAAGGTCAGAGGTTAGCAGCAACACCCTCTCCATTCCTTATCAATTAACTTCTCTGACCCCCCAAAGGGACAGCTATTGCCATCTAAGAGGCTGTCAAACAAGGGGGGGTTTCTCCTTCTAAAATTCTCTCTAGGTAAGGGGAAAAGGGAGGCTTGGTTAATATTTTGCCCGTCAAATGCTTTAACTGTTGTTCCATCTTTTTTGTCCTTAATGGATTTATCTTTCAAAGGATTTTTAAGCGTGTGGACTGATGGCTCTGTATGCCCAACCCTGATCCTTTTAAATGTTGGACAGTGAGTGGGTGGCATTAACATCTTTGGCCCATATATTCCATCTAAATTAATACAACATGCCTTCCAGATAAAGCAGACTGGCAATAGGGAAGTTCCTGGTGGATTTCATGGAGTCTCCCAGTCTTCTCCTTCATTGGGTTATAACTCTGCTTTGAGGAAGGATTATTTTCCTTTTTGAGGGGGTTGGGCCAGGAGGTAGGAAAAGGGGTGCTTGATGATCTGAATGATGTCTCATTATGGTGACAAAGCTGCATCCAGTTTTATACGCGTGTCATTTCATTGGCTTCATTGGAGCATCTCCTAATCTACATTAGTGCATGGGATCTACGGATGCAACAACATCCCAAAGTAACAGAGTGAGACAACAGCACAGCCCTCGTGATACTTTTAGGCCGTAGTAGCTTTAGTCATCGATCACGCTGATGTCACATTGCCAAACTATTCTATTTCTCCATCCTCTAAAGCATCTCTTAGATACAGTTTTGTCATGTGTTCATGCTTTGGGATCATGACTTGATCATGATTTGATTTATTCAGTTCTTAGCTAACATTCAGACATATCTCCTCTAGAAGAAATATTTTAGAAGTTAGAGAGAAACCCCCAGTGAATTGCAAATGTAATCTGACAGCTCTAAAACCTGCACGAGTGCACTGATACAAGATAACACTGTGCTTCATAGAAAAGCAGAATTCTTTGAAAATAATATTAAATCTTGTAGCAGCAGGATATTGGGTTCATCAGAGCATTTCTGCATATCAAATAACAAGCCTTCTGTATTTTTTGATACTTACATTAGAGGGGAAAATGGAGTTTTCTTTCAGATTTATAAACTATTTTGGAACACTTTCAATTCCCTCGCCTCAATTTGACTTCTAAATTTGTTATTTTACACTGTACTTTACCTATCACTTCCATAGGGATTTGTTCTGGATAATCAAACCAGTGTTGATATCTGTTATCATAACTGTGCCCCAATATTTCCTCATACGTTCAAATGATTTGAAGTTGGGAAGAATGGAGATGTTCGGTATTATTATGCAAAGACTTTTATCACAACACAACTGAATTATGAGGAGAGGCTGAGTGATGCAATCTTAGATTTGTGGATAGGTTTGGGTAAAATCTAGTCTCCCTGATTTTAATAGTTGAAATAGTTTCAAGTATCATTACCTAATTTGACACTGTTCTATAGCCGGTCAATACTTTATTTTCCTTTTTTTTACTCTTGGTGGAAATACATAATTTCTCAGACTTGGATCCTTAGCTGTTGAGTAAATGGACATATCTCAATTCATTTCAAGATAAAGCAGTGAAGTGCTGGGTGACTACAGATTTTTTTACAATACAAATATCATTGTGTGTACTACCAGGTAATGCTAGGGAATTACAGAGATGAAACAGGTAAGAGATGAAACAGACTTAGACTCTTGACTGGAATTAAAATATCTGACTATAATAGTGGGCTTGATTCTCATTTATACTCTATGGCCCTTTTACAGCATCCTGACAATGTGCATTGGCTTACACTCTAAAGGCATGTCTAGACTAGGAAATTATTTCAAAATAACTAAATTCAAAATAATAGCTCCCAAAATAACTATTTCAAAATAAGTGTATTCCCCAAGGAAAGCAGGAATACAGATTTCGAAATCACCAGCTCATTATTTCAAAATAACGGGCTTGGTAGTATGGACGCTCTGCTTATTACTTTGAAAATAAGGGGAGTTATTTCAAAATAACTCCCTAGTGTAGACCAGGGCCAGCACTCCTTTATATATAAGAGCTGGGTGCTATCTTCATATTGTCCAAGTGCATTAAAGTGGCCCTGGGTAAAGTGGAAATCAGTCTGTGTATCCCCTTTTACACAACTGGTATAAAATACATAAGGAGTTTCTAGTCTTATGTTATAGGGTGCAAATTGAGCTGCATGTGTGGTCAGAAAAATATGTCCCCGTTTCCCCCCCTCCCCACCCCCCCATGTAATAGCATTGTACAATTGAGAGGGTTTGCACCTTCTATTGACGAATCCTGAATTGGTCAGAGGCTGGAAAGATGGCTGCCCAGCTACAATTGGTCTGTTCCACTTTGAGATGTGCTGGAATGAAACCCCCCTGAGCTGAACACTGCTGAAATTTGAGAGAGTCCCCATCCTGCACAGAACTTTGTATCCTTGGCTTATCTCTAGTTCCATCATGGTCAATCTTATGTCACTGTATCAGCCTCTGACCGAAAATAACTTTACACTAAAACTCCCCAAAGACATTATTTTTTCTTTTAATTCCTAGCCAGTAGGTAACTATGGCAACCCCAGAAACATTTCTTTCCCTTTCATTTATGTTGGGTCTCATCCCGTAATGAGAAAGTCATGTTGCTTCTGTTGTATCACTTTACAGTAGATGATATTTTTAGCAGCACTTTTTTATTGGCAGTGAGGTTCTATTTTGGCTGCATTACATTTTCCTATTTTCAGAAATTCCTACCTCAACTTTAAAAATTCTCTGAGATGGAATTAAGTGACAGGATCCCAACTAATAGGGATGTTTTCCTTTTTTATAATTTTCAGGAAAATAAAAACTAGGGGACTGTAATTTCCCTCCGTACCACTGGTTTTACCTTCAAAGGGACAAATATTCACTGAGTTCATACACTTCCACAAAAGTTTAGGCCTTGAATTCTTAGGCAGGAGCTGAAACCAGAACCCAAAATCCAGTCCCTTCCGGCCATAGCCCAAATTTGGCATGATACCATAAGCAAAAATGTCTTTTTCAGTTATAAGCTAACCACCGTTTCAGGCTTGGAAAAAATCCTCATGCCCAGAACCCCTGGGCAAATGGGCTGTACTATTTGGGTAAGCAAATGTTACAGCTTTCTGGCTTGCCTGCCCAGGACAACGGGAGAAGAAGAAGAAGGTCTGTGATGTTAGCCACGGCAGCCCTGAGATGTCAGTCAAAGGGAAATGGCTGCATGAGACTAGAGCACAGAGAATTGGCCTGCCTCAGTGGAAAGAGCTACAGAAATCAGCTGACAGTCAAAGGGGAGGAGACTGGCCCAAGCTGAGGGCAGACATACAAGTAGTGCCTTGGGAGAAGGTTGGGAGGGGACCAGGAGAAAGGCATTTCTCAGCTGCATTCCAGATGTAGCCCAATGGTCTAGCTTGCCTTCATTATATTCACTGCTCTACATTATATTCTGCTTTGCATTCTGTTCCACAGTAATGCAAGACATCTACAGGCTTGTACCCTGTAAGACAGAGGTGGGGAACTACAGCCCACGGGCTGAATCCAGCCCCTGGCTTACCTTGATTCAGCCCACAATGAGTCTTGGGCTTCCCATTGCAGGATGAGACTGTGTTGATGCTCCAGCCCTTGCAGCAAGTCTCCGACCTGCAGCACCCAAGGGGCTGGAGCGCAAGTGCCAGCTCTCCCTGTTGCTGGGGGAAGCTCTGAGCATTGGCACACACCCCCCCAGTGGGGCTGGAGCAGAAAGGATGCTTCAGTGCCCCGAGTTGTGTAGGTGGGGCCAGGTCAGTGAAGGGTTTTTTTTTGTTTGGTCAGGATATTTTATTTGTTTGTCTTGCTTCTCAGTTGGGGGCCAGATCAGTGAGGGTGGGTGGGGTTCTCACTTGTGTGTGGCCCCCAACTGATTTTTCTGTGGGTCTGTGCCCCCCAACCAAAAAACCATTCCCCATCCCTGCTGTAAGATATTAGCTTCAGCAAGTTAGCGTATGGCTTGAGGCCTATGAACTTTGAACAGATAAACTTTGTACAGATAAATGACCCAATGAAAAAACCCCGATGTATTTGGAAAGCTGAAAATAGAGTTTAAGGGGATGTTCTGACCACTGCTACATGATTCAACCACCGAAATGTCTTGGAAACAAACTGATATGCATTACAGGTATAGTAGAAACATCTCTAAGGCTAACCTGCTTGCCTGCCTATATATCTTTTCTTACAAGTTTCTTATGGGTTTGATTATTTGTTTTATTATAATAGGTTTCTATTAGAGTATATTTGGGCTGTCATGCAAGGGCCTTACAGGCCACATCCTGTATGTTAAGCTAGGGCAAAGTTAGCATGCATATGTTTGGGACCTTTCACCTAGATAGATGGTGATGAACTAAAGCATAAGGTCTATAGATAGCTGTGACCTTTGTCATAGATAGTGAAAAGAGGTGTTAAAACAGTTTGACATAGGGGCTTTCCTAAGTTCTTACCCTTTTGACCTTAACAGGTAAACCACAACTTGGAAGCTTGGAAAGAACCAAAATAGCCAGTTATGACAGAAATAACAAATGTGATACCTAATCACAAAGGGGCCATGGTACCAAACTGACGTATATGATAATAAGTTGAGATCCTAGATATACTAACCTATAGGAAAAAGACACTCCAGCATTAGTAAGCTCATCTGAAGAAGTGGGTTTTGCCCACGAAAGCTCACGATACTAGATATATTTTTGTTACTCTCTAAGGGTATGTCTAGATTACATGCCTCTGGTGACAGAGGCATGTAAAATAGGCTACCCGACATAGTCAATGAAGCCGGGATTTAAATATCCCCAGCTTCATTAAAATAAAAATGGCCGCCACGCTGTGCCGGCTCAGCTGATCATCGGCACAGCGCGGCAGTCAAGACACGGATCGGTCGACAAGGGAAGCCTTTGTCAACCGCTCCCTTATGCCTCGTGAAATGAGGTTTACAGGAGCAGTCGACAAAGGCTTCCCTTATCGACCAATCCGCATCTTGACTTGTGCGCTGTGCTGATGATCAGCTGAGCCGGTACAGTGCAGCGGCCATGTTTATTTTAATGAAGCCGGGGATATTTAAATGTTGGCTTCATTGACTATGTCGGGTAGCCTATTTTACATGCCTCTGTCGTCAGAGGCATGTAATCTAGACATACCCTAAGGTACCACAGGACTACCCTTTGTTTTCAACATCAGTAATACAAGAAAATACAAATAAGGAAAATGGGAAAAATCCCCTACGGAATATGCATTGAACATAACAGTGTTAGTGTAACATTGTAAAAGTGACATCCCAGCCTAGGGGGCAGTAGGAGAGATGTAGTTCTGGGGAGGTGGTGGAAATATGGCCCCTCTGGTGATGAGGAAGATGAAGGCTAACACTTCAAGTTGTTCTTTGGAGATTGTGTGAGTACATGGATGGGAATTGGGCACACGTACATTCTATAATATGTCTGTCTGTCTAACTGAGTTGGGATGTTTGTGATGTGCTAAATATATTAATAACCTATATTTGTAAATATAAAAGTTGCTATAGTGTGAGTGTTGCAACTGTGCACATGGGGGTTCCCAACTGCCCAATAATTTGAATAATACAGAGACTGATCTTGGGGCAAGAACCTGTCAACCCTCAGACTACGTCTACACTGCAGGGTTTTTGCGCAAGAAGTCTTTTGCAGAAGAGTTCTTGCGCAAGAACTTCTTGCGCAAAAGCGCGTCCACACTATGGACACTCTTGTCAAGAAAGCTCTGATGGCCATCAGAGCACCTGTGCTTTTTCGGATAGGCTTTTTTTGCACAAGAAACCCCTGTGGAGCATCCACACGTGCCTTTTTGTGCAAGAGCTGTAGCACAAAAAGGAGTTATGCCTCGTAAAAGGACCTACACCACAAAAAGCCCTCTGTTCTGTCGATTTACTGTAGATTTTCTTGCGCAAAAACGCGCTTGAGGTGTGGATGCTTCACGGGTTTTTGCACAAAAACCTTGGGGTGTGTCTAGACTACAGGGTTTTTTCAAAAAAGTGGTCTTTTTTTAAAAAACTTCCCCTGCGTCTAGACTGCTGCCGTGTTCTTTCGAAAGTAAATTGAAAGAACGCGGCAGGTTTTTTTCGACAGCGGAAAACCTTGTTTTACGAGGAAGAACACCTTTTTTCAAAAATGCTCTTTCAAAAAAAGGCGCTATGTAAGGCAAACTGTGCTTTGTCGAAAGAGAGCATCCAGACTGCCTGGGTGCTCTCTTTCGAAAAAGCAGCTTGCTTTTTTAAAAGTACTGGTTGTAGTCTAGACGCTCTTTTTTGAAAGAGGCTTTTTCAAAAGTATCTTTCGAAAAAGCCTCTTTCCAAAGAGGCTTGCAGTCTAGACGTCGTAGCCTTGTAGCATAGAGGTAGCCTCAGAGTGTCAACTGGGGATTCTTAAACAATCAATATAATTAATAAATAATCTAAAGATCCTGCAGCACAGATAAAGGTGTTGCATGTTGTTCTGTTCAGAGGTGGGTGGTGACTTGGGAGTGGGGTTGATCTGGACTTTTCCATTACAGGCCGGTTGTTCAAAGCGCAGCACTTGGGCCAAAAAGGCAAGTCTCAGTCTAAATTTCCAGCCGTGGCAGGAAAGGCTGCATAGCAACTTTTAGAAACTTAGACACTTAGCAACAGCTGTTACTGGTGCAAGACACAGCTGATCTGATTTTAAGAAGGAAAATAAACTTGTGACTTATAGGCAACAATTGCAAAGCTCAAAGGGAATAATTTTTGCCAATAAACTTGATTACTTACTGTAGCTGTAAAACACTTTGAGTCAATTGAAGGAAGTTTTACAATGAAGGAAGTTACACACACACACACACCTGTTGTATATCCTCATAATTGCACACTCACTTGTGATACTTTGGTTACCTAAAAGCCAGTAATTTTTAGTCTTGTCCATAAAGTCCAGTCCGTAGAATTGTCAGCATCATAAAAACACCAGAGTCAGTTGAGGACTTGCATGTGCCACTCCCCTCCATGTTTGAAGTCCCCCTTCCCAGTGCAGACACGCTGGGTATGGCTAGACTACAAGTTTTTGTCAGAAAAAGGTACGCAAAATGCGCTCCATGTTTTGCGTACCTTTTTCCAATTTTTGGTTGGAATAGGCTTTTCCAACATTTGGCCCATCTAGTCTGGGCCAAATGTTGGGAAAAACCCCTTTTTCGAAAGCCCCTTCTTCTTTGTAGAACATGGAATACAGGGGCTACTGAAAGAGCATGTTTGCTCTCCCACAAAAAAAAGCAGAAGAGCAAACGCGTTCCCTGGACACAGTGGAGTTTTTTCGGGATACCTCCAGTATCCCAAAAAACCCTCAGTCTAGCCATACCCACACTGACTGGTAACGTTGAACTGCTCATGTACCTGTAGCAAGGTTGGAGAGTTGGATTTTAAGGGCTGTCTCCTTTCGCAAGCAATACAATTTGATTTGGAAAAATGTAAATGTATTGGTTAAAACAAAACCCTCAGAAAACAAAGAACCACAGGAATCTTCCATCCATTAAACACCAGGCATAAGAAGAGAGATTTAATCTCACAGGTAACCATCTGAGAAGATCTGTAAAGACAAAAACAGTTCCATTCATCTTCTGCATCAGCCGAGTCCGAAGCAAGAGTCCATCTGCCATTTTCCAAGCCAGAACCGAGATATAGTGCACCTGTCAAAACAGACTACTGCAGCGAGTTACAGTCCTTTCAAATTGTTCTTCGGCATGTGTTGTGTGCATGCCGATGGAGGAGATTCCTTGGCACTCTTCGTGGTCCTGTGTAACTGTCCATGTTCCATTTACTTGTGTACTCAGTGGAATTCCAGTGCTATCAGGGTTAATATAGAGTAGAGATATAGTGGCGGAAACCTGCTATTTATGTTGGCGTATTCTTGGCCTTTGTGGAAAAATAATAAAGCTTCTGTCACTGGGAGACAAAAATAGTCTGAACTAATTTTGGCATTTTCAAGTAATGATACATCTCCTAAGATAACTGGCAAGCAGGCTCCTGCATAGCATTGTGTGACAAGCAATGAAACAGATTGCTGTGGTATGTTATTATAGACATAATTCATGCAGAGGCTCACTTAGCTCATATGCTCATGCTATAAGCACCAGAAAATGTACATTATAAAACACATGTACATTATAAAAAAGAGCCATTGAGATCATGTTAAGGGATTAAGGGATTTAAATTATGTGTATTGATTTTTTGAATTTACACCTGATCAGTGCTCTCAAATTTCACAGTGTTGCACAGTAGTGAAGGATTAAACAGAAGGCTGCATTTTCTCTGCAGATGCTACAGTCATTCAAGAGAATGAGCTTGCAGGGGAGAAGTTCCAGCCTTGCATTAAAACAATGCAATCTTGGGTTTCACCTTTTTAAATTATTGTTATTTTTAAATGCTAGAACACCTCTGAGCTGTAAACTGCTGCTTTTCCCTGTCTGATCACTCCCTAGCTATCCAGGGCTCCGCCTGCCAAGATGGAGGTCTTGGGTCCCCATATTCTTAGATAACAGCTGCCTTACTCAGTTTCTCTCCTTGAGGCCATATACAGCATTCCCCACACGTCCAAAACCTTCCCCTGAAATTGATGCACTAGGAATGCAAAATAGGGCTCCTACAGCATTGCCAAGGCTGCCATGTTGTTAAAATATGGGAAGAAGGGAAACATCTCATAACTTGGGTATTTCATCTAGGACCCAATCCAAAACCCACTGAACTCAATGGGAATCTTTCCAATGACTTCAATGGGATCAGGCCCCGAAATGAGCACCTCTCCTATATGAAAGCCTTTGAAGTTAAAGCAAAGAGCCAGAAAAATGGCATGGGATTGTGTCTCTTAGGCAAATGCTTATCTGGTCTGGCCTGTAAAACTGAGGCCCTGATTCTGAACCCACTCAAAACAATTTCCCTTGTTTCCCCTCAAAACAAGAATTGCTCTTGATTTACACCAGTGCGAGATAAGAATGAGGCCCCCAGAGCCTTCTATGGACAGTTCTGCATAGTGAAACTTACACGTATAGAACATTTTTTCAAACAACAGTGGCCCAACCAAGCTGCGCAGGTGTCAACGAGTGCAGAATTCTCAACCAAGAATGGGTTTTCCAGACACATAGTTGCTGCTGCCTTTAACTTATGTCATGTATTAAACGAGAACCTGCTGAGTAGCTAGTTAGAATCTCAGTGCTTTTAACTAAAACATTTAATCTTTTTTATTGAATAAGCAAACAATATTATCTATTAAACCTGACTCTCATTATTTTTTCCTTGTATTAAGGTCATTTTTATTCCTTTTCACAGGCAAAAACTAAACTAGGCCCAGAATATTTTACATTCTAAACTAATAATGTTTAAAAGTTGTTAAAAATGAAAAGTTCCACTGTACGTTTAGTCATTGCATCAGTGTTGTGAGTTCCTATCACCTTGGCAGTTAGAACAAGAGTTCAGAAGATGTGAACCTTGAGCGGGTTACTGCGGATTATGTAGCACTGGGAAGAAGGATCCAAGAACTCGGAGCGCAAGTGGTGTTCTCGTCCATCCTCCCTGTTGAAGGGAAAGGACTGGGCAGGGATCGCGAATTGAGGACGTAAATGCGTGGTTGCGCAGGTGGTGTCGCAGAGAGGGCTTTGGTTTCTTCGACCATGGGACTCTGTTCCGGGCACGAGGATTGTTAGGAAGAGATGGGATCCACCTAACCAAGAGAGGAAGGAGCATCTTTGCAGGCAGGCTTGCAAACCTAGTGAGGAGGGCTTTAAACTAGGTTCTGGGGACGGTGACCAAAACCCTGAGGGGAGTGGGAAAGTCAGATACCGGGAAGAAATGCAGAGAGGAACGAGCAAGAAAGGAGGACCCTGTTTCAATGGAGAAGATAGGGCGATCAACTGGTTACCTGAGGTGTTTGTACACTAATGCGAAGCCTGGGCAACAAACAGGAAGAACTGGAGGCCCTGGCCCAGTCCGAGAAATATGATTTAATTGGGATAACAGAGACTTGGTGGGATGACTCGCATGACTGGAGCGCTGTCATGGAAGGGTATAGACTGTTCAGGAAGAACAGGCAGGGGAGAAAAGGAGGAGGAGTTGCACTATATGTAAGAGAGCACTATGATTGCTCTGAACTCCAGTATAAAGAGGAGAAAACCTGTTGAGAGTCTATGGGTTAAGTTTAAAGGCGCAAACAACAGCAGTGATGTTGTGGTTGGTGTCTGCTACAGGCCACCCAATCAGGTGGATGAGGTAGATGAGGCTTTCTTCGGACAACTGAGAGAAGCTTCTGGATCGCAGGCCCTGGTTCTCGTGGGGGACTTTAATCACCCTGATATCTGTTGGGAAACCAATACAGCAATCCAGGAAGTTTTTGGAGAATGTTGGGGATAACTTCTTGACGCAAGTGCTGAAGGATCCGACCAGGGGCCGTGCGCAGCTTGACCTTCTGCTCACAAACAGGAGGAACTAATAGGGGAAGTGGAGGTGGGTGACAGCCTGGGAAGCAGTGATCATGAGATGGTAGATTTCAGGATCCTGACCAAAGGAAGAAAAGAGAGTAGTAAAATACACACCTTGGACTTCAAAAAAGCAGATTTTGACTCCCTCAAAGATCTGATGGGCAGAATCCCCTGGGATGCTAACATGAAGGGGAAAGGAGTCCAGGACAGCTGGCAGTATTTTAAAGAAGCCTTATTGAAGGCACAGAAAGAAACCATCCCGACGCGAAGCAAGAGAGGCAAACGTGATAGGAGACCGGATTGGCTTACGCAGGAAATCCTTGGTGAACTTAAGCACAAAAAGGAAGCTTGCAAAAAGTGGAAACTTGGACAAATGACCAGGGAGGGGTTTAAATGTATAGCTCGAGAATGCCGGGGGGTTATCAGGAAGGTGAAAGTGCAAATGGAATTGCGACTAGCTAAGGATGTGAAGGATAACAGGAAAGGTTTCTACAGGCATGTTAACAAGAAGAAGGTGATCAGAGAGGGTGTGCAGCCCCTACTGGATGAAGGAGGTAACCTAGTGACAGATGATGTGGGGAAAGCTGAAGTACTCAATGCTTTCTTTGCCTCTGTATTCACGGACAAGGTCGGCTCCTGGACTTCTGCGCTAAGTGACTCAAGATGGGATGAAGATGGACAGCCCGTGGTGCGTAAAGAACAGGTTAGGAACTATTTAGAAAAGCTAAACAAATCCATGGGTCCGGACTTAATGCATCCGAGGGTACTGAGGAGTTGGCAAATGTCATTGAGGAGCCTTTGGCCATTATCTGAAAAGTCGTGGAGATCGGGAGAAATCCCGGATGATTGGAAAAAGGCAAATGTAGTGCCCATCTTCAAAAAGGGAAGAAGGACGATCCAGGGAACTATAGGCCGGGTCAGTCTTACCTCGGTTCCTGGAAAATCACGGAAGGGATCCTTAAGGAATCCATTTTGAGGCACTTGGAAGAGAGGAAAGTGATTAGGAATAGTCAGCATGGATTCACAAAGGGCAAGTCGTGCCTGACCAATCTGATCAGCTTCTATGATGAGGTAACTGGCTCTGTGGATGTGGGAAAGTCAGTGGATGTGATATACCTTGACTTTAGCAAGGCTTTTGATACGGTCTCCCACAATATTCTTGCCAGCAAGTTAAGGGAATGCGGATTGGATAAATGGACAGTAAGATGGATAGAAAATGGCTAGAAGGCCGGGCCCAGCGGTAGTGATCAACGCCCGATTTCAGGTTGGCGGTCGGTTTCTAGCGGAGTGCCCTGGTTCTGGTTCTAGGACCGGTTTTGTTCATTATCTTTATTAATGACCTGGATGAGGGGATGGATTGCACCTCAGCAAGTTTGCGGATGACACTAAGCTAGGGGAGAGGTAGATACGCTTGAGGGCAGAGATAGGGTCCAGAGTGACTTAGACAAATTGGAGGATTGGGCCAAAAGAAATCTGATGAAGTTCAACAAGGACAAGTGCAGAGTCCTGCACTTGGGACGGAAGAATCCCAAGCACAGTTACAAGCTGGTAGTTCTGCAGTTAAGTAGTAGTTCTGCAGAAAAGGACCTGGGGGTTACAGTGGATGAGAAGCTGGATATGAGTCAACAGTGTGCCCTTGTAGCCAAGAAGGCTAATGGCATATTAGGTTGCATTAAGAGGAGCATTGCCAGCAGATCCAGAGATGTCATTATTCCCTTTATTCGGCTTTGGTGAGGCCACATCTGGAGTATTGTGTCCAGTTCTGGGCCCCCCACTACAAAAAGGATGTGGACGCATTGGAGAGGGTCCAGCGGAGGGCAACCAAAATGATTAGGGGGCTGGAGCATATGACTTATGAGGAGAGGCTGAGGGAGTTGGGTCTGTTTAGTCTGGAGAAGCGAAGAGTGAGGGGGGATTTGATAGCAGCCTTCAACTTCCTGAAGGGAGGTTCCAAAGAGGATGGAGAGAGGCTGTTCTCAGTAGTGACAGATGGCAGAACAAGGAGCAATGGTCTCAAGTTGTGGTGGAGAGGTCCAGGTTGGATATTAGGAAAACTATTTCACTAGGAGAGTGGTGAAGCACTGGAATGGGTTACCTAGGGAAGTAGTGGAGTCTCCATCCCTGGAGGTTTTTAAGTCTCGCCTTGACCAAGCCCTGGCTGGGTTGATTTAGTTGGGATTGGTCCTGCCTAGAGCAGGGGGTTGGACTTGATGACCTTCTGAGGTCTCTTCCAGCTCTATGATTCTATGATACATAAAAAACTATTTAAAAATATATATTTGCCATGATATTGAATTGATGTTCATTTGAAGGTTTCACTGGATAGGGAGGCCTCAAGTTCTGCCTCAGAGTTTGCCAAACTCAGGTCTTGTCTACATGACCATTATAATTTAATAATTATCCAGAATGATTATTCCATTATAGTTATACAAGGATAAATATAGCTGGACACACTAGTTGGACAGAAAAGTATAAGTACTGTAACGAAAACAAAATCTTTCCAACATTTTTGTGAAATGGCCTTGTCTGATCGCTAATGGTCAGTTCTGTCTCTGTGGTCAGAGGTGACCAGAGAAGCCTGAATGCAGAAACCTTAGTGTCAAAAACTTTTACTGAAGTTGATATGCCTCTGAAAAATGTTTTGGCTTCAACAAAATAGCATATTTAGATGCAAATACATTTAGTCTGTTTGAAATCCTACACTGGGAATGCCCTGTTATTAAGGCCAGGGAGAAAATTGATGCCAGATACACAACTCCAGCTATGTGAATTGCATAGCTGGAGTCGATGTACCTTTTATCAAGTTTCTGGGTCAGTCCTACAGCAGGAGAACAATGGGAGAAACGCTCCCGTTGACTTCCCTTACTCTTTGTGACAGCCACAGTACCAGCACCAATGAGGGTGCCCTCGAATTCAATTTAGCGGATCTTTACTAGACCCGCTAAATTGAACCCCAGAAGATTGATCACCAGAGTGTCGATCCTCTGGTGTGAGTGGAGACAAGGCCTAAGTCTGTGGGATTCAACGCCATTAGCTATCCCAACAGATTTCAGCTTCTCTGAGAGAAGGTGAAAGAGAATTTCTGAGGTCAACAATTTCCAGGCTGAGAGGTGTACGGAATGTAATTAACACCTTGAACTGCACTGACAAATGGATAGGCTACCACTACGGTGAGGTAATTTCTGTTAACAGATTAACCAACAGGCAGGTTATAGCAATCCTTTCTAGTGCTAGATGCATTTCAAGGTAGCTCCAGGTAGAACACATCTCAGGCTATGTCTATACTACAGAGTTTTATCAGAAAAACAGTCATTTTTCCAAAAAACTTCACTTACGTCCACACCAATCACATTCTTTCAGAAAAAAATCGAAAGAACAGAGGGGGTTTTTCAACATTGGTAAACCTCTTTCTGCGTGGAAGAAACCTTTTTGCGAAAGAGCTCTTTCAGAAAAAGGCGTGTGTGGATGGGGAAAAGGGTGTTCTTTCGAAAGAAGAAAGAGGAAAAAGCACAGGTGCCCTGGTGGCCATAGTAACCACAACTTAAATATGAGATAGCATCCATTCAGTGTGGACTCTATCTTTCAAAAAAGCAAATCGCTTTTTCGATGTGTTTTGGCAGTGTGGATGCTCTCTTTTGGAAGAAGTTTTTTCGGAAGATCCTTCCAGAAAAGCTTCTTCTAAAAGAAGCCTGCAGTCTAAACGTAGCCTCAGTAATTCAGCCTGGATGTCACCAGGGCATGATTACAGTGGTGAGACCAACCCCCCAAAGCTGTGACCCGTTTCACCATTGTGAATGAATACACTGCATTGGCACCTTTCCGAAAAGGGATGCTTGATCTTCCACTTAGTGAAGACATGGCCTCAGTGGATTTAAATATCCCCGCATGCATTTTTCCACTGAACTGATGGCTGTACGCTTTTTAGCTCGGGGTTTTGCCGGAGAAAAGCGCCAGTCTAGAACAGAGAGACAGATACCCTGGAGCTATCTCTTATTGCCCCCGAAAGTCAGGATCAGGAGATCTTACACCTTGAAAGTAGGAATGACGTTATTCTTCTCCCGGGCTGTAACTTCTATGCGGCTGCTCTTAGAGATTCAGCACAGAGTATCTCACCCTCTATCTGCATTATTGCTTTGTTATAAAGGAGAGTCTTAGGCATATGGGGGAATATACTCCTATGTTACACCTCTTCTTAGGCAGCCTGACCAATGCTCAATGAAGTTGATTGGAATCTATCTAGTGGAAGTGGGTTGCACCCTTTAAGTCGAAGGAGTTACATCAAGCCCAGAACACTCCAGACTTGCAGTGTTCATGCCCACAGTTGGTATAATCGAATATACATGCAGAGAGTAACATTGGTGGTACCTTTTTCATATTGCTATCAGAAATGTTGTGTATTCCTCTTACAACTGTTAACTTTCAATTTAAATGTTGGCAGTGACATTTCTCATGCCTAAAACTTGGCATATCTGCTTTATAGAAAATATCATGACAGATTTAAAAACAGAAAATCCATTTGGGCTGTTTTTTGGTTTTGGGGTGGGTTTTTTTGGCATTATAGGTGTGCAAAAAGAAAGAAAGTGCTTTGTTTGTTTGTTTATTTTACTGGATTAGAATGCTTTTTCTGAGGCCATAAAATTGTATGAGAAAATTGAATTTTTTTTCTGCAAAAACTGAAGTAATTGTGGTTTGTTTTTACTCTGTCCTTGGAGGAGCTAAAAAGGCCGTAATAAGGGATGGGATGTTTTTCAGTGAATTCTTATGCTTATTACAAACTGCTGCAATTCAAAAGAGAGGGGGTGTATGTTTCCTGTTTTTACTACACTTGCTGCAGATTTGCTGTCACTGTCGCTGTTCTCATTTACATGGATACTATTCCCAGTCATTTTGGTGAGGGCGAGCTTTGACACTAAAAGAGGACACACACATTTGAAATGCAATAATATGAGGGACTACTTTGGCTCCTTTTCTATTCTGCATTTTTATCATCATCTTATAACACTGTTTCTTGTAGGGTGCAGAATACATAGCTGAGAAATGAAAACACCAATGAAAATGAGCCAGTGAAAATACCAAATGCACAAGAACAGCTATAACTCAGATAGCATAGGAGACATTAAACCCTTGATATGTTGTACCTGTATTTAAAAGGCAATCATTCCCACTTGGAAATAACTTCACATCTTTCTGATGCTGATCAAGGAAAATAAACATGAATAAAGCAAGAATATCTCTCCAAGGCTTTAGCACAATAAGCTGAAAAAAGCAGAGAAAGATTAGGTGATTCCCAATTCTGCCTTAATTCTGCAAATGCCACTTTTTTATGTTTTTAGCACAACCTGTGCTGGCAGAATCCTCCTAAAGGGTGCTTAAGAACTCCCATTAATCCCAAAATGGCACTTAGTTTGACCATGCTCATGATTCTTTTCATCTGACAGACTTGAACACTGGTTCCAATGGATTTTTGTTCACACTGATGATGGACAATAGCTGTACTTCATACAGATATCTCTATTTGCATGTAAATAAGCATATTCATGTATAAACAAGAGTATTCTTCATTTGCTATTTTTAATTCATGTCTAAGACATTTCAGTGAGCTTAAATAATGACATCCCTACAAAAAGAGCACAATCACACATCACACAGGACCGACACTGAATGGAAATATTCTAATTCACTTCAATGGGAATTGAATTGAGGCCTATTAGAAGAGTCAAAGTGAGGGGAAGAAAGGCTTACGTTTGTCCTCCAGCTATACGTTGAACAACTGTGAATAATGAATGTATAAGTATAAGAGAGATGAGATGAGGTAATATAATTTGCTAGCTCAGCTTCTGCTAGTGAAATAGATTGGCTTTCATGTCAAACAGAGTTCTTCTTCAGGTCTGGGAAAGAAACAATCAGTGGCTTTGTCTAGACTTTAAAGTTTAAAGCACCACCACAGCAGTGCTATAAGCTGAAAGTGTGGCTACAGCAGGAGTGCTGAGAGAAAGGATCCCAGCACTGTGTGTAAACCACCTCCATGAGGGGAATAGCTAACTGCACTGGGAATATTGTTCTCAGTGCTGTATCCTGGTTTACGCTGGTGGTTTACAGCCCTGTGGCTTGCTGTGCTTAGGAGGGGTGGGTTCACACCACTAAACAAGAAAGTTACAGCACAGTAAAGTGGCAGTGTCGATTTAAGCTATGTCTTCACTATGGGGAAAATCAACACTGCTGTGATCGATCTTCCAGAGTTCGATTTAGCGGGTCTAGTAAAGACCCGCTAAATCGAACTCAGACAGCTCCCCTGTAGGCACCAGTACTCCTGCTCTTTGTGAGGAACAATGGAAGCCAATGGGAGTGTTTGCTCCCAACAACCTTCCACTGTGGAGAACACGGGAAACTCAAATTAAGGAACATTGACTCCAGCTATGTAATTAACATAGCTAAAGTTGTGTATCTTAATTCAATCTTCCCCTTTAGTGTAGAGCTGCCCTCAGCTTTAGCCTTAGCCAGTGTCATAGCAAAATGCAAGGTGAAACAGATTGTTTAGCATAAGTAGACAGTACATATTGTAAAGGACCATTCAAGGAAGAGTAGCCCATTAACACAACTGAGATCAAAAGACTAACAGAAGGGGATTAATCAGTTTTGGATTGTTGTAATAAGACATAAATGCAGCATCTCTCTGCAGTCCATGTTTTTGTGCATCTAGCAGAGTAATGAATTTAAGCTCCAACGCTCCGCTTTTGAAAGGGTCGTGCAGAATGCCTTTGAAGATGAGGTCTGAGAGGTCAGATATAGAATGATGGCTCAGTGAAAAGTGTTCACCTGGAAATGATATGCTATTTTTGTCTTTTATCATTTTCCTGTGTGGGTTCATTCATGAGAGTAGTGATTATCTGGTTTCCCCCACATAATTGGGGCATTTAGTGCACCGGATGAGGTATGTCACATATTGTGATAGGCATATGTAGGATCCATGGATCCTAAAAGCTGTGGGGTTGGGGAAGAGTGTTGATTATTGTAGCAGCAGAGATACGTTTGCAGGTTGTGCATCTATTGTTCTGGCAGGGTCTGGTGCGGCTTTGAATTGGTGGTATCCTGGTCTGTGGTGAGATGGCAGCTTGGAAGAGTTGGGGGGTTGTTTGAAGGCCAGACATGAGGGTTCAGAAAAGATTTTTTCAGGATGGGATTCCCATAAAGTAAGGATTGTAGTTGTTTCATGACATATGGGTTCCAGTATGAGGTGGCAGGTGACAACTAGGGGTGTGCGGTCAGTACGGGGTTTATTTCTACATTGAAGCAGGGTCTCTTGCATAGCCTGTCCCATAATGTGAACTATTTCTCTGGTGGAGTGTCCTGTTTGGTGAAGGTGGTTTTGAGTGTGTTACGGTGTATATCTTGGACTTGGTCCTTGGCGTGTCCAAAGGTTTCTTGTATATGGCTACCTGTAGCTATATCATGTGAAGTCATATATATACATGTTACTCATGTTGCTAGTATAACTTGAAAATAGTGACTTATGTGTGTGCAAATTTCTGCATCAGTATTTGAATTTTTCTTCTGAGAGATCACTGGGTTTCATCTTCATTTGTTTTATTTGCACTCTCAGGGGGTTTAAGGCTTTGGATTAAATATGGCACTGTTACCATCTTGTGCATTTTGTACCGCAGAATTTCTTATTGTGTTTGAAGTTATCACAGGAGGCAGAGTTGCGCAGGTAATTTTTATTACTGATGTAATTTTCTAGTGTCTAATATAAATCATTGACTGAGGTATTGTCTGAATCTCTCTGATTTAAACAAGATTAAGGACCAAATTATCTTGTGGAGTAACTGTTAAGTGAGTGGTGCGACATCAGCAGCAAAGTTGGCTCATTGATTGTACCATGGCATAATGTCAATTGAATTGTGAGGGACAAAGGCATTTTCTCACAGTTCCTAGACCATAACAAGTAATTATCTGTTCAGAGTAGAATCTTTCTCCCAAAGGGTGACGTTTAGTAGGCAATCGAATAGTATTCATTTTCCACACGCACACACTTAGAAACAGGCTCCATTGCTGCAAGATATGAAAAATTCACTCAGTGTTGTTTTGAAGAGTTGCTGCTGTAGTGAAGAACTGCATATGAAACCATATTAATTAAAAGGCCAACTAATAAACAAAATTAATTGGAGGTCCTCATGTACCCATGACCTTCCCAAGGATAAATAGCCCTTTTTTGGCAGTACACATGGGGATTCAGCCACTGAAGCAAGCATAACAACAACAGCTTGGCAGATCTCTCCTCTCATCCTATCCACCCCTGCACGAAGAGATGGTTTTTGTTTTCATATCCATACAGTCCAAGCTTCCATCTGGGCTACTCCTTTGCCAAACCATCCAATTACCGTGGTGCTGTCTGCTTCAAATCCATGCTTCTTAATACCCATCTGTATAGGACACAGATGCTTCCTGTGGAATATACACTTGAGGACAAATATGGTCCCTCTCCACCCAACTCCCATCTCCTCAGGTACTGGGCCCACAGTGCTGTAGAACCGGCATGGCTCTACTGTGTAGGGGTAAGTAGGCTTGGAAAACACAGTGAGGGCAGGACTCTAGGCAGCCTGCGGACGTGAAACGAGCTGCTCAGTAATGAGGCTGATGGACAGAGACCAATTTGGGGCCAGGCCAAGTTGAAAGCAGCAAAGTCAGAGTCTATTACCACGAAGTGAGAATCCAGGTCTGCCTGGGCCAAGGTCTTTCCCCGGTGTGAACAGCGGTCTGAAGCTGGAGACAGGAAATCAGGATCATCAGGGCTGGGAGCTGAACCTATGTCAAAAGCCAGGAGTCTGGGATCCACTCTTCTAGATATTTGCCTGATTCTACAGCAAACTATATGAAAAGCACTAGCAAAGTCCATACAAACTGAAATTTCACACGGTGACTTCTTTGTACTGCTCTCTTTATTAAACATCAACGTGTAAGTACAATATTTATATTTCAGTTGATTTATTTGATAATTATTTAGTAAAAATGAGAATTTAAGCAACTTTTCAGTAATAGTGAGCTGACACACTTTGGTTTTTTTATGTCTAACTTTGTAAGCAAGTAGTTCTTTTAAGTGAGATGAAACTTGGGAGGTGCATAAGACAAATCAGGCTTCTGAAAGGTACAGTAGTCAGGAATGTTTGACAGCCACTGCCTTATAGCATGGGGGTCGTGGGGCAGCTGCCCCACTCTGGCTGGAAGGGGTTAAAGCAAGCTAGAGGAAGCCTGCATAAAGCCCTGGCCAATCAGGGGAGGGCTTGAAAGAATCCAGTCAGAGGGCAGCTTGTGGGGGCAGCCCTGTATATAAGCAGGTGCTCAGCAGAGAGAGAGCAGTTGGGCCCTGACCAGGGAGGTTCAGGACTGGTTCCTAAGGCCATATCTATACTTACCACACCAGAGATCGATCTTCTGGCATTCAATTTAGCAAGTCTAATAAAGACCCGCTAAATCGAATGGTGAGGGCACCCCCTGTTGGTGCTGGTACTCCTCGCAGTCGTGAGGAGTAAGAGAAGCCAATGGGAGTGTTTGCTCCCATCGGCCTCCCACTGTGAAGATGGCGCCAAGACTGGCTTAAAGTATGTCAACTCCAGTTATGTTATTTACATAGATGGATTTGCCTACTTTAAGCTGACCTTCTGGATCTAGTATAGATCTGGCCTTAGCGAGAGCAGTGCTGGGCAGGCTCAGGGGAGCTAGAGAGAGGGGGAGTCTCCAGGCTGACAACTGACAGGCTGCAGGCCTTGACACAAGGGCCAGAGAGGTACAGGGGTCACCCAGAGTACAGGAGGCAGGTGAGAGAAGGAGGGCCAGACAAGGCTGCCGCCAGAGGGACCCTGGGTCAGGACCCAGAGTAGTGGGTGGACCTGGGTCTCCTCTTTCCCCCTTGCACCACAACTAGCCACAGAGGAGTGGCCTTTATGGACTGTGGCTTGCCCCTGAGGTGAGGGGCTAGACTGAGGCTGCAGTTGGCCACAATGGCAGGCAAGAGGCTGCGGACTGCTGATACCCCCAGAAGAGGGCTGAGAGACCAGTGTGGTGGGCACTGCCAGAGGGCCGTGTCCTGAAGAGAACACTGAGGTCCTGGAAGCCACAAGGGTCCGGAGCAGTGGAGAGGGTGCAGAACAAGGAGGGGTCAGACACCAGCCAGAAGAGGGTTCCCTGCTGAGGACTAAGCTAAATCCCAGTGTGACCAGAAGGAGGCACCAAGGCAGTCAGTCATGACCCTATTACAATGGGAAAAGATTAAAGCATGCAGTGACATGTAAGCATTTTATAGCATCTAAATATTGAACATCTCTTCACAAGCTTAACACTTCTCTTGAACAATATGAGCATACAGGTGAGCTGGTCTGGTTTCCAGCTATCTATTTGTCAGTGCTACAGCGTGGGCAAGAACTGGCACCTGGTTTCCCAGCATCACAGATGGGACACAAATCATCCGCTCTCATGATTCTGGCAGTCACAGGCAGGTGGCCGGATGGATTCACAGGGTGAGCACTTTGCAGTAGCCGGGCAGGTGTTAAGAGGAAAACAAATGGTTTGTGTCTGAGTAAAAACCCTCCTTTCACACTGTGGTTCAGAGGTGGTTGTCTGGTCATCATCAGCACACAAGAAAGGCAAGGTAAAACCACATGTGTGCTTCTGAAGTGAACTAACCAGACACTTGGAGGTCTTACCTTTCCACTCAATTGGTTAAGGAGCAAAAACAGGCCAGCAGGGGTTGTCAGTGAGTGATACACCATATCAGTAGGGCCAAAACAGACCTAAGGAGTCACAGTAGGTGACCAATAACCTGCTGCAGACTTTTAGGAAGCCAGTGCTGATAGCCCGGTATGGTAAAGGAAGCAAATCGGAGTGTGGGACTTTGTGGCTGAAGATTCCTACAGGACAGAACAGGGTGGGGGATGGATAGCTCAGTGGTTTGAGCATTGGCCTGCTAAACCCACAGTTGTAAATTCAATCCTTGAGGGGGCCACTTAGGGATCTGGGGCAAATCTGTGAGGGATGGTACTTGGTCCTGCCATGAGGGCAGGGGACTGGACTCAATGACCTCACAAGATCCATTCCAGCTCTATGAAATAGATATATCTCCATATATTATTAACCATATGATAACACTCAAGAGAGTGTTTTTGTGGGTGGTACTGTCCAGTCACAATGAATGCAACAGGTTCTGCTCTATCTATCACTGTGGAATGTAGCTGGTAGCCAGGGAAATTTGCCTCTATGACATTGTTGATTGTTTCTTCAGTGAGTTCTGCATGTTTGTTTTACAAATGCTGGCACATCTGTGACACTTTCTCAGGGTACCCAGGACTGGGGGTGACATTGTTACCCCTTTGCCTCCAGTGAGAGGAAGGGTCACCAATCCTCTTGGTTTTGCTGGGAGCCTCCCAGAATCAGGTCCTGTCTCCCAGAGGCTACTGCAGCCAAAGTGGGAGGTTTGGGGTCCTCACCTGGTAGTGCAGCAGGGCTACGGCAGGTTTCCTGCCTGTCCTCGCGCCACGCTGCTCCCACAAGCGGCCAGCCCAGTCCCTGCGGCCCCTGATGGGGAAGGGCGTCTCCATTCACTGTGTTGTAATTGAAATCAATATATTTGAAAATGTAGAAAAACATTCAAAAATACTTAAATACATTTCAGTTGGTATTCTATTATAACTGCGTGATTAAAATGGATCAATTTTATCACCATTAACTCATGCAATTAAATCGACAGCCATAATGTTTTACACATGGCCATTGTAAACCTACATAACAGGGAAAAACCCATGGCTGGCCCTGCCAGCTGTCTCAAACTCAGGCTGTGGGGCTGTTTCTTTGTTCTGTAGACTTCCAGGCTTGGGTGGGAGTCAAAGTTCCGTGACCCTCCCACCTTGCAAGGCCCCAGCTCCGGCACTGATTCACAGTCATGCTGGAAGAACAAAGATCAGGTCTGGATCTGGTTCTGTTCCATTTCTTCATCACTCATTTAGATAATGGGAGAGAGAGGACACCAAGAAAGATGATACCAAGTTGGGAGGGGTTGAAAGTGCTTAGGAGGATGGGATTGTAATTCAAAATTATCTGGAGAATTGGTTTGAGGTAAATAGGAGAAAAATTAATACAGACAAATTCCAAGGACTCCACCTAGGAAGAAATAATCAGCTGCACACATGCAAAATGGGAAATGACTGCCTAAGAAGGAATATTGTAGAAAGGCATCATAGTAGACCAAAAGCTAAATATGAGTCAACAGTGTAACACTGTTAAAAAAAAAAAAAAAGTCCAGCATTCTAGAGTATTTAAGCAAAAATGTCGCAAGCAAGACGTAATACTTCCACTCCTATGCTGATTGAGCCTCAGTTGGAGTGTTGTGGCCAGTTCTGTATGCCACATTTCAGGAAAGATTGGAAACAGTCCAGTGAAGAGCAACAAAAATGATTAAAGGCCTAGGAAACATGACGTATGAAGGAAGATTGAAAAAATTGGGTTTGTTTAGTCTGGAAACAAGAAGACTGAGGGGACATGTTGACTGTTTTTAAGTACATGAAAAGGTGTTATAAGGAGGATGGAGGAAAAATTGTTCTCCTTGACCTCTGATGATAGGCAAGGATCAATGGGTTTTAATTGCATCAAGGAAGGTTTAGGTTGGACACTAGGAAAAACTTCCTAACTGTCAGGGTGGTGAAGCACTGGAATAAATTGCCTAGGAAGGCTGTGGAATCTCCATCGCTGGAGATTTTTAAAAGCAAAAGTATTAACAACCATCCCTGACAAACACCTGTCAGGGGTGGTTTGGATAATACTTAGTCCTGCCACGAGTACTGGGGGGCTAGACTAGTTTAAATGGCTCATTTAAGGACTCTGAACATCAGTTTCCTCAAGGAGGATCCATTCTTTGCGATGACCTAGATTCTGTTTCATGGGAAAATATTGCTGTTAAGGACAGCTTATTGTCACATTAGACTGCATTTCTGTAAGGCCTGTGTTCATGACACTTGGAAATAATTAAAGCTGAATCCATATCCTGAAACTTAGAAATGCAGACTTTAAATAACCATTCCAGCAGGCTGAAGGCCCTTCAGTATGGCAGCCAATACCTTTTGCTACTGACACAGAACAGTAATAGCATTTAGGTCCAATGGTGTTGTTCCCTCTTGATATAGGCTTTTCTCTTCAGCCACTGCAGCTAAACTCTGTGGTATCTATGGCCCTTTGGGTCAGTTGTATAAAATTTTTCATCAAGTCTAGTGGGTTCATGCATAATAAAAAAATCTGTTCAGAGCCAGGGAAATCTAGTAATCCCTCACTGGGTTTCCGGGTGTGGATTATGGATCATTTTCTACTGTAATGGGGTTTGATGTAGTAATAATCTTTTCTTGCAAAGAATGTACTCTCACTGTGCGTGGTGTGCAATAGAACTGTGTTGCTCTGTCTTTACTAAGGTGAGGGAGTCAAGGGGCAATTTAGGGGAAATTGATGCAAAATGAGGTCTTAAAGCTAAAATACAACTGTGCTCATGTTACATTCTTACTTCTCCCCATTTATAAAACAAATCCCACACTGCAGCCTACTATATGTACCCCCATATTACTGGCAGACAGTAAAGAGAAAATAGGGCCCTTTAACACTCTGGTTTAAAAATGTGTTTGTAATATGGGATAATATCTCTCTTTATTCTCTACCTGTTCCACAAATGGTCATAACATGTGATTTAAAAGTGTCGTCTTAATAAATTGATTTGCAATGGAGAATTAGAAATATTTTTTAAAATTTCCACTTTGTGCCAAATTGTGTGTGTTTATTTTTACTTTTTAAAAATCAATTCTCTTTATATTTGAAAAAGAAGGCATTTGGGCTTTTTGTTTGCATGTGTGAATTTGATAAAATTTTTGAAATATATTTCTAAACAAAATTTCATAATATGACTTAGGTGTTCAATCCAAAACTATATAGTAACAAAATGTGGGAAACACGGAAAATTTTCCCATTTTTTGGTTTTCAGTGTTTTGCCCTTCATCGCATTTTCTTTTATTAGTTGGCTACTTTTCAAATAGGCATCTTAATCCCATGAGTCTTTTGGAAAAAATGTATTTCCATTTTTGAAAGCCTTTGTTATGTTTTGTTTTTTGCCCATCTCTAATGGGTACTCGTGGTATACAGATGCACACACGCTAATAAAATATCAAAAATAATTAGGTTAAAAGAAGATTAAGGTTGCAAAGTCAAGCACTCAAAAGGTAGGAAATGCCTATGCAACCTTAATCCAGCTCCATGGAGGATATGCATTATGATACAGTCTTTAATTACATGATCACCAGAAATCCCAGAAATCAGTTTGCCAAGGGAAAATGCAGATTTTGCATTTTGACAAAGAATCTTTTAGTGTTTGCATTTTTTTAAATAAAATCATACAGTAAAACCTTATTGCCATCAGTGCGCACATAGAAATTGCTGCTGTCTGGCCAGGGAGTGGGTCTCCTTTGTCAGATTTCATTTTAATCATGGAAAAACACAGATTTTGGATTTTTGTATTTTGTCTTGTTGGAGCATTTAGGATTTTTTTATGATGGAAACCAAGGCTCCCCAATGATACTCACTATGTCTTACACAAGACCTCTGCCTTGTGAATGGCTAATTATTCAGTATTTCTTCCCCTTTCAGTGTAACCACAGGCATTTTTATAGAACTTTTTAGTTTGATACTGAATTTTGGGTCCATTCAATTGAAGTATGTAATTCTTTGTTATATAGCTCCAATCAGTTTCAGTTGCAGCTGTGAGCACTCAGCTTATATATACACTGCAATTAAAAACCCAGGGCTGGCTTGGAGTAAGGGGCTGTTTAATGGTATTGTAGGTGTTTGGGCTTGGGCAGAGCTGGAGCAATGACCCTACAAGGTGGGAGGGACCAGAGCTCAGGCTGCAATCTTACACCATAATAAAACATCCCCTTAGCCTGAGCCAGCTGACATGGGCTAACTGTGGGTTTTCAATTACAGTGTAGACATACCCTTAGAATATCTGCTAATCTAACCCCAAGTCACAGGTGTGTCTCACTTGGCACCTAGAAAATTTGGAAATGATATTAGTAGCCACGTGTGAAATTTTGTTTTAGTGATCTGGCCAACATCACGTAGAATGTATTTTTGCATCAGAGGCAGAGAGAGAACCAAGTTCTCCAGCATAGAGCTGGGTAGGAGAGAGTCCCTCCAATGTTTTTGAGTGTTCCACATTTGTTCCCATCTCAGTCAGGAAGTCAAAATCTTGAAAATATTCACAAAATTGAAAAACTGATATTTATTATTGTTGTTCATTACAATCCAGATGCTTCATTTGGATCATTTCAAAGTGTTCCCTTCCCATGTCAATTTTTTTAAAACTTTTTTGTTTAGTTCTAATTGACTTCCCAATCTATAACATTCATTTGGAATGGAAAAAATGGAATTTTTAATTTATGCAATACTGGAATGAAATGTTTTGACTATCAGTTTTTCGGCTATTTTTTAAGTTGGGAAATCCCCCACTTTAAAGCCTGCGATATAATGTATGTCAATGTAATGAGTGGACTTAGGAGGTGCAGTGGAGAACTTTCAGCCTCAAGATCTGGGGAGGTAAGGTGGTTTTAAATGTGTCATGCACCTTCCTGATTATGACCTGCTCTGGGGGTTAGAGAGCTCCAGCAAAATGTAGGTAGACCTGGGGGGAGGTTCTGTAAATTACAGTAGTCTCAGCAGTTGCCCAAGGGGCTGCAGCACTTACCAGAATCTCATCAGCAATGTGCACTGTGCTCCCACCCTTGCACCAGGACTTGTGGGTGTCTCCATGGTGTCTATGCCATGGGAATCCTCCCATTATGCTGATCTAGCACTTTTACCCAGCGCTATGGCAGCAGAGTGGGGATCTATGTAATTATGAGTCTCGATTCTAGACTGTAAAATGGAGCAGGGAGTGTCTGCTTCTATATATTTATACAGTGCCTGGCACAATGAGACCACCCGGAGCCTGACTGTTGCTTTTGGACACTATAAATGTTTGTAATACTAGCAGGAAATGCCAGTGCTAACAAAACTAGAGATGTGCCTGGAATACAAAGTTTGGATGTAGATCTAAACATGCCCTCTCATTCCGGGAAAGTGGAGGGGGGTGAAGATTTGTGGGGGGTCACGTAAAATTTTGAAAAAAATTGAGCCCTTAATAAACCCAAGAGCAACATGACAGAATAGATGCATATCTGTCTGGGAGCAGAAATAAACACTAGACTCCACCCCGCTCTCCACTTCCCAAACACACAGTAAATAAAACTGCTCCAGTGGCTCATGGTCACTGGCACCAGGCTTCCCTATTATTCCCTCACGCCGCATAAAACTGAAATGAAACAAAACGGCCTTGCTTCTCGTCTGGAAGGATGGCACAGATGTCCTCTGGTGGTGTTTATTGAAGCCACAACGTACATCCGCTCCGTCACTCGTTGAGCTGACAAACCCCTGTGTCCTAAGAGCCAAAACAGGCATATGTATAGGTGTGGTTTTGCTGGATTGCTTTACAATGTATGCTCCTTGCCCAACAGACACAATTAAATGACAGCTTGGTGTTGTTCATTGAGAAGCTGACAAGTAAAATACAAAGTAAATTCAATGTCTCCTTTTAATTACATATTTACAATAAGATAAGGTGCTTGTGTAATCTTGTGGGCCACCCAGCTAGTGGCACTGATACCATTTACAGAGAAAGAATGCATCTGCTCTACAGCCTTAGGGCACATCTACACAGCAAGGCAAAAGTCGAATTAAGCTACATAACTTCAGCTACGTTATTTATGTAGCTGAAGTTGAAATAGCTTAACTTGGCTTTTGGTGCTGTCTACACAGCAGGAAGTCAAAGGAAGAACACTTCATTCGACTTCCCTTATTCCTCATGAAACAAGGATTACAGGAGTCAGAGTAAGAAGTCTTCCAGCTCAACATTATTTCGAAATAATGGCTTGCTGTGTAGATGCACACTATATTATTTCAAAATAACGTCAGCTATTCTGAATTAGCACTGCTGTGTAGACACGTCCTTAGTTAATAGCCACCTGGCTTTTAGCTCATGCACTAAGCTCCAGAAGTCCCAGGTTCGATGTTACATTTGGACATTACAGTAATAAGGATGAGATAAGGACCTAGGCAGATAGACTGCTGATTCTCAGTTCAGTGGAAGGCCCTGGCCAGAGCGGGTCTGGCCTGCATTCCCTGAGTCAACCAAGTTTTGGGAACTGAATCATGGGCTTGTACCCTAGGGGCAGAGAATCCACCAAACCCAGATAAACACTCTGCACAGGGAATGCATTAGTTCTATGTTGCAGACTTGTTGCCCATGGCATTAGGGTTGCTGGGCATCAACTTTTTGACCAGTATGCTCAGTTGAAAAGGGACCTTGGTGGTTCTGGTCAGCACTGGGCAACCAAGCTGCTAAAAGTTTGGTTGGCGACGCAGCAGGGACCTGGGGTTATGACAGGCCTCCTACCTGCCCTGGCTCCATGCTGCTCCTGGAAGCAGCCAGCAGGTCCCTGCAACCCCTAGGCACAGAAAGCCTCCATACACTCCCTTCCCTCCCCGCCCCAAGTGCCAGCTTGACAGCTCCCATTGGCCTGAAACCATGGCCAATGGGAGCTGCGGGGCAGCAGCTCCAGGCACAAGAGCAGTGCAGGCATTCCAGACCTATCATTCCAGGCATTCCAGACAGCACTGGCTGTCCGTGTGCTTAGGGGCCACAGAGATCTGGTGGCTGTTTCCTGGGAACTGCAGGAAGTGCTGCTGAGACCCCATCCCCCAGGCCTCTGCCCCAGCATGGAGTCCCCTCCCATACCCAAACTGCCTCCCAGCCCAGAGCCCCTTCCTGCACCCCAAGTCCCTCATCCTTGACACCTCCATAGAACCTGTAACCCCAGCCAGAGTCCTCACACCCTCCAGTCTCATACTCCAACCTCCTGCCACAGTCTGAAGACCTCTCCTACACATGAAAATGCTCATTTCTGGCCCTCATTCCCAGTCCTGAGCCCCTCCTACATCCCAAATCCTTCATCCCTGATACCACCCCAGAGCCTGCTCCTCCCACAGCCAGAGGCCTCATCCCCCCTTCCCACATCCACCCTCTGAAAGTGAGTGAGTGTGGGGAGAGTGAGCGATGGAGGGTGGGGCCTTGGAGACAGCCGAGGCAAGAGTGTTCATTTTGGGGTACATCTATACTGCAAGGCTATTTTGGGATACCTCTGGTATCCCAAAATAGCTACCCTGTATCCAAGGAATGGGTCCGCTATTTTGAAATAATTTTTTAAATAATAGGCGTACTATTTTGGCATCCCTGTAAACCTCATTCCACAGGGAATAAGGGATGTCTCAAAATAAGGGATGTCTCACCTCAAAAAAGATATTTTGGCCTTGGAAAGGGTTCAGAAAAGGGCAATTAAAATGATTAGGGGTTTGGAATGGGTCCCATATGAGGAGAGGTTAAAGCGACTGGGACTTTTCAGTTTAGAAAAGAGGAGACTGAGGGGGGATATGATAGAGGTATATAAAATCATGAGTGGTGTGGAGAGGGTGAATAAAGAAAAGTTATTTATTAGTTCCCTAAATAGAAGAACTAGAGGACACCAAATGAAATTAATGGGTAGCAGGTTTAAAACTAATAAAAGAAAGTTCTTCTTCACACAGCATGTAGTCAACCTGTGGAACTCCTTGCCAGAGGAGGCTGTGAAGGCTAGGACTATAACAGAGTTTAAAGAAGCTAGATAATTTCATGGAGGTTAGGTCCATAAAAGGCTATTAGCCAGGGGATAGAAATGGTGTCCCTGGCCTCTGTTTGTCAGAGGCTGGAGAAGGATGGCAGGAGACAAATCTCTTGGTCATTGTCTTCGGTCCACCCTCTCTGGGACACCTGGTGCTGGCCACTGTCAGCAGACAGGCTACTGGGCTAGATGGACCTTTGGTCTGACCCAGTACAGCCGTTCTTATGTTCTTAATAGTGCTTTATTTCAAAATTTGGCGCCGTGTAGACGCACCAAATTTCAGAATAGACTACTTTGAAATAAAATTGAAATTTTCATAGCGCAAATTGCGTATCTTATTTTGATTTAAGAGTGCAATCTAGATGTGATCTTAGTATGTTTAGAAAGTATGCAATCCTACGTGGCATTGGGCTGAGGTGCAGTGACAGGCTTGTGTGTGAGTGCCCTGGCTTTTAATGAAATAATATCCTTTCCCATTCAGTCTAATGTTAGCATGTCATTAAAACATGAACTTTTAATGAGAGACTATAAAGACTTCCTCTGAGTCCTGCACTACTGTAGATTGCATCAAAGCCCATTGAGAATTTTCATTTGTGGACTATTGATCAAGTCAGTCTGTTGTGCCAATGACGTGGTCCGGTATAAGTCCTCAGCTACGAATCCTGATAACACTGTTAGCCCTACAAATGGAAAAGGGCAAGTTTTTGTTCTTAGAGAAACCGAATTAGGTCCACTTCTGAGCACTGATAGGTCTGGAATGCAAAACATCCAAATCTTTGCAGGCAAAACTGCCATTAAATAAAAACACAGGGGTCCAAAAAAACAAAATCACGAGATCCCCGAGAGGGGTGAGGAAATGAGGGGGGGATTACTTTGTTGCACGAAACTGAGTATAGGGCAGTGGCATTGAATGCTGGCACCAGTTTCCACTGGCCATGGTGATGTTTGCTACTGTCTCACTCCTACCTCCCCCACGACAACTTGAGACCATTGCTCCTTTTTCTGCCATCTGTCACTACTGAGAACAGCCTCTCTCCATCCTCTTTGGAACCCCCGTTCAGGAAGTTGAAGGCTGCTATCAAATCCCCCCTCACTCTTTTCTTCTATAGACTAAATAAGCCCAAATCCCTCAGCCCCTGCTCAGAAGCCATGTGCTCCAGCCCCCTAATTATTTTTGTTGCCCTCCGCTGGACTTTCTTCAATGCTACCTGGGCCCAGATGCTGTTAGCCTGTTCACTGCCGAAGTTATTGCTAATAGCATGGGAAAGTGTCCTACCTTGAAGGAAGAAATAAAGATGCCATCCCTAGAAACCTTCTAAGCAGGATTACGGACTAGACTACCCACATGGAAACTCAAGGGACATCTCTGTATACATAATCAAAGTGCTGCTTGTGTCCACTGCAACCCCCATCCTCCTCCCTCCCCCCTAGCTCTAGAGGGGAATGAAAAGCAGACAACAATGCTTCCTCTTTCAGTTTTAGGGCTACAGAAAGGATGTGGACATATTGAAGAAAGTCCAGTGGAGGGCAACAAAAATGATTAGGTGGCTGGAGCACATGACTTCTGAGGAGGGGCTGAGGGATTTGGGCTTATTTAGTCTACAGAAGAGAAGAGTGAGGGGGGATTTGATAGCAGCCTTCAACTTCAACTTCCTGAACTCAGAACTTCATTCCACGAGGCATAACAGAGCGGTCAACAAAGGCTTCCGTTGTCAACCGCAGCGCGTCCAGACTGCCCTGCTGTGCCGCCAAACAGCTGATCGGCACAGCGTGGTGGCCATTTTCATGTAAATGAAGCGGCGATTATTTAAATCGCCGCTTCATTTGCCTGTGTCTAGTAAACTCATCTATATGGCTCCGTTGACGGAGCCATGTAGTCTAGACATACCCAATGATTCTATGACCTCTTCTAGTAGGAATACATTCATGAAAAATCTATAGCTCTATCCTGTTAAGTTTGGGAAGGGGGGGGGGGCATCAGTGCATCATTGTAATGGGAAATATATTGACACACTTAGCCATGCTTGGGCTTGCCCCTGTTTGAGTGCTTTATTATCATGGGGAATTTCCCATTTTTTTTAACTATTTTGGCAAGCCTTTCAGACCAGCGCTCACAACCCACATCCCATTCACATATTCTTTGCATTCTGTTTCTCCTTCCTTACCCAGTATATATAAACAAAGAATCCAGTCTCCCCCCCACCCACATTAAAATTAATACTTGAAAATGCCACCAGCTCACATATTTTGTTTACCATTGTAATAACTGCTATAATACAATCTGCCTCCTGCAGTTGGGTTGCCTGTGTTAGCTGTCCCAGTTTATTTTAATAATAATTTCATTCTACTTTCAGATCCAATGAGCTTCTGTTGTGTCACATACCTGTAGCTGCTCTCTATGCTAGAGATTCCACTCTGTCTCTTGGCTGCCAGCAAATGCTGTCTATGTCTTTGGAAGGGGAACAAGGCGGGTTGAAGGCAGCACTGGCCACAGTGTAACTTGTAAACTGAACGCTTGGGCAGCCACCCAGGAGAGAATCAAGTGCTGCCCTGCTGATTAGCAAAGCATCCACAGCCAGCACCTTGTGTTTCTACTGGTGGTGCACATCCATGCATACCTCCACACAAATAAAATGTATTCCACACATGGACAGAAAAAATGAGAGGGAACCATTGCTAGCCAATTCTCTTTTCGACTAAATGGGGATTTTCTGTGGACAATGATCAGTTTATCTATCCTGTCAAATGCAAACAAAAGTGACTGGAACCAAGGGCAGAAGTTGTGGTGTTTTAAAGTACAATTGAGGCCTGGGGTTCCAAGTGAGTTATTCAGTAACTGAAGTAAATAGAAAGCACTGTATCCTAATATGAGCATTTGGAATCCAGTCCTGCAGCCCTTGCAGGCAAAGCTCTCCAAGGACTCAGTGGGAGTGTTGTTTGTGTAGAAACTGCATGTTATGTACAGCCCATAACAAGCCATAAAGCCCAATAGTCCAGCAAGAGTTAACTCCTGCTTGTTTGGGAGGAGGACCGCAAACCTGTGCAGCTCAAGCACCAAATACTGTCAGTTCATTCTCTAGGCTTCCTGGTCATGACCCTCCCCACTTTCTCTCCAACACAGATATCCATTCACTTTCTCTCTCCCGTCCGCCCCCATTCAAGGATTTAACAATCTGCACCAGTCACCTATACTTTATGAAAGAAGTCAACAGCTCTTCACTGTCAGACAAGTCATTGTGGGAGCCCCAGAGAATCAGAACAATGTGCTCTTTATCCCATTCAATCACACCCTGCAGTAAGTACCCACTATCTAGCCACTGAAGTGGGGTGGTTGTTTTTTTTCTGGAAAGGCAGAAAGCTGCTGTTATGAGAGTGACACTGATTAACTCCTCTTCATGCAACGTACCCAGGAAAAAATGTTGCAGAAGCCAGGCAAAGAGGCACCATGAGTCCTGACCTTGTGAGGTCAACTCTAAGTGTCTCCTGCACCTGTTCAAGGCAACAAGGAGGTGTGAGGTGCCACCTTTCTCCCTTGCTTGAGCTGTCCATGTCATACCAGCACAAGGGCTCAGGGAGGGGGACATTGCTATGAATGGGGAGTGGACATCAGGGAGGGGGAGTGAATGGGGAGTGGACATCAGGGAAGGGGACATCGCTATGAATGGGGAGTGGACAGGAAGATTTCCCGCATTCCTCCTTCCCAACATGCTGGCTGGCACAGGGGAGCCAGGGCTCCAGGATAAGTAACCTGCACCACATGTAGCACTGGAGAAGGCTGTTTCATGCCCCTGCTCTAGAGAAGTGGGGAACAAGACAGTAGGTTGTGACTGTATGAGTCCGTGTCTGGCACTCAGTCTGTTCCTAGAGTGTTGCAGCTGTTCACTGCCCCCTTACTGAGGGCTTGTGGCAGAGCCACAGTTCAACCCCACAAAAGGAGCAGGGTGATTTGTGGTTTTATACACCACGGCTGTGGGGCAGACAGGTAATACTCCCGCTCTGCACAGCTCTATTGCCACTGCTCCTAGGTTACTGTGTTTGGTCCTTGGCACTACACCACAAGGATGATGCTGATAATCAGCAGGAGAGTACAGAGAGCAGGAGAGGGGAGGCAGCCTGCCTGTGTATCTTACGCACTCTCAGGTTAGGCTCAGAAGCTGTGGGGGCAGACCGCTATTTCAGCACCTGTCATGGCAGCTCCCAGGGCATGAAGGCTCTCCTTTCGCATGATGCTAGAGCTTTCAACACTCCAAGGCTTGGTACACACCCGTCACTGGACATAGGGGTGCTTGCAGTCTTGATGACAGTGGAGGCCAAAGATCAGCAGCACTAGGGAAGCAAACGGAATGAGCATCGTCACAGGAGAGAGACTAGCATGGGGAATGCATGCTTTGATTCAGGATAGTTTCTTTGAGAGACAGGCTAGAGCTTGGATGTCCAGGCCCAGACAAAGGAAAGTCCTGCATTCTTGTGAATGAGAACATAGTGATGCGCTCAATATAAATACATGCCTGGGCCGACACATAACACACATGTCCCCAGTGGGGCCGACAGAGTGGTACTAGCACTTTCTGTGACTTTCATGCTATGCCTCTGGTAATGCAACCTAACGTGTTTGCTTTTTTTTCTTTTTGGCCCGCAACCGCATGGCATTGCTGGCTCATATGGAGGTTGTGCTCCACCACAATTGCCAGATCCTTCTCAGCAGTGCTGTTGCCAATCCAGTTGTCCCCCATTCTCAAATCCAAGCAGGAAAAAGAATGAAAAACATGACATCTAAAGAATCAGACAAATGCTGCTCTGTTGCACCTATGTAAATGCATTGACTTCACAGAAATGAGTCCATCCTTACTCCATTCATGCAACAGAAAGCAAAAATTGGAGCAGCCCTTTCACACAGATAAGGGCTCCGTATGCTGGAGTATATGCTTAAAACCACTGCCCCTTAGGATACAATTGAGAATGACACAATTGAGTAGCTACAATTGAGTAGCTAAGTCTGAGAGGGTTACCATACTGAGATTCTATTCCATGTGCAGATCAATTAGGATCGATAATGTTTACACATCAACTTTACACTATGGTCCAGATTGGAAGGATCATTTCGACAACAGTGTTTGAGAAACGTTGGATTTGATCCCAAAACAAGACAAGCAGTTTCTGCTCTGTGATTTTAATACCCGAATCAGTACTAACCATGAAGCCTGGCCTTCATGGAACAGGAAAAATGAATGAAAATGGTCGGTGCCTTCTAGCATTTTGTGCTGTATATCAACTTTGTGTTATGTATATCTATTCTTGCAGCGAATCTCAGCACAAAGTAGTCTGGCAGCATCCACGATCTGGCACCAACTCAACATGAAGCTAACTTGAAGATTCCATCTTCAGTGTATTAACGACACTCATTCCTGTCATAGCACAGATGGCAAGACAGACCACTCACTATTTAACAGCAGAGTAAAAATACACCCTCAGTTGAGCTAGAATGCTAAAACCAAAGGTCGTACTCAAATAAATGTTGTGAAAAGTGTGATCCTAAACTGTGTGCAGAGTTCTAACAAATCCCTCACTCAGCGCTCATCTAAAAATGCTGATGATGATTCAGAGAAAATGTGGAAATCCGCTTCAGAAGATTTAGGAAATTGGAATTAATAAATTTGGTCCTAAAAAATACCCAGGAAACAGGACCTGTTTGAACATTATGAACAGGAGTTGCAACCCTTCATTCGAGAAAAGAAAGAAGCTTTTGGGAAACAGGTCAAGAAGCCAATGCCTTTTGCTTTAGAAAACAGCTTGCAAAAGGGCTGCTGCAGAAAGTTTGAAGAAATGTGCTACTGAATTCTGGATAAACCTATCCCACTGTATACAATCTGCAGTAGATGCTGGAAACCTGCGAACTATGTCTGATGGCATTAAAAGAGCTCTGGGACCAATGATATCCAATGTGGCTTCTATCAAATCTAAAGATGGTCACATCTTGACATACAAATCACAGCAGATGGTACGTTGGGTGGTACATTATTTAGAGCTGTACTCTGCTAGTAACGACATTGCTGATATCACACTTGAAGATCTCTCGGCATTTGATAGTCTAATTGAGCTTGATCAAGAACCAAGCATCGAAGAGCTGGATAAGGTGTTAGATTCTCCCATTATTGGAAAAGCAACTGGAAAAGATGGTACTTCTGGCTGAACTACTCAAAGGTGGGAAACCAACTCTTTTGTTACATCTATATAGTCTCCTTCAATCCTGGAAAGAAGGAAAAGTTCCTCAGGACCTGCGTGACACAAATAAGTACCCTTTACAAAAATTAAGAAGACAAGGGAGATTGTAGATGACCTCCTAGATGACCCTCAGCATAATATATTTTTTCCATGACAATATGCAAAGCACCATGCAGTTAGAAGGAAACGCCTCTGAAAGTTTTGGGATCAAAAGCAGAGTAAAGCAAGGATGTGTCTTGGCACCTCTACTGTTTGAAAGTCTCCATACTTTTGAGCTATGCATCTAAAAATGTAGAAGATGATGTTTATCTTCATGCGGGATCTGATGGCAAGCTGTTCAGTCTTGCTAGACTGAAAGCGAAGACTAAGGTGCAGAAAGTTTCTCTGAGAGAACTCCTTCATGCTGATGATGCTGTTCTTGTCTTTCATATTGATGTTCACACACACAAACTCATAGATTGCCTCCAAGATGCATGCCGAACTTTCTCACTCACCATTAGTGTGAACAAGACGGTAATCACAGGGCAACGCATGGAATGCCAGCCTTCCATTACACTCTGCCATACCAATCTCCAAACCGTGGACTCATTTTGTTACTTGGGAGTTAGTATTAACAAGAACTTGTCATTGGATGTGGGGTTGGATTTGTATATTGGGAAGAAAGGCAGCCACCAACTTTTGTCACCTCACAAAATGAGCATGGAAGAACAAGAAGCTTATGATGAAGACTTATATCTTGATTCATAAAGTCTGCATAGCATCTTCCTGTACAGCAGCAAGACATGGTCTTCATATAGCAGGCAAAAAAAAAGAGACTCAATATCTTCCATCTATGGTGCTTGAGACCCATTCTAGGCATCACCTGGCAAGATAAAGCCACCAATGAAGACAAGCTAATGTGGGCACATATCTTCAGCCTGACAGCTATTGTCAAGCACAGGTATCTTTGGTTAGGTCACATGCATAGGATGCAAGATGGAAGACTTCCCAAAGACACCTTGTACGGTGAGTTAAAGAAGGGTCAAAGACAGAGAGGATGCCCAAAACTCAGATTTCAAGATGCCTGAAAGAGAAATCTAAAATCCTTTAGTATTGAGCCACAGGCTTGGGAAACCCAAGAGAAAGTTTGTGATCCAGTCTGGACATAGGAATCATAGAACATGATAAATAGTAGCTCTCTACACTCAAAACAAAAAGAGTAATAAATAAGTGACTAGACATGGGCAGCAGGAAAACACCTTCTGTTGCACTCGATGTGACAAAATCTGTTTGTCCAGAATTAGCTTTATAGTCATCAAAAAAGCTGTAACACCCAATTGCACTTCCACAGTAACCAAATGTCTGTAAAAATGAATAATGGGGTGTTACAGTGTATCAACGATGGTAGATTACGTATTTACTCTGTGTTCATAGGAATAACTTTCCATAATGGATCCTGTGAGCCTGTTTTCCAAGTCACCACAATCCCTAATGGCCCAAACTAATCTCTATCAGGCTATGTCTACACTGCACAGTTATTTCGGAATAAGCTATTCCGAAATAGTTATTCTGAAATAGCTTATTTCAAAATAGCACATCTACACTGCAGGGAAGCCTCAAAATGAGTCCGAGGCAGGCTTCCCTAATGTAGACGTGCTATCTCGATTTAGAGCCCCAGGAGGAATAATTTAGAATGGCCCTGGTAAGGAGCTATTTCAAAATAGCTGCAGTGGTACGTCTACACATGCCTTATTTCAAAATAGCTATTTTGGAATAGGCATTATTCTAATGAGGTTTACAGAAGCCAGAGTAGGCCATCCGTTATTTCGAAATTACTTCGAAATAACGGAATTGCTGTGTAGACGCTCGCATAGTTATTTTGGAATAATGGCCATTATCCTGGAATAACTTTGCTGTGAAGCACACCCTCAGTGATTTCTGAAAGACACTATGGGCTTATCTAGTCTACGCTAGAGCGTCGAAAGAGGATATACAAATTCTGCGGGAAGTAGATGCGGCTTTTTCAGCAAATCCTCCCCCCCCTTGTCGAAAAGCCACTCTTCCTCAAAAAATGAGGTTTATGTGGCTTTTCAACAAAGGGGTGGTTCATGCTTAACCATACACACTTAGAGAGCGGAAGAAAGGGATAGTAGTTAGAGTGGGGGAACTGGTTTCAATTCCCTGCTCCACCTTAGGCAAGTCACTTAGGCCATGTCTACACTTGGAGATTATTTTGAATTTACTAAGTTCAATTTCTGGGCACCTAATTTTACAAATTCGAACTTCTGTGTCCTCACTAAAGGGAAGAATTGAATATAGTGCAAGGCAGGTTCCATTAATGTGGACGTGCTACCTCAGACTCAGAGCCCTAGGAAGCTTGCTGGGGAGCTGCAGGAGGCCTCCCGGAGGCCAAATAGTTTGAATTAGCGGCACCGGAGTGTCCACACTAATGTTATTTCAGATTTACAAGTTCAGGAATAGCATTATTCCTCATGAAAAACAGGACTACAGAGCTCGAATTCCAGGGCCCCTTATTCTGTAATAAAGGGCTTGGTAGTGTGGACATATTGCTTACAAATTCAACCTTGGGGGAGTTATTTAAGAATAAGATCCTAGTGTCGACCAGGCTTTTGATCCTCAAAGGTGCCCAACTTTTAATTTCAATGGGAATTAGGTGCCTAAATACCTTTTTTAAGGAATGGAGGGTTCTTAGAGTCTCTGAACCTCAGTCCCCCCATCTATAAAATGGGAAAAATTACACTTCCCAGTTTCACCAGTTTCTTGTGAAGACAGAAACATTAGAGACTATGAGGTGCTCAGAATCTATAGCATTGGGGGACAGGTAAGTATTTAAGATAAAGAAGCCTGATAATGGACAATTATACTGTATGGACATTTATACTATGCTGCTGAAACACAGACTTGAAAGAATACAGTTTAGGTACTACTTGGGCATACAAATCTGAGTGTATAGTGCAACTCGCTATCTGGGTTTTAAGTGTTGCATTTCTTCTGCTCTTGCATCACTGCCTCATGTGCCTGACAGCCTGATGCAGGTGTAAAAGCAAGGCTTGGCGATGTTACAGCATTATCCAATTGCTTCCCGTTTTATTTGCAGGCTGTGCTGAGACATCCTTAACTCTTCACACACCCCAGAGGGGAGACAGAAATCAGAAAGGGAAAGGAGAGAGGGGGGGACAAAAAGACTCAGAGCTCCACCTTGGAAGCCACAAAAAGGATTGTGTTAAAACAACACCAGCAACCAAGTGGGAGCAAGCACTACAGCCCGTACACACTCACCACTGAGGAGAAAAGCCCCACCCCAGCAATGGAGTGAGTATTGATGTTTTCTATTTGTATGGCTACTATCCCTTCTCCCTGAGCATGTTTCCATGGTGACCAATTCATTGGGGTGGATCTTGCAGTACCGGTAACTGTCTAATTGGTTTGGTTTGGCTTTCTCGGGCATTCTGTGCCCCCATGGCAGGAGCTGGGGAGGTTGGGAATGAAGAAGTGATTGGAATTTTACAGGATAATGCCCAGGTAGTTTTGTTCCTAGTGAAGGTTATTTTACAGCCTCATTCCCAACACGGAGCTGATTTCCACGTCTCAGCCCTGTCTCATCAGCCTGGTATTTCCCTGCTGGTTGGCTGCAAACAGGCAGTGTTTCAGATTCATGGCCACGTCAGCGCTGTTTGTCTCAGGAAGCCAATGACAAATTGGGATCAGATACAAGTAATTAAAAAAATGGTAAATGTAAGGAAAATAACTTTGTGGCTAAAGCCAGGGGCTAAAATGTCTAGTGCACTGCAGTATCCTGGATGCAGTTAGGATGTGCCCCACCCCAGCACACTGCTGCAGTAGAATGGGGGGGGCGGTATCGGAACACAGACGCAAGCAGAAGAGGAGTTGATAGGCAAAGCGCAGACAGAACACTGGTTCTGAACTGGCTGGTGCGTGCTCTCTCGCGCACTCACTTTTTCAGCCCCACACTTTCCACTCGCCGTTTTGCACACACAGAGTCGAGTGCACAGTTTCCACAATAGGCCCATGTGCCAGGCAGACATGCCAGGCCCTGCCCAGCCTTCCCCTAACCATGCCATGCCCCTGATTTTTAGTTATTGGGCAAAATAGAAAGGAAGGATGGTCAGGTGGTTCAGCCACTTGGTAGGAGCTGGAGAGACCTGGATTCAAGTCCCTGCTTGTCCCCAGACATCCAGTGTGACCTTGGGCAAGTCACTTAGCCTTTCTGTGCCCCAGTTGGGCATCTGTATGGTGGGGAGAAGAGCACTTTGCTTCCCTACCTCACATGGGGGGCCGGGGGTGCTAAAGATTGTGAGGTGGTTAGATACTACAGGAATGGGAGCCTTAGAAATACCTCAGACTTGCTTCCTTCCAACCCCTTTGGCAGTACACAGCAGCCAAAAGTCACCAACCCCCTTCAGCCAGCTCTTCCCATGCAGCTCATGCTACTGCTCTTGACTGGGATTCTGGTTGCCCTCGTAGCCAACTGACCAATGTCAGGGCAGTCCCTCGAGGAAATACTTTAACATGCAACATGTGATCAGACCAGTGTTCCTTAAACTGTGTTCCGTGGCACACTGGTGTGCTGCAAGGCAGTTGGAGGTGTGCCACGGGGAACAACAGAATTCAAAATGGCCACCCATTTTTTTTCCCCCCGACCCTTTTTTCTTCCTCAATAACTTTCCCTCCGATCCTTTTATTGTTTTTTTTTTTCTCAACAAAAAATCCTTGGTGTTCCTCATAAAAAAAAATTATTGTTTGGTGTTCCTCGGTCTTAAAAAGTTTAAGAAACACTGGATTAGACTGTGAAAATGATTGCCGCAGGAAATCATCAGGCCATGGACTTAGCAAAATTAAAAAAGGGATTTGACATTTATATGGCTAACAAAGAAGATCCAGAGCTTTAAGCCAATTTCTAACTCTGGTTGTGTAGCGTGTATCTACTGCACATCTCTAGAGCCCCGCAAATCTGCGGAGATGAACTTAATATCCACGGGGATCTGCATCTGCAGATGTGGATGTGGCTATCCGTGGCTCATTTGTCTGGATATGGATGCGGATATGGATACAAATTTTTTATGTAGAACCCTGCAAATTTGCGGATATCTGGGGATCATTTTTGCAGATGTGGATACCGATTTTGTATCCATGCAGATGTAACCCACACACCTACTGGGTGTGGTTCACTGTCCCACATAGTGGCACTTAGACCACTTCCAGAGAGAGAGAATGAGTTTGCTCTACAGCGTTAGCTGAGAGCCAGCTGGCTTTATAGCTCAAGCTGTAGCGGCTCATGCATTAAGCTACAGAGGTCTCAGGTGTGGTTCTGCCTGTCGAGGCTACGCAGGGCTCAACATCTCCCAACCACGGGGTATAAATAGCAGTACGGATGGTGATGTGAAATCACACAGAACATTAGGGTATTTTGCGCCCTGTATAGCTCTAGGCTTGCCCAAGCAATGCCTTCTAGACCTACACCCCTATTTTAGCAGTGTAGGGTCCTGCTGCCTTCCCCAGCAGCCCCTGCTGCCTCTCTCCCACCCCAGCCACAACCCTTCAGTGGCTCATGGAGCTACCCAATGCAGTATGGACATGGCCTGGCTTTCATTGTGGAGTGTAGCTACATGTATAGCCAAGGCCAGCTAGAGACCAGGACAGGCCCATTGATATGGTGGGGGTAGGAGGAGGTGGCAGTTGCCCCAGGGCCCGGCAATTCAAAGGGGCCTGGGGGTTCCAACTGTTGATGCTGCTACGGCACAAGAGCACAGAGTGGAGCCCCCTCCCACCTTGTCCAGGGACCCTCAGAGGCTGTCAGCCCCCAGGACCAGGATGGAATCCAACGTGAGGGGCAGTGCTCTTATGTGTGCCCCTGAAGCATTTATGGACCCGATGGACCTTTGGTCTGATCTCTCTTCTTAGTGGGCTCTAAACTATGCTGTAGCCCATGTGGAACAGGTCTTGGGATCGGGGAGCTGCAACTGGCTTCATTGTAATCCCAAACTCCTCAGCTGGGCCCAGCTCTGGGTACAGCTGCGAATCTGGGCCAATATCTCTCCAGCTAACCAGAATGTCTTTTTTGGCTTCAGTTAGAGGAGAACAGCTGGCATTACAGTGCTGAGGGCCTAAAAATGGCTGCAAGATGGTTTGTTCCTCTTCCCTTCAATTGAACTTGCTGTTTTTGCTCAGCCTCAAAGGAAGAGCAGTGAGGCCTTTGAACTGTTCAGTACTACAAATGGTTCTTCCAGGAAGGCAAACAGCAATTGACACTAAACCGCTCTCTCCAGTAAGATGGTTTTGGAACACAGCATCCCTGTGGCACTGCCCTGGCAGCAGAATGCCCTATTAAACTCAGCTTTGGTTAATGAACTAGAAGGGCTGGCAGGCTATGGGGATTCTGTATTGTTAATGCAGCCCAGGGGGTCATACATTTGATTGGTTTCACTATGCAGGGGATGAAGACAGACCTTTATTAGCTGCCGGTGACCTAGAGTTTCCCAGTATGCTGCCTGAGAGAAGGCTAGAGAGAGGGCAAGGTTCCAGGGGGTGCCACAGGGCCCTCAGTCTCTGGCTCAAGAGGCAGGTACCTTATCCACAGTGCCACTGGAGGAGCCCCCCCCAACCTCAGGGGCCCTCTTATCCTTCCTGTGTTCCAAGGGGAGACAGCTCTGTCCCTTGGGAAGCTGGTGGTGGTTGTGCCTAGTGTGGGCAGGACTCCAACCCTCAGCTACCACCAGCCTCCTGCTCAGTCACCACCAGCTTCAATTTCCTACGGTGCCAACTCCATCCCTTAGGCATTTCCTTCCAAGTGTATCAGCTGGATCCCTGGGTGAGCTAGGGTGGCTGACCCCTGAGGTGGGCAGGGCTCAAACCCTCAACCTCTGACTCCGCAAGCACATATATTATCCACTGCAGGAGACTCCTCCCACCTCCTGGGCCCCACCCTTATCCTTCCTTTGTTCCAAGGGGTGCCAGCTCTGTCCCTCCAGAAGCTTGTGGTGGCTGGCCCCAAGGTGGGCAGGACTCCAACCATCAGCCACCTGCTCAGTCACCACCAGCTTCCCCAGCACTTCCTTCCAAGTTCAGCTGGATCCCTCCATGAACTAGAGCTCAAACCCTCAACTCCAGAGGTACGTTCCTTATCCACTGTGCTACTGGAGAAGCCTCCCTCCCTTCAGGGTCTCCCTTATCCTTCCTGTGTCCCGGGGGGGAGGGGCGGGCAGCTCTATCCCTCGGGAGGCTTGTGGTGGCTGTCCCCAGGGTGGGCAGGGCTCGAACCCAGAACCTCTGACTCTGGAGGCATGTTCCTTATCCACTGCAGGAGCCCTCCTACCTCCCAACCTTCAGGATCCCCTTATCCTTCCTATGTTCCAAGGGGAGCCAGCTCCGTCCCTTGGGAAGCTGCTGCTGCTGCTGCTGCTGATGATGATCATAATGATGGTAGCTGCCCCCCCCGATAGGCGGTGCTTGAACCTTTAACCTTCTACAGCATGTACCTTATCCTTTGCACCACTGGAGGAGCCCCTCAACTTCCCTAGCTTCAGGACTCCCCTTATCTTTCATGTGTTCCAATGGGTGCCAGCTCCATCCCTCAGGAAGCGGGTGGTGGCTGATCCCAGGATAGGCTGCGGGGTTTGAACCCTTAGCCACCACCAGCCTCCTGCTCAGTCACTACTTTCCCCAGCCCTACTTTCCAAGGGTGCCTGCTCCGTTCCTCAAGATAGGGGGGGATTGCCCCCAGGGCGAGGCTGTGTCTCACCCACCCACAGACAAAATCTGCTTTTGCGGACAGATTAGAGATATCCAAAATGTGGTGATTCTCCAAACCTACGACTCTAGTCTTTTTGAGGCACCTATTCCTTGTGAAAAGCTTATAAAACATCACTGCCCAGAAAACATTTGAGGCCAAATTTTGAATCCAGCCTTGAAAATCACACAAGCAAATTTTGTATGGCCACATGTTCTCACATTTAAATGCACAGCCGCTGATGGTAGCTGCAGACTGAGGCTATGTCTACACTTCACTGTTCTTCCAGAAAAAGCTATGCAAATTGCAAATCACAATTTGCGTAGCTTTTTCCCCTTCTTTTTTCGGAAGAGGCTTTTCCGACATTTGGTCCATCTACACAGTCAAGAAAAAAACCTTTTTCTGAACATCCCTTCTTCCTCGTAAAATAAGGTTTACAGGGACGCCGAAAAAGCACGTCTGCTCTTCCAAAAAAAATGTCAGAAGAGCAGACGCGTTCCCTGGACACGGCAGAGTTTTTCCAGGATACCTCTGTAGCGTAGACATAGCCTGATGATAAGAGGGGGGCCTGGAGAGGTGAAGGGACATGCTTAAGGTGAAGGGACATGCGTTCATTCAGCAATTCAGAGGTCAAATGAGACATAGAACCCAAATCTTTTGTTTCCCTGTCCAATGCACTATCCAGTCAGCCAGTCTCTATCTGCATTATTGCTTTCTCTTTCTCTTTTTTATTCTTTCATAATTGCCTTCCTAGTGCCTTACTCCATTTCTGGTCAGCCAGGCTAGGACACGAGGGCAAAACTGGTTTCTTTCATCATTATCCAAAGGCTGCTCAAGTAACAGAAAAGCCTCCATTAACTTTCAGTGGTATGGGATTAAGTTTTATGTCCCTCTGTGTCAGCAAGTGGGAGCAGATGGCCAAAGAGCACTGTCAATAGGTCCAGCACTCCATCTCTGTCTTACCTTTTCCCAGGAAGCAGGAGACTTGAGATTGAGGCAGTTACTTATGCTTTCCCACCGTCCAGCATTGAGAAGCGAAGCAGAGGTTTTGAAAAGGAATGCAGGGGTTTAAAAGTGGCCTGGGAAGAAAAGGGAAAGGAAATGACCATTCCAATGAATTAATGTATTATTTATTTTTCTGGTCTGCATCCCAGTAATGGAAAAATGGACAGAGCAACCTTCAGAAGAAGCTGTAAATCCTCCCTTGAGCATAAACACCGTGGAAGCAACATGGAAAAAATTAACCTCATAAACTAGGATTTCCCTGTTTTCACTCAGGCCCCCCTTCACTTGTTGATAAACTTCAGCACTACGTTAGTTCAGACACTTCCTGCTTCTGACTAGCAGGACACACAAGTGGCATGAATTCCAAAGTCGCCTTCAGACTCTTCTGTGAAATGACTTTTGGACTTCTGAGGTATCAGTGGGGACAAAAAGGAGACAAATTACTAGGCTAGAATGGGAGCAGGTCACTTGCTAACACCTAGTTTGGGGAGTTAATTTGCACAGTTGTCTCCACATGGATGCACAGTTCTGTGTGAGCCTAAAGTAGGTCAAAAATGGGGAATAACTGGGCTTTTTGCATCTGAGATGGAGTGCAACTTCAAAATTAATTCATTTGAATGTGTCTACCTGGAGGGCATGTTGCAGGATGGATCAAAATGGAAGTTTTGTAGCTTCATGGTTGGCCTCACTGCACCTCAGTCTTGCAGTTCCAGCTGTCCAAGCATTTGCCTGGCATGGCCATGGAGGTTAATACTGAAGGACATCTTCTTTATCTGTGCTGGCAGAAACTCTTTTACTACTCTTTTACTCTTTTACTACTACTACTCTTTTACTACTACTACTCAGGTTCTCACCTAGATCTGGATTAAAAACAGATTTTGTACCCCTTAAAAAATTTTTTCAATAAAAAGTACTCCAAATCGTGAGTGAGAGAGAGAGAGAGAGAGACAGAGAGAGAGAATGAATGTGTTGATGAATCTGATCTGTTTTGTTTAGATTTACCCCTTTTGATTTTTTAAACAAAGTATTTTTGAAGGGGAAAATCATTTTGAAATGAAAAATAGAACTTTCCAATCAAAAAAAGTTGAAATGCATCATTTTAACATTTTTTAAAGTCCAGATATTTTTTCTAAATGAAATTTGATTGAAATTAACATGATTTCACAAAAATCCATTTAGTGACACTAGATAGCTCTTTATTGTTCAGTTTCTAACCTTCTGTCTTTGGATAAGTGGTTTCGGAAGGCAGCGGTGAAGCAATATCTATGTCCTATGGACGGTTCTGATTCCTTTAATCCCCTGATTACCAGTCTGGGTCTAGGCCGGTGTGTGGCATGGGGGCTGAGCTTATTCCTAGTCAAACTCCACCTGGCAAAAGACAAGGGCCAGCTGTCAACACTGATTCTGTTAACTCTGTCAGCAGCCTTTGGAATCAAGACCCATGAGGCTTCTCTGCAGACTCTGGCAGATTCTGTTCAGAGACTGTTTTTCCATGGCTCTGAAAGTAAGGTCAAACACATGTGTACTGAAACCTTTGGTAATTCAGTGTTGTCTCTCTCAAGATAGAGGATTGCCCCCTGGAGGTAGTTCATGATGCAGGGCAGGTTTCCATACAAAATATACCTGTGTTGGGTGGCAGTGCAGTTCCTGGTGGTGGTCCAATTCTGTTGTGATTTATACCGAAGGCAGCCAACAAAAGCGCTAGGCCCCTGTGCAAGGTGGGTGGGTGGCCAGCACCGGGCCCCTGGAAGAGGCGGGGCCTCAGGTGGAAGGGGCGGGGCTGGGGCTAACCTTCTGCATCCAGCCCTCAGTGCCATTCAGAGCAAGTTATACAGGACTCCGGTGGTGATTTAAAGGGCCCAGGGCTCCAGCAGCCACCGCTGTCACAGTAGCAGTGATGGCCAAGAGCCTGGGACCCTTTGAATTACCAGGCCCCATGGAAGATGCCATCTACCCCTCCTCCCTTCATCGATGGACCTATTTATAGCCTGAGCCAGGCTACATAAAATAAAGCCCATTGAAAGAATCTGCCGTGTACCTGTAATTTCCTCTCAAAATCATGGCATGTTTTTCAGGTCATTTGCAGAAGAATCAACTTCTAGCTTGTGTTTGAAGCCACTTATTCAAGTGTCTAATACAGTAGGCCCAGCCTTTTCCTACTATGTACAATTCCCATGGACTTTAGCAGTGTAGAAGAATGAGCAGAGTTGGGACACATGTAGAGCTGTGTAAACAATTATTTTTTTTCAGTTCACGAAGAATTCAAAAAAAATATATTTTTTTAAATATTCAGCAAATGAAAAAGTAGAAAAAATAATCAGCCTCGGTCAAACTAACATTTAGTGTACATTTCAAGCTTTTGAAATAGCAGGTTTTTTTAAAATAAAATCAGAGGGAATTTCTAAACAAAAAATTGTTTTGAATCAAAAAATCAAAATGCTTCATTTTGGAAATGTAAAAAATTATTTAGATTTTTTTTATGTTGTTTTGTTACTTAATTAGACCAGTTTGGTGAAACTGACAAAGTCATGACATGTTTTGTTTTTGCCAAACATATATTTTTCTCCCAAAAAAATTTTTTGATTAAAAAATTTCACTCAAATTAGGAAGGTATGAGTTCTGAGTTCTGTTCTTTTCTGACTGGGTGGGCTGGGACAAGTTATTTTACCTGACTGTCCATTGTAGGGGTGGTATGAGGATTTCCACAGAGTGTTTTCAATGTAAACGCTAAACATCTGAAATAGGATCAGGATAAACATGCATTAAATTGGGTTTTCTGTTTATTTTTGCAACATTGCTATAGTTGTGCTTTTAAGCTGAGGATTTTTTTTTCCACTATGGTTCTAGGTGTGTGTGTAAATGTGTATTCCACTTTGGTTTTCTTTAAGGCAAAATCTGTCTGAAGAAATTAATAGATTTGTGAGTCTTTTCCTTTAATGAGTCCAATATTTTCTATGCAAAGAGATGGGTTTGGAATAATTCCCTTTTGCGGATTAGCTGTGCCTTTCAGCAGCCTCTTTAAGTTTAAAATAGATTTGAAGCTGGGAAGAAAGTATTTCTTAGTTTGTCAAACAATATGAATTCATTTTAATAATTCATTGCCTGTCATCCGTACAACGCCAATCCAGTCTTGCCACATCAGTGTTTTCTCATTTATTTTAGATGCTGGGTTATTCCATATAGTCACATACATTTTTCACAAAAATGCTTATTTTGTGGTGATTTGAAAGCCTTTCGAAATGTGTCTCTTGTTTGCTTGGGAATTGTGGAAGAGAGTCTGATGGCAGTATTGTAGAGCATGATATAAAATAACAAGTTGAGGTACACATATTTTCTCTATTACCACCTATCCTGGGTTTTTAGTTCTGGCAGGAATCCCTGAATTATCTACTGCCCAAGAAATGAGACTGTTTCTGTTTTTCCATTTTGTTTTCTATTTGAGTGAATATAGTGCAGTAGATTTAGAGGCTGAGGATGCCTGTATTTATTCACAGAAAATTTTATTTAATTGAAAATCCATTTTTCAGCAAAAACCACTACAATGGAAATTTTCAACCTGCCAATAGAGATTGCTTGTGATGTTGTGTGTGTGAGATATGGACACCTCTCTTCTTGTAACTGGACTGAAACCAGCCCAAATGCCAGCAGTAGCCATCCGTTCTGAATGACTTCTGATAACTGTAAATCTAGACTAGATATGAACCAGTGACCCAGAGTAGAGGTCTGGCGGGTGAATGTGTAGGCAAGCATGGAAATAGAGAGAGCTGATGGGAAAATGAAGAATTCTCATTAAAAAAATGTCAAACATTCAAAGTTTTTGTTTTGAAGCATTCAAAATAGATCAGTTTTTAACTCTTAAAAATATCTGGCAAATTGTTCCTATTTTTCAAATTTTTCTCCCATGTTCTGCTTTAAAAGTCCATCCATATAATGGGGGAATGGACTCTGCAGTGGGGAGGTAGGGAGAAGTGCTGTTAGACAATGAAAAAGCGAGGGAAATAATTCTCCTCTACTGTAAAGGAAAACAGCTGTTCTTCCATATTCCTGGTAATAGCAGCAGGTAATGCTATTTTCAGAAATGGATGTGGTGTACATTGGTGGTGCCCCTTCAAAGATGTTTTTCGGCATCTCCTGTGAATGGATTTCTAAGGTACTGTCCTATCCCTCCCTCCTTGCTGGAACACCTGAGTGCCTCACCATCAGAGCTCTCCTGTTCATAAAATAATTTGGGGTGGTTGCCCCAGGCTCCCTGTTTTGGGGGTGGGGGGTGTCCCACACTTCAGGGGGATGCTGGGCCTGAGTGATGCTAGCAGCATGTCAAGCCCAGCTCCTCTCCATCCCATCCCCTCACTTCAGGGGGATGCGGGGCCTAGGAGGCATGGGGGCCGGCAGCAGTGCTACCCGCTCCACTTGGCTCCACACTGCTATGCCCCACCTTCCTGGCATTGCTTGGGAGAGGAGGAGGTAGTGGCTTGGGGGTAGGGGCAGAATGGAGGAAGGCTGGGGGCAGAGGCTTGAAGGAAGGGGAAGAGTGGGAAAGGGGAGGGTTGTCCCTGGCCCTGCACTTCCCTAGGGACAGCCCTGCTCACAATCTTTAATGTGTTTCTTCTCACAACACCGCTGGGAGGTAGGGAGCTGCTATTGTCCCCATTGTACAGAAGGGGAACCACGCCTCAGAGAGACAAAGTGACTTGCCCACAGTCACACAGGAAGCTTGTTGGAGCAGGTTACTGAACTCAGGTCTTTCAAGTAAGTCCTAGATTGAAGGCTCTCCTAAAGAAAGGCTGTTCTACACAATTGAAAAACGTCAGTTTCTAAACTGATTTGTGTTCGATCAGTTGGGTTCCTAGCTCTGATATTTCCAAATCATGTATGAGTGGCCCACATTGCTTTAGCTTGTTAAGTCATTCAATTTAATAACCAGTGTAATTACATCCATGCAGCTTCTCTGCGGAGGCTTTGTATACCCATCCCTTTCATTGCCTTAGTGGAGTAACTGATTTTGCCCATGTGCTTTGAGGATGTTGAAGAAGCCATTGAAGTGGATTAGTTCAACAGCATTAATCCCCTTTGTAGATGGGCTTATTCAGAATTAAAGCAGCCTTAATCAATTAACTCACTTTAACTTTAAAGCCTTAATCAATTAATGTACTTTAAATTCATAATTTCAGTTCATTTAGATTAATTTTCTCATTGAAGTGCCCATGTAGACAAACCTCTGCCCAGCTTAGGGCTGTTCTCTGATAGAAACTTTTTCACAGCATGACTTTCTGGAGTTGGCCCACTAACACAGCAGCAACTCTAAAGCAGTCATTTTGCATCTGGTTTCTGCTTGCTGTATTTCTTCTTTCTTCCAGGAAGTAAGTATTCGAAACTCCTGTTACGTTTTTCCTTTCTTATTCCTGAGTGATTATCATATTTTCACACTGCTTCATCCCATAGATGTTAATAAATGCAAAGAAGATCAGCAGGAACAGGAGAATGTTTCTGAAATCCCAATACAAATGTGCTACATTCCTCTACAATAATTATTCATATCTTACCGAGCAGGATTTAGAGGTAGTCTACAAAGAAAACAAAAAGTTGGGATTATGTCCTTTTGGTTCTTCTGCATGATGTATACACGAGACCTGTGAGATTTCTATCCAAACAAAAAAAATTTGTTTTGCGTGATTTGTATGTTAGAAACTTGGGTGCAATCTGCTACTGAAACATCTATCACACATAAAGGGCTAATGAAAATGTGATAGCCTAACAGAGTAAAAGCGCATCAGTCTAGACAAGAGAGGTTGTTAGGAAGACCGTTTACAACTCTTTGTTTTGTGTTCTCTATTTTAAAAGTCTGTTTGCCTCCAGTGCCTAATGAAGATATGGGAGAAAAGAAATCTTCGTTCAATATTTAAATGTTCACTCATTCCGTTAAGCTGTGAGATCTCATCTTCAGCATGTCTGAGACTCCCCAAAAGGCTTCTATTAAAACCAAGGAAGATCAGAATTTATATTCCTGACCAGTAGAAGGTTTAAAAAAATCAGGATGGGTAAACAACCTTTAAAATCAAACTCCAAACCTTTTAGCTCTATAAAGAAATAAAAAATGGCTCAGATTCATCTTTAAAACAAATTCTTTGAAGGTCACTTTTTAAAATTAAAAAGCAAGTTTCAAGTAGTACAAGCTGCTGTTACTCTGAATTAATATGTCTGTTCAGTTTGTTGGGATGGGTACGTAACCATAGTTGATTTATGATCATATATAGATTTCTACTCCTCCCTGTGCTGCACTGCTGTTCTTGTAAGTATGTGAATACCTTATAATCTTTTGTGACGAGAACTCTGGAAAATCAATGTCATTGTACTTTATTTATCTGACAAACAGGTCCTTTAAGCTGTGGTAGGAATCACTAGTTTGGCAGACAAAAAGAGAAACATTTCAGAGTTAGTTTTGAAACACAGATTTTAGATACATAGGTAACTGATTGTATATGATTTTTATCATGCTACATGGAGTACAGATGTAGTTGCTTCCTCTCAAAAAAGATATCTTAGCATTGGAAAAAGTTCAGAAATGGGCAACAAAAATGATTAGGGGTTTGGAACGGCTGCCATATGAAGAGAGATTAAAAAGACTGGGACTTTTTAGCTTAGAAAAGAGGAAACTAAGGGGGGATATGATAGCGGTCTGTAAAATCATGACTGTTGTCTAGAAAGTGACTAAAGAAAAGTGATTTACTTGTTCCCATAACATAAAAACTAGGGGTAAGCAAATTAAATTAATAGGTAGCAGGTTTAAAACAAACAAAAGGAAGTCAAGTATCAGAGGGGTAGCCATGTGATTGTGTGTTGCATGAAATATTTCTTCATGCAACACACAATCAACCAGTGGAACTTCTTGCCAGAGGACATTGTAAAGACCAGAACTATAACCAGGTTCAAAAAAGAACTAGATAAAGTCATGGAGGTTAGGTCCATCAATGTTTATTAGCCAGGATGGTAGGGATGGTGTCCCTAGCCTCTGTCAGAGGCTGGGAATGGGTGACAGGGGTGGGATCACTTGCTAGATTACATGTTATGTTCCTTCTCTCTGGGGCACCTGGCATCGGCCTCTGTCAGAAGACAGGACACTGGGCTAGATGGACCTTTGGTCTGACCCAGTATGGCCGTTTTTATGGTCATATGAGTAATGCCCCACTGCATGGAAATCAGAAATGGAAAACATGGCTGGATTTGAGAAGTAGGGTTAAGTTCTCAGAATATTCATGAGTGCTTTCTCTTGAAATTACTCAGCAATGGAACTAAGTCCCTGACCTTCAGAAACTGAAGACATATCAATGAGTGAATATTTACTGATCTAACTCCCATTCATTAGCAACAATAGCCTCACTGGACATAAATCTCGCCCACTCAGTGTGGTGACCGTGACATCCATTGGTACATACGATCGGCCATACTGGGTCAGGCCAATTGTTCATCTAGCCCTGCATCCCATCTTCCAACAGTGCCCAATGCCAGATGCTTCAGAGGGAATGCTCAGAACAGGGCACTTATCAAATGATCCATCTCCTGTCAGTCAGTCCCAGCATCTGGCAGTCAGAGGGTTAGGACACTAGAGCCTGGGGTTACGACCCTGGCCCACATGGCTAACAGCCATTGATGAATGTATCCTCCATGAATATATCTAATTCTGGCCTTCACAGCATCCCCTGGCAACAAGTTCCACTAGTTGACTGTGTTTTATATGAAGTAGTTCTTTCTTTTGTTAGTTTTCAACCTGCCGCCTATTAATTTCATTGGGTGACCCCAGTTCTTGTGTTATGTGAAGGGTAAATAACACTTCCTTAGTCACTTTCTCCACACCATTAATGATTGTATAGACTTCTGTCATGTCCCCCCTTAGTTCTTTCTTTTCCAAGCTTGTTAAATGTATATGCCTGTGTGTGTGTGTGTGCGCGTGCACATTTTCTTCATATTCATCCCCTTTTGTGCAAGAAAGAAAATATATAGATACTAGAAAATTTACCTGTCTTGCTCATATCCTTAACTCAAATAATTTTTGTTTGTCCTCATGTAAATCATTGTCCTGGGGTGGGGTCTGGTGATGAGGGGTTCAGTATGCAGGCTGCCTAGGGGAGACGGGACAACCTCCGGCCCCCTCTCACTGCAGCAGCTTGGAGCCAGGTGAAAAGCACTTCTTCATGGCTGCTGCAGCGGGTGCAGTTCAGGGAGAGGGGTGCATGTAACTAGCGGGGGAGAGACAGACGTACAAACAGATAAACTCACTCAATATTTAGTAGATAGCATTACCTTTCTCCATTCTTGCCCCCTGCTGCCTGAATGAGATTATAGCTGTCCCAGTTCCCATCTCTGGCCCCTTGCTGGCCCCCTGAGGTATACAATATAACTGTCCCACCTAGCTGAGCCCTCCCTTTCCATTTTACGAGAAACATTCACATTCCAGGCACACCCCATTGTCCTGCCACAACTAAACCCTGACCTTGCTTTAAGTTATGATAAGAGGAAGGTGTATTAGGAATTTGGTGGTACTAGTTTTTACTGTTTTATGAGGAGTTCTTGAACAGACAGACAGGCACACTCACTCGCAGACAGACAAACTCTCTCAAGTATATAGTAGATATATGAAACTGTTCTAATGGCAGCTGTGCTGCTCTGCTAAACCAGAAGCCTCTCTCTTACGATGTGTGAAAGTAAACTAAAGTGATTTACTGACTTTTAGGCAGTGAGACTATTCCAGAGAATAAGAAGAAACTCAACATTTATCTAGCCCTTAGGAAGTGGATTTGCTTGTAACAGACTGGCTTTGGGTTGCATGTGCAGATGGTGAAGTTGCTCTGTCCCTAACTTATAATACAGGCTTCCCTTTAGATAGAGAAATGTCTTTTTTTCAGTTGAATTGCCATTGGAAGACAGTAAGGATTTAGAATACAGGGAAAAAAAGGATCTTTGTAAGCTATTCCCAATTGTGTGGTAATAGCTTCCTGCGGCTTCCCTTGGCTGCAAACGGTGAACCGGAGCGAATGGGAGCCACGAGGCTCTGTGGCTGTGGAGTTGGTAAGTAAACAAACCGAAGCAGCCAGTTAGCAGGTTTCTCAGAGTGGATCTGCGGAGCACTTTGAGAAACACAGCATTAGAAGTTCCACTCATATATTTGTATATATGTATATATATATATATACACCCAGATTTGAACTACTTCAAGACAGACCCAAAAGAGAAAATAACAGAACTCCACTTGTTATTACCTATAGTCCACAACTCAGACCTCTCCAATGCATTATACACAATCTACAACCCATCTTGGAAAATGATCCCTCATCCTCAGAGGCCTTGGGAGAAAAGCCTATTCTCGCTTACAGACAGCCCCCCAACCTGAAACGAATTCTTTCCGGTAACCATGCCACACAACCAAATCATAAGCATCCAGGAACCCAGCCCTGCAACCAAACACGATGCCAACTCTGCCCACATATCTATACTAGCGAATTCATCACTGGGGCCAACAACATAAGTTACCAAATCAAAAGGTGATTTGACTGCACATCCAGTAATTTGATCTATGCCATCAAATGTCAGCAATGTCGCACTGCTATATATATTGGACAAACAGGACAGTCTCTGAGGGAAAGAATCAATGGACACAAATCAGATATACATAAAGGGAACATACAGAAACTTATTGGGGAACACTTTAATCTTCCTAATCACAGTTTAAAAGATCTTCAAGTCTTGTCACAAACCAGTTCTACTAGCCAGATACACAGAGAAACATTGGAATTAGAGTTAATCTGCAAATTCAATTCACATGCTAATGGACTCAATCGTGATGAAGGATGGTTGGGGCACTATCAACTTAATAGTCGTTGAAGGTGCAAACAGCTCTTTGTGTAGATTCCTATGTCAGGAAGGATACTATCAATTGACTTTATTTCTTATCTGCTTCGTTTTAACTACCCAATCTTCAGATACTTACTGATTCCCTCTAGCTCCCTGTCTCCCGCTCCCCTCCTTTTTTTCCCTTTCTTCCCCCCCTTCCCCATTTATTTTGGGTCTGCACATCCTAAACTCAAAACTCCGGTCATCTGAAGAAGTAGGCTGTGCCCACAAAAGCTCATGATACCATCTACATGTTTTGTTAGTCTATAAAGTGCTACCAGACCACTTGTTGTTTTTTCTGTAGAGACTAACTCGACTACCCCATGAAGCTTCATATATATTTGTTATGCATCCATGAGGTTAATGGAGTTGTGCTGATTTTCATGTCCTGAAGAGCTACTAGGAATAAAACTCAGGACTTCAGGTTACCCATTCTGTATCCTATACGCTTGACCATATTTAAACTTAATTTGCTATAATGACATTGCACAGTTAAAGTGAACTTCATTTTTGGTTAAGTATTTCCATATTGGTTGAAGGGATATAGATCATATTATATCCTTTCCTAGATTTCTCTAGAATGGACTTCTGTAAAGACAGGACTGCACCTCTTCTATACCCCAATTCCCTGCCCTAGGTCACAATTCAACTTCCTGCAAGTCAGTCCAGTGCTCTAGGTCACAACTTCCTCCTTCACCCAAACTCCCTCCCTTACCCCAAGTTCCCTTCTGCACCTCCCTGCTCTATTCCAGACCCTGCACCTCCTCCATTAATATCATGGAAGAATGCGGCCCTCAACCATTTTCCAAATTCTTGGAGTGGTCCCTCGTCAAAAATTATTCTCCATCCCTGTTTTAGCTAAATGACAGCTCAGAACACAGAGCCAGGACTGATGGCTGTAAACAAACTTTATGAGACTGTGGGAAACTTGGTCACACCCATGGTAAATGGACATCCAGCTAACTAAAATTATGCCGGACCACAGATGTTTCCAGACCAGAGAATCCTGGACTAGAGAGGTTCAACCTGTAGTAATCTTGCATGATAGTCTTTGGTATGCCTGATTCTGCCAGAAATCAAGCCATATGCAGTATGCCTGATTTTGCTGAAACCTGAGCCTGGTCTTACAAATACACGCACATATACTAAATTTTTATCCAGTGAGTTCAGTTAAGCATGTGAATATTTATTTATTTATTTATTTATTTATTGCAGAATCAGAGTGTAGATATTTATTCTGGACTGAAACTTTTACTGCAAACCATATAATCTGGACAGATTGTTTTGCACAGATCTGTCCTCCTGGCATTGATTCTGCACCATTAGAGTCTATGGGGTCTTTGTTACTGACTTTAATGAACATAGAATTAAGCTCCTATTGACAATCATACAAGAATCACCAGGGCACTTACTTTTTTTTTTTTTCAGCTCATGATTTTTAGGTGCCTGAGACTTCAGTTTTGAAAGCTTGTAGTTCTATTGGGATGTATTTTGAGTGTATCAAGGCTTTACAAAACAAGGTCCAATATTCTTTACATTGATGTTGGTGGTAAAAGTCCCAGCAACATAGGTTTTGGCCCCAAATGTTTGCAATTTTGAATCCAAAGTTTTATCTTTGAGATTTATAGAGCTGGTGACAGATTGCTTTCTGGTCAGTTGAATTAAGTGAAGCTTGGGAGGGGACAGGGGACGGGGGGCATGTGAGAGAAAAAAACCAAACCACTGAAAATGTATACTTTTACTAATCACATTGGGGTTTTGGTAAATATTTTCAGAAACCTGACAGTTTTTTATCCAATGTTTTTCAGAAACAACCACAAAAAATATTTTCAAGTTTTTCTGGGCATTTTAAGGGTGATTTTGAGAAAAAAGTTTTTAAAATATTTTCTGATTTAAAAAAATAGTAATTTGGCATTTTCAAACTAAATTTGAGCATTCTTTACAAACACCTATTAGTACTACTATATATTTCTGTTTTATTCAAATAATAAGTCACATAATATAATCCTATCACAAAGATGGAAATATATAAACCAGGAATGTTATCCCCTAATATAGAATCACTAGTTTTAATTCAGAACACAGGATGGGAACTTGATCAGGACACACTAAATTGTCAGAATACAAAAACAAACCTTCCTGTTAAAATAAAGTATGAAAAAAAAAATGAAGGGAAACAGTTCCACTTTGTTGGTTATAAGAGTACAATTTGTTGAGCTTTTATTTGAGTTCTCTCCAGGAATTCAGGTGACCCTGGTGTCTCATATGCACTACTGACACCTAAGTCAAGTCAGATATGAATCCACTTTGGTATTTGCTTGTTTAATCAGATGAAGGAAAGGAAATTAGATATTTGAAAGGAGGAGACCATTGCTGACCCAAATTAGACTCTATGGCAGGCAGCTGACCCAAATTAGAACTATCTGATGTCTGTCCTCAGTTAGAGAAGAAAAAAAAAAGGAATGGAATTAGTCCTACAGCAAGAACAGTTTATCAAGATTGCCAAACATTTCCAAAGAAAACAATCTGGTTTTTTGTGTACTTTACTGTATACTATACAGATTTCACAGGGCTGACCAGCGTTTCTCACACTGGGGGTCACAACCTACAATGAGGTTGTGGGGTGGGGGTCACAAGGCCAATGCAAGGAGGTCACTGTATGGCCACCTTTACTTCTGTGCTGACTTCAGAACTGGGCAGCTGGCAAAGGTGGCCATGCTGTGATTCCCCACACGCAGCAGCCTTGAGACACCCTCCCCCATCAATCTGTGGCATCATCTTTAGGTCATGATGTTCTATTTTGGCAGAGTGCAATATTAAAAACAGAGAAGTATAATTCACAGTTAACTTGTGACAATTTGCACTTGCTACTTCATGTCTAGAATTGCTCATTCACATGTGCAGCTGCTGTGAGAGAGATACAGGGCTGGACCAGGAGGAAAATGGTCAGAGTCTAGTGCTTGCTCTAGATGTGCACCTGATAACTTTTCTACATGGACCCATTTTAAGCCTTTCGGTGAAATCACCAAAGGTTCTTAATGAAACTTCAACCAGTTGGCCCATATGGGATTTACAGGAAAACACAAAGGCTGCTTAATGGAAATGAAACTCTCCAACCCATGTGGGTTATATATTAAGCCATGTGTGCGGTTTCTTGGTTACCCTTTTGGAACAATTCTCAGAGGAGCCAATTGGTAGTGAAAAGAATGGCTTATTAAACAACCCAAGCAGAATAACAGGGCAGTGTTTGTTAGGACACAGATGGCTAGTGCGTGATGCTTTGGGAGTGCTTTCCCTTCTGTTGTCATAGCCAGACTATCACACGTTCCTGTGTCAGGCTTTGATAGCCCTCGACCTGCTCCCTTTCCTTCCCTCAGCCATGGCTTTGGTTGCAAAGAAAATAACACATTAACAAAAAGTAATTCTCCAGTGGTGGGGCTATTCTGCAGAGGCCCTCCCTGGAAATCAGCTTGTATTGGCTTGTACACACTTTTCAAACTAGCATATATAATGTAGGATCTCTGCCTGATTTTTCTTTTCAGTCCCACACTGGGGCTGGTAAATACAGCCATCTTTCTCCTTTCCCCTCCTCTCAAGTTTGGAGTACAACCAAGTGTTAGCTTGAGGAAAGAAACAAATTGAAACTAGACAGAGAAAGAGAGATGGTGACTGCCTACAAGATGCCTAAAAGATCTCAGAGAAAAAGAGAGAGCTGGTATAGAAAAGCTGCTGACTCAGAAAGCAAAAGTGCTCCTCTGCCATTTTGTAAATTAGCCAGCAGTCAGAGTTGAGTCTAACAATGTTGGAATCATAGAATCCTAGGGGTGGAAGAGACCTCAGGAGGTCATTGAGTCCAGCCCCCTGCCCAAGGCAGGACCAATCCCAACTAAATCATCCCAGCTAGGACTTTGTCAAGCCAAAACTTAAAAACCTCTAGGGATGGAGATTCTATCACCTCCACAGGTAATTCATTCCAGTGCTTCACCACCCACCTAGTGAAATAGTTATTACTAATATCCAACCTAGACCTTCCCCACTGCAACTCGAGATCATTGCTCCTTGTTCTGCCATCTGTCACTACAGAGAACAGCCTCTCTCCATCCTCTTTGGAACCTCCCTTCAGGTAGTTAAAGGCTGCTGTCAAATCCCCCCTCACTCTTCTCTTCTGCAGACTAACCTTCCGAGCTTATTTAGCAGAACAGGGCCTAGAATACATAAAAAAGATGACTGCCCTGGTGGGTTTATGTTAGTGAACCTGTCTCATTTGCTCACCTAGTTATTTCCTGTTGAGAAGTCAAGGACACCACGCCTTATGGTCATTTACCAAGTGAGGGTAGAATGCTGCCACAGATTATATAGTGTTTTTCACTCACTCTGCACAGGTCTAAATGGGTCCACAAAGGTGCAAGACAAGGAGACCTAAGGACATAAAACAGATGATTCAGCCATTTTAAATCTTTAATATGACACTTTCCCAGGTGAAAGGCAGTATTGTAGAGTATGTTTTTGTATCAGCTGATTAAGATACAGAAGTCTACTTATGACCCATATTTTTAGGAAGAAAACTGTCAAGACTGGGTCATTCTGGTGAAATGGTTACCCTCGCAATTCTAAATAAAAACCCTAATACTCTGCTATGTATAACTACTTTACTGAGGTACTAGTAGTAACGATGTAGGCCAGATCCTTCAAGATATTTAGATGGCTAACTCAACCAATTGGAATGAGGTGCCTATATACTTTTAAGGGTAAGGGCTCTACTCAGCATAAAAAAAAAAGATGCTAGAAAGGAGTAACTGCACCTTTTAGCACTCATCTCTCCAATATAAAGTCTTCAAAACTTCTTTCCACTGTACTCTTAAAAAAAAAGGTGATTCATGAGACCTTCATAAATTATATTTATTTAATATTAAATACAAGAATAGAAAATGTTTTAGCCAACATAATTTTTACTGAGGAATAAATTTTCCCCCTATAGATTAGCTGGGATTGGAGAGAGGTTAATTCATCCTATCTATAATACTAGAAAAGTCTGTGTAAAAATGCAATGCTGCAGTGGAGCTATTCCAATTACACCAGGCGCAGAATTGGGCAGTAGCGTTTTGCTCTCTGTCTCAACATGTACAATATTTCTATTGACCTAGCACAGCTTCCATATTTGGTTCATGGAATACTTTCAAAGGGAAAGTACAAACCTTCTATGTCTTATTATCCAAGGGAATTACTGACTGCCAGAAAGCAGCATGTGCTGACAAGTAGCCATTTTGTGTAAATTGCTCAGTGTAGCAGGGAATACAGATTTGTTAGAAACCTAAAAGGCAGATTCTCATTGTTCCACTAAAGCCTATTTCCTCTATTTGAGGATCTGCCCCTAAGAGGGAATCGTTATGGGTAAGAAACACCCTGGGTGCAGTGCTCAGGCAAGGTAGCCAACTTTCTAATTGCACAAAACTCAACATCCCTGCCCCGCCTCTTCTCCAAGGCCCTGCCCCCTACTCACTCACCTCCCCCTCCTGGCACCTCTCATTCTCCCCCAACCTTGCTCACTTTCACAGGGCTGGGGCAAGGAGTTGGGGCTTGGGGTACTGGCTTGGGCTGAGGCTAGGGATGAAGAGTTTGGAGTATAGGAGGTAGCTCAGGACCGGTGTAGGGGGCTGGGTGTGGGAGGAGTGTGGGGTGCAGACTCTGGGAGGGGGGTCAGGATTGGGTTTGAGGTGCAGGCTCCAGGAGGGAGTTTGGGTGTGGGAGGGTGTTCTGACCTGAGGTAGGGGCTTGTTTCAAGTGGCTCCCAGTTGGCAGCAGCATGGCGCTAAGGCAGGTTCCCTACCCTGGTATCATGTGTCTTCCAGAAGCAGCCAGCATGTCCAGCTCCTAGGCAGAGGGGCAGGGGGCCCTGTGTGGGCACTAACCCCATAGCTCTCATTGACAATGGTTCCTGGCCAGTGGGACTGCAGAACCCGGTGCTGAGGGTGGCTGCAGTGCACAGAGCTTCCCTGATTGCCCCATCACCCACTCACTCCCTTCACCCTCCTGGCATCTCTCATTCTCCCCCATCCTAGGGGCTGCAGGGACATGCCAGCTGCTACCAGAAGCAGTGCAGAGCCAGGGAAGATAGGGAACCTATCTTAGCCCTGCTGCACTGCCCACTAGACCTTCAAAGGGTCTGGTCCGTTGTGCTGATTGGACCCACCAAGATCACTTTTTGACCAGACTTTCCATTCAAAAATTGGATGCCTGGCAACCTTATGCTCAGGTCTGCCATGGCCATGCCTCCTGTTCTTTTCTTTCTGCTCCAGTTGTGGGAGGGGGAAGGAAGCTGTGGTTGGCCTGGAATACCATAAGAGTTTGTCTGCATGGCAATATTCAGGCAGGTTAATTTGCATTAACTAAAGGCATGAACTGGAAGTGAATTAGTTGAAATGGGTTAAATCTCTGTATGAATGCTGTTGAAAGTTTAAGTGGCCTGACGGGTTTAGCATAATTTACTTTGAAAGTGATTTTAGGACATATCAAACTAAGGCTATTATTCAGAATGAATGTTTGCACAGAGGGTTTAACGTGGTTTAATTAATCAACTTCAAATACATATCTTTAGTTAATTTATCTTTCCTGGATATCCATGCAGGAGGAAAGCAAGTAGATTCTCTCCTCATGAAATGAGCTCTAGAAAGAGGGGTAAGAGTAGAAAGCTCAGAGAAAGACTAACTCTGCTGAGTGAATTTTATAGAATTGTGTGTTTTGAGTTGAATCAAAGGGAACTGTGACCATAAAATGTTCTTTGACATTTGACCTTTCTGTTTTAGCTTCCAAAACTGAGTCTGCTGTAAAGTCCTTTTTTAAAAAGGCAACTCTGGAATGGGCTGAATTCTGTCCTTAAAACCTACAAGACTCTTGACTAGAAGTGCTTTCGAAGAGAGAGAGGAAAATATTTCTCCACAAAAATTGAAATTTCAAATTTTTCATGTTGCAGTCATTAAGAGAAAAGGGTTTTTTTCTTTCTGTGACATTTGTATCAGGTTTTGTATTTAATGAAGATATTCCTAACACTTTTGATTTTAAAAACCTCTATATAAATGAGTTTGGTGAAATCACAGGTCCTCAGTTCCCAATCTGTAAAATGGGCTTCATTGTCTTGCCCTCCCTGCTAGAGAGCGTGTGGTACTCAGTATTCTGGTGATAGGACATTTGAGTAGGGTAGATAGATGAGCTTAGCTTTCTGCACTGGGAGAGTTCGGAGGCACGCTAAAGTCAACAGTAGTCAATGGGACGCTATACAATGCGTCACATGCTCTGCAGGATTGGAGCCTTTGTTCACACATGATTCATGATCATTTTACAGCCAGAAAAGTTTCATTAATCTGACACCTGATCTAAATCAATAAAAATCCCTCTAAATGCTACCAAAAGGCATTTATAAGTGGAACCCTGCCTTTGTAATAGATCACATTTTACCTGCGTTGGAAGCCTATTAAGCAATCATTCTCAGATCCTGATTCTATGGATATGACGTTTTATATTGTATAAGAATAATGATTAAACCTGACTTGGTCATTTTTTTTCAAAGTAATTTTCCCAAGTCACTTTATTAAAATTAAAGGCGGAGTATTAATAACATTTGGTAATTTGATACTATTCTGGGGCACTGTTAATTTTCTTGGACCAGTTATGGCAATTAAATAGAAGTCATTAGTCAAACCGCTTCCAGTTTGTTCTAATGAGGGGCATATTGATTTATAATGAAGGTTTTTAAAGATTCAGTGATGCTTGGGAAAAAACGGTTAACCTGTAATTTAGCAACTCTCTAAAAGAACAGACATTTATAAATTTCTCTTACGTTGATGAGGTATATTTACTTTCCTTTCTGCGATTGCTTGTAAACATACATGCTGCTAATATTGATTAATTACTTGATGCTGTAGCTAAATCTGCATGAGTGTAAGAATCTGTCTGTACCAATCCAAGTACAGCATCAGACCTAAACTTAGTGTATTTAAAGAGCAACCTCCACAGATATTCTTTAAAGACTGTTTCTGTGTTTTAGAAGATTCATAGCTGCTCTCAGCCTAGTCTCTGTGCAGTGAAATGGGCTTCTTTAATGTTATGATGTGTCACTGTGCCACAAATGCATCATGTGCAGCGCGTGTGATAAAATGGTACATAACAAATCATAAATACAGGAAAGCAGCCCTGTGTTGGCACATTCCCAACCTTTGGAGAACGGAGCGAGGCCAAGAGCTCTCAAAGTGTCTGCAGACACAGACAGTAAACCCGTGGCATGTTTCTTAGCAAGTCTCTCTACAAAACTATTCCCAGAGCTATTTAGCAGGTCACAATAGCTTTCCAGTGTCATTTTCAGGGTAGTGTACAGGCTTGAAAGTGTTCTCCCTGTACATGTGGCATAGCTGGGTTGTGTTTCAGAAATATCTTCCCATATCAGAGGTGTATAAAAGCCCTTACTGCAGTCTCTTCCTCCCCACCCCCACCCCCCAAAAAATACCCAACAACAATTTGTGTACATTGGAAGAGTTTGAAATGAAGTTCACTTTTAATTTACTTAGGTTTTAAAACCAATTAGAAATCAGAATCTGATCTCCTAGACATTAACAAGCAACACAGTCACAAAGCTAGAAGTCATGGAATTGAGATCACCATGCCCCAGGTGTGTCCTTCAAACTTTATAATCAGGGAAAGCTGTGGCATGAAATCTCTTTCCTGGCCAAAATTGCTAATGCTGGATAATGAAGGGGTCCCACCTTTCTCATTGCTGATAACTGGACCTCCAAGGCCCTGCCCCTGTTCTGCCTCTTCCCCCAAAGCCCTGCTTCCATCCCATGCTCCTTTTTCCCATCTCCCACCCCTCCAAATTGCTCACTGGATTGTCTCAAGGAATCTGCCTGCCTGCTGAGCAGGAGCTGGCCATGGGTTAATGACCCAGCAGTAATCACACTTTTGGTTCAGGTGCCATGTAGGGTTGTCAGGTCCCCTAAGGCACCTGGACACAGAAGCCAAAAACTAGGGTGTTTGGGTAAAACCCAGACAGGTGGCAGCCCTACTTGAAGAAATCAGTCCCTGTTCATCACAGCATGTATGTTAAGTCTCACTGATTTGAAAGCTACGCATGTGCTGTCTGGAAGGGGGATTCTTTCCTACATTGGAGCCTTTACAATCAGGAATTCTGTTCTCCTGGTCAATACTTAGGGGCTGTGTCTAGACTACATCCCTTTTTTTGAGGAGTACAGGATCTTTCGAAAAAGGGTTTTATTTTCAAAAGAGCCCCATCTAAACTGCTGTTTTTCTATCGAAAAGCCCCATTTCGAAAAAAACTGCGGCTGCCATTATGCAAATGAAGTGCGGGAAATTTAAATCCCGGCTTCATTTGCAATTTTGAGGTGTCTAATTTACATCCCTTTTTTGAGAAAAGGGATGTAGTCTGACACAGTCTGGGTGTTTCACATTGCCAGGCAACTACAAAGTTAAAAAGACTGCAATAGGGGGATGTTGTTTCCTGTTACATGGAACATGCACAGAGCAGGGCGGGCAAATACTGGGTCATTCAGTACTAATAGACCACAAAAGAGACATGGATGAATGCAGAAAATCCTAACCGGTGTTTGAGGTGGCACGGGGGTGAACAAGCAATCACAAGTAAACTGTTGCTTGTGCGCTGAGTTAGAGAGAAGGCAAACAGCCCTGGACCTGAACTCTGGGACTGATTCATCATTGCCTCGTGTCTCCCTACATCACCGCTACCCCAGTCCCAGGTAGAGGAAATGTTCATCCGTGGGAGCTGACCAGAGGGTAGGATGGGCAGAGCAGGATTAAGAGGGGGCATGGCTGGCGCAGCCCTGTTTTACAGCAGATTTTCATGCCTGCAATGCCCCATCAATGCCACTGAAGCAGACACTTAACTAAGAGCACTCTTAAAGCCTGCCTTAGCTGCACTGAGAGCCATATCAATTGCCAGAGGTTTTTCAACAGAAGAGACAATTCCTTTGTGTGCTTGCACTAGTGAAGAACTGATCTACTCTTTGGGTCCCAATCTGGGTTCAAATCTTAAACCTCTTTCTGGGATGGACCAAATGTGAACACCAACTCTGAACAAGCCCCTGAGCTTCAGAAAAATTTGTATTTGTCCCAGGATTTCAAACAGATACGTTCCAGAGAGTTTGGGTGTGTGGTGTAATTTCTGCCCACACACTTAGTTCTGCTCTGTTTCTACTGTAGAAAGACATTGTGAAGCTGGGATTTATTGAATCTGGGACCTGGAGTTATTTCTAAATAATGTTAATTAGCACAAATATTCAGTTTTGCATTTGTTGGGGAAAAAAAAGATGTCTTGCAAGTCAGAAATCCAGATAATGCTTTATCTCCAGAAATATATGACTTGGAAATAGACCACTGAGGGAATTATAAGCATAAGTTAAATCTTAAAATCTCTTCTTGTGCAAACCTATGGAAAGTTGTACCTGTTATTTTAAAAAAATATATTTTCAATTTCTTTCCAAATGTATCTATTTCCCTAGAGTCAAAATACCTTGTCCACAGCACAGTCACCAGGCTGCAAAACTCTCTTCTTTCTTAGCACTCTGCTCATCCTTCAGCTTGTTCCGTTGAGATTCTGTCTCACTGAAATAACAAATGGCAGTGAGGCCTGCATAAATGTGCTTATTAGTGTTAGTTCAGTGTGCTCCTGCATTTGTGCTTAAGGAGTTCTATGCTAATAGCCATGGAAACCAATGACAGTTTGATTAAATTTATACCATTTGAACAAGATGAGACTTGTTCTTGTTTAAAACACAAACACACACGCATATACACATGAGGAACTTTAACTAGTTGGAGGCATAGAATGGGAAATTTCTCAGAGAAGATGGTTGGCTCCATAGTTTCTCGTAATGTGAGCCTTTACTATTGAAGCCTTTCAAAAGTGACTAGTCATTTTGGGTGCCCAACTTGAAACACATTAAAGGGGCCTGATTTTCAGTAGGTTAAGAGCACCCACTATTGGAAAATCACACTCTTTTGAAGAAAGAATATCAGAGGTGACTTGATCGAAGCGTCTAAGTACCTTCATGGGAGAAAAAACTGGGGTACTTTAATCTAGTGGAGAAATGCATAACAAGAACCAATGGCTGGAAGATCTTCAGACAAATTCACTTCAATCAGAACAGGATCTAAATGACTGATGGAATGTGGATGCTGATTCCTAAATAAATAGGCACTGTTTGACTCATGAGATCTGCTCTGTGTGTGTGTAGTTTGGATCATAGCTGATGCCTCCAATGGAAACAAACAATGTTACTGTTTTGTTAACCCCTGTAGGCTCTTCAGAGCCAGCACAGCTAAGGGAGAGTCATCTGGGTCCTAGTCATTCATGTGCATCATCACCTGAATTGTTTACTAAGATCCACTTAGATCTGTGCAAACTCTCTGACAGTATTGGGGTTGTACTGGTGTCACTGAGGGACTAAAATGGCCCTTATAGCTATTATGGTAAAGCACATGAATGACTTTCGGATCCCAGACTAGCAGGTTAAAAAGAAAACACCCTTTTACCTGTAGGTGTCTGTCAGATCCAGAAATCCTTCAGAGCCAATAATCCGGATTCCCCATTCTGTTTTCAGACTAAAAATGCACCTTAATGTCCTTTTTATTAATATTGCATGTATGCTCTATAGTTACTGGCTTGTGCATGTCAACCATTCATAAAAAGTTTACCAAACACTACATATATAGTCTGCAGAAGGGAACACCCAACATTACGAGCACTTTAATTGACTTTTTTTTTCCCGATGTGAATTCTCAACTAAATCAAAAATTTGATTTTTTACCTTTTTGAGCTTAACAGGAGAGCATCATGTAGAGAGTTCCAGTCTTAAAGTATGGACTCCTTAATCAGGCATACAGCTGCCATATTTGGCAATCTATTGGCATGTAGGCATCTAACAGGCCTAGTCTGTCTCGTGGTAAAATCACCAGAAATTTTTCTACTCCTGTAGTTAAGGCCAGAGGGAACCATTCTGATCATGTAGTTCAGCAACGGGCAACATGTAGTGAGTGGGTTGCATAAGTGGCCTCCTTCATCTCAGTGGTCTGCAAGATTGTCCTAACCAAGATGGTCTTTAGAGATATGGTGGTTTTGCTCACTCCACTTGCGTACCTAGAAGTTGCAGGGGGTGCCAATTGAACCATAGCAGCACTTTGATTGGATGCAGACAGAGCGCAGCTCCCCGAGTCAATGTTGTATGTAATCAGCATGCATCTCACTTCATGTGCCTCTGTTTTAAGTGTGTGTCACTTCAGTAATACTGGCAGGGGAAAAAATGACATGGGTGGAAACCAATGGAATTCAGCAACCCTGCACCTGGTCAACAGTAAACAAAATGTCTCGTGGACCACATACAGGACCCCAATAGGCCATATGTGGCCCTTGGACCTCAGTGTGCCCACCACTGATCTAATCTGACTTTGTATAACATCAAACCTGCACTTCTGTTTGAGCTGGAGCAGATATTTTAGAAACCCATCCATTCTTATATATTTTCTTAAGTGTAAGAATGGTGCCAAAAAGTGTATTTGTGTTGGGCAGAATCTTTGAGCTGCATATATCTTATGTAGGTACCCACATTTGAATATTGGGTCCACTCTAGCTACAGTTACTCTTATTCTCCTACTTGTTCTATGTGTGCCTAAACACTGAAAAAAAACTATCTGCATTTAACTCCTATGGAAAGAAAAAATATTTTTAGCCCATTAAAAAAAGAACTACATCCTTTTGAAAGAGAAACTAATTTTATAGGACTGGTATACTGTCTGAAATATGTGATAACATGTGGAAAATATTTGAAGGCATAAATTAGGTTCAGATGCACAATCTTTAAAATGTATACATTTTGAATAGCACTATATTTAACATGCGGCCTGTTTCAAAACAGACAGCTATATTCATTATACACCTCTCAGGAGAGCTGTGTTTTACAGTGAATTCATTGCCTACAAAAGGTGCCAGGTGGACAGTGTTGAAGGCACTCATTCTTGGCTTGCCTACTGATCTGGTAAAACCTGGGCAGTAGCTGTGAAAGTCAAGTTGCCAAAGTAAACTTTGAGCTGAAGAGACTGTGCAGCGAAGGACAAATCTCAGAAATACCAGCAGTCAGAGAAGCATCTGAACTAAACATGCAGTGTTCCCCTTCCTCCATGCTATGCACTGTGATTTCCCCAAAGGCCTTGCACTGTCTCTGGATGTGTCCTCCTCTGTGGCAGGCCACAGCTGCCTCCATCACCCTCTGATGGTGGTAGGATTTGTGGGGAGGAGGGGAATACTGGTGAAACTTTCATCCTCTGGGCAGCAAAGATTATCACTTGGGGTTAGCCACTGCTCTTCACCAGTGGCCTTTCAGAGGGTGCCTAACCTGGCCCTTGCCTTTTGTCTGCTAGTAGTAGCGCTAGCAGTCTGTCAGTGTGTTGTATGTCCCTCTTTCAGCCCCATCCATGAGATCTCTGGCTCTTGCTACCGCCCCCAGTTACACAGCTTGACTCTAGCACGAGATGGAGAGACATCTAATTTTAGCTCTGGAGGTTCCCCAGTTCAATGTGGCAGCCATCACAAAAGCACTTCAAGAGGAGGGTGAAGGATAGGACTGTCTCCATCACCTCATGTTTACACCTCCCTGTGTAGAGGAGTGGTTCTGCTATTTTAAGGAGGTGGTCTATCATCTGAACACACCCTTCTGTGTAAATGCTGTTACCCAGGTTTCCAAAGCTTCCCCTCGGGGTACTCTCAGAAGTCACAGTCCACCTCTGAAGCCTGAGTTTGTGGCCTACAACTGCCATATGATGGGTCCCCCAGTAAATCTTTTTATTTGGCTTGGGGGACGCGACATGTCCTATCACACACTCCCATTTATTCCAAAGAAACAAACCTCAGAGGTACCTGGAAACGCGTGGTTGACCTTTTCGGCAGTAAACCTGCTAAATGATAGCCCCAGGATCTTGACTGTCTTGTGAAACATTCACTCCTTGGATTTCCTAAATTCTTTCTTTTGGTATTGCTTTAAACATGGGTATATTTAAAACCAAAGCTCACACAGGGTTGGGAACTAAGTTTTCCCTCCCATTCTTCCCTCCAGTGCTTTTAGGAAGAGTTCTGCTATAATTAAAGGATGGAAGATGTTCCACTAAGCATTCAAGAACAGAAGAAAGAAAAAGCAAAATTTATCAGTAGAGAACAGGGTAGATTTTTCTATAGCTTGTAATTCCTGAACCAGTAAGTTGGGTTTTAAAAATAGGGGGGGATGTCACATTTTCTTTGCTTACCTGCTCAAGTTTTCAAGTTGAATTCCATGTTCGCTCCACAGGTGGCTGCTCCTTCAAGCAGTCATATCAACTGGAGCGTGAGATTTTCAGATATAGCATTGTACATCCTTCATTTCCCCTGAACCCACAATGACCTAGAATAATTGTGTGTGCGCCCTGCTCTGCATTCCATGGAAGCATGAAGCATTTCAAGGAGCTGGTGTTACCTTCCCCCCCCACCTCCACCCCCGTAAAGCTTTTCTCTCATTATGAAGTGAAAAGTAACTGGAGGCTAAGGGGGGTGCAGATGTTAGAGAAATTGACTTACGGCTTTTTTACATGATACGACGATGCTCACCAGATTGTTGTGTATTCGAATTCACAGCCATGTGTTCTGCATTACCTGGTCAGTGTAGAACCTGCTGGCATGCATTAAAATTCCTCAGCACAAGTTAACGTAGTACTGTTTCAGTGTGCCCTAGATAACATTTAGTGCATGGTGCAGGGGTCTACATGACCAGTTAATGCACACCAACATTTGTGCACCCCTCTGGTACCCATTGCCATATCATGCAGACAAGTCCTAAATGGTCCAATAAAACTTGAGTTGTAAAAAGAACTGGCAGGGAAGGATGTGAAAACAGTCCATTTTCATGGAGCACAGCTCCTCTGTAAGCACATGGTGGTCTGAACTCTCACAAACATCTGGCCACTTATTTAGCTGTTGGGAGTGGACATCTTTTGGAAAATCTTGCCCAAGAAGCCCTTTGGTCTGGTATCAACTGTTCATTCTCTTCCTTTCCATGAATGTAGCACTCATGATTTGACAGCCCTAGGACTGAAGTCCTTCATTTGTCCAAAAGCAAGGTGTAGTTTGGGAAGAGGCCATGCAAACATTCTCCCACTAACCTGAAGAGCTCTCACTCCGGGGCTAAAAATAGCAGTGTAGAAGGTACTGCTCAGGATGGAGGGTGGATTCTGAGACCCACCTCCCTTGCTGGTGATATTAACCCTCGGTTAATGGTGAGGAAGCTTGCATTTCCTCTTCTCAGACATCTGCTATTGTGAGCCCCACAGCCTGAGCCTGACTCAGTTGACCAGGACTGTAAGGCTGCCAATGGGTTGTTTGCTTTTTTCTTTCAGTGTAGAAAACACCCAAACTTTCTCACCAGAAACATCTTGGGTGCGTAAGTCACCTGACTGAGACTTTGTCTACACTGCAGGGTTTTTGTCTACAAAAGGCTTCTTGCATTTTGCGGAAGAGTTCTTGCTCAAAAACTTCTTGCGCAAACACGTCCAGACCTCAGAGCGCATTGCAAAAGTGATGTGCTTTTGTGCAAGACAGCATCCACACTGCATGGTCACAGAATGGCCATCAGAGCACCTGTGCTTTTTCCGATAGGGGTTTCTTGCGCAAAAACCCCTCTGGAGCATCCACACCTGCCTTTTTGCACAAGAGCTATAGCGCAAACAGGAGTTATTCCTCGTACGGAGAGGAATAACTCTACTGGCAAAAGCCCTTTGTTCTGTCGATTTACTGTCGAAAGAACACACTTGAGGTGTGGACTCTCCACGGGTTTTTGCACAAAAACATCCGTTTTTGTGCAAAAACCTTGTAGTGTAGACATAGCCTAAGAGAAGGCTCACATTTGTGGATTGCTAGCAGAGATAAGTACTTAAGTCCAGACTGCAGGGACACACCTATATGTGTGGGAGGTTAAGACTTCAGACATCCCTCTATCAGATTTTCCCATTGCCTAGCTTAGACCGGAAGGCACTTTGCCCCCTGGCTTTTGTGGATCACATTCATTCTCTCCTCATTCATTGCATAGGGAGCAAGTGTCTGCCTGACTTAATCTCTGAGGACTGCCGTGGTGTTCCAGTGATTTTTCTAGGTGCTGTAATGTTGAGCATTGCAATGCTTAAATCCTTGTGTGGCTCTGGGCTTATAGCCTTTCTGTCTGAGTGTCTCCTTTTAGATTCAGGGAATCAACAATATGGCATCTGCTTCTGTAGCTAGGCCTCTTGGAAATCTAGGGTTGTGATGGGCAATGCTGACTAAGGGAGTTAGCCACACAACTTCCATAAGACAGAACTCTGAAAGAGGCCTAACCAACTTAGGAGCACAAGTTCCACTGAAAGCCAAGAGTCAGGATGGGAGAGACTGAAGGCAAATGCCAGAATCAGAGAGCCAAACAGAGGTGTAGGGCAGATTCAGGGGTCAGAGTCAGGAATCAGCCGGGACTGGCACAAGGGCTAGAGCAAGGCAAGCACTGCGCAGGCCTCGTACACTTAAAGCAGCCACTGAACTGCTGTGGGGACCAGGCTTACCAGCAAGACTTCCAAACCAGGAGCCAGCCAGCAGCTGGTCCCAGACACAAACATGGGCACAGAAGACAAAATTCTGATCTTTACGCTGGTGCAGACACATGGACATGAAAGGAATTCCACCAGGATAAGTGACTGCAGAATTGAGACCCTGAGGTGTCAGTGCTGGAAAAGGCTTATTCTCTTGACTACTTCCCAAACTATATTTTTCCAGTGCTTTTCCACTCAAGTTTCCACGATAGGCTCCGAACACACACAAGATTTCTACCACTTCCTTCTGGAGACTCTCTAATAATAGGTTTCCTTGTCAGACCACATCTTCATATTTTTTGTTCTTCAGGCAAAATTTCCCTTGATGCAGTTTCATTCCTTTGTTCTTGATTAGCCAAAGCAATGTTATTCCTAGCATACCTCTCCATACATCAGATAATTACAGAGAGTAGGACCATAATTGCCTTAATCCACATTTCAGCAAGCTGGAAAACATTAGGTTTTAAAATAGTATTATTCCTTTTTCCTCATAAGTCAATTCTTCCAAGTTTTAGGGTGGTATTCACCAGTGCTGAGAGCTTTTGAAAAAATGCCACCTTTGAGCTTTATTTTGCAATTCTCTGTCTATTACAAAGGAGGTCAGTGCCACTGTCTTCAATTTATTGATGTGAAAATTGAGTCACTGGGAGGGGAAATGACTTGTCCACAGTCAGATGGAGTCAGAACTGCGAATCTATGCCGGGTGTCTCAAGTTTTAGTCCATGGCCCTACTGGCTGCTAGCTGGGATTTGAAAATACAGCAAATGGGGGAATTTTCATAGACTCTTCCAGATGGCTGGAGCTGCAGAAGAAGCATTTGTTTTGACAGTAGCAAACTTGTCTGAAGGGACGGTGAGGAATTGGATGAGTTTGTACTAGACAAGAGGAGAGATGGAAGGAGAAGCCAATAGAGATTGGGAAAGTTTTATGCATTTTAAATAAAGCAAATTGGTTGTGCTTATAATTAAAATAGCAGATACGGGGTTAATTCAAAACTTGATTAGCAAATGTTCACATGAATTATCATTCACGTTAGCATGGAAGGCAATTAATTGCCATGTTAATTAACAATATTATGAATGTCCATCACTGCTGCTGAGGATCCCCTCTCTAGATAACTCAACATTTTCTGTGTTAAACTGCTAATCCATTCTCTTGACTCTCCTCTTCCCCCTGGCTATCTAGTCAGCACCCGTGTCTGCCAATTCCCTTGTCTGCTTCACTTCTGCACTTTGGTTCATCCCGCTGAAACTGGGCAAAGCAAGAGAGCATGCAGATGTGAACAGTAAAAAGTGCTCTCTGCAGTGAGGGTGAGATGTGGCAGGGGAGTTGGTATAGTCCTTATCATAGTAAGAAATAATGCTATTTGTAAGTAAGAACTCAGTATATTTTTTTCTTAAGCTCTTGAAGTTTGCACAAGGGGAGAGGAGTGTTTATGTACAAATTAGTTTCCAAATAACCCACATTAGGCAACATTTCCCTCCGTGGGGTAATTGGCTCATGCGAAGGTTTACAATAATTTGAGAAATATTAGACCTTGTGGGGTCCCTAATGATTTTAAATCTGCATCCTGCCTTCTCTGTTTACCACAAATCCCTCTGTGAAATAAAAGGCAGTAATATAAATAACATTATCCTTCCAGAGTCTAAAAGATTCAAATGTACCCATCCCCTGAGGCATTGATTTAGCTTTATGTCTAGAAAGTTACAGTGTTCGATGGTTAACTTTTTTCTATGCTTTTTTTTTAATGTTTGTACCCATGAGAAATAAAGTGCAAACATACAGAGCAATTCTTTTCTGAGCATTGGCTTCAAAATGTACCAGAATAACAGCCCCTGCTGCCTTCATAATGCTCTGAGCACAGAGTATAAGATAAGTGAATGAAAACATTCCTGAACTGATTTTTTTTTTTTTTTTTGAGCATTAGCCTCTTCCTTTGGGACAACCTGATCTATCCACAGAATGGGCATACAATCGGCAATGGTAATGCTGTATCCTCACAATGCCCAGTCTGCTCAGCTCTCAGCATAAGAGGTTAGTTCAGCCTCCAGCTCCATCAATTCTTGGATGCTGTGCTGAGTGCAAATGTGTCCCAATTGCTATAGGGGAGTTTTGCTGTGGACACCAACCTGCCCACTGGAAATTAGACTGTCACCAGTTTGTTTCGACAAACAAATGGCCATCAAAGCTTTGATTGCTCAGGACAGCCTTGGGCATTGTGACTTTGAGATGCCAGGTGAAATCCTGACTCCTCTGGAAGTCAATGGAAGTTTTGCAGGTGTTCACTTAGGGTGCATCTACACTGCACCCATAGCTCAAAATAAGCTACAAAAGAGGTTTACGGGGACATTGGAATAGCGAGCCCATTATATTTCGAAATAATGGGCTTGCTGTTAAGACATGGGATAGCTATTTCAGGATGCCTCCGGTATCCCGAAATAGCACTGCAGTGTAGACGTAGCCTCAGAGCCCATTCCCAATTACGTGAGCTAGTCCCCCACCTCTGCACCTTAAGCTTACTTCAGAAGAGGAGTTGTGAAGCTTAGTTTAGTAATGTTCACAAAACTCTTTCAAATACAGAGCTGGGAAACACATCCGCAGTGAAAAATGTTATATACTAGAAGCGAAACAAAGAAAAAGCAGCTAGATGTACCTTGCTAATAAGCAAATAGAGAAGGGCCTTTTGCTGCTAGAAATGCAAGTGAACAGATGCTGTATTATTCACAAAGAGTTTCTTTGAGGATCAGACTGGGGAAATAAGATTTGGCCTCACCAATCATATGTGTTGTAAAGTGTGGATCAAATGTGTTGCTTTGACTTCATAAATGTTTTCTTAACAGAACAACATCTCCACACACTCACGATGTGCATACATGCTTTCACACCCAATAACAAGTCTATCTGTCCCTAACACACTCATTGTTCTGGTAGATCTACATTTTCACCAGAATAGCCAAATATAGACCCCGTACACTGTTTTTTATGTATTGCTCTTCTATGAACTCTATCTTTTATTCAGTCCTTTTGGTACCTTGATTATCACTTACATGCTAAAGTTTCTCATGGTTCAGAAAGGATAGTCCATACAATGTGGTAGTTCCCTCTTTCTTTACTCAGCCAGGAATTGTCATGGAATGAGGCAGAATATTGGAGACGGTAAAATCATAAAGCAAAACAGTTCCTGCCACAAATGCTTTCTATTACCTAAATTGTAGACTAAACTGTAATTCACATTGGAATGATTTCTTCATCGAGAATCAGGAAACTGTTTCTAGGCCTGCAACTTGTAAGTAAATGTAACAAAAGGGGGGGGAGGACTCCAGTACTGTACATGCTAAGCATGGTAAATAAGGGTCTAGGGCAGTGGTTCCCAAACTTTTCGGCATCATGCCCCCTTTTTGATTTTTGAGAAACCCTCACTCCCCCTTCCCCCCTATAGCAGCAAAACTTGTTGAGAAAAAAAAAAGGAACTGACCGGGGCTGAAAAACAAAAATAGCAGCAAAACTTGGGGGGGGAGGGTCACCTCGCGCCCCCCCTGGAATTTCTTCACACACCCCCAGGGGGGCACACCCCCCCAGTTTGGGAACCCATGGTCTAGGGCAACTCCTTTAAGTATGGGAATCTGAGAGTAACAGAGGCAAGACAGTGAATGGGGTACTTAGTTTTTAATTATTATAAATTGTTAAGAAACAGTGTTTATCCTGGGTCAGTCATACCCATCCTCAATGCGGAAGAGTTAAGGCCAGGGTGGAGGGAAAATACGCTCATCTAATCCCAGGAGTCTATGAAGAAGAGAGCACCAGTCCCATACAAGCCCTTGGCTTTCAAACTGTGTAAATATATGATGATTCCATCTTATCTCCCCTCAGGGATGGAGAGAGGGGCTAGGGTACCATGGAGATCTACAGAAAGCTTTAGTGCTATTTGCTTTATAATAAATGAATAATATAAAGTTATTCATAGACACATTTGGAGGCTTATGGCCTTGGACCCGTTGCACCTCAGAACTGGGTTTGTATCTCCATACGAGCCTGGAACACAGATAGGATATAATTAGAATAGGTCATTATTTCCCACATTTTATTTAGAAGGTACATTGGGTTGGGTGAAACAAGCCCTCTGCTCATAATACTTCTATTGAAATTAACGAATCGCATATGCAGAGGACTGAGTTTTTTAGGCCCTGATTCAGCAAAGCATTTCAGCTGTACTGAAGAGATTACATCCATCCCCCACAATCAGCCGTTACATCCTATTGACTTTTATAGGACTTAATTATGTTGATAGGGGCTGTTCCTGACTAGGGATGTTTTCCTCGTCTAAGAACTTCATTAATAGCTCTATATTTGTCTGTAACATGTAGTAATGGGACAGTGTATTTATCCCCTTCCTTGGAAAAAATGTTACTATTCCAAATATGGCTGAAAAATACTTGGAACATGGTCTCCAGCAACATTTACTGCAAGAAAATATCTTATTCTTGACATAGTTTCCCTTTTCCATATAGTGTTGTGTTTGCAATGATCTACTTCAGAGTATGTCAGCTTTTCCACTGTAAAAACCTCCAAAACATATAGTGGGTCCATTAAACCACCCTAAAATGTAACAGACAGACTTCCAGTTTAGGGATGGAGATGGCAGGGGAAGGAAAAGAAAACTTTAAGAAAATATTTGTGGCTGTTTTTCCTACCATAGTAAAAATAATAAAGAAATTTACAGGTCAGATGCTGCTGGTAGAAACTGGCAAAGCTACACCAATGTAAAACCAGCTGTAAGCCTGTTCCTACTTTTTTAAGACTTGTTGGCTTATGCCTGGCTCATAGAGTCTTTAAAAATTCTGTTATGTAGGTCATTACTTTAGTGTCTGAAGTTCTTCTGGTCACCCTTATGAGGGATTAGTTGAAAAAATTTCCATCAAAACTGTTCTTTGGAAAATTGAGTTTTCAATCAAATACAATTTTTCATGAAAAGTGCCTCCTGTGCAGAAAATGTATTTGTTTCATTAATAAAGTAAATGCACAACTTGCCCCAGCATTTAAAGGTTTTGGACAAATACCAACATATTTTGCTTCTGAAAAGCCATCGTGGGAACAGTAGTTCTGGTGCCTCATGCTCCAATTCTTGTCTATGGGTCAGGCTCCCATGATGCATCTCCACCATCCAATTGCCATGAGGCAGCATCTCTACTCATCAAAATAGAGTAACCATAATGCACCCTGGGAAATGTAGTCTGGCAAGGAAGCCCAGGCTATAAAGGTGAATGGGCTCATGAAGCACCAGAACTATAACTACAGTGAAGCACTGAGGTAACATTTCAGAATTTAACTATTTCTTTTTTCACTTTTTCACTGAAAACTTTAAATTTTCTGTGGAATAATTCAATGTACCTCGGTTTGTTATTGTTGTTACTTTTTTGTCTACATTTTCCATTGAAATATGCCTCTTTTCCCAACCTGTTTTAGTAAGGAGATGTGCACACCTAATTCCTTTATTGTAGCTCATGTAGGACTGGCCAGAATTGTACCAGGTGAACACAGAGTTGTTACCAAAATGTTCACCACTAGGAGCACAGAGACAGTGGGAATAAGTGGAGCCATAGCTCAACATTCTGCCTGTTCCTGTCAGGTCTGATGGCTGACTGTGTAGGAGCAGTATTCTGAGCTTAAATGGGTGTAGCTCCCCCATGCGTTGGTCAAATGCCAGTGTTCATTTACCTGTGGTGGTATGGTTCTGCATTGCACCCCATTCAGGAATTGTGTGTGTAGAACTAATTGATTCCCAAACAATGGAGCAGTTTCATCATTTAGGCTATGTCTAGACTGCAGGCTTCTTTCGGACAAAGCTTTTCCGGAAGAGATCTTCCAAAAAAACTTCTTCCAAAAGAGAGCGTCCACATTGCACAAACGCATCGAAAAAGCAATCTGCTTCTTTGAAAGATAGTGTCCACACTTAATGGATGCTATCTTGCATTTCAGCTGTGATTATTATGGATGGAGTGGCTACCAGGGCACCTGTGCTTTTTCCTCTTTCCTCTTCTTTCGAAAGAACTCCCTCTTCCCCGTCCACACACACCTTTTTCTGAAAGAGCTCTTTCGGAAAAAGGCTTCTTCCTCGTAGAAAGAGGATTACCAATGTCGGAAAAACCCCTCTGTTCTTTCAATTTTCTTTCGGAAGAACGTGATTGTAATGTGGACATAATTGAAGTTTTTCAGAAAAACGGCTGTTTTTCTGAAAAAACTCTGTAGTGTAGACATACCCAGAGTCTTGTTCAAGAGAAGGAGGGAAGAAAAAGAATCTCAGAGAGATTGTAGTGATTCTTTCCACCTCCACTCTGTGGTCCAAATGGCATGTTACCATAGAGACCTATCCTCCCCTCATAGACCTCGGGGAACTTGGAAGTATGTCAGGTCCATAACGCACAAACAAATACATGGACAGTATTGGATATCTCTTCAAGCAAACCCTTTGCCCCAAGTCATTCTCTCAGCCTGCCATCTCTGTGGAACCTAGGGGAAAACCTAGTGCACCCTATTGTAATACAGCATTTTTCATGACAGGTTATGGTACTGTAATTTGGGTGACTCTTTATGTGGGTAGGCCAGCAGAAGGCATATTCTTTCTGTGCTTAAAGATTTGCATTTTGGTTCTATGCTTCACATGTTCTTTTTACAAAGTCTCCTTATGTTTGAGAAGATTGGACCTTATAGCAGTCTTACATCTCTCCTTTAAGGCGAACACTATAGTGCAGTCATGATTATTGGTGGCAGAAGAATGGATCAAAAACTCATGGCCCCTATTGACAGTTATGATTCTGCACTCAAAGGATTTTTAATATATTTTTATTAAGCTTCTCATTTGTCCACTAGCCCAGAAATCTTCCAGACACAAGTTTAAAGCTGCTTTTACCAATAAAATAATATTTAAAAGTAAGCTTGAAAGCAATTCTCATTGCTTTATGTTGGACATACTGCTGAGATAACCATGCAGTGACAATAAATACAGTCCTCTTTGTGTACACTCCAGTGCTAGGAGTGAGCATCTGGGATTCATCTGGAATCCGAAGTTTGCATCAGGAGGTAACAGTGGGTCCTTTGCATGACTCCAGGCTGGTCATAGTTTAGTTTTCATTTATTGTGTAAGTGTAAACATCTGTCAATATTTTTAATGACCAAAAAGAATTCAATTACTTTTTCATAAATGAACATTGACAAATCATTTTCTCTGGGACTCAGCTCGGGAGGCGAGCAGGCTGGTGTATTTATTTGTATGGAGAAAAATGTAATGTAACCTTGTAGGGGGTTGTGCAAACCATGTGGAAGGAGTTTATGAATTGTTCTTCAGCATGAGAATAGTCTTGCCACATGGTAGTGGCTGAAGGGATAGGTCTGGCACCGACTAGCTTTCCACATATGTTGCACAACAGACCAAGGTTAGGGTTATTACTGGCTGCTTCTGGATGACTGGGTAGGCTATAAACCAAACAGAAGACCCATTCAGTTATGCTCTGTGTGTGGTGGGGTGGACAAATGGTCTACAAGGTTTAATAATCACCACCTGGGGATTGACAGTGTGTTAGAGTATAAAAACATACACACACCTGTATATGTTTTTCCATTAGAATTTCTCCCTGTGTCTTCACCTTTCAAAGTAATCTGTCTGCATTTGGTTCACTGCTACATTGTTTAGATCTATTTTAGTCACTGTGGGGAGTTTTCCCCATCTTGCTGCTTTCATCATCTCTCCAAAAGAGTGACTAAGATACCCAAGTAACATCACACTTCCAACAGAGCCTTTGAAACTGCAGCATTTGAGTGGCTTGGAAGTAGGGAAAGTGAGTCTCTCTCGCTGTAAGCTCTTCAATTATTTGGGGAATAAAAGTCACCAGGGAACATCACACAATTCCAGCCTTTGTTCTTTTTGTGAATTTTGTGTTTGGCTCTGTGACAGGGATGCACTGACCCCACACTGGGCGAGAGAGGGTGAACCCAGAACTGAGGGCTGAGAAAGCCACATCCCTTCTACCTTACTGGGCATGCCCCAAGTGCACCGGTATAAAAGAGAGCAGCTGAGCTCAGTTGGGGCTGACAGCCAGAGGGACATGCGCCGCCTGCTCCAGGAAAGTCACCACGAAAACCCAAAGATGGAAACACCGCAGCCCAGGCTGAAGGCTAGACACTCCCAGAGGCCTCATGGAGTTCGGAAGCACCAAGGAGTAGGCAGCCCACAGACCAGGGGGGTGAGATGGAGGCCTGCACTGCAGCTGTGAGGACAGTGGAAGGAAGTAGTCCAGGGGAAGGTTATGGCTAACCAGTAAATGAGCCCATGCCAGAGAGTCAGCATGTTTTGGTAGGAGCTTTACCCTGCTGACTCAATGGCTGGTGCTACAGCCACTAATAGGGCCCTGGGTTATAATCCAGTGGACTGGGAGGGCTTGGACCACTAATAGGGCCCTCAGAACTGGGGATGTTACCTCCTCCTTTGTTTCCTGCCTTTAACCAGGGAGCCACACTGCCCTGCAAATGGGGGCGAGTTTACAGACGCTGGCCAGTGGGCCGTACCACCTCACGACTGAAGGAGAATGTATAGACACAGGTTGGGGAGAGCAAAGCTGGGAGTTGCACTCACGCTCCCCAAGGGAGAGGGTCACATTCGCCCTGCATTGGGCCTGGTCTTCCCCAATTCTGTCACAGGCTCTCTGGCTAGCCAATGTATGAAACCACATGCAGGCAGACAGTTCTCTAGGATCCTGGTCTGAAAGGCCACCATTAAAGGAGAAATGCCCCCACTTTGCTCTAAAAGGACCTGAGGCTGCTTTCAGTTCCATCACTGTAAACCAAGAAGTAACCATTTATGCCAATGGAGATGTACTAATGTGATCATTTAAATGAGATCAGAATTGGGGCCCCAATAGCTCACAGGGTAGGAGGCATTTGTCCCCAGGGCTAATGGGTGAAATAGCTACCTCTCTCAGTGCCTAATTACAATTGGCATTTCTGTGCCATGGGCTGGCAGCACCATCTTGTCGAAACGTGGCGTCATATGACACCAGCGCATTATGAAAGCAGATTGGACATTGGCCTTACAGTCCCTTTTGCTAGGTTCTCACTGCGAGGGTCATAAATAATTAGAGCTATGTGGATTGTTTCCAGAGAAACCTGAAACCATGTGCAACTTGCCTGCTCTGATGCTCCGTTAGAATTCCAGGCTTCAGCCCAGTAGGTTCCCCATGGTTCAGAAAATCTGGGCTGATGTATGGTTTTGTGTTGTGACCAGGTGAAACGCCGAGGTTCTGTTTAATTTTGAAGATGAATTGCGTGAAGCTTGGGCTATTTCAATTCTTTATTTGGCACTAGAAGTCTTATCCAGCATTGCCTGGGTCCTTCAGGGCAGGGGGCTGGCAGAGTGGAGGGTATAGGAGTCAGGGCAGGACCTTGGGGATGTGGGTCTCCAGGCAGGAGGCTGAAAGTGTTGGTGGGTGTGGGAGACAGGATGCAGGGCTGAGGAGAGCACTAGGCTGGAGAGGTGGGGGGGTGCCTGACTGAAGGTGCAGGATGAGGAAAGGCACATGGGGTGGGGGGTGCAGGAGTCAGGGCAGAGGGTTGGAAAGAGGGGAGTGAGGGGGAGTGGGGCTCAGAACACGGGAAGAAGGTGGCCTGGGATGGGGGTGGGGCCGCACACCACACCCGCCAGCTTGTCCCTGGGACAAGGGGGCTACGCACTGTGCCTGCCGGCTTGTCTCCAGGGTCCGGGGGAGTCCTGCACACCCTGCCCACTGGCTTGTCCCCGGGTGCCATGTTGGGGCAGGGAGTGGGGGGAGAGCTGTGCAGACCGTCCCTGCCAGTGTTCCCTAGGTTTCAGTCAGGGGACGAAAGAGGGGGCCACCCAGGCCATCGCTGGCAGTGCTCCTCAGGCAGGGGTCTTGGGGGGCTCTCTCTCTTTCACCCTCATGCTCCACCTCCTGATATATACCCTAGGTTATGTGTGTATATATATCTGTGACGGATCTAGTTCTGGGCGCAAGCACACGTCCCCCTCCTCGGGGTCACAGCCCAGCGAGCCCACCGTCTGTCTCTTTGGATTTCAGTATTTTAATGGGTGCGAGCTCCCGACGCCCCCCCGGGGGGGGCGAGACGGGGCTCCACGAGCCCGGCATTCCCGGTCCTCCTCCCGGGCGCCTCAGTCAGTCCTCCCGGACCCTGGGGTGGCAATGCCTCCCGTCTCCCCCACGTTCCTTTCACTCCCATAGGGATTGCAGCACGGAGGAATCTGGGGGGGGGGGGGCTAGGGGGACCCAGGCCCACCCTCTCCACCGGGTCCCAGCCCGGGGCCCTAATGGTTTGGGTGCTGATCCCTCACCCAGCTGACGGGGTCCCGCCCCGTAACGCGTCAGCCCACGGGCACCAAAAGGGCCCTGCCCCGGGCTGCTTCCTAGCCATCCTTGGGGCCGCGGCCCCCGCATCCGAGCCGCCGGTCCTTACCTCCTCGTCTGGCGTACCGGGGTTTCTGCCCCGGAGTCCCTCCGGTGTTCCGCCTTTCCAGCTCCACCGGGGGGGGAGGGATCGTCTCTTGGGCATCCCTCCTCTGGTCCTGGCTCGCGGCCTTCTTTTAAACCTCCCGCTGGAGGTTAAGTCGGCTCCCTTGCCCCCGACGTCGCTGGCGTCCCCACGTCGGGACGCAGGGGGTGGAGTTGCGCTCCAGTGTCCTCTGCCGGGGCCGCGCACGTCCCGCCTGGCCCGCCGGCCGGCCCTATTCTCCGCAGCCGCGGGGCTCTGCTCCACGTGGCGTTCGGCAGGTGCGTCCTCCCGGCGGCGCACCGGCGAGGCAGCCCCTCCCGGGCATTCTGCCGGGGCCGGGGCCGCCACCCGGCCCGTCCTAGTGCGGGCCACCGCCAGCCCGTCACAATATCGGAATGTGACTTTGACTATTAAGATGAAATGATTGGGCCTTTTGATATCACACCCACGCACCAGCTCTTAAGGTTGCATGGCCAGGATCTTATCAGTGTAAAACCAAGGCAAATGCTTATGATCAGCACTAAATTGACTGGGGGAGAGGGGAAGAGAGCAAAATAATAAATGGGGCCTTTAAAAATATGGAGAGAGAAAATGACCAAACAATAAGAGCATCTAAGAGAGAGATGTTGACCTTTTCCCTACCATGCTGCTCTCTTGCAAGCAGAAGCTAGTTTTCCAGAGTGGAAGATACATTACATCAACCTTCCTCTCACTTTTTAAACTGCGAGTGTACCCCTTAACTAACAATGGGTTTAATTCTGCTCTCTCTTTTAGCTATGCAAATGTAAGGAACTTGAGCTACAAAGTCTGCAACTGTCATTAAGAAGCTAGTAGGGAAAAATATTAAATCATTTAAAGAGAGATCACATCATCATAAACTTGAAAAATAGAATATTCCTAAAATAGTACATTTCCCGGCAGGTCATCTGAAATTCTGTTTGCTATTATCCCTGACACTTTTGTGTAAAGCTTTCTGCTAAGCATCTCAAATTCTCCCTCTGATCCTGTCGAAGTATTAAATCTTGTGCATGCAACATCCTGGCCAGTTGTTAAAGAAGGGCATGTGATGCTGAAAAATTTCAAATTAAGACTTCATTACAGTGTCTAGTAAGAGGGAGTGATGAGCCTATGGAAGGAGCAAAGCCTTAAATGCAAATATATTCAGAATAAAATGAAAGGTGAATAAATTAGCATTGAAATCAGATCCTTAGCAAGGGTAAATTGGCAGAGCCATTGAAGTAAAAATCAAAGCTCTACAAGTCTAGACCAACTGTGGTGCTGACTCTAATATCATTTTGAAAGTTCCCACATTATGACATTTCCTCTTTAAAATATGCTTATACGGATGCCCCAGACACACTTCTACTATATACAGGACATGGACTTCAAAGACAGTCATTATATTCTAGTCCTGTGCCCATTACACACACTTGGACTTTTGCTGTGAGCAAGCAACTTCACCATAGCATCTACCCACTTTAAAATCCAGCAGTCACTGAAGTTTACAGTGAACATGTCATCACAATGCAAGTAACTTCAGGGATAGCTACTGACACTTATAGTGCTAAATCCTGCTCACTCACACTAGTGCAAATCTGGAGTTTACTCCAAAATTCCACTTTGATCAAAAGTCCTGCTGGCCCTTCCCTCATCAGTGACTGCTGTAAACAAAGGAAAGAAACATGTTAGAGCTGGATTCATATCATGGCTCTATGTTCTGATGAGGTTTGATTTATGCTGGCCATATATAGTGTTCTACACCCAAAACAAACTCAAGGTGCTTTGCAAATCACTGGTCAGCTCCCAGACTTCTTACTCTGTCTTTTACTGCATTACTTCTCAGGCAAAACTCTTATGGGGTCAGTGCAGAGGTTTTCTTCAATAGGAATCATGTAAATATAGATTGAGATGTTCAGGATTACAATACGTACAAGAACCATATTACTACTAAAACTTTGTATTCCAGGTTTGTGGATCATCTTAGTACAGTGGGGTTCTGATCAGAGAGTGGGGTTCATAGATGCTATGCTAAGACATATAATAAGAAAACCAGAATATCTTCCCTAGACTGGAGGATATTTGTCAATAAATAGCAGTATGGAGGAAAACATTCTGGAATTTCAAGCTTCAGACAATATTTTGTTGGAAATTCAGTTTGCCAGGAAAAAACTCCCCGACATTTTTTACCCCTTCCCCGTTAATTAACTAAAAAGTTGGCAGTGTTTTTAAAAGTTAAAAAAGTACATTAAAGTACTTCAGAAATCCCTTTCCTCCCACCACAATCTGTAGCCCTTGAATGGGAGCAAATACATGCGTGGTTATGAAGAGATCCCGTCAATGTTCTGGTGCTTTCTGCCACGAGCTAAGGGAAGCCTCTTTTCTTTTGTCAGTGCCGTACACACTCTTTGGTTTATGAGAGAGTCATTGCAATGAAGTAATGCAGCCCTTAGACAGCCAGTTATTTTTGCTGGACAGAGTTCACCCTTCCATCATGAGCAGAGTGCTTTCCAAAGAGCTGTCTGTCATCACCTCTGACACACCACTTTTGCCCCTGTTATTCTGTTTGTCTTTGTGTTTTACTTACAAGGTTAACCCAATGGTTGAATTTCAGGATCATGGCCAAAGCACTCAGATCCAAAAAGAGAGTTCTCAGTTAATCAGGCACTGGAGCCTGCTCAACATCTGGTTCACATTAGCGAATCGCTTTATGTCTGAATGGTGAGCTCACAGCATGGAGACAGCAGCAGTACCTTGATCTGCAATCGCTCAGTCTTGTATGGATTACTGAGGTCGCCGCCGTTAACGTCCAGCAGGCTTCCGACAAAAGTCTTGCACTGCTGGTTTCCTGTTGGAAATTCCTTTGCTTTAACCTATGGGCAGGATATGCTGGCCACCAAGCTGTAATAAACAATGTATTTGTGTGGGAAGCAAGCATCATGGTATCTGATGTCCCAAACCCTGAGGGTTGAAGGTGACGTTGAATGATAGAACGCCTGTCTTCTTAAACCGTCCTCTGCCATATATTGTCTCTATGACTTCAGTGCTGCACCTATCTGGAAGAGCAGTAAATATTTACAGGTCACTTAACCCATCAGGCTCAGTTTCCCAAACATAAAGGCTTTGTCTGCACCGCAGGGTTTTTGCGCAAGAAGCTTTTTGCGGAAGAGATCTTCCCCAAAAACTTCTTGTGCAAAAGCACGTCCACACCTCAAAAGCGCATCACAAAAGCGATGTGCTTTTGCGCAAGAGAGCGTCCACACAGCATGGACACGCTTGTGCAAGAAAGTTCTGATGGCCATTCACAGAATGGCCATCAAAGCACCTGTGCTTTTTGTGATAGGCTCTTTTTGCACAAGAAACCCCTGTTGAGCGTCCACAGTCATCTTTTTGCGCAAGAACTCATGCGCAAAAAGGAGTTATTCCTCGTGCGGAGAGGAATAACTCTACCAGAAAAAGCCCTCTGTCCTGTCGATTTACTGTATTTTTTTTGTGTGCAAAAACACGCTTGAGGTGTGGACGCTCTGCGGGTTTTTGCGCAAAAACACCCGTTTTTGCACAAAAACCTTGTAGTGTAGACATAGCCAAAGTGGATATATCTAGGACTTGCAGGAGTTGTGCAATATTTGTCAATAGCTGTGCGGTTCTTGGAAGTAAAGTATCCTCGTACTATAGAAATGTAAAGCTGTAAGTGGTGGGCACCCTAATTTTACCTCATACCTGTCCCAGACGAAGAGGCAATCATGTGGCAGTACATGGTCTTCACTATGAATTATTGCATCCTGCATGAGAGATAATCAGACTCATCCAGAACGTGACTCTAACTAAGATGGCTGCCAACAGCTACAGCTGCAACTAAGATGGTTGGCAACAGTGAAGAGCATACCCATTTACTTTCCTCCGTGAGAAATCACTGTCATGTTGCCTCAGTTCCTTCAGCTTCATGGGAACTGAAAGCCAGTCCCAGAGGTAAATGTGACTAAGCAGACAGGGTTTCTCTCAGCCTTTCCTCACAGGGGTCTGTTTGATGCCTCAGTTTCCAGATTCACTGGTACCTTGGTTCAGGTGCTGGTTTTCCTTACTGGGCACAGTGACCTTTTCAGCCTGCACTTCAAAAACTCCTCAAAGAGCAGTACTCTGGGATGGCTTAGTACACAGGGGCTAGTTCCCCAGCCAGTGTAAATCGGCATTCTGCAACGTTTATCAGTTAGCCATAGTGTGTGCCAGTAGTCACGGATATAGAGAGACTCCAGGAAAAAGCCAGTTAGCCTAAAGTATTTTAAAGCATTTTCTGTGGCTTCAAAGAGATTTTTCTAGCACGGGTTTCATTCTAATTTATGTTTATCTAATTTAACGTAGTTAATGAGTCACATCTGTAGACTCAAACCTGCCTTACAATGTGTGGCTGTGACTAGATTTTTCCTCCATTTAACAGATACATCTACATTTGGAGTGAGGAGTGCAATTCCCAGCTCTACGAGGCAGTAATAGTGTCACTGCAGTTGTATGGCAATAGCAGAGGCAGCATTAACTGGCTGTCCTGTGTACAAACCTGCCCAGGCCTCAGGCCTCCGTGACCATGACTATACTAGTACTATTGTTAGCACCCTATCTTCATAAGAGCTAGCATGAGAGTGTCTCTATGCGGGCTGCACCTCATCCCCCTACCTCCAAGTGCAGATGTAATCACACAGAGTAAAGTAGCAGGCTGTATGATATGCTTCCCCCAGTGTACACCAGTCTAGCCCACTGATTGCTCTGCAGTACTCATGACTCATACTGAAGTGAGAGGAAAATCAGCCACATGGTTTTTAGCCATTGGAAACATACTGCCCAACTGCATAGCAGATTGATTCTGTTTCCCATACCTAGCCCATCCGCAACACTTGTTCATCCATGGACTGGACAGCACGTTTTGAAGATGGATAAGTTCAGTATCATGAGCCCTAATTTATACATAGGGGCAAGGGAGCCAACAGCCTCTGTGAGCCCCTGGGAAAGGTGGGGGGGGCTCTGTGCTCCTGGTAGGGGTGGAGCCTCAGGCAGAAGGGGCGGAGCCAGGGCAGCCAGCCCTCAGAGCCACAAGGAACGCATTGCACAGCACTCAAGTAGCTATTTCAAGGGAACCAGGGCTCCAGCAACTGCTGCTGAAGCAGTGGCATCTGGGAGTCTTGGACCCATTTTGAATCACCAGGCCCCGTGCAATTGTCCCCTTTACTCTCCTGTTGGACACTCTTTGTGGGGGAAACTGAGACACGGAAGAGTTAAGTGACTTGCAAGAGTTGCTCAGCTGATCAGTAGCATGACTGGGACACTGTCCAGAGCTCTTGATTCTTCATCTGCGTCCTTTATGCTGGGCCGTGGATGCTTCCCAGACCTGTTGCCACTTATGCGAAACTGAATACGGTACAAGGAAGATCAAGGGCTCAATCCTCAGCTGGTGTAAATACCCCCCAGCTCCATTAAAATCTTTAGACAAACTGGGAATTTATTCCCCAAGTGTTAAAATCTTTTATAAAAGTGTATGGGGGCAGGCACTTAGAAACAGAACACATGCAAAGCCATAGTTGTGAATGAGCACTGCCTAATGCAGGTAGCTGAATAACGTGATCCGTTTGGCCAGACCCATCCTATGGTTTTGTGATGCCTTGTACAGAGTGCAACATACTGATCTCCAAGAAGATGCCACTGATCTCAGAATTTGGCAAATGGGGATGGGGAAGACTGGAGTATTTTAGTGTGGGGCCACAAAGTGAGGGTTTCAGTGGCTAGTGGGAGGTTTAGCCTGGGTGCTTATCACTGCCAGGCTATGGAGCATGGGACTCCAACTTCATCTTTCAAGGTGTGTTAGAGGATACCAGATGTGAGAGAGCAAGGACTCCAAACATGTAGAGCCCAGTGCAGTCCTGCTTGGGCCATGCCTAGAACCAGTAAGGTAGCTGGTAATAACAGTGTGAGTGTAACCTGACTCTGATTCCTTCTGGGAGGCCTCTAAATTCATTACCATGTACACCACTTTGTTTCCCGGCCACCATAGGATCTCTTCTTTTGGGCATTCCGATCACTGCTTCCATCCCATCTACGTGACAACTCTTTATAGCTCCCAACACAAACCCCTGAGCTAGAAACATTTTTTTTGCAAATTCAGGTTGCTAAGTGACAACAGCTTTTACACAAACCAAGTCCTGAAAAGCAAGGAAATGAAGAGTTAAGGATGTCGTAAATCTTACGCTGTTCACATAATAAACACGGTCACGTTAGTCTTATTGGCTAGAAAGAAATTTATATTTCAACGCAGCACGCATGGGGCTAAGGAGACGGAGGAAGAACAGGTCACCAGATTATTAAAACACAGGAGTGAATAACTCTGGCCACACTAATTTATTAGTTATTTATTTAGATTTACATAGATATTTAACAAAGGAATGTAGCCAGTGCCCTAGGCAGTTTTTGCCCCATATATGAGAAAGAGAGAGAAATAAACACAGCTGCCTTCCTGCATCCTCCCCCGCCTCCCAAAAACACCCTTCATAAGACCCCGTTCAGCTTCAGAGCATGCTTATTGTTAAGTACATGTTTTGCTGAATCTGGGCCTGGGTGGTACATTGGCTTTGGCTGGCTTCCTGCACAAGGGTGAATTTTACTGATAGTGAAAATGATTTTATCATAAGGCTGACCCAAAGCCCCTTGAAGTCAATGCGATTGTTTCCATCTTCATATCAGGCCCTAGAAGAGTTGAGTTTTGCCTTGCTTGTTTGATTTTTTTTTTAATTTCCCTGCCATGGAGAGATAATAAACACCCACAACCCCCATCTACACATAAAGTAGCCACATGCCCGTGAGTATTCTGCAACTGAAGAAAAAAATCATTCACTGACATACAACCAATAAATCAAGAGCTTAAATTTAACAAACAAAAGCCAAGAGAAGTGCAGAGACGGGACAAGCTTCTATTCTACAGGCAACCTCCCCCTCAAATATTTCCAATGGGGAAGGAGAATAAAAGGATTTTTCTAAGGCTTAGTGAAAAATTATTAATCAAAAATTATTAATCAACAATAACTTGCTTCCAGAATTGATTGTGGTGATAAATGAAGGGGAAACATAAGGCACGAACAGGGAAGAAAAAAATCTTATGCTAAATGTCATTACGTCGAAATAGAGCAGGAAGATCTCAAGAGCACCTCACTTGTATAAACTCTCAGCTACCCCCAGTTCTAGCAGCCATGTAACTGTCTTGCAGTGGCTGTGTGGCTGCCGCCAGCCAAATGGTGCTGTGTATTTTTCTTCACTGTATCAGGGTGGAAGGTTAGATAGAGGGAGGATTTATAAGAAGCAGACTTGGCTTCGATATTTCTTTTAGCATTCAGAAAATATTCCCCGATCCAGAAAAAAGTGCAGAATTCTAAGAACAAAGGAAAGAGAGAATATAAGGAATATTTGCCTTTCAGCTTTATAATACTAAACCATTTAATCTGCTTTAATTAGGACTCTGTTTTACCAAGTGACAAAAGGGTTTTAATTTAGATATGGTAATATAGCAATAACCCTGGTCTTATCAAAGCAAGCAATCTGCGGTATAGCAAAATAGTCCAGAATCTTCATAGCGCTAATGTTACATGTAATATTCATGTAGCTTGATATAACAAAGGAAAAATCATGTGACTCTCTTATTATGGTACAATCTACACTGGCCAACCACAATCTGTGAGGTACTGTGGTCAGCTTTTGGCATGTATTTAACCAATGTCATAGTGAGAACTTGTATAAAAAAATGGGAGCCAATTCATAGGGAAATTTTTTTAAATCCTATCCATTCCATAGTTTCTACAGCAGAACTTTAGTTTGTTCAAATTATTTTAATCGAAGAAGGAGACATTTTTCTCCCGCCCCCTCCCCCCCATCCTTTTGTTTTCCTTTTTCCATATTGCCACTAGAAAAAGGAAAAAGGGGAGGGAAGGAAGACATTTTTTTTTAATTTTCCAACTTTATCCGCACACACACAAAAATGTCGGGGCAAAATATAGCTTAAATTTCTGATTGTGAAAAAAGGCCGCTTTACATTTTTGTTGCTGCTGCTATTCAAACACTTTTGACTTGTTCTAGTCCAGGAGCAGGCAAGATATGGCCCAAGGGCTGGATCCAGCCTGCCAAGCCTTTGGATCCAGATCACGGCCCACCCCACTGGGACCCTCAGGCAGGCTCCTTACCTGCTACAGCTCCAGGCCGCTCAAAGCGTCTGGCTGCTCTCCATGCCACGCCACTGGGGGGAAGGAGGGAGACTTCACATACTGCTCCTGCCCCCAGCGCAATCATCACAGCTCCCATTGGATGGACCTGTAAGACTGATGAGTATTTAAGAGTGATGAGTTTGTATTAGGGATGTAAGTAAAGTAAGGCAGTAATGCAAGGTCTACAGGCTAAACCCTGTAAGATTTCAGAGTCGCCATAGTAAACTTTAGTCTTAAGGAGGCCTGTAGGGTTGCCAGGTGTCCGGTTTTGAACCGGACAGTCCAGTATTTGAGCTTTCTGTTTGGGAAACAAATTGAGAAAATATAAATGAGAAAATAGAAATGTCCAGTATCTTCTAAATAAGATGGAATGTAGATTGTGAGATAATGTCATGTGTGTCCGGTATTTTTGTTGAAACCATCTGGCAACCCTAGAGGCTTGACATAAGTAGATAACCAGAAATAGCCCTGTGCCAGTAAAGTAACAAGATGGCTGTAAAGAATGTGCCATTACGTGATGTTCAGGGGAAGATACTCCGCAACACACCCTTCTAGATTGCAAGATACCTGTTTGGAACATCACGGAAATGTCTGCTCTCACTGCAGGTTACCATGGAAATGTGTACTTAGAAGCTAACGAGAATAAGAAGAACAAACAGTGAAAAGTGGAGCACCCCAAAAACATGTATGGTGTGTGGCAGTACCAATAAGGAAAAGGAGATTGGAATCATTGCACATATGTATAAGATGTTAGGCATGCCCATAAAAACAAGGTGAAAAGGGTTCCTGGTGGGGATAGGAAGGGAAGACCCCCAGGAGGACTGCCCTTCTATCAATGACCACCTTTTGTAAGATCCACCAGAGTCTCTCTGGCCTCTTTGGGTGTATCAGTATGAATACAGCTATTGCATGGGCTCGCTCAGATTTTGTATAATTATATATGATGGTCTCCATAATTATCTACTTACTAAAGCTTACAATAGAAACAAAGCTTCTGACTTGTGATCTTGTGTCCTAGTCTTTCTGGTGTCTTACTGTCCTCATTATTCATATCCTCCTAGAGTCTCTCAGACTAAAAACCTGTCTCCAAATATCTGTCACCCTGGTGATCTTTAAATTGTAGCAATGCAGGAGCCAGACTTATTGTGGTTGAATAAAGAATTGTCAATTCCATTTAAAACAGAAGCTATACCAGATTCAAAGACATGGGGAGACATTTAGGATGGATAAAATGGCAACTCTGGGAAAAGAGAGAGGTAGAGATGGCAGGGAGAAGACGGAGGGGGATAGCTCTCATAGGCTGTGGGAACAAAGATAAACCTTCATAAGCTATGGCTAAGAAAAATAGGCATATTTACTTTATTAAAACTGTTATCTCTTGTCTGACCATGTCCCTGCTATTAAGATTAAGCAATACTTTCTTTGTAGAGCCTGTCTTGAGTTACTGTATTGACTGCTGATCACAGTACCCAAAGGGCAGGCTTGCAGGCCTCAAACCTAGTTGGGTCTGCTGAGGCATATCAGCTGATGTTTAGGGGCTGCACTGCAGACCCCGGACTGATAGTGGGAGAACTGTTGGATCCCTCCTCAGAAAAGGTGACAACAAAAGGCCCATTGTGCACTTGATAGACTAGATAGAGGATAGGTACAGCTAGCCCTGGAATGCAAGAGGGTTAATGATCTATGGCTAAAAATGAAAATTTGAAAAATAAATATGGAGAGACCTTATTTCTTCTTATTAAGAGGCAGTCCCTGCCCTCAAGTGCTCACAGTCTGACTAGACTCTCTGTGGCTCTCTCTGTGGCGCTCTTTTTGCAAGCCACAAGCAGCAAAGCATATTTAGTGGTGAAGTTTTAATTATTTTATTTGAAAATGTGTAGGTGACAACTGCTCATGACTTTAACCTGAATCCTGCACTTTGATTTGCAACACTCTGTCTTTCATGTTGTTCCCAATAGCACGTAAAATTTGTGTCCCCTTTATTTTGATTGATTGATTTATAAGTAGACTGCACATTGAAGAGCAAACCTTTTAATCAAACAAAATACAGGACTATGTAGTCTACTATTTTCTTCCACTATTTGATCTGAGGAAGTGGGTCCCACAGCCCACAGCTCATCATCTAATAAACCATCTTGTTAGTCTTTAAAGTGTTACATAGTCCTGTATTTTGTTTCAGCTACACCAGACTAACACGGCTACATTTCTATCACTTTTAATCAAAGTTTTTTTTAAAAAAGTGTGCAGGCACACTGGAAATGCCATATATGGGAAAGGCAGAGAGGTTCTCAAGGCATCTTGAACTTCGCCTTCTTTCCATGATCGTCCTAAAGCAAGGCAGAGCAGACCGCTGTGCATTATTAATGTGGCATTTTGAAACTGACGGCATTTGAAAGCTGTATGATAGTATCAGAGGGTTTGTCCCCTACTGGGATGAAGAGGGATACATCCCCAGTGACTGTAGCAGCCCTACACCAATCAAGCCACAGTGCAGACTAAACAGACCAGGACAAGGGGCGGGGGGGGAGGGAAAGCTGATGACAGTGATAGAAAATGATGCTGAATTATTGCATGCAGGAAAAATTTTCCATTTGGAGCGCAAAGAGTTGATAGCTTTGGCCGCAGCCTTTCAAGATACAGTATCTCAGAAGTTGTTTCCAGAATTTTCACAGCAGTAACCATGTGTGGGGGAAGATAAAAGCCAAACAGCACTCAATTTACCCGCAGTAGGAGGCATGATTATAAAGTAATGAAATAATGTTACTCCTGGGTGATTTCTAAGGCCAACATTATCCCATGTGAAAATGCTGACTGTGCCTATGCTTCGTCTAGTTTGAAACTGTTAAGGAGATACTAAAAGAGTGCTGCTGTGTCTGCTCCCTAAACCCTGGGAGCTACTATATCTGAGGCAGTGATTGTTTGTTTTCCTTAATCTTACTTACTGTAAGTCTATTTTCAACTATCATTGTGGAATCTGGATGTGAGTGAAGCCTTCTGGGTCCTCCACTGATGGACAGAAATGTTTGTGTGGTTCCCATGTCGAGTTCTGAAAATAACAGCTCATGACCTACAGGGCACCTTTCAAAATACAAAGGGAGAGCAATCTTCCCTCTCTCCCCCTCCCCTTATTTTCCCTTGTTTTTATTTAAGGAACTGTAACTATTGGCATTCATTTGAAACAAATATTCCTCTTTGTAGCAAGCTATTCCCCTAAAGACTGAGATACAATGACACAACTATTATTTCTCTTGCACACTTCAGCCTCGCCCTTCGTTGTCATATAGAAGTTTTGACGCTAAAGCTTATGTTCAGTTCACGGTACAGAGAGACTCTAACTTACAGGGTCTCTTAAGAAAATTTGTAGCAGAGTAAATAACCACAGTTTACAGTAGGGCATTTGATATCCACTCCACCTAGGCACATGACCTGAGTTTTCTAAAGCCGTCTTTTCTTTCTTGTCGCATTCCATTGACACTTACAGTAGCCAGTTCTGTAAAGAGCCTGCATATACTTGCTTTATTATCCCCACGCTGCTACCTCTATATCTAGCTCCTGGCCCTGCTCCCAGCTCCTGACCCCACTCCCAAGAAGCTGGCTGCACGGGGTGGCAGCCGGCTCCCTGGAAGCAGGGGCGGGAGCCTGCATAGGCTTATCGGTTAACCGTTTAAATGGTTATTCTTTTACATCCCTATTGGGCTTCCTTTGTGTTCCAGAGCAGCTACCCAAAAGCAGAGATTGTCCAGAACATGTGGTCTGGGGGCTGTCTTGGATTATGAAGTGAAGTGAGAGGCCACAGAACGTATTTAGGAAGTAGCATCGCCAAGATTTGTTAGGTCAGATTTGCACTATGGGTGTCTGTTGGCCTGGGTGAGATGGGTTGTGATCCCCGACAGAACTGTGCTGGGGAAAGCATCTTCTATACAGAGAACGATACCAGCCAAACTGCAGCATTGCTTATTTTGCTCAGGGAGCTGAAATAAACTATGCTGGCAATAGCCCTTTGCCAATATAAGCTGCCTTCACAATGGGAGTGTTTTGCCAGGCTATGTCTAGACTGCAGGCTTCTTTCAGAAGAAGCTTTTTTCAGAAGAGATCTTCTGAAAAAACTTCTTCCGAAAGAGAGCATCCACACACAAAAGTGCATCAAAAAAATGATCTGTTTTTTCAAAAGGTAGCATCCACACTGAATGGATGCTCTCTTGCGTTTAAGCTGTGATTTCTATGGAAGGAGTGGCCACCAGGGCACCTGTGCTTTTTTCCTCTTCTTTCGAAAGAACTCCCTCTTCCCCGTCCACACACGCCTTTTTCCGAAAGAGCTCTTTCAGAAAAAGGCTTCTTCCTCATAAAAAGAGGATTACCAATGCTGGAAAAACCCCTCTGTTCTTTTGATTTACTTTCAGAAGAATGCAATTGCAGTGTAGATGTAACTCAGGTTTTGTTGGAAAAGCAGCCATTTTCTGAAAAAAACTCTGTAATGTAGACATACCCTCAGTGTAAAACAGCAGTATAGCTACCATGTTGAGAGAGAGACACTCAAGATAGCTGCTTCTTTGGTCAGGGAAGCAATGTCTCCCCTAAAGTTTCTGTAGCAACTCTCTGCAGTTTGTTACCACCATCGTTCAAGGAAATATTATATACATACACTTTGTAAATAAACAAATTGCTAAGATAATATCTGAATCCACATCATCAGTTTTGTTTGCTCCACACAGGAAACTGACCTCCGGGGTCCTGAACTCGTTTCCGTTCACCCAAGGGTACAGGCCCACTACTCTCTGACGTTACCAAATCTTGGTTTGTTTATTCAACATTTCTGAACTGCTAGGGGAAAAAATGTCCCTGCTCTTCATTTAAGATTTGGGACCAAGCTATCAAGCCCTTCCTTGTGTGAGTAACTGCCCACAAGTACACGGGTGCAAATTCCACCATCTGGTCCTTAACCTTGTCATTCATCACATTTTTATTTTTAAACTGTCAAACAATCTGTGTTGAAAAACAAGTAATGTCATCCTCTGCTATTTATGATCTCTTGGGCTGTGACACATCTTTGGTTTATGCATGCTTCTCTATCATTTGTTTTCCTACCAATGCAGAATCCTCAAAAAGGGACACAGAGTGATGTAGAGAATCATTTAAAAAAGGAGCTGTTTCACTTTCAAAAATGAACAGCACTTAGGGCCAGACTTATAAAGATATTTAGGTGCCTAATTATGCCTAATAAGCATCTAGGTGCTTAACTTACATTTAAATAAATGGAAGCTAGATTCCTAGATGCTTCTGAAAATCCCACCAGACAACTATCTGCATCCTTAGGCATCCACACACCTTTGAAAAATGTGTCTCCTACATCCCCATTGACTTGCAATGAGACCTGGGCTGCTAAATGTCTAACATTTTATAAATGGTATTTTGACTCCTAAATTACTTATGTGTTGCTAAATTGGGGGCACAGATTTTGTAAAGGCATAGAGGGGAATTAGACACTCAATTGCTAATGAAAGTCATTGGCACTTGCATACCTAATTTACCTATGCACCTTTCAAAATCTTTCCTTAGATTCATTAGTTTAAAAACTAGGCACTAATATGTGTTCTTTTACTTCCTGGTGATAAACTCATACCTAAATCACTAAATAACCTTCTAAAGGGTTTATATAACAGGCCAGTTTCAATATAAAATATTTATAGTCAGATCTGCAGCTAAAGTAAATTGGTGTCACTTCTTGGAAATTTATTGGTGTTTTGAGATTGTATGCAATCTGAGAATCTGGCCCATAATATTAAATACTGTTAGTCTCAATTATTGTTAACAATTTAAATGTTAACACTATGTCTCAAAACACAATTGTTGCATAGATCAAATAGCAGAGTCGTTACCATAAATAGCACATAACCATATATGGCAAACTAGGTGTATGTTCCAAAACAGTTCAGGCTACAACTACTGGCATGCAGTTTGCAACAGCCCCTTCCCCCAAGCCTGTTAGCACCAGCCACTCTCACCCTGACAAAAGCAAGTGGTGTTTAGTCTATAGAAAATAAAGTACATTGTTATAAAACATTAACATCCAGGGAATTCAGTATTTTTATTTCAAATTCCAATTTTTTATCATTTGAAGAATAGGACAGGCACCTCATGATTGACTTTATATTGAATCATGAAATTTTAGGGAAACATCTAAAAACTAATGGGAAGTGTTTCTGGGATCAGTCTGGCTCTGACTCTAGCGTATAAGAGTGCATCTCTGAATCTCAAAGCTCTAGGCAACGGGGTACCTTAATGAGCCTGAATTCACTAAAATGTGCAAACTGCTTGAGATATGCACACCATATACAAAGGATTATTATTTTATCATCTGTCTTAGGTGCTTATATGGGTCCCCATTGCTATAGTATTGAGGCCTCACAAACTTGAATGTATTTATCTTCACAACAGCCCTGTAAGTTAATTTAGTACTGTTCTCCCCATTTTACAGATACAATGCACAGAGAGATTAAGGGCAGGTCTACAATACTGCTTGAGTCAATCTAACATACATCACTCAAGGGTCTAAAGGTCGCCCCCCTCCAATGACACAAGTTTTGCACTGTCCTCATGGGCATAATATTATCAGGAGATGCTCTCCTGATGACATAGCTTCAGATTCTCGGCAAGGCGGAGTAATTATGCTGATGGGACAGCAGTGCAACTGCACCACTGTAGTGTAGATTTCCCCTCCCTAAGCCCTGGTCTACACTGAGGAGTTATTTCAAAATAATTTGAAATAACAAGCGGAGCGTCTACACTACGGGCTGGTTATTTAGAAATAACTCCTGGTTTCCACGAGAAATAGTGCTTATTTTGAAATAGTTATTTCAAAATAGAGGTAGTATGGATGCTCTGATGCTGCCATTTTGAAATAACTACTCACCAGAGTCATTCAAAGTAATTACTCCTCAGTGCTTCCTGGGGCTCTAAGTCGAGGTAGTGCATCCAGATGGAGGGAGCCTGCCTCGGACTAATTTTGAGGCTTCCCTGTAGTGTGGACAGGCTGTTTTAAGTTATTAGTTATTTCAGGAGTTCTTGTTTCAAAATAAGTTATTTTGAAATAATTTCCTAGTGTAGACATACCATAAGACTACATCTACTCTGCAATGCTATTTTGGGATCTAAGAGTATCCTGAAATAGTTATCCCATGTCTTCACAGCAAGCCCGTTATTTGAAAATATAATGGGCTTGTGATTCCAACGTCCCTTTAAACCTCATTCCACGAGAAGTAAGGGTCGTTTGGGAATAGCAAGTTATTTTTTTTAATTTTTGAAATAAAAAAATACTAAATAACTACAGTAAATAACCAGCCCATAGTGTAGATGCTGTGTAGACAGTGCCAAATTATGAAATAAGCTATTTCAAAATAAAATCAAAATAAGTTACGCAATAAGTATCTTATTTCGAGCTACAGTGCAATGTAGACACACCCTAAATGACTTGTCCAAGGTCTCACTGGAATTCTTTGGTGGAACAGAGAATGGAATCCACATCTCCCAAGCTAGCACCCAATCCACAAGCCGCATTTTACTGTTATTATCTATGTCATATTGGCCTATTATTGAAATAGTTTTCAACACCTATTAAATGATATTGGATTTCACAGATTGTTCTTTGCTGGTGTAACGAGGTTACATTTGAACCAAACTTGGAAATTTGGTTGATAATACTTGTGACGTCTGGTAAGCAATGCTGCAAAGTTATGTGCCTATTTCCATCTGCAAAGCCATGAGTAAGCTTTGTTGTTACATAGCTGGAGCCAGCTGTTTTGCCCTGTGAAGAAAGAGATGCAGAGTCTTGGTTCTTCCTTTTGCAGATGCTGATTGAGTCCCAGTAATGACACTTAGGTGTGTCTAGACTACAGGGTTTTGTCGACAAAACTATACCTGCATCTACACTACCGCCGCATTCTGTCAACAGTAAGTCGACAGAATGTGGCAGTTTTGTCGACAGTGGTAAACCTCATTTTATGAGGAATAACGCCTTTTTTCGAAAGTACTCTTTCGAAAAAAGGCGCTATTGCATGGAAACTGTGCTTTTTCAAAAGAGAGTGTCTAGACTCTCTTTCGAAAAAGCGGCTTGCTTTGTTGACAATACTGATCGTAGTCAGTTGACAAAGCCTCTGTCGAAAAAGGCGTGCAGTCTAGACGTAGCCTTCCTTTCCTTCAGCAGCAACACTGTCTGATACAAGGGTGTCCTAATTTCAGCACTGCTCCCACCTCCATCCCCACTCCCACAAGGGGTGTGATGTGCATGAAAGACTAGGTTAGTAAGGCACTTCCTTCCCTGCTTCCTCACTGTTCATTGGATCTGCTCAGTGGAGAAGAAGGAGGAAATCTTGGAAGACATGAAGGCCCAATGGAGAGGTTGAGGACTACGGGGAGAATGAAGGCCATAGCAGTCTGGAGGGGAGGCAGAAATGGAGAACTTGAGACATCCAACAGTGAAACAGGAAGGCTAGTGGCAGAGAAATGGAGAGGGCAAAGGAATGGTGTACTGGGTAGAGGTGAGCCAGGCACACTATGGTGACCAACCATCTTCTAGTTTCAGGAATTTTCATTATTTGGTACTAGTGACCCAGGTGCTGTATTTAAGTGAACCCAGGACTTGCTGTGTCCCTTTCCAGTAATGCTCACACAACATACTCTGTGACTTTGGATTTGCAAGCAGCTGCCATTGATCTAAAGTTGTGAGTCATAGGCGCACTGGTAGGAGACTGAGCTTTGTATTTTAACTGCAGTCACATGACATAGGGCCAGGTAATGAAAGGTTATATCCTTGTCTTAGGTTGTGATGGTTCTTAGGATACCCAGGATGGAGGGTCACCTTGTTTCTCCCCTGCCTTCAGCTACAGGGAGACATGCTGGTGCTTTAATGGGTGCCAGCTCCCTGATACCACCAGTCTGTGAGACACCCAAACAATCTCCTCTGGTCTATGCCAGCCCATACTTTGCCTTGCAGGTTAATAGTGGATGGTCCCAGACCATGAGCTCCTTTAAAGTGTTTGCCTATAGTGTCCAGCCTCTAATGCACTGAACACACACAGAGAAGTACCAGGTCTGCTGTCTGAGAACAGTGGACATACCAACAGGTATGATTTAGCTCAGAATCAGGACCTTCTTTAATACCACAGCACTGACACATATTTAAAGCATAAACAACAATACGTTTATTATCAAAAATGCAAGCAATAGCGAGTAAGGTTAATGGAAACAAGATTTTGCATGTTAAACAAAATCATGACATGCTTTCCGAAGTTTAAACTTAGCTTACCAGACCAATCTCTTGTCCAAAGAAGTCATATTTTACCCAGAGCCTTTTGCAGCATCTTCCACCAAGGTAGGCAGAGATCTGTAGTCAGGTGGTTTTTGTTTTTGTTTTTGTTTTGTTTTGGAATGTAAATGCACTGTCAATTAACTTCCTAAGTGCAGGTTAAGGGATGTCTTTTTTTGTTTTCCTTCTTAAATCCCTAAAGTTCCTTGTCTGAACTCAGACAGTTAGTCAAACCCTCCTATTTTTATTCCGTCCTCATTCTTTCTTGGTTAATTTCACATCCCTCTGCTCACTTCCTACTCAAACAGAGTGCTTGCTCACAATGCTTAATTTACATATCAGCAGAGTCAGGTGAATAAATATCTCCAGTCTGACAGAAAACCTATTTCTCAGCTCTGCCTTAATACAGGCATTAACACGTATTTTCAGCATCCACTCATAACTCCTTAGAATAGATAGTATCTGTGCATACATCTCATAGTGACATTAATGACCAGTGTGATGTCTCCTTTCATTCAGGACCTCACAGGCCATTCTCTGGTGAACAAGAACATACGTCCCAGGATCTGAGAGAGAGAAGGGGCATGAGATAATATCTTTTATTGAAACAACTTCTCTTGGTGAGAGACAAGCTTTTGAGCTTACACAAAGCTCTTCTTCAGGTTTGGGCAATCTGCACAGAGTGTAGAAGCTCAGAAGTTTGTATCTCTCACCACCCGAAGTTAATCCAATGAAAGATATTGCCTCATCCATCTTGTCTCTCTAATATAAGGTGACCAGATATCCCATTTTTAAAGGGACAGTCTTGTATTTAAGAGTGGCAGGGAGGAAGCTATTTCTAATATGTTTGTGTCTCAACCCTACAGATCCCCAGTCAGGGGTGCTTAGAATCCCCTTCACATGCTCCCCCTTCCCCTTCCTTCTGCCCCTTCCCACCCCCCCGTCTTGATGTGGTCTGAGGAGGACCTGTGACCCTGCATGCCCCCCACATGTTGCTTTGAGAAGATATGGCACCAAGTTTCAGGAGAGGCGGGTATGTCCCAGTGAGGCATGGAAGGCAGAGAATACTGGTGGGGAGGGTTGGGTCAGGTTGGCCAGTCACCCCCATCCCTGTGTGAGAGAGATGTATGGGAATATGTGTCTGTGTGTGTGTATACAAACCTTAAAATAAGAAAGCAAATAAAAAGATTCCAGAAGGAGAAATTGGAGAAGGTCCAGAGAAAAACAACAAAAATTATTAAAGGTCTAGAAAAGTTGACCTATGAGGGAGGACTGAAAGAATTGGGCCTGTTTAGTTCAGAAAAAGAGAAGACTGAGAGGGGACATTATAGCAGTTTTTAAGTATCTAAAAGTGTGTTACAAGAAGGAGGAGAAAAATTGTTCTCCTTGGCCTCTGAGGACAGGACAAGAAGCAATGGGCTTAAATTGCAGCAAAGAAGGTTGAGGTTGGACATTAGGAAAAACTGCCTACCTGTCAGGGTGGTTAAACACTGGAATAAATTGCTTAGGGAGGTTGTGGAATCTCTGTCACTGGAGATATTTAAGAGCAGGCTCGATAGACATCTATCAGGGATGATCTAGATGGTGCTTGGTCCTGCCATAAGGGCAGGGGACTGGACTCGATGACCTTTTGAGGTCCCTTCCAGTTCTAGTGTTCTATGATTCCATGATTCCAGCTTTTCAGTATTTCTTTTTAACAGGGGCTCAGTCAACTCGATATTAATTTAAATGTTTGGACTGTTTAGTTCTGATTGATTGCCATTGAGCTCACTTGAATATGAGTAATTCTACCAGGTGTCCCATATTCAGCATAGGGAAATATGGCCACCCTGTTCTAATACCTAGTCACAATATTCCTTTAGCCTCTCTTTGACAGTTGGCATTAAGGAGTTCTTGGGTCTTGTCTGATAGAATGTTGCTATCCAGTCACCTCAGTGGTTACTCCTAGGGTATACCAGTGTAGACAGGCAGCAAGTTTTTGCGCAAGAGCGGCCGCTTTTGCGCAAGATCGTGCCAGTGTAGACACAGCCCTAGGGTATACCTTTGAAAAATAAAAGGCTGTTATTTTGCTTACCAAAATACATCTGAAACTTGAAAATACATCCTCTAAAATACATTCTTTGAGGAACTGATATATAAATAATATTCTGGCAGCTCTACACTGCTACTTAAATCCAAGCTGAACCTTGAGCTTAAGACATGAAACAGTTAAAAATACAAACCCTGAAAATAAACCCTGTTTATTAAGAAAATTCCACCTCACGCTTAACAATAGCAGGATTTCATAAGGCCGAGGCACAAGTCCTTGTCTGGAAAATTCGAGGCACCTTTTTTCCAGCCTTGCCCAATTGTAGTGCACTTTTTCCAATCGAGACTAAACATTTACTTGCACACGTTTTACCATTATGACAGTCATGACAAGTGAAAACAAATAGGCGACCCATCAGAAAGTAGTTGATGATTCTGGGCAAGTAGAACATGGCAAGGCCATTTCAATCGCCGGTACCAGTAAATGTTTTCATCTCTTTGGGGTAAGCAGGTTCAGTTTATTGGCAAGACCTTTTGGAGGGAAAAAATATTTGGCTAGTGTTCTTGATGTTGCCTGAGGAGAACCCACCATCACTGCCTTCTGGTCTTTGGCATGCACACACATGTGCACCCATACCCATCCACACCCCCTAATAGGTGCAGTCCCACAATGGTGCAGTGGTCCTATTGCAGGGTCAGGGCCAAGGGCAACAGCACTTAACCTGGAAAAGGGATGATCAGCTTCTGCTCCTGGAGCAAAGAGAGGCACGGTGAAGGATCTGAAACATAGATGTTGGCTAGGGCATTCTTTGCACTGGGTAAGATTAATGTCTTTGCCCAGCAGTGCCAGGCATAGCTGCCTACCAGCACCAACAGCACTACATTGTAGGGACACTATGATGTAGGGGACACTAGGCTTCCAATGACTAGGGTTTTTTTTTCCTGTATGCCAAGCAGTAGGCAAGCACCCTGCCCTTCATCATTCTTTGAGGGAGGGGACCCAGAACATGGACTTCTCCACACTGACTGAAACGGGGCATTGAGAGCCAGTGTCCAGTCAAGTTACATAAGAACATAAGAGTGGCGATACTGGGCAGACCAAAGGTTTATCTAACCCAGTATCCTGTCTGCCGACAGTGGTCAATATCAGATGCCCCAGAGGGAGTGAACAGAGCAGGTAATCCTCAAGGGTACATCTACACAGGAGGGCAAAAGTCAAATTTAACTACGCAACTTCATCTACGTCAATTGCGTAGCTGAAGTCAAAATAGCTTAACTCAACTTTGGGTGCTGTCTACACAGCAGAAGTCAACGAAAGAGCACTCTTCCTTCGACTTCTCTTACTCCTCATGAAATAAGGGCTATAGAAGTCGGAGTAAGAAGCCCGTTATTTTGAAATAATGGGCTTTCTGTGTAGACACACTCTTTGTTATTTCGAAATAATGTCAGTTATTCCAAAATAATGCTGCTGTGTAGACGTACCCCAAGTGTTCCCTTCCCATTCCAGCCTCTGACAAACAGAAGCTAGGGACACCATTCCTACCCATCCTGCCTAATAAGTATTGATGAATCTAACCTCCATGAATTTATCTAGCTCTTTTTTGAACCCTGTTAAAGTCTTGCCCTTCACAACACCTTCTGGCAAGGAACTCCACAGGTGGATTATGCACTGTGTGAAGAAATACTTCCCTTTGTTTGTTTTAAACCTGCTATCTATGAGTGGAGTCTTTCCACTGATTTCAGTGGGATTTGGTTCAGGCTCTAAATTATTTTAGCCTAATGTATAGAGCTGCCTTGTACCCTTGTACTTTGGCAAGAAACCAAGAACGGCTGTCCCTCTTACCAAAAGTAACTGGTTGTATAGGTTAGCACATGGCTAGAAGCTGCCTTTGAGGATTCAGAACCATTTCCCCATGTGATTCTCCATGTGCTGGCATTGCTTAGGCCCCTTCTGGTTTTACTCTCCTTGTTTTCTGTAATTGTTCACAGACTTTTATAGCAGCTGTATCACACGGGTGTCAGTCTGTGTGCTCAGCTGAGTGAATCCACCTCAGTGAACACCAATTTATTGTAATCTACCCTGAAAAGGTGCCCTAAAAGTTACAAAATACCTGAGCAGAAAATGGCACATAAGCCATTCATGAATCATACCACTTAATCTCAGTAAATCATTACTAGATACAAGAAAGAGACAAAATATTACATTTCCTTGGCAGACTCTTTTTAGAGCCAGCATGTTAGGAAGGGAAATTGTACAGTCACTGGGGGGAAAACAGAGCAGTGTCTGCATTCAGTGGTTTTTATAGAAGATATTTATGTGGCGCTATAATGCAGCACATTACAATAATGTTAGGGGGTTCGCTCTCAATCTGTTAGTTAAACACCGTTAAAGCTCTATGCGTGATGATCATTGGCTTTGAACATTGCTCGTTGTGCAGCCAAGGAGCAATCATAAAAAAATTAAAATAAAAGCTTCAGACCAGAGTCAGAATATTTTGTGTGTGGATGGAAGTGGAGGTTGGGGTCAAACCTGAGCTTAGTGTGCATCGTGCCCCACTTCCCCATGTGTGAAATGGGGCAGATAATACCAGCTCCCTACCTCACAGGGGTAATGTGATGATAAATACATTCAAAGAGACTGAAACATTTTGAGATCTACAGATGCAAAGCACTGACTGGAATGGTGTCAGGGTTTCACCTCAGGTGTTCTGACCAACATGCCTCCCATCAACAAAATAGCTTGGGCATGTCTAGACTACATGGCTCTGTCGACAGAGCCATGTAGATTTGTTTACTCGGCAAAGGGAAATTATTTAAATCGCCACTTCATTTAAATTAAAATGGCTGCCGCGCTGTGCCAATCAGCTATTTGGCAGCACAGCGCTGTAGCCTGGACACTCCACGGTCGACATCAAAGGCATTTGTCGACCTCCCCGGTAAACCTCATCCCACGAGGCATAACAAGGAGGTTGACAAATGCCTTTGATGTCGACCGCAGAGTGTCCAGACTACAGCGCTGTGCCGCCAAACAGCTGATTGGCACAGCGCAGCAGCCATTTTAATTTAAATGAAGCGGCGATTATTTAAATCGCCGCTTCATTTCCCTTTGCCTACAACCCTAATCTACATGGCTCCGTCGACGGAGCCATGTAGTCTAGACGTGCCCCTTGTGTCCAAGGCTGCTTCTGAGGGATAATCATATATATAGTAGCCCAGAGTCTGTAATGCTGTAGTGTTACAGTCTTGCCTCTTGGGGGCGCTCTTGCCTCCTGCCGTGGTGCTCGGCTGAGTTCTGCGCCACTCAGACGGGCCGTGGCGGGGGAGTAAGCGGTGGCAAGCAGCCGTTTGGGGTCCGCAGTCCCCATGCAGCACCCCCGTGCTGCATGGGGAGAGCGGACCCCAAACAGCTGCTTGCTGCCGCTTGCTCTCCCGTCGCGGCCCGGCTGAGCGGCACAGAACTCAGCTGAGTGCCACGGTGGGAGGGGAAGGGAGGTGGGGCAGTGACGTACAAGGCCCCGCCCCCTGGCCATGTACGTCACTGGGGTAGGGCGTAAAAAAAAACCGGACACCCCTGATAGGGGGCGGGAGAGTGGAGGGACCGGCTGGGAGAGGAGCCAGGGGAGAATAGGGGAGGGGCGGCCAGTGGGAAGCAATGCTGGTCAGGGTTGGGAGTCGGAGGCAGCGAGGCTGGCCGTGGGAAATCAGGAGGAGGAACTGGCTGGCGGGGGGGCGGGAAGAGGGAATCGGCGGAGAGCTGGACTCACCCGGGCACGTGCAGATCCCAGGGTGCTGCCCGCCCTGCTCACGCATCCCCGATGGAGACAGAGGAGAGTGGAGAGAGAGTGAGAGGCAGGAGGAGGAGAGAGAGACAGAGCGGAGAGAGAGTGAGAGGCAGGAGGAGAAGAGAAAGGGAGAGACGGAGAGAGAGGCAGAAGGTGGAGGAGAGCTGAGAGAGAAGAGGGGAGGCAGTAGGAGGAGGAGAGAGAGAGAGAGACGGAGCAAGAGACCGGAGGCTCAGGAGAGAAGACCTACATGGAGGAGAGACCTGAAAATCCCATCTTATGACAGGCTAATTGGCTAGTAATAAGTTGAACACACGGTGGTGGTTCTGATTGCCACCGCAGCTATTGGATGACGCTTACCGAATTCATTATTAGGCGTTGTGCTTTGGGATTCCAGGAATATGCAAAGCTCTGTAGAGATGAAAATGTTGTTTTTGTTATAACAATCTGATCGAGGAAGCAGAGTTAAGCTTTTACACATGCAATTTGATTTGATGTACAGCACTTACTCTTGCTGTCAAAAAGAGTTGAGAGCACAAAATCCAACGTATCCTTGCAGAACCCAGTATAAGTTGCATTGACAATGTGCGCCATCCTCATTTTGAAGTCGCGGTGTTCATTTAAAAAAGCACGTGTCTCAAAACCAAAATACTGGAGAGACCAGGCTAAATGTTCAAAAGGAGCTGCTAATTTTGGTGGCCCAACCTGAGACACCTTAAAAGAGCCTGCTTTTCAGAGGCATGGCGCTCAGTTTCAGGAAGGTTGCTTCCATTTTTGAATGCCCAAATTCACTTCTTTTTTTAAAATTTAGGGCAGTAATCCACAACCCCTCACTAATCTGGATTGCACTTCAGAATGTGACGCTTGTTCTCCTACTTTTGGCTGTGGAAAGGAATTTGATTCTCGGGCCAAGCTCTTACACCCCGAACTAGCAGCATCTGCTCTAACCAGCAATGTATGTTCAGCCCCCTACATCTGATGACATTATCTATTGTCCCTATAGCGCTCTGCCTTTAGCAATAGAACTTTTAGTGATACACAGTCAAAAGTAACCTCTGGGTTGTTTGGTCCCTCCTTTTCTGAACACTTTGAGGTGGCCTGATCTGCAGGAGGTGGGTGCTTGTCGGAGGTGGAAGGAGAACAATTTGTCCAATTAATTGAGTGTAAATGATTTCCCATGGCCTCATTGTAATTCTATTTTACGGATGTCTGAATGTATGATGTTAGCATAGCTTTCTATTCTTCCCCTCTAGAATATACCTATGTATTAATTTAAATTTGACATTTTAAATCCCCCCATCCATACAAAAGCTCTGAGTGCACTGGCAGTAATGAGATTCACAATGCCCACCCAAAAGCATTAATGCATATAAATTAACTCCACCAGCTAGCAGCCTTAAAAAATCAAACACCGGCAATCATTTACCAAAGCCAGCAGATAAGAAAAACTTGTAAACTCCAGTAAAGCCTCTGACACCTCCCCCAGATCATACCCAGAATACTCCTTTACCCTTTCCCCAAAACCCGGTCAAACAAATGGGCATTCCAGTGTGCCTTGAAGGAATTCTGGTGGGATGTACAGCTAATACCCAGTTTGTGCATATACAGAAATTTTTGTGAATATTCAGTAAAATATAAATTCTAAGAAAATGAAGTTTGGTCAAGAATACAATGGAAAGGTTTGTAAGGATAAGCTGTGTTGGTTAGAGGTATGTTTGGGGTTTTTTCAGACATAAAGCCCTCATGTAGACGCAGTGATATCAGTGTACTTTTACCAGTAAAATTTAGTTTGCTCACTGATGACAATATAAGCTATACCAGCAAAAATAAGTTTTTGCCCATACATAACTGCCTCTATACTGGTATAGTTAGACTGGTACAGTTAAACTGCAAAACCTGTGTATAAACCAGGCCTTGATCACTGTTAATATTCACCCATATTGTTAAAAGCTCCAGGGGATTTGTAAGTCTGACTGAGACGTCTAAATAATTACAAGTCATGGAAAAGGGCAGGCAGAGTGCTGGATCATACTCATACAGTGTTCGAGTCTACCTTGGGGTACCCGGGGCCTGCATTCTGACTTACATGGTAACCACTTGGAAGCAAGAACAGTCTTTTTGTTTTGGGTTTGAACAGTGCCTCACGCACTGGTCCATATGTGTGCTCCTATCACACAACACATTTAACAATAAAAGTAGCTCCAGCATCATACCTAAGTTTTCTAGTCCATGGTTAAACGAAAGATGGCATTAATAAGGAAAGTGAGCCTTGAACATAAGAACAGCCATACTGGGTCAGACCAAAGGTCCATCCAGCCCAGTATCCTGTCTACTGATAGTGGCCAATACCAGATGCCCCAGAGGGAGGGATCACAACAGGTTATCCTCACGTGATCCCTCCCCTATCTCCCACTTCCCGAGAAACAGAGGCTAGGGACACCATTCCTACCCATCCTGGCTAATAGCCATTGATGGACCTAACCTCCATGAATCTATCTAGCTATGAAACAGCAATGAACATTACCTCAGATAGAAGGAAGATACCAGTAGTGAAAGGTCTTTGAAAGCATGTAACAAGTTCAGTCCCTGCTGTATTTTCTAGGATAGAATATCATTTTAATGAGTTGTAGAGCTCAAACTTCATTGGTGTCATCAAGGGCATAAGTGTGTTATGGATCTGTTGCACAAACAAAACAAGTTCTGTATTCTGTATGGTAGCAGGAAATTCCACTACACTTGGCTAGCTGCTTTGCTTTTTCAAGAGCATGTTTCTGAGGCTAGGTAATGGAGTTAGCCCCCAAGGAATAAGTGATGCTTGATGTGGGAGAATGTGGTTGTCTTTTGTCTGCCTATTGAGAGGCCACCGTCTGACAAATGAGAAGCACTTAAAACAAAAACGAAAAAAGACTTTCTGTCTTATGTGGCAAGAGTGAGAGCACCTGGAAAGAACTGCTTGTGAAGGAAATAGTGAGCTGCTGGTCAGTCCATGGTTGGGGCTTGCTGTAATATCTCGTGACAAATGATTTATTGGAGTAGTTGTGGGGGGAGGAGGAGAGGGGGCATGGTCCAGCCAATACAGAAGGGGACAAGTGTGTGGAGTTTTAGTTACTATGACTCTGTTGGAGTTAAAGGCTACAAACAGACAGAGTGACAGTACACAGTGCTTACACCTGGGTCAGATCCTCAAAGTGATATAAATCAGCCTAACCCCCGTTGATTTCAGCAATCCCAAAGGTGGGCTATGCATGTTTCCAAGGAGATTTGTTGAATTTTGGCTAGGGCTGTCTGTTATTAGAAATTCTTAATAACCCTTCCTCTCCACATCTCCATGTTTATGTATTTTGCGTTTTAACCTCACCACTTTGAGGCAGTTTTATCACATGTTGAACAGTTAGTTTCAGATGCTAGGACTGTAAACCACTGTCATTTACAGCCCCCCTTAAATTGCTTTACCCTGTCAGAATTGTGTAGATTTGAACCAAGCCAGCGAATGCTTTCACATTAGAATGATTGAAATGTCACTGTTCTGTGACTATTAACAATGGGCTTCCTTCAAACTAGAATCCTACTTACTGCTCTGGTGATTGAATGGATTTTGGCAACAAGGTAACGGTGGCTCCAGATTAGGAAGAAATGCCCAGTTTGACTGTCTCCAGAGTTGCAGTAGCTAAAGCTAACAAATGTTAAATGAAATATAAAATCTCATGCTTCAGCTCATCAATCAAGTTCAATTAAGAAGTAGCATGAAACCTTCATACAGAGCAGCTTATCACAGCATTCAAGCATCTAGATAAGTCACAGGACTTTGTCTTACGGGCATGTGGTTTTGTCTCTGTTCCCTGGTAGAATAATCAAATCTGTATTAAGAGCACTCCTGGGTCAAATATATACATTCAGCACTGAATCATCGAGATTACCATTGTGCATATGTGAATAGCAAGGGATTAAATGAAGTCAAATGGAACCAGAACCATAGCATTTGTACAGTATTCGTGCGTATGTCATTTTGGCATTTGACCATCTTCACTTACAACTTCTGGAAAGCACATGTGTTTCTCTTCTTTTTCTCATTACTACTGTAAATAATGATGCTGAAGAGTAATAAAATATGGTAAAAATTTTGTTTCTGAGGTTAAAAAACACAGAGCAGGCAATGGAGAAGTTGGGGTACGTCAACTTAATTATTTGGCCGGTCTAGGGGGTGATGGTGAAATCCATACAATCGACTGAGCTGTGTCCATTGTCCCAGGTACAAATACATAGGGGCTCAGAGGCCATCTGGTTACCAACAACTATTAATGTACTTTGTTCAACAATAAACCTGACTCAGGCACCGTCATATCTTATCAGAGTCTGTGGTCTTTGGGCGTTTCTCGTGAAGTCTATTATGCTAGCTACCTGTGCAGAGCTGGCATGATATACTGAGGGAGCATATTAAAATGCACGAAGCTGAGTGTTTATCATCACTGATGGAGCAGGAGATCTGTCAGGAGGCCACATCAGTGAATCCTGAATTTACTGCATTGCTGTCCTGAGCTACTACACCCACCACTCTGGTTTTCTTCCTTCTGGACTGTTCTATGAGATTTATAGGGGTAGTCCCACTCTGCCAAATTTAGTCTGCTTTCTAGCACATATTACTGAAGGCTTATAAGACCTTAGGGTGGGTGGTAAGTTAGAGAGAAGCTAGCATCCTTTCACTAGAGGCTCCTGATTAAGCTTGTGGCAAACCTGCCTTCAGCCAAAGATGGTTGATGATATAGCACATTGTCAATACACAAATGAAATCTATAACAGAACATTTGCCTCCACACCTCTTGCTTCCAGCTCATGATGTTCACATGCAGACACACAGACTTTAAGGCCAGAAGGGACCGTTATGGTCATCTAGTCTGACTTCCTGCACATTGCAAGCTCCAGAAGAGCACTCCATCCACTTTTGTTATAACCATAACCTCTGGCAGAAAATCCTCAAATCATGATTTAAAGACTTCAAGCTACGGAAAATCCACTATCTGCATTTGTTAAACCCGTAAATGACCCATTGCTAGAGAGGAAGAGGAACCCTCCTCCCACCCCCAGGGAAACTTCCTTCCCAACCCAAATAGGGTGCCCAGTTAGACCCCAAGAATGAGAGCAGGATAGTGGCTGACTAGAATTTTCTCCCATTACCATAATCTGTAGCCTATGTGAGGTAATTTCCATTGGGATTTGCCTCATAGAGGCAAACTATGTCCTCAAAACTCCACAGCCATCTAGTGGGGAATCAAATCAATTCTTTCACAATGAAAACAGAGGAAGTAGGTTGCCTAATAAGTTTGCTCTTGCTCTGAAGAGACCTTTAATCTCTGCAACAGATATTTTTCTCTCCAAGAGATTTCTTGTTGACATTAATAGGAGATGAATAATACAGTGACAGGAGAATTCTGACTTCAAGATCTTGTATGGGAATTTGAGAGGAGAAGATTGTCCAAAGAGACTCTGTGATTGCTTTTCGAATGGGTCTTTTTCTAGGGAGAAGAAATGAAAATGCAGTAGAAAATAGAAAGAATCCCAAAACTAAATTTTGGATTCAAATGCTCTGAGAAATTAGAGCATAATCCAATAATTGATCAGAATTATGCAGCTAGGCTACGTCTACACTACACGTTTTCTCAGCAAAAAATATGCAAATGAGGGACTCGTTTGCATGAGTTGTGATCTCGTTTGCATATTTTCTTCCGATCCATTTTTGCACAAAAACAAGCAGTGTGGGTGTTTTCTTTTTGTGCAAAAAGGAGCTGTCTACACGGCTTTTTTTTGCGCAAAAGCCTCTTATGCAAAAACGGCTGCTCATTAATTATGCAAATGAAGCGTGACAATATTCCACGCCAAGCTTCATTTGCATAAGCTTTTCCACAAGAAGGCTACAGTATAGACGTAGCCTAGCTCTAAACAACTTGGGACATTGGACTGGTTCAATCTATGTCTGGATTTTGCAGCTGAGGCTCATTTGGCAAGGAATGCAATGTTTGCAAACATTTTATGAGACAGGCTGGATTTTGAGGATTCGGAATGTGCAGAACCAAAGCTTTTCCTGTGTCAAGTCCCTCCACTCAGTACATTGGCAGCAAGAGCTTTTATTGTTTTTAAAGGGCAATTTAGAGCAGTGGCCAAATGCACTTTTCCCAATTAGTGTGCACTTAGCTTTACTCTATTTCATTTATAGTGCATCTGAGCAGCCACATCTGAACTGAAAAATGAATGGGCAAGGGTTACTCTTAAAAACAGCAAAGAAGAAATGGTTAAAGTCTGGAATACTAACTAGGCTTAGAAAAGAGAAAGGAAATAGTAGAAATGACTGGGAAGCATTTCAAAGAATCTCAGTGTATGGGTATCCAGAGGCATGGCTGTTTAAGAAGGTAACAGTTTTCTTTGGCTCACAGTTAGGTTTACAAGAGAGCCCGTGTCTGTCTGGCATGGCTCACTGGTTTATAAGCAGGCACCCATAAACATACTGTACCATAGCCATCTGCTGAGTGTCATGGAGGGCTGAAGACTCATGAAAGCAGCAGCCAGAAGTGACAAGGGAACAGAACAAAGAGGTAGCAAAGTCCCACGTAACCAACTGGTAGGTGCCCGTTTCTGTGCTTGAGTCACAGAGGGGTGGGTCACTTAGAGCCCCACACTACAGAGCCTGATTTTACAGGCTAAAGAGACTCAGCCTTTTAGCCCTGAAGGTCCCCAATGTATCAAGCAAGATGGCCGCCCTCACACTCTCATGGCCTCATCCCCCGTTCCTCACAGAAGTCCCTCTATGTGAGAACTATGCAGCTGAGGTTCCACAGGCTTGGGGGGAGGGGAAGGGCTCATTGTTTCTAATCCACCTGGCCAGTTTCCCATTGGAAATCCCGGCAAGAGGTAGTGTGGCTCAGGGCATCATTCACTCCCATTGCACGGCTCCTACACTGTCTCAGGTTGGGTTGGGGAGAATACTGCTGCTCCACAGCCAGCCCACAAACAGCAGCTCAGATACTGGTTGAACTGAGCTGCTGGTGAAATTGGGGAGCAGCCTGGCGGGGCTGATTCTCCATGTGGATGCCCCAATGCATACAATGTCACTCGGCATTTTTAAAAATTAGAAGGCTAGAGCGCCTTTCCCTTCCATATGGTCAGCACATCTGCTTACCCAGGATCTGAGGCACTGGAAATTTCATAGACAGTTTGCCAAGTAAGTTTGCCACTCAAGAGTTTCCCTGTGGAATGAGCTAACAGTGCCCATACCCATATGAAAACTAAATGAGCAAAATGAAATGGCAATTGGAAGCCCATCTCAATAGCCTGAAGACTTTGAAATTCAAAAAAAACCCCACTCCAATATTTGCTTTATTACTATATGAGCTTGCTGTGAAATAGGGTGTAATCTTTGCCAAGGTAACTTGTGCATTCCCAGGAGGTTTTTCAGTGCTGAAGAACACTTGAGACTGTTTAACGGTTTGTTCAGCTCTTGCCTTATATGGTCTTTTAACTCCAGCACAAGGGAATGACAATCACTCCAAGTGTCAGCCTGCTGGGAACAATTGACAGCAACAATTTACTCTGTGCTGGGGGCCAGGTTTGTGCTATCTCCTGTGAACTGTTCCCCTTTTAGCCCCAGTCTGGATAACTAGTGCAAGAATGTGACTGGAGCGGGGGAGAGGGCTGAGTGGGGGCAGGGAACAGCACATGAGCCGGAGCTGCAGTTATGTGTTTCCTTGTTATTTCAATCCATGGAGAGATTTTGTGCGTATTACAGTAACTTCCATTCGGCTAGCTTCTCCCAAGGAGAAAGCCATCTACCGTAGAAATGTGTTCCTAAGCAGCACAGTGTGTGATCTCGTGCCATTAAAGCACACGAATGGTTAAACCAGCAAATCTAAAATACTTCCAAACTGAAGTCCCTGCTGTGCCTTTAATTCATTTCACCGTATGCTGGAATTACAGAGATATATCAGGAATGATAGTGACTACTATGTATTAAGGTTGTTCGATATTTTGCACATTACATTTTTTTGAGGGAACTCGTTTTAATGGTTCTGGTATCTGAGGAGACTGGAGTAAGGGGGTTGAAATTTGGTAGGAGGGAAACACTGAGATGATTTTTACTGACCTCAAGAAAACCAGCCCAAATTTGGGTGAGTTTGAAGCTATGGACAGTGAACCTCTTTAGGGGCACAGTCAAATTTTTAGAGCTTTTTAAAGTTTGTGGCAGTGTTCCAATTGTTGCCATGCTGTACAGTACACATTCTCTAGGTTCTGCTGAGCCCTGTGTAGTTCCAAGTGGCTACGTAAAGATGATCTAAACAGGACGCAGAAAAAATATTTCTTCATCCTATGCAAGGGAGAGATGCCTACAAATTACCAGAAGTTGCTCATACGAAGGATTCCCTTTTGTCTCATCTCTGTCACAACCCTAATAATTTATATTTACATTCTCCCATAGATAGATTTTTTTTCCAATCTCACTTTTACAGACTTTCTCTGCCCTTTAACTTTTCTACACTAGGAAATTATTTCGAAATTACTACAATCTACATCATAACTCCCAATTTTACAAAATCAAAACAGCATGTCCCCACCATGGGAAACCTCAAAATTAGTCCAAGGCAGGCTGCATTACTGTGGACACACTACCTCGATATAGAGCCCCAGGGAGCACTGGGGAGTAATTAGTTCAAATTACTCTGGGGAGTAGTTACTTCAAAATAGTGTCACTGAAGCATCCACACTACCGCTATTTCAAAATAACTATTTCAAAATTAGCGTTCTTCCCCAAAGAAAGCAGAAGAACAGATTTCAAAATAACCAGTCTATTATTTTGAAACAATGGGCTTGGTAGTGTGGATGGTCCACTTATAAATTCAACCTAAGGGGGATTATTTTGAAACAAAGCCCTAGTGTAGACCAGGGCTAAAAGGCCTAATAAAGATGTGACTGTCTCTGCAGTTGCTGGCTGTCTTTATGTACAGTGGTTGATCCTCACAGTGACCCTATATTCTATCTTGGGGCCAAGAATGTTTAAATTGCTTCTCACCTAATTCAGTCAAAAGCAAAGAATCCCATTTAGGCTTGCTGTAAAATCTTTGATATAGATGCATTAAAAAAATCAGATCAAAATGTCTTATGGTTTTCCCTCACCATTATTTTATTTTTAATGTTTCAGTTGAAACCAGACCTCCATTGCAAACAGAACTCTTTTTTCCCTGACATTTTTACATTACTCATTCATTTTTCTCAGCATGTTCTTTGTCTCTCTTGAAAGCAACAAGAATGTTCTTTGTCTGTCTTTTCTCTCTGCCATCAGCACAATGCGGTCAGTCCAATGGGAGCTCCAGCCACAGTTAGTTTCTGTGATGGTCATTTTCCATGGCATTTGTGAAGGTTACATATATAGTGATTACAAAATGTATTTCTATTGCAAACCTTAGCAGCTGGTGCAACCCTTTCATAGTGTGAGGTAGGCATTAGCCAGAAATTCTAAAAGATATATTTGGGACCAGCTGCAAAGAGTATAATAGACAAAATAAAAAAATGAATCTGATAAAAAGTCATTCTTGGCACTGTTACCTTGTGGAACTCACTGCCAAAAGCATCAGAACCTGAGAGCATATTAAGATTCAATCAAGGACTGGACAAGTATTTTGATAACGAGAGTATTCAGAGGTGGTGGAGTAAGGATTTAAAAACAGGAAATTTGGAAGGGGTATGATATTCCGTTATTAAGGAGGCATGGGCCACAAACTCAATAGTTAAAGCTGAGTTCCAGTTGGTACTTAAAGCAAGGATTCCATTCATCCTTTTTGTTTGGTCATGACAAAAAACCCAGCATAACCTCCTCAAACTCTCAGCACTTACTGTGAGTACAGAGTTAATTATCTGAGAAGTTACAAGTAAATGTTAATTATTTTATACATTAAAATTAATTAAAAATTAAGTCCTTTGAGAAATTTAGCATCACTGTTAGTCTTTTCTGTGCCCCAAAGGACTGTAAAAATGGAAGCATGCAGATTTCTCAAACTTTGCATCTAAATGTTGTGCTTAGAAATTGAGTTGTAATCAAGCAAAGTTATTAACACTTGTACCTAATTGTTCTGATTACATAGGACACAGACAGGCTCAGGTAACTCTGTAAGTGGGGTCATTGCACCATCAGAAGGAATTCAACCAATGCTATCCTTCCTCGACAGCTAAATTAGAGACAGCCCAGCTCAGAAGCACTTAAAGGTTAAATGGACAAAACAAAGGATCGGAGGGGAACCAAGGAGATTGAGATGACGTGCCCCATGTGTCCCACAGCAGGTCAGTGTTAGACGTGTGATGAACACTCAGGCCTCTGACTACCTGCCTGTTGCCTCCCCGACTGGACTAGGCTGTCTGGTTTTACTTAGCTTAGTTTTTTTCCCAGAGTGATCCTCTCTTTATAGGATAAAAACATAAGAATGGCCAGATTGGGTCAGACCAACGGTCCATCCAGCCCAGTATCCTGTCTGCCAACAGTGGGCCAATACTAGATGCCCCAGAGGGAGGGAACACAACAGGTAATCCTCACGTGATCCCTCCCCTGTTACCTACCTCCTGAGAAACAGAGGCTAGGGATACCATTCCTACCTATTCTGGCTAATAGCCATTGATGGACCTAACTTCCATGAATCTTTTTTGAACCCTGTTACAGTTCTAGCCTTCATCACATCCTCTAGCAAGGAGTTCCACAGGTTGACTGTGCGCTGAGTGAAGAAAAAAAACTTCCTTTTGTTTGTTTTAAACTTGCTGCCTATTAATTTCATTTGGTAACCCCTAGTTCTTCTATTGTGGGAATAAGTAAATAACTCTGAATTATAAATTATTGGGCTTTTATTAAGTTGGAAGACACATAAGAATATTAATTACATTTGTTGCTAGATGTTGAAATGAATCCTTCGCACTCCGAATGGAGTAGATTGGAAGTTTTATTATATGCATGGACTTTCTTCCCTATGTATCATTTAAAGAATAATATCAAAGATTTTAAAGTTGTGAGAAGCAGATGTGTTTAACATTCGGTTTTGCAATTGAAGGCCCCAGTCTTTCAATCAGCTTTGCCCATACCAAGTCCACTCCCATGTAGACTTCACTGGAGCTCATCCGGGGATGGGAGATGAGTATACGGTGTCGCCTACAGAACGTAGGACTAAGATTTTATTAGTAACGCAGTAACGGATCGATACGAGTGCAGTCTTGTTAAAATAAGCAACTCATATGTTCAGGTGATAACACTTCCTTGGCTTGTCATGGATGACATTGTAAACCCTGGTTTGTATAGTAGATGTATGCATCGAAGGGTTAAGTGGGCTAGTGGTATGCCAGCAAACCTAAAAGACAATCCTGTATGACAGCCTGGGCATTGGCATCATTGAACACTTTCTCTGCTGCCAAATCCTGACAGCAAGCATTTTATCGGTGCCTGAGAAGCATTTATTCATTTATTTTACATTATAGGAACACAGTCTCTAACATATGGAGAAAATTAAATCACCCAAATGGATCAGATGCAGGCAACTAGAGACACATTCTTCATTATTCTGGTGGTTGAAGGAAAAAGAGAGGGGGGTGGGAAAGCAAATGTAGCACAAGCCCACGTCTGTCGAGCTGGGCTCATTGCTGCGGGCTGCTGTTTGCTGTGTAGACATACCTGTCACCAAGACCGGTAGCTTAGATTTTCAAAGCAGACTACCGGATTTCAGACACAATCTTCCACGTGTTTAAATGGAAAATATGCATATAGGGCCCTTAGGCTGCTTTCAGAATCTCAACCTGCATGTGCAATCACTGCTTGATTGTTGAATGGCCAATATCTGTAACGAGCTGTTCATAAAGAAGTCAGAGACCAGTAGCAATTTGCAGAAATTTGGTAAATTATTCTGAATAGACTCATAAACTTTAAGGCCAGAAGTGATCATCATGGCCATTTCATCCGACTTCCTGCCTAATGCAGGCCACAAAACCTCACCCACCCAGTCATATAATAGATCCCTAACCTCTGGATGACTTACTGAAGTCCTAAAATCTGGATTTAAAGATTTCGTTACAGCAAATCCACCATTTACTCTAGTTCAATCCAGGTCCCAGGTTGCAATGGAAGGTGAAAACTCCACATGGTTTCTGCCAATCTGACCTGGGGAGAATTCCCTCCCAGACCCAAATACAGTGATCAGTTAGACCCTGAGTGTGTGTGGGCAGCCAAATACCTGGAAAAGAATGCACTGTAGTAACTAAGAACCTAGAGATTTAGGAAATGATGTTCATACACAATTTGTCCACACAAAAAAGGCACAGAATTCATCCAATCCATTTCTTCATACAAACTCTTCAACTGGCGTGAGTGATCACTGCTATCTACTTTACTTGTTGCTTTATTCATTCCCAACTTAGGTTTCATCACAATAAATTCTGCCGCCTCGAACTCAAATCTTCTCCAGCAAGTTGGTTTATGATTTTGCTCACTAGCCATCTCTCCTATCCCTAGTGCTTCTCTTGAAAAGCAGTAGAGGAAATGTTACATACTTATCACTCAACTCTTCTGGTTAAGAGACCTTCAGGGATGCCATGCCTATAAAAGGGCCATTAGAATGTGCTTGTGTGCTTTAAGCTTAACACGGAAAGTGGGGCTGGGAAGCAGCAAAAGTGCTCTTAGGAGGTGCTTGGGAGGTCTCATTTGCGCACACACAGCATGATGTCCTTGTCTAATACATGCTGCTGGGTGTTCAATCTGGACAGACTTCTGGAGACATGTGTCATCTGTCTGAAGCTCAGAAAGATTTGTCCCCAGATAACTGCTAGGTTGGACCAACCAGTTTGGATGAAACAAGGACTGACACAAAACTCAAACGAAATTTTCTCTGCAGTTCCAAAAAGTAATTTATTTTCTGATTAGTTCTCATATTGATGGCCTCTTCAGTTTCCTGGCTTCCTGCCACAATTAGAAATGGAGAAGCCAAAATACCAGAAGAGTCTGTTCATGTGAAATTTCCAGGTCTTGTAGGTTTAAAACCCAGAGATATTTGGATAGTAATAATACCTCTGACTCTTACCTAGCACTTTTTTCATCTATGAGTTTCACATCCAAAGTGTGGGAACTTAGCTAAATAGAACTTTTTAAGGGCTGCCTCAATTGGTTGGTGGATTTTCAGGGTATTTGACTTCTTTCCTGAAATAATTCCAAAACTCTGAACAGCCCATACATACAGTGTGCGCTAGGATCTGATCTGTTTTACATCAGTAATGTGAATGCACTTACTTCAGGAGTTACTCCTGATTTATCCTGGGGTGAGATCAAAATCAATCCCCTTGTGTTTGTTGATAAAGCTTACTGCAAATTATAGCCTTTAAGGTTTATGGGGAGCTGCAACCCTGTTTCTCAGTGCTGTTCTTTTGTAGAGGAAGAATGCATTCTCTCTGATGTTGCGTTTCAAGTTGGATCAATTATTTAATCTTGGCAGAAAACATGAAAGCATTGGAAGCTCTTGAAGTAAATGGATTTCTTTCCTCTCTGGTTGCTTTAGATAGGATATGTGCTGTTGAAAGTAAGACTGAATCCAACTTCCTGCTTAAAGACCCTATTACCTTCAGTGGAAGTTTTCACTGAGCCATGGCTGTTGGATTCTAGGTCTTAAAGTACTTTTTCCCAGAAGGGGAAGCAGAATCATAGAGCTGGAAGAGATCTCAGAAGGTCATCGAGTCCAACCCCCTGCCCAAAGCAGGATCAATCCCAACTAAATCATCCCAGCCAGGGCTTTGTCAAACCAGGACTTAAGAATCTCTAGGGATGGAGATTCCACCCCCTCCCTAAGTAACCCATTCCAGTGCTTCACCACCTACCTTGTGAAATAGTTTTTCCTAATATCCAAACTACAGCTCCTCCACTGCAACTAGAGACCATTGCTCCTTGTTCTGTCATCTGTCACCACTGAGAACAGCCTCTCTCCAAGCTCTTTGGAACCCCCATTCAGGTAGTTGAAGGCTGCTAACTGCTCACAGATAAAGGAGAAACAACAAAGATTTATTGTACACCTGGGAAGAGAGTGTCTGGAATGGGCACAAGAAGAGAAGACTAATGCTGTAATAAAAGGCTTTTCTGTTAGGCATTCAGGGAGGTTCAGTGCTGGTTCTGCTGGGAAAGGAGGGGTATAAATTCCATCAGACGCTGCAGAACCTAAGTTTAAAATTTGTTTTTAATTTGAAGTTCGTTTCGAGCTCTTTCCTTCGTGAGGCTCGAAAACCTAACTCCACTTAAACCAGTCACTAGGGATGAAAGTTTGCTACTGAGAATATTCCTAAAGATCACGGGGTTGTTCACCGTCCACATTAGAGTCAATAGGGCAATCTTTTGGGACCCAGGTGACTCAAGGACACAGATCTATCAGGTTTGGTATAGTGGAAGGCTGCAAACAAAACCATGGCAGCAGGAATTCATCCTGAGATTGGCACTAACTATTAAGTAGCTGACTAGAAAATACAGTATTTCTGGGACTGAAAATATTTGTACAGCACCTAGCACAATGGAGGGCTGGTCCGTGACTGGGGCCATGGGGTGCTACTACAATGCAAAAGATAAATAACAATTAGTGGTAGTAATCACGATATGGGAGGCCTGCCCCAACAATCTTCCAACCTCTGAGGGAGCTGATCTCAACTCTGCCACTGACTTCCTGTGTAATCTTGGGCAAGTCATGTAACCTCTCTGTACCTCACTCTGTATAAAGGTGAGAGGGATGCTTTGAGAATGGAAAGCATTCCAGAAGTGCTAAGCAGTAATATTATTATTTTATTGCACTTATTTCACTGTGACTAAGACTAGGAGAGGTTGTGGAATCTCCCTCACTGGAGATATTTAAGAGCAGGTTAGACAGACACCTGTCAGGAATGATCTAGACGGTGTTTGGTCCTGCCGTGAGGGCAGGGAACTGGACTTGATGACCTCTCGAGGTCCCTTCCAGTCCTAGTGTTCTATGATTCTATGATCCTGAGTCTGCACAAACTCTTCTGGAAGTCTTAGAAGCCAAGGGATGCTCCCACCATAGGTCACTCTCAGGGTCGGCACTGCCCAACTGGGGTTCACTGGGACACTTAAATAAACCAAAGGGAAAAAAGAAGCCAAATATCAATCCTGCTGCTAGATTGAGTGAGGGGAGCGGAGAGACCCCACCCTCAAGAGGTGATATTCATCTTAGAAAAGAGGGGACTAAGGGGGGATATGACAGAGGTCTATAAAATCATGACTGGTATGGAAAAAGTGAATAAGGAAAAATTATTTACTTATTCCCACAATATAAGAACTAGGGATCACCAAATGAAATTAATAGGCAGCAGGTTTAAAACAACAAAAGGAAGTTTTTCTTCACGCAGGACACAGTCAACCTGTGGAACTCCTTGCCAGAGGATGTGGTGAAGAGTAGGACTTTAACACGGTTCAAAAAAGAGCTAGATAGATTCATGGAGGTTAAGTCCATTAATGGCTATTAGCCAGGATGACTAGGAACGGTGTGCCTAGCATCTGTTTGTCTGGAAATGGGTGACAGGAGAGGGATCATGTGAAGATTACCTGTTGTTCCCTCCCACTGAGGCATCTGGTATTGGCCACTGTCGGCAGACAAGATACTGGGCTAGATGAACCTTTGGTCTGACCCAGTATGTCCGTTCTTATGTTCTTATGATGTGGTAGCTTTCCCCTGTAAGAGCTGCTGCTATTGGTCAATTCCAGTGCATCTAGCAAACCAGCAAGGGGGGCATGGCTGCCTGGATACAGCTGTGGAACTTGGAACCAGGCTTTTCCTACTCTACCCACCCTTTCCCCCCTTCCCCACTATGAAAAATCCACCCTCTCCCCTTTCTTCGGGCCATTGGTCATATGGGATGAGTGCAAATGAGTGATCTAGCATCAGGGTGACCCGGGTTGGTTGCCTTGTGCAGCTGACACAAGTTAAGCCTTGAAGTGAGGTAGACCCAGGCTTGGTGCCTGATCGGATGCTTGACATTTGAGCACCAAGAACAGGAAAGGCAGGTGGTGGCTCCGGGTAACAAGTGTCTCCCTCTCTCTCCCTGCAGCCTGCAGAGATTATTGTAAGAGTGACCTTCCTGGATGTGAAAAGCCAATAAAATTGTAGCCCTTTGCCATTTAGAGGGAGCTTGTTGCCTGAATACATAACGCTACTGCCCATTCCTCTTTGATCAGCATCACTCCCGCCATCGCTACGGTTCACTCTCCTCTCTTAGCCAGCTCTCCCCACCAATATGTGGGATGTGGCTTTATGGAGCAGGGACTAAAAATGCTGCAGCTCATGAGTTAACAAATCAGAGACTGAGCTGTGGCTATCATGCTTTGCTGAGGGCCATGAAAGCTGAGGTTGGCTGTGAGTGAAAAGATGCACTATGGGATAGCATCACAGTCTTGATGGTAATGAAGATCCTCATTTCATAACAGAAGGAGGTGGGGTTCTCTTGCTCGTACGTCGTTTGAGCCTGACTCTCTGACTTGCACAGTCTGCCAGAGGCAGAGCCATAATGTTGCTGCAAATGAAGATGAGATGGTTGCTGCTGCAGATAGTGGGATAGTGTAACACAAAACAATACCCAGTTCTCTGTAAACCAGTGACCACTAATCACAAGAGAACTAAAATAAGGTCCAGCATATTATTAATTCAAACCCTCTATGAGTCTGTCCAGAGACGCACTGAACTATTAAAATGCCCTTAAAGTTTCCATATACACAAAAGAACCAACACATGTCTGGCACTTGTTTGTTTTCTTATCAGTAATATTTACTTTTTGCAGGGTGCTCACCCCAGAGTAGAATGTCTGCCCGTCTCTCTGTCAACTCCCTTGAACTGAACATGGGGGCTAAGAATGATTAGCGGGCTAGAGATTGGGGCTGGTGGCTCTCGACCCACAAGAAAGCTATGTCTCTTTGGGATTTGTCATGATACTCTTGAAGATGAGAAGGCCTTGATTCATCAGAGCACACAAGCATGTGCTTAACTTCCATTAACTTTAATTCACTTCAAAAAGTGCTTAGGGTCTTTGCTGAACTGCTAAGGGAAGTCGAGCGTCCTGTGGTATATTTTTCGCAGGCTTATTTGACTGTGTCTCTCTGTAAGGCTTCATGAGGCTGTAGTTCTGATTTCTCAAATTCCACATCCAGCTGACCTCAGTGAACACCAGTACTTCCCCTGGGTATAACTTCCCTGACAGTCAAATTCTTCTCTGGGGGCTCAGCTTGCCAAAAAACGAAGGGATGGTGGTAGAAAGGACTGAATCCCATTACTCCCAGCAGTATTAATAGGAGTTACCCATGTGCCTTCCCCTTGCGTCAATGGGAGGATAGATTTATAACTGTCTGCAGCATGGCAGGGTATTTCAAAACCAACTGTAGTAATGGCACACACATGTGGGGGTCCTTCTTGTGCCACTGACAATGAGATTCTGGAGAAAAACAAGACACTAAAAGGGACTGAAGAATTAAACAGTAACTTAATTTTCTAAGATTCCCAAGATGTGCATAATAGCAAAGATTGTTTGCACAGCAATGAGTTCCATATGAAAATGGAATTACTGGCGGAGTCCCCACTTGTTTGGAAGGTAGCCTCTGGAGGTAAATATTGTTCGTTTTTAAGACAAAGGGCAGTAAAACCTTGCCCGTTTAGATATAAAAGTTCCAAGAGTAGACTGCGTGCAGTGCATTTTTCCATCTGAAGGGCTATTGTTCATAGAGCTATTGCTAAGCAAAATGTCATTCTTCTAGTTACTGTGTTGTTCTAGAGCAGTGGTTCTCAAACTTTTTGGCCTGTGGCCAACCCCGTTCTATGCAAACTTTTCACTGGACCACCACCAGCCAGACACCGATGATGACAAAATGGGTGGAGGAGGGGTTAGCGGTGCAGAGTCTGGGCAGGAAGTAGGGTGCAGGCAGGCCTGATGACAAGGGGGGGGTAAAGGGGGCAATTGCCCTGGGACTTGGCCATTCAAAGGGGCCCGGAGCCCCTTTGAACTGCCACAGGAGTGCTGGAGTACCACTCCACATGGCTCTATGGGCTGCGGGGGGCGGGGGGGGGCAGCGCTGGAATCCAGGTGGTGCTAATGACTGACTGCCCTTGGCCCTGCCTCTTCTGAGATGGGGAGCCACCCCTCCCCCCACCTTGCCCCAGGGCCCCTGGTGGCTGTCAGCCCCCACTGTGTGCAGGAGCAGGCTGGGGGTGTGGGTCTGGCCAGGAAGTAGGGTGCAGGAGTGGGCTGGGGTAGGGGATCTGGGTGGGAGGGAGGCTGCAGGAGCCACCACTAGTGCAGCAATGACAGCACCTGTAGCAGCCAAGCCCTTTAAATCACCACTGGAGCACCACACTACATGGTCCAGGCAGTGCTGAGGGCTGGCTACATTATCCTACCCTTTCTGCCCAAGATCCCACCTCTTTTGGGAGCATGGAGCCACCTCCCCCCTCCACACCCCTTTCCCAAGGGCCTGGCTCCCTTGTGTGTACATGTGGGAGGTGGATCGGATAAGGAGCCTGGGGAGTGGGGAACTGGGATTGGCTGGGCAAGGAAACTGGGTTCAGAATCCTGGATCAGACACTAGGACTGGTCTGAGGAGCAGGAGAGGTTCAGTTTTGGGGATATAGGCAGGAGGGTCTGGGTGACCCTAGAGCACACTCCCCTGCAGAGGCTGGAATGGAATCCAAGGATTCCTGAGTCTCACCATTCCTCCGCTGTAAGCAAATATCTGGGAAACGCAGAGGCAAAATATGTGTCTGCTCCCTCTCTAATGCAGGTCCGCAAACAGGATGCCAACTTACTAACACTATCAGCTACTCCATCCATTCAAATGACAGCAGTGTATGGCCTGTTGATGCCTAGTGGGGTGAGGGGCAGTACTGATAATGCACAATGGCACTTCTGTTTTTCATTTGATTTATTTTAATCCAGAACATTACACGTAAAATAAAAGTGGACTGAATGGTCGCAAAGCCAAGCATGCAAAAATTAGGAATTGAGAGAATTAAGGCTTCCTGAACAATCTTAATTCATTCTTCTTGATCGTATGCATTATGACACAGTCATTAATTACATTATCACATACTTCCCCTCTTCCCCCCACACACATACTTTTGAGTGCCTGATTTGCAACCTTAACTTTCTTCAATATAGTTTTTGTGTGTGATCTGTATACACAGTAGGTGGGCTTCATCATATCCCTACCCTCTGAGGTATACTCCAGAAAAGTCACCTCTTTAACAACTCTTTAAACATGCCACATTATAATTGCAGTCACAGACTACTGTGGTATACTCTGAATGCCTAACCGTGTATTGTTTCTCTTGCGTCACTAAAACAATCTCTTTTTCTCTAGCGAAACCAGTTTAGACCTTAGATTTGCCGTGCCTAACTCTTTAATAGCTACTGATTGGTGAATTCCTTCTATTCCCCCTCACCCTGGAGTCCCTGTTTTAAGGGCATGCAGTGAGACAGCTGTCTCTGCTGCATTCATGCAGGTTCTGATTACTGTGCATGCTATTGATGTTGAGCTCCTGTCATGACCCAACACTCCATAGGAGGAGCAAATGAGCTGAGACGTCAAGGCAAAAAATTATAGCCATGCGAGCTATCCCTGGACTCAGCTGCTTTTGGAGCACATACATGGCTTGTGTGACAGCAACAGCACACAGAAGCAGCAATGAAATGCAGTTAGCAGTGCAGCTGGGAGACAAGCAGGCAGGCACGGGTCCAGTTTCTAAAATGATCCTCTCGTAAGCTAGTCTTCAGTGCCTCCAAAAGTGGTTGACTTCTGCAAAGCAGCCCAGCTTTTCTTTGCAAATACTCTGTGGTGTAACTCAGCTTCTCTTGGTGACTGCAGTGTTTTGTTGTTGTTGTTTTCTTCCCCTCTGTGGCCTTTTCTCCAGGATGGCGGAGGCAGAATTGCACAAGGAAAGGCTGCAAGCCATAGCAGTAAGTCAGTTTCATTTTACTTGCTCTTTTGTCTGTGAATGGGGAGCCGGGAGCTGCTGAAGTAGCCAAGCATTCCAGCACGGTAGCAGGGCAGCATTTAGACAGCGTGGTTTTGGAGAAGTTTTCAGCATAGAGTTCTCCCTTTTCCTCCTTAGCAAACAACTGGTTGAAGACCGTTTTTATGTGATTTGACTGATACCAGGGAGAGTTAGGATGCTCTCTCATGGCAACATGTGCCAAACCCATGAATACGTGGTGACATGCTTAAAAGACTGATGAAAGGGAAGAACCGGAGGAGTAAATGAGGAGGGAGGAGGTTGGAGGGAGAGCATCAGGACTTCGGTTATAAGCATATTATTGCACTGTTGGAGCTATAGCTAAGCAGATGAAGAAGTTAAACCAGAGGAAACAGACTCAGGGTGGCTTTTACTGAAGAATATGATGCTTATTTTTTAAAAAAGGCAAAAAAATCAAGTAAAGAAGGCAGATGATCAGTCATCATTCTATCTTTTCTACTGATCTTAACCTATAACCTCAACTCTGTTGCAGGGGCAAAGTTACCAAAGAATTTTAATTTCAATTTTTATTTTCCTCCTTGATATTAAAATCAGACACACAGTGAGGCAGCCTGAGCTGATGCAAATGGGCACAGTGCCATTTGACTTCAGTGGCGCTACAGCCAATGGGAGCAGCGGAGGAATTGGCCCCAGTTTTTCAAAAATATAATTGTGCTCACAAGGGAAAATGTTGGGTCATTATTAAAAGCACCACATTGCCATGACTTCTGTCCATCCATTAAAGCCCGCCTAACCTTGCCCTGGTTCAGGATGACACTCAGTTGGGTTTGGGGATGGTCTTTGGCGTGGCTATCATGCTAATTCAGCAAATCTATGGAGTCAAATGGTACGATATGTGCAGAATGTTTCAGGTCTGCAGGGTAAAGGCAGAGACTGACTGAGCCTGCTTGGATTTTAGGAGCCCCTGCCAGCGTGTTGCCAATGATCAACAGATGTTGTGTTTTACTAGAGCTGCCACAGCTGGATTATATATTTCCTTTGTAGACAGAGGAATGGCGACAGCGGCTGCTGTTGTACCAAGCTGTTTTTCTTAGGTCTGTGAAACTACTAAGAGGCACATGTATATTTAACATAACCAGAAAAAGTATAAACTAAATACATGTTCCTCTAAAATGTTTCCTGGAAAAGATCAAGTGTTTTCATTTAAAAGGGAGGAGGAGATATGTGTTAAAGTGTTTAATGTTTTAAGAGAGAGAAGTAGCTGATTTAAAAAAAAACTGGTCCAAAGTATTTTACAGGTATAGGCATTAACAGTTCCTCTGATCAAAGTATTAATCATGCTTCTTTAGGCCATTAAAGGGCTAATTCTCACATTCCCCACGTGCAAACTCTTTTTGGAAGCTTTCTGCTGCCGGACTTGGAGAATTGGCGCTGCATTGCTCCAGAAATTATTGCAATTATATTTGAGAACCTTAAAAAATCCTTCTTTGTCTTCAAGCAGAAAAGGGCTGGGGGATGTATGACTGCTGCCTCCTTCTGTCATTGAATTTGTTCGTGGATAACCAGTGGTCCATGCTCCTGCTCGTGGGTGTACAGTACATAAGAAAGGATGTGCCCAACCATGTGAGCCTGGTTCTTTCTGTTGTCTTGTAGCATGTAGCAGCATTTGCACTGCTGCAAAGTGGGAGTTAAATCATTCCCTGTTAATTTGGGAAATGACCGCACAAAGTGCAGGCAATCCAGGGTCTGGCCTCCATATATTTTGTGTGCATTACATTGTGGCATGCTTTTGGCTCAAGGCCATGGTGGTGAATCAAGCTGGATTTAAAACAGTTCAACTTGAATCACAAAAATATTCAAATTTGGCCTTGGGTTGTAGGCAGATTGCACCCACAAGCCAGCAGTTTGTCTGCATATCAACAAGTTGTCCATATCAGTTTTTGGGAAACTTTACAGCTCCTGCAGAATAGTTGCAAATGTCAGTCGGCGTGTATTTTGAATGCGAACTTGGTTCATCAGCACGGGGCACAGGGCAGTCTCGGGGTACTTGTCCTATGTTCCTGGTTTGCTGGGCTTATCCAATATGATTAGGAGGATCATCCAAACTTAAATGGTGTCTCAGAAAAGAGGGATGCAGTAGTTCAGTTAAGACCACTGATCCATCTGGAAAAGTCAGGAGAAAATATTTTAATCAAGTTCTTGTATCTCTCTCACACAGGCAAAGGTCTATTGCTATATATTATTACAAGAGTGGTGTGAATGCTCAGGGGGAAAAAATCCTTGCACAATCATTGCAATTTCTAAGCAAATTCACTTGGACTATGATCCAAGTGATTGCTTCTCTGGACAATCTTGAGAACAAATTTACCGTTAGGAACATTCACAGAAATAGTGACTGTTGTGTGAATATTGCAGAATATTGAAGGAATGCAAATTTCAAATTGTGAATTGTGATTTTTTTTTCCTGGTAGAAACCTGATAGTTTCCTCTCAGCCATATTGTTGCAGTTTCAAACCAGTGATCTCTCAGAAGATACGTCTACACTGCACACTTATTTCAAAATGAACTATTCTGGGAGAAATACTCCGAAATAGCTTATATCAAAATAGTGCATCTACACTGCAGGCTCCCCTAATGTGGACGTGCTACCTCGATTTAGAGCCCCAGGAAGCAACAGGGAGTAATTATTTTGAATAGCCCTGGGAAGGAGCTATTTCAAAACAGCAGCAGTCGGAGCGTCCACAGTACAGCTGTTTCAAAATAGCAATTTTGGAAGAGGCATTATTCCTCATGGAATGAAGTTTACAGAAGTCAGAAAAAGCCTTCCGTTATTTCAAATTTATTTCGAAATAGCGGAATTGCTGTGTAGACACTTGCATTATTTCGCATTAATGATCATTATTCCAAAATAACGCTGCTGTGTAGACGCAACATCTTTCTATAGCTCTGATCCTGCATTGTGAGCAGCGTTGAAGTATAAGTGGGAGAGGAAAGTGTGCCCATTTGTTAAGGCACTAATCTAGATCTTGGGAGACTGGGTTCAATTCCCTACTCTGCCACAGATGTGACTGTAAGCAAGTCACTTAGCTCTCTTTTCCATCTGTGAAATGAGGATAATAGCAGTGGTCTACTTCATAGGGTGTTGCAAGGACAACTACGTTAATGATTGTGGGATGCTCAGACATTACGGTGATAGGAGACACGCAGTGATAAGATAATTCTTTTCAATTCTCTGCAACATTTCTAAAAAGAGTTTGTCCCCTGTAAAATACTGCTTGTGACATAGTGAAAACACAGGCCGGTCTGGAGTGACATGAAACTTTTCTTAGCACTCCTTTAATATAACTTCTGTATCATTTTTGCAACTCATGAGTAACATGGTTTCCTCAAACAGGACGATAAAGCCTTTATATCATGCTGTACCATCATGTATTTTTATGCATACATGTTTATATTGAATCTTATGTTAAGCAACTATTCAAGGCACTGACATAAATCAGTTGCTTAGCACAAGCTGTCTTCTGACACAAATCAAGCAGAAGTGTATGCAGTATGGATGGTATGGAGGTACTTTGGAAAGCAAGAGATTGGAAGGATGGATTTCTGCTTATATGAGCTAGAACAGAAGATTTATATAGTTTGACAGATTTCAGACTTGATTGAATAATGCTAACCCTTCATCTTGGATTAGTGCATTTTTCATGGAGAGGGACTGGTAAAATTTGGAAGAAAGAGGGAAACATTTTTGTGGCATTTTAAGCAATGATGGCTGACTTAAGAAGTTTGGAATGTTAGTCTTCCCAGAGGAGGTGGATTTAGTGTGGAAAGAACAGGTGAGACTAGCAATTTATCATGTGGTGGACAAATTAATCAATCTATGACATGGTTGTCATGATCATGAAATGGTATAAATGTATATGTGTATGCTTACATATAGTGTATGTATAAATTGCCAGGCAACAATGGTTGCAATTCAGATCACAATAAGAGACTCGCAAATTAGATGCATACTACAAGCAACAAAAAAAAGGCCAGAAAATGCCACCATGATTAAACAACAGAGTAAAAAAGGCAGATAGCGGCCAAAAATATATATCCTTTTAAAACTGGAAGTCAAATCCTACTGAAGAAAATAGAAAGGAAGATAAACTCTAACAAGTCAATGGTAAAAGTATAATTAGGCAAGCCAAGAAAAATTTGAAGAGCAACTGGCAAAAGACACAAAAACTAAAAGCAGTCACAGGATCCAGGTGCAAAAGGAGCACTCAGAGATGATACAGCTCTTGGGGAGAAGCTAAATGAATTAGTTACATTGGAGAGGCTACAATGGAGAGTCCCACACTGAGCCATTCTTATTAGATGACAGATCTGAGGAACTGTCCCAGATTGAGGTGTCAATAGAGAAGGTTTTGGAACAGTTTGATAAATTAAACAGCAATAAGTCGCCAACACCACATGTTATTCACCTAAGCATTGTGAAGGAACTCAAATACCATACTGCACAACTGCTAGGTGTGGTGCATAGTTTATTGGTGAAATCAGCATCTGTATTGGGGGCTGGAGGATAGCTAATGTAATTTTAAAGGACACCAGAGGCAATCCTGCCAACTGAAGGGTGATAAGCCTAACTTCAGTACCAGGCAAATTGGTTGAAAATATAGTAAACAACAGAATTAGCAGGCACATAGATGACCATAGTTTGTTGACAGAGTCGTGCCTCACCAGTCTGTCAGAATTCTTTGAGGGAGTCAACAAATGTGAATAAGGGCAAGCCAGTGGATGTAGTGTACTTGGACTTTCAGAAAGCCTTTGGCCTGGTCTACTCTCAGGGGAGCCGACAGCTTTGCCCAGACCCTACGCAAGGTGGGGGGAAGGGTGGCTCCACACTTCTCGAAGGGGTGGGGTGGAAGGGGTGGGCAGGCAGCCCTCAGAGATGTTGGGACCATGCCGTGCACCCCCCCAGCCCTCAGTGCTGTCTGGAACACGCCACTTGGGTCTCTGGAGCATGGCATGTGGCGCTCCGGTGGGTGATTTAAAAGGCCCCTTTGAATCACCGGACCCTGGGGAAGTTGTCCCCTTTGGTTCCCCCCGCCCGCATATATTGGCATGCCTGTCTACACTATAAACTTACCCAGGTATAACTATGTTGCTCAAAGGTGTGAAAAATCCACACTCCTGAGCGACACAATTATACTGACTAACCTCAGGTGAGAACAGTATGATGTCAATAGGAGGGCTTTTCCCATCAATGTAGCTACTGCTTCTTGTGGAGGTGATTAACTGTGTCAGCAGGGGAAGTTCTCCCATTGGCACAGTAGCATTTTGCTGCAGTGCTTCAGCATAGCTGTGCTGCAGTAGATTTTCAAGTGTAGACCTCCCCTTCGACAAGGTCACACACCAAAGACTCTTAAGCAAAGTAAACAGTAATGAGATGAGAGGGCAGATCCTCACAATCCTTAAAAGACAGGAACCAAAGAGTAGGAATAAAAGGACAGTTTTCAGACTGGAGAGGTAAGTTAAGAGGTCTCCCCTTCAAAGATGCACTGGGACCAGTGCTGTTCAACATATTAATAGGTGGTCTGGAAAACGGGATAAACAATGAGATGACCAAGTTTACAGGCAATACAAAATTACTCAAGTTAAGTACAGCCGAAGCTGACTGTGACGAGTTATAAAGGGATCTTGCAAAAATGGGCAACAAAATGGCAAACAAAAATCAGTGTTGATAAATGCAAAGTAATGCACATTGGAAAATAAAATCCCAATAATACGTAGAAAATGATGGGGCCTACATTGGCCGTTACCATTCAAGAAAGAGATCTTAGTGCCGTTGTGAATAGTTCTCTGAAAACCTCCACTCAATGTACAGTGGCAGTCAGAAAAGTTAACAATGTTATGAACCATTAGGAGTCAGAGACAGTAAAACAAAATATAATGTTACTATATAAATGTGCACTCATGCTTTGTGTACTGGGAGCAGCACTGGTCACCCCATCTAAAAAAAAGATGCATTAGAATAGCAAAAGGTATTCTAAAAAGAGAATGGCAACAAAAAAGAGAGTGGCAACAAAAATTATTAGCGGCCTGGAACACCTTCCATATGAGGAGAGATTTAAAAAAAACCTGTTACTGTTCATCCTAGAAAATAGACGACTGAGCGGTGTGGTAAGTTCAGTCCTACTCCTGGATCCCAGACCCCTGTTCTGCCCACTAGCCCACAGTTTAGGGGCTGCAGTATAAGTCTTACTGGCCTTTTTCAGTGTATGGCCTTCTGTTCCTCAGCAAAACAATGGAGGATATGGCTACACTGTGTGTGTGTGGGGGGAGGTTCCAAAGAAGATATGCAAATTGTGCTCGCATTTGCATATCTTCTTCAGGTTTTTTTTTCTCAGAAGAGGATTTTCCGATATTTGGCCCATCTACCCGGGGCCAAATATCGGAAAATCCTCTTCCGGGAAAAAAAACGGAAGAAGATATGCAAATCGATCGCAATTTGCATACCTTCTTCGGAAAAAAAACCATAGTGTAGCCGTACCCGGAGTGTTGGGGCTGATGCCCCGGGCCAGTCTCCTTATCGGTTGTTTGTTCCTCTGCCTCCACGCTCCAAACTCAGTTGTCACTTTCCAAACTCAGGGTATATCTACACTGCATTCCTCTTCCGAGAGAGGAATGCAAATGCAGACGAACGAAATTGCAAATGAAGCGTGGATCTGAATTTCCCATGCTTCATTTGCATAATTGCGTCCGGGCACTATTTCGAAATACCCTATTTCAAAAAAAGAAATGCTGTCTAGATGCGGTTATTTAGAAAGAAAACCCTTCTTTCAAAATTACCCTTACTCCTTATAAAATGAGGTTTAAGGGTAATTTCGAAAGAAGAGTTTTCTTTCAAAATAACCATGTCTAGACTGCGATTCTTTTTTCAAAATAGGGTATTTTGAAATAGCGCCCGGATGCGATTATGCAAATGAAGCATGGGAAATTCAAATCCATGCTTCATTTGCAATTTCGCTCAGCTGCATTTGCATTCCTCTCTCAAAAGAGGAATGCAGTGTAGACATACCCTCAGTCTCCACTCTTCCCTCCTCTCCCCCACAGGGAAGGTTTTTAAAGAGATCATATGGCAGCCTGAATCAACTCACCTGGCCCTTAATGATTTATAGCAGCCCTCTCTCAGCTGCCCCTGATTAGCCAGTGCCATTGCTGTTTATTTTTAAGAGCTGCCTCTCTCCCCTTCTATCAAGCCCTTTAACCTTCCCTATCACAGGGGGGATGTAATAGAGATCTATAAAGTCATGACTAATGTGGAGAAAGTGAATAAGGAAATGTTATTTGCCCCTTCATATAACACAAGAACCAGGGACACCCAATGTAATTCATAGGAAGCAGGAATAAACAAAAAGAAGTTCTTCTTTCACAATGTACAGTCAACCTGTGGAACTTATTGCCAGAGGATGTTGTGAAGGCCAAAAAGCATCGCTGGGTTCAAAAAAGATGGGGCCCAAGATGGCTACATCTTTGATTGCCAGATGCTGGGAATAGGTGATGGGAGATGGATCACTTGATTATCGCTTTGTTCTGCTCAGTCCCTCTGAAGCATCTGACAGTGGCCACTGCTGAAAGACAGGATACGAGGCTAGATGGATGATTGATCTGCCCAATATGGCCATCCTTGTGTTCTTATGTAAATCTCCACACCAACCTTGTCTTTTTTCCCTTTTGCCCGTGCTTTAGATTGGAAATGTTCAACTGTTGTTCCATAAAATCTATATAAGCCTGCGAGTTGTGTGAAATGTAGTTGCTTGATGGTACAAACAACAAATATACTTCCAGCCTCTATATCTGGTATATTGAGGTTTTGTGGATGAATTAGGGTAAATTAAAGGCATGCTTTGAATGCTGTGCTGAGAGGGACCCTCAGATTGGTCAATGGGTGGTTGCTGATGCCTGGTTGCTATGCAGCATGCAGGACCCAGAAGGGACGGTCGAAGGAAAGCGAGATGGATTAAGTACATTCAGTATGGGGCTTCTTGACTAGTTTGACAAAGTTGTTGGGGAGGGAGGGGATGGAAACTGAATGTTTAAATTGCCTGACGTGTGAGATGGCTGTCACACAAAGACTTCCTGTACATCAGCTCCTCTCTGCCTTTGCCAAAGAAAGGAGCAGAAGTAAGTTACTCCCTTGCTTAGGTGTGTGAGGTACTCTGGGGACTCTGGCTGGTACATGCACATAGGGCAGGGAAAAGAGGAATCTCAATAACGTCCAGAACAGACATACTGAAGAGCAAAATAACAGAATCCAGAATAGGTACAATTGGAGTTTGCAGCCTGTACACATTAGACTGATGGGTTTTTAGTTGAGAGGTAGATATAGATATAGATATAGATATAGATATAGATATAGATATAGATATAGATATATTGTGCAAGTTTGGAAGCTACCTACCACTTTTTGTGGCCTGTCTCAAAATCAAAATGTCACTATTAATAATGTTTTAATTTGTATAAGAATTATGGATAAAGAACTTGTGAGAGGTTTAAAAACCCTAAATTGTAGAAACTCAGGAAATTCACAGTGAAACTTTCAAACTTAATTTTACCATTTACCACCTGCTTTAGGCTATGGACTCCTGTTTCATCAGCAATGCTCATGACCATGCTAGACCCTACAAACTGTGATGGTGGAGCTCACATCTTCCCTGAGGTGCAAGAGTTTATATGACCTGACAGTCTGTGTGAACTGCACACAAGAATGTGTATGCTTTGCCAGCCTAGCCTGTGGAGGAGTTTTTAGGCATCCTGAGATTTAAAGATGGAATTAAAGTTGAAAATACATTGCTTTTTAAAATAACATTCATAAAAAGTAGGGGTTTGGGGGAATTTTTTTCAAAAGTATGGGTCAGATTGTGTATTTTTAGCTAAATGTGGGAATCACAGTGGACTCAGTGATTTTTCTAGACTGGAATTAGCATTCTGAATCAGATTTTTAGGCATGGCCTTTTCATACGTACACAAAATTCAGCAATTCTGCCAAGAAAGTGTCATTTTGCAGCTTTGCACATTTCTGTCCATCCAAGGCAAGTAACTTTGCTAGCAAAAACAAATTTCATCAGCATCCCCTCTTCCATCCTGCTAAAAACTCGGTGTGAGTAGATTTTGTGCCTGAGCTCGTTCTTTTTTTAATTGTCTTAACAAGTTTGCAAGGTGTTTTCGAAAATGTCGCTATATAGAAAAATTCAAATCCCAGGGGTTGAGGTCACGTAGGCTATGTCTGCACAGCAGCATTATTTTGGAATAACTGGCATTATTCTGAAATAACATAGTCCGCGTCTACACAGCAAGCAGTTGGAGGACTTCTTATTGGACTCCTGTATCCCTCATTTCACGAGGAGTAAGGGAAGTCGGAGGAAGAGTGCTCTAACTTGGACTTCCTGCTGGGTATATTGACTTAAGTTATGCAATTGATGTAGATCAAGTTGCGTAGTTTATTTCGGCTTTAGCCCTGCTGTGTAGCTGTGCCCTTAATGATTAATGTGTTCTCGTCATGGTCAGTAATAAGCTACACAGGACAACACTTAGGCATATGCTTTATTTTAGGCATGGGCATAAGTCCCCTGCAAAGGATCTTAAAACACGTGCCTAAAACTGAACTCACACTTAAGTGCTTTCCTGAATCAGGACCACAAAGTACACACACGTGCACGCACGCCTTGCAAAAGCAGCAATGAAGTTCAGGTTAATTCTTCTAGTGACACATTTTAACGCATTTTCCTCTGCCCTTCTTTTTTCTCATTGTCATATTTTCACCATGAATTCACTGCTCCGTTTAATCCTAGCTAACTGGAATCTCAGGGTTCCAGCCATAAATTCTTCTTGTCCAGGACAATGTTAGGAACAAAAGAGGTTCTGTATTTGTATCTTTTTCATATCTCAGTCGTGGACCTTTTGTGAGATGTGTGTGATTTTTGATGTCCAAAGAGGAGGGGAAGCTCTCTTGCCTTTGGGAATAAAATGACCTTTTGAGGTATTCTCTCATGAGGAATGCATAGCCATGTTAAGGGCATGTCATGGGGCCCATATCCTGTTACAAATATTCCAAGAATTGGTTTGGTGTCTGTAGACCCCACTGCCATCACAAAACATATCTCAGTGAGTAATGGTCTCCCTAAGCCCAATCCAGCAAGCCCCCGTGGAAACTGAATGTGGGAGAGGAAGTATTATGTCTGCACTTGCATGAAGGATGACGAGTCATTCTTCAGATTGGAATGTAACATATATATCATGCGTTGGCTGGCTTCACAGGAAGATTTCCACAGAAAACAGCCATATAGGATCAAGACAGTGTACCATCCTGGTTTGGGGATTCTATAAGGCACCAGTGATATTTGAATAACAAACCATGCAACCTTTGCCAAAATCTGAATCCTAAAACAACCCAAAACATGTGTGGGGTTTGAGAAAGTGAGGTCAACTAACTGTAAATTTGTATTATGCTTCTAAAATGTTTCCACAAGCAGCAGCAAAAATGGATATGCAGCAAGAACATACCGCTGTCACATTTTTAATACAAGCCTGGAAGCAATACAGGTTGGACCTCTCTGATCCAGCACTCTTGGACCCTGACCCGGTCCTGAATGAGGGGATTTGCTGGACCAGGGGAGGTCCCTCCCCTAATGTCCCATGCTGCCCCGCTGGCCCCCCAGGCTAGAGCTCCAGCCTGGTTCTGTTGCTGCCCCCTCCCTTCCCCCACCCTGGCAGTGCAATGAGCATGACCTAACACAGCAGCCATATATACTCCTCACTGCACAGATGCTTTATGTTCCTTAAATGATATAGAGTGGGGTGGGGTGCTGGAGGTGAGTGAGGAGTTCTCCCTCCCATCCAATACAAATGCATTCTCCGCAGGGCAAAAAGCAAACAATCCGTCAGGGTGAGAGGGCTGATTGTGGAGGCAGCTGGGTTTGGTCTATTAACTGCTGCCCTTTAGGGGAGCTGAGGCTGTTGCCTGTAACCAGCATTCTGATGTGCTTACACAGACAACTTTAATTTGAGTGCTCTGTTGCGTGCCAAGTTCGTTTATCAGGATCCTTGGAGAATGGTTAGGTGGGTGGGGTTGAGCCTACCTAGAAAGTCAAAAAATAGCAGCAGCTGCCAATTGGAGAGGCTTCAGGCCAGAGGAGGTGGGTATGGAGCCAGTGGCGTGAGGTTGAAAAGTCCCCAACTTTAATATATACAGTATAGTGTTTGTGGACAGATGCTTCCAGCCCCATCAGGGACATCACATTCCTAGGTCATCAAACCCTGTGCTTCAAATATGTTCATTGTATATCCCGTGGTATATAGTGCTCTATGTAAAATAAAGCACTGAAGTCTGTATAAGTAATGGCTATGGAGTCAAAGGCAATCGGTTACATTCAGGCAGCGAGATGAAAAGCCAGGTTGCCACGTACTTTATTGTTAGAGAAGGAACAAATTAGCAACTTTTATGCCTTCTACAGAAAGCCATGAAGCCATGCAGCTGCAGTCTCTTTATGAGAGCAGCAAGAGCGACTGCAGAGCATAGATTATCTGGGATTGGACAGTGCTACAAAAGTTATTGTCAGATGAAGCGACTGAGTGCCATAGACTGTAAGGTGCATGTATCCAGTGACCAGCTACCTTGGTTAAATTATCTGCCGCACAATACCCCACAGGGAAATGTTTTTGAATATCGACACACGGTTGTTATTAGTATTTATGCTTTATAGTAGCACCAAGAAATCTGTATCAGAGTAGAATTGTATTGTGTGCTGTATATGGAGCTGATCCAAAAACTCTCTGGCTTTTGGGTCAAGCCCTCTATTACAAGTAGAGCCATTGCACATATGGGCGGGGGAGGGGAACTGGCATCTAACATATCACTATGGTTGTGGTTGGTGTCAGAAAAATAACTGCATTTTCCACTGTAGTCCATTGGCTTTGCTACAGTACTGCTGTGCTAACTGTGCTGGCAAAAGGTGACTTTTTTATGGCAATTTCATATGAGTGTGTAATGTGTAGATCTTGATCTTCTAGACACTTTGTGATCACTGGATGAAAGGTGCTGTATCAGTGCAAACTGGTGTATTATAGTTACTAATAAATATGCCCATCTACACGGCTTTGTCATACTTTGTGGCTAAAACAGAGGGCAGATTCATTTTTCAGGTTTTCATTCTGTCTTTGATTAATGACAAATTTCACCCCTTCTTAAAAGGTTTTTCTCACACTCCATCACCTTCGTAAATTTAGCAAGTTAAGTATCTACCTTAAACAGTACAGAGTAATTTCCATTAGAGTGTATGTGTAGTTTAAACAAGCTTTTGAAGAAGTTATCAACACATAACTCTTTAAGAAATAGATGTGTCACCAAACTGACAAGAGAAACATTTCAGCCACTTGGCATTAGCGATGGAATCTTCCTGCTGCTGAGCCCTGATTCACAAGGCATCAGATTTAGGCCCCAGTTCAATAGTAGAGACTTCAAGCTCATGCTCAAAGTTAGGGCGCATTTAACTTGCTGAATCAGGACCTCAGTCGCTCCTGATCTCCAAAAACTGGGGATTCAATGGACTCCTCTGTTAGGCCACATCTATACTTATACAGAGATCAAAACTGTGGCAGTCAATCTTCCAGTGTTCAATTTAGTGAGTCTAGTAAAGACCTGCTAAATCAAATGCTCAGGCAACCCCATCAATGCCAGTACTCCTCAAATCATGAGGAGTAAGGAAAGTTGGCGAAAGCATTCACTCCCATCAACCTCCTGCTGTGGAGATGGAGCCAAAGTTCGAATTAAGGTACGTCGATTCCAGCTACGACAGTTAACATAGCTGGAGTTGCATATCTTAATTCGAACTTCCACATAAGTATAAACGTGGCCTTAGTGAAATGTGTTGACTATTTTGTCGGTGACATGCAGTGTATGTTCTTTGCATACTGGATTACTCAGCATTGTAAATTGGAATAATTCCAGTTTTCATACTGGAAATGAAAACTACAGATATACTGTTCTATTAACTCCCCAGACTGCATCAGAATTGAGATTCTGACATCAAGATTGTTCATTAAACCCTATTTGAATGAAGGCCCTTTATATGCCATGCCATTTGCTTAAATGAATGTATGGGTCAGCTCGATAAAATAACTGTTCCATTAATGGTGATTAGCAGAATAGGTAATCATCAAGTGATCCATCTCCTGTCACTCATTCCCAGCTTCTGGCAAGAGAGGCTAGGGACAGCATTCCTGCCCACCCTGTCTCATAGCCATTAATGAACCTATCTCCACGAATTTACCTGTTAATTTTCAACTCTGTTATAGTCTTTGCCTTTACAAAATCCTCTGACTAAATATTACACAGGTTGATTGTGTATTGTATGAAGAAATGCTTCCCTTTCTTTATTTTAAACCTGCTGCACATTAATTTCATCTGATGACTTCTAGTTCTTGTGTAAAGTCAATGAGTAAATAATACTTAGAATCGTAGAATCATAGAGCTGGAAGAGACCTCAGGAGGTCAGCAAGTCCAGTCCCCTGCCCAAAGCAGGACCAACCCCAATTGAATCATCCTAGCCAGGGCTTTGTCAAGCCAGGACTTAAAAATCTCTAAGGATGGAGATTCCGCCACCTCCCTAGGTAACCCATTCCAGTGCTTCACCACCCTTCAAGTGAAATAGTTTTTCCTAATATCCAACCTAGACCTCTCCCACTGTAACTTGAGATAGTTGCTCCTTGTTCTGCCATCCGTCACTACTGAGAACAGCCTTTCTCCATCCTCTTTGGAACCTCCCTTCAGGAAGTTGAAGGCTGCTATCAAATCCCCCCTCACTCTTTTCTTCTGCAGACTAAACAAACCCAAATCCCTCAGCCTCTCCTCATAGGTCATGCGCTCCAGCCCCATTATCATTTTTGTCACCCTTCGCTGGACCCTCTCCAATGAGTCCACATCCTTCTATAGTGGGGGGCCCAGAACTGGACACAATACTCCAGATGTGGCCTCACCACAGCCAAATAAAGGGGAATAATCACTTCTCTGGATCTGCTGGCAATGCTCCTCTTAATGCACCCTAATATGCCATTAGCCCTCTTGGCTACAAGGGCACACTGTTGACTCTCATCCAGCTTCTCATCCATTGTAATCCCCAGGTCCTTTTTTGCTGAACTGCTACTTAGCCAGTCGGTCCCCAGCCTGTAACAATGCTTGGGATTCTTCCGTCCCAAGTGCAGGACTCTACACTTGTCCTTGTTGAACCTCATCAGATTTCTTGTGGCCCAATCTTCTAATCTGTCCAGGTCACTCTGGACCCTATCCCTGCCCTCCAGCATATCTACCTCTCCCCCTAGCTTAGTGTCATCTGCGAACTTGCTGAGGATGCAATCCATCCCCTCATCCAGGTCATTAATAAAGATGTTGAACAAAACCGGTCCTAGAACAGATCCTTGGGGCACTCCGCTAGAAACCAACCGCCAACCTGACATCAAGCCGTTGATCACTACCTGTTGGGTCGGACAGTCTAGCCAGCTTTCTATCCATCTTACAGTCCATTTATCCAATCCATATTCCCTTAACTTACTGGCAAGAATATTGTGGGAGACAGTATCAAAAGCCTTGCTAAAGTCAAGGTATATCACATCCACTGACTTCCCCGTATCCAGAGAGCCAGTTACCTCATCATAGAAGCTAATCAGATTGCTCAGGCATGACTTGCCCTTCATGAATCCATGTTGACTATTCCTGATCATTTTCGCCTTTTCCAAGTGCTTCAAAATGGATTCCTTGAGGATCCCTCCATGATTTTTCTGGGGATTGAGGTAAGGCTGACCGGTCTGTAGTTCCCTGGATTGTCCTTCTCTCCCGATCTCCGCAAGTTTTCAAAGATAATGGCCAAAGGCTCCACAATGACATTTGCCAACTCCCTCAGTACCCTCGGTTGTATTAAATCTGGGCCCATGGATTTGTGTATGTTTAGCTTTTCTAAATAGTTCCTAACTTCTTCTTTCCCCACCAAGGGCTGTCCACCTCCTTCCCATACTGCCTTGCCTAGTGCATTTGTCTGGGAGCTGATCTTGTCCATGAAGACAGAAGCAAAGAAAGCATTGAGTACTTCAGCTTTTCCCACATCATCTGTCACTAGGTTACCTCTCTCATCCAGTAAGGGCCCCACAACCTCTCTGATCACCCTCTTACTAACATGCCTGTAGAAACCTTTCTTGTTATCCTTCACATCCCTTGCTAGCTGCAATTCCAATTGCGCTTTCACCTTCTTGATAACTCCCCTGCATTCTTGAGCAATATATTTATGCTCCTCCCTAGTCATCTGCCCAAGTTTCCACTTCTTGTAAGCTTCCTTCTTGTGTTTAAGCTCACCAGGGATGTCCCTGGTAAGCCAATCTGGTCGCCTACCATATTTGCTTTTCTTGCTGCGCATCGGGATGGTTTCTTCCTGTGCCTTTAATAAGGCTTCTTTAAAATACTGCCAGCTCTCCTGGACTCCTTTCCCCTTCATGTAAGCATCCCAGGGAATCCTGCTCATCAGTTCTCTGAGGGAGTCAAAGTCTGCTTTTCTGAAGTCTAAGGTGTATATTTTGCTATTCTCCTTTCTTCCTTTGGTCAGGATCCTGAAATCTACCATCTCATAACCACTGATTCCCAGGTTGTCACCCATCTCTACTTCCCCTACTAGTTCCTCCCTGTTTGTGAGCAGCAGGTCAAGTTGTACATGGCCCCTGTTCGGTTCCTTCAGCACGTGTACCAAGAAGTTATCCCCAACATTCTCCAAAAACTTCCTGGATTGTCTGTGTACTGCTGTATTGGTCTCCCAACAGATGTCTCCCATGAAAACCAGGGTCTGAGATCTGGAAGCTTCTCTCAGTTGTCTGAAGAAAGCCTTGTCTACCTCATCCACCTGATCCGGCGGTCTATAGCAGACACCAACTACAACATCACCCCTGTTGCTTCCACCTCTAAACTTAACCCATAGACTCTCAACAGTCTTTTCTCCCTCTAAATACTGGAGCTCCAAGCAATCATACTGCTGTCTTACATACAATGCAACTCCTCCTCCTTTTCTCCCGCCCCCAACCCCCGTTCTTCCTGAACAGTTTATACCCTTCCATGACAGTACTCCAGTCATGTGTACCCCACCAAGTCTCCATTATTCCAATCAAATCATAGTTCTTTGACTGGGTCAGGGCTTCTAATTCTTCCTCTTTGTTTCCCAGGCTTCTCGCATTGGTGTACAAACACCTTAGATAACCAGTTGATCACCCTACCTTCTCCATCCAAATTTACTTTCTCCACATCATTTTATAGACCTCTATCATATCCCCCTTAGTCATCTCATTTCTAAGCTGAAAAGTCCCAGTCTAATAAATCTTTCTTCATAAGGAAGCTGTCGCATACCATTAATATTTTTGTTGCCTTTCTCTGTATTTTTTTTCCAATTTGCTATATTTTTTCAGGTGGGGTAATCATGTCTGCATGAGTATTCAAGATATGAGTATATCATAGGTCTATATAGAGACAATATGATATTTTCTGTTTTATTACCTATCTCTTTCCTAATGATTCTCAATATTCACTTTTTTTGACTGCCATTGTACACTGAGTGGATGTTTTCAGAGAAAATATCTCTTTTTATAAGTATAGTTGAGATTATGTTTTCCAATATGTGTTATTTTGCATTTATCAACATTGAATTACATCTGTGATTTTGTTGCCCACTTGTGTGAGGTACTTTGTAAGTCTTCACCATCTGCTTAGACTTAAATATCTTGAGTTGTTTTGTATCATTTGCATATGGTGACACCTCACTTGTTTATCCCTTTTCTCAGACAATTTATGAATATGTTGAACAGTACTGGTCCTGGTATAGACCACTCTATAGACTATCTGTTTTTAATTGAAGCGGCTGTGAAAATTTGTTTGCAAGTTCTACATTATATTTTCATATTTTACAGCCCCAAAATCAGTGTTCCACCAATATATGATAAAAGACTGAACAAATCTCCTGGTTTGTTGAACTCTCTGGTGAAAACATGCCCTTTCAGAAACCACATTTCTTTCAGGTATAAAGTATCCCTCAGACATAGCCAGAATCCTTTTATAATCATCTCTGTGGCTGTCTTTAGTAAAGGTAAAAGATTTAAAGGTATTATATGTGTGTTTCTGCATACTATAAATTAAGGAAAGTACCTGAATGTCTCCAGTTTCCTTGTGCAAAATTGAGCAAAATGTTGCTTCCTGTATGTGCACTCTGAAGTCTCTGAAAGCCTGGACATTTTAAAACACTGCAATAATTCATGGTTAAGTTGGATAGATGTCCTGTTCTTTTATCTAAAGATTGGGCAAAGCTGGGAGATGAAGGGTTTTGGAGACCCCTTTGTTAAAATTCTGGTGCCAAGCTGAAAAGAGAGTGGGGGTTCCCCTGCCAACACCACCCGGATGCTGCCAGCCCTGTTTGGATGACGCTGCCCCACTGCTGCTGGGGAATCCCAGGGACTCCCCGGTCAATGCTCACTTGCTGTCGCCCAGCCCCACTGCCACTGGAGATTCTGGGGGTTCCCTGGCCGTCTAGCTCTGTTGATGCTGGGGGTTCCCCAGCCCCACCTGGCCCCAATAATGCCTGGGACTTCCCTGGCTGAGGCTGCCCGGCCCATTGCTGCTGGGAGTTTCCTGGGGTTCCCTGCTTGGGGCCTCTCAGCCACCACTGGCCCCACTGCCAGAGCCAGTCTTACTCCCGCTGGGGGCTTTCCTAGGGCTCCCTGGCCACTGCCTGGCCCTACTGCTGCAAGGCATTCCCCAAGCAGGGCAGGGTCTCCCCATTTGCTGCCTGGCCTGGCTGACACCAGGGGTTCCCTAGCCGGGATGGGGGCTCCCCATTCACTGCCTGGTCCTGCTGATACTGGAGGTTCTCCAGCTGGGGCAGGGCTCCTCACCCCCTCCTGGCCCCACTGATGCCGGGGGTTGCCCAGCCGAGCTGGGACTCCCCAGCCACCACCTGGCCCAGCCACTGCTGGCCCAGCTAAGGCTCCACAGACCTGTGTTCTCCCAGCTGGCTCCTGCTCTCCACCTCCAGGGCTTTTTGGTCCAGCAATATCCATGGCCCTGCTGGACCATGGATGTGCTGGACCAGAGAATCCCAGATTTACGAGGTTCAACCTGTAATACAGTCAACCCATGTCTTGATTCTGCTAAATGATCCCAGCCTGATATGGTGTATCCTATTCTATTTGATCCATTCCAAAGAGCAAAGTTATACCCTTTGGAATGGATCAAGTTGCACCAAATGACAGGTATTTTCCATGGGAATGGTTCCCTCTGGCAACATGACACGGTTTCTTGTTACCCAACCCAGCATGGCCTTGGGGTTGCATGATACTGGCCACAGTTTTTCCACCATTTCACATAAGCCGTGGCCAGCATTCTGTGAGACACCTATGTCCCAGAAGGATTTACACGAGGCCAGCTGACATGGGACTGAACATGACTTGCCCTTATCTACACTGACTGAAAATCCGTGGTCAATATATTAGTTAATCAAACTCCTGAAGATTATCTCCTAACTCAATGTAATTTTCTAGTGAGGGGAAACATGGAGTCAGGCCTTTGGTTGTGGTGTTCACTTTCCTAATTTGGTTGGGCTCAGATTATGTTAACCCTGAAGGCATGCTGCCTGGCTAGCAAGTTTTGCTCATCTTTTGGCTTGAGGATGACACCTTGAGTGGATGAGTTTACTTGAGGACTTGACGGATATTTTTTTAATGAGTTGACTTCTCAGTGGTTTTATTTTTGCTCTTTGAGTTTCTGTGATTTCTGGGCATCATTTTAGTACATCAAAAGTTAAACACAAAATCATTCATTCTAATTTTTTGCTCTCACCCCCCAGACTTTGCCTTGTGGTCTTGATCACTCAGTGGCTTGGTGACAAAGGGTGCTTCGGCAACCCATTGTCAGAAGCGAAATGGTAACTTTAGTCATGCAGACCCTTATCTCAGGGGCATGCTAACATGGGTTATACATCCCAAGTTACGTTTTCAAAGAAGTTCAACTCCCACTTATGGAGCTAAATGCAATAGCTAGATTTTCAATAGCACCCTGCAGCTCTTGTGTCTCAACTTCCAGTGCAATAGCAGGTGAAAAAAAAATTGAAAAGGCAAACAGACCATCTGGCTCAGAATATAGTCCTATTAGCTTTCCAGCACACTTGTCACGTCTGTCCCTTCTGAGCTGCATTGTTCCCTTTTCAATCCTTATTCAGTTAGTGTAGGCTCTGCAGGACTAGACGTGTGGGGCTCCTTGGCCTCAGTACTGCCCTTTAACTCCTTCTGGCCCAGTGTGAGGTGTGTGAATCCCTTCAGACACGTCCTTATTGTACACTTCAGGTTGAAGAAGGAATTGAGTCTATTTGGTGGAGCTGGCAGCAGGTTCTGATAAGACATTAACCAGAATTGGGCACTGGAAGGTTTTGAGGGCTATAAAAAGTTGGGCGTGGTTTTATGACTGTTTTCGGTTGCTAAATATGAGAAACATTTCGACACATGTTAAAGTGAAGTGGTTGAATCCTTGCTGCTGTGTGGAACACAGTAAAGCCTCTTCATCAAATCTTTTTCTCGTTCCATGTCTTAATGTCAATGCATCACATTTTGGGAAGTGATTAGATGTAGCCTGTACTATTGACCTTCTATCTCAGGGCTACATACTAGCATTTCACAAACCAGTCATGCAAACTGAAATTCTGTTTAAAATATATTTTTAAAACTTTTTAAGATCTTTCATCATGAGCAGTGTAATGGTATGTTTACTGACAGTTATATTATTCAACTGTCCGATGTCTGTGCACTATATAGAATTCCAGACAGCACATAAACTCTGGTAAACATGAACAACAAAGCTGGAATTCAAGTTGTGTGGAGTTTTTTTTTTTTTTAGGAAACATCTTCTGTTTGAAAAGGCCTATAATTCCGGATAGCATGACATGGTATCAAAATGATGCCTGTGAGAGACTGAATATTCATGACTAAAGAACAAACAGAATACATGTAAATCCAAGTTTTCCTATTGACACCCATTACATCAGTATCTAAAGTGTTTTCCAAAGATGATAATTCAAATCACAGTAAGAGAGTTGTCTAATTTCCCTCCCTTTCTTTTCTTGAGATCATAATGGATGTGTAGTTTCATTTCATTCTTCACTCTATTTCTACCTTTCTCTTATTTTTTTCTCTCTCCCTTCTTGCCTTCCCTTCTCCTCATCTTTCTCCTTTTCTCTTCTTTCTTGCTGATCTTAGGCCTTGTTTGTATTACTGGGATAAGTTGACCTAAATTATGCTACTCTGGCTGCATAGCTTAGGTCAGCTTACTGTGGTGTCTACAGAGAAGGTTCTGTGGTCAACTTAGTGAGTCTTCACCAGACCTGCTAAATTGACCTCCACTCCATCCACTGCAGCAGCATCAATCCCCGGTAAATGTAGACATGACCTTAATTTCAGCTGTAGGAAAGCTACATCAAATAAATCCCTTTGTTCCAAAGGCCATGAGATTTATGATCAAAGCCTTTTTAACATAAAAACATTTTAAAAGTAACCTGAAAGAGTTTGACCTGCCAAGAGTTGAGTTCAGGGCTCTGTATTTCTCCTGGAAAAGTTAATGTCATCATAAATAGCTAAAGGAGTGCAGAGACCTACCTTCCTGACTAAGTCTTAGATTCATAGATTATAACACTAGAAGGGATCTCTGGGATCAGCTTGTCCAACCCCTTATATCATACAAGTTATAGGATTCCCCTGAATTAATTCCTGTTTGAAGTTCCTTAGGTTTTTGCATTGACAGTAATTCTTGCAATAACAACAAAAGCTGAGAGATTGAATCTCCTTTCAGTGTACTTTTATTTATTAATATTTTAAACGTTAGACAGTACATGTATTTGGTCCATGATCAAGGATTTAAATCCTTTTTTTGGTATTTAGTTTAAAACTAGTTCAGTTCCCCTTAAAATAAAATTATTTTGGATAGTCAGGAAATGATGTCATCTTTTAAAATATTAAAGGACCTTTATTCTCTGAAAAGAAACTATAAAAGGGACATCAAGGGGGTCCAAGTTGATTGTCTTTCAGTGGTGTCAGGGCTGTTCCCCACTCTGGCACTCCGAGAGCAGAAGGTGGGGGCCCACAAGAGACCTTAAAAATACCTTGCCTCTATACACTCTTCTTACAAAAACTCCCAGAGTCACAGATTGACTGACACTGGGAGATAGGCTACCACCATTTAGTGTCCAACTCCTTCTTTTAAAACCCAGGAAGAATCACTTGAACTTCTTCCAGAGGAGTACCCCAAGCTCTTTTACCATGAGAGAGCTTGAAAAAAGAAATTTAAAAAACCCCACAGAAAACCAACTGTGTCTCTGATAGCTGACCTCTCAGGCTAGGCAGACATACATGGACCTGTTACCTTCCAGGACACAAGAATCAAATCATTGCCTTAAAAAAGATTATTTTATTAACGAAAAAAATATATACTTAATAAAGCATACTTGGTTGCTAGCTGTTACAGAGCAACTGAGAAAAACAAATTAAAATGCAGAGAACATAGTATCTCTGGGTACAGCTTAGACATAGTGAATGGGGGAGAGCACAGAGAAGCTTAGCCAAACAAAAAAGCAAAGAAAATAACCTGATTGCAACTAAATATATATTTTCCCCTATTTACTCACAATCCACTTCAAGGTCCAGACTATTTCCATTCCCAGTCTATTTCCACGCCCAGTATCTCTTGTAGGCATGATAGTCCTGCTTGGATTAATTCATCTTGTTTCCCCCAGTTCCTGGCTTAAAGTCACACAAAGAACAGCAGCTAGGTATCTATATTCAATTTAAATTTCAACAGTCTTTCCCATTGGCTTTCCTGACTTTCTGCCAACTCCCCTTAGCTACCTGTGTTTAACTCTGTAGTCACCAAGTACTGGCCAACACTCCTCCTATCCATCACAAGTGATTTCTAAAGTAAATCTGCTCAGTTTACAAGCTCTACAAAAAGATTTTTAAGGCTAGAAAGGACCATTATGATCATCTACTCTGACCTACTGGATAACACAGGCTTCACCCAGCAAACTTTGCATCAAGCTCATTATTTCTGTTTGACTGGAATGTATCTTTAAGAAAGGATAAATGGGTAATTATCAGTGTTTCATTTTATCTTCCTTATTCAGTATGTGCCCCTAGTCTTGCTAAATGCACATTATTCCAACCTTCTCCTGAACACAAAAGTTTTACTTTCTTACTGGGTTTTTTGTGGTGCTTTCACCACAGGATTTGAGCGCTTCCTAGGCACTGATGAATTTATCTTACTCTCCATCCTGGTGAGAAGAGGGGGCATTATTATCCCCTTTTTATAGCTGGGAAACTGATGAACAGAGAGACTGAGGCCAAAATTGTCAGAAGCATTCTCTAATTTTGAGTAATTAATATGAGATCCTCGTGGCCCATAGTTTTCAGAGCACTGAGTTTTATACAGCACTTTGTATGTTCACAGATCAGCTCCTGTTGACTTCAGCTGCCATTTTGAGCGCTTAGCATTTCTCCCAATCTGGAACTTAGCTCTTTTGAAGTGAGAAGGAAAAAAATGAGGTCCAAGTAGGGTCTTCCACCCTGTTAGAAACACATACTTCTGTTTAGCCAGAAACACACATTTTTGAAAGAAGCAAATTCACCCTTGTTGACGAGCAGAGCTTAAAGGACAGGAGAAAAAGGTTTACAAAGTTTTACAAGCTTTGGGAATCCTCAAAACAGATTGTGCATTGCATAAATCTTTGCACTCTGCCAGGTACAGCTGTCCCTTTTCTCAAATGACCTCCATGGTATTCCACATATTGCTGATTGGCAGCAGGATTTGCCCCCTCCTGTTCTTCTTGGCCCTGGTCCTACATCCAGATCCACTAGTGTGGGCTTCTCCACCATTGCAAAGTCCCACTAACTTTGCAAACTATCAACAAAATTAAATCCCTGTTGTGGAAGCTCAAGCATTCGCTGAAATACTGTAGCTGGGACAGGGTTAGAGCATGTTATAGGAAAGGAATCCTGCACCTTTTTGGAGCTGATAAACCTCCACTTTTGCAAGCTGCATTGTGAACCATAAGGCACGCATAATAACAAGGGGCGAACTGCACCAATGTGTCCTTTAAATCATAGATCTCAGCAATACACTCAGGATGGAAAGGGCTTTCTATTAAAAATAACCAATAACATTCTTAAAAAACAACAAATGGTCTGGTAGTACTCTATAGACTAACAAAACATGTAGATGAAAGTGCTACCAGACCATATGTTGTTTAAGTTTATCCTATACGGACTAACTCGGCTATCCCCTGAAGCTTCAATAACATTGTCTGTGTCTACATTGGCACCCCTTTCCGGAAAAGGGATGCTAATGAGACACTTAGAATAAATCATGGGGATTTAAATATCCCCGCGCATTTGAGCGAACATGTCGCGCCGCTCGGTTTTGCCGAGAAAGCGCCAGTCCAGACGCTGATCTATGAAAATAAATTTTTCTCAAGAAGATCTCTTATTCCTACTTTCAAGCAGGAATAAGAGATCTTATGGAAAAGGGTTTATTTTCCGAAATAAACGCTGTCTAGACTGGCGCTTTTCTCCGCAAAACCCCGAGCCGAAAAAAGCGGCAGTTATGTTCATAGAAATGCCGCGGGGATATTTAAATCCCCCGCGGATTTGCAAGTGTCTCATTAGCATCCCTTTTCCGGAAAGGGGTGCCAATGTAGACACAGCCATTCTGTTTAGTTTCCTCCTGATTAATGAAATGGGAAAGGAAACAAACCTGTTAAATAATCAGAATATAGGATTTGCCATTGGAGAGCAGAGCATTGGTCAGTTGAGTCACTCTTAGAAGGCGATGTGGGACCTGTTGGACAGAGTAAATGAAGAGAAAGGAGGAACATCTACGTGCTGCACTGGCTGTGCCACAAAATAATTCTCTGACCTTAGTCAAGTCACTCAACTGTTGTTCAATCTTCTCAGCTGTAAAATGGGGATAGTAAGGTTTCCTATTGCACAGGCATGTTGTGGCTTGTGAAAGCTGGTTAGTTAATGTTTGCACAATGCTTTGAAGCTGCAAAGCACTATACAAATGCTATTGTGAAGTCGGTTATTCTGTCTCTAGTAGTACACTCTGAGCTAGAAAAAGGAAGGATGGCTTTTTTTCTAGTTTGGCAATAGGAAAGGTTCTTCAGTAGATCTCTATTGTTAGCACCAGCAGGCCACATCTCAATGGAGAAGAGGGTGAGATGTGAAACATATACAGAATGGTGAAGCAATTTGCCCATGGACACACACAGCTGTTGAGCCAAGTTTAGAATTTAGGTCTATTGATTCCCAGTCCAGCACCCTATTCCCCTAGACTTCACAACCACCTTGGTTTTAGACTTGTTCTCTCTCACCCTCAGTGACTGTGTGGTCTCTACCCTCTGTACTTTTGCCAAGTCCTCCAATACTACATCCAGAAGCACTAAAATCCACCCTCCACATTGTGTAGAGCCATGCAAATCTGAATTTTGTTTTCTTGCTCCTAAAATGATCAAACCCTCTCTTAAAGCTTTTCTATGAATGCCTGAGCCACCTCATCAAGGGTTGTTTTCTGTTGCACTTTCAAAATGTTTTCACTGTTTGCGCTTGGAGACGGACAAAACGGGATAATGAACCAATTGGAGGCTCACCCAGAATGCTGTGTTTCAAGGCCCCTGCAGTTAGTCTGTTTGTAGCGTACCACGCATGTAATCAGTTCATTAACACACGGCCTTGTCCTCCTTTACTGCCTGCATGCTTAGGTCAATACTAGCAAGTCTATCAATACAACTGTCTCAGAAAGAGGCCTTTGAAGCTTGCCTTGGTGCAGTATGCCTGCATGCTGATTCCAATGCCGAGTGCCATCGGAAGCAGTGATATGGATATGGATCAGCTCCTGTGTGCTATGACATCCCTTGGAACACTGTCAGTGCTACCTGATCTATTTTGCAGGGTGCAGGTGTACTCCATTATTCTCCTCAAAAACAGAGACAAAGAGAGTTTGTATGTGTGTAAACACAACAAAAGATCCTGTGGTACCTTAGAGACTAATATAGTCATAGTTATTTATTTGTTAATTTCTAAGGTGCTGCAGGACTCCTCATTGTTTTTGCAGATACAGACTAACGCGGATCCCCCTCTGAAACTTTTCACTATGCAAGTGTGTGCAGGGCAGCATTTGGAAGTCAACACCTTCTTTATGGAATATTTACCTCAGTATTCTCCATATTCATGTCATGACTTTTTTTTAAATTCTAAGATATGAAGTGACATTCTTGTCTGGTTTCCAGTATGGCAAGGTCAGGCAAGGAAATAAACAAGATGGAAAATTCTTTTTTGCAGTTCCCAGAGCCATGCTTATATCTGATTTCTCTCCCCTCATTCTAGCCCTTCCTGGGCTTCTCCAACAATACTGCCCTGATCAATAGCAACACTCAGGAGTAAACACCCTTGTGCGGGGAGGAGGTGTCAGAAAGGGATGCAGGAACAAAAATGTAAACTAGAGTACAAAATTGCCCGAGCCCAACTCTGAGATCAAATTACAGGGCATGTATTTTCATTCACATGGCAGGTATTCTTGAAAATCATGTAACCGGAATGGCTCCTTTTCCCCCTTTCATTTCAAGCCCTGATTTTAGACATCAGATAGCAGATTTTGAGAGAACTTCTTAAAAGAAACAGGACTCCCCGTGAAAAGCAGAAGGGGCAAAGAGATTTGTGCCAGTTTCCCAGCATGTTTTTTTGGAAGGAGAGAGTCCGTTCCATTGTTGCTAGTCATCAAGAATGTCAGCCAGCCAATTGCTCCACAGAGCTGTATCCTCCGTCCAAGCAACGTGAGCCAGTATGGGCAAAGATTCGTATTTTTGCTGGTATCTCTCCCTTGTTCTGAATACTAGAGTACCACTCCATCTGGAGCTGCATGGAGTATAATTGCAGGATGAATTTATCCCAACAGTATTAATTAAAGATGCATCAGAAAAGACAAATAACAGTAAAAATATGATTTTTTGCCCATCGCTCTGTCTCTAAGTAATTCCTTTGAGGCTGATGGCTAATATTTTCACTCTGCAGAGTAGGTGGCGTGCTGGCAACCTTGCCACTTTCCTGTTTCCTTCAGTGGTCCCTATGTATTTAAAAATGTTTCAAAATCTTTTCCCTTTTTAATGATGTTGCCCAGGATGTTAATTCAGAGCTGAATTTTGAGCCCACTAGTCCACACTCAGATGTCGGAGACTAATGTCAAACAATTTTAGCTTCTGTGGTTTGGATTCTGTGCTGTATTAATGTCTCTTTTCCTGTTGTCTGGATGCCTTTGAGACAGACACGAAGTTCGGGCTGCTGTGGCTTGGATCCTAGTTATTCACTTGAAAAGAGTCGTTTTACATGCTATACTCTCACTGCATTCAGAACAGATTTCTCATTACCTGTCCAGGACCAAACTAGTAAGAATTGTAGCAAGTGGGGTTAGTAACACACACGCTGTTCAGCACGTGGGCTTTTCTGTCCTCCCTTAGCCTGCAGTGCAAAACTTCAGTATGAAATGCATGTTATCAGCCAGATTTTCAAAACAGATCAGCATCCTTCCTGCTGGACTCTTTTGAAAATCTGACCTTTTATTTAGGTGCGTAATGGGAGCTAGGCTACTGAAAATGCAGCCTGAGTTGTGATTGTCGAGCACTCTATTTATGGGGCAGACTTCATTTAACCTGATCTCCATGGTAACTCTGTAACAGGCTTCAGCAACTCTGCCTCAAAAAAAAATGACAACTTTTCCAGGAGATAGGCAGCCTCTTTAGAAATGGAAGGGTGCAGCAGAGAGAGAGAGAGTGAGCAATTGTGACTGTGGTGTTTAAATATCTGCACATAGCAATGGAGAGCGGACAGTACTTGCAAAACCATTCCAACCTGCCCCAGTGCAAATACTTGTCACTAAAGGTTTCAGTGCAAGCACCACCTTGTAACACTTGATGTTAGCTCCGCCCTGGTCGTACTGTGAAGAATAGAAAGGGAAGTATGACAGAGTACTGGGAGCTAGCAAGTAAGCCAGCACTCTGATCACTCTGGTACTAATTGGTTCTCACTAACTGGGTGAGGACTAAAAGGTATTATCTAATCAGGCTGGTAGGTGTGAGCCAATTAATCAACTGTCAGCTAAGGGCTGATAACTAACCACAAAAAGGAAGTGCAAGGGAGAGGAAAAGAGACTGAACCCAGATTTAGAGAAATCTCAAGGAAGGAAGACTTCACCTCCTCTTGGGTTCTGGGAGAAGGTACTAAACATAGAATTCCTGCATGGCACTATACACCTACTGATGGAAGGATATGAAATCAATTGCACATTATGAATACCTAACCAGTGGCTCTGAAGCAGTTTCTGAGATGCTAGAGGACAGGAGCAGAGTGTGTCCTGCTTCAGGAAGGTAAACAAGATGTATTCATTCTTACAGGCCAATAATCTTTCCTCCATTAGAATCCCTCCCATGGGCCCATTTCATTTCAGGGTGGTCAATGCCAAATGTGCTTTAGATGAAAACCCATCTACAGCATCTATTATGAGGTAAATCCTTTTTCACATCACATTTATGAATAAATTATTCCATTGGGGATGTCTTGGCCAACTCTCACTTATGGTCATAAATACTACTTAACGCAGCCTACAATTATGGAGAGTGAGAAGGGATAGGAGCCTTGGAAAGAAATATTTACCTTCTCCACCATTGGAAAACAAGCTGATAAAGAGATAAGAAGGGGACAGAGAGGGTGAATAACTGGTGAGGAGGTGGATGTTTATTTGAGCATACTGAAATTGTCATTTACACCAAGGCAGGTTTTTGGCAGCCCTACACTGATCAAGTCATTATTACCTATGGTATGATTTAATACCAGTGCTTCATTTGCTAAAGATCAAGTGTTACTTAGATCAGCTTTATTTGGCTGCAAAGACTATCAATTTAGAAGGTAAATTGGAATCCAGTTGAAGTTACCTAGCTTTGAATGTTTCATTCCAAAGCTGGCATCTGGACTGCCACTAAAGGGATAAATGCATAATCAGTTATACACAGTACAACAATTTCTATCTCCACATTGGCTGATATATATACAATATATATACAATATATTCATACAATATATATACAATATATGCATACAATATATATACAATATATGCATAATCAGTTATACACAGTACAACAATTTCTATCTCCACATTGGCTGATAATTCTGTTGAGGAGCTCAATACTGACAACCCCAAACATTTGAAACTCTTACGATATGGCTTAAATCATGATTTTTAAAAATATACTTTGGGTTGTTTTATTTGCCTTTCGGGTTTTGAGTGTCTGTGGTATGCTCGGATCTCAATTCCAAGGTAGTTTTCTGCAACCATGTGGACTAGTAACATTTGTGTGAATGCTGAGCTTCTCTTACAATCACATAAACTGAGGTTTTAGGAGAAACACGGTGTTGTGAAACTTGCAATTATCAAACACAAGCTGGTCATGCTGGATGGTGTCCTCCTAACGCAATGTCAATCACTCCTCTTTGTCAAATGTAATCTCAGAATCCTCAAGTGGTACCTTAACAAGCCTTTACTTGGCTGTTGGCTTACAGCCAAAGTGGGCTCATTGTATGCAAACTGCCATGTTTTGACAAATATATTAAGAGAAGCTTCCCAATATAAATTGACCTCATCAGAGAACAATGCACATTGACTTCCTCCGAGAGCTAGAGACATCTAAACACTTTGCAGCTGGAATTGGTGTTCAAGACTGGCCAAATAATGAAGGGGGACTAGATTTGGGCTTGTTTAGTTTAGAAAAGAGAAGACTGAGAGGGGACATGATAGCAGTTGGTAAGTACCTAAAAGTTACAAGGAGGAGGGAGAAAAATTGGTTTCCTTGGCCTCTGATGCTAGGACAAGAAGCAATGGGCTTAAACTGCAGCAAGGGAGGTTTAGGTTGCACATTAGGAAAAACTTCCTAACTGTCAGAGTGGTTAAACGCTGGAATAAATTGCCTAGGGAGGTTGTGGAATCTCCATCTCTGGAGATATTTAAGAACAGGTTGGATAGACATTTATCAATGATGATCTAGATGGTATTTGGTCCTGTTGTGAGGGCAGGGGACTGGACTTGATGATTATCTAGCTTTAAAGAGAAGCTAGATAATTTCATGGAGGTTAGGTCCATAAAAGGCTATTAGCCAGGGGATAGAAATGGTGTCCCTGGCCTCTGTTTGTCAGAGGCTGGAGAAGGATGGCAGGAGACAAATCGCTTGATCATTGTCTTCGGTACACCCTCTCTGGGGCACCTGGTGCTGGCCACTGTCGGCAGACAGGCTACTGGGCTAGATGGACCTTTGGTCTGACGCAGTACGGCCGTTCTTATATTCTTATGTTCTCAATGATTTCTCATGTTTCTATTATTATAGATGTAGCTTCTAAACCTGTGGTGGGCAATAATTTTTGTGGGGGGGGCCACTTCACAAATTTTGGTATATGGTTGCAGGCTATGGGGCTACTGAGAGAAAGTGTGTGTGTGTGAGAGAGAGACTTTGTGACACAGATTGTGTATGGCACAGAGATGGGAGAGTGTACGTGGCAGTGTGTGTGTGGAACAGAGACTGTGAGAGTGTGTGTGTGTGGCACAGAGACAGTGTGGCACAGACTGGGTGTGTGTGACAGAAACACACAGTGTGTGCTGGGTAAGTTTCTGAGAGAAGCCATGTTCTATCTCTTTAAGGGAAATCTGTCCTGCTCTGTTGTCTCCCTCGACCCCTGTTTTGCACTCCTCTGAGTCACATGCTTCAGATTGGAGCAGCTCTGCTGACTGTATGTCTCCCTCTGTGACCCCTACTCTGCAGAGATGGGGCACAGGAGCAGGGGAACACCCTGACTTAAACACTCTCCTCTCCCTTCCACCCCCCTGCACAGCTAGCAGGAGAATCTTGGAAGCAGCTGGGCTACAAGATGGAGCAAAGTGGGGGTGGGGCAGCTGAACACACGCGGCCAGCTACAAGTATGTACCTCTACTAATCAGCTAGCTGGGCCGGAGAGAAATGCTTGGTGGGCTGAATCTGGCTCCCAGGCCTGAATTTGCCCACCCATGCTCTAAAGTCTAAACAAAGCATCCTCTCATTGAGCTATTCTATTTTGTTCCTATTAATACTGATCCAGTTAAATGTAAAGGCTTGAGGGGCTGATGAGGAAGTAGGAGCCATCACATGAAAATCACAGGTGAAGAGGATGGAATATTCTTTAATGAAGACCTTGAAGCAGCAAAGGGCTCAATAAAAATGCTAGCAAAGAAAGATGTTTCTGAAAAGAGAGTAATAAAAATCACTGTGCATGGAAAGGTAAATGGCTTTCCAGTTGGATGGAAAAAAGTAGTATGTTTTGTGAAACCCTATGGAAAAGCCATTAGAAGACTTGCACAGATTCATTTCACATACAGGATTTAGTAAAAAGGTTCCAGTGCTTGTGTGTGTCCTGAAAGTTAAGTGTGAAGAGCTGTGATGCCTAGAGCTGTGTGTAGAGGATGGAAAATCTCATTTCCTCAAGGATTTTCCAAATTTTGAAATTTGGGTTCACTTCAAATTGGAACAAATCTTGAAAATTTTGAAACTTTCTATAGAGGAAAACTCTGGGGGGAAAAAACACATTGTTTTGGATCAATCAAAATATTTTGGTTTGACGCAAACATAATCACATTTCAATTTGACTTGGATTTTTTAAAGTTTGTACTACAACATAATGTGCAAAAAATTTTAAATGTAATCTGAAAAGTCATTTCAAAACAAAAATGAAATGTTTATCTAAGGATGTTAAATTGCGGTTATCTGGCTAATTGTGTAATCGATACAATTTGTATCGACTACACGATTAGTCGATAAGAGGGCCCTCTACAGAGCCACACCGGGAGCCAGCTGGAGCCGGGACTGAGCAGTCCCAGCTCGCACTGGCTCTGAACCACTGCAGCTCTGCATTTTAAATGTAGTAAGAGCAGTCGGGCTCCTACTACATTTAAAATGCAGAGGTGCAGCCTCCTGGGACTAGCGCAAGCCAGGACTGCTCAGTCCCAGCTTTTAAGCCAGCTTCCCCCAGCATGGCTCCTGTTTTTCCCCCTCCCTTGCTGCCTCTCATACAGAGACAACAATGGGGGGGGGGGAGGGAGTAGTCGAGAACTCCATTGAACTACCCAATAAGCATAAGCTTATCAGGTAGTCGAATAGCTGACTACTCGCATACATCCTAGTTTTATCTGAAAAATACCTTCTGAGAAAGTTTTTTTCTACAAAACAGATTTCTATCAAATGGTAACAATATCATCAAGGCCACTGGCCATGGAGGCTCCATGGAGACCCATGGTCGTGCCACTAGGCCAGAGATCTGCTCCTGGCCTCAGGCCAGGACTCAGCTGCTGGTCCCAGCTGTGGTTCCATCCTGGGGGGGCAGTAGGGGCTGAGGCTGCCAATGCTCCAGGACCATAGGGACTGAACACCATTGGCATGAATGGCATCTGTCCAGTCCAGTCCAGGAGAGTTGGTAACCATCAGAGGGGCACAAATACATCTAAGAGGGCTTGTAACTCAGCACTCCCACCCCAAAAAGTGTTCCACATTGAACTTGGCTCTAATTCACCTGTTTTATCATTTCTTCCAGTGAACGCATCTAAGGAAAAGATACATTATTTACACAGTGTGTGATTAAAGCATGCAACTCTTTGCCAGAGTAAGACCTTGAAAGTGAGAACTTAACAAGATTTGAGAAACGGATTGGACATTTATATGGGTGCCAAGAACAACCAAAGTTACCATAATTAATGACAAATTTTTGAAGGGCTATTACACTCATGCTTCAGATCTAAAGCCAATATTTATTTGAGACCTGAATGATGTCAGACACCAGCACGTGGGAGGTTGTGCCTCGTAGATAGAACAGGAGACAGGCCTATTGCAAGAGAAGGAATCCACAGCCAGGAATAGGGACTACAGCCGAGTCAAGTCAGGAATTGGAGCTGAAGGTCAGAGCTAGGTTACTGGAACTGAGACAAGGCAGTAGCTGGGCTGAGTCTAAGTCTGGGAAGGAGCAGCCATGGGAGCTATTACAGCCTTGAGCAAATGCTTTTAACACCCACTCAATAGCCATAGATGATGCATCCCTTTGAAGACAAGACAAAATTTACTGAGGCCAGGTCTACACTAGACCTGGAAGGTCGGGTTAAGGTACACAACTTATGTAACCTTAAGCTGAGCTTGGTGCCATCTTCATGAGGGAACAAATGCTCCTGTCAGGTTCCCTTACACCTTGTGACTGCCAGGAGTACAGGTGCTGACTGGGGCCGCCATCAGCATTTGATTTAGTGGGTCTTAACTAGACTCACTAAATCAAATGCCAGAAAAGCAATCTCTGGTATAGCAAGTGAAGACGTGACCTCAGAATGTGGCTTGACCCAATAGTGTTTCAGAGATGAGATCACTTTTTAGCTATCTTAACTTACTATGGAAAAATTCAGTCCAAATTTGCCTACCATAAGAAGTCCAGTGTCTAGAATATTACAGGGAAATGTACAACAGACGGGGGGAAAGAACTTAAAGAACCAATTCTGAGTAGTTCTAATGCCTTGGTACATTTTTTCCCCTGCTAGTAGCATGTAATGCTTCTCAAGTAGGAGGTAAGAACTACGTATACATTTATACCTAGATAAAGACAGGCAGTAGAAAATCCATTGTTCTAACTGGACTTCAAGAACTTCAACAATGGCTAAAAAAATCCACTTAACTTGAGAGGTATTGGTTTTTTAATTAATTTGTTTGTATTTGGAAAAAAACGTACCTTGAGCACTGGTCATAAATCCTGTGGTAAAGATGTTGGATCCAAAGAAAAGTAGTTTGTTTTTGGCAGACAGAACACATATGCTAGCATTATCTTAGCTACATAGCAGTAGGGTGGTCAGTGAATCCTGTTAATGCTGATGCGGTGCTTTAGTTGCCTCTAA